>CM020038.1:13664026-15158193 GCA_009769605.1 Bucorvus abyssinicus
AGCAATCATACAGCCTTTTCATTCACTTTTATACATTCCGTCAGAGTAACAAAGTTGTGTTCAACGCTGCTGGAACCCTCTGGCTTTGCTCCCTATTTGCACTCCCGCTAATCCCGCTGCTTTGTTCAGACGGCCCCGCATCCAGCCAAAGGCTAAGCCCGTATAATCGTAGTTAATAAGGCAGGGCCCCTGGGCAATGGCACCGCTCACCCACCCACCTGCCAGCTCCCACTCCTCATCTTTAACTTGAAGCACAAAAGCCGATCCCTTGCAATCGCAGGGCCGCTCGCAAATTTCGAGTTAAGCTCATACTAAAGTGCTTGACGGGATTAAGGCCATGGTTTCTATTGTAAGAAGAGTCACAGGCAGAATTTATACGCCTGAATAACCTATTTTGCCCGTGCTGGAAAACAATAGCATTTTCATTACTTCACAACTCACCTGAATGAATGGGAAAGGCTCCTTGCCTCCAGCTGCTCTTTCATTCGGGCTTGTAAGGGCAGTGCAGGGTACACCATGTTGGTGAGTTATTTGTGTCTGATGTGGGTTTGATGGAGGACACCTCCAGACAGAAACTAAGTTGGTTTCATAAATTTTGATGTGTTCTGTGCCATCTCGTTTGAAGTGCTGAAAATAGCCCTGCAGATGGGGAGCTGCAGATCCTCTCCCCTAACCTAGCTCCAGCTAGGAAAGGCTCCATGCTGTCTGGCTGAATCCTCTCATATGGCTTCAAATGGAAAAGGCATTTGCCATTCCTCCTCCTGAAACACTGCAACGTAGCGCAGCAGTTGCAGAATGGCAACTGAACAGTACCTGCAGTTCAGCTGTGGAGGGAACCATCTCTTATGGACTAAATAAAGACCCTTCAGTCACCATCACAGCTCCCCTGGAGAAGACTGTCCTCCTTCAGGGTATGGCTCCTGGCCCATAAGAGCTTCCAGTTGGCTCAAAATGTAGGTGTGCAGGCAGGACTTGTAAGAGGGCTAGCACAGAGATACCCATTGTACCATACAATTTTGGGGAGAGTGGGAAAGTTCATCTCCAGTTGGGAATACTGAAACCTAACTGCAGAAGGTCACCTTTCCATTTCATTACAGTTGATAACTACCACAATGATGTTCTTTGTTGTGGCCCTGCTGTCAGTCACTTGGCACATCCTCTCCACAGTAACTGCTCCAGAATCGTTCAAGATCTTCACAAGACTCAAGCCCAGAGTTTGGCCTTCTCCTGCCTTCAAAATGAATTTGTCTTTCCTTGGTTAAAGCAAATCATACACGACATTTTCACATAGAGTAACTTCGTAAGCAGCACGAAAAGAGGAAGGAAGATGCTATCAAAGACTCCAGTAAGACTACAGTCATTGAGGCCATCTAAGAAACTGCCAGTTTTTGCTCTTGTTCTAAAGTGTTCTTCAGAAGCTGCATTTTTGTTTGATCACCTATTTAAGTAAAATGGATCACTGCAGCAGAACTTATTCTTGAAGAATTTTATTCACTTCTACCTTACAACCTGTGGCAAACTTACGGGAGTAGAAAAGATAACTCAGTGTTTTGGGGAAAACTTGAAAAATACAGAATTCAGACAGGAAGGCTGGACAGCTTCACAGGCTGACAATGTGCAGAGAAATCTCTCATTTGAATAATGCATTTCAAGTCTCACAGTGACTACATTTTTGACTACAAGGAGGCTGGGTCAGGACAAGACTTGAGAGATGGGACACTTTGGCCATGAAGTGAGATCTGTCAAGACCTGTCCTTTACTGGAGTGGTCCCTGCTTCTACATTGCCATGTTGCTCCACAACACAAAACCAGCAGCATGTTCCTTCTTTACAGGTTTTCTGAATGGTTGTATTTTATCTGCACAATTTATGAAATATAAAGAGTTGATTCCCGTAGTCTTGGCACTTTATATGCTTGAAGAGTCTTGGCAATATCACCTCAGCTTCCTGCAAAAATCAACATAATAAACTCATCTCTTCCCATTGGTCTCAGCAGACAAGCCAAATACTCAATAAAACCAGGCCCTAGATTACCCTTTTATTCCTGAAGGTTTGTCGAGGAATTCTTCCAGATTAGAGATAAATGATGACAAAATAATACAGGCAATGCTATTCTTCACTTGCCCTAAACATAGCTCTTCAATTCCCGGGATATTCTTTCCCTTCATGATTACAGTTCACCTAAAAAAGATACAGTTCATTTGTACATATTGAAAAATAACCCTTGTGTACTACTTCTTCATAGATTAAGATTTAAATCTTGTTCTACTGTTATTTTTTCATTACTGTCATAGTACAACAGAAATGCCCGCAGTGACAGTAAGTTGAACACCTCCAAAAATAATAGTCACTTAAAGGGTCAAAAACACGTGAAGAACAATCGCTTTCCGAGAGTTTCAGTTCATCCTAATCCTGCAGGAAAGGTGCATGACAAGCTTTTTCCACTCTGGCATGAAAGCAGAGCTCAGGAACGCTCAGGACGTTTTCAGCAGCAGGCCCCGATACGACATACATCTTTATTTGCAGGTGACTTCCCCCACATCTGGCTGATAAAGGAGCACTGGGGGAGAGCCTGAGAACAGAAGAAACTGATGTGGGAACATAGCGTACTAAGATATTATTACAATGAAACCTTTTACAAATGGATGTCAAACCATTTTTGTTGATCTGAGAAAAATATTCTGGATTGGAAACCTCATTAGAAATGAAAAAGTCTAAGACAAAATGTGTGCAAGCTCAAGCCACAGACAAGTAGTTACAAAATGGCTTTATTATCCCAGGGAACATAGCACCATCAGCAACAAATACGCTGCTTGTCTGTATTTATATTCCAGTGTTGTTTCCTGTAAATCATCGGTTCTACATTTGCCTGGGTTTTCTTTTTTTTTTTTTCCTCCTGAAATAAATCGTATCCATTAACACAAAGTGGCACGGGACAGGTTCCCATGCATAGGCAAAAGCGTTCCTTTCAGATCCATCCACACACCCCACTCCCCGGACGTTTTGACTTAGGCTGCGCTGACATTCTCACAGCATCATTACCAACTCAAACGCAAAATAACTGGTTTGCTCAACAAATGCTGCCTGTGCAGATGGAGCTAGCAGATCCGTGGCTGAGGGAGGAAGGCTAATATGAGCTATTGTGGGTGCCATATTACCTATTTCTTCTAGAAAATTAACCGTATCTGTATATACTTATTTGGAAAGATACGGGGGAAAAAATAATAATAATGGAAATACTATTAGAAAAATATTGGAAGTAGAATTGAGAAAGATTAATTAATCACTGTTTTAATAAGAAGGGCTCCTGCTCTAGACATGTACATACAGCTCAGCACGTGTTAAAATACTCTGCAATTCACCAATCCTTCTTTAGGCCAAAGCAACCACCAAGCCGGGACAGGCGACCCCAGACCCCCACGCCTGGGCGCTGTGAGCTGAGCTTTTCCCGTCCCTCCACCCAAACAAGCAAGCCCCATGCTGAACTCCTCTCCCGCCTTACTCCGACCCAGCTCCACCAGAGTCGGCAGACCACCAAGGGCAGCGGATGGGCAGCCGCCTTCAAAAGTATTGGTTGTTATCTCAGCTCTTTCTCTTTGAAACCATATTTCAAGCAGGAAGCAGCCAGGGCAGACAGAAACGGGGGACGGTTACTGCAAGGACGAAACTCTGCTGCAGTGGCTGGGATGGGGTGAGCCAACCCATCTCCTGCAAGGAATATAACAGGGGAAAAGGCATTCCAGCTCTTTTCTAAAAATATTCCCAGTTTCCGATTTTCACAGCCCCCTCTCTTTGCTTTTTGCTCCCCCTCTATTTCAGGTAGCTGAGCAAGGGGGTTTCACCTACAGCTGGAAATGAGAAACCAACAGAAAACCCTTGTTGCCAGCAAATGGCTCAAAGACTAACCCAGCTGGGGACCAGCCAGGGCAGGGGGATTACAGCAACCAGCATCCACACATTTGCATATTCAAAGACTGTAATTGAGGAATAAGCAGTAATGCCATTATGCAAATCCCCAGGCCCTGAGTGGCCAAAGCCACAGCTCAGCATACGGCATCCTTACCGAAATAACCCCATGCTGATGATGAGGCAGCACAGAAGCAAGCGCAACCGGGGAGTACGAAACAGGAGGAAAAGGCACCATAATTCACGAGTAACTAACTGTGCTCAGCCCTGCACTCCGGCAGCTGGGACTCCTTCCCACCTCAATATTATATCTATTTGAGCTCACAGTGCTCTTCTGGGTAAATGGTGAAATAGATGGCAAAATTATTGCAACTGAAGAAAGGCCATAGAAGTATATCAATAAGACAACACCCTTTCGTGCACTACAGTGAGCTAAGCAGCCGTTATCATGGTTCCTTTCCTATTTTTCTCTTAACACTCTTGAACCTCCTCACCAGCAGAATTGAATTTGAGGAGGTGTATTTCTTTTGGCAGATAATTCTTCATCAACTCCGCTTCTGAACTCGTGCTTCAAGGTCAACAAAGATTATGGAGAAATTAGGAGCTCAATTGGCACAGTTAAAAGCAATCAGTAATTACAGCAACATTTTTTGCTTAGAATACCTGAAATACAGCCCATACTTTCAGAGGGATGCTGTTCAAGTCTGTCATATGGTATTTCCCACAATATATGGCTGACTCAGCGCCAGCAACTCAGTTCACCTTGATTCATGAATAACTATCCCTCACTTCCTACTGTAAATACAATTTTAAACATATGGGAGAGAATTTATAGTGAATTAGGGTTGTGCATTATCACCATGATTAGCTGCATTTGTTACCCAGCAGATGTCTGGGTAGTAAAAAACCCCCATGAGTACAGTATCCTGGAGTTTCCCAATTCCTTAATAACTGGTCCAAGAATTTCTCATTCCTGCTGTGCTGTGATTCTGGTGGCCCACAGCAGATGTTTGCTGTCTGCCCGGCTCCTGCAGCACTAATCCCGCTCTCCCCACGCTGTGATCTCAGCAGAGCATTGTGCTTCCCCTGTCTTTCTCTCTCCTCCTATCCCTCCCCGCTACCCCCAAGCTTTCCCGGTGACATTCGTCATTCTCACAATACCAAAGCACTTTGACAAGCTGAGCCAAATACCTCCCAGGTATCGTACCACTGGATACCACGAGAGCTCCAAATTTGATGGCTGATCTGGCTGTAACTATCTATGATGCTGGTGGTGCCATTATAAGCATCAAGACCATGCTTGTAAGGTATCTCGGCCCATGTCTGGCCCCTCTTTTCCTGGGGACCTCAGGACCACGTGGTGAGTGAAAAGCTCTGTCCCAAGAAAAAGCCTGAAGAAAGACACAGTGAATAACTAAAGCCCACAGAGATCAAGCAACTGGTTCCAAACCACGGAACACATATGGTACTGCCTTGAGAGCTTTCACATGAGATTTCCTCCTGCACTGGTTTCTCCATCCCAGGGATGCCTTACATTTGTCAGCTCGTGTCTTCCAGCAGAGAGAAAAAAAGTATCACTGCACCCCAACATCCCCCACCCCAAAAAAGGCTCCTGCTCCTAGAGGATATGACAGCACAGCCGCTCCCATACACAAATAGATGTTCTTGTCCTCCGTCAGACCTTTGCAGGCTGCCATCACTGACCACTTTGCCAAGCGATCACTTGACACGAGTCGAGGGTCTGTTGTGGTTGGAACCCACTTAGTGGGACCAGTGGGCTCACGCGTAATGTAACTTGGACTTAACCACCAGACATTCACCTGTCCTGGAGCTCCAGTACATCTCAGTTGCTCAACACTTCACACTTTCCTTTCGAGTCCCAAGGGATGAGGTGTTTACCTCTAACAGCAATGGTCTTGCACATACTATATCCCGAACACCAGGCTATTGTACAAGATCACAAGCGCTGAGTTTTCTCCTGGCTGTCAGACAAAGCTTTGAAGGAGAAAACAAGTGCTGTCAGAAACAGCCTAAATTCCTCTCTCAGCACCCTGAAAATACTGCTCCAACCTCTTCTCTTCAACCAGCACACAAGCAAGCCCTCATCATTGGTTATTTGCTTTCTGTCTTCAACCTGAAATATCAGATTAGCAGCTCTCTTTCGATTGGTAAAACTAATCCACCCTTCCAGCAGAAAGTGAATTTTTTTGCATAGTAAGAAAATGTAAATCTAAACATAATGTCAATTAGTTTATCATTTACTGAACTGTTACTTTCACTCACTTCCACACAGCATGGGGTATAACTCACAGGGTAACACTAACACCCAGTTCAGCCTCTCCAGCCCAGAGTCAGGGCTCAGAAGCACATTTTTAACCCACTGCATTCAGAGAATCTGCTTTTGAACCTTTGAGCTGAATGCCATGCAAAGGATGGAACCAACAAAAATGCATAAAAACACCTATCTGTGTGTTGTGCGTGTACCCTTTTTTAACCGTTACCTGGCAAACTCCTCAAGGCAGGGCTGTTTTGGTGCCATAACGTGAGCAAAGCATGAGCCCTGCTTTATTGAACAGCCATTAGCCATACAGAAATTGCACCATAATGTTAATTTTGCAGCTACAAGATGTTGGCCTTGAACAGAATTAATGCATGTGCACACATTTGATACACAGTCATAAATTTTAGTAATGCAATTTTACGAGCCTCTTAAAAAGTAACCATTGGAAAAAAGAAAAAAAAAGATAACAGGAAAGGCAGGGTAAAGTGCAGCAGCAATATTTCATTACCAAGACAAGGAAAGAAGACAAACAACTCAGCCTCCTTGGTTCTCCCCTCTCCCCTCACCGTTACTTGGGGAAAAACACACGGCACACACAGATTTGTTTTATTGCAGTAAGTGTGTCAGCCCGGCAGATCAGGAGGATTTTTTCAATACAAGCAGAGATTCATCTGTCACTAAAGCAGAGTTTACAGCAAAGCTTTTCACCAGGGACCAGACTTCCCATCATTTCCAGGGACAGAAAGAATCATGAGCATTTCTCTTGACCCTCTCCCAGGCAGGGCTGGTTTATTGTATGTAATTCCCTCTTTTCCCCCCTTCTGGGGGGACACCTGCTGCTGTGGACATGGGTTGGAGCCCCACCAACGTGAAGGAAAATGAGAGTCATCTTCATAACCCTGCCATTTCCAGGGTGGTCTCATGATGTATTGGGGATGCAAGAGAGGAAGGGCCAGGTCACATTTCCTTGAGTGCTTCACCAGTGGGACAAGATCTCAGGGGACTTTTATAGCTGAGACCAAAGCATCAATATCTGGCAGAAAACTTCCTCTGTTTACTAAGGAAATCTAGTTAACTTTGAGAATCAAAGGCAAGATCTGAGGCTGCACTGGATGTCCAGAGACCTTCCTAGTGCCTCAGAAGTGTACATGAAAATCCACAGATCCAGGGTACGGTAAGGCAGGGAGAAGAAGAACTGGCCATGGTAATTGCTGCCACAAAGCTCTTCATTTCTAAAACCTCCAGCCTCAGCAGCAACCGTACCTCCAGACACTACCATTTCCTCAACCCTATACTCTACACCAGGACCAGTGATGCTTGGTGGTACCATGCACAGTTGCTTTCTTTTGCTGGGCGCATCCAGGACCATTAACCAGTCCTTCCTTGAAAATCTCAGTCTATTGCTCTTGGGAAGGATTAGATTACTGTTGCTTTTGGAAGAGCTTCGTGGCTCTCCTACATGTAGCTTGTGCTATATTACAGAAAATAAATAAAACCAAATGGAACTTACTTATGGGAGGAGTTTGGCTGCTGACAGCCCACTTCTTCCTTTTTTGAAGACTTTTTCATTTCTAAGTGAGCGTTGTAGATTTACACAACAGCCTGCAAGATATGGAGGGGTCCGTGGTCTCAGAAGTCATCAGAAGTGATCAAGCTTGCTGGAGAACTACTAACAGAGCAGCACTTTACAAGATATAGTGCTCTTTCCTGAAAAGGTAACAAAAGAAAAAAACAAGATGAGAGAAAGTACCTCATCTTCACAATTATTTCCAGAGGTGCTTGCCTGTTCCCAAAACGCACACAGACACAACTGACCTTTCCTTTCACTAGGACCACGCTGCTACGGGCAGGTTGCTAGCTACTTTCTCTTCTTCCGTGTGCAGATTCAATGGGATGGAGTCACAGGAGCACCTCAGAGGGGCAGAATATGGCCCCAAGATCCAATAGTTTGGCGTGACTCTTTTGTTTATCAGTAGGATGGATTGCTGTGAGCGTTACATTCAAAGCAGCAGAGGGATCGTGGGGCTGGGTCTCGGTCACAGATACAACATTGCATGTAGGAGCTTTCTTCTACCTTGAGACTCAGTGGCTCTATCCAGCAGCTGCTGTGGAAACCTGGCAGCTGCCCCATCTTGCAGGACAGCAATGACCCAGATGAGTTCTATATAACCTACATACCCAGCTTCTTGGCTGAGGAATGTTATGCCAGAGTGCTTGGGATTTTTTTGGCATAAGCCTGGTCACACTTAGTGGTTTTATGGAAGTTACTGCTCCTAAACTCATGCTGCAACATAAAAATCCAGAGGACACTTCTACTTGTAAGCTTCTGGACTTGATGGGTACAAGAGAAAAACCTGAAATTGATGCAAATCCATGCTACCATCTCCAAAAGTGAAACCAACGCTAAATTGTGAATCACAGTCTCTTCCAAGGGGACCTGTGATGGTTTGCAGCCTTAGTGATGACACGTGAGCACTCAGGGCTGGAGCTGGTGGCCTGGCCCTGCAGAAAGCACTCAGCAGTCCCCATCCTGACCAGGATTACTAAAGCAATGCATTAAAGGTGCTTATGCAATAGAGATGATAAATCCAAGCTCTTACATTACTACATTTTCATTCCCTAGTTCATTATTTACATATGTCCTCTTTCCTATACTGCCCTTTGCAATCTGATGCTGGGTTACCTGCAGCGGTAGGCTCAGCTCTATCTTTGTTTCCACACCTGGAATTTTAAGACAACTTGGTTTTGCAACTAACAAGTCAAAAGCAGCAAATTAAATTCATTCAGAGGTCCTAAACAAATTATTGTCTGTTGATAGGGGACTATAAACAGTTATATGTAGTACTGACTGAAAAGAAACAGTGGTTGCATAAACATGTTAGTGAAATAGGTACCAAAATATTAGTCATGACCTTGTTAAAATGGTTGATATGGCAAAACTCAGTCATGAAATAACCTATAAAATGAAATATTATGATTAGTGTCAAGAGCTAATCTCCCAGAAGCCCAGATAAATGTGATGCAAAGGAGCTTTTAAAAGAAACCAAACAAACTCATTTTTCTTTGTCTTCGTGCCATCTTATTATTTCAGAAGTGAGAAATCTATTAGCAATTCTGCCGAGAACTAGATAGGCTGCTTAGTTATCTAACACTGAGACACTCGCATCCCATGGCTATCTTGATGTCCCTGGGGGGGAAAAAAAAAAAAAAAAGAGGAAAAAAGCCATGGAGTAATAAATTATTACAACTGCTTCATTAAAACTTAGGACGCTGTAATTTTCAAGTTTATTTGGTGTTATATTTAAATGAACCAAAAGGCAACATTGTACAGTAACTTTATAAAATAAAATTATTACATAGTACATAAACCAAAGCCCCATTAAAAAAAAAAGAAAATCCTAAAAAGTCATTTGGGGACAGATCCTGCTTTTGCTCTTCTGCACATGAGTTATTGGGCTCCTTTCAAGCAGTACTCTTCTTTTAGGAAAAGCAAATGGGATTTGCCCCCAAAATGGAGTATCTTTTTTATAATTCTTGCAGTTTCATTTTATCATGTGTAATATACCAAGTTTATAAGGCATAAATACAAAAAACAGTTCAATATGCTCATCATTAATTAATACAATCTAGGACACTTTTTTCAATCACACCAAAGATTACAATGTACCTATAGCTTTAATTTGTGTTTTTTTTTTTTTTTATACAAAAGCCTATCATATAGTATACAGTATATTCTAGTTGGTAACTGGTTCACAAGGTTGATCACAATATTCTTGCAGGTTAATATTGTCAGGATTTCACCTAGCTTGTATACTCTGCGCAGAACCACAGGGTCCCTCCTTCCCAGGCTGCTCTCCTCCAGCAGCAGCATCCCTCTGCTCCATCTCCTTACCTATGTTAAGCGAAAACTCTGCGCCAGGTGTAAACCTGCTGGGAATGGCTAGGGATGCACATCCCATGGTGCCGGGGAGCGGAGGAGGCAGCCAGGGAGCAGCTACCAGAGGTATTTGCAGAGCAGGGAGGGAGGGAAGGAGTTGGATTCGACCTTCCCCACTCCCCTTGGGCTCCCTGCACCGTGGAGATGCTCCCAGAGGGTGTGGGAGCCAAATCAAGGCCAGAGAGGGAGATCCATGGCAAAACACGGTCTGATGTGTAGGGAAACCACTGCCCCAGTGGAGGTGGATGCCACTGGCTGCTTGTGCAAAGTAAGGATGAGGAAAAGCACCTCAGAAATTAGGAGCAGCACGGATGCTTGGGATGCTGAGTGCTTGGGTTGGGCCAGCTCCATGTCACCCATGGCTCCATAACCTGCCAAATCCTTCCCAGGATTTTGGGCACCTCTAACACAAAGACTCCCCCAGTGCCAGGTGGATGAGCCTTGCAAAGACAAAAAAAAAAATCCCTGCACAGGAAAACATGTCCTTACATCAGAGGAGATGTCCTTATATCTCCTCTAACGCGTCAGTGCAAGCACAGCCCCAGCCTGCCCCTGTCGTCAGAACATCTCCTGCACCCTTCTCACATCTCCACTTAGACAGTGAAGATATTTTCTAAAATCAGATTACTGAGATAAACCAAGAGAGGGATGCTGATTTCAGGTCAGGAGGCAGCAGGGTCAGACAGCTTGCGCTAGCGGAAGGGGGGAGGTTGGTGAAGGCTTGTGGTCTGCCTGGTGCCTGTCCCACACTCATCCTGCCCCTCCAAGGGACTTGTCACCGCTGGCACGGGCAGACAGGGGGACTAACTCTGTGCCACCACAGGGCCACGCTGCTCCTTCCAACGGGGCCTCGTGCTTGCTATCGCCGGGCCAAGAGGGGTGTAAAAGGGCTTTCTGACAGTACCTGGAACCAGGAATAGATTTTTTTTTTTTTTTTTACATATACAATCAACCTAAATTGTGCGTAAGGTAAACCGCAGAGCGATGCCCTCTGGAGCGTATTCACATGTCTAATAATAGACATCTCGCTGGCAGCTCTGAATCGTCCCCAGAGGTTCCTCTACCTGTCTATATTTACTACATATGGATCCTGAGCTCCTAAACTCAGGTGCTCTGAATCACACCATAACCAAAGGCAGCCTAAAATAGACAGTGTGAATTGCTCCCTCCCTGCTGTGACTCTGTCCTGCAGCATCTGGGAGGAAAGAGAAATTATCTTGGTATTAGGAAAGGGCCAAAGCCACAGAACTGGGGTCAGGATTCAGACCAGGCAGGTGCAGATTTTGGTGTAGGGGCTTATCCTTGTTCTGTATTTGTTGATGGGACACCTGACCCTGTGATTACACTTGTTTTTCTGATAGATCAGCAGTTCCAGGGATCACCTATCCCTAAATAAAATGCAGCACAGGAGCAGCGCTCCAGCTGCAGGAAAGAACTGACACACATCTAAAGTCACAACAAAACCTTCTCCTCCCACACACCCTTTCCTCACTGCTTTTTTTAAACCAGGCAGAAACAAACAGGGAGTGCGGCACATCCCAGAGAGCCGCAGGAACGAGCATCCGACACTTTTCTAGCTGCTGTGTCATCATGTAGGGAGGCTGCTTCGGAAGAAACTAAATTACCCTACATAAAGAGCATTCACTGAAAGAATCTCTTTTCCCTTAGAGGATCAGCAAGATCACATTATCTCCTGAAAATATATATTTTTTTTTTTTACTTTTTTTCATCTATACTTGACAGAAGAGTAATACTGTCTGGGTATGTGCTTTCTCTAACCATGGCAGGTAATTTCTGTCATAGTTTGAGAATTCCTTTGAACTTGCTATTTGCATTGGGGATAAAGCATCAAATGGACATTTCCCATGGGATACAGACTGCTTGCTGGCCGGTAGAGTCAACCGTCATTCTCAACTACATTAGCAAGAGGGAAGCAAAAGATCTTCCCATGCCGAACGCATCGCATTAACAGCAAGTTTCCACTAGTGCTGAAAAACTGTGCCCTTAATGTGAGTGCTCAGTAACCACCGGCTCTGCTGTTCGAGGAGCACTCTGAACTGTATAGAAGGCTTGCGGGAAAAGAACCTCCATTAGTACCCATTATGCTGTGATTTATGTTATGGGCTTAAAATAGCAAAATTAAACAGTTCTATTTAATCTACAGTCTAAAAAAAGGCACAAAGACTTTGTGGAAAAAAATTATAACTGTTCAGATTACATTTCCAAGAGCTTTAACAGAGCATTGCTTTGATTCGCCAGCTTTGCTTGCTGGCAGGAGTGAAATTGAGACAATTTCACTGTCTGTGGAGGTAAAGAACACCCTTTTGGCAAGGCAAGTTTGCCAGCTCTATGCAAATGTTATTCAACAGAAGCAACTAAAACCTCTTGTGATTGCTTTAAAACATAATCTTTTTGGTCTGCAGCACATTGCACTTTTCTAAGTACTCAGTGATGATAGAGCGGGTCTTAGGGCAAGACCAAATACAAAGAGCCCTTTTTAATCTGAACATAGAAATGAACTCTGTTCATGGCTACACAGTCTGCTTTCAATCACATGGTCATGAAATACATAAATACTATAAAATAAACACAATACATTCAGAGTTTTCTACATCGCAGAGAGCTTTAAGACCTTCCTAGCTCCCCGATGTAATGCATATAGAACGTCTCCTTCTATACAGTGCTACCTCCATGTACCCACACCTCCGTCAAGCGCAACATAGCTCAGACAACCTTCCTCTTTTGCCTGGATTCTCCTCAGTCTCTGATTCTGTAAAACATCATATTGTTTCTTTAGGAAAAAAAAATATTGCACTTTTAAAAATGCATAAAAATGGAACAGAGTTCCTGTTAACTCCAGCACACAGTCTTATTTAAAATAATACTTAAAAAAAATTTTTTTTTCCTCTAGTTGCTTTGTGTTTTGCTACGTTTACAGCATTCTCCATCAGGATATCCCCAGGACATTCTTGCTTAGCAAATTCCTTACAGTTTTGCCATCAGATGTTTGAAACGCAGCACGAGCTATCAGAGATACATACGGCTGGGAGTCACACGTCTGTCCACAGGTTCAGGATTTCATCGTACAAATGGGAACTACAATGACCAGAATAACCGTACAAGCTGCCGCGGCAATCAGGGCAGCTATCTTGCAAACCTTGGCTCTTCTGAACTCGGCTTCTTTGCGTTTTAATAAGGAATCATAGCCAGGAGTATAAATGTCTTCCATCCAGTATTCCAAGTTGTTTGGGTTTAAAGATTCTTGAGTCTAAAAATTGAAAGAAAACAGTTGTTAATTGTCTGGGATCGGTCATTAATAAAATAAATAAATAAAGCTGTGCCTGAAGGTCTCCCAGCTGCGTCTGGGTCTGCTGTCAGGATAAAGTGGGTTGTTGCCGCTTCTCCTATCCCTTCAACTCCTGGTCCCAGTTCCATAAGGCTGATGAAAGTGACAACAAAACACTGCAAAAAATAAACTCCTGCAACAGTGTAATTCTGCTGCAAATTCCCTCACGTACCTCCGATTTGCAGGAAACTTCATCATCTGGGATGGCATTTAAATAAAATCTCTTTAATCTGCTAGAGAGCAGAGATGTCAGCAACTACCGGTTTGTTACTGCTTTTTAAATTATTAAAGCCCATCTGACGGGAAGGGTTCTTAACTTCTCACGCACTACATTTTATAAGGCTAACTCTGATTGTGCTTGCAGGGTGCGATTGCCCAGCCCCATCTCTCACCCAGTCCCATCTCTCACCCAGTCCCATCTCTCACCCAGTCCCTCTGGTCTGCAGACCCCTCCAGAACAGCAACGCCTGGGGACACCAGCCCTTCGTTCCAGCATGGGAACACACAACTGCAGGCAGCCCGTGCCAAGCATCCTGCAGAGGAGGGTTGCAAGAGGGTTTCCCTGGAATCACTCAGGACAGAGCGATCCTCAGCTTCGAGCTCTCCTTCCAGCTCCATCTTCTGAAAATCACCTGGATGCATGATGCCGTCTCAAGTTTTAGGGGCAGGAGGAGAAGGGGAACTGGACACCCAGTACACGATTCGGTACCACACATTACTCCAGACCATCTCCACAGAAGAGGTCATTTAACCCCAACTGCACAATCTATACTTCCACAGGTGACAACACCATGTTCATTGCCAAAGTCTGGGTCTCTCTGGGCTGGAAGTGATTTCAAGAGTATGCCTAAGAAATTAAAAAAAAAAAAAAAAAAATAAAGCAAAGGGTATCTGAATTGGTCAGAAGATTAAAGGCGACCTGAGGAACTTTATGTGTCTCCATCCGAACTTTTTTTTTTATCTTTTAGTTTTTATTTCCTTATAATTTGAGCTCTTCAAGCTTTGCTTTTCCACCTTGCTTGATTATTCCCTTCTTCCTTTCTGTTAGGGAAAATGGGGGGAAATCAGGGAAACCCAAACACTAGGCATTATATTGCAATTGCCAGCAGAAAGAAATAAAGCAGAAAGAACATTTTGAAAAATGACAGCTTTTCCTCAAAGCTGTCTCCTGTGTCTGAGGCTCCAAGAGGCCATTTCTATCAAAAATGAAAAAGATTCCACATAAAAATGTCCCAGTGACACTACCCTAACACACACCACTCCTGGGCTCATAGCGGACCTGATCCAAAGGCTGTTGGACTCTGCACAAAGAAACTCCAGCCGACTTGAGGGGGATTTGGGTAAGCCTTTAATTGGCTAATTCAGATTTTGTGGCCACGAGCTACTGGCTGAAACCTTGCTTTGCCTGAAAGCAGTATTTGTTTTATGTACGGAACTACTACAAGAAATGATTTTATATCTCCCCCAGAAATAAACAATTAAAATTGAGCAATGGTTTTATGATCATTTTATGGAGATCTCCATGACACTGCTAGTATGGTGAAACAGAGACCATCAGCCGAGTCTGAGATTGTACCATTCAGGCTCTGAATGACCTGTGCCAGCCTTCTGAAAAAAATCACCAACTTCATCTCTAAAGGCACCAGAAAATAGTCCAACGATGTTTCAGCCCAGTGGATCATCACACACAGAGTAAAGAGATGAGACCTCACCCAGACCCCACACCTGGGACAACCTTGGCCTGACTAGTTTTGCAATTTCTTTTTTTTTTTTTTTTGAAGGAAAACCCAGCAGACTGGTCAAGTTCCAGGAGACATTTTGAATAAACAAAGGTAGAAAAACCCCAAAGATAGCCATGCTACGCTTCAAGGAAATTACAGTTTTGGACCTCTCTGCCTTGGGATTGACCTTTTAACTACTTCAGAAGGAAGATGCATTATTAAAAAGGCCCATTACTGTTAATCAGCTTCGTTTCCCAATTCATTGCCAGACATAGGAATGTTCATTAAAGCATAATGTATTTACTTTCAGTTCTAATAAACTTAATCACTGGGAAAAACACCCAGTCATCAGTCTGTGTCTATTTTTCAAGTGTGTCAGTAAGCTCTATTATAAAGTCTAGACATGGGCTTTGCGGAGTAGATGTAATTCTGACAGTTCCTTTTGGAGGGAAAGAATCGAACCAGGAAAGTTTTATCACCTTTATCCTAAAGATAAATGATGGCAATAAGCTGATTTCTCTGGTTTGCTCACAGTCACGCAGAGCTGCTTACAGGTAACAAAAAGGCCCTACGAGGAGCAGATGGAGAATGCTTCTCCCGTGGGAGCTTTGCTCCAAAACGTCACCTCCCTTGTTGCCTCCGCACAGCAGGTAAGGGATGCTTCGTGACTGCCTGCTGCGGAGGAACTTCTTTCAGGCGGGTACTACTCTAGCATACAGTCTGCCATGCCAGGGTTAGGAACCTGGGAAGCCCTCTAAAGCTTTTAAGACCCGAAAAGCAGCATGCAGCTAAGGCAAGATGCAGCCTGGTCCCTGTGCTACCTGGTTTCTCTCCGAGTGCGCTTTAGCCGCAGCAAGGAGCTGGTGAGGACAGGGAGCATGATCCGAGGCAGGAGGCGATATTTGTTGTGCACAAATTCCCGCACAAACGCTCCTGGGAGTTGCACCACAGCACTGTGTGGGTGGCTGTTTTGACTCCACACCAGCCAACACGGGGTCCAGAGGCATGGCATGAGTCCTGAGACCTGGGCTACCCACGTCTTTCTCACAGCATCCTGATGGTCTTCTAGGGCTTAGTCTGACGGGTTTGGAGCTGGATCAGCTACCTCAGCACTGAGCCATCAAGAGCTGATGCGGAGCAGCAAGTCTCAGGCTCTTGCACATCACCTTTCCTGGCAAACAAACTTTGGAGACAAGCATATTCCCTGCTTGAGCATGGCTGCACTGCACAGATTGCCGACCACAGAGCCATTAGAGCGCCGTTGATAAGCCCTGAGCTGTAGGTCAGCGCACCCCAACTGCTGCCAAGCCCGTGGCTGGCTGAGGCAGCTTGCTCTGCTCTGGAGCATGCACACATGTGCCCACAACAGGGTATTCAACGTGGGCACTCAGTCCTGGGGCTGGGCAGCCCATTACATATCAGGATTGTGATTTCAAATGCACCATAGTCCAGGAAAATTTAAATCCAAAATTTGAATTTGCCTCCCAGTAACTTGCTCTGCTCCACCTCTTGCAGAAGAGCCTGCATGCTTCCAAGCTGAACTAAAATGCAAACAAGACACACCACTAGCTGATCTGCTCTTCACAGGACTCTGGTTTCCAACAGCCACTTCAAAGCTGCAATGGTGATGTGTTTCAAAAACGGTCATGGCACTGAACATTTCTACAAGTATTTTGTGTTTCATGTTCCTAGCAAAAGTGAAGTTCTCTGTGAATAATTCAGACAGAACAAGGATAGAAGAAAAAACAGCAATGCCAGCTCTGGCACCACTCTGCCTTGCTGCAGGTAGGGACTGGTTCATCTTTGCACCCCTTTATCCCTCAATTCTTCTTTAGAGCTACTAACACCACGATGGCTTAGCAGACATCTCTCCATTGCAGAATAAGCTGGAAGCACCAACCTGTCAAGGATCACCATTCAGCAATGAAACATCCACCTTCTTCTTTGTACCTGGCCAGGATGGACAGGGATCAGCAAGATTAGAGGCTCAACACTGCATAGCTCCTTCCTGAGCTATCCAAATCCCTTCTTAAACGCATATTCTGGCAACATCCATTCACAATCAAGCCCTTCAAATTAAACAAATGGGACTCACTTGTAGATCCAATGCTGCAATCTTGCCTTTATCCCCTGAATTCCTCGTGTATTCCTCTATGGTCCACGACGGCTGCGCGCGTTTCACTTCCGCCAGCTCTGTCAACCTCATGTCTGTGTACAGCGGGTTGCTTTTCATGTGTGACTTGAGCGATGCAGGGTAGGGATGAGGACTAAAGACTTGTTCAATCAAGAAAGCATCTTTTGGTTGTTTAGAGAGTCTATGTGGCTGTGGGATTTCATATTGCCTGTCTGCCTGCAATAGGGTTCAAAAGAATTTGAGAGAAGAAACAGGACTATGAGGAGGTTAAACAAAAAGGACAGAGATGTTCCTTTCAGAATCACCATATCATAACAAAAGTATCAGCTACAACAAAGGTTTTGGATGGCCTTAATCCATTTGCCCACTTTCTTCTCACAACCTGACCAAACAGGTATTTTACATACACAGCTCTGTGTTCACCATAACATGCAGCAGAGGAAGTTCAGGTTTTCTACTGTTTACAGATTACAAAACTATTCTGAAAATGGCCCTGACATCCAGAAAAGCCTGGCTGAGCTGGAAAAGCTAAGATGTCCTTTCAGGCTTCTCAATTTCTGTTTCCAGATCAAACTTAACACGTAGAAGTCTTGAGGGAAGCCTTCAGGTAGCACCCCCTTGACACTGCACCATCCACGGTACAAATCCAGTGTCAGCCATCATCTACTGTGGGAGTGAGGAAGGGACTTTCAAAGTCCGTATTTCATCCCAGGCAGATCAATGTACCGAAAACCCAAGGTTTGGGCTTACTATGGGTAACCTTCCCCTCCTGCAGCCGACTAATAAGCCATGGTTTATGGCTTCTTGTTCACACAACAGCGCTTATTTCCATCAAGCCTCTTCCTCTCCTTTCTCAACGCTTCTTTGCCCTCATTCCCCACCATAAGGAGGCACAGCATGCCCATCATGTGGTCCTCATTGGCAAGGGAGCTGAAGGACCCCCAACCCTCTCCGCTGTCCGTGAAACAGAAATGACTGCCCACACCGTGCACAGTTTCAACTGAGCAGCAACCAGAGCCCAGCCATGACAGCTATGCAATGGCAGTGGGCAGCTCTTGGGAGGGATGGGCAGAGTTTATCTAAGCAACAAAAACAAGACTGCAGCTGTGCTGCATTTCCACAATGGGAGGCTTAAGATTCATTTAAATGACCATGACAGTCAGATACAGATAACATAACGACAGTGAGCGGCTCACGGTACCCACACAAGGATTCTTTTCTTGAGGGATATGAATCCATGAATCTATTTTGTTGGCTTTTAAATATGCACATACTTCTCTGATAAAAGCTGTCACAATGCAATTTCGAAATACCCTTCTAAAACACCACTAGAGAATTTAAATTTTCCCCACACCCTTTTCACCAAGTGAATTACCTGGCCTCCTTATATCACCACTGATGATGAATATCGCCATCTTCCAAAGCTGTCACCCACATCACCCCTCGCCCTTTTCAAAAAGCTTTTAAGGAACAACTTGACCATATTGCAGATGCCAAGCAAGAACATGTAGGTACAAAATCACTCAATTACGGCAACAATAAAGACAGACATAATATGGCAGAGCAAAGTATTGTCATACCCTGAGGCTTGTGACGAGTATGGAAGGCATTCATAACTAGATTATTTTTAAGTGCTTATTATGCGAGTTAAAGCTGAAATTACCTCTTTAGACTTCCTATGCCAGTCCTTGTTTTCTCCTCCATCTCTCTCTTTCATCTCCTCTTCCGTAATGCCAACTTGGTTGGTGTAAGTAATAGCTCTCCAGTCTCGGGGAGAGTTTGAAATACTTGCTATTTTGGATTCAGTTGCACTGTTCTCCTCTGTTAACGATCTTGATGACCTCCTAGTAAACAAACTTTTTTTTAAGGCTTTTACTCGAAGACTCTCACTATTACTTCCACTGGCATCTGAGCAGCACCATTCTGGATTATTCTCCAGTTTGCCTCCATGAGGAGTATTGTGGCACTGAAATATCTGCGGGGAGTTACTCTCGTCTGACGCGGCCTCGCTTGTCAGAGAATTGAGATCTATTTGTACGCTAACCTTCTCTGGCTGCTGAATTTTTTGATCCAACTTGCTTAATTTTCCCAGGACTTGGGAGATTTCTTCTCGGACTCCCGAGAGAGACTCCAGTTTCTTCTCTATTTCACCGATCCTCAAAACTAATTTGCAGACGCTCGTTTTTAGCTCCTCATCTGTGTTACTGACATCTGCCCGGACCACTTTATCCAGTTTGTTACAGGTGCTCCCGTTGGAGATTTTAGTCAAATTGTGCTCAGGGGAGCTCTCACAGTCTGATTTATGCACCTGAGACAAGGAACCGGTGCTGTTGTAGCACGAAGACTGCATCACTCCCGTGGACCCACTGATACTCATGTCATCCAAAAACCGGAAAATGTCACTGATGTCATCGCTCACAATTTCAGAGTCATCATCTGACTGCTTAAGAGAGTGCCGCTCTCCATACTTGGCTTGTCCTGCTGCACACAAATCCTTGCATTTCTTGTGGTCCAGAACTTGCTGCTCCGTTTGTGTCCCAACACTCATGGTCCTGTCAATGCTTAAGATCTGAACAGAAGTACAATTAATGCTTTTATCCTTAAACTTCTTGACTGGCTCGTGTTTCTCCACATCTAGAATGGAAGGAATTTCCTTGGGTTTATGCCCATTTGGTTTCACAGCATAGTTTGCCTGCATAATTGGTGGCTGATCCTTCGTGTTTAGGTAGGACTGATGCCTGTCAGCTGAAGGAAAGTTTGGAGATGGGTTGTTCGAACTCTGGTATCGCGGCTTCTCTTCAGACTGCTTCCTATTAAAAAATGATCGTTCAAAGTCAGGTACCTCCTCAGTATTTAAACTCCAACTTTTAGCTGGCCAGGCAGTTTGCTTCGTTGGCTTTCCAGTCCACTTTTTGGTGTCCTGGGGCCCGAGAATAGTAGTTGGGCCAAAATACGTTGAAGCTTGAAGATCATCTAAACTTTCATGCTTCACCCGTCTTTTGTCTGGTATCGGAGAATAAACTGGATTCAAGTACTGGCTGCTGTATGGCATTTCAAAGCTGTGGTTGAAGAAAGCCTGCTTAGAGCTTTCTTTCCTGTTCTGAGGCTCTCTATGTCCATCTTCTGGCTTTTTGTTGGATGGTATTAAGTTGGGAGATATTGTAATCAGATTATGAAAATCTTCTTTGAATATATTTCTTTTCTGGACACACGACTGCATCACAAACGGCTCATCATTTGAAATGAAAGTTTCTTTTATGCCTGCGCTTATAGGCAAGGAGTCCTGGTCTGAAATAGATTCATTTTCAATGTTCATGGGGAAATAGGTACTCTGCATCTCGCACGGTGGAGACGTGGCAATGGAGTAGGACGCCAGCGCCTGGAGCCTGTCCAGAGAGGCAGCCCGGCCCTTCATCTCCTTATTAACGCCGAGTAAAAAGTTGGGTTCTGATGAGGGGACAAACTGTTGGCAGTCTTTGCAGTCCACCTTTCTGCATTTTGAAGACCTTCTGACTGGAAAGCCCCGGTTAAACTCCTGGTCGTTCAGCTCACAGTTGGGCACGCAGTCTGCCATGTTGCAGATTTCCGTGTCAGATCTACAGGACTCGAAGGACTCTTTCTTCTTCACTTTCTGCCTTGCAACTGGAAGTTTCTCCTTGGCCACTCCTCCGTTCATTTGTATGAGGTTGAATATTGTTACTATATCTGCTGCAACCATGATTTTCTTTGATTGCTGATTGTTTACAGTGCATCTCATTTTGTCTTTGAACAAAGTCGCTGGGAAATTAGGATCCAGGCAAGCGGTGTAAAACAGCACGCTTCTGAGCTTGGCCAGCTGGGATAAATCAAACCTCGCACACAGGGACTTGCAGAGGTCCTGGTAAGAAACAGTATTCTGCTTCGTGTCCAGCTCCTCCAAGATCTTCACCAGGAAGAGCGAGGATTCCTGGTTGGACTCCATGGCTTAAGCGTATTTTGTTGTTTAGCCTGGAAACTGCGTTCCACGTCTAAAGCCACATAAAACAGCAAACAAAAAGATTGTAAGTCACCCATGGATAATATTCAGGACCTTGTAATTCAGCCACAGATGGGATCTGACTCCCTAGCCATGTGGTTGAGGGCTTGCTTGTATAACCCATCCTCATGTTTCCAAACTCCGGGCTGTTATCCTAGCATCACTGAAATCAATACTTAAATGGAATCCGGATTTCATTCGAGGAGGCTCATTTATGCCAGTGTCTACTAAAGCGAGCAAGCGAATAAACAGCAGAAGCTTTGGAGGGGTTGAACCTGTGGCAGATACACAATCCCAGCCTGCTTGCTAGGGGGCTTTCACAGCATTTCTTTCCAACTTGTGAGAGGCTGAGAGTACATCCATGTCAAATTGTTTGGCAATAATTCTAGCCCTAGCCTAACCAGAGATGATCGACCACACCATGACAACCCCAGCTAATTCATATCCGGCTGCAAATCGCTCTCAGGAAGCATTTCTAACGATACACTTCTGGCATGTTTTTAGAAGTTATCTGAGCACATAATTACCATCTTGCTTATTTTAAAACATTATTTTCTCCTCTTCTCTGAATTGCCTCCTCTGGATACCATGACGCTTTTCCCAGAAATACCTTTTCCAAAGTTAATGACTCAGGAATGGAAAAGCTGCCTGGTCTCATGCGAAAAATCTGTGTGAGCCCCATTTCAGCTACAAAGTGTAAAATTTAGAAAAGAGCAGAAAGAGTTAAACAACAATAACAAAAAATCCCACTGATTCTTGAAACCAATCCAGCAGATGCTAGAGGGCTGGCTGCCAATCAGGGTGGATTTGAAGCCTAAGAAATACCAAGGACAGAGAACATCCTCTTTAGTGATGCGTTCCCAGAGAAACCCTGGGAGTGCAGCTCCATTCACCAGCCCGAAATGATAGGGCAGAGGTGGAAAGCAAAGGCTGCACGTTTGTGTAGATAACAAGAACAGCTCAAGCAGGCACAGCTAACGCTAGCAAACATCTCAGGAAGGTTATAAACCCCTGCGCTTTCAGAGTTGAAACTGCCCTCTAGCTATTACGGATTAGGGAAGGATGTTGATGGGGGGCAGATTATTTTTCCTCTTCCTACTGTGAATATCCTTGTCAGTGTCTCTGGTATTGGCTACTAGGAGAGACAGAGCACAAGATGATGCAGTGTGCCAATTCCTATGTTTGGGCACTTTGTTAGTCTCACTGATAGGAATGACAAAAATATTTTCCTTTCCCCAGAAAGGTAGGGTATCTTCCGCCATTCACTCCCACTCTAGATGACCTCTAGAACTAATCTCTCCATCTGCATCAAGTTCGGAATACCCACCCAAATGACAAAGCACATGCCAGGCGTACAAGATTTCTTATTACTCATCTAAAAAGTCACCTCCCAGCCGATAACCTCAGGACTCCTGAGCACCACTCCAGGAATACAGGGCTCCTGTGCCCTCTCTTTTAGCCTTTCATCTTGTCCTGACTTACACACTGGTGATCACTATCAGTGTCAGAAGCCAGCATACACCAGCTTCTGTAGCAAACATCACAGTAGCATCTTCCAGAGGCAAAAAACAAAACCACCAGGTTGCCCATAAGAATATGAAACAAGTTTCCACACAGACTTGGCTGTTCATTTAAGCATCTTTCTACTGCATATAATCAGAAGTTGAGCAGCAGCAAGGTGAATGTTATGTGATTGTAAACACTAGCCTCGGAAACCAACGGCTACAGGGATTTTCCAACACCTCCGCTGCATGCATGTTTGCTTTTAAAGCTCCCGTATTTACGCGTAGCAGCACAACTCTTCTGTGAGCTGACAAAGGAGCGAAAATGTTGTATTGCTCAGCTCCAGAAAGTAATGCTAAAAGCTGGAGGAGGATGCTTGTATCTCTTTTCTCCTTACCAACAGTGGGTGCTCGGAGGCACAGCCTTTTTAACAGCCTGCCTTTGTATTTCTCTGACATGTCACCAGCAGACAATAAAGCTCCCAAGCTAAGTCCACACCATTCTACCTGACACCAAAGCCACCAAGCACTGCAAGAGAAAACTTCGCATGTGGGGCTTGGAACTCTCCCAGCTGCCGGAGAACTGGCATTGCAAGTCAATTTTCTGCATGTTATAAATCGGTCATTCGGGGCAAGAGTGGAAATCTGTCTTTTTGTCACCTCCGGGCTGAATACCAGCAAAAGCAGCTATCTCCTCCCATTTGTAACTTCACAGCTTCCCGCAAAACCCTCACCTGGAGATGTGTTTTCACAGCCTGACGGACACCCTGCGCTGTCTGCAGCAGCCTGCCAGCGCCCTGCTTTCTCCCCACTCACGCTCCTGCTAAAACGCACAAGTAGTCAGTTTGCAATACTACATTTCTTAAAACTGTCAACTCATTTTGTTCCCTGCATTTCTGTCTTTACTCTCTCATCCCAGTGAGGATAGCCTAGGTACAGTTTCTTGAATTTTTTTTTTGTTTTGTAGCAAGCCATTCTTAGCATACCTCTCCCATCAGACGTTTTAACTTCAATTCAGGTTTCTAAACGCTATGAATCAAGTAAAACTTCGGTGAAGCTGATTTTCAAATGTGCTGAGTACTAGCAAGTTTAGGAAGTTCAGTAGCAGCTATGCATACCCCCAACTCTCCTATCGCTTTTATTTAGCACGGACAAGGAGCCTTGGTCTGGGGACTCCAATCATCACCCAAGCACCAAGACAGCAGGCTCTGAAGCACGGATCCCAAGCAGAGGAGCTCTGCCAGACCTGGTTTAGCTCAGCCTGGGACCCTGCGCTCCCAGACCCAAGCCTGGGAGGTAGTGCCCAGCTGTAAAACAGCGAGAGGACAAGGAGGGAACAGAGGCTTCAAGACAAGGGTGAGAGAGCTGAGCCTGCTGAGGTGGGAATTCAGCTGATTCACTCAACTGAGGCTCAGTTACAGGAGGTGGGAATTGAAAAGGCAGGTTGCAAAGTCAGATGTAGGCCTTGAGGAAAAGTAAGCTAGCCAGGACTGGGAATAATTTCCTCCTCACCCCTTGGCTGTTCACAGCTCTCTGGTGTGAGCGCACTTTAGGTGTGAAAGGTACCTTTGGGCTTCAGCCTGGGCGTGGAAATGGGTGCTCCCTTGTGCCAGAACATCAGAAACATTGCTAGTGGAGCATGCAACAGATTCAAGCCGTGAAGAATAGGATGTATTACCCCATAAGGAGAGTATATAAGTTTGATTTCTGGGTCAGGATAAAAACCCGGTGCCAAGATTTTTAGTGGCACATTAAGCTTCTCTGCCTCTTGTCAAGATTCCTAACAGCCTGAGATGGAGACAGGTGCCTCTTGGCAAGTCACCCGGGGAGCTGCCACATCCCAGGTGCCAAACACTTGGCCACGCACCATCTCAGCTGTTATTTCCACGTTCATTCATTATCTCTCAAAGCAGGACCAGAATAGACCTAGACATGGCACATAAATGTGAAGCTCCAAAATAAGCACAGGAAGGCCTTTTAAAGAGGGTACGGGGTCAAGAATCAGTAAAAAGCAGCAAAGCAAATGAAAGCACCCACAGCAAGAGCAGCAGCACAGGGCCTCTTTGGATGGCCTCAATTCCACCAACGTCCACCTGCCCTTACCTTCACTACCAGCAGCCACGTGCACCTTCCAAACCACTCCCAAACTGACTTTGGACTCCAGGGACATGGAGCTAACCAGACACAGGGACAGGATCTAGCTTATTTACCTCCAGCAAGACAGTCTCTGACCGAAGGAGCCACTTCACATTTCATCTTTAGTGATTTTGTTACATTAAGAGTGGGAGGGTCTCTTTGACTCAGCTTCCTAACATTTGATATTTGCTGCTCTAACAGCACAATTATATCCCAGCCTGGACTTGTACAGCATCATCTTGCACAGCTAGTCAATGGGGTCTGACTCTGCTTGCACGAAGATGAGCTCCAGGCTTACCACAAATCAATGTGTTCTTGCCCTGCACCATGAGCAGTGAACTGAGCTCTCATCTTACCATTAACTCACTCTCTCAGCCTCTGGAGAAGACGACCAAGAATATTATGATTGCAACCCCCACCCCTAGTGGTGCTTTCTGCTGCACAGGGGGAATATTCTGTTCCATTTTCTGGTGTCTTTAGGAATCAAGCCTCCATAAGACCTGCCCCTTGTGGTCCTCCAGACCAGGGAACCCACGTACTCTTTCATGCAGCTTGCTTCCCCGCAGAAAAGACAGAATGTGCTTTCCCTCCTCACCGCCGGAGCAGGGGGCACCCCTCACCTCCTGACTACCCTATAAATTCACCACCCACAGGAATTCACTAAATTAGTTCTGCTCCCCAGTTGCCTTGTCCGCTTTCCCCTGTGGCACCTTCAGCCCAAACCCTGCCCCACTGCATGGGCTAAGGGCAGCACACATCGGGGCACATAAATCCTGGCACAGGATTCAAGAGTGACTCCCACCACTTGACTTCCCTGAGCAGCTGCGGGATGGCAAGGTGCCTTACAGGAGCCTTGCAGAGGCCACTGGCAGACAGACCACGTTATCTTCCTCTGTTATTTCCTCCTTCATTTCCTTCCCTGTTCTTTGTGCCTCTGGCATTTGCTCTCCCCGTTTCCCAGTATCCACAGCAGGTGCAGCTAATACACAGACGTGGTTGCTGGAGCCATCATTTCCCTCTCACTCTGATTTGCCAGCCAAGAGGGAAACAGCATCCTTGCTTTGCTTCCCCCCACGGTGACTAACGGGCCACCCTATAATACCGGTACAGCGACGGCAGACAGAGCGTGCGATCCTCGCATAAATTTCCCCAGAAAG
Source organism: Bucorvus abyssinicus (assembly GCA_009769605.1). Lineage (NCBI taxonomy): Eukaryota > Metazoa > Chordata > Aves > Bucerotiformes > Bucorvidae > Bucorvus > Bucorvus abyssinicus. The sequence continues at coordinate 13,690,161 of CM020038.1, forward strand.
CGCAGATACTTCAGCGCAGGAGAACATTAATACAGAGACTGTGATACGCTGTTTTACTATTAACTTGAGCTCATAAATCTTTCAGCCTGTCTTCCCAACGCCAGATCCTATAAAACAAGGCAGGCAATGCACGCCTCGCCTGAAACATGTAACGCATCGAGATGGAATTCAGTTTTTGCTTTCTCCCGCACTCAAAAATCCATTTCTCTGTCAAAACATTAAGAAATTTCTGGTGAACGAATGGGCACCTCGAGCCCCGCCTGGATTCCACCGTGCACACACACACGGGAGCTGACACTCGGGGAAACAATGCCTGTTCCTGCACTCCTTATTCCTCCTCCTTCTGCTGCTCATTAAAAAGAAAAGTAAAAAGTGCACTTTGGAACCCTGCCCGTGCAATAGCAGTCGCTTTTCTCCACCTTTCATTGAAAAGTGCCCCCGAACAGCCCGACACAGACAGTCTCCTCCGGACTGTTCCCTGGGCTGTGTGGGAGCAGGGTGGGCTCTGGTCCCCGGGCCACACAGCGGATGCATGCTGGCTCATGCCTCGATGCTGGGATTTTAATTCACTCCTCCAGAGCCGAAGGGCCGAACGCCTGCAGCCTGGGAGCTCCCCGGGCTCGTGCACCCGCTCTCACCCACAGCTCGCTGCCGTTCTGCACAGGAACATGGCTCGCTTTGCACCCTCCTGGGCATCCCACCGCTCACCCCACCGGCAGTTCACCGGGGACTAGTGCTGGATGAACTTGCTCTTTTCTGGTTCTTACCTTGCGCGAACAAGCCTTGGAAAACCACGTTTTACAAATCCAGCTCCTCAACAGAGGCAGGCTCTGCTGTCAAAGGACCCTGCACAACACTTCAGCCTCAAGCCCCCTCCACCAGAATCCAGCAGTTTTGAAAGGCTCCTACTGCATAAATTAACAGGGAACTCGCGGGTAAAGGCAGCGTACCCTCACACCGCGTCAGGGCTCAAGTCAAACAAGGTTTGCCATTGATTTTTCTCACACAATAACATTAGGCTGATAATTTGCATTGTTCAGTTATGCAATCCAGGTTAAGGTACAAAAGTGCAAACAATCATTCTAAAACTGTGCAATAAATCACTTGAATTATTACTGCATCATGTGCTCTTGGTTATTCTTTGCCAACTATCAGCCCATACAAACCCCACACGAATACTGTCCTCTCAATACATTATTAGAGCACGTCCGAGTCACATTTTTCCCAAAAATTTTTGCATAAGGAGAGACAATTGCAAACACTGAGGTAGACACTGAAATGTCTAATCAAGTTAAACGTGAGCAATTTCTTTCATCTGTGGGCAACCCGGATTTTTGCATGACAAACCTCTAAGAACCCCACGGCCACCCTGGACCCGACTCTGCACAGACTGACTTCCTCGCCCTGGTGGGTCCAGCTTCCCTGGTCCCCATCCCTGGCGCTTCCCATCCCTCCAAGCTCCTCGCTCGGGATCTGGGGGCCCTGGGGCCCAGGCCGGGGTCACCCACTTGCTCCCCCTGAGCTGTGCGGGACCGAAGCGGAGCTGCCAAAGTCACCGATGGAGTTTCAAGATTTCCGAGTCCCCCCTTTCCCGGGGAAGCCTGACAAAGAGATGGGACCCCGGGGCGCCCAGCGAGGACCGCAGGGGCTGGTTGGGTCTCTCACCTGCACTTACCCCACCTGCCCCCAACCCGGGGCGGGGGAGCCGGTGGCGAAGCCCCCACCCCAGCACCCCCAGTCTGCAAAGCATCCCTGGGGACTGGAGAGCGGAGGGCTCTTGTCCTCGGCTCCCCTTTCTGCCAGCCCACCCCTTTGCACACCCGTACCCCCCTCCCCGCCCCTGGGGCTCACCTGGGGGCTCCGCCTGCCTCTTTCCCGGGGAGCGCGGCCGTCACGGCTGGCTCCGCCGCTGCAGCAGCCGCTTCCCAGCGAGGAGGAGGAGACGGAGGAAGAGCCCGAGCCTGAAGCCCCAGCAGGATGCCATAGCACCGGGCTGCGCTGACAAAGGCGGCAGCAGGTTGGCATGGGAGGGGAAGGGAGGGGAGGAGGGAGGGGGCTGCACAGGCCGAGCCTCCCTGCACCGCCCCCACCCCCCCCCCCCCCCCACCCTCCCCGCGCCCGCAGCTGCGGGAGGGGGCTGCCCCGGCCGGCCCCGAGCGCTGCGGCAGCGGCCGCCCAGCGGGGCTCGCCAGCCCGCAGGGACGGTGCGCGGCGGGGAGGCGGGCGATTCCCGCTTCGCCTGCTTAAATTATTATTATTGTTATTATTATTAGTGCGAGTCCAGCCGCTCTCGCAGCTTCGCGAGCTGCGGGGGTGGGCGGCCCGGCGCGGGGTCCCGGCGGCACCGAGTCCCGGAGCACCCCCCCCGGCCCCCGGCGTTGCTTGGGGTGGGGAACGGAGCCCGGGTCCCCAAGCACTGTCAGACCCGCTATTTCCCCCGCAACCCAAATCTGGCAGCGGGTGACGGCTCACCCGCAGCCTGGTGCAAAGGCGTGCAGGGGAGGGGGTGCCCAGCGCGAACCGGAGCCGCTTCCCAGCCGGGGACGTGGCCCCGCAGTGCCCACCCCTGCCCTCGGGGTGCAAATGCCGCTGACGCGCAGGCCTTGTGCTGCAGGGCTGCCCCCCTACCCTTCAGACAGGGGGATCGGTCGTGGTCCTTGAAGGGATGCGGGCTAGGATGATGGCACAAGGTGCTGCGCGGGGTGGGGGTCCCCAGCCCGGGTGCGCTGCGATGCAGGTGCAGCGCCAAGGCATGCTCGCTGCCCGTCCGGACGGGCTAGAGCTCACCTTCTGTCAGGGAATTGCTGCTTTCCGTGCTGATGGCCGGCTTGCCACACCACCCCGAAAATAGTGCAGAGAGTTTTTAATAGAGGTGTTGCTGGGTGAATAAGGCAGTGAGATGTCACGGGCTCGACTTTTCATCTCGTCAGTACTGTTTGGGAAGTGGACTCTCAGCTCTTCTTCCCTAGACGAAGCACTTCGAAGGGTTGCATGCGCAAACACGCCACGGCCGTCAGACCACTGTGGACAAAAAACTGTGGGGTTTTTACTTATTCTGACAGCCTTGGGAACTGATCTCTCTGCTTTGCTGGGGTCATGAGCAGCGGGGGTGCCTCTGAAACCCACTGATGTGCAAGTCCTTCTGCTGACTTTGAAGAATATTGTATGCAATTCAGCATATAAACATATCTGTAAAGACACTTAATACCTAAAGCAGCTAATACAAGAGGAGAAGATAAACATACATCTCTGCAAACGGAAGAAAAACATGTTTATACTACATTTATTCTTACCACCACATAACAGCATTGAAAGAGGCAGCGTCCTTGGATCCCATGTTCCATGCTTTTGTCAGATTATTTTATTCTGTAAGTAGCCATTTACTTGCGAATTGTATGGCTGAGGGATTTCAGCCCTATACCACTTCCTAGAGAGCATGCTGCCAGCTCATCAGAATGGGCAGAAATGCTCTCTGCACCCTTCAAAATGGCAAACACCAGAGAATAAGTAGGAAATATTCCTTACTGTTAGCCCAGGTCTAGCTGATCTGACTTGGTTTCATCCAGGTGTTGATAGGTTTCCAGAGTTGGCTCCCATAGCAAAAGCTGGTCCAGCTAGAAATTAAGGAGCATAATAAAAATAATAATGAGATCAGTAATGCATTCCCTGGTTCTGAAAGAGGCTGTCTGATCTGTGATCCCCTGATTGACAGGAAGTCCCCGACCACATAATCCTGGACTCTCCTTGGAGGAAAAGGGACCATGCACAGCTGAAGGGGTTGTGTATCAGCCAACGCTCCCTTGGCATGCAGGTCTAGTGTGTGCTTGCTAGCCTGAGCTGTAGCTGTGATATGAAACTGCCTCCTTTAAAAGCCTGGTGAGAATTTACAGAGACCTAAAAGCTCAAGGCTTCAGCGGAAGGCATGGTCTTCAGCGCATGTCCTTTGCTCCCCCGTTGCACGCAGTGTATTTTGCATAGAGCCTTACTCCCTCAGCCCCAAACCCCTCAAATCGAGGGCAACTAGGAGAAGCCGTGCCCCAAAGCCAGGCTGCAGCCAGAGGAAAGGTTGATGACTTTGGCTTTTGCCTTCCTCATTTCCCTCTCAGCATACAGAAATTATGTTTAATTGATGGCAAGGGTTTTTGTTAGCTTTTTGTGCGCTGTGACTAGTAGCGTATACTTAGGAATCACCTGCAAAAATTGGTTTGAAACAGTTAAACATGGTGCAGATTCATAAACACAAGGCACTGATTTTACAAAGAGACACCGAGTGGTGTGTCCCAGGCTGAAGGCGATGCTCAAGGTGGGGGGGGGCGTGAAATAGTGCCTGTGGGCAGCAGGGCTGGCCCCTTTTGGGACTGGGGAAAACCTCTCTGAGCAGCTTGGGGTGCTGCAGGTCTGCCGTGACACCCACTCGCCTTTCTTTGCCTTCGCAGCTGGACTCCAATTCTGCCCCCCTCCCAGGCCAGGTTTGATAGTGGTTTCAGTGGGAATTTTGTCCAAGCTCTCCCTGTCCCCATTCCCTATCTAATTTTAGCACCATCATCTCCTGTTTCCCCTCCCCACCTTTCCTTGACGTCTCTGCTTTGTTCTCCAGTGTTCTTTTCCCTTTCATCTCCTCTTTCCTTCAGTGGCTGGCACACTTATCTTGTCTGGCTCCCACACAGCTTCCACCTTCCCCCCAGACCTCTCATCTTCCCTGCCCTCCCCTTCAGCAACTCCTCCCAAATTAAGCAGGTGATGCACTGGATGTAGGAGATGTCATCTCAAGCCAGGGGTGTCCAGGAGTCTGTGCCCCCACCCTTCCCAGCTTGTCTGGCATCACAGTGCTGCAGAAACAGTACCCAGCCCCTCACAGGGACCACAGTCTCATCCCTAGGTAGCATAACCCTAATACAAAGAGTATTTCAGCCCAATTTGCTTGCCAGCCCCTGTTAATAAGTGATGCTAATCCCAGCTACACAAAACTGAACACACTGTGACTGTCTTGTCCTCTCTCACAGCACAGTGCTTTTTGTTTGTACACAGTAATAACTCCACAGGGCTGGAAACACTGAAGCCGGTGGGAGGTAAGGTCTAGGAAAGAAAATCTGACTTTCCTCACTGCACCACTCACTATTTCTCTGAAACTTCTGGCTCCCTCTCCGCATTGATAACTCCCCATAGGGAAGCAGTTTTTTCCCCACTCGTGTCTTGTCCATGCTCTCTTGCGAAATTTTATTTCAGTTGCAACCCCTCCAGAGCCACGTGTACCTGACAAACCGGTACAAACTGCGGCAAGTCTGGGCTCAGGGCTCTCGCTTTGCCTTATCTCATGCGATGTGGCTGTAGCACCACACAGCTGTTATGTGCTCTACCTTGCAAAGACTTCCAAGAGTGATGAACTTAAACCGAACTGCTTGTCCCAGAGACAGCAAAGGCCCAAGGGCTCATTTTAAAGCACTAAAAAGACTTTATGTAGCAAGACTTTTCTTCACCAAGAGCTCAACATACCAAAAACCCTTCAAACAACCTGGTGTTTTAGCAGCTCTCAGGAACCCCCAAATCGTTTCCTGATGAATCTCTTTTACTGGGAGATAAAAGAAAACAAATTTCATTTTAACTGGGATGTGACCATACCCAGCACCTTCTTCAGCACAGACATTTCTTAAACAGCTAGCAGCAGTTGAATGGTATTAAAATGTAGAAGAAATGGTTCTTCACCAACGTAGCTTATAGTAGAGAGACTGGTTTACATTTGCTACCGTGCCAATAGCAAGTCCTTAGTCTCCTCTGGGTTTGCTTTCAAGAGAAAGTGAAAATCTAAAGCCCAAAGCACAGCCCTATGCTGGAAGTACAAGTAGCTACACTCCAGTTAGACAAGACTCTCTGAGCCTGTTGTGCTCCCTGAAGTGTTTAACTGAGATTTGGATGAGCAAACCTCAGAGGAGATAGCCAACAACCCAAGGTGCCACTATGTTCCCCTCTCTGTCACAGTCTGGGTGAAATACTGGATTCTCTTCTAGGTTAAAGACAAATACCAAAACTTTCTGCATCATTAAATAGCACTTAGCAATACGTAGCCTGCAGATTGCTATTTTTATCAAGTACTCCATATTTGCACTTCCTCTGAAATCTCAGTAGGGCATCGATATTGCTGAAGTTGGCTTCTGCGGCCAGCGCGCACGCAGGCTTTGCCTGGAAAGATGCATCTTCGAGTTGGCAGTGGTTATCAGCGAGTGATTGATAATGGGCAAACTTCTTGTTCAGGTAAACGGGTTTTGGCACAGGATCGCTTGAAATACAACCACCACCAAAAAAATCAGTCCGTTGAATAGTATCCCCCCATGCCAGATGTGCTGACTGGAGAATATGCCAAATACTTCAAAGCAGTACACTTGACAGCAGCCCTAGGCAGAAGTGATTGTTTTTTTCCCCCCAATGTATTTACACACAAAGAGAAAAGTAACCGAGGAGTGGGATGAATAAGATAAAATATTTTTGTGAATATTGATCTGAATTTTTTTACGAGTTCCCCTCTGCTATGCTGAATTTCTTTGCAGTGGGTGTGGAAACAACTGGCTTTTGCTGGCACAAATGCCTATGAGAAACAAACCACCCGTATTGCATGTTCGAGTATTTGTAAAATGGACTTTTAGGACTATGTACACTGATGATTGAAGTGGTCACAGGCTAATCCATCTGAGAGAAGAAACTTTATATTTAAGGTTGTTTAACCAACTGAAGCAAATGCAGAACAATTCAATTATTTATCTTTGCAACCAATATTTTTATAAATGGAGCCTTCACGTGGGCTTTTCAGTTCGGGTCTTTTTGAATGCATTATTAGCCACAAGCAAAAGGGGCAAGATTCAGACCCTTCTCAGGTAGTAGCGCAGACAAGCTCCCTTTCTGGAATGAACACACACAAAAGCACAAGGGCAACTGATTTTAGGTCAAAAGTGGGGAATAAAAATAACCAGGGGCTGCTTTCACTTGCAGCCCCTAGGAGGGAGCGAGCATCTTGCAGAATGGTGGAAGGCTGCGCAGATGGAGTCAGTGCTGCTCAAGTTTATCTGCACTCAGCCATTGCTCCGGCTGTTTGGACACCAGTTCCTCTTGATCTGACAGGTGAAGGCAGCAGCAAGCGTGACAGGTAACCACCAGGCTACTTTGCAAGATTTCCTCAGCCAACAGCTCAACAACAGGCTGTGTAGGATCTCAGGTCAGGGTTGGAGACGTATTTGTTCTGAGTGAGCTCTTGGAAAGGTGTTGCCTTCCATGCTGATTTCCAGAGAGAAGGTATTTCCAGGCTGTGCAACGTGCTGATTTCTTGCGTGTTCAGGTGACTTTTCTATGCAATCTGCCTCTCCGTTGGTTACTGGCTCATCCCCAAGTCTTGCCCATCAAGGTTCTCTAAAGGAAAATCAAAATAACCTTCCCTTGAGAGTTAAAACGTGAAGGAAGATCTCTCTCCTCCAGCGATGCTCCAGGATGGAGGGTGGCACAGCCCTGCCTCCCTGCTGTCTTTAGCCCTTGCACCATTTCCATGACCGTGACCTGACCAAACACCCATGGAAGCCAGAGGAGACTTTCCAGTTGTATCAATGGACATCAGATTGCCCTCACTGGCACTTAGATAATACGTTAAACAGCCTTCAAATATCTGTGGTCACCAAGGAATTTACAAATGCCTTAGCTTTTACCGCTCTGAGTAATTATTTATTGGGATGGCCTTTTTATAGAACCCTTTAAAGCATTCATACAGATATTAAGGCCAGCAGAGACTATTAGCTCATGAGTCTGCGGAATAATGTAGCCCATAGCGTTTCACTCGATAACTGCTGTGTTTAGATCAGCAGTTAGCATTCGACTAAAAAGTATCTTCCAAAAACCCTGCAGTCTCCACTGAAGATATCAAGGAACGAAGAAATTATCATTACCTTCAGTGGTTTGTCTAGTGCTTGACCCCTTCTTGGGTTTAAAAGTGAGACATATTTACTGCAAAATACCCCCACACCTTTGAACAACACTGGACACTCAGCTGGCGAGCACCAACATCTGAAGCCCCCATCCACACTCACATCCTCTCAGGTTTGCATCCCCTGCAGCATCAACACCAGCTGTGCCACGCAGAGAAATCCCTGGCACTGTCCTTCAGGATGGAGCATTTCGCCCTAACTTCAGCCTTGTAGTCCGGAAAGTGAAGGCAGAGTGTTTGCAAATCATTGTCGGGTGAAGGGACGAGTTCTTATTTCTGCCAGGTGGGCCCGAGGAAAGCAACCATCCCTCTGATGGAGAGCTTTAATGCTGACTCTTTTTGCAGCAGATCAGAAGTTGCACCTCTTTGCCTTTTGCTCTCTCTGTATTGCTTGGTTGCTGGTTCTGAGCTCCGGTTTCCCATCTCCTCTGGCAGTTTTGCTCCAGGAAAGTTTCTTGTTGTGGAAGCAGTCAGAGCTCCAGTTTGTTCATATCTGCTGGTGGGCAGGAATGCACCTCAGCTTAACCTTGGAGCTTCATTGGCCCTGCTTGTACTTGTATTCATTTCCTGGATCTTCACTGTGGGAATAAGGATCACGTATCAGCCAGATGCTCCAAGGCTTTCACAGATTAAGCAATATGTTCCGGCCGAGCCCACGTAAAATGAAGAGTCAAAAGGGAAGGCAAATGCTGTGTGGAGGCCAAGGTCAGCTCCCCTGGGAGGGGACCTTCTCCTGACCTCCCACATACCAGGCCTGTGCAGGGTGATTTATGGAAGCACTAGAAGAGCTCTTTCACATGTTTTGTCCCAAATCTCTAAGTTGTTCAGTGCTCCTAGTATCCTTTCCTCTGAGCTGCGTTTGTCTGCCTTAAAATCCTTTGAAGGGATGTATGGTTTCGTGCTCCAAGTGGAGAGTAGGTCAGAACATCTCTATGGAGAAGTCATTTCTTGCTGGCTTCTTCAGGCCACTGTGTACCTCGATCTGGTGCAGAATTCGCTGGCTGCAATCCCGAGATCCAGGTAGCAGCACACATCAGGTTTTGTCTTCAGGCTGGGCTGGGGTTAAATCACTCAATTCATTTGAAACTGTCAGCCTATCGATCTCAGGAGCCCTGGGATTTCTCAAGTAGCTGGTAAGGCTGGAGCGGGCAGCGTAACACCACCCAACTGCTGTTAGAGAACAAGGGAACAGCGTCTTCACATATTCCCATTCTCTTGTATTCCTCCTCCCTGTGCCACAGCCCAGCTATAGGTCATTGGATCGTTCACATGAGGTGTTGCATGCTATAATAAGATGCACCATAACAAGATGTCTTTATTAGCCACAAAGTCATCCTTCCCCTTGCTGGGAACAACAGCAAATGAAAGACAGATGACCCATATGGATCACAGTAACTTAAATTACATTATGAAGACAGTGAACTGCTTGTGACACATCCTGTACAAGGCTCTTTAACCACAATAAATAGACTGAAACATTTCTAGCATTTAATCTTTTCTCCCATTGAGCTTGGGCAGGTTGCAGAGAAGCAGCATCCCTCTTCCTTCTATATCTATTGAATTTAATTAGGTTTGCAGGGTTCGCTCCCTGGGTGAGTTATTCTAACTCCTTACCCTCTCCCCGTGACATCTAGGGGATTATATACAAGTTGCAGCCTAACTCTTCCCTAATTGCTTTATCAATGGGGACTGTGTAGAACCACATTTTACATGGCAGATTTGACACAATTTGTTTAGCACATGGGATAGATAGAAGACTTAAAGGTATGGCGCTTCCGCTCTGTACCAGGGAAAACTCACAAGGTGTGTTGTATGTGACCTGCTCGTGTGCATCAAATCCAGGAGGAGTCAGGAAAGTCTCACCAGGAGATACAGAGAGAAGTCCAAGGAGCAGCACTCCAGGGAAGGCACAGCACCGCAGCACACGCCTCATGCTGAGAAGCTGCATCTATTAGCAGCTGGGCTGGAGCTGAGCAGGATTGCTCAGAGCAAGAAGATATCAAGAAGCAGTCAAGCACAACTCCTGGTGATAACTTCTGGGCAATAAGTTTCAAGGTCAGGACTGTACATGCTCTGTGGAGCAAAAGGCTACACCTCACAGGCAATGCTGCCGTGGACACTGTTTTCAGTTTTCAGCTCCCAGCTGAAGCTGGGAAGGACACAGATGCAGCTACTGCTTCGCACCTCTCTGCACAGTGATGGAACAGGGGTCATGCTCTTCTCCCCTCTCACACCTGTCTGAGCTGCCCTTGAGATATTTTCTTGGACCGTTTCTCCCATTACCACCATTGAAATTTTGCATGTAGCCCAGCCAGAACTCATCCCTGAATTTGCAAGACAAAATTTTAAAATACCTTCATTGCATGTAACATTTATGCAGAGAGACAGAAAAGATGGCATGGGAGACCTTATTCTTTCAGCATCAGTACTGTAATCTTCATTGTCACCAAGTATTACCAAAGTCAAGATCTAAAAAAGATTTTTAAAGTCCCATGCCAGGCTCTGCATTGAAGGATAAGAAGGTAATTGATCCCACAGAGGAAAAGAAAAAGCCTGAGGTGAGAGGCAGACACACAAACTGGAAGAATGCAACATTTATGCTTTTACCCAAATCAATAGTAACTGCAAGAAGCTGCTGTAGCTGCAGGCTCCTGATTGGACTGTGGGTGAGTCTCTGCTCTGGAGAAGGATTTGGCGATTCTTGCGTGCAAGGACGTAGCTGTAAACTGCACTTGAAAGGGGTAGCAAGGTGAAGAAAACCAAAGCCACCAGGAATTAGCTACACTAGCAAAAAAGCACAAGGGGTAGGGGGCAAACTTCCTGCTCTGACATCATGCCATTTTGGAGGTGTCAATATGTAGGCTGAGACCCGTCAACTCATTTCACATGAGACAGTAAACAGATGTTTTGAGACAAGCTTTTCTGACCTAGGCTGGATTTGAAGAGGCAGATCAGACAGCCATCAGTCCCCTAAGCATCCTGTCCAGCTGGAGAGCATTTATTTTGACTCCAGTGGCAAATAGCAATACGTGGATTTATCATGGTCAGATAAACACTAATAAAATGTCCCAGGTTAGAGCAATAGTGATTTTTTCTTTTTCCCCCAAACAAAAACTGAATAGAAGATAAACAGCAAAATTTCATTTTCTGCTCTGGAGCTGGAATGACCAAGGTGTAAAAACACAAGAACAAACAACATGAATTCTTTGCAAATAGCTTCCTCTCTTCTAATTGCATTTCCCATCTAACTTCACTTTCGGTATGGCTTGTGGAGGTAACAGCTATTGATCTACAGCTATTTTGATGAGGAGAAACAGCAGAAATCTCATCAGGTCATTGTCAGCTAATCTGGCCACGCAGTAAGGGAGCAAACAATTAACACGAAGCACTAGCTGCTGGGCTCATCATTATCCAGCAAGTATAAGGTCTTCTGAGGACTTGAATTCGCATTTGGGTCCAGCTCATAATAGAAAAGCCACACCTGAGCGCTGTGTGCCTGCAGAGCTGATTTCAGAGTACAGAAATACAAGCGCAGGAGCTGCAAACACATTTTCCATTGACTGGAGTGTACAGTGTCTTATTTATCACAAGTCAACTGATGGCTAAACTCACCCGGCAAACTCATAAAAGCATTAGTTTGTATTTGTTGTTCACATTCAGAGACATTATACATCAAAAAGGTCAATGCTTCCCAACTAATTCAATTATAACACGGCCATCTATCATACTAGTTCAGTTACTACCAGGTTAGCTTGCAGTTTTTGGAGAACAATAAAAGTTGGAGTGTCCGTACCGGATATTCCATGTCACTGACAAATCTCTTTGGGATAACAGACCTCATTGCAAACCTTTCCGCAGCCATCCTTTGCCATATGCTTTGTATAATACCCGAACTAGCTTTTGCAGGTGGCAGGTGGTTAAATGCACTCAGAGACAGTGCTGCAGTCTGAAGCCATGCTACCTATACAGAACTTGAAAAATGATAGTCCCCAAGGATGTTTTATTTGCCTGCATTTGTTATTAAAGGCATGGTGACTGGGATTCATTTGTTACTCTTTTTTCAATAGATTTCATCAAAGAAAGAACCAGCGCCCTCCCTGCACCCGTTTCAGAAATCTGGATGTAAGATAGCTACAAGGCAAGGATTTATTTAATAAATCTGGGCAATCAGATAGAATAAGAAAATAGGATATTCCAATTTTTTTTTTTTTTAGAAGTGTAGACAAGCAATCTGGACATCTATGGGCTCTTCAGTCTGACTTCACAAGCAAGCGAGGCTCTTTAATACATGTTGAAGGAAAGGGCTCTGGAAGCAAATGGTGGTGTGAGAAAATGCACCAAGATAAATCACAACCAACTACACCATTATCTTTCTCTGATAAAAGTCTTCATTTTTTAAAGCAGCACATGTAACTTCTCTGGACTTCAGCAAAACAGCTGACATGGAAAATTAAGTTCATTGGAAGTGATTTGGATTAATTCACACCTGCTAGTTTCCACCCACCTGTAGGCACTAGAGACACTGTCATACTGTTGCAAAAGGAGGATGAGCAGGCTGGGCAGAGGTCTCGGGAGGAATTCCTCCAGAACTGGGACCTATTTCAGTTACTGTTTTCAATAATTAATCTGGACAGAGCAGAAAGGCACTAGTGCCTTCAGCGGCATTAGACAGAAGGCTGGGGAGCATTTGTAGAGAAAACCTGAGTATTGCACAGAAAAAGAGGGAAAGGGATGGGGCTAACAGAAATTTATGATTCAGTATTTAAGGACCAGCAAGAATCTGGAAGATTATCAGTTGGGAGCAAGGAGAAAAGAGAAGCATTATTCTATCACGGGATGTTTATGAGTGTTTGACACTGTAGCCATAGAAAATCAAAGGTGACTGATGAGCAGCTCTGCACACAGGTACTGCAGAGGGGGTTTGGACATGTTTATAGGATGAGCACTATTGGGAAGGATAAGTCAGAACCTCACTGGGAACACCCTGCCCCATGCATTCTCCTGGGCTCAGCAATGACCAATTCAGAGCAAGTAACTGGGAGGAGCCCGAGTTGTAAGAGGAGACTGTACAAGCTGCATCATTTAGCCTTGCAAAATGAAGCTTGAGAGGGGCTGTGATTATTTTCTATAAATACATCAAGGGGGTAAACACAAGGGAGAGAGAAGAGCTATTTAAGCTGAGGAAGAATACTGGCACAAGAACAAATAGATGTAAATTGATGAAGAATAAATTTAGACTAAAAAAAATGCTTCAGAGAAGAGAATTTTTGGAATAGCCACATAGACAGGGAGAATAAACTTTCTGTCTTTGCTGCCCCCCACTCCCCTTGCTCTGTTACTGAGCAGGTTTGCATGGTGTGTTTGGGTGGGATGACAGCACGCTGCTCTCAAGCCATCATCTCAGGTCTAGGCTCTCATGCCAAGCAGACTCAAGACCTGCTAATTGGCATCTCTGATATCACAGGGGTCTCCAAGCCTCCATTCAGCCCATACCATCTGCAAAGTTTCCAAGAATTCCATACTTTCTTTTTTTAAATAGTGAGGATTTTTCCAAGGCTGTGGTTCCCTGGTTATGGGCCAGTGGCCAGGAGGACTATCCCACTCTGGATGCTGGCTTCTGCATGGCCGTGCAGAGAAGTGGCACAGATGCAAGCAAAATTGCATATGCTGCAGAGATATGGCTGATTTCTACCTAGGCCAGTCACCAGGTGCCTGTTTGTTGTTCAGGCTGATGGAAAAGCAAGGCTGGTGGCAGGGAAAATGCAGCACCTCGCTGGCAGAGCCAGCAGCTAGACTGCTTCAAAGTAATCCAACCTTCAGCCTTGGTAAGCGAGCAGTGCATTTCTCACTTGTTTCAGCTCTAAGACTGGAAGTCTAGATGTGTGAAAGGACTGCCAGGAGGATGGGAGGAGGACAAGAATCATGGTAACAAGGTTGACACCACCAGGAAGAGTCTACTCACCAGGCATACCCTACCAAGATCAGTGGTGCTTGGCAGATCCTGCACAAGAGCAGAGTGGTCAGCTGCCCACAGCCTGCTGTGGAACCACAGAAGAGACATCTAGCCCAGGGCTGCCTCTGGCTGGGATCCCCAGGGAGGACCAACAAAGCAACCTCCTCCTCTGCCTACATCCTGCTCTGTTGAGGTTACCGAAAGACCTGTTGACATCCACTCACGCACACCCAGGTCCCCTCCATCACTGCAGGACCAACCTGCTGATTGCCACCCTGTGCCTCTCCTGACAGAGGTAGGCACCAGGCAGCAAAGACAGCAAGGCTTAGCAAAAAGGGTTCATACAAAGGAGAGCTCAGAATTATGGGATGCTTAACATGTATGGGGATCAGAGACCATAACACTGGGTTCAGTCCTTACGCTAGTGGCAGAGCAGGCTTTTAAATCATGCAAAAAAATCCTTGTCTATACTTATGCAGTAGCATTATTAAGAGACTTTAAAAAGTACCATGCCTAATCATAGTTAATGTATCATGATACTAACAGTATGTGGGAAACTGAGGCACAGAAAGTCAATGTCACAACTCATCAGTACTTTGATCATCCCTTCTCCATTGAAGCATCAGAGCATTATCCTACTCTAGCCTTGCAGGTGCTAATCACTGCTGTCAAGGTCAGAAAGGAGATCAGCACCAACACCAGGAATGGTTTTTCCCAGCTCTGTTGCCTCGCTGAAGCTGCAGCCATGACCTCCCTTCCCTGCGGAGTGGCACAGCGGCCCAGGATGTCCTTTTGTCACACTGAAGCTTTCAGTGCAGCACATTCACACTCGCTGATTAGATGGTCCTGCTCTGTCAGGCAGTATATTTTAGCGTCTTCCCCGAGCAGTTTTTTCCCAGGGCAAATACATCATTTTGGAGTATTTTTACATTGTCGCAGCAGGACTGATCTGATGACACGCAACTAATGTGGGAATTTGCTTTTACATTTTATTGCATTGTGCGATTAAATTAAATGGAGGGCTCCAGAGATGGGTGCATTTCAAGTCATTGCATTTCACCCTGGAAAGCGCCAACCGATCTAGCGCTGAACGCGTGAAGTTCAGAAGCGGAGATTTAAGCATATACTGGTGTTTCAATGAGTGGGGCAATAGCACCATAATTCTCGTTACTCTTGCTTTGAGTCACACATGAGAACTCTCCTGCGGACCCAAATGAGCTCATATATCCCTGAAGTGTGAATAGGAAATGCAGTCCTCTCCTCTGGACATCAACTACCAATTTGTGTGTTGCTTCTTACTGTTCAGTTCATGTTGTGGGCTAATATTATCATTTTTGCCATTAAGTTCATTGTTTTTATTTATGCCAGCTGGAGTCACATTCTTTTTAACAGAGACTATCACTATTCTTTATAGATCTTATCACAAGGATAAATCAGGAGTAACAAACATTTTTTGCTCATCTATGAATCCATAATTGGCATTTGCTCTCTGATGGTTTATGCAGATGAGGATCTTTCTCAATACATTTCTACACACACAAAAAAAACCCCACATACACTTCTCTAGAAAACCCAATGAATTTTAAATTGAAACCTACCAGATTTTCTGTGCATAAGGGCTGATTTTATTTGCACACTGAACAAACTCCTGGAAGAGAAACACATTCATTTTAATACCTACTGCTGGATGTTAAAACACGTTTTCTTCTATATAAAGAAAATGTTCAAGAAAAAAAAATAATAGGGTATTTGGTCAAAAGCGCTCCTGGTCCTGGGAACTTTCTCTTTGAAACATGATGTACCTAACGCAGCTGGGCACCTCTTACAGTCATTGAGGGGCTGCAGATGCAGACACTGAAGGATGCTACTCGACATGGGGTACAGGGGGTCCCAGGACCTCAGGGCCCACATACCACACACACATCCTGTTTCCAACCACCAACCCAGAAACTCCACCTGGGGCATGGCTCAGCTATGGCTCCAACTGGTGCAATGGCCACCAGGACTTCGGCAAAATGGCAGCAAAAGCAGTCTCACACCCCCAAGCCCTTGTTTTTATTGCGGTAGACTGTAAACCTTCCTAATGTGTCAGTGCTTTAGGAGAAGAGAAACATGAAGGACCTTACTTTAATCTGAATCCACAGCAGAGAAAACAAGGCTTCATGAGTGTAATTCTGTTTGGGAGTGTATTGTAGTTTCTTCCTCTTCTCCTAGAGTGATATAAAGGTTCTATTAAGAGAGAAAATACCAGTTTCTCAAAGAAAGAAATATTATACCCTTTCAAAATTAATACATGTCAGTCCAAACTGATGGCTTAAATTAAATATTAAAAAAAAATAATAAACCCCCTGAACCAGTTTGATTTATATAGTACTGTTCCTTCAGAGAGGATTTGTGGAAGCAAGAACCCACTCTGTGTTGTTCTTTGTAAAAGAAAAAGAACAAAATCAATTTTTATAAAGAAAGATCATTTTAGGAGTCATCAGAAATGCCAGCTGTATCTGGGACATGTGTTTTTCACTTCCCCATCCTTTCTCTCATAAGGCAGTGACTCCAAAAAAGACTGAAAAGGAGCCCAGATTCTGCCCAAAACTAGGTTATTACTGCTTTTCTCGATGTGATTAAGCTTATCTCTACTGCAATCTCACCCGTTTTCAGCTAACCTGAGCAGCAGAGGCAAAGCTCTCTTCCCCAGACCCATGTTTACTGCAGTCAGCAGCATCCCTGGTCCCATCGGGTGGCCCTTCATTTGCAAAAACACCACAGACACGGACAAGTCTTACTGGACTTTGGGCTCAATCTCCCAGGCTATTCTAGAAGGGATATTCATAGTATCTAGCACTGTTACAAGGCTTTTGCAAAACATCCCCACCGTTCAGGAGCAGGTACCAGGTCACAGACAGCAAATGTTAAGAGGCCCTTATGCACCACCATTGTTTTACATCATCTGCGTGGCCTGACACCGGGTCTTCAGCTGCCCCAAGCAACCCAGATCCGCTGGATCTGATGGACCAACTCCAGACCTAAACCAGGTGAGGAGGTGACCCAGGTGCCTGGGAGCAGGTAGTAAAAGACAAGTGGGGGGAGCTGGTGTGGGGCTGCAAAAGGCAGCATAGGGTGTGGGAGAGCTTAAAAGCCATGCCTCACTCCCCCATGGTGGACATAATCTGCCCACAGTGGTGGAAGGGTTAATCAAAACACAGCTCCCATATGAGCCTGTTTCACAGGTAGAAAAAAAAAAAAATGAGAAAACAGCTGCTAAAGAGAGAGAAAAGATACCATGTGGAAACAGCATTAGAGAACTCCTCTGGGCTTGCAATAAGTCACTGGAGCAAGTTTGTTCTTAGATGTGTCTGGAATGCTCCGAAGAGAAACATGTTATTTTGGAGAAGGATGTTTTTATATGGAGCATAAAAGAGATTAGTTGCCAATAGAAGAGAGCGCAGCAAAAGAAACTACTGAAAAACGACTGGAGACTGTATTAGTGGTTATCACATGGGTCAGCAGCCAGTGTTAGTCTTGTTAATGCTGCCATGCATTAATTTAAACATTAAAAACTCAAATGGGATAAGGAAACCCACATAAGCATAATGAAACTGGTACATTCACCCGCCCTCAGCCAAATCAGAGAACAATTTTTCTACCCTCCTGCCCTGCACCTGCAGCCACTCATACAAGCGACATGTGAGTTTGCATGTGGAAAGCCCAGAAAAATGGTCAGATCAAGTTGGATTTGGCTCCATGACTGCAAACAGCAAACAAATCCTGGTACGCATTGCACGCTCACAGCAGGATGGAGGCAGAGCAAAGGAACTGCTGGGACCTCTGGTAAAGCAACCGGCACTGGACCTGGCTCTCCATGAAATGCCTGTGCTTTCTCTGAGCTCAGGAAGAGAGGCTGAAAGGCTGTCCTTGCTTGTTACTGTCTTCTCCATGATTATTCTCTCCCCAGAAAATGCTAAAATACTTCTCTAATTGCTAGCTTTTAATGCTGTCTATGTAAAGCGACTGGAACCATCTTACAGCTCTTTTAGAAGCTTGATTCTTTCTGGAAAAAAGAGGAAAAAACCTGAGGATCTAACTAGGTGAACTTCAACTTCAGGTTATTTGAAGTGCTGTTAAGCAAAGCAAAGGGATTTTATTAATACAGAGATGTGCCTCTTGCCATATATTATTATATGCCTTCCTGAATGCTCACAGATGCGGATGCTACGGCTATGGGAATTTTATCAGGGATCCAGGCTGACCCACACTGCCCAGCATTGGGCAAAATAGCCCTTAAAAACAACAAAAACCCCCCCACCAAAACCAGAAAGCCCATGCTCAGAAACCTAGAGTCTTCCTAGACAACCCAGCCCTATGGGCTTTATGTCACCTAATGAACAGGAAACCTTTAAACCTCACAGAAAACCTATCGGCCTCAAGTCACAGACTTCAAGAGCCAAAATCCACTGGCTTTTAAAGGTTAATTTCTAGGCATATTGGAAGATATTTTATGTGTATGGCTCAGTTGGCTCCATTATTAATTTAGCAGGTTACAAAACTGTTGGTACATTCTCACCATGCTCTGCGCTGGGACATTAAGCTGTGGGAATTTTCCTCTCTGTGCTGGTATTTCATTAGCTGCTTCTGTTGATTATTCAAATTGCATTGGATGTCAAGGCTTGCTAGATTCAAAGACCTCACTAAGATGAAGGCAGTCATATCCATCACAGACAATGCCAGGGAAATGAGTACAAAAGCTACACCATCCCTCAGGATAACAAGTGAATGGTATGATGTAAAATACATCCAGGCCATGCTTTATTTAAAAGTCTCTTGAAATGTCATAATAGCTTGGATTTAAAAGGGGGAGGTGGGGAGGAGGGGGAAATCCATCCAGATTCAAGATCATGGTCTACAGCCAGAGCTCAGTGAATTGCACTGTTTTGGGGCCTCACGTATATAATCATACCTAGCTCACCTCTGCAGTACAGACACACTCCAACCCTGTAAAGTGGGAGGCATTTATAGAGCAGAGGAACAAACTAAAAAAATTATACTTTGACCTCCCAATCCAATGGGAGAACTTGGTGCAAGAGCAGGTCCAGTCCCCAACCACCCTAGAAGCCTGAAATACCCTCTACAGACAAGTAACAGCTGATCCTAAAGACATATTTGGACTTGATGATCTTAAAGGTCTTTTCCAACCTAAATGATTCTCTGACTCTATACAGCAGCTCTGTGGCTGCTCCAGCCTGCACTTACCCAGCCTCCATCCAGCCTGGTCTGCAGCTCCAAGGGAGCCTTGTCCTTCCTGCCCCTGAGGTCTCCTGTGCCAAGGGCAGCCCTGCCCAGAGACCCCACCAGCAGCACCTCTGTGTCCCATGCCTTGCTGAGGTTCCCTCCTGCCTGCCCTACAGAGACTCAGAAGCAGAGATATTTGATCCCATGCCCTCGCTCAGGCACAAACAGTGGAAAAGAGCCTGCACAGCCAGAAAACCGAATTTGCTTTTGTTTAATAAAAAAAAAAACCAAACACAAAAAGGTGGAGATTGCCTAATTATTCTCTCAGCTAACCATTTTAACCTCGTTTTCTCCTACTAAGTGAATATCTTATGCAGTTTCTGTGCTAAAAGCAGCTGAATGTCAGAGACATTGATCTTGGCTCCAGCCTTTGTTTTTTATAGGGTTTAGATCTACTCTGTTTTGGCACCATGTTATTGGTTTCTATTAGTGTCAAAGTGCCACTTTCTGTTTTGTTTTTGCTTGCTCACAGAGCTCAGCCCTGTGGAGGGCAAGTGCCAGACTAAGTACTTGGGGCAGCTAAATTGCCATGGGAGGAGACACTTCTCATGCCCCCAAAGCATCCTCCTGGTGCTTCCAGGGGCACAGAGGTACCAAAGGGGTAGGAAAATTATTTCCACTTGAATTCACTGCCTCATTTCTGTATGAAATGACTAGGGACATCGCTACCATCAGGTGCCCACCCACCAGCACAGTGGGACCAAACAATGCAGGGGTTAAATCCCAGCCCTCCTGGCCTGTAAACACAATTTCAGTTTGAAAGATGACAGCTCTGTCAAATGAGAGGGAAAAGCCTCTGCCCTGCACAAGCCCCAGGTTCATTAAATGATATCTTTTTATACATATATAACCTTCTCCTACATTCAGAGCATCCTCATCCTTTTATTTCTGTTACCTTCTCCCAAAATACTGGACGCTGTCTCCAGCTCCCTGCATGGTCTCTAGAAAACAAGTACAAAGCATTTTTTCCCCCCTTCCACGATGATACGCTGTACAAAAGCACATTAATCACAGAGCTCCTGTTCATTTATTCATGCCATTATAAGACACAAAAAAAATATTCTTTGGTTTTGAATGTTTCTTTAACAAATGAAGGTTGAGGTGCCAAAGAAAAAAAAGGAAGAGGAAAATGGAAATTAAAAAAGCTACATCAAAATATTAAACATGGGAGAATATCAAGCCAATGCACTCACGGATTTCTTGCCAAAAATCACTTGAAAGGCTTTCACAACTGAAACCAGGATCAAATAAAAGTACTGAAAATACTAAATGGACATGCTGAACAATTAAAAACAAGATAAAAGGTGAGCAGAAGTGCTGAAGAAACTTAGCTGTGATCCCAAGGCATTCCCTCAATCCACAAGAGTCCAAGCACTTCTCAGGGGCTGGAGTTACCCTTCCCTTTTTGGGCAGCATGAGGACAGGGGTCCTGTTTGGGTCACAGGTACTGACTGTCAGCACTGTGACAGGGTGAGCAGACAGGGAAGGCAGCAGGAATGAACTCAAATGACTTTTTTCCTGCTCCTAAGACTATAGGACACTATAGGAAGGAAAAAAGCCACCTACTCCCAGCTTTCAAGAGAGAAGAGTCTCCATAAGCTCTGCATCTGGGCAGTGGATCCTCCAGTGGGGAAACCATCGACCTTCCATCCATTCCTTGTCCCCCCCACCAGATGGGGACACATGCTGCTTCCTTCTGAGAAAGGTCAGCCAACGAAGGTCGACTCACAATATGCAATATCTTGGAGGGAAGACAGTACCCCAAGCCCACAGAGCTCATCTGAAGGTCAGCAGACAAAGTGGATTGCTGGTGCTTGCCCTTTCCCAGGACAAGCTGGGAGTTTAGCAGCTTGCAGACAAAACCTGGTACTGGCATTCCTTTCAGTGTCCTGGCAGAGCAGCAACCCTTGGCCCAGGCCAGCTGAAGCAGAGGGAAGTAGTTTTAATCAAGATCTGGGTCTGGGAGAGTGAAACACCCTCACCCACAAACCACCAAGCAACAGTTAATTCGCAGCCTTTCCAACCACAGGGCCAGGTGCAAAGCACTGTCCTTCTAGGAGACAGTTTTAGGAAATTCCTACTCCCCAGACATCGGCTGTCCTCACTGCCAAGAACAATGTTTTTACAGTTATTTATCCTTCTCACTACAAAAGGCAATGCAGACTGACCCTCTTCTGCCATCTTTCGAAAACAAGGCTGCCTACACCACTGCGTCAGCCCAGGAGCAGAGGTCTCCTGTCAGCCGGGTGTCCTGGCACTGCTGCAGGAGAGGAGCCTGATTTTCCATTGCATATGGGTGTTTCACCATTAACAAAGCCAGAGGACACTACTCCGTCACCATTTCACATCCTGCCACAAACCATAACCCCCAGGTGCCAGGGTTTAGAGGGATGGCATCTTCTGCAGACGTCTAAAAGTGGGGGAAAGGACAAATGTGGTGCTAGCTGGTAATTAAAACAAACATGTGGAGATCAATTCAGATTCAGGGCTCAGGGGACAGTCATCAACCCCTTCCTGAGGAGCAAATGGGGATGAGAAGCAGAAAAGCCAACAGGCGTGAATGGAGCCAGATCAACCTGCTTTGAAGATGACTTAACACCAAGTTTCAACTCAAGAGCAACAAAACCAACAGATGGGGGTTTGGGAGCAAACAGCAGGAACAGCCAAGAAGATGCAGTGAAATGCAAGAGCTTCTTGCTGTCCGCACTAAGAGCCTAACCAGTCCGAGTGGTCTGTGAACATCTCTTGCGGGAAGATGTTATCCACAGGAAGGGCAATTGCTCTCCAAACCTCATTAGGCCTTGCCTACATCGAAATGTCAGAGTGAAATGAAGGTGTCTGATCTAAATTTGCCAAGTGCCTCCCAGCATTTCCAGACAGTGTGATTTTTGACAGAACTGTAATGCCTGAAGTCAAGATTCATCTGCAAAACGCAGGTGATGAAGACATGATTAAGGGAATGAGAATCATTCTTGGAGATGGTGGTCTTAATCAATTAGTTTCCATTCTTTGAATGCTTGGTAAAATCTGTCCTACAGGCCATTTGTAAGTGACCAAGGAAACCTGTTTCCGGTGCCAGAAAACACAGTAACTGATTAAGCAGAAGGTGAATGCAAGTTATTAAGACTTCCAAAACTCCTTGTTCAAATTCCAAGTTGGCCATTATTTTGTAGTTAATCTTCTGTCCATTTATGGAGATGAGGGAGGCAGATGTTTAATTAGTTTTAACCAAAAAATCCATTTAAAATTGTCTTGCTTCTACTAAAGTAAATTTATAACTTGTGTAGACAGAGACAATTGAAAAGCCAGAGAAAAATATTCTGTGAGGAATCCAAGAAAATCTGTATCTCAGAACATTTTCTCCTGCACTCAGGGACCTTCAAGGTCTGTAGACTCGGGTAGAAAGAACACGTGCATTTTTCAGCTGTCACCATCACTTATTCACTTAACAAAGGAAAAAGAAATGCCTAATTACTCATGGGCCCCTTTTTAATTTGCAGGGTTAGTGATGTTTAAGAAAAAAGAGAGAAAGAAAAACACACTGATGAATTACCCCTGCATTTCCAGCAGTGAGAAGATAGCAGTGTTTCCAGGCAGGTAGGTCCAGAGGGGAGAGCTCATGAAGCATTACAAGCCACAGAGCTATTCCAGCCTAGTGCTCACATCACAGGGTAGCAGCATTCGGTTTGCAGCCTTCCGCAGTTTTGTTTGCTTGGTTTTAAGTGATATTTTGCTCAGGGATTTGCTTCAATGTTGTTCTGCCCAAACAATCTCATCAAAGCGATTTGTATACCCTTCCTCCTCGTGTACAACTTCCCCAGCAGCCTCAATTCAGGGGATCCAGCAAGCAGAGATTTTATTTTTTGCTGTACAAAAAAAAAAAAAATCTGAGCTAGATGAGGGCCACTGTTTTTTTAATCAAAAAAGTGCCCTTTCAGTGTAACCCTCCCCCAGCTGTAATAGGAAAACCCTCCACATGCAGACAAACTGTTGCTAACAAATAACTACAAGCAGTTCCAAGCTAGTGTTTTGCCATCGTATATTTTACTATTATTCTGTTGAGCACAAAGACCTGCAGTCCTGGTTATTTTGGCTCTTCAACCCTCCCAGTGCCCCATACATTCTGCTGTGACAGAGAACAGATCCATCCCCAGGAGGCCACTAGTATGATTTTCTACTTATTGCAATTTTCTTCCTTCTCCTAATTAACACTGCTGTGAAACCTGACACTCTCCTTTAACCCAAAAGATTTTTAACATATGCCATTTTAACACATGCAATAACATCCACAACCCCCACAATTATTAGCAAATACCAGTAATAACGTATTTTGAGGCAGTGTACAGCCACATCCATGTAAATTGGGTTTAGATATAAAGCAGAACAGATACGGAGCTGAAAGGACCTGGTTTGATCACAGAAAAAGCCTGTAAGCACAATGAGACTTCAGCCTCTTTTAGGCTACATGCTCATGCTTTTCCATGTGAAGGAAAAAAAAAAAAAGAGAAAAAAATTGGAAAAACATTTCTTTCAGAGCAGATTTCAGCTCTATACAAAATTGAAATTATTTTCTTCTTTAAATAACACTACCCTCATCGCCACAGTGAGCAATCTACATTAGCCAAGACCATTTTTTAAACTGCTGTTAAGAAAAATAGCTGTTTCTAGTAAACACAATCCTGTGTCTAGACTGGGTCTGAGAAGCATCCGCTAAACCCATCCAAAGAGATAGATGTAGCAACAGCAGAGCTTTCCTTCATGCAGGAAAAGGTCTTACCTGGAGCTAAATTCCCTCCCCAGGGTCAGCCCCAGCCCTTTCCCAGGTAGCATCTAACAGGAGATTTTGGCCTTTCTCAGCTGGAGCATCCTCTGAAGATTTATTGCAACACCCATCACCTTGGTCAATAATTGCATGGTTACATGTCCACGGCTGGGCCCCAGTGCCTCCCTGCCCCTCGCTAACAGCCCTCACCCCAGCACGGGGGAAGCAGCCTGCAGAGACTCCAGCCTGATGAGGAATAGGAGCTGTGAGTCATTATACCTAAGAGCAAACCCCAGCAGAAAGAGGTCACCATGAGTAGACACTGTGAAGCTCCTTGTGTTTCCATCAGGGCTGGGTCACCCCTGGTCCTCAGAAAAGGGCGAGCGCAGGAGGTGGGCTGCAGCTCCAGGGCTCAGCTCCTGCCTCCTGATCCCTCCTGCTCCCCGTGGCTGGCCTGACCCAGCAAACCGCTGCTGTCACATCAAAGCCATTCCCCACCCAGAAATGCCCAGACAGCTTAGATTATCCTCCTCTCTTTCTAAGATGTCTTCACTTGTGCCCAGAGCAGGAGCCATTTAGACAGCATAAATAGAAACAAGTGATAACTATAAAACAAGTAACAGCAGCACAGAGGGAACAACATCTCCCAGAGTGCATTAAGAAACACAGAACAAGCTGCACTGAATATCAGATCAGGAAGGATGGCTTTTTTCCTCCTTTTCTCTCACCGGTGAAACCCCAAGGCATTTCTTGCTCAGCTCTGAGGCACAGTGCCAGCACCTCTTTTAACAGAAACTTATTTTCTGGCCAAGCGTGGGGACTGTGAAACTCTAGTGAGTCAGAAAACATCCTGCTCTCAGTACTCTAGTGGGTGATGGGTTTTTCTAAACTACTCCTTTACCTCCCATGACAGCAACCTACAGAAAGTCCCGGCAGGAGGACTCTCTTTTCCTCTCCCTTTCCTCCCTCCCTCCTCCCCAGCTCAGACACAGGTCTCCTTCCCTGAGCACATCCCATTTACCAGTCTTCCTCAGGGACACTTCAACCTCTTAGTCTTCTGAACTTACACTCCTATCTGGCATCTCCTGCTTCATCATTCAAGTGATGGTTTGTAGGAAGGACTATGAAAGCGCACTGTGTGTGTGGTATGGGGACCTAAGGACGCTGTCAAAAGACTGTTCCTTCCGATTAATAGATTTTACTACATGTCACTTATCTATTTGGTCTAATCAGTGGAAATGGGCAGAGAGTGCTGCTTGCAGAGGTTTGAAGTGCCCTGCATGAGCTACTGAGACATCAAAATACAAGGGAGAAAATAAACGCAAGGTGAAAAGCCGCAGGGATGGTGCAAGAAGCATGTTCAAGGCGGTGATCGAGTTAACAGAAGTTCAGTTCTTCCCAGGGAATTGAATGTGGCCAGTGAGAAATAACCAAGGAATGTGCATAATACAAAGATGCTGAGCAAGAGTTTTCAGGATCCAGATGACTTTGGCAGGCTCTGAAGCCAGCCCTAGGGTGACAGAAACACTGCTGCCCAAACAAACTAGAGCAAGCATCAAGATGCTGTTGGGCATATAAAGCAGACAGCTAAAAAGGCTCAGGGTTCCTTGTGGCAGCGGGCAGGTTCAAAGGAAATCACTAAAGAGTGGAAGATTATAGCAGGGAAGAGTCACTTCACACCCTGCTCGTCTTGTACTCTTCTCTGCACAACCTCCATGAGCCAGCATGTCAGACTGAGGTCTCTTCAGTGCAGCATCCACCACAGGGCGGGTGGGGGGGTCCTGCTGCACAGTAGAAATGGAATAAAAAATAATTCGATATGGTCTCAAAACTAAGTGAACATTTAACTACAATTTGCACTCAAAAAGGTGGATTTTGCACTCTGGGACACAAATGGGATGACTCATTGGTATGAGTTAATAGAAATGGAAATTACCCCCCTCTGAAGTGGAAGTAAAACCCAGAGCTTAATGTACTCAAGTTAAGGGGACTGGGTAATTCCCAAGGATAATGATAATTTAAAAAAAAAAAAAAAAAACCACACACAACTATCAAGGCATAAGTGACAGTGTGACCTAGGGAAAAGCAACTGTAAAACTGTATTTAAGAGAAGGCCATTAATCTGACTGCAATAGTGTGCAAGATTTCCTGAACAAGTTGTGAAGGGAGCAATAATTAAAGGATACAGTGGTTAATGGAAAGCAGGATAAAATGTAGCATGGGTTTACAAAGGGAAGCTCATGCCAGACTAAATCCAATATCTTTCTTTAAAAAGGTAACTGGTTTTCAACAGGAGAAATGTGGTAGGTCTAATCTATTTAGACATCTGCAAGGAACTTGGCGATAAAATTGCGTGGAAAATTGGTAGTTGGACCTAGGAAAATAAAAAGAGGGTGCTACAAGAATTAGTAGTAGGTGAGGAACTTGCCAAGGAGATGACCAGAATACACACAGAAGGGATCAGTCCTGGAGGAGGCTCAGATCTCCCAGACTGAGCTCAAGGACAGCCTTTTCTTGCACTTTGTGTCAGCACCGGCTCAGTCAAGACAACGGCAAACTGATGGCAACCTGGGTGGGAGAGACCACCTACAAAAAGGCTGAGCTTTTGCCATCAAAACATTTTCTGCATGTATGTTCTTGCCCCCATCTTTCATCTTAGACTATCCTTAAAAAATTAAAGCCACTACTGGTTTTCTATGGTTGATGAAACTCAATTCTCACATCTCAGGTACTCAATAAACCTACATGAAGAATGAGCTTTTTTTAGGGAATGTAACAATTTATTGGTCTTTGAAGTAGACAAGGACAGTGGTAGAAATGACAAGATGCAAAATTTGCTTCATACTGTCAAAGAGGAGATCCAGATACTCTGTCTATGGACACTGCTGGGACAATGAAGACAGACATCAAGCCCCTCCACAGGGGCCAGCAGCATCAGCCCCTGCTACAGATGGACTCAATTCAGGGATGTTTTTCATCAGAACCTCTTGAAATCTGCTCTAAGTGTAGTTTAAAAAAAGACACCCATTGGCAAAGAACTTGGACCATTCTCCTGCCATCAGACAGGGAAACTTAGTGTTTACTCATCAATACCATGCTGGCACCATTGAAACCCAAGACCAATCTACTGTGGAAAAGCCCAATGCACAACTTCCCTGGGCCATGCTGGGCAAATCCAATACCGAAGAGGAATGACATTGGTCTGGACCATAGGTGGCTGTGTTGTCACGACACCCTTCCACAAAGGCACCTTCTCCTTGCCTTGCAGGAACATGCTCCCACCCTGAGTTTTCCCCAGGCTTTTCAGCTCCACAGTCACAAGCCAGTGCCTAGAAGGCACAATTTTCCCTATACTAGCAAAGTGGAAGATACTTCAGCAGCATAGAAGTGTCTGTATGGCTATTAAAGAAATAAAATGAGGAAAGGCTGCACACACTGAGTAGTACTAAACTGCTATAAAATTCAAATCGGGCTGCAGTACATTGCACAAACTTCACCCCAAACCCACCCCAAGTAAGGTTATTAAATGGAAGTGGCTGAAGTGCTGTAGAGAAAAAACAGTATGAAAATTCGTGAAAGCCAATGCATAATTTTCCCATCTCACGGCCATAATGTGGCAGTGCGAGGAAGGTTTCCTGTTTTGGAAACATCAGGCAGGCACGTTCTGTCTCCATCCCAGCATGCTCTAATCAAAAGCATCTCGATCTCAGGTTCAGCAGCTATTTGTAGGAACAGCCAACAGCACGCAAGCTATCAGAGAGATTACAGAAGAGATGAGTTCTGCACCAAGCAGCCTTAGCTGGGTCTCCTACCCTCCTGCAATGTGTGGGTCTTTGAGCTTTAATATCTCCATCCACAGCTGCACAGACCAGACAGGAACAATACAGAAAAGGTGTGAGCAGTATGGCCAAACCAGGCTCTCCAGGGCATCACTCACCCAAGGATGCTAAAGATAATTTGGTTTTGTCACACTCTGTGGCATGTCTTGCAGCCCCTGGGTACAGCGAAGAAAGCAGGGAGGAGGCTGGGAGCGGAGTGGGAAGGTGCTCAACCAGCCTGAAAGGCACCTGCAAAGAGCAACAGCACTTCAAATCAGAAGTTGGCTTTCCAACAGGAGACAGCAGAAAGGCCAGTCCTGATGTAATTTATGGTTTAACTGTTCTAAAGAGGCTCAGCTATGCACTGACTCATGGCTCTGCCCTCCCTGCAAGCAGAGGTTCAGACATTGTGAAATGGAAATCAATGTCAATGAGCCAGAGCTCACTTTTCATTACAGATATAATGAATAAACAGCTACTCCTCACAAAGGGCAATAGAAAACTTTACAAGACCAGCCACAACTTGAATCTTAACAAGCTTAAAACACATGAATACCACAAGCATTTGATTTTTTTTTTTTCTGAGAAGGAAGAATATTAATTTACTGCTGAGGAATATTTTGGTTTTTTGCCTCCTGTGATGAATATCTCAGAAAAATCAAATCAGTTCACATTACTATACGTATATCACCAGATCATATGGAGGTACCATTCAGAAGGTAATTGAATGAAGCTTTTAATCTGAGGTGACATTCAAACAGAAGTAAACAGTTTTCTCACTATTAAAAAGTACCGCTCTTAACAGGCAGCTGACACAACAACAGCTTTTAAAGAGATTGAGGTATTAAGCTGAACAAAATGACAGAGCTGACAGTGCCTCTTCAGTGGTCTCTAGAAAATAAAGTTTGGTTACAAGTGTTTAAGTTACTATTTCAAACTCTGTGGGAAAGGTACATGGAGATAGTCAGAAACTTATAGAAGACAAGTTTTATTTGCAGGAAGTTAAACATGGTTTTGAAAAGACACAAGAAAACTGACACAGTTTATTAACCAATCTCTTACTATTTCTCTTAATTATTCTTTTGCTACCATTAGCTTTTGGGGAGAATATGAGCATCTTGTCCTAAGAGTTGATATTTAACTGAAATGATAGTTATGGGAAAAGGCGATATATAACCTTGGTAATCAGTATTTTTCATTTCTGTTTATCCCTATAAAGGAATACCTTGAAATCTTCTCATTGAAAAAAAAATGTGATAGCTTTCACCAAAAGCCTTCTTTAGAGAAATGAAGAGAGCAATCTGTTTCTGATACAAGGACAGCTTGCTCAGCTGCTCCCCGGTCTCCCAGATGCCCTCTCCAGTGCCTGGTCCAGCTGGATCCTCACAGTTCTGCAGAGAGCAGCCAGCCATAAGACTCCATGAAGCTTATGGGATCTCTATCAAAACACATGCAATTAAAACTCCAGTTTTCTTCATGCCTGTAATCAGCCATTTGCTGCCCCCAGGCCTCCGTGCCCACCATGCAGGGGGAGGATGGGCTGCAGTGCTGGAAGGGGATACTGAGCTGCGGGGCAACACAGCCCCAGCATCTCTTGGGGCTCAGCCACCCCAGAGCCACAGCAACTATTGCAAGAGCTGCACCAAAAAAGCCTGTCTTAGGGGCATTTTGCCCCCTTTGGCTTTCAGCTGAGCCCCTTAAGACACAGCCCTAGGTTCCCCTGTGCCAGTCCTCCTACTGAACTGAGCGGCACTGGGGAGGCTGGGGCAGCTCAGGTGCTGGTGTTCAATGCTGCCTCTACTCATAACCTTTTGGGACACATCTGCCCTTTCAAGTATTTAAGGAAATCAATATCCTCTGGTCTATGAGTAGAAGCAAGACACAAGGCTTCTAGGAAGAAGCACTATATTTTATTAGAGCAGTGATGCAGCTGGGAAAAAGAAAAGCAAAACAGGAAGGACCCCACTTGCCTGGAAGCCTTCCTCACTGCTTCTTTTGCTGTAATACAGATGTTGCAAACCTCCTTCTCTAGACGTACAAACAGCTGAAGAGTTTGCAGAATTAACTGAACACTCTGACTCCACATCACAACAGTTCCCACAGTACAACCAGCCTGCAATACCACCACCTGAAAGAGACATTGCTCTCAAAAACCAGTGCCTGCTAAATTGAATGGTATTGCAGAGACTGCAAAATTCCCTCAAGATGAGGAAAAAATGTAATAGTCTGCAGACAACCAATGGTCTCCACGTTAGAGCTGAGTCCACCCAAGGCAAGATGCCCCAGGGATTTCTTTGGGCATCTCAGCTCCTGCCTTCAGAGAACCAGTCTCCCCCTTCATCACCTGATCTATACATCAAAATACACCCTGTCCTGCTGCCCTGCCCCAGGCTCAGTCCTGCTTAACCAGCACAATGCCCACTATATCCCCATGTGTTTGGGAAACCCCTGCAGTCAGAAGTGCTCTCTGTTGAGAATGGTTAACAATCCAATTAGCTTAAAATTAGCTGATTTTAAGGTGCAAGGCAAGAAGATATTTAAGTCAGGAGGAAACCTCTTTAATTAACTTTGGTGGAAAAAAAGTTTGCCAGATCAGGTATGGGTATGTTTGTTTTGGTTCACTAGGTTTCTTAATAAACACATTAGCCGTAACATACTATGCTGAGCTTAATTGCATGGCTATAACAAAATTCAATAAAGAACATAGTTAACAATTGCTAAACTGCAGTTACTCCTGTTAGTGCTCCTAGAGTTATTACAGATGGCAGTGGTCACCTGGAGCCCGAGCAGAGCAGGGACTGCATCAACCCATAGAAGAGGCAGAAAAGGGAAAAGACTAATATACACTTAAATAATTGTGTAGCAGGGCTTTATAAACTTCAATGTCTATTAACACTACTTCCCATGGAGAACAAACAGATTCAGCTGCCATGGTCCATGCTTCTGCCACCCAGGAGCCATTCTGTTCCCTCACCGAGAGCTGAGCTCACTGTGAAACTTGCTGCAGAGATGCTCCAAGCACTGAGGACCAGTCTTGCTAAGCTCACCAGCAAAACATCGGGATGTAGGATCATGGCATCAGTCACTCCTGCAGGACTCACTCATAGGCCAGGGAGGAGTAATGAATCATCTTACTCTGCCAGTCAGCGTGTGGCTTTAAGCATCTGTGTTCCATGTGCTGGAAACTCTTGGAGGGAAGAGCAGAGAGCAGGAGGAAGAAGTACCACCAACAACCCCCTACTGCCATGGGGCATGCCATCACTGCTGTAAGGATTGTGAGAGTTTGCCCAGTTTCCCTGTCTGAAGGGCACAGCCAGGCAAAATGCACACTGTTGTTCAGCAGTAGCGTTACTGAAACCTCAGACTATTTTTGAGTATTACCTGCCCACAGGCTGCACAGGACTTGACTAATAAGGAACTCTCATTTTGCAGCAAGAGGAATCAATGCCTCCACACATGTGATCTTCCTCTGGCCAGAGAGGAAAGCCAGAGTGGGGCTGTTGGAGGCTCATCCCAGCAAAGTGCTAGCACAGAGTGACTGATGATGCAGAACACAGCAAGGACTGAATAGGTGAGATCCTGTGACCCCCTATACCGCAAGCAGCACAGAGCAGCTCTGCATGCACTGGATTTTGCTGGAGGAGATGTCCCACCCCAGGAGCTCTCCAGGCATGGCTC
This sequence comes from Bucorvus abyssinicus, assembly GCA_009769605.1. Classification (NCBI taxonomy): domain Eukaryota; kingdom Metazoa; phylum Chordata; class Aves; order Bucerotiformes; family Bucorvidae; genus Bucorvus; species Bucorvus abyssinicus. Next base: position 13,721,618 of record CM020038.1, read on the forward strand.
CTCCACATCCCAACCCTTGGAAGTCCCACACTAGATATGGGCTGACCCAGCCAAGACAAGGAACAGCAGTAACAGAGACATGAGTAATTATGGTTTTGTTTGACATAGCTTCCAATTTCTGTTCCTCCTGATAAGCTGAGCAGAAGCAGTTGATTCTAATACATATATATAGAACCCATTCATGTGACTTGAGATGGACATCATCCTTCTTTACCCCCATCCCTCAGTCAGCACACAAATTAACCTCAGTCAATCAATCATTTTGCTATCAGCACCTATCACAATATATAAACTCCAGTGATAAGATGAAGTTTAGATATAGTCCTCCAACCTCTGGCTGGTGCAAATGAGTTTACACAGCCCATACTTTTGCAATCCCATGAGGAGCAGTAACGACTACTACCTCCAGTTTAATGGTGAGCACAGACTCTGTATCCGTACTTTTACAGATACCCTGGAGAAAGGTGAGGGGGAAATGCACTCCGTAAGCATACTGATGACTTATATAGAAGTGCTCCCAGTACCTATTAGACCCTCTAATATGATGTAGTCTATAAAGGGGAACACAGGCTGGATGAATTACTGTCCTCCATTCATTTTATGGGCAGTAGACAGAGAAGCTATAGACAGAAGGAAGTTCTCTGACTAAAATTTAATCAGACAGAAGACAGTGCACAGGGTTTTTGTGGCTGTTCCACCCATCATCCCTCAAGAGAAAAATGATCCTTGCTCAACTGTGCTGGTGGAGAAGAATTACTGCTGCGCTGGGGGCGAGGGTTAAGGGCATTTTCTCCACAAAATAGACTTCAAGAGCTGTTCACTCACTTTTGCCTCTTCCCAAAAGCCAACAGTGTCCCAAGCCATCCATTGCACATACCCTCAAAATGGTGTCATTTGTTCCACTCCCTGGTAAAGTCCATTTTGTCCTAAAACAGCAGCAATTTAGCAGAGCAAAATAAATTCAACTTCTTTTGGTAGATGAAGCGTATTAGTCATGGAAAAGATCTGCAGTTTTCCTCTCTCCACTTGGAATTGCAGCCTGAACTTGGCCTCAGGTGGTTCAAAGCATTTGTGTTTGGACATAGTGGTTGTCTGCAAGTCAAATTGTGCATTGCCATTCAAGGGAAAGGGCAAAAAATCTCCCCAAATATTCGGCAGGCATCTGGTGCCTGGTCAACCATACGCCTCTCCAGACCACACAGCCATCTGAGGAGGCATCACCAGTGACTCAGCTATCATCTCCCCACTGTCTGGTGAATATTCTCTCTTTAAAGGTGGTAACAAACAGCACAAAGCAATAACCTGTTTCAGTCATGTCACAGCAGAAAGCCTGGAGAGCATCAATTAAGGTCGAGGGAAAGATTTAGGAGGACGAAGAGCACAGGAGCAGTCAGCAGCAAAATGTTGCCAATTAACACAAAAAGTGCACAAGATGTTCACTATTTAAGCTAGTTAAATATTGAGGTTAAACGTTATTAACAATTAAATAAAATTAAAGCCAAAATTAACTGCCATGCATGATACACTTCACCTCATAACGGCTTATTAGCAGTGCTCGCTGAAGAGCACGTCGCACACACACCACCGAGGCTGCTCCCTCCCAGGGTCTGCGACAGTTAGTTCCCATGCAGCAGGCTTCCAGCAAAGCTGGTGGGCAAGTGCTCTGCATCTGTGGTTCAGGAGCCCAGCCTTGTCTGTCCGAGCTAGAAACAGCTGGTGATACATAAAAACCAGCACCCATTGCCTGAACATTTCAAGTGACAGCGCTCTTTACAGAGCAGATTTAAAATCCCCTCCTTCTACATGTTCACTAATTAGTCACTCCTAAAAATACATCATTTGCCCTGGAGACCAAGAGGATTAAGTCACAGATTTTTAAGACGACATGATATTTTTGTAGGAAGAAAATTTGGTAAATATATGGAAATGAACAAGCTCTCCAAAAAGGTTCTCTAATTTTAAGTGAAGACTGTTCTGCATCACCAGCTGTTTATATGCACTGATTGAAGGCTTAATTGACAAGGGATAATTGCTTATTCTTCCTAATATACAGTGAATAACATTTTACTGACTCAGCACATAGCGCTGACGAGAAGCCTAGCAAAACATTTGAGAATCAGTTTGGAGAGCAGGAGCTGCACACACCTTTGAAGAGAAGCAGGTCGCCATTGACTGCATCTGCCTCACCTCAAGCACTGGAGACCCGTGGTGAGGCTTGAAGAAAGCCTGTGACACCACCCATGAGTGCTGGGTCTCCATGGCACTACAAAACAGCTCAGCTAGTAGCACTACCGACTTACCAGCAAATCAACCCTGGTGCAAAACCTGCAATCAAGGAGGCACAGACATGTTCTGAGTGTACAAAAGGACCAGAGTTCAAAACAGGGGGAAGGTTTAGATATCAAGAGTGTTCACCTAGTGAGGTGGATTTAAGATCTGCTTAAAGCTATCAGCATTTAATAATGCTGATCAAAATTAGCAAAGCCTCATAATTGCTTTGCAGAAAATACAGCACAAGGAATGAGTGGGAGGAGGATTTAAACCCCTGTAATATTTAAAAGGTGTTTGTCATTAAAATTCTTCACAGCTCTTTAAACTGGGAAAATGTTTTTCAGACAGGGTCTTATGGATTTGAGAAGTGCATTTGGAAATCTTTCCAGAAGTCTTAGAGATTAAGTTGGAAGAAGTTATTACTGGGTGCCCTCAAGTCCAACTGATCCCCCAAACTCAGCCCAAAAATCAGCAAAACACCTTCTCAGTTTAGCATTACTTACAGGGTAGTACAAGGTGTTGTCAGTGTTGACAGCAGTCCTGTACAAGACGACAGATGAACTTCCTTGGTCAAATACTGATTTCCCTGCTCAAGCAAATGCTTCAGACAACTGAGGCAGACCATGGCATTACTTCATGGATGCTTTCACAGCCCACCCCAGCCCTATGACTTCAAAGGCTTTAGATGAGGCTCCAGGAGTATCTCCAACTCTATCTTATCAGATGAGAAGCTTTGAAATCTAAGGCAAGGATATTCCAAGGCACTTTATTTTCTGCATGTTCATCTTATTTCAGTGGAAAGATATTTAACCTAATCCTTTTTAACTCTGGCTACAGAGAATAGTTGGCCAAGATTGGCAGATAAGGTGTTAAGAACTCCAGTTCCTTCCTCAGTTAAGGTTTTCTTAAAAATAACCTGTATCATATTTAATGGACTTAATTAATGCTTATTCAGTAAGTTCCACTGGAATAAATTTTTGTTTTAGATCCAAACAACACTTCTGATAGGTGGAAATACAGTGTCTCTTAAAATTAAAATCCACTGTTGAGAGATGTAATCTATTTCCTTCAAATTAATGCCAATATTAGTGAAGACATTTATTGAGCAACTTTACTGTTCCAAAGAGCTCCTAAATGATGGAAAATAAGTTACATATGCAGAGATCCAGGGTTCATCTTCCCTTGTTGTGCATCCAAAGGGGTGCCCTTGCTGGCTTTCCCATCCCCACTCACACTAGGGATGGCTGCTGAGCAGAAGTGGGGTCCAGGTTCACTCTCCTGCCTCATGATGGGACAGAGCTCACTGCATGGCCAGGAACTGATCAAGTCAAGGACTTTTTGCTAAATCCACCTTCAGTGTGTGCATCCCACATGACTGGTTGTGTTGCACTTCACAGCTTGGACAGTTCTTGGCCACAGTCTGTGCCCTGATTCACACAAGTGCTTGAAGACATCCCGATGCTCCACTCAAACATCCTTTGCACAGACCCCTTTGGAGCTAGTAGCAGCACGCAGCCAAGGGCAGCAGCAGTCTGTCAGCTAGTGAGAAGACTAGCCTTGGTATAACTTCAAGTCAAGGCTGGACAGGGAGGAATCAAGGTTGGGTGTCACCTACTAGATCAGATGGTAAGGTGGAGCAATATTGTCCTAGTAAGTGCCACTGAAGAGTCACAGCAAAAGGCAGAGAAGCACTAACAATATGCAGATTAATAGTCACTTTGGCTTATCTGTTCTTACTTAAGGGAGGCCAGAGTCTGTAACAGCAGGAAAAGTGGTCACAAGCAGCAGCAGAAGCTTTAGGAAGCCCTCTGAACCCTCACATCCCCAAGCCTCCTTATCCATACTTCAGCAGTCTTTACCTCAGGGAGACAAGAAGGGAACAGTGGAAAGCTGAAGCTGGATTGTGTCTTTGAGGCATTTTAGGGCTCCACCAGTGATCCCCAATTAACACAGACAGCCAGTGCCAAGAGCACTCCCAAGCACTCGGTACAGATTACTCTGCAAAATACAGACATCAGCTTACCATCTCCACGCAGTTTGTTTTCCAGAGGCTCTGCTGTGTCTCACCAAGTGGAGTTGTTTTCTTAACCTACTGCTGCAGGCTATGGGTTTAGAGGCAATACAGCAGAAAATAGAAGAAATAAGGATAGCCCAAAGAAAAGCCTGCATTTGCTCTCAAGGAAACTGATGGCTCATTCATCAGCCAGTAATGAAATAGCTGTTCAGCTCGGGCTTTGCTGTACTGCCCCATGAAATGAGGCACTTTCAGCCCAAATTCATTTGCTCTGCATGCTAGGGGGGATTACTGATACAGAGCTGACATTGGGCAAATATTTTGAGATCCATTGTGCACTCCTGCCACATGGAGGCTCTGCAAGAGGCTGTGTCCTTCACAAGGCAAGGGTGTGATGGCAAGACACAATGCCTCTCGTTAGCACAGGTCAGATGACCAGTAAGGACACAGCCCAGGGCCTGGGTATGCTGGCCTCCACCTGCACCAAGTCCATAGTGCAAGGTGTACTTCCCCAAACTCCAACCTTGTGGTGGGGTCTCTGTGCCCATCATGGCCTGTCCATACTTCTGTCATATAAGGGAGCCTAGAGCCCAATGCTTGGAGCAGTGGCTGAGAGTGGTTCTCTCAGCTTGAAGGTACAAATGAGAGCTGTAAGGTGAAGCACCTTCATGCTGTACAGAGCATACCTGACCATCAAGGTGAGGTGTCTCTGCAGTTAGCTGCTGTATGAAAACACACTTCTCTGTCAGACATTTACTTTGATCCTACCTGTATAAGTTGAGCCAATCCTGCTCTGTCAGGCAAAGTAAGAGGGGGACAAGACACCTTAGGGAAAATAGGAAATCAAAGATGCTTCCTCTGCACTTCAGAGTATGAGAATTATTGAGGTACATCCATAACCTCAAGAGCTCTCCAAGTGGTACTCAAAAATGAGTTACAATGCATGCTTAAGCCAAAGAAATTACCTATAGCTGTTGAACAAGCTCTTGTAGCTCAGAAGAGACACCATTAAAGCCCAGCAGCATTGCTGAACAGCCTTCCATCTCCTCTATTGCAACATCTCTTCATGCTGCAGTTAATGCGTCACAAGGATGGAGGCTGACATCAACCTGTGAGATGGGAACACATGGGACAGGTGTTTGGGGACAGTTATGCTGACTGGCCTCAAATCCTACCCATTTTCTACCTCACTGACACAAGCTAATTTCTACAGTGATCTGAGTGACAGTAGCTGGCAGTTGAGGGACACGGGGGCTGGACTGCCTCATCCACACTGGCCAGGATGAATATCTGCTGCACAAGCATCAGGTGAGATATTAGGTGATAGGGAGCAGGAAGGGTTAAAAGGTCTAAGGCAAACGGGTTTGGTATTACAATAAAGTACTTCTAATTAGAACCACAGGCTGGGGACAAGAATGGGACAGCCAGCTTAAGACCCAGCACAGAAGACAGCTCAGGTCAAACTGTTCTGATTTACAGGAGCTGCTGCTCTTACCCAGGGTCCTTAGGAACACGCAGAGCAAAAAGCTCAAAGAAAGCTGAGAAAATGAGTAAAGAAATGAGCTAGAGATGTGACCATGTAATTACAGGCAGACACACCTAACTGGCTTAAAGACAGAGATAGTTCAACTTAAGATCTTATAAGGGTCTAACACAATGGCCTCAAGTGTCAGCACTAAATAGAGTAGGAAATGAGCTCTTCAGTTTGTTTTGCATATCAGGATCCCAACAAAGCAGCTTGGGCACAGCTGGGAATGGGCAGCAAACAAGATTTTCCTGCAGACTCAGCTGGAAAGGACAGCCCAGGGAAAACCACTTCCCTAGATCGTATCAAAGCTGTGGGCAAAGAAAGGGAGAAGCGGAGCCGCCTTCTCACAGGAGGTGCTGAATGAACAGCAAGCTGCATCCGGCAGAAAGGCCACTGAGGGCACCAACTGCTTTGCAAAGCTGGACACAGAGCCATGTATTGTCATCTCGCTCTTGGTGGCAGCTTGTGTCCCAGACCCTGGTGGGAGCCGCCCTCAGTGCCACAGGTGCTGCCTTACAGCAGCACGGGGAGCACGTAGTGCTTCACAAGAGAACAAGCTGCTTCAGACAAACAAGGGAACTTGAATTCCTGCCCAGCAAATCATCCCCTTGAAAGGGAACTTTCAGATCAGCATTTATTAATTCTGGAGTGTGATTTTGTTTCCAAGAAACTTTGTGGGTTGCAACAATAAGAAAAATTGCTGGTTTGGCAAAGTTTGATTGAGAATTCAAGTGACAGCATGAGTGTTTTGCTGATAACAAAATCATATACATTGTTTTATAGCCACTGCTGCTTGCTGAAGAATATTTATGGAATGTGTGAAAAATCTTTAAACTCAGCACAGCTCTAACTTCTTTCTCTTGGACAGGTTTTTTCCCAACCAGAAATTTTGTCTGAACAAAGTACAGATGTTACCTCCCAGGAGTCCAGCAAACTGACACCTCCACTGCGCACACGTGTGCCAGCTCACCTCTTCTGCAGGAATCCAAGACTGCCAAGAGGCATTAGAGCAGGTAGGAGCTGCACAAGACATGCTCATCCATGCCCATGAAATCCTGTTAGCTGGGCTGAAGTCAAGGATGCAGAGGACCTTGCAAAGGGACATCAGCTAACAGGGCTACCGCTGCTTTGAAGCCCCCAGGCTCCCCCCAGCTCCTTCCAGAGCCTCAGCCCATCCACAGCAGCACCAGCCAGAGCCCTCCAGCCACAGCATCACTTTGTCCAGCATACAGCAAATCCTTTACCAAACAAATCTCACCTGGGAAACCAATACAAAATTTAGTTTAGCCAGAGGAACATACAGTTGTCCTGCTCCTCTGCATGAGGCACGTAAAGACCCACTTAACAGCTCTGTTTCCCTCCTATATTTTAATTTAAATCCAATCAACATTAAAGTCTAAATAGATGCTCTCATATAAGCTGTTTCTAGGCAGCCAGCTTATGAGAGCTGTTTTATCTGACTTTAAGTCTTTTTTTTTTTTTAAGCACCTCTTGCAGTTCAGACTGGAAGCATAAGGCAATTTCCAGCTCTGGCTCTTGCCTCGCTCAGTTTGCCTAATAGATCTTTGGACAATGTTGCTGATTATTTGGTTGTTGCTAGATCTCACATTGCCACATCTGAAAACCAGTGTGTTGACAAACACCGATGACTGTAGGTCTGAGCAAACAGCTGGCAAGTGTTTCTGTGAAGAAAGCAAGACTATCAAGCCTGGAGTATTTATCAGACTGCAGGAGAGCTGACTTGCCTGCTAAACAGGGTGGGTTGGGTTTTTTTCTCCATTTGGATGAGAAGAGGGTAGGAAACTCATACAGCTGTTTGCTGGATAGGAACAGCTTTCCAGTCTAGCAATAGCAGCCCTGCCTGAATTACCACTATCCTGACAGCCAGGATATATTGCTTTGCTACTTTTAAGAAAAAAATTATGGATTTGCAGCTGCAACTGCTACCATTAATCATCTAGGTCCAGAGTCTGGACTTCTGTGCATCGCCAGCAGAGTCCTTTGATATGCAAAAGGTGTCTTAACCCCCAGGTGATGGCTGTGACATGGAGGTTCAAGACCACAAACCAGGATCATGTATTTCCATTTAAATGAAGGACCATGATACAAGTGGGGGCACTGCAAAGAGCCTGGACACCATCTTTGACACCTGCCTTCCTTAGGGACATTCAGATGCTGGAGACATAGAACTCTCCACTAAACTGAGAATCTCAGCCTATGCGCACCAGGCCAGGATAACCTGCTGAACTGTTCAGGTCCATGTCCACCAAGTAAAAGCACTCCAGGTACATGCAGACAGAGCACTGCTCAAAAGTTGTGATGTATCTGCCATCACTATGGAACACAGCTGGCTTCCTTCATTTCTCAGTTAAGCTCATCAATCCATAGAGAGGCTATTACTGTTATTGATGTGCCTCAGACCTCAGGAGTCCTCAAGACTTCCAACCCCAAGAGCTTTAAAGTCATGAATTAAGCCCTAAGAGTCATTATTAAAAGAGCTCCAACCACTGCATTATTTTCATCTGCCGTCTGTTTAAATGCTTTAGGCTATACTTAGCTCAAGGTTTCTCTCCACAAGAGCTAGAAATGTACTTGCTCTTAATGAAAAAAGTCCAATTGTCCTGGAGTTATGCAATGATTTGATTTGAAGTTTTCATTATTGTGATACTTGCAGTATAGGCAGAACGCTCCAGTGCTTCCAGTTTGCTCTTGAGAATGCATTGCTAAAGTTGGGGAAGGATGAAAACCCAGGATCTGGACAGATCTCATCTCACATCATTTGTTCCCACACACTTGTGGAAGACAAATGAGATCATGCCACAGTTCACATCAAAACAGTGATTTTCTTAGATGTTTGCTTGCACTCTCCATCTTTGATTTTAAATCACTAGATGAAGAGAAACTTGATTTACCTTAATTTTTCCACTTGGATTCATTTTCAAGTCAACAAAAGGGAATTGGAAGGTAGACCACAGTTTCAGTTTCCTAATCTGCTCTGCTGGATCCACCCCACTCCTCACAGAAAACATCCTTCATTTACCTGCTTTCACCAAGAGCAACATTAATGGTAACAAATGTGAGGAAGAGAAGTGAATCTTTGTCCTCAATAATAAGGCTTTTTAAATTTTGCATTTTCCTCTTTACCGAACTCCCATTTCCCAAGTCCTGAAGAGGAAAAAAAAGCTCAACTACAGCTGATTAAAAGATACTCCCTTGAGCAGTTACACTATCTGAAGTCCATAGTCTCCAGCCAGAAATAGCCCATTTAGATTTTAATTACTACTTCTAATTCATGTAGCAGAAAGTTTGTGGATACAAATTAGGACCCAATGCTCCTTGAAATCAGTGAAAAAAAAATTGCACTGAGATCAGACTTGGCCTTGCAACAGGAAAAAATCCCTTTAAGAATAGCCTTAGCTTCTATGTTCAGTAGGAATTCAAGGAAAATCCAGTCTGTTTTTCAATCTGTTTATTTCAATTCTGTTTTTCAATTCAGTTTATTTTCTGCTTTATAAAATAATCCTGTTGGAAACATCTCTGTGCATACATTCAGGAACTCTATTTCAACAGAAAGGGAAGCTCTGCCCAATACTGTAGATAGCTTTAACAAATATTGAAAGGATCGCTCTACAAATACCACAGCCCTGCTTGGCTCTGGAATCAAGAACAGCAGCCAGAAGGTGGATGCATCATCCCCATAAAGCACCCCACTCTCCTTCCACAATACCCTCACTATGCAATGGTCCCCTCTATATGGGTATCCACTTCATCAGCAGCGATACAAAGGAGATTTATAGCAAGACACCCACAAAAGAAAACAGTGAGGAACTCACTCGTGTTGCTGCTGAGGTAATTGCTCCATTAAGGAATGAGACCATTCAGTGAAGCCAGTGGAAAGGGGCTTTATTTGTGAGAGCCTGCAAAACCAGCTATGCATAGCTCCGCCTTGCGTGGATTGACTCTCCAGAAGTTGTCAGTCTGCTCACACCTGTGGGTTTTTACACCCTTGATGAGGACCAGCAACTTTACACAGCCCCCATTGCATTTTTGAGTGGCTAGATGCCAACACAAAACCCAAAAGTAATAAGTTTCTCTGAAGACCCTGAATAAACTCTGAGCTAAAGCAATTTGCAGATTCAAAATATGCTCATTTTGGCTGAATCAATTAGTATTTCTTGCTAAAGGTACCGAGGCTCCTTTCTGTAGAGCACTGAATGCTCTAAAGCAGCAGTATTACTCACAAGGGCACTAAAATTCCTTTAATAGGTAATTTTTAAACCACCTACCACACTCAGCCATTCACGTCTTTGGTGCTTTACCGAGGCCCTTTGTTAAAGCACAACGTGATTCCCTGGAAGCTCTCCAGGGTGAGCCAATTTTCACAGAATATGGCTTTAACAAATTCTACATAGCCAACTGGAAAATTAAGAACTGACTGTCTCTCTCTGATTTATAAAGACAACTTCAACCTTAATAAGTGTCTTAACATGCCACTGCTATCTAATCAATTGAAGATAAATTAAGGGTTTGATCAGATTTTCTGTCACAGGAATTAACCTGATGATTGGAGATGATGCCCTGTGCATTACTTCATCCAATGCAAGGAAAAAAACTGTAGCTTGCCATGACTAGCCCAATTTGGGTGCTCGAGGCAACCTGACGCGTTAAACATCACTCAGTACTACTGCTGACTAAGACTGACTGTACAAGGTACTTGCTATTACAGCTCTCCCATAAAGTCAAATGAAAAGCAAGTGTTCAAACAGCTTTACGTTGTGACAGCTTGCAGTGTAGAGGGGCAGACTGGGCCACGCAAACTCAAACAGCTCCATGCAGCTCCCCAGGGTCATGTCAGTGCCTCCTCTAGAGCATTCCTGACAAGACAAACGCTTTCTGGTTTTTCTTCTCACAAAGACAACAGCACATTCTCCAAGCAGTCAAGGGTAGTTAACAGTGGTAAAACCCAGATCCACCTTCATACATTCAAATCCCTGTGTCACATAAGCAGCCGTATCCTAAACCAGGTAGAGAAAAGTCTGGGAAGCTCCCACAAACCTTCCCTCCAGACACCTGCAAGGTCTGTGGAAATAATCCCACAGGGAGAGAAAAACATCACCATGGTGGCATCTCCACAGCATCTACAGATTAATCCTTCAATCTCTTACTACGCAAGGCAGCTGGACACTAACCTTAACATGACTGCTTTGACTTGCTACTGCAGCATCAGAATTGCCAGACAGTATTGACAAATTTGGTGTGATATCCTTTCCCCTCTCAGTTGCAAGAGGTATTTCTCAGACACATGGTACTGATGGCTGCAAGTCTCCCGTGTGCCTGGTGAGATCCTGAAACAACCATGTATTCATTTCAGGGCAATTATTGAAACAGGGATGGGGGAAAAAAAAAAACTATAACCCACAGGAAAAAAGTAGTTTCTATTTAAGCATAACAGATAGCCCCTGGGAAGATGACAACCTCTGTGTATTTGTTGATAGAGCAAGCCGATGATATGACTGGGCCACAAGAGAAGCTAATGAGTTTCTGCAATTATTACAGAAGGTCTGCAGAGGAGAAGCTGGAGATTAGTGTCATTGCCCAGGCAGCAGTAGGGGATCTGAAAAAAACAGGACAAGCCCAGGCATCCCAATTTAAGAAGGATCTAATTCAGACTGGAACTGGTACAAAGAACTGTAGATATTTAGTTAATCTCACAAAAGGAGATTAAAAATAGCTCATTTTGGTTTGCAAATGAAAGGCCAGGGGTACAATTACAGTCTTTGAATAGATCAGGGACATTACTACCATCAGACTCTGCCTATTTTTACACTGAGAGCTGGAATGATCCCTGTCTCCACCAACAACTTGCAAGACAAAAAGCAGATTGGGCACAAGAGGAATTTTGCATATCATTTCCAGCACAAACTCATTGCTTAGTTAAGTCTCTATGCACTAGATGAGAGCAAGTCTGGACAAGCTTTTTCCCTGGGAGGCTGTCTGAGCACATCCCAGTAGCAGCACCTGCTTGCGACTTCCCTGAACAAGACTGGGATTATTCCTTGAGCCAAGACACTCAGTTAAACTTTTAGCTAGTCTTTTTCCTTGACCCCACACAGCAATTTGTGGATGCCAAAGCTCCAATAGCATCTGCAAAGCTGCTCATATTTTTCAGTCTCCTCATCACTGAATATTTCCATGAATCAACTGTAAGTTTTTCAGAAGAGGAACAGGGGAAGAAAGTTTAACATATTGAAAAATTAAAAATTTAGGAGCAGAATAAAACTAATTGAAACTTATGTTAAATTATACAACTGCAGGCATGCCAGTGCCATTTCATCATTCATACTTAGTCTAATAAAACCCTCAGGCCTTTAATTTATCCGCACTCCAGTACTCTCCTGCATCACGAAAAGGTTTTGCCATGGAGCAGAGGTCAGGCTCACTGCAGAGCACCACGAGCTGTAAATACAGCCGACTGGTTTCAGCAGCTTCACCTGCGAGACTGACATCAGGATGCACTTTTATAAGGATAAATTGGAGAGAAGCACAGCACGCAAGAGCTCATTTGCTTTCATGCTCTGTACAACTGCTTTGCTGTTGAAAGGGGGCACAAAAGCACGCAAAGCTAGGACAGGCAAGTCTCAGCTGGGCTTGTCCATTCATTCAGCAGTGTCACCAACACACAGCAATAACTCAGGGCTTGTGCAATCGCTGCTCTTCAACAGGACAGCAGGAACAGCTTTCCTTTTTCCAACACCCTGGTCCATCCCCTTCTCTCTGCATGGCATCTGATCCATGCAATGACACCTCCCCTCAGCTCCCTCACTACCATCTCCACTTCCCTCCTCAGCATGCGCCAGGCTCTGGTACACAACCCACACCACTTGCCTGCACTCACAGGGCAGCACCACCACCCCAGCCACTTCAAACAAGCTCATGGCCATGATTCAGCAACTCCGTCACCACCACTTGCCCTTGGAGGGATCCCAATAGCATTAACTGTGTTGCTATTTTACAGGATCTCCACTTTCTTTTTAAATTGCTCTGAATATAGCATAGCTCAGCTAATCACACCCCTTCACCAGACCTCCCACTCAGATTTTTGGGGGGGGGAGCAGGAGGTGGCACCACAGGACAGAGGCATCACAAGAGAGGAAAGAAATTTTTGCCCGTGAGATGCTTCAGCTACCATTATCCTCAAAGGCTAAAACCATATAAGGCCCTGAAGACACAGATGCTTTTAACTTCCCATGCACCAGAGCAGACAGCAGTGGGAAGTGCAGAGGGGAATAGGAGCTCAGATCTCACTGAACCTGGCTGGAGCACAGTAACATTGCCATGACATAGCTCTTACTGTCCTGCTTCAATCCAAGTTGTTATGAACCTCATGCATTTTCTGAGGCAGCAGCAAGCACAGCATAAAAGCAAGTCAAGCTTTGAAATAATCAGGACAAATACATTAATTTTGCCTTTTGGTAACCTGCATTTAGAGTACCTCCCGTAGAGCACAGGCACTACTCAAGCACTGCAAGTTGTTTAAGCCAGGGAAGCTGGCATCCTCAGCCCAGTCCCAAATTACCTCTAAAAGGGCAGGGCTGCATACCAAGCAGTTGCCAACAGCACATCTGAATCCCAGGAGACAGAACAGCTAATGCTGGAGCTCACATAGCCTGCAAGATAAGCTATACTTTAGTCCCCAGAGCTGTAGGGATGCCTGACAGACTTTGTGCATCTTGTGCACTAGAGATTTACTGCACAGTTACCTGAGCTCAGCATGCCAGCTGATCCCTCTTAGTCCCATGTCCCTGTACTCCTTTGAAGGCCTATTTTGAGTTTCTTGTCCCAATCTGGGAATTCAACGTGTTCCAGAAGATCCATGTGGCTCCACCTGACTGACATCTGGGTGGATTTTGATTTCACACATCAAGTTGCTCAGCAAAAATTTTCTACTCCATATCTATTTCCCAGCAGGACCTTGCACTTTTAGGAGGACTGATCCCTTGCCTGTGACACACCACTCAAACCTCAAGCTCAGCCTGCACATCATCAGTCACCCCAAAGTGGGCAGGGTACCATTTCCACAATGCATTAAGAAAATTTCAACTATAAAAAGCCAACAAGAAAACAAACAGCTGACTAAACTGTGGCAAAACTGACATCTTGCATGGCTTTGAGGAATTATTTAATTTCCCTTATTGATACAAGCTATGCATTCATAAGCAGCTCAGTGCCTCACTAGTCTCCTGCCAGACTGAACCATTTTAGCTGGAAGATGAGAAACCACAAAAGTTCAAGGTTGCCACAACAGCAGCCAGGCTTTAGGTCTGGAAATACTATAGACAAGTAAGCAAAGTATCTCTCAGCCTCAGGACATTTGAGCTTCAATTTCATCCAATAAAGCCAGCCACATGTGAGCCACGGCAGCACTCAGCAGCATCACACGCAGAGAAAGGCACATGCCAATGCCCACTGCAGACAGTGGCCACCCAGCAGGATGGGGTCTGTGTGAGCTCTGCAGTGGCTCAGGAGCACAGGGCTTTAGTACCCGTGGGATGGAGGGACCCAGCAGGTACCAAAGGGTACCCTGGATTGATCAGCACTGTCTTTGCTGCAAAGATGCCCTTTAGTTAGTTCTTACCTTAAAAGTTTTAACTTATCCCAGGATGAAAAAGGCCATCAGAGCATCTCCCCTAAACTAAGGCAATGTGACTACGCTATCCTGCTGCCTCTACCGGGACATCTCAGACAGCAACCCACAGAGCTGCACTAAGTAGGTACATATGGTCAGGGACCACCTTCAAAACATAGTGGGTTTATTTTTGTTCCTGTGCCAGACACATGGCATTTCACTTTGGTTTAAATGCCATCAGCTTCTCTTCCCATATTGTTCCTATCCAAAACTTGTTCTTTCTCCCTCCTGTAATCTTAAGCTACAATGGAACTAGATTTTTTTCTAACCCAAACAAATATGTCCATGTCATAACATGAACGATTACACAGCCAAAGCAGTGATGTTTTCAGGATTAATCTCACCTAAGTATTTCATTTCTTCATTTTGAATTATGAACCTCTTTTTACATAAATACTGGTAGAGTTTATAGATCATTCCTGAAAGCAAAGTTTGATTTTAAAAAAACCTAGGAAACCACTTGGGGAAGAGGACTTCAGTCTTATCTAGAAGACAACTTTTGCTATCTCCTGAAGAACCCTCAGCAAGATGATAGATAGGTCACTTATTTTTGATAGTGTTTTTATTTTGACTAAGAGGACTATCATAAGTCTTGTGCTACTTTTGCCATTGTTGGATTAATACAATGGAACCTTTACTTGAGTATAAAACCATGAGGCATTGTCTGGGACCATCTGGGACTTGCCATTTGCACAGATTCATCACCTCATGCACCTCCTGCGTTGAGGAATTCACTGAGAGCTGTCAATACACATTTCCTGCAGAAAATCAGAAAGCATAAGAAACCCTGTGGCAGACAAGATGCAAGACTGATGAGCTGCAATCAGTATAAATTAGCACCTGCAAAGGAGAAATCCAATACACAAGGAAAGAGAAAATGTCTGTTATGCCTATCAGAAAAAATCCAGGTGCAACACAAACTTAAGGAAGTCACAAGACAGTTATTTACAGCAAGACCTGTTCATCAACTGGAGCTTTGCAAGAAACCAAGACTCTGCACAGACACCATGAAGATGGTGTACAGCATCACAGCTAGGCATACCCAGCTCCCTTGCACACCAGGCTAGCTTTAATCTACATTTAGACTCTCTTCCTGGCAGAATCACACATCCACAGAGGGTGGATGTATGAGCCCTGAGCAGCACCAGCACCTACACCAACTGCTAAGGGCAGCAGCACAGCTCTAGCTGGGAAACAGGGGCAGGCAGCTCCAGAGAACCACACTCAGTGCTTTCCATAAACCAAGTAACGGGGACTCCCCACCTGAGCTGCAGCAGCCACCACAGTGGTCTCCTCTGGGGCCAGCAGCTCTGCCAGAGCCAGGCAAGGTGGCTCCCCTGTTGGTGCCAGCTTCCTGAAATATGCTGGGGGTAGCAAACCTTCTGACACATTCTTCTCACAGTGTGTCTCTCCAGCCACCTGCCAGTCAGACCCCCATCCTTTTCAGCTGTTAGTTAATATGTAAGAGCTCCTGGAAAGCCCCCAGATAGCAAAGGGTGTTGGGGAGTAGCCTGGGAGACCCTGAAAGCAAACCCCTTCCTCCAGTATGGGACACTTCTGATCTGGCTTTTCCTGAAGCCCCTGGTCTGGGGCTCTCACTAATCCCCCCTTGCAGTGCTGTGTTGTCTGTGAGCTGGCCCCTGGCATCCCAGATGGATCCACTGGATGCTGATATGCAGACTTGCTCCAGCCACCAGACAGGACTGTGCATGCCCGAATTTCTCTCAGCTGACTCCCACCTGCTCTGAAGATCACCTTTCCCGACCCAAACCCAGGATAGCTCCAGAACTTGATGACTTGACTTAGTAAGTAAAAAAAAATGACTAAGTAAAATAGGGAAAGCCTCTCCCACATGCTGCTGGGTGCATCTGGTCCTCAGGTCCCATCCACACTGCTTTTACTAAAGCCAGATGCTCAAACCCTAGCAGGGCACCAGCTCAGAGGCTGTTGGAGAGCTAGCTGGAAAGGGAAAAGTGTTAGACTTTCCAGAGGAGCAGCTCTGCAAGAGGTTTCTGCCTGTTCTGCAGGTCCAACAAGGTCTGGTTTTCTCCTGCAGGTTGCTGTACCACCAGGACAGAGACCTAAACTGGACTGCAAATGCTCTAATAGACCATGCAGATGAGAAAAGGAGACTGATGTCAAGAATAAGCACAGCCCAGTGTCACCAGGCATCCCAGCACATGATGTAAGCCAGCCAAGTTATGGATTTCATTTAGATCTCCATGTTCTTACTACATCTGCACAAGCTGGGTAGCAATGTCATCCAGCAGCTCTTCCTTAACTAAGAGGTAAGTACCATTAATTACCAGCAGGCCTGAGGATATCTCCTTTCCCTACTACCCCAGTTTCTCAGGCACTTTGATAAACACTGAGTTTCCTCTTGCAGGGGGGAAGAATCATATCTGCAAAGCATTAATAGTCTAAAGCCACTTTCAAAATAGCTTGCATCAGATAAGTTTATCCTACATCTCAGCACTTTAAAAACAGCAGCTCCAAACATCTTTTTCCTCAACCAGTTTATCAAGATTCATATCAGATTTGGGTTCTTTATTCAGGCTTGACTTGCCCAATTTTTCAGCATTCTGTAATCAAACCCCAAGAGGCCCGTGACTCCCACGCACAACATCATCCGCTTTCAAGATGCTCCTGTGTTATGAAATGAAGAGGTAACTGTGTCAGGCAATAAGCAGGAAGAGAACATTTCATGAATACAAAAGAAATAATTAAAACTCAGCAATTTATTTGAGAACATGTATGTGCTCTTGTTGGCAGGAGAATGTCATCCCCAGGTTTTTTAATCTCGGGATGCTCTGATGTATTGTGACACTTGGTGCGTCTCGGTGCCGTGCATTTCCATCCATTTCGTTCCCTCAAGTGGGGCAAGCTTTCCAATGGATTGTCACCATTTAGTAATTACAAATATAAATGTCACCGCTGTCAAATAATATAACGCACCTCACGCATCAGGACACAAGCTGTTTAAAATCGAACTATTATAGTAAAGCTGCCGCTGTGCGAATACACTTTGATTAAATTCATAGACATTAATCATTTTTAATAAAAACTGAATTTTGTCAAGGCAGCAATGAACTTTCCAGAAGATAGAGGAGCAAAATGATGTTTCCAGAAGGCACTGTTCCTCCAGGCATTGCTTTAGCACTGGAGAACAGTTTGAGTACATAATGTATAGCTGCAAAAAGCATTTTATACAAGTGACTTCCACACAGCAGTTCAATGCTGCAAAAGCCCTGAAAGCTGCAACTCTCAACATACAGCAACAGCTCACCTGAGTACAGGTGGAGCCATTTCAATCAGTAGTGGTGTCTGCATAAGCACAGCCCTGCCAAGCCGAGGCCAGGGTCCACGGTAATTGGTTTTACCGCACTGTCAATCCCACCCCCAGGAAGAGGTTTCCCTGCCAGCCTGCTCAATGCCAAGCCAGTTTCTATTTTCCACACTGTCAGTCTCAAATCCTATCAGATTTCAGGCTGTAGAAGATAGATTACCTTGGCAGAATTATGACGGATGCACTGCTGAGGATGTCCAGTTACTCCAAGAGAAAAGGGTAAATTCTTTCCTCTGTGCTTTTCTACCTGTGTCAGACCCATTTGCTATCCACTTCTGCATTCATCTTCACCACACCTGGGAACAGCGACTCTACCAAAGGGTCTGCAGTGCACATTAATTAAGCAGAAATACCATTTGATGGAAGGATTTAGCTGCTTTATCTTTCTAGAGAAGCAACATCCTGGGAAAACAAGCTATGATTATTTTCCCTATATATTAAAGAAGTTATTCTGCATCAGGATCTAACTGCAGTCCGAGTGGAGCAGCCACTTGGCACAATGATAGATTGCTGTATCAGTCATACCTGTGAACCTTATTTACAGAGGCACCACAAAAATATTTGGGTTGGCAGCTGTTCCATTTTGAAAGCAAATATAGCTAAAAATGTTTTCTATTCTGCAGAATTTACAACTTTTTAAAGCATGTGCAAAACACATCTGTCCTCATTGTCCTTCAGCTCCTGACCACCTTTCTCAATAAGTAGTCTTAAAAGTATGAAGTATTTGCTGAAATGAAGACAATGTTGATCTCACTGTTCAGCCTACTTATGAGAGTTGAACTCTGAGACCAATCACAGGTGAAAGAGGAGGGAAGTCTCATTTGGAGCCAGATGCTGCTCAGCCTCAGCTTGCCAGCCAAGTCAGAGGCTGCATTCTGGATTTATACCATTAAAGCCGGGTTACACCATCACCAAGTCAGCCTGCACTTAAAACACTTGTTTCCCAGGTGGGTCTGAGCCTTGCCCAGTTTGAGGTGAGCAGAGACACTGGTGCCAGCCATGGTGATAGCAGAAAATCACTGGGGACGTGGCAGAGCTGCAGCAGCTACCCAGGGTCAGACCAGCCCCAGAGACCAAATTTCTTACCCTTCCTCCCACTCTTAAAACCCAAGGAGAGCTCATAGCACCCACATGAAGTGGACACAGCCACAGGGACACCTCTGCTAATCCCTCCCCTGCTCTCAACCCATCCCGCTCCCTCCATAACCCCAGTACAGCTGCACAAGCAGCTGCACAGCAAAAGCAGACTGAGGAACCAATTTGGGCTAAAAATAGGGCTCTTTGCAAATAGTTTCTTAAATTAAGCTTCAGAAGATGCAGCAAAACTCTGCTTGAATGAAGCTGGCCTGCTGGGAGCAAGATGCCTCCTGATAGAGAGCACCCACCATGGCACACTCAGCTCCTCCCAGAAGGTGTGGGGTTCCTCTGGGCACATCGGCATCACACACCATAGAGCCTGTGGTCCCCAGCCACACTGCAGTCCCCAGAGCCACCCCCAACAGACACAAAGCATTGCAAGGCAGCTCATCTGCCCCTCCCCAATGGTACCCAGTGGCTTTATCAACAGTGGCCAACCACAAAAGGCCCTAGATTTGGGGGTTTACAGGATTTTTTTATAAGTTTTCCTGATCAGCTGAAACATGGATCCATACATTCCACAAAAGTCATCTCTCTGCAGCCAGAGAGAAGCAGAGAGGTAAAGTACAAAGAAGGCAGAATTTGTTATAAGTGCAACAGCCAGAGCCCACAGCCCCTCCCCTTACAGGCACCCTGCCCCGGGCTGAGCACGTTAACCAGCTCCGCAGCTCAGCCTCCTCTTCCTGATAAAACACAAATCAGAACAGAAATTGTGCCAGGACACGGACCACATTGCCACCTACCAACAGAGTCAGCACTGCAGTTCATACCTCAAAATCTCTCCTGGGTGCTTGTTACAAACTCAGGTCAACATTTGACTTCCCTGGCATTAACCAGAGCAGCTCTACTGAAAGCTGCTTGAACTACAAGAGCTTGCACTGGCACAGCCCCCTCTCCCCAAACATGCTCCCGGAAAGACCAGAGAACTTCACCATATTTAAGCAGGTTTGCTTTCTCGCTTGGTTTGCCCAAGCACAAGACCTTTCCTGCTCCTCAGCACCTCACAACAAGAGATTAAGACCCAAAGTGAAGCAGCTGTTTCAAGCACAAGGAAAACCAGAACAATCACAACCTCAACCTACCATCCAGGCTCCCAAGCAGCTCCTCCTCCCAGAGCCATCTCCATCCTCTGCAAAGCCTCTTCATCCTGCAAGCTTCCAACACAAACGCCTCACATTCCTCTGAGCTGGGGAAGAGCCTTTTATAAGCTCATGGCCCTTCATGATATTCAGGTGGTCTGGATTCAATCTTCTCCACCTGAAAGCTCTTAACCCCATCTTCTAGATTGCCCAGGGAGGAAATCATAGACTCACAGAACCTTTTTTGGCTGAAAGAGACCTTTAAGATCATTGAGTCCAACCATTAACCCAGAAGTGACAGGTCACCTCTGAGCCAGGTTCCTAAGCACCACATCTAGACATCCTTTAAACACCACCAGAGGTGGTGACTCCACCACTTCCCTGGGCAGCCTGTTCTAGGGCTTGACAACTCTTTCAGTGACACAATTTTTCCTAATATCCAGCCTAAACCTCCCCTGGCACAACTTGAGGCCATTTCCTCTTGTCCTGTCACTTGTTACTTGGGAGAAGAGACCAACACCTGCCTCACTACAGTCTCCTTCCAGGCACTGGAGCCTGTTTCTGCGCAGCTGGGAGAAGCAGTCACCCTGCTGGGAGGGCTCCAGGAGGTAAAGATGTAGATGGGCCAAAGTGGCAGCTGTACACTTTAGTGCTTTAGTGATAATACAGCCGTAGAACCGAGCTCCGATCTCCACAAGCATCATTGTTCTGATCTGAATCCGAAAGTCTTTAAAAAATCCTTTCATACACCTTGGTTATTTTAACCGCTTAGCCATCATGTTCCAGTATTGATTTGAACACATACCAATTATTTAAGTCAATTGCCTATTAAAATTCAGTTTTGGTGAAAGGTCAAACCTGCAAATTGAAACCAAAAGTAGTACATTATGCCTATCAGTATTGTGATCTGGACACAAGTTCATTATTGTTTCTGCAGAAGTAATTTTGCCTGTCAAATTTTGCCCTGTATGCCATGTTGCTATTACAAGCTCTATTAATTAAGTGGCCCTTCTATTATTTTTAACAAAGAAAGCTTTAAATACTGCAGTCTCAAATAAAGAGATGTAAAAAGGCATTGGGGCTCACCTACCTATACCATGCTACTGCTGATGTTCACAGAGAAAGGAAAAGGAGTGAAGTTTGCAGCTGGATGTGCATTTTATTCAGCTACAGAAGATCTGAGGAGCTTTAAGGCTCCCTATAGAGAAAAACAGCAATAAGTGGAACCCTCCTTCCAAGCTGCCAGCAACATCCTGGTTGCACACGCAGGGCTGCATCACTTGTGAAGGGCGGTGACTTCTGGACAGCTGTTAGTCCACTTGAAGCCCATCAAGAGGAAGAGGCCACAGGAGTGGCCTCTCATGTCACCTTGAAACTTCTGTTGACTCCTGATGAAAGGCACGATGAAGTACAGCAAACCTCAAAGTAGCCTTAAAGGAGTTATGCTGCTCCCTCCCTTCGCAGCCGGAGCTGGGAAATCCAACTCTGACTCGCTTTGGGTTGCCCTGGGGTAGCATCTGATTTTAAGGTCCTAGAAAAGTAAAGGCCAGTTACCCATGGATTGCTCTGCCGCTGCTCACACGTGTCTTCCCCCAACACACCCGCTGCCCTTTGCATCTCTGTTTTATCTAAAAGGATGCAAGGGGTTTATGCAGTAAAAGGGGCATTGGCACACGGGGGAAAACACGGCGTTTTCTCCCAGAGCCTAAGAAATGTTTTGTTTCCTTTGAGATCGACTCTGTAACTGTCTCGAGAGAAAAATTAATTTTCTTCCCAACTAAAAATGATTTGAAAGGAAGCCAGCAATTCCAGTGGGAAAATGCTGGCATTCCCCCTGGGAAAACTGGAAATAAGCCAAAATGGAAATTGTCATTTTAAAATGCCAACTTGAAATAGGACATTTGCATTTCTGCCCTCCAATTGCAGGCAAAGTTTTCCTATTTAGATGTTTTTAAAAAGGTTGTGCTTTGGTGGAAGGAGGGGGTGTTTGATACTGCTGATAGGAAAAGCTGATCTCTGACCATCTCTGAACGTCTGAAAGTGTTTTGGGCTCTTTGAAACGCAGCCTACATTCTCATTTCAGGGTGCCACGAGTTGCATAGATCAAGTCAACAAATTTTAAGCATCTTATGAGTAGTTCAGTTCATTATGTGTCTCCCAGCCCAGGGAATCACTTCACTTGCACGTTGCACCAACACAGACCAAGGCTGTTAATTACAACTACTTCCGTAGCTCTTCCAAGATTTCCTAATAGCTCTTTATGACAATCACCAGGGAAAAGTGGAACAGAAAAGCCAAGAGAAGAGGCGCCACGTCAGTGCCAAGCATAGTCAGTGGTTCAGCAAGCACTCACGGACAAATGAGCTTTTCTTGCTGGCAGTTAAACCTTTTCTTCCTGAAGTTCTCATTACTTTCTTGTAAAAATATTTCTTTTCAGTGGAGCTCTAGAATATCTTTCCAACTTCCTTATATTGTATTTGCTGAAGAAAGGAGCCTGCCAGTCCCCAGCAGGTCACACCTGAAGCAAGTGGGCATGTGGGTGTCACGGGGTGGGTGTGTTCCTTAGAGCTGCATCCCCGAATGGGTCCTTCGTTCTCTTATCTGTCACAATCAATTGCATATTTGTCTGCTGTTGAGCACAGTTCGGTTTTCTTGGGGCATTTGCAACAACAGTGGAATGGCTAAATTTACTGGCTCTCAGCAAAGGTAAAAAGGAGGAGGGTGGTTGTCATTGCCTTCTTTTACCTCGTTTTTGTGCCTTCAATAAAGGGACCCTCCAGAAAAATCTGCTGCTGGATTTAACTCTTGCATCCCAAAGCCCCCAGTCCTGCAGAGGGGCTGGACTTTGCTGCCTGGCTGACAGCAGACAAGGAGCCCTACGTGTCTGCTCGGAGCAGCTCTGCTTTCAGGTTCTCTGTGTTTGCACGGGCTAGGGAAGGATCCAAAGGAGGCAGGAAGGGAGAAAGCGAATGGTAGGACTGAAGCCATGCTCCGACTGCAGAAGAGGTCTGGGGATGGGCAGTGATGTCCCTGGAGCTCCCATCCACATCTTGCTGTTAGGTGGCAGAAATACCCCTCACTGGGGAAGAGGTATGGGAAACTCTATCCAGCTCCATGACAGGCTCTAGTTGCATAACCAGGACAGAAAACTACGGTACAATGTTTGTTTGTTCCCTTGCACCCACCCCTCTGGTTAAAACTGAGATAAACGTTACCGAAATTGGAGGCAAAGTTTTCATTTTCAAATAACATTTGGAGCAAGATGACTTGCCAACATCCAGCTGACTTCTGTTCCCTGCCACTCATGTTGAGGAAGGTCTGGGATAGTGGGACTGGCATAATGCGAAGGACACGCTATTCCTTATTCCCCCAACACTTCCCTTAATAGTAAGGGAAGAATATATTTTATTTTACAGAAGAGCTGGTATGCTAAGTAGGAAGTGTTGGAAAGGCGCAGGTGAAGGGGCTGAACCCAGAGCAGATGTCTCTCTGCTGCACATCTCGTGGGAAATGAGGTGTCTCCTGAAACCTGGAGCATTGTGCAAACAGCTGCAGGAAAGGGCGTTGAGGATGGGGAAAGGCATTAAAAAGCAAGAGTCCTGTTTGAAGGGATGCAGCATTGATACTGCTTCTGGTTGGATTGGGCTTAACTCATCTCTCTTAAAATTTGTTTGAAAATAACTCTGTGGGGACAGCCTCTAGAAACGACCAGCGGAGGGGGTCAGGTTGCTTCAGTGTCCATCATATTTCCAGTTCAGCTGCAGAGGCAGCTGGTCTAAAGTCTGGTCAGGGCTTCTCTTGCAGCAGGTTTTGTCACACAGGCACATGTCTGCCGGGAAGAGAGTGGCGTGGCCAGGCCATCAACACTAGCAGATGGTGAGGTTCTTCCATCTCAGGAGGAGGGAAGGCTCGACACCTGTTCTCTGAGTCTCACATGGCTCTGTGCAAGCAAAGGGATGATTCAGGAGCAGGAGACGCACTGCCCAGAGCATCGCCTTCCCAGCTGTGGTCTCTGGAGGCCACGGCAAGAGGTCTGCAGGACCGCAGCTTCTGGAGTTCCCCACTGGGTATCAAAACTGCTCCACGTGGCCAAAACAAACCTTGGAGCTATGTGACTAGTGCCTTGAAGCTATGTAACCCAGTGGTTAATACCCGAATTCCAATAAGCTCTCTCCACCATTCTTCCTTTCTAGAACAAGGACAAGGTAAGTAATAACCCAGTCCTGGAAAAGACTTTGCAGTTCACGACAGGCAAGTACTGCCTCTCTGAACGTGATTCACAAAGGGAAGGCATCTCAGAGCAACTTCCAAATGACCAGCGTCGCGGAGTTACAACAATTTGGCTGAGCTCATCCCAATGCCAATGTGAGACGGTCCCCAGGTAGGGTACGCAGTTGATGCGAAACTGATGCTACACTTGATCTTAGCTGAAAGGCCATTAAAAAGAAATCAGAAGAGACGCGCTAAAAGCAATTTATGGGGTTACAAAATGATGTATTACATGCATCATGGCTCCAGGTTTGCAGTAATTTAGGCTGGTATTGATTGAGGAGAGACTGGGGCATATTCCACCACCTTTTTAATTTCAGTCTGATTTGGCCGCCGCTTGCAGGTCAGCAGGCAATTTGATGAGACAAAAACAAACCAAGCGTTAGAGCAGCCTAAATCACCCACTTTTAGAAGTATCTTGTAAATAACTTTTAAAGCTGAACAAGAACAAAATGAAAGAACTGGCTGTTAAGGAAATCGAGACTGAAATTTCAGGCTGAGAAAAAATGGTTTCATGGCACCGTTAAGAAGGAATATCGCTCACACACACCATCGTCGCCTGCCTTTATTTCCCCACACAAATATGCTGTCTTTTTCCTCACATTACGGTGCTAATTCTGATTCAATGTGAGCTGATTAGATACCAAAATAAAACCAAAGTACACATGGTCTCTTACAAAGGCCTCTAATCATATCATTGCCGCAACGGGATGGATGACTTGGTGGAATTCCAGATTATTCAAACCGTTTGAGGGGGTAGAATTGTCTCTATGCTCCAAGGAAAGGGACGGGCTGTAAATCTGAGTGTACATCTCCTAGCAGGGTAAAGCTGGGATGATTTTTCTCCTGGAGGTAGTGATTACAGTACTGAGTGTACTGACACATGGGAGGTGTTAGTGAATAGTGGAAACCCACCAGTACCTGAGGTGTGGAAATTGCCCGTCAGTTGGCATCAGGGAAGAAAACTTGCCAGTACCAGGTGATACTCAGGAGACATAGCACAGGCAGAGGAAGTGGGAGGAAAAGGTAATCAAATTCTTCAATATGCCTTTTCGATTCCTGGGCTAAAGTGGCCCGTTCTTCACAAAGCTGCATTAGGGTGCATGAAATTCCAGTCCCTTTCCCCTCTCCCTGCTAGAATTCTGCCCCGTGCAGTACCTGTAACTTCCCAAACATGCCCACAGTCTCACAGGACAAGAGGGTGGAGAAGGGTCCTGGTGAAAGGGGAAATTGCTTCAAACCAAAGAGTGCATCCGACTGCAAACTGCCTTCAGCGTCAGCTCACCTTTGCTGCATTTGCATATTGATCATGTGTAGGTCATAGGCAAAGATCTAAGTCAAGAAGGTCGATTACGTATCTTATACCAGCCATAGGCGTTGGATATAAATGGATTTTCCAAGTTTACTGTCACTATCAAAAGCTTGAACTCTGATGTGCACAAGGAAAGGGAGATGCAGAAATCTCTGATTGGACTAATTAGCACTTTCCCACAGGAAGGCTTCTCTGATCTCTAATTGCACGTTCAATTCAGTCTTTTAATATCACGCTTGTGAGGATCTTTTCTACTTTCTGCAGGTAAAGGGAGGTGTGACCTCATATTCTGTCACATAGCTGTGATATCCAGGTTTGCTGAAGCTCAGAAGGGAGCAGGAAAACTCTCTGCAGACCAAGCAATTCCTGAGGACCCAGTTCTTTATTTCTGACTGGCAGTGCATTCAATCAAATACCATCCCAGGCAAGATAAAGTCCTACAATTTGGGCTCATCATAAAATTGAGTTGAGTGGAGTGAGTGAGGATAACATCTCCTTCCATGTGCCTGTGGAACTGATAACCTGTTCCCAACCAGACATACGTATTGGGAAGGCCAAGCTCTGCTGGACTCTTGCAGCTAGCATGGAAACCACAGGGCTCAGCTGCCAGTGAACCTCATTCCACCCTTCTCATAATTAGTTGTACAATCAAATGAAACCACCTAGGCATCTTGTTCCTTTGCTTCATCTCCAGAAGTCAAAGACCTCAAAAGTTATTGGCGGTTTTAATTAAAACTAGCTTTGAGATACAGAGCAACCTACAATGGTTATGGCTCATTCTAGATAATAGTGTAATAACCCTCTCTCATATTAAATATAGCAGTGATATTGTTCACCAGAGATGAGGACATTAGCACAAATAATCAGCCTCACAGTTATGGGGAGGACACTGAAGCCAAGAGAGGGTCTAAAGTGACTGCATAAAAGGCATTCACTCCTGAAAAAGAGATATTCTGCAGCTCCCTGGCCTCTTCAGCACCCTTCCAGAAGACCCCTGAGTCTCCAGCAGATTCAGTTCAAACCTCCTTTACTCTCTCACCAATGTGCTGCCCGTGGGAGGCAATTTCCAGGTTCTTGCCCCTGCCTGGGCACTGGCTGAGTGATCTCATTCACACAAGCCATTTGTCACCGGCACAGAGCTTTAGCAGGGGAGGGGCTGCAGGCACAACAATTGCAGATGTGTCCACAATTTCAGCTTTTCTGATTCCAGGCCCTTGGCTCTGCCCAAGGGGTGGCAGCAAACTCAGGGCTCAGCTTACGCTTTACCCAAAACTTAATGTTCGAGTAGGCTGATATATGCAATTGTTGCTTTGCTGCATGTCAGAGCTGGGTGGCGATGCTGCTCCAGCAGAAGGGCTGTGGCTGGAAGCCCATGGAGCTCTGTCTTGGCCTGAAGGTGCAGAGGGCCACTGCAGGTTAGCAGACCTTGCTCTGAAGCAGGGAAGCCCAATAGATCTGAAAATGTACCCCTGATGCAATGCCCGAGGGACATTTAGAGGGTACTTCAGTAATACCCACCTTCTTCTGCTCACTTATACATCACAGCACGGCTCTAAGTAACTCAAGGTCCCTCCTGTTGATTTAAATGGGTAAATCCACAGAAGTCAGCACATTCAAGGAAGCCACAGGAGGAGTGAATTTGACCCAGGGAAGTTCATTGCACAGTCTCAGGTGGACATTGAAACTGTCCAAGTTAAATGGTCCTTGCAGCATTACCCCAGCACAATTTTATGGGGCAACGGAAAATTTAGTTGTTTCTCACATGAATGACAGCCAGATCTTCGGTGCATTTTCTAGGCAAATAGTTTATGTTCATCTGAAAGCTTTAGGAGACTCTGGTTTGATTTGAAGGTCTTTCGGGGACAATGAAACAGTCCATTTGAGGGAACTCCAGTTGAGTATCACAAGGTAAAGGCATCCAAGATCACTAATTTAATTTTGAAAACCACTCCTCTATTCTTTCCCAAAATACTGAGCATATGCATGGAGCTCGCTGAAACAAGTTTTTGTCCGAAAGACCATTTCAGTGAAAAGTGGTTTTTTAAACTAAAGAAACAAAATATGGCAATATTTCTCCTTTGAGAAAAATATAAAAAAATAAACCCTACTTCCTTAGAGTTCTTATTCCTTCTTCACTCTGTGCCTCCAATTAGATAATAAGGACAAGTGAAAAAATACTGGCGTTTGTACTAAAAATTTGAAAACATCTTCACAGGATTTTTTTCAAACTTCCTGGGGAAATGCTTAGCTTTCCGACAGATGATACATACCTCACTTATAGAACTATAAGCTCCTGATAGCTTGAAATCCCTCGCATATGAAATGCACTTCAGCGGCCATTCCGTTCAGGAACAGTTCATCCTTGGGAAAATATTATTGCTGGAATGCTACGTGAGCCCACAGCTTAGAGCTGGAATATGCATTTAAATGCTCTAAAGAGGCTTTAGGAATTCATAACAGTGCTTGATCTACCTTTGGGGGAGGGAATATGTCTTTTTTTGTGCTGCAGCAGCTGAAAGCATTAATTGGTTGATCTTTTCGCTAGCAATTCATTAGATTTCGTTATGTGCCTTTTATGCATCTGTTCTGTTGCCTCAGCGTCTTGCTAAATATTTCCTAGCTGCAGGATGGCATCTCTGAAAGAGGAAGAGGGGCTCTAGCGGTTGCTCTGTTCCCAAAGAATGAAAGCAGAGTCAAAATGAAATGGGAAAATGACTGTCACCACAGTGATAAGCAAACTGGATTAGTATTTTTCCTCTGGAAGCTCTGGAATGAGGTAACAACATGTATGTCTTTCCACAAAACAATTATGTTATAATAAGGCTGCCCTAACATGTTCAGTAAGAAAAACTGTTCTTAAGACTGACTTAAATGGAGGTGCACAAGCAAACAGGCAGCTTAAATGATGGTTAGGCTCCATATTTTCTTCCCCAATCTGGAAGATTTGGATCAGGGTGGTCACAGTGAGATGCAAATGTAAAATCCAGATCAGGATTTCAGGTTTTTCCTCAAGAGGTGGAGAATACACAGAGTAAGGCTTTTGATTCATATTCATTTTGTAAAGGAAATGTGTAAATGTCTATCTGTTCACTCTGGTTCCCACAAGTAAATAACTTCAGCCTCTTTGATCCCTGAGACCGATGATTTACAACACCAGTAATGTGCACTGAAAAAAAATACAACTTGTTCCTGAAAACAGCAGATTAAAGTGATCATAGCAAAACAGAATAACTCAGGGCTTCCTCCTTTTATCACTCATGCCCGCTTCACCCCTTGTTGCTCCATGCAGAGCACTGACTCCGATTTAATCTGCAGGAAGGATGCTTGTCCGCAATGCTGATCCACACAACTCAGCCTTTGCAAACATTTACCATTGTCAGGGGACCTTCTGGTAGTGCTTTAGCAGAAATATTTTTAAGAAAATGAATTGCTAAAACATGAACTTCCACAAAGACAGCACCAGGAGAAGAAAAAGAGATGACAAAACCATAGTACCCACTGCAAAGTAGCACTGTGAAGGGTAAGAGGTGTTGTAGCGGCAGGGAAGTCCAACCTGGCAGATCTGTTTAGTCCTGTCTCATCCACCATCACTGCCATAGTCTGCCAGGAGTCTGGCATGGGGGAGCTCCATAAAGGGCAACAGCTCTTAGTAATGGAATTGAGCATTCAATGCCCATTTGGGCAACTGCAAATCTTTTTCGTGATCTGTCTTCCCTTTCCTGTCGCCTCTTTTCACTGCCCCAGGGACTGGGTAAAATGCCTTTCTCATTTTCCTCCACCACACTAGGAGTATGTTATAGCCTTCATGGAGAGCACAGACCCAAGCACAGGATGTACAGAGAAGACTTCAGGAACTCTGAACACTTCACTTCTAGAAATTGAGAATCACAGGAAATTTGGCCTCGAAATGACTCAAGAGTTCCCCCTATACTAGTGAATCTCCCTGGCCAAGGCAGGTCTATACAATGCCATTCCTAGCAGATGTTGGAGAAGGTTTCCATTGGCAGACACTGCGGGATGCCCCAGAAAAACTACGCTAATGCTGGCTCCACGGCCAGTGCAAATTTCCCCTCACACCTAACCTGAACCCACTACTTTGCTCCACCATGGACACCAAGAACTGTTTAGTCTCCCAACATCTGCTTTGCACACATGCTTGTCTTGTAAGTCCCTCCACAGAAACCATACCTTTTGCTGGTGGGCTCTTCCATCTCTCAGAGATCCACCAAGGTCCAGTGACTGGAAGCTGGAACATGACCTATTCACATTAGAAACAGGGTGCAAATTTGAACAGCACAGGGTGTTTAACAATGGGGACAATCACCACAGGCTATGCTGGCATCTCTGATGGGCAGTTTAAGATTAGGAAACCGGATGTTTTCAAATGATCGCCGTGTTTCAAAAAGGAATTCATTCAGAAACAACCTCTACGTGGTGTTTACCATGCATTACTGTGCTATGTTATCCTATAATTGGTTGTTAGGTCAGGATTGCAACCTGGCAGGTTTCTCTTCCTTGCCTAATTAGTGTTTCTTCCTCAGTGTTTCATGCAAGACTTGGGTTTTTTTCCCCCTACAGATCTCCATCTCCTGTGCACACCCCTTCACAACACAAACTTATTCCCACTCCCCGCTGCTGACAACAATCCAGCCTTTTGCATGCAGAAGAGTTGCCGTTTGCTCAAGTTGACTCGAGGTTTCTGACAAAACAAGCTGTTCAGCCTGACGTGCTCGAGGCGGTCAAAGTGTTTCCCACTTGGCAGCCCAGGCCCCAATTTGCCATTCAGATACCATACATTTCCCTCCTGCCTAATCAGCAGCCCTGCAGTGAGTCACTCACCTTCCCCTTCTCTTAAGGCTTGGACTTTCCTGGGGCCAAGCCAACACATGGCGCTCCACAGAGATGTGCCACATATGGACCTGGCTCTTGCGATGGCAAACCCTCCCCTACTCCACGACCAGTCTGCTGTCCTACAGCCTGGCCCCAGCACTTGGCTGATGTAGGGTGCGAGTTCGTCATAGCACGAGCCCTGCCTGTCTTTAGCCACGTAAAGAACTTGTAAGTCCACGGGGCGATAGGCAGAACACGGCAACACCCTAGTCATCATGCAAATCTCTTCTCTCTCGAGCACCCTCAGCTAGGCTCAGCCAACTTCCTCCTGTATTTTGGCCTCAAAAAGACGGCTCATTTCTCATCGAAATCAGGTATGAAGGACGGCAGAACCTGGCTCCGCGTGCCCCATGCGAGACCACACATGAATACTGTACCAGGTCCCAGACAGAGCAGTACCAGAAACAGTGAGCAATGACAAACTAGAACAGAAACAGGGACAAACTGGAAGGGGCTTGCAGAAACCCCAAATTAAACCAGACTGGGATGCCTGGCACAATGCATTAGGGAAGATGAAAAGAGTTAATCTGCATAGCTTGGCTGAGCAGCACATCTTGACAGCTATAGCCTGGACTCAAAGGAAGATGAGAAACTGTACCTTGCTCCAGAGAACTGGCATCAGAGGTAATGAGGCGATGCTAGTTTGGACAACGAGAGCTATCTGAGCAATTAGGAATGGGATGTGGTACCTGGTTCACCTATACCTAGACACAAATTTGTAGAGCAGAGGAGAAAGGTTGACCTTGTGCTGCCCCTAATTCCAAAGCAAACAGAGCAAGCACTTGCTGGGACAGCCCTGCCCTAGGCACTACTGCACATCCCACAGTACCCTGCAGGGACATTAT
Source organism: Bucorvus abyssinicus (assembly GCA_009769605.1). Classification (NCBI taxonomy): domain Eukaryota; kingdom Metazoa; phylum Chordata; class Aves; order Bucerotiformes; family Bucorvidae; genus Bucorvus; species Bucorvus abyssinicus. Next base: position 13,752,995 of record CM020038.1, read on the forward strand.
TTGCCCCAGATAGCACACAAAGGGCTTTGCAGATTCCTCCTCAGGATAGCTGTAGGTTGTATGTGGTGAGGCACTACAGGATATCTGGAAAGCTGCATTAAAGCTGGCAACACGAGTGCAAGGAGTACAGCTCCCAGAGCACACGGTGCTTCAGTTTTTCTGAGGACCACGCTCCTCCCAACAGCACAGACATGGAGTACCCAAACAGCCCAAACCCTTGCTGGTCCTCAGGAGTGGGGGAATCTTATCAGATCAGCCTCTGATTTCCTCTGCTTCCACAGCACAAGCAAGTATGCAAAGAAGTGAGATGACATTTGGCTTCTTGCAGAGAACAGCAGATAATTTAGTGAGATTAAAGAGCAGCCTCCTCTCCCACAGACACCATCTCTGCATGGCTGGGCAGTAACCTGGCTCCGCTGGAACGATGCTGCTCGAGCGCCTCTCTGTGGATCTGAGCTCCTCTTCCTCCCTCTCACAAGCCTCAATCCACGGACTGATTTTTGAATTTTAATTTATTTTTCCAAAATACAGGGCCAAATTGCTCCTGTTATACCCAGGAAGAACCTCTGAGTTCCCTGAGCTTGGCACTGAGCTGGGAGTTGGCCCAGACAGAACTCTTACAGTTTCATCTTTGATGGTGATTTTTGTGACACCTCTCAAGGCCTTTCTGTAGTTTCCAACAGCAGAGTAGCTCAAATTGGTTCAGACCTACAGCTGCCTAGGGCTCACGGAGCATCCAGGAATGGAAGAATAGCTGGCAAGGGCATCACCTTAGACTAAGCAAGCAGGTGCCTCTGGTCCTGTCCAGAACCTGCTGTGGAGCTCAGCACACAGCTCCATCACCAGTGCACATGTGAACACACTGATCACACCGATTTTTCTGTATCCCTTCGAAGAAGCAGGAAACAAATGGTCCCCTGCTGAAGTCATGAGTTAAAACAAAGGCTCTTCATCAGCCTCCTGCAGCTGCTTGTTGTTTTCCTCTCTCTGTGGAGGCTGCCAGCTCCTGGTTATCTTGGCCAAGCACATGATTAGAGTTTTAGAGCAAATTCAAAGTGCAAACAAACAACCACATCTAGAGATGAGTACACACACACTGGTGGATGCACAGTACATCCAACTGTTTAGCAGATCCTGTCTTTGCTCTTCTGATGCCAGGCAAGCTCTGCTTCTCTTCTGGATGGAAAGCAGATGGGGTGAGATTAAGGGCACAGATCCCCAAGCCCTTTACATTTGCACAAATAATGAGAACTAGACCCAGTGCTGTTCGAGGGGCAACGTATTAGTTGTGCTGGATCTCTGCAGCATGGGAAGCAATTGCAGGAACAGGAATTCCTCCCCTGAGTAATCCCCTGGCCCCGGTTACAGCAGAAGGTCCATTGTTTCTTAAATTACCACAGAAAATAAATAATTGTTACTGCCACAACAGGAAGAACAGAAGAAAGGATCAAGGATTGTTCCTTGTTCCTTCAGTGCTGAACCAGGTGGCTCAGTTTAAACAGGCGCTGAAGGTGGTTCAAGCTAAACCCACTTGACTTTGCACTGGAGCAGATGGCAAGTGCTCACACAACCCAGTATCAATACCCATAACAATCAGATGAGCTGTAAAGCTGTAATTTGTGGCAGATGGAAAATGACAGCACAAAAGGCTTTACTATGGTCCTCAAAGCCCTTCACAAAGGTAGCAAACAGGAAGATTTAATTCATAGAGTTTGTCCTTCTTCAGAGCAAAACCAGGCATCTGAGACTGTGAGACAAGTGGAATGCTTCTCCCCTTTCCTGCCTCCACAACAGGCTGGCTGACTTTATTTCCAGAGGATGAGGTGAGACCTCTCATCAAAACTCAGTCCAAACCAAGGAAACTTGCTATGAAAAACTGAAATGGGATCTTGGTATGAGAGTGCCTGCATAGCTCAGTCTGCGCTCGATCCCTGGCACCCTGCACTGGTGCTGTGCTGAACCTTTGGGGGAGTCACTGGAGTCACTGGGAAAAAGGACAGCTCACCCCTGCGCACAGATTGGAGAGGCTGCTGGCAGGTTTGTCACATTCTTCGTAGGTTAGGCAGCCATCCTGTGAGCACCATCAGCTGTAAGAAGACAGAGGCTTTCTTGCGGTTTTTATGATCAAGAAAGCGTATGTTTGCTATGCTTGAAAATGGATAGTTCGGTTCACCTGGCCCAAAGGCCCTCAGAGCCCAGAGGACCCCTGACTACCTGAACAGCAACAAAGATGCCCAGTGCAAAACACAGCTAGGCTGACAGCCCCCAACTGAGCAGTCAAACTCTGCCGATAATGTCTAGATGCTGCCAGTCTTCCACAAGACTACAAACCTGAATATACTGACAAGTGAGAGACTGACCAGGGAGCCTGCAAACGTTTTTGTCCCATCATCTGTCAAGTACACAGGGCAAGCTACTAACTTAATACTCTTCTGGAGTAAGAAACAAATACGTGGATGCTTGGCCTTGCATTGTCCCTGCTGGTTTTTTGTCTTGTGTTGCCTGTAGGAGGGAAGCTGTAGATTTTTATGGCCTTTGACCAACCTGCTGGCTATACTCCTGGCCTGTCTTTGGCTCAGCACAGCCCTGACTTCTTGGAACTCCCCGGATTCTGTCCTGCTCCTCAGTGACATCAGTTCTTGGCTTTAACACCAATTCTAGCCTGACCCAGAGAGCTTGTCTGCACATTTCTAGGCTGCAATTCCTAAGCAGTCTATTCCCAAAACTGCCTGCTCTGAAGTCAAAAGAAACAACTAGACCACCCAACAGCCTAGGTCAGGCCTGACACACTCTGCAAGTCACTGCTCCTTGGCGATGCTATGCTCTGGGGATGCCACCTTCGTGGCTGATTTGCTGCCTGGTTTGAAAAGACCAGGTCTCTTGCTAAGCACGAGGATGCTGCTGCCTGCCCATCTGGGTCAGAGCAGAAGATGGAACACATTGGTGAGCCCCAGCAACAGAAGGACAGAACGTCAGAGTCTGATAAAATGACAGTCCACAAAAAGCAAGAGACTTTTACTGGAAAAAAGGCTTAAGGAGGGACATTTTAACATACCATATTGTTCTGATGCTCCAGGTCTCTGGAAGGACTCAGAGATCCAGCACAAATACTGAGTTGAACCACAGAGGTCCTGGGCCTGCCAGCTCAGTGAGAGGCCTTTCCCACCCCAAGAATCTCCCATCAGTAGTGTTTGCCTCTGTGTAGGACTTGCACCCTGCTGGAACAGGCTGAGGGTTAGGTAAGGAGAGAGGCAGGGCACAGGTTCTTGTGGCTGAGCCCTGGCAGGCAAGCAGCTATTTCAGATGACAAATTGCTCCAGGCTGGAGAGTAGCATGATAGATTTGACTAGAATTGCTGTCAAAATATCAGTGCTGGATCATGGATGGGTCTGCAGGACTCTGATAGTGCAGAACCCAGCACTCACGATACAAGGCTGACTATGGCTTCTTCTGTCCCTTCACTTTCTCTCTCTCCTTGTCCATGGCAGCTGCTTGTGCCTGCAGCCGACTCCAGTACTCAGGCAACTGCTCCCTGAGTCCCAGCAGGCTCTGTTGCCTAATGAGAGAAGAAAAGGTTGGTTAAAACAGTCCCTGCCATTCCCCCGGTGCTCATACAGCCTTAGCCTAGTTCCCCCAAGGGTCCCTGGGGCTCACTACAAATTAAGCATTTTAAACTTCTTGTGTCCAAAAAACCTCAGTGATTGCCTCATGCCACTCAGAACTCAAGTTTACTGCTCTTGACAGCAATGACCTCCACATTTCTCTTTGCCTGTTAGCCGCTGCAGACACAAGTCTCCCTGCAGTTGTATTTACTCTGTCCTGCCTTCAGCTCTGAGCACCCAAGGAGCAAGATATCACCCTGGAGGTGATGCCTCCCCAATTTTTCTGGTATAAGGCAGACAAAAGTCTCCTCTCCAGCTTTATGAGAATGAGGGACAGAAGTAGTGTCTGGTAGCATAGGATGGAACTTTTCTGCACTTAACTAGCCGGAAAACATCCACAGGAGTCACCCTGGAGACAAGAAATTAGGGAATGCTACCAGGTAATATGTGTTGTGCAGCCATACAGTCATACCTGCACTCCCCTGTTCCATTTCAAATTGGACAATTAAGGCACAGTGAAAAGAACAAACAGAATATCACGAACGAGGATCTGGCTGCAGGGTCCCAAAAGCAACTCAAGTACAAGGTCGCCAATAAGAGATGTTACATTGCCATCTAGTGACGGCATGAACTCAATGCATCGGCTAAACTGACTGCAACCTCGGCCTGAGGGTGCTGGGAACATACTCAAACCCAGCAACTTCTAACACCAATCTACTTAAACATCAAACTAACCTAGGATTGGAGAGGAGGAGCAAGGTACAAAGAGATCCCAGCTCTGCCTGGCTGTGGGGTCAAAAGGAAGATGCAGACACTTAAGTGAGGCTCATATTCCCTGACGAGTTTGCACAATCTATGTTGCACAAAAGCACATTAGAACTAGCAAAGCCCTCTCTACCTGGAATAAGAAGCCTGCCCCAGGCATCCTGACTTACAGCTGTTAAGTTGTTCTAGGAAGGACAGAAGGGAGAGGAGGAAGGGTTTTGTGTGACTGTCAGGAAACCAGCTACCTGAACATCAACCTTACCCAGACATAAATCTGTCACAGCACACAGAACCCAGGAACTCCAGGATAACACCTTGCATGGATCTGAGCAACATCACAGCTTACAATAATACAGGTGCACTTACCTATCATGTAAGAAAATGTTACATCTCTCTATCCATGGCAGGTCCTGCAAGGATTTGAGAGGTAAATCTGGTTCCTTTGGGAAAGCCTCCTTCAGTGGGTAGGAGTTGAAGTCAAAAAGGAAGATGGTGCTCTGTGCCAACGCATCTGCCTGCTCCTGCTTATCTCCTAGACAGAAACAAGAACAGTGGGCTACTGCAGCAGGAGTCATCCAATAAGAACTATCAAGGATCAGTGCACAGCTGAATGCAGCCAGTGACCATGTATCTAAGACCACGCCACCTACCTCGAAGCAGCAAGCACCAATTCACGCTATCCACTATGAACACTGGCTGCCAGGGGGATGCTACAGCATGAGAAGGTGGAGTACTGAAGCAGTAAATAAACTGTGAAGTGGACGTGTTCATCAGGGACACTGTGCCATCCCAGAAGAAAACTAGGGCCTGAAACAGCAAGTTGACACTTAGAAATAGACATAAAATGAGTGAAAAGCATTTCCTGGAAAGGACATGGAATAACATTCAGGAGTTCACATCCCCAGCTATGATACTGTTTTCTTTGCCTGCCAAGTAGTCATATGGCCACAGCAGATCAAGTACAGGCCATGCAGGGAACTTGGACCGGTATTGCCGCAAGCTGGGATTGGAAAAGGGCAGCAGGGCAGGTTAGAAATGCATGGCTGGCTCTGGAAAGCAGCTTTTATTCCTGAAAACTTTCTGAGGCCACTTGAATGGGCTGGATGGACTTGTGCTTGTAACTTCTCCTCATCGTGATGCCTTCTCATATTTGACCCTGATGTCTTCATGGCTGAACCCTCTTATCTTTGCAGTTGGACCTGTCCATGAACAGAGGGCCTCCAGTGCCTCTCACCTCAGTGGTCAGTTAGAGGACATAGGTGCAAGAGGATGCCAAGATCATGGAGGAGAAATTGTTTGAGAATGACCAGCTACGTATAGACTTTGGTGCAGGAAGTCCCCATGCTAAAAATAGTTGGAGGCTGGGAAAGGATGTGAGGGCAGTACTGTATCTGATTACTCTGTTCTTTATCTTCTAGGCACCCAGTTACAGCCATTACTGGAAACAGAATCTTAGGCCAGAGGGACCTGTATTCTCACCCAGTTAAGAGAGTTGGCAGTAATACTCACTGCACTGGGGAATGCCAGGATAGGCACCACCGCGCTGACAGCAAGATTTGGATCTTCAGGCCTGTAAAACAGACTCAGGCTTATGTCACTCTTTCATGTACCTGGCACATACTGAGAGGCTGTGATAAAGACAATGGCACTTTGTGGTACACAGGCTGGCACAAAGCTCCAGCCAAGTCCCTGCCCTATGGAGACAAAGAGTGCCTACTCCTGGGCAGGAACTACCAAGGCCCATCCCTCTGCAAACCTGTCTAGAAACTATGTTGGAGATACTAATCCCCTGCCTGCCCTGAAGGCATGAAACCATAGCCTTCAGAGAAGCAGCTTCCCCAAAGTTGACCCTTCTCCTCAAATCAAGGGGATAAGTGAAATCAAAATTGATAGAAAGCTGGCAAGAAATGTTTGTGCTGACTTCCAGGGGGAAGTTATTCTGGCAAGGGCAGAAAAGAGAAGAAAAAAATCCCAGGTACCTGGCAGAGACCCAGCTAGTTGAACATCAGCCCTGGAGCAGTGCTACAAGCAGTTGTGTTCTGATGCATAAAAGAACCCAGAAACACCCCTAATTCCGATGTAACCGTTGGATTTTAGTACTGGAACTGACTCTCAGCAAAATCACACTTGCTGCTGACAGCAGCATGGCAGAGCTATCAGGGTAAAAGCAGTAGAAACTTCTCAGCTCCACAGAAGTCTGGGGCTCCCTGTTGGGCCTGACCACTATACCACATGGTTTCTTTGGCAGGCACGTGAGGTCTATCAGAGTCTACCTCACCTGTCTGCCAGGAGCGTGATGCTGGACTTCCCAGCCCAGGGTGCTTTCATCAAATAGAAAGAGCTGTCTGTACAGAGCACTAGAAGCTGCACGATGGGACAGGCAGAATCCGTGCCAAGACAAGGTGCCTCATCCCTGGCAGCTGCAGAACTCTGCAGGAAGTGAACACTGTGGATGAGACGTTCCTCTAGAATGGCAGTCACGGACAGTGGGTATCCTGGGGAAGCAGGGAAAAAAGAAAAAAAAAGAAAAAGACAACAGTTTAGGAAGAAAAAGGAACTGGCAATTTATTCAAGAAAGCTTAGCTCAGCCTGTGGCCTGCTCAGGGGCAGCCGCCACTGGAACAACCCTGATGGCAGAAGAAGGTTGTTCTGCCAGAAGCAGCCCTGCATCATGGCAGGATGACACTAGCACTGCTGGCAGCCTGGACTGTGATGCCATAACAGCCTCAGATGACCTGAGGGTGCACTGGCAAAGCAGGGACTGTTACTGTCTCACAGCCTTGGGGCAAGATGGTCAGTCCTTGCTGCAGCAGTTTGCAGCCCCTGCATTGCTGTGGAAAGGAATGGTTCTGCAAGGGCCAGGGCAGTCATGCTGCATCAACAACTCCTGGCCAAACACCCAATGAACAAGTGAGTTCAAACGATTTTCAGATTTGCTTGTAAACTCACTGCCAGTCCCTTGCTCACACCAAGCCAGAGCCTCAAACTCCGAGGGAAGGGAGCAATTTCTCCACTGTGATCCCAACACACAGTCCCAAAGGGCAAGCTCACCTAGGTGTGTGTCCCAGATAGTTATTGCTGTATCCTCACATGCCAGTGCCAGGTACCTGGAGCAGGAACTGACAGCTGAGCATGCGATTGGAGCTGCACATGGCCACACAACATCAGGTTTCAGATCAGAGTCTAAACATAAAGATATGAAGAGAGACAACTCTAAGAAGGTACAGTGCATTCTCTCTCATGGTACTAGCATCCAGTTTCCCAATAAAACATGCACCATTCTGTGGTCTCCCGCCAGAGTGGCTTCACTCAAAATACTGCCAGCCTGTGCAACACGGAGTGCCACAATCTAAATGCCAGCCTAACCTGCAAGATGTGAGGCAGCTCTCCTCCCCACTCCTCATTTCCCTGAATCCCAAAGATCTGACTGAATGATAGCCACTGACCACTGAACACTCCCACTCCCCACAGAGTGCTCTGATAGAGAACGCAAGACTTTCTTACCCACTTTCTCCTTGAGTGGACGGTTAAGTAAGTAGAAGCAGAGATTGTGGCTTCCATCCCAGTGCACACTGATGCCAGCTGGAACATCTGGTACAGAGAAGGGGACAACAAAAGAGAAAAGGAGATTGAAGACAAAGAAAGGAATAATCCAGGATACCAAAGCACCATTAGAAATCTCTCATTAGAGCTCTCATGGTTTCTCTGATGGGTCTTATAGAAACTCCACTCACACAGAAACATAACCACAACAAACTCTCCCTTTGTCTGTTATTTGTATCTTGCCTATGCGCCCCCTCATCTTTTCTGATGTTTCAGTGTTTGGGGTTTTGTTTTTTTTTTTTTTGGGGGGGGGGGTGTCTGTTGTTTTTTTTAACTATGAAGCTAAGTTTGTTTGACTCCATGCCAGTGACTGACTTATAAGTCCTAGGGTTGACAATTTTATCCAGGCTTATTGCCCTTGAAGATGGAATTTATACAGTGAATCTAAGCCAGAGCCATCGAGCTCTAACTGGAGCTCAATGACATGCAGTGACATGCTTCATAGGTTAACAGCTTTTTGCTGATTTGGATTACCTGGCTGTACTTTCATTTCAGGTCCCACCTGCAGGATCTGGCTAGGCAGAAGGAAATGAAAAGTAGCATGTCTAAAAAAAAAGAAAAAGCAAGGAAGAAATATATGTAAAAGAAAGGCTTTGATAAGTAGGCAGCACTGTGACAAGACCTGGAATGGCTCTAGCCCCTATCCTGAAGCCTTGAGATGAGAGAGGCAAAGCTAAGACACAGGCTTCCATCTACACTTGAAAAGGGCCCTGTGTTGATGTCTCATGGTCTGAAACTCTGGCTGGTGTTCCCACTCACCTGGGGATCTCCTGCTTGCTCTCTCTCTCATTCTCGGCCTCCAGATACTCCCTGTAAGTGCTGCGGAAGATTGCTTCCTGCTGCTCCCACTGGGAGTCCTTGATTAGGTGATTGTACCCCAAGCCAAGCATGCTGCCATCTTCCACTTTCTTCAAGGCATCCAAAGGGCTTTTAAAACTACTGCCTGGATTGGGAACACAAAGGGAAAATGCATAGCCCTGGAGGAGCAGACAGCATGGAGTGCTCAGAGGCACTTTGACCATCCCTCCTTCAGGGTGGCATTATCTTGAAGAGAGACACACTGCATCTTCCTGGTATTTCAACATTAAGAATATATTCTGTGGAAGTTTCCATGTCACTAGACCATTTTCCAGTATTTGAAGGCAGGGACTAGGGCAGGGACTAGGAACCACCTCACCTTGCCTTTCTGTGGCATTTTCCCTGACAGTATCCAAGCACAAGTTCTGATCTCTCCCCATCCTCAGCATTTTCCTAATGAATCCAGGACTCGGAGTGGTGAACTAGGGGTGCTGTCAGGTTGCTAGGATCTAGAAAACAGCCTCCTCCTCCTCTGGGGACAATGAAGCCAAGGATGTATGACACCCACTTTGAGATACACTGAAGTAATTTGTGCTAACAAAGGTGACGTGAGGTTGTTGGGTAAGAAGCAACTTCCACTACAGGATTACATGTAACTACAAAGCCAGGTCAGCAAGGGATAAGGGAGCACATTACTGAAACTCGGTGACCTGTTCTGTAGCCATAAGGGCTATAATTCCTTTGCTACCTAAGGAGGCTGCAGGTTGCAAGTGCAGAATCAATCCTGACCTGTAACGGGTTTGGGTGGCTTCAATTTCAGCAGCAGCACCGGGAGACTCAGCTTTGCATCATCTTTGTTTGCAGATGCAGGAGACTCCTGCAACAGAAGAATGTAAGCCTGAGATCTACACTGAGCCCTATGCTGCCGAGTTTTCACCCCCTCATGGGAATCAAGTGCTTCCTAAAGTGAGTGTGTGCAAAGCTTGGCTGACACTGCCTAGGAGACACCGGTTTTAGGCTCATTCTTCAGGCCAAAACACAGAAGCTTGAGGGAGGTCACTACTTTTTCAACAATACAAAGGCTGTTCTGCCCAGACACCTTCTGCCTTTGTGGGCTAAATAACCTCTATCTCCTGGGTGGAGCACAGCAAGGCTCCAGAGCAGGGAAAGGAAAAAATAAAAAATTAAAAAAAAAAAAAAAAAGGCAGGACTAAAGGTTGCAGAGTACTGCTGAATATAGGAACCAGACTTTACTTCAGAGAGCCCAGGTCTGAAGGAGGTCACATATGTGCTTGGCTTAGGAATGGAAAATCCTAACAGGGGACTAGCACTGTCCCCACCACTACCACTACCACACACACACTGGCACTTGGCTAAACAGAAAAGATCTGGCTAAATAATCAACCATGTCTGAGAAGGAAGAGACAGGAACTTGGGTAGTTTACTTGGAATCAGCAAAAAGGGAATGCCTGGGTGTTTGCTTTTGGCTTGGCCAAGTTAAGGGGGATGTTTGCCCTGAAGACAGTCCTCTTAAATGGCCAGGAAAGTCTCTGCTGAAGAAGAGTTATGAGGATTAGCTGGAGGTGCTGGGCAGAAGATGCCTGTGTGTTGAGAAGGTGAAATCTAGCAGGGTGAAAGTGGTGCAGGAGAAGGTTAAGCACTGACTCAGTATTTAAAATTCCCCATAACAGGTCAGGACATTCCTTGAGGCCTGTTACCATCTCTGCAGAACCGTTTCCGTGCAGCTCCAGATTTTTCTGCCAAAGAACCAGAGATGGCAGTGGTTAGTGCAAACAGACAGAGACTCTGCCCTGTTCAGGTGGGTTCAGCCATGACCCCACCAGGCTTCTTTTGTAGATAGCCTAATTCATCAACCTTGGCTCAGGACCTTCACTTTCCCCCAGTAACATAAGGGAGAAGCCCTGTGGGAATACCCTTCCATAAGGCCTCCTCAAATAGGGCAATGCTGCTGGGAAAGGAGCTGCCAATTTCAGGGAGGGGCAGCAGGAATGCAAGCCCTGGGACCAAGGGAACCTTGTTGGAAAGCCTGTCTGGGAAGAGTAAACATGTCCCAGTAACAAAAAGGCCTTGTGAAATGTGGGATGAGCAACTGCAGCAGCTGTACAGACATATACGCCATCCCCCTGGGCCAACAGGCTTGTTCAGCCTATATCTTGCTGTCACTGTCTGCAGGAGAAAGGCTTGGGGAAAGACCTGTAGGCAAAAGGGTATAAAAGAAAAGAGTACAGAGGGAGATGGAACTGTTTTGTACCGCAGATGTCCAACTTGACCTCCTCTCCCTGCAAGCCAGCCCTGCTGCAGCTCCTGGGTTCTTTTCCGTCTCCTTCAGCCAGGAATCCTTAGGCAATTGGTAGACGTCCAGCCAAGCTTTTGTGCTGTCTGCATTGGGTAACCATGTTGAGCAATTGGAAATGAGGAGAAAAGGTCTTTCAAGCAAGTAGCCTCTGTTATCTTAGATCCTGAAAACAAGATCTGGATATTTTAACACAAAATCCCTGAGAACTCCATGCAGCCCACCTCTCCTCCCACTTAAGGCTTCACATGCTTGATTGAGACTGACATCTCAGCCTCCAGCTCAAGACCTCGAGGTCCAATAACTACCAAACAAATTCCATGAAGTGACTCAGTCAAAGAATTTTTCCTGTAGCCCCTGAGATGAAGTAGAAAGTGAGACATGGGCTTAGACTAGTTCTCAGTGGATGCTGCATATCTCATTCTCCGCATGTGTCCAGGCAGGTTCTACCAAAGAAGGGTTCAGAAAACCTGCTAGCAGCAAATGGGTTAACAAAGGCAGCTGCCGTGAAGCAGAAGAATGTTGTAGGAAGGAGTTTTTTGTAGTGTTTTTAGAGACTGTCTCTGTGCTGTCCAGCTTATGTCTGCTGGGAAAATTCTTCAGGTGTACCTATTTCCAGCGTAACAGTGAGCCACAGCGAACCAGAGGAAGAACTGATACTGGTACTTCTGGAGAGGAGTGGGAAATGTGCTTTCACTGGAACTGGGAACTGCACTAACGAGTTCCAGACAGCTCACTTTGGGATCAATCCTGGTCCACGCCAGCCTTTTGGAGAGGACAAAGTGTAGCTCTTTCAGCTGGAGGAGGGACTGCGAGGATTAGGAACAGGATCCCTGAGAACCCAGAACACTTTGAGCATTTTAACAGCCTTGCTGCTGGTCCCTCTGCTAGAACACAACAGCCGTCACCCAAAACACCATGTTCCTGCACTTGCCTTGCAGCAGGACTCCTGCATAATCACCTCCTGGGGAGAGCACCACCTCCACACAAGTAATTCGCTTGTTGATATCATCCTGCCAAAGAAAAACGAGCTGGCATCAAAACAAGATCACCCATCCAGATTGCTCCATGGCCTTACACAGATCTCAACAGGGTGAAGGCCAGACAGATTGTTGGAAGAACAGGAATAAACATCGGGCAGCACTCTCATAGTGCTGCTGCTCATGACAGAAATTCCTGAGGGCAATTAGTACTCCTCATGGTTGATTACTCACCAGCCTTTGCCCAGTGTCTATGGAATTAACTCAGTACTTACCATTTCATTTAGTATTTTAATGAATAGGAAGCTCTCCTTGTGAAAGCAGAAGAGCCAGACAAGCCCTGGAATAAAAATACAAAAGTTATGAGGAGGAGGAGAAAAGTGAGTGGCTGGTAGCCATTCTTTTGGGATGTGGCTGTTGCAACATGTGCAAGAGAGTGAACAGGACTACATTTTTTCCTGGGCTCAAGGAGGAATATCCCACTGCTTCCAGCACTAAACGCTTGTTGGTTTCCTTATGCCAGCATCAGCAAACACTTGATTGCACATAGAGATGGGTACGCCAGTCTGAAAAGCACCTCCACCAGAATTGATAGGTTTCAGATGAATCAACAAGCTAACCTACTACCACAGGCCTGTGCAGTTACACATGCTGAAACAAAGCATGGGCAGGAGGTCATACCTAGCAATGGTTCTTTCTGTCTGGTCCAAGGTGTTCCTAAAATTTACTGCACTTTACTCTCAGCTCTGCACCTGCCTCTGCTGCTCCCAATAGGACACCAAACCCACACCCTCTACTAATCACAAGGCCCTCAGGCCACTCTGTCAGCCTACAACTTGTTATTGAACACCCTTTTGCAGGGCTTTCTAGGAAACTGTCAGCCATGCTAACGTTCCTCCTGATTTAGCACTCTCCCATAATGCAGCTGCCAACCCTTCGGCTCCAGAGCACAGCCATCCCCAGGACAGGGGGGATGAAACCATGTCACACCAACCCATTTCATCCACAGCAAGCAGGACGTGGAGCTCATCCCCCAGATCTGAAGCATGGATGGCACAAATCTGTGTCTTGACTGCATCCCAGGTGAACACCTCCTTACAGTCAGACACCGTGAAGGCAGCCAGACTCACAGACAGACCAACAAAGATGTATTTTCCAGACACCGCAAGGCAATTGGCTCTTCCAGGTACCTACCACGAAAGGGAAAAGATTAATGTATCCAACCACTTCCCCCACGGAGGATACATCAGCTATACTAGCGATACACTCCCAGCATTTCACCAACAGAAAATGCTGATTTATTCTACAAGGGACAATTTTTTGCATGAGCTTTCACTAGAATAGCAGGGGAGGGGCTCTCGTCTCTGTCACAGGGATTGTTCTGCGTTGGGAATGAGAAAGTTTGCTCCCACCTTTCTCCTTCTGATAAGCAGAAGGGGCTTTAAAGGCCAAGAATTCAGTAGCGCTCATCCCTTCCGCCGCTAACACAGAGCTGCACAGGATGCTGAACTCCTCTGGGCAATTGCAGAACACCAGTAGACACCAGTATATCCTCCTGGATACCTCCATGTAACCATGGGGAGGGCAGCGCTGCCCTTCTGCTCATAACATTCCTACTGGGACTGACCTGAGCTTGCCAATTTACATGCTACGGACTAATTACCTACTCCTTGGCAAACAAGGGTGGAGCCAGCCTGAGAAGCAGAAGGTGAATTTAGGGCTGTTTAATCCCTGCTTCTCTCTCTTTGGAGAGGTGTGATAGGTGGGTGGGAAGCAGAACCTGTCATACAAGTTTAGAAGCTGCAGCCTTTCAAAGTGAATCAGTGATATAGTGGTGGATTCTGAGGACGGTGATGAGCAGAAGAATGTAAAATCAACAAGATGGATATCCTCTAGAAAAGCTACTATGGCAATTAACACTCTCTGCTGTGAGGGGCTCTGTACCTGGAATTCTGCTGTAGGAAAGCATTCTGTGGGCTGAACCTTTAGTTTTTGCGCTTCTTGGAGCATCTCCTTTCTTTCAATGATTTCCATAGCATTCTCAAAAAGCAGCATCACCAGTTTGTTGATCATCCTCAAGGGCTGAGGCAATGCATCACGCTTTTGTTCTGGATCCTGCAGGAAGAAATCTTCCTCATCTTCCTTTTGCCAGTTCTCTTCAGATGGTGGAGGAATCTCCAGGGGATGCTTCCAGGTATACACAGCCATGGTTCTGCCTTTCCAGACACAAAACACACCACAGATGCAGGAATCACAACAGATGCAGAAGAACGAAGAATCATGCAATATCTACTTTCATGAGGTAATGGGAGGAAAGAAAAGGGTGATCAGTGATCTCAGTGAGGGCAGGGGGATTCCCTTCAGCATAGATACCCAGAGCAACCCGTTCTACTTGCTGCATTGCCTCTGATGTACAGGGGGTTTGTCCTGCCCTGGGACACAGGCATCTGCAGGCAGCCTACGGAAAAAGGGAGTGTAAAACCTTTGGCACGAGTTTGTATAAAAAATTATGACAAAGCATTGAAAAATATTGGCTTGGTCTTCATTAAAAAGACTTATTCGGCCTGGATAAAATCCCAGCAAATAATTTGGAAAGCAGGTGATTTCGCTGGAAGTTATAAACTTCATTTCCAAGCCACCGGCTGCGTTTCGAGCTTGCCGAGCCGGCCCGGCGGGCCCGCCTCCACCCCACGCAGCGGCCTAACCTCGGAGCGGGAGCCGAGGGACCGGGCCGCTCCCCTCCCGCCGAGGGACCGGGCCGCTCCCCTCCCGCCGAGGGACCGGGCCGCTCCCCTCCCGCCGAGGCACCGGGCCGCTCCCCTCCCGCCGAGGCACCGGGCCGCTCCCCTCCCGCCTCCGCGGGGGGAACCGCCGCAAGCGCTGACGGCAGCTACCGGGGAGCCGCGATCAGGGGGAGCCTTTAACGAGGACACCTGCCCCGCTGTTGACGGTCACCGTGGCAACGGCGAGATGCGGCGCGGCCCGGGCGGGAACACGCACCGGAGCGGAGGGTTCCGCCGGCGGGGCGGGGCCCGGGCGGAGCGGGGCGGAGCGGTCGCGGCCCCAGCACACCTCCCGCGGCTGCCGCCCCTCCGCTGCCGCCGCCATGGAGGGCTTCGTGGAGTTCACCAACCGCAGCCAGGGCCGCGATCAGATCTTCCGGTGAGTGCGGAGCCGGCGGCGGGGCCAGGTGGCCTCCCTGAGCCGGGCTCGGGGGCTCAGCCCGCCCGGCAGCGGCCCTTCGATGCCGGCTCCTCGGGGACCCCTGTGAGGCGGAGCATCCCCACTGCCCCTCCAGGTGATGGGCCCTCAGCGGGCCGCTCACGCAGCCCCCAGCCGCCTTAGGACCCCTGCCTCAGGCGGGAGAGCTGCCCGGTCTCCCCGGGCAGGCACCGGCCCTGCCCCGCCGCGCTGCCCCCTCGCTGCTCACCGCTTCGCCTGTCCTCAGCCACCCACCTGCGCTTGTGCCCCTTCTCGTGGGTATAACTCACCCTGGCACTGCGAGAGTGCCAGGGAGGTGACCTAAGCTGGGAAATAAGCGATGCAGTGCTGCTGCCGTCCCCGTGGATTGTCCATGTTTCACCTGTGTACCGTTCTCCTCATTTTTTCCATTCCAGAGCCACTCAGTACACATGCATGTTGCTTAGCTATCTAATAGAGCGTAAGGCTGATAAAGAGAAGCTGGTAATGAAACTCAAGCAGTTGGAATCTAGCATGAGCTCTGGCCGGAAAAGTAAGTACCTGGTGTCTAGAGGGATGAGTCCTTCTTCATCTGCTCCTTCCAGCACAACAGCTCCTGACCCGGCATTTTCTGTAGTTACCTTTCCTTGAGCCACAACACCTGTTTTAGAATATTCACAAAACTGTCAACAGACTGTGTCCCTGTTAGATAGGGCCAAACAGATATTTATTACTTCCTCAGCAATCAGAATTATCACCGGCAGAACCAGAGAAGTAAGTTAACAGTCAGCTGTTGCTGCAGAGATGAAGTTCTCATCTCTGGTCAAGGACAGACCACAGAGTTACGATGTAAAGCTGCCTTACTGTGCTCTCATTAGTCCTTCCAGCTAACAGGTTGAGACGGCCTAACATTAAAGATCATCATCCCAGTAAAATCACCTCTGAAGAACCGTCCTTCAGTATGGCTTTTTGTATGCTACTTCGCATATTAATTTTCTTCATCATTTATACTCTACTAAATCATACTCCCTTCCATATTTTTCTCATATACTAACCATTTGCATCACTTCATTCTGTGTCACGGTTGCATCCCTCATGGTCACGCCGTTGCTGTGGTCGTATTGCTTGCTTTCGGGTTGATCTTATGCCTACTTATCAATTGCTCAATCCTGGAACAACTGCAATACATGAGGCAAATATTCTAATTTAATGTGTTACCACGGATTTGTTTTATTATTCTAGTTAGCTCCAGAGCATGGAAATTTCTAGTGAAGGGGCCAGCTGGTTTATCAGCATAGCTGTAATTCTCTTGCTCCTGCTAAACAAATCACTAATAGACGTCGGGCCTGAATTCAGGACTCTTGCAGTTCCACTAAGCTTCGGTGCTGCCAACATCTGTCACTGCAACAGTGCAGCAGGTGATGAAAAGTATTTTGCATTCTGTTAACATTCACGGGGCGAAACCTAAACTGTGCAACGGATGAAATCAGATTTGCTGTATATTATTGCTTGAAATGGACTATACCATTTCTGTTTGCAGGGAACTACATCTACCTCTGACAAATTCACGGCTGAGGAGGGACTTGGGTCTCTGTGCTCAGCCCGTGAAGCACCAGCTTTCACTGAAGCTTAGAAAAGATGTAGCTCATGGTTGCAGTGGGGTTAGCACAGTAACATCTGTCTGCAGAGTGAGGTGAAATCCAGTGCAGCGTGCAGCTGAAATGGGAGGCTCTGTCTGTGTCACTTTTTGCCAACACTGACTGGTTCAGAGCTGTGGGTGATACAGGTCCAGAGGACACCCAGGCACTGAGAACGGAACAGCTGGAGAAGGCTGTCAACAAAATTTGAGTGTAGGTTCTGGGCTGGTGCAGGGCAGAACTGAGACATTTACACCTCTTTCCTCACTAACATTAGCTCCTCATGCTGTGAGAGAAAATGCTTAAGCATACAAATGCCCAAAGCCCACTGAGTTTTTTAAAAGCACATGTGGACGGTGACATGCCGAGTTGCCCTGCGCAGGGCTGTGTCTCTGCAGTAAAGGCTAGACTGTACTGACCTTTGTGTGATTTCTTGCAGTGTTCAGACTGGGCAACATGGTACACGCCTTGGTAGCGGCCAGGAGAACTAATCAGCTGCCAGATATGGTTCCTCGCCTCTGCCTCACAGCCTCCAACCTGACCCATGCTGTCTACTTCGTCTGTGATGCTGTCTTGTGGTTGAGGAGCGTTGGGCTCCAACCTGACGTCGATAAGCTGAAGTGGCGGAATTGGGCTACCAAGTGTTACTACTTTTCCCTCCTGCTGAATCTAGCCAGGGACTGGTATGAGATCTCCTGGAGACTGGAACAAGCTGTACAGGAAGAAAAGATAAAGGAGAATTCCTTCTGGGACAAACACTATCAGGAACTAAACTGTGTGAAGTGTGATGGTTTGCACAGTTTTCTCCTCCTGCTGTTACAGATACTGAAGAGACACCCTCCTTTGCTGCTGGACTTGGTGAAGAATCTCTGTGATCTCTCAGGTCCTTTGGATACGCTAGGTATCTACAAGACCAATCCAGGAGTGATTGGTTTCTGTGGTGTCCTCTCCTCACTGGTGAGGATCCTCACATTAGCAAGCCCACATCTGAAGCTGAAACCGTGACATAAAACTATGCAGCGAGCCAACGGCTTTGGTCCTCTGATAGGCCTCCATATGGCACTTTCAAATTGAACATGAGTCGCAGTAACCTCAAGATTAATTTCCCCCTCCGAATAAGTGAATTTTACCCTTTTTCCTTCCCTATGTCTTTACAGATGAGTTTGGTGCCATGACACACTCCCTGATGGGAGGAGATGGGAGAAGCAGAGTAATATTTCACAATCAGGAACAGGACTTGGAACATGGCTGCTAGAAAAGGAAATATTTCTGTTCCTATATTAATACAGGGTTGTGAAATCGCTGCATAGACAAGTGTAATAGGTATATGACTCATAACTAATAGTGTTTACACTGGAAAGCTGGAATTCACCAATTAAAGGTTCCTACAGTCAGATTTTCTACAGTGGACTCAAGCAAGTTAGGAGCTGCAGTTAAAAATGACCTGAAGTCAAGTATGGGTGGTCTGATGGATCCTGTATCTGTAGGCAGTGGTTTGAATGTCATGTGATGGTAACTGAAGAGTGGTGAGATTTGGCCTTCTGGTAACCTCTGTAACATGCACTGGTGACACTGGATCTGTAGTCTAGTGAGTGCCAGCTTGAGTCCCAGGCAATTGGCACTTCCTTCTTTTCCCCCAATAATGTGATCCAAGGACCGTTGGCCACTGACTGACTTCTCCAGCAGGCCATGGCTGAGGGTTTTGGTGAAGGACAGTGTGTGGGAGAAGCGCGTCTGAGTGCTGATGATGCTGTGATTTGTAGGGTACTGGGTTTCCAAAGCTGTGAATCTGGAACCACTTACAAGCACTCAGTTGCCCGTTATATGCTCACCTGAACTCCCAAACCCCTCTGATTCCAAGGGCAACAGTTTCCCATTAATCATACTGTGCTAAGAAGCTTGTTTTGCTCGTTTTATTTTACATCAAAAATTCCAGTATAATAAGGAGCCTTGAAACCTGCAGTTAAGGGCAGAAGCCTGGCTTACAGCTCATTGAGTCAGAAAAACTGCAAGGGTGTGTTTCTAGTTGTGTAAGCTCCCTGAGGGAAAGGAGTTGTCATGAGAATATCAGAATCCCTTGTGAGAAGAAAGCTTATTGCTGGATTTGGGCATTCATGGTTTAGATTTTCCTGCCTGGTCCTCCCTACCCTCCCATCTCACGACCACAAGATTTCTGGTGTGTTCCCTCACTGGTTGAATGGGTTCTAACATTTGGCAATGCCTTACATTTGCCCCACAGCTGCATTACTGCTCATCGCTTGCCTGGCTGGGAGCACTGGCCTGGTGGTGTCAACTAGGTTAGAGGAGAAATGCTGTGTCCAGCTGTCTAACACGGCGTGCAGTCTTTGTGCTCCTGACTTTGCAGAGTACCAGTTCTGACACTATCTGAGAAAAATATTGCACGTTATAAAAGGAGATAAAATTATCATTTTTCTTCATCAAAGGTCTGTGTGTTCTGCAGCTTTCTGGTGCAATGACTCCTTGTTCAATCTGTCGGGAGATGTGTACAGAGACTACTCTAACCTGAACCAAGGTACTCTCTTATTATTCCTGATGCTGTCTGAAAACAGAAATTAAAAGGTGCTAGTCTCCTTTATTAAAAGGAGAAGGCTGTGGAATTGAGTAGGCGCGGGAAGGCAGTGCCCCAGTTTACCGTAAGTCGTAAGTCGCTGTGGTGGGGCTTGAAATTACTTCCAGTTTGAATCTGAAGTGTTAGCTTGCCAGTGAGGTGTTTGAATAAAGAGGTTGCTGGGCAGGGTAATTAAGTGTGCCTGAAGACCAAAGGTGGCCTGCAGCAGCTCTTCTTTTTAATATGGAAATGAATACTATTAAAAGTAGAGCACACTGGTGGTTCGGACCATAATGGAGCATTACTTAGGGGATACCTTGTCTTCAAAGGCTGCCTCTCCTTTTTAACAATGGATTTTTTTTGTTTCTTTACTCCATTTCCTTTGAGCTCCTGGCAGTGTGGAGCCCACCCCTCCCTTGTCAGATCTGATCGTTATGCCAGAGTGTAGCAAACCCTGTAAGGAGGGAAGCAAAGCCCTGAGCCAGGCTTTGATGCTTCTCCTGTAGGGACTGGGGTGGATTAGCAAGTACAGACTTAATGTGGGAGACAGGGGGGTGAATTTTCAGCCTGTCTCAGACATACCTGTCCCAATCTACGTGATGTGGGTTGGACCATGCAGGAGTAACTCTTTTTACTGGATGTTAAGCACTAATACTTGCCTTCTGCTCCCCAGCCGGAGACTAGCAATTTAATGTACCTTAACGCGATGTGACTGAAGCCACAGAATCATGAGCATATGGAGAAAATCCTTCTGGTGCCTTTTTCTGTGTATCTGTTTCTAATGCAGCAGTTGGAATAAGAACAGTTGTTTGAACACGAGCAATAAACTGAGAGGAGTGTGACACCGTGTCTGCGTGTGTAACTTAGAAGGTGGTGTAAAGAGGTGCAGAGGGAGGAATCTCCCTCCCATCTCTGAATTTTGTGAAGGGTGATGCTGTTAAAGAGACATTGCCTATAGCTGCACTTAGATTGTCAGCTGTCCTTTTGCAGTAGTGAGGGGGCAGCCGGATTCTCCAGACTAATTTACAATCCCCATTTCAGCTGCAAAACCACGTAGAAGTAACTGCCTGAGAACCAGGTAAAACTGCATCTATGAGATACCCTGAACAAATTGCCATCAGTGACCCTCGATACCAGCAGTGGAGAGCAGACACGGCTACGGTGAAAGGAACCCTCATTTTAGTGTCTTAGGAACAGCCCTTCATTTGGATGGGTCTTAGTGTCGTAGGGCAAATCGCTGCAGGTGTTTAACAACAGATACCTGTGGAGGGCAGGGAGTGAAGGGGAACATCTGCAGTGAGATGGGGAGGGATGGAGCCAGGATGACAATTAAAACTGAGCTTACTGTTAGCTGCTATCCCCTGCAGTAAGAGCCTTGTGAACTTGGAAGCTCCAAAAGGTCAGTTCCTGAACACTCAAGAAAGCATTCCATTCAGCGATGATTTAGGAAGTTTCCTTCTCAATTACTGGTCTTGTACATGTTTCGTAACGGAAACAGTTAACAGGAGCATGGTCTGTGTGAGATGTGCAAAGCAATCTTCTGTTCTGCTTATAGACAAGGCCTTCCTAATGTCCATACCATGCTTGGCATGATATTTCAAGCAGTGTGTGAGCCGTTTGGGATTCCCAGGTGAGCAGCAAGAACGACCAAAGGTCTAAAAACCAACAATTCCAGAGAGGGACCAAATGAGCTGGTTCTGTAGAGGAAAGGTGACTGGGGGAGGATGTGAGAAGTCTTTAAGTGTCTAAAAGTTTGTCTGCCAAGAGGAAGGCAATAAATCGGTCTTTAAATCCATCCAGGAGGTAATAGAGTTATATTGCCGCAAAGGAGGATTAAATCACCCTTTTTTTTGAACTGTAAGTAAAATAAAAGACTAAATGGATTGCCCAGGAAGGCAGTCCTTAAAAAGAAACTGGACAGACATTTGCCAGCAGTGGTTTAGAGGGTGCTGATCCTGCCATGGGGCATGGAAATGAATTAGTTACCTCTCCAGACCCAGCCCCAGACCTAAGTGTAAAGATGTCTTGCAGGGCTTTGGGGATCTGGCTCATCCCCTCCCCGTGGTATATTAATGGGTATGGAGCAGACTGTGGAGACAAGGGTGTAAAACTTCTTCCCAGCACCCAGCTATCAGGTGAGCTCTAGATATTGCCTGCAGAAACACAGAACATATTTCTGGTGCGAGGGGGTGGAGGCGGTGGTACCTTTACACTGCAGAGCCCGGGGCTGGCACAGCCTTTGCCCTGCAGGAAGGGGAGGAGATGAGTGACTCGTTAGTAGGGCAAAGGCTGTGTTGTCTGTTGATCCCAACTCCAGCCTGTCCTGGTTTGAATTACAACAGAACTCACTCTGTTCAGAGATTTTACTTTTCAATTAAGTCTCTTCTAACTCACAGCACTTTCTGAAGTTAACAGCTTATTTTGCAGACAGTGTCTGCTTCTAGAAGTGATAACGCAGATGTTTACAGGGATTGGTGGGCAGAAAGGCTCTTGCTTACACTTGCTCCTGTGCAGACCAAGGTCACTGCTAAATCCTGTGTCTCACCGTGGGGGTGCAGTAAGTGAGAGGCCACATCTGCGGGGAGGAGCGGACAGGACAGGTGACCCTACACTGACCGAGGTGTTCCGTCCCATATAGGTCATATCTGGTATAAAGCTGAGGGTCTTGCTCCCTCTTGCTCTTCTTCAGTGGCCGACGTCTGAGGAGCACTCTGTCCATTCTGCCTTTGATCCCAGGCTGTGCATCCCTGAATCCAGGTCTGGAATCCAGCTCCGGAATCCAGCTCCAAAATCCAGCTCCGGCATCTGGTTCCCATCTGCTGCTGGGCCCAGCCTGAGCATTCCTCAGTGTCTGCCCACAGCTTCTGTGGTGACGGGGACGTGGTTGCCATCAGGGGTGTTGGGTTCGGTATTGGTATTGTCTATATTTGTATATATTTCATTTTATTATTATTATTTTCATTAAAGCAGTTTTAGTTTTCTTTTCCAATCCATCAGTCTCTCTCCCTTGCTCCTTTTCTCTTTCCCCTCTTTGGGAAAGGGGGAGAAGCGGGGAGGGGGTAATACTGTCTGTCATTTGTCTGGAGCCAGCCCAGCTCTAACCCTTGACACAGCCGAGGCAGAGAGAAGGCTGGCATGGCCCCTGCACTTCTAACAATGCCAGGAGGGCTGGAAAGAGTCTCTGTGCCAAGTGAGCAAACTTCTGAGCAGGCTGCTGCCCTTTGTCCCGCTGTCTGGAGGGCAGCGACTCGCCCCACTGCTGGCAGCCCAGGACACTCATGCATCTCTGAACACAGCTGGCATGGCAGACCTGCGAGCTGTGCGGAGCCACGGGCTGGAAGCGAACTCCAGGGAGGAAAGGGCTTATTTTACTTCCCTGGGAAGTCTCCCACGCCACGTATGAGCGGCACAGCCAGGAGCAGGGAGCCATGGAGCCATGTTGGGTGCACACCTCCATGTCCTGCATGGGAGTGCTGGGCAGCTGCGAGTGTTCAAGGACCTGACTTTGCTGCGGGGGGCTCCCCTAATGCTGAGACGCACATCAAGGGTCTCCCTACCTCATGCCGCGTGGTCCAGGAGACGCAGCAGCCTTGTGTCAGCAGGCTGCCTGGCTGGCTCATCTGCACGGATCCCCATGGTTACTGCTTTGTCCTCTGGCATTTCTCCTCTTTCCACCATGTTGTCCTCGTCTCACCAGTGTGGCTTGTCCTTGACCTCTGTAGGCAACAGCCAAAACTTACCGTAGCTCCTTGCAGGTGGTGCAGGTGATTGATTCTTTTCAATGAATACCATAAACAGATTCATTAATTAGGACGTGAGCTGGCAGAGTGCCTCCCGCAGCAGTGGTGACAGTTGCCAGCTGGTCAAGGGGAGCAGTTGCTCCTCTCTATGAAGCACTTGTGAGACCACATTTGGGGAACCGTGTCCTGTTTTGGCCCCAGCAGGGTAAAATGTTTAGGGGCATGGAGCACATGCCATACCAGCACAGACTGGAGCACCAACTCTGCTCAGCAGTGCTCAGAGCAAGGATAAGAGATGGCAGGCACAAGTTCCAACAGAGAAAATTCCAGCTAGCACAGGAACGGGGCCCCGTAGAGATGAGAAACTTATCCTGGGGATTTTCATGACTGGATGAGACCTCGAGCAGCCTGACCTAGCTTCAAGGGCAGTCCTGCTTTGAGCAAGAGTTGGATGAGGTGGCCTCCAGAGACCCCTTCCAACTTGACTTTTTTCCTCCATTTCTGTCTACTCCAAATGCCCAGAGCTTTCCTAATGCAGTGTCTGCCCTGACCCTCAGCTAAAAGCCTCCTCGCTAAAACCCTCCTTGAATTCTCCTAGAAATTGCAGACCTGGCCAAACTAGATTGTTTTATGCAGGATGTGTCCCCCATGTCTGCCTTCTGCTCCTTAGGCTTAGTAAGCTCTCCTGGGGGAAAACTGTTTTTGGTCTGTGTTGCCATTTCCCAATAGGATAGGGTTCTGGTCTGCCACGGAGCATAACAAAATGCAGGAAAGTTTTAATCTCTCAGGAAACCCTGCCTGACCTTCTCCCTGGGTGCTCGTGATGTATTGCTTTTGAGGTGGGGAGGTCAAGGGCAGCTTCTTTTCATCTCTACCTTGACAGCGTGGCATTAAGCCCCGGTGCATCCCAGCCATGCCGCAGCTTCCGGACTCTGCAGTGAAGACAACAAAGGGGATTTTCTGTCCTCATCCATTCCAAATTACAGTGGCTACAGGGAGCTCTTTGGCTCATTTCCACCACAATCTGCCAGCTCCCAAACCCGCGCAACTGGGAGGTGGGGCCTCGTGGTGGTAGTAGTGGCTGAGGCACGGGGCATCACTCTCAGAGGAGCCGGGTGAAGGGACGGTGCTGCCACCACTCTCTGCTCCTGCCTTGCTGGGGACGGGCTGCCCCTCGGTGAGTAGCCTGTCCCCACCAGCCGCTCTGGGGACAGCTTCAATGGGACCAGGGAGGGGTGCGAGATCACCTGCTCTCCCTAAATCTCCAGAATTTCATCTGCTGCTAAGAAAAGGGAGTCTGTGCCAGGGCTGGGAGCCGGAGTTTGGCTTTCGGCAGTCATCCAGCCGGGAGCAGTGGAGACGGGTGTTTTGCAGTACTTTTGCCCCCCGCATCAAGCTGGGGCTGCACAGGGACAGGCGCTGGCATTGCGAGCGACATTGCTGCAGAGCAGATTTGTGGGAGGGGGATGCTGACCACAGCTGGGCAGCTCGCCACATCTCCTCTCTCTGCTCCTGTCCTGCTTTCTTACCCCTTCTCAGCGTGCACCTCTCAGCCTGGCCCTCACGTACAGCTATTAGCATCCTGCTTGCTCTGAGTTTGCTTTACAGCTCTGCCAGTGCCCTTCATCCTGCCTTGTACTGCAGCTCCTCCAAACTAGATGCCTCTCAACTAACTTTTTTGCATCTTTGGGTGTTCAGACACATTAGCAGGGGAGAACTGTGTGGAGTCATTTATTTTACAGCTTAACTGGTAAAAAGTCAAGCATTTGGCAATGCCACATCCATTGCACCCATGAGAGGTGCGTGTCTCAGCCCAGCTCCCAGCCCTGCTGTGCTTGGGGGGTGCAGGAGTGAGCTGGGGGAGCCCGAGCCCAGCCCTGCCTTCGCAGCGGGGTCTGCAGCTCCCAACTTTGCTTTGCAGGTGGATGCGTCGCGATGACGGTGAAGAAGAATCAGACTCTGCAGAATGGAAGTGCCAAGGTGGGTGCGGGAAGAGGGAGAGAGAGGAGGGCAGAGGTGTGCCTACCGACTTTGCCAGATGAATACAAGTCACATCTCACGCTGTCCCACGGGTGCCCCTGTCATCTTTATATGCATCTTTACCTGCAATAGTATGGAGCATCATCAAACGGAAAGGATAAAACCTTTCGCTTGCTTGAAATTAAATAGTTCAGAATCCAGACGGTTAACCCTGAGCTGATGCGAGCCCTCGGTGATACCTGCCAGCAGTGCCTGTCCTTCACCTGTGTCCCCACTGTGGACCCTGGACCTCCCACAGTCATGCTGCTGTGGTTGCAGCACTGCTCTGAACAGCCAGAGCCCCCAGGATGGCCAAACTACAGGATTTGTGAGAGGGCTGGCTCGAGTTCAAGCCAAAATTAGCACAGTATAGCACAAAATAATGTAGTTTTTCTCAAACGTGCAAATTCACAGTCCAATCGTGGTCACAAGTGGGACATGAAGCCAAACTCACCCTCTCGCCCCGTGGTGATCAGGGGAAAGCTCAGCTTTTTCTTCTGCTCTGTCAAGTGCAACCAAGAGAGCTCTTGCCTCACGGCTGCTGTAATGTTCAACTCCATCCTCCCTTGGGATGCAACAACTCTCTCGGTTGTCTCACCTCGCCACGTGGGCGCCGGGTGAGAGCAGAAGCAGAGCGTTGAAGCTGCATGTTTATCCCACTCACCCAGCTTTGAGAGACCATGCTCTGGCACTGGCAGCACACACAGAGGTCAGCTGTGCTGGTTTATACTGGCATCCCACATTGCCTGTGCTAGCAGGGTGCGGGGACACAGTGCTTTGCTGCCTTGGAGAGCTCTGGTGCCCTCTTCTTACAGCAATGGCTCCTACCAAAGCCCCGTGTGCCCTTAGGGACAGATCTGTTCCCTTCTCCCTTTTGAGGTCCATATCCCTTACTTGTCACAGTGGTGACAAGACAGACAGGACAGAGGTGCCACATAGGCACTGGTCTTTGCTGGTCCAAGGACAGGAGCAAGGGCTGGGTCAGGTGGAAGAAGCAGCAGGGCAAGGTGGAAAGCCAGAGGGAGCACCTGGACTATTGGGCTTGGGAGATGGGGGAGTGGGGACCATCAACCCATCGACACTCCCTGTGGTGTCCCTGCTCCTTCAGCAACAGCAGCCAGCCAGCTTGTCCGTGGCTGTGCCATATGCAGTGTAGCTGGGAGACCCTCAGTGAGGTTCAAGAAATGCACTCCTCCTCCTCCTCCAGTGTGAGCTGAGGTCCTCTGTGGTCACTGCAACACGCCAAATGCCACCAGTGCGTGTACGATGGGGTGTTCCTTGGGGAAGGGCTGTTGGCTAACCGATGCCCATCTGCCATGAGCAGGAGAACGTGCTGCAGAGGGTCCTGCAGCTTCCGGTGGTGAGCTCAACCTATGAAAGCCTCCAGCGGACCTATGTCAGCACCAAGGAGGCCCATCCACTCATGGCCTCAGTGTGCGACGTCTACGAGCGAGGCGTGCAAGGTGCCGGTGCCTTGGCCATGTGGAGCGTGGAGCCTGTGGTGCGCAGGCTGGAGCCTCAGTGTGAGTCCATCTGCCGGGGGGAACATGGCAGGGGGAATCCCACCAAAGACTCCCTTGGTGGGATAGCAC
Organism: Bucorvus abyssinicus; assembly: GCA_009769605.1. Classification (NCBI taxonomy): domain Eukaryota; kingdom Metazoa; phylum Chordata; class Aves; order Bucerotiformes; family Bucorvidae; genus Bucorvus; species Bucorvus abyssinicus. The sequence continues at coordinate 13,779,794 of CM020038.1, forward strand.
TGACACTAGCACATGGCTAGCACAGCTTGGGAGCTTTTCTTACCAACTCACCCCACGCTTTTGTCCAAGGCAGTCGCTGTGGCTAACAACCTGGCTTGCCGGGGCTTGGACCACCTGGAGGAGAAGATCCCTGCCCTCCAGTACCCCGTTGACAAGGTAAGGCACAAGCAGGACAGTCTGGGACACCCTGGCCACTCTACAGAGCCCGCAGCATGTCTTCTCTGGACTTGTTTCTGGATGGTGATAGGCTGCTGGGAGGGAAAAAAAGGCAGCATCTCCAAGCAAGGGCTCTTTCAGAGGCTCCTACAGCCCAGGGGGTGGTTGGGGCACTCCCAAACCTAGATCAACAGTGTCCTATGTCCCATCCCTGCCAAATACCTCCAGTCTAGGCTGGAAAGAGCTGTTATGCCCCACTTGGGGCTGTCTACTGCCATGGCCATGGCTGGGGTCTTCATGGTCCCTCTGGCTGTCCCATGCCACGCCAAGCACACCGGCAGGACTAATCTCCATCTCTCCACCCACAGCTCGCATCTGAACTGAAAGACACCATTTCCTCCCCGCTCCAAAGTGCCAAAAGCACCATTGGCAACTCCATGGATAAGATCAAGGAGCTGGCAGCAGAGGGCTATGAGGCCACCAAGAACACAGTGGAGATGACAGCACAGTACACAAGGAGGAACTCAGTGAGCCAGATGGCAGCAGCGGGAGTTGACACAGCCCTAGGAGGGCTGGAGAAGCTGATGGAGTACCTGCTGCCGGAGGAGGACGAAGAAGCAGGTAATCCTGATGCCCAAATCCCCTCTGAGGGTGTCCAGTGAGGGCTGGCTGCATGTGGGGTAGCACGTCACTGGTGGGGCACACATGGCAGGAGGAAGCCCCTGGATTTTGGCATAGGGCTGCCCGGAGGGTTGACCCATCAGGACGTAAACCCCCCACTGTTCTTCTACCTATGTTCTTCTGCCTTTAGATCAGAAACCCAAAGAGACATGTGGGTCAGCAGCAAAGGTCTCCCAGCAGCAGCCTAGCACTCCCAGTGCTCCCAGTGCTCCCAGCACCCTGGGCCGGATCAGCGCCTTGGTTAGCACCGTCTCCCACCGTGCTTACCAGCAAACCACCCAAAGCCTCCAGCGTGCCAAAGCCAAAGGGCAGGAGCTGGCCACCTGGATCCCCATCCTGGTGAGTGCCGGAACCCACCTGCCAGGCTGCTGTTCCCCCATACCTTCTTTTGGGCTGATTCTGCTTTCGGATGAGACACTTCAGGCTTCCTTGGAGCACATTCCCAGAGCAGAGTGGTGAGCGCTGCCATTTCCCCTGCTCAGCAGCATGAGACAGGGCTGGCAGTTCCCATGGCACATTCACACACAACCTTGTACCACATTAGTGGGACAAGTTATTTTTAGCAGGCTACAAATATATATTGTTGATTCATGGCCTTGCCATAACATCCTTCCTAAAGCAAAAAGCCCTTGCAGAGGCCCAGAGGGGAAGAGGAGGAGATGCCTCTCTTCTCCCCACCAGCACTGTGGTGGGAACCCTTTCCCTGGCCTGTGTCAAAACCCTGGAGCTCCCGGTTGTCCTTGGGATTTCTTCCTGCGTGCGCAAAAGAACCCCTCTGCTCCCTGCACCCAGGGCACCCCTGAAATCCTCAGGCTAAGCAGGATGGGGCAGATAGGATCTGCCAGCTCCCTCCAAGCAGTGGCTTTTTGCTTCTCTTCCAGGGCAGCCTGGCCAAGCCGAGTGTATCCGAGGCGCCACAGGTCCACAGTGATGGGCAGAGCACCGTGGCCGGCCGGCTGAGCCGGCGGCAGAGCAAGGTGCTGGAGCAGAAGCAAGAGAAGGTGGGGAAGAAAGACAACAACCACACCAAGGAGGTATGGAGAAAAGGGGGGGCAGAAAGCCGGGGGTGCCCCAAAGCATCCTCCTGCCCCTGGACCATGCCAGCATGGGGGATGTTCCCCCCATACCCTTGGGGACTAGGCCCCCATCCCTGCTGAACCCTGAACTACAGCTTGGAGGAGGCAAGGAGAGGATGGCAGGGGGCCATCCCCAGTAGTCCCCTTCCCTGCCTACCCAAAGTGGGGGCTGTGGGCAGCCTCTGTGCCAGGCAGGGTCTCCCTGGCTCATATATCCTTTACTGCTGTGGGGTGTCAGCACCAAGCTCCCTACCAAGCCCCCAAACACCTCGAAAAATCCCCCAACATGGTCCCAGCAGAGAGGGGTGGTGTGAGCTGGCAGGGCCAGGAACACTCACCAGCAGCAGCTCTGCTGGGACGTGGGGACAGGAAGCAGCAGGTCGGGGTCACTGCCCTTCACCTCTGTCTGCAGCGGAAACACAGCCTGGGGCAGAGGGTCCCTGGAGGCCTGGGAGTGGAGGAAGCCGGGGAGGAGGGACAGGGACTAACCCTGCTGCAAATGGCTGGGCTGGCTTTTGCAAAGCAGCAAACCAAATGCACTCAGGCTTTGAGCTGCAGAGAGAGTGGGGAGCTCACGGCCACCCCTGTCCTGCTCGGAGGTGCTAGCAGGGCCAGGGCCAGTGACTGAGCTGGTTTCTCTCCGCAGGCAGAGGACGAGCCTGGGCTGGTGGGCAGCGTGGCTCACAATCTGCAAACTGCCTGTGCCTCTGGCATCTCCAGCGTGAAGAAGGTCCCAGCCGTGGCCTGGGATGCGGCAGAGGGGTTGATCCTCTTCACCCCCCGCAGGCTGTCCAAGGCCATGGAGACAGTGGATGCTCTCGGGGGGACCCTCGTCAGTGCCCCCAAGCATCTGCTGGGCACCCTGTACAGCTACATGCCGGTGAGTTTGTCCCCAGTCAGGTCCTGCCCATGTCCAGCAAACCCCATTTTGCCCAACTTCCTCCCATGAGCACCCCACAGCTCCAGGCAGTGCCAGGAGGTACCAGAGTGGGGAGATGGGGTGCTAGCACGACACCTCAGTTCCACCCTCCTCCTGATCATCCCCCCAGCCATGACAGCAAGTTGCCCCCTTAAAGCCAGCAGGTTGGCCAGTAATGCCACCTTCACGATGTTCATGCCCAATCCAGAATATGACCACAAACTCAAATTCCTGGCAAAAGTTTAGGCTGAGACCATGTCCTGTCTCCTTTCCCCCATCCCACTGCTCCACTGGGACCATCTCTCTACTGCAGCTGCCCAGGGGCTGCAGCTCTGCTGGTGACCCCTATGGGGGCAAATGGGCTTGTCCTGAGGTCCCCCCAGTTTTGGGGGTCTGTGTAGTACAAGAAGAGCAGGGCTGGCCAGTAGGTACAGCCTGGCCAGGTGCTCACCCCCTCTCTCAGCATCGCAGGCAGTCTGTGAAGGAAGAGGATGCAGCTGGGGACAGCAAGCCCAGCCTGGAGAAGAAGGAGAAGGAGCAGAAAGAGGAGGATGACAAGGCTGCCACCCCCTCTGCTGAGGATAAATCCCAGCTGAGGGGCGACTGGAGGCTGTACCGGGGCCATCACCCCCTCTCCTTCCTGGGGCTCGAGGACCCCCTCTTCCTGCGGCACAACGTCTACCGCAGCCCTGCCTTCGAGCCCGAGTACCCCGTTCCACGGAAATCTGCCTTTGCCCCCTACAACAGGCGGGTGAGCGAGGGCTCCTACCGCTTCAACCCCGAGGCCATGTACAGCCGGGCTTACTACACCAACCTCTACAGTCCTGCCTTCAAGAAGGAGTGAGCTGGTGGGGTGGATCAGTGCATCTCAGCCCTTCTCTAATCATCCTCCAACATGCTTTGCCTGGGCCCCCGCCAGCCACTCGCACACCCCCCTGTACTGGGACAGGAGCTCAAAGTGGTAGAAACGCCATGGGATGTCTTCTTCTGGAGTGCATTGGGGCCAAGATGGGGAATAAATGCAGACCAAAGCCCTGTTGGGGTGGAAGGAGAAGGCAGGAGGAAGTGGGACCAGAGGAAACCAGAGAGGTAAAACAGATGCAGAAAGAGCAGTGAAAAAAAAGGGACCAGTTAGGCCTGGCACTGGGACACCCTGGTCCCTGTTGAGCGGATAATGTGGACTTAGGCTACACACTGAGAACAGTGCTGAGACAGAGCAGGGAGGACAGCAAAGCCATCAAATACCACCATAGCAAGCCTTGTTCCCCATCCTTCCTCCCTCTGTCCCCCCTCGCAGGGCCCATCCCTGGCCACAGATTGCTCCCCCGTAGAGGAGCCGAAGGTCCCTGCTGACCAGCGGGACTCATGAATAGGAAAGCCCTGGGCACCCACCCCCAGCTGATGGTGGGACGGATGGTGGGGTCAGGAAGAAGACTGGTGAGAACAGGTGGAGCTCCTGGAGCCCTTCTCTCCCACAGGACCGCCTGGCTTCCCGCAACACCTTGTATGCACTGCGATAATAAACCTTCCCAATCTGCCACTTGCCTCATCTGCTCGGCTGCTTCACCAGAGTGAGCCCGAAACGAGAGAGCAGAGCAGGGGAAGACACCCAGCTCAGGGCTGAGGGAGCAGGTACAGGAAACTCATCCTCCGGTTGCTGCCGCAAGGACGGCGGGTGCTCATGTCCAGCACAGCACGTGTCTCTTACCATGCTCCAAGTACAAATTCACAGCCCCGAGGAGCCAGAGGCTTTCAGCCAAAGGCGATTTATTGCATTTCCAGAAGAACACTGCAGAGAAGTCAGAACACAAGCCCTCTTCCAACACACTGCTTTCTCAGGCACATGAGGGGAGGGGTTGGAGAGAGGCAGCGAAAAGCCTCCCAGAAGCAGAAGGGTTCAGCAATGGGCCTGGCAGCAATGGTTCAGCAATGAGCCCTTTCCCACCTCCCTTCCTCCCCGGGGACAGGCAGCCTTATAGAAGGAGCAGCTTGCGGAGGTGCACGGTGCAATCCCCATGCTGGGAACGAGCCACGCGCCTGGTTTTTCCCAGGCACAGCCTGTACGGTGCTTGCACAAGGGAAACGGCTGTGACAGCTGAAAGGCTGTGGGAGAGAAGACCTTGAGCAGGATGGTTCAAAAGCGGGGCGGGTGGGGTGGGAGGTGTCAGCCCTCACCAAGGTCCTCTGGTGTCAGCCAGTGCCGCGGGCTCTGGGACACTCTGACACAGTGATGCACATGCGGGAACTGCCACTGGCTCCCCGGCAGAGAAACGCCCACCTTGCCAGCTCATGGGTGCTCCAGGGTTACCAGAGAGGACCTTGATGAGCGTTATGCAGGAAGAAGGATCCCCAGGGTAGAATTGGGGTGACAGGGAGCAGGGGACCATGCAGAAGCAGCGTGTCCTTCCTGCTCACTAACAGCCAGGGCAGCTCCCACTGAAAGAGCTGGGGATGATGCTGCCTGGAGCTGTGACAAAATCACCTGGTGCTTTCCAGTGTTGGAGGATGGAAGGAGAAAGCAGGAGACACCTAAAAAGCTGGCACAGCAAGGAGTAGAGACTCTGCCCCATCACGGAGCCAAGAGGAAGGCACTACAGTCTTCAGCTGCACTAGCTGTGTCTGGCAGGACATCCAGATCCCAACGTTAGGAGGACAGCAAGGAACCCGTCGTACTTATGGAAACACAGGCACCATTTCCCCAGGGAGGGGGCTTGGTCTAGCCAGGCAGCACAGGGAGAAGCAACACCTACGCCGAGCTCAGAGGGAGTCTGTTCGCTTGCGGGCAAACACAGCCGACATGGTCTTGACGATGCCACGGATCCCCGTACCCTTTTTCAGTGTCAGTCTGGTGTCAGGGATGCGCTCAGCCAGTCCATGGAAGACCATGAGGGCCCCATGATAGGCCTCAGCTGCAGAGACCTCATAGAAACCACAGTCTAAAGAGAGGGCCAGGAGCCGACCCTCCTCGCTGGACACCACCCGTTGGTGGTGCAGATCCCGTTTGTTGCCCACAATGATGATGGGCACCTTCTCCTGGCTCTGCCCCTCTTTGACTGCCTTGATGAACTGGATTTTGAGGGGCAGGATGTTGAAGCTGGCACGGTCGCAGATACTGTAGACCAGGACAAAGCTGTCTGCCCACTGGATTCGCTTCTCCTCCAAGGAACCCTCCTCTGCCTGCTCCTGAGGAGAGAAAAAAGGAAGGGCTTTTCTATCCGTCTCCCTCCACACCTGCCTGCTAGCAGGGTGCAGCAATCCTGAGTCTCTTGGGACAGGGATGGCTAACAATCAGCAAAAGGAGGAAGTGAGGAAGGCAGAGCAGCACCTGGCAGAACTCACCAAGGGAACACGACTCAGGCTTCAGCATCACTGTCCTCACCTCATCACCCAGCAGCCAAGCACTGCAGGCTGTGGGAGATCACAGTGTGGCCACCTCAGAGCGGCACTTCCACTCCATTAGCACAGTCCCATAATCAATCTGGGCTGGTAATATTAGTACTTCAGGTCTAACACCCTTAGCCAGAGGACCATGGGCCATGGTGACTACTGGTACCCTGCCAGCAATGCTGCTGCCCTTTGGTCTGCAGGCAAGAAGGGTTCAGCCACCTACAAACCATCTGATGTGAGAGCTTTGATCAGCTGGAGCTCCCAGCCTGTGGTCCCCCAGAGGTAACTTTTAGTAGAGGGGTTTTTTTGTCCCTGGGGTGACAAGAGTGGAGCCCTCTCACCTGGGAATTGGGGACGTCCCAGATGTGGAAAAGGATCTCTCGGCCATCCACAGTCAGGTTGTGGCTGTAGATGAATTCTGCCAAAAAAAAAAAAATCATCACCTTCATGGACCCAAGAGATAACTCCCTCAGCCCAGGTCTTCTCCTCCTGGGGATGACCCTGTCATGTCCACCCTGGGAGACCATGCTCCATAAGGCAAGGTCTGGGGTCTCTTTTCATTCAGCTACATGGAGCACGGTGACCTTCACAGCTCTGCCTGCCTCAGCTTGCCTCCACCCCAGCATTCAGTCCAGGCACACTGGTGCCACCAGCTGTCACCCAGGACCTTTTGCACCCCAGAGAAGCAGTTCTGGAACAAAGACATGGGTTACTGAACAAATACAACCATCGTGCCCCCAGCCCGGGAGCAGGCATAAGCTCTGGAGAAAGGCAGGAGAGGACCGCAAGCAATGACACCCTGCGGGCAGAAGCAGGCTCGCCTCCTGACCCCCGTCCCTAACAGGACCGGACTGGCCCTGGCCTGGCACTCACCCATGTCTCCGTACTCCCCGATAAAGCGCCGGGTCAGGAAACGCACAGTCAGAGCTGCAGAGGGAAGGACAAGCATCATCAGAATGACCCTAAACCTGGAGGCTTTTCCTGTTCAAATCCAGAGCGGAGCCGGGCACCATCTCCCTGTAAACTCCCACTAGCAGAACGAGCTCTGGTTTCCTCCCAGTCACCGGCAGGTCTGCGAGCAGAGCCGAGCAGAGGCACAGCACGAACAGCAGGCTGCAGCTCCGCCGACACCCCCTTGACCCCCACCTCACCCGCTGCCTCCAAGGAGGTGCTCAGCTTCCCCGCCGCCAACCTCGGCCGCCCCCGAAAGCTCAGCCGCATCTCACCAGCTTGCTCCGCGGGGCTGCTCTCGCCAGCTTCTTCTCCAAATGCTGCTGCTGCAGTTTTCCAGTTTTCAACTTTTTATTTTGGGGTTTGGGGGGTGGCGAGAAGCGGGTCTCCCTGCCCGGGATCCTCTGCGCATAGCTCACGGTTACTTCTTACCCGATTTCCCCACCTTGTCCGCTCCCATGACGAGGACGTTTGCTTCCATCTTCAGGGCGGTGGGGCCGGGCGTCTCCATGAGGGCAGGGTGGTCGGGGGTGAAGCTGGCGCTCCGGCGCAGCGGGAGCCGGAGCCCCATGCCGAGCGCGGCCGACCCTGGCCGGCGGTCCCAGCAGCGTGTCCGGCTCCTCTCCGAGCAGCCGAGGAGCCAGCGCTTCCCACGGCACCCGGGGGACCCGAGGGGGCCATTCCCCTCCCCACGGCCGTAGGGGCGGTGCGGCGGGAGCTGCGGGCGGCCGGATGAAAAACTCTCTGTTATCGCTCAGATCGCCTCGAACGTACGTCAGTGCCCGGCGCGGCGGGCGGCCGGGAAGCGCCGGCTGTCCGCACCAGCTGCTTCACTCGCTGCATCCCGGGAGGAGGCTGCCCACGCTTGCACCCCGAGCACGTTGTCCCTTGGCAGGGCCACGTAGCATCTTTTCCCTTCCCCTCGGTGATCGTGGGAATGCCTGGGAGGAGCGGTGGAGCCCCTCGGGAGTGGTGGAGCGTAGTTTCACGAGTAATGGAGCATTGTCTCACAAGTGATGGAGCATCTCAGAGCGGTGGAGTGTTGTTCAACAAGTGGTGCAGAGTCTCACGAGTGATGGACCATCGTCTGACGAGTGATGGAGCATTCGGCAGCCCCCCTCCCCTGGTCCCCGACCCGCCGCACAGACTCCAAGCCCACCTGTGTCCCCCAGCACCCCCGCCCGCTCTTCCCCGGGCCGTTGCCGTTCTACCCCAGGGGCAAGACCGCCGCCCATCACCGCCCTCACCCCGAGCCCGGCGACGGCGGGGCCGCGCTGGCCGCTCCCCTCCGCGGCGCCGGGCGGAGCCGCCTGACGCCATCGCGGCGCGCCGGGCGCGGGGCCGGGCCAGGCGCATCCCGCTGCCCGGGGCGGCCGGGCAATGGCTGCGGAGGGGGCGGCGGTGCGGGTGGCGGTGCGGGTGCGGCCGCTGCTGCCTCGGGAGGCGCTGCGGGGGCACCGGCCCTGCCTGCGGGGCGACGCCGCCACCGGGGAGGTGGCGCTGGGCCGCCGCCGCTTCCGCTTCGCCGCCGTGCTGCCCGAGACGGCGGGGCAGGCGGCCGTCTACCGGGCCTGCGTCCAGCCGCTGCTGCGGGCCTTCTTCCGCGGCTTCAACGCCACCGTCTTCGCCTACGGGCAGACCGGCTCCGGCAAGACCTACACCATCGGGGAGGCCAGCGTCGGTGAGTCGCGGCGGGACCGGCAGCTCCCGGCCCGCCGGCATCCTGGCAGCGCCGCTGTCCCGCCAGCACCTCCACCGCCCCCCGCCCGTCCCACCAACCCCGCCAGGGCTGCACCGCCGCCCCCCTCCATCCCAGCCGTCCCTCCCAACCCACCAACCTCACCGATGCTGCCACACCCACCCATCTCGTGAACTTTGCTCTCCCCATCCAAACCCACCAACATCACCGTCTCCATCCCAAGCGGTCCTTCCACCCTGCTCTCCTCTTGACCTTGCCAGCCCCCCCAGCACAACCCCTCCAACCCCCATCCTGCCCACTCCGCCACCCACACTGCTGTAACCATCCCCCACGGACAACACTTCCTTGGAGATGCCTGTGTAGGTTTTTTCCTCTAGTACTGCAAGACAAACGAGAGGACTGTCTGGTCTGGAGGTGGTGGTGATCTCCTTAGGGCACGACTACCTTCAGCTGGCTTCTCTCTGTCAGCTTTGTCCTGAAATAAGACCTCAGGAGAGGGAGGTTTGCGGGGGTTAATCCTGTTGTTTGTTTATGTGAAAGGAACAGGGAATGAGGAAAACTTTCCCTCTTGTAAGTGCTGGTTTAATCATATTTTGATAGCTTACAGAGGATGGACTAAATATTTTACTCACCTTTAGTTAATTGCATGGTTTGTAAACACTAAATTGTTTCCATACTTTCAATCTACCTCTATTTTCACTTTCCCAGTTCAAGCTATGGAGACAAAAGCAAAACTATTTAAAATTCAGACAGCAGAGTGTTATGGCCAGATACAAGCAGGCTGCAAGCAGAAAAAAAACTCGGAGGAAAGAAAGGTTGTGGAGTCATGCTGGCTTCAAAGGAAGGCACACTGTAGCTGCAGGCATGGTGTTTGCTACCTGCTGAAACACTAACGAGCCTTTTCCTTCTTGAGGAAGGACAGGAAACAAGCAGCATCGACAGCATCCAGCACAGCAGTAGCATAAGATTTGCCCCAAGGTCCTGTGGCTTAGAAACACTCAGAGGGATGTTTAATCTGGACTGTGAGGCCTGAGCTGTGGGAGGGTTGTGAGGCTGCTCCTTTCCAGCTGATGTGTGCTGCAGGCAGGCTCCCACCTGCGGCTCTGGTCCCAGCCTGCATGAGCTGCCCAGGCACTCGCTGCTCCCCATGACCATGTTCATCTCTCTGTCAGCCTCTATCAATGAAGATGAGCAGGGCATCATCCCACGAGCCATGGCCGAGACCTTCAGGCTCATCGATGAGAATGACCTGATTGACTACACAGTCCGGGTGTCCTACCTAGAGGTGTACAAGGAGGAGTTTCGGGATTTGCTGCAAGTGGATACAGCCAGCAAAGACATCCAGATCCGGGAGGACGACAAGGGGAACATTGGTACGTGTGGCTGCTCGCAGGCTCCCTTTCCCCCGCACCCAAGGCCAAGGTTGGGTTCTCTGTCTCTGAAGGCAGAGCCAGGTCTTCTCCCTCTATGCCTCTCCTGCGGCAGATTGCTGTGCATAGTGCTGTTTGGGGTGGAGAGCCAGTCTATGCTTGGCACGGTACAGGCCGGGCAATGGCTCCCGGCTGTGCAGAGGAGCTGCGTCCGCTGGCAGCCCGTCCCTCCCAGCCACAGCTCTGTTTGCTGTTGCAGTACTCTGTGGTGTGAAGGAGTCAGAAGTGGAAGGGCTGGATGAGGTGCTGAGCCTGCTGGAGATGGGGAACACAGCCAAGCACACAGGAGCTACCCACATCAACAGGCAGTCGAGCCGCTCACACACCCTCTTCACGGTGACCATGGAACAGCGGCGTGGGGCCGGCCGCCTCTCCCTGCACCACCACCCCCCTTCCATCCCTGCCTCAGGCCAAGTCCTCATTTCCAAGTTTCACTTTGTGGACCTGGCAGGCTCGGAGCGAATTGTGAAGACGGGAAACACCGGGGAGAGGCTGAAGGAAAGTATTCAGATCAACAGTGGCCTCCTGGCCTTGGGCAATGTCATCAGCGCCTTGGGAGACCCTCGGAGGAAGAGCAGCCACATTCCCTACAGGGACTCCAAAATCACCAGGTACAGTTGGGACCAGGACCCCCACGCTCCATGCGCCTTGCGGGCTTTTGTCCCACTGGGAGGGAGGTGATGCTCCTGCGTGCCTTTCCCATGCCCAGCCTGCCAGGTTTGGTGGCAGAGTCCCCAGACCTGCCCAGAGGAGCTTGCAGGACCAGTTGTCCCTTCAGCTGTCATACCAGGGCTCTCAAGCTGACTGCTTGATGGTACGGGGCTAGTTGATCCACTGTGCTTCATGGCAGTTTAACCCTCTGGGGAGAGTTTCACATAGGGAAGCTTGAGGAGCAATGAGGCCAGGATAGAAATGATGGACTGGCTCGTCGCAGTGCTGCCGAAGACAAGCTTTGCTAAGTCATGCTGCCAAAGCCGAGATGGGATGTCAGTGTCAGTTATCCTGCCCCTTCCTGCCTGGTAGTGAACAAAAACCACTCCCAGTAGGCTTGTCTGATGGTCTGCAGTTAGTTTTTAGCTCGAGCAGGTGGCCTTTGCAGTTGTCAACAGGTTCCCTGTGCAGCGTGCACCTAGCAGTGATCACAGAGTCAGGGAGCTCCCAGCATTTGGAATTATTCAGATGGAAGCTTGCCATGGTGTGAACTGTTATTCCTCTGGTTAATGATTCTGGTCCCTTCACTAGTGCCAAACTGTCCACAGAGCGAGAATATAATAATAATTGCATTGTTTCGAATTTCAGCTATTTTAATGGCTGTGCTCTTCCCTAGGATCCTGAAAGACTCTCTTGGGGGGAATGCCCAGACTGTGATGATAGCCTGCATCAGCCCGTCCTCCTCCGACTTCGATGAGAGCCTCAATACGCTGAACTATGCCAGCCGGGCTCAAAACATCCAGAACAAGGCTGTGGTGAACTGCTGCAAGGAGACGGAGCATGTTGAAGAGCTTCACCTGCAGATAAAGAACCTGCAGAAGGCCCTGGAGCAGCGGCACCGCTCCGAGACCCGTATCATCAACCGCTCGGCCACCGCCAAAGGCTGCCCGCCAGACCCTACAGCTCGGCTGCTGGCGGAGTGTGCGCATTACCGGACCTGCACTGACGCCGCGTACCGGCTGCTCATGGAGCTGCAGGAGGACCCTAACCTGACGGTGGAGCAGATACTGCGGGTGAAGGAGTGGTTGTGCGCGGTGGAGAGTGAGAGAAGCGAGCTGACCTCAGCCGGGCTAGATAGCGGCATCGAGAGCACCTCGGCGGAAGACCAGAGCCCCGAGGCACAAGGCTCAAAGCTAGCAAAAGCCCAGGTAATGGTTGGGGTGGTTTAGCTCCAAGGTAGATTTATTTTGCAGGAAAAATCTGGGTCTGCAGAGCTGCTCTGCCCTTGAGGAGTCCAGAGTAGGAAGGGAAGGAAGGAGGTGGATGCTGATGCTGCCTCTCTTGTATTTCGGGGGGCAGGTGAACACTGAGAAGGGATGTGAGTCCATCAAAGATGAGCAGGTGGCCAAACTGCAGAGGCAAGTGGAGCGCTTGGAGGAGGAGAACCGTGATTTTCTGGCTGCCCTGGAGGATGCCATGGAGCAGTATAAGCTGCAGGTATTTCTGGGCTCTGCTCTCTTTGTAGTGATCTTCCCCATTCCTCCTTTTCCTCCCCAGGAAAGCACAGCCCAGTTGTCAAGTTCCTCTCCAAGCAGGTCTGGGATCCACATGTACAAACCCACATTTTTCTCTTTGCCTCCTAGAGCAACAAGCTGCAGGAGCAGCAGGATAAGATCTCAGAGCTGCATGTGCGCTTAGAGATGGCAATGCCAAACCTGTGTGTGCCAGCACTGCTGGAAAACCTTCACCTGGTGACTACTGGCCAGAGACCTCACACAGCCCCGCTGGATGCTGTCCCATCCCATGGCCTCAGTGGGATTCCCTCGGAGCTCCTTCCCGTCAAGCAGAGTGGAAGAGCCCTTTGCAGGAAGGTGAGGGTACCCGCCTGTGCCATTGAGGGGCTGCTGCCTTTTCACTCGGATGCTTTCCACTGTAGGAGCTGCTTTTACCCTGACATTAGACAGGAACCTTGTCAGAGGTGTAGTCCAGAGGACCGCGCTCAGTGTTCACATCCAAAGAGATTCACAACTCCGGCAAAATCAGCCCAGCTTCAGAACTGAGGCTTTTGCTTTGATATTACAGGGAGGTCCCAGATTTGCTCAGTGTCTGAGCAGCAGAAGGCAGGAGGGCAGGCAGCCGGGTCTAGCAACACCAGTTCTAAAAATACGCTCAACTCACGTTGCTTTTCTTTGTGTCTAGCAGTGATGCCCAGCTGAGAGCTGCTTTTTCTAACACCGACTCTCACGCAGCATGTTTCTTCTCTTCCCTATTCTCTGCCCCAGCAGCTTGACAGCAACCCTTCCTCCATCCAGGAGGACCTGGAGGGCTGGCACCTGAACCACACACAGTGTCCAACTGACAATCCAGAGATCAAAGCCACAGTGATGAGGAGGGAGCTCAGCCAGGACTCAGAGAAGCCAGCAGAGCTGTCCTCAGGAGAGGAGGAGGAGGAGTGGGAACAGAAACAGTCCCTGTCCCAGCACCGGTGGGTGGAGGCTGTCCCAGCACTGCATAGTGCCCTGGGCGATAGCGTGACCTGGCTGTCCCACCTCTGCAGCTGAGCTCTCACACAGGATGTAGCAGCAAATGCTGCCTCTGGGGTCAGTGATTCTACTGAGACAGCTGCTTGCTCAGTGGGGAGCTAATTACCATCTTCCCTGACCACTGCTGTTTCTATCTCCTTCTGAAGCCTATGGATCATGAGCGTCCTTACTGGGAACAGCTCTGGCAGTGCCCAGACCCAACTGATTAATTTGCTGCTCCTTCTAGAAACGGGATCCAAAGCTGGAGCAGGAAAGAGATTTGCAAGCTGAGCAAGGAGCTGAGTGGAGGCAATGCTCACCCGATTCAGGAGGAGCAGCTGGAGCTGTCAAAAGGCAAGTAGCAACCGTAGGTTGTTGGACAGTCCTCCTCAGGCTGGCAGTGCTTTGTTGGGTGCTAAGCCTAGAGGACAAAAACAGAGCAGATGACAGTCTAGCTGCTTTTATTAAGGAGAAACTTGAACTGCTGGGGTCTGGCAAGAGCTGTGTTTTAGTGGAAGCTGTGGGTGACTCTGGGCAATGCTGTGCTAGGTCTTGGCTAGAGATCTGAGGCTGGATTGTCCTTCTGTCACCCGGCTGCTAAGAAGGACCTTTTTTACCCAGGAATCTGTGTTGCAGAGGTCTGCAGGAGGCGGGAGCTGCTGCTCAGTCCCCGGGAGCGCTTGCCAGGGAAGGACTCTCAGTGGCGGCTGGTGCAAGCACAGCAGAAGATTCGAGAGCTGGCGATCAACATCCGCATGAAGGAGGAGTTGATCACGGAGCTCATCAAGACAGGTGCAGAGCTGCTGGTGGGAATACACACCCATTCCCTAGGAAATCTCTTCCTAGTCATGATGCTTGGTCTCTACTCCCATCCTCACCTTCCCTCCCTGTATTGCTTGTGCTCAGTCCCTTCTGTAGGCAGCAGAGCCCTGTTTCTCCATCCCTTCAGCTGAGACCCTTCCCATTGGTTTCTCCAATTGGAGCAGCCGAGGGAAAGGGAACATTCAGTCTCTGTAGCCAAAAGTACTTGGGAGGGAGAGGAAAGGTCACAGGGGAGGGGGATGTGTTGCAGGCAAGGACGCCCAGGCTCTGAACAGGCAGTACTGCCAGAAGATCAGCGAACTGGAGCAGGAGGCAGAGCAGGTACGGGCAGAGCTGAGCGACAGCCAGAAGCAGCTCCAGGAGCTGGAGAGCAAAGAGCCATGGGACCCCGGGGAGAAGCGCAAGCTGCAGGAGTACCGCACACGTGTGGCAGCTGCACAGAGCAAGGCACGGGTGAGTGAGAAGGGCTCTGCCTGCCCAGGGAGGAGGGTGGGGGCAGAGTTGGGGGCATCTCTGCAAAGGGCACAGGGGAGACTCCAAGCCCAAGGGCAGCTTTTGCCCTCCGGCAGGTTCTGTGCAAGAAGAAGCAGGCAACGGAGAGGCTGGTGTCGCTTTCAGCCCAGAGCGAGAAGCGAGTGCAGGAGCTGGAGAGGAACATCCAGCTGATGCGGCGGCAGCAGAGCCAGCTGCAGCGCCGGCTGCGGGAGGAGAGCGAGCAGAAACGGCGGCTGGAGACGGAGGTGAATAAGCGTCAGCACCGAGTCAAGGTAGGAACGGGCAGGAGCTTTTTTTAAGAGTATCCAAAGAGCTAGTGGAGAACATACTGTCCTGTATGGACAAACTGGCTGTAGGGCAAATAGTTTTCATCCCCTCCATGCTCACAGCTGCTCTTTTTCCACGCAGGAACTGGAACTGAAGCATGAGCAGCACCAGAAAATCCTGCGCATCAAAACAGAGGAAATTGCGGCATTCCAGAGGAAGCGTCGGAGCGGCAGCAACGGCTCTGTGATCAGCCTGGAGCAGCAGCAGGTACAGGCAGAGCAAGCCTGCCTCCTTTTCCCTGTTTGAAGGGGACTGCGTGGCAGACTGCAGGCTGACACGAGAGATCTGGAAGCAGGAACCTCAGCTTGAGAAGGGACATAGCCCATCCTGCCGTTGAGGGGGACAGTCCACAATGTCACTTGGATCTAGCAGTAGACTTAGATCTGATCTTACCCCTAGGTCCAGGATCTCTTCTAAATCCTGGCACTGGTAAAGAAGCTGTGAAATCTTGTCCATTAGCAGAAGAGTGGTGGGAAATGTGGCCCCCAAGGTCTCCTTGGCAGCCGGAGCTTAGCTCTGCCCCTTGGAAGAGCTGCAAAGATAAAACCCGTGAAGTCTGGGCTGTAGGTGTTAGCAGAGATGGAATTGAGACTCTCACTCTGATCTCAACCCCACTGCTCTTGAGTCTAGCAGTCCTGGGCATTGCCACTGCTCTCTGCACACACATACGTGCCCTTTGCCTCTCCTTCCACCAGAAAATCGAGGAACAGAAGAAGTGGCTGGACATGGAGATGGATAAAGTTCTCGAGCAGCGCCGGGCCCTGGATGAGCTGGAAGATGAGCTGCGGAAGCGGGAAGCTATCGTAGCCAAGAAGGAAGCCCTGCTGCAGGAGAAGAACGGCCTGGAGAACAAACGACTGCGTTCCAGCCAGGTAGGACAAGACAAGAGTGTGACACCTTGGCCCCTTGCTTGATTTCCGGCAGAGGTGGGAGGCTGGAAGACCTGGGAGCCATGGTGAGTCAGGCAGGGGGCTGCAGGCCAGGATGAGATGGTGTTGGGGAGTGCGTAGGGAATCTGCCTCTACAGAAGAGCCTCTGTGTGCTGTGCCTCTGAGCTAGTTGGTTTGATAGCCCTTGGGTTATATGCATGTGGGGGGGTCACTTGACGCGTGGAGGGAGTAGAAAGAGGCTGAGGGCCTGACTCAGAGCAGATTCCCTTGAGTGTCTTCTGCTGCAGGCCCTGACAGATGACATAGTGCGTGTGTCCAGCCGCCTGGAGCACCTGGAAAAGGAGCTGACTGAGAAGAACGGGCAGCTGCGCCATGGCAGCGCCCACAACCAGCAGCAGATCCGCCAGGAGATCAACAACCTGCGCCAGGAGAAGGATCAGCTGCTCAAACAGAGGTTGGAGCTCGACAACAAGCTGCGTCAGGGCACCCTGCTGTCCCCAGAGGTACCTCTTCTTGGGCTGGGCTGCTCTGCTTGCAAAAGCATGAGGTAGCAAGAGAGAAGACCTAAGCATGGGGTCATTAGCAGATGGTGCCCTGCATCCCCAAACTGTATCCCAACTTCTCGACAGCACTATTGAGATGACAGGGGAGGTTAGGGCAGGGTAAGATGGAGCAAACCCTTTTCTCCCTAGTAACTGCAGCTCTGCCCTGGCAGGAAGAACGCATCTTGTTCCAGCTGGATGAGGCAATCGAGGCTCTGGATGCAGCCATTGAGTACAAGAATGAGTCCATCACATGCAGGCAACGAGTCCTGCGGGCCTCGGCCAGCCTGCTGTCCCAGTGTGAGATGAACCTCATGGCCAAGCTCAGCTACCTCTCCTCCTCTGAGACCCGAGCTCTGCTCTGCAAGTACTTCGACAAGGTGGGAGACAACTGCTGCCTGTGCTGGTGGGACCTGTAGTATCTTCCCAGGCTCTGAAGGAGCTGAGATGTGTCTTGCTCTTGGGCCCTGTCCAGGTAGTGACACTGCGAGAGGATCAGCACAGGCAGCACATTGCCTTCTCAGAGCTGGAGATGCAGCTAGAGGAGCAGCAGCAGCTGGTGCACTGGCTGGAGGCGGCTGTGGAACGGCAGCGCTTGGAGATGGACCGTCAGCTCACGCTGCAGCAGAAGGAACATGAGCAGAACATGCAGTTACTGCTCCAGCAGAGCCGTGGTAACCACCCAGCTCCTGACGTGGGCAGTGGTGACACTGCTTTTGTCTTTGACAGGGTGTGCAGCTTGAAACGGCCTTGTTTTATCTTGTAGAGCACATGGATGAGGGGCTGGCCAGCAGCAAGCTGCAGTATGAGGCAAGGATTCAAGTGCTGGAAAAGGAGCTGAGCCGTTACATGTGGGTAAACCAGGAGCTGAACCAGAGGCTGAGTAACATGAATCTCCATCCTGGGCAGACAGAGAGGAAAGGTGAGAGGAAACCCGGGCTAGGGCTTTGCTATTCCTACCAAGCTAAAAGGAAGGGAGTTTAAATTCCTTTCCCTGGCAGTGAGAGCCTCGAGTGGAGTCAAGGAGCAGCATGGGTGCAGGTCATTGCTCGACTTGAGCAAGTACTCTACCAGCACTGATTTTGATGAGTAGAGATCCTGATACCCATCTTAGTGAAACCCCAACCTTTCCCAGCAGGGATGGAGAGAAGCATCCACGGGGCTGGGGACAGAGCTCCCCCTGCGCTTGGGACCTGCGAGGATTCCTCCAGCCTTGGGGGACAGCCTGTGCCTCTGGCTGTCACTGAAGAAAGCCATTGGGTCCAGGATGAGAGCAGGGACCTGGTCCATGCCCCACTGCCATCGACTTGGAGGCGTTCCTCTCTGCCCAGCGAAAGCCCCACAGACCTTCGGCAGAGGGATGCGGAGCACTTGCCAAGAGCGGGGCAGCCCCATGAGGTGCACCCGCCCCGGAGCCTCCTCCCTCCAGGCTCCAGCCCCCGCCGGGAGCTGCGCAGAGCCAGCCTGAATGTGACCCCAGTGCCTTACCACCACCCAGCAATGATCGACGTGAGGAAAAACCCACTCTAGGCCTAGCGCTTATCTGGCACAGGTATTGCTGATGTGAGCTTAAAAGCCTTCCTGGCCCCTAGGCCAGCCTGGCTACAACCCCGTTACATTTCTGAGGCCTGAGTAAGGAAAAAGACATGACTTTTCGTAAGGGAAATCAGCATCGGCCTCTATTCCCCATGTCATTGCCAGTCCAGACAGTACTGACTGGACACCTTTCCTCCTGATCCCTGCGCAGCAGGAGATACCTTCCACCCTGGCCTTTAACACTACAAACGTGTTTACAGTTTGGAAACCTCTGCTGCAGGCCTTGCTCAGCCCTAGCAGCCTCAGAGGGAGTCCTGCAGAACCTGTACATAGATTTTTGCAGTAACTGGTTTTTTACATTTCTACTGTAACTTTTCTAATAAAGCAGAGTTTTATGTCACTTGTCAGAGGCTCCAGTCATTAATTCCTCTAGGTATGTAGGAAAGGAGTTCTGTTTCAACCTCACTGCACAGGAACTCAGCAAGTGCTCTGTCAGAGCTGGTAGCCTTTATATGGTGAGCTGCTGGAGCAAAAGCATTCAGGATAAAAGCAACTCTGGTTTAGTGCCCTTTTCTGCTCCAGCCTCTAAGCTGCTTTAAGCAACATTTTCTTAGTCTTGGGAAAACTTCTGGACTGCATGTCAGGGAGATTAAATACAACCCTGCACTTTTAACATTGACACCCTCCACCTCAGGAAGGGGATGTAAGTTTTAAGTCTGGCAGAGCAAGAAATGAAAGCTCAGGTGCCCCTGTTTTAAGGGCAAGGGGAAAAAATGCCAGCATGGCTACCTGACCCAAAAAAGCAAGCCACTGCTTCAGCCTGCAAGCAGAAGGAGCACAGCTACCAAATCCACCCTTTGAGGAGTAACATACACCATATTAAAAGCCAGCATCTGGAGTAGGAACTACCTGATCATCCTCCTACATGATCTTGGCTGGAGGGTTTTGGCTTTGAGGGGGGCATTACTGAGGGCTCTGGGAATAGCTGAGCTGCACAAGATTCAAGTTTGTAGACTTTATTTTCTGCTGTTGAAAACATCTTCAGGAGGGAAAAGAAAAATCCATCCTCCTTGGAAGTAAGTAGTAGTTTTGGAGCAACATGCTTGTGTATCAATCCACATCCTTGAAGCAGGCTGTAAGCTACACCATTCCTCCTCTTGTAGCAGAGGGAAACAGCTCTCCTGGCAACAAACAGAGCTTCCAGGAAGCAAATTCCATTCAACACCATCTAGCTTCTTCAAGCCACATAATGTCTGCAGGGACATGCCTGGTTTCAGGATGACCTCACACGGTCTTCACAGCTTCCCTTTCTCTGTACTCATTTGGCATTTGTCAAATATTTTGAGGACTTATTAATCCACCAATAGTTAACCTGCTTGTTATTTTCCTACTAAGCTGTGGCAAAGTGGATGCAACTAACAGAAGGATCCAGTTAGTATCAGGACAAGATACACAGCAGGAGCATGGAGCTTGTGTTATACCCATTCACCTCCAGCATCCTCCTTCTTGCAGCTCTAAGCCCTCACCCATCACTTGGGCTGCAGACGGATGTCCAATTAAGTGACACAATGAAAATTCACATTGCTTTATTTTACAAGAAAGCTGTAGAAAAGTGGCAATTCTCCCTCTTTAGCTAGCAGAATAGACCTTCACTGCAGGACTCAGCTACCACATGCAGGAGAAATCCCAGAAAGACCGAGCTAGGCCTTGAATGGATGAAAAGATGCTGCAATGGAAGATAAGCACCACTGTTAGAGTGATCCGTATTTCCACAGTCCTATCTTCACATCCAGTCTCCTACCAACAAAATCCAGCTCCAGTCCAGCACCAAACATGAGGTCCTTGTGACAAAGCACATTGTACAGCTGGGATAATGCAGTTTCCCACACTGTTCTGGCTCCAAACTTCAGCTGAGCAGCTTTTTCCGTGAGTAAGTCCTGCTAAGGGGCTGCTTCCTGGATGCCATGGTGTGACATGGAGACAGCTCCTGGGTGGCAGTCATTTGGACAGCATCAGAATCCTCTTCTACAAAACAGAAAGAACTAATTAAAGCCACAGTTCACTGGTGACACCAATAAGCCAAATACCAACTGGAAAAAAGAACAGTAAGCTGCACTTCCTACTACGCTACTCTCTCTCTTCATTGCTACCTCCCCTCCCTTGCAGACTTCTCAGTTCATGCCAAGTTTCTTGGAAGCATGTGAAATGGAGACACTAAATACAGAAGTAGCAGATACAGCCACGGGCTTTCTGCACACAGACTGGTCCCCAGCACACTTTTGTTCTCCTATAGTTGCAGGCAAGCAGAGAGCACCCTGAGCCTGCTCAAGGCCAGCCTTTCCTCACAGCACAGGGGGTTACCTGGAACATGCTTTCTCCGAGCAGGCGGCATCTGTCCTGGGCACAGCAGTGGGGACTGGGTCAGTGCTAGGAGGCTGCTGGCAGAGAGCACACCCTTCAGTGGTGGGGTGGAGCCTGGAGGAGCACAGGGAGATGGTGCAGCAAACTGACAACTCAAGAGTGCTTTCAGCTAAGTCTCACACACAGCCTTTATTCTGCCTTGGAAACTTCCAGCTGCACAAGTGATACTTGGAGTTTATCTGACACAAAGTCTAGGCTGGCACAGTGTGTTTCTGGCATCAGGAAAGGTAAACAGCAGTCTGGAACTAGCCCTTAGAGCATTTAACTTTCTTAGGTGGTTCACTCGAAAACTGTTTCACTCATTTAAACATAGTTACTCTTCAGTTAACTCACCTGTCCTGGAAGAAAACTTATAACTGTGACGGTCTGCAAATACAAAAACAAGTCTGTAGCTACAGTAAGTCTCTTACAGGACCAGCTTAAGGCTAAATACTGCTGTTATTCCTGTCCTGAATATGGACTAATGTTGCTTTAAAGTGTGCCCTTTTTTTTCAGTAATACCCATTGAATGACAAGACACTGCCTCTGTATACAAACCTTTCCTTGAAAGAGGAAACAGGCTCTGAAGCTTAATGCTTCAGGGCATGCATTGACTATAGAACAACATCTGCTCAAGTTCCCTGTAACAGGTAATTTCTGGAACAGCACTGGATTACGTATTTGAAGTACACAAGGCCTGGCTTACAGAGCTGAGACAGCCCGCTTCACCAGGGTCAGCTGGATCTCCTGCACCCACAGTAAGAGTGAAGAGGTAGTTTAAACTGAAATACCTACCAACACAACATTGCTGCTAGCAAGGTGATCAGTTCCAATACCTACTTTCAATGGGCCTGCCACCACAGGCACATAGAACTGGAGCCCCAACAAATACCAACAGCCACAGGATTAACCCCCCCACCAGGCTCTGGTCTACTGAAGCAGCCAAGCTTTAGACTTAAGACAGTTGGCTTCAGTGCTGGATGCTGGGCAGAAACAGCTAGCAGCATCCACACAAACCCAAATAAATCACCAGGTGGATGCAATTTGGATCCTCCCCAAGTTCTCAAACTTTCATTGTAATTCCTCCAGCCTCCTGCTTTCATATTCCTCTGATCTCTCTCCCATCATTAACAGCCATTGATGAACTCACATCCAGTCTGCCTCTCCACATAAATAACTTCCATGTAATTTACAACTCGCTCTGCCCCTCCACCTCATTCTTCCTCAGATAGTCAGACAGAAAACAATTGTGTTCCTGTTTTTGACTACCCCACATTTTTAACCATCTCTGAATTTCAGTGGAGTGTCACTCATGCCACTTGATTACCTGACAGAAGGAAGACATCATCATCCCCCACACAACCATGCTGCTCAGGAGTTATGAGTGCACATGCTCCTGGCTTCTCAGGAAGTACAGAGTCTGTCCTTGATTTGCTTCTGTTGCCCTCAGCTATGGAAAAGTCAGCAAGATCCACATTGCACCTATCAGTGCAAGATCTCTTGGCATCATGATTCTCCTCCTTTTTTGGTGATAGATACATAAAGCCCCGCTTCCGAGACTTCAACCCAGAAATATCCATGGCAGCATCCTCATCAGCCCTAGGTTCAGAGTCACTGGGAGATGCCTGATCCTGAAGCCTGCAAATCCCCTCCAGTTCAAATTCCCCAAGAGTACTTGTTACTTTGCTGCTGCAGTGCTCCAAGATCTTCACCTCCCCTTCTCTGCCTGTTGACACTCTCTTCTGCTCCTCAGCATTCCTCTCACTCTGACCACAGCTAGCATTAGCTGTGCTACCTGCTGCTCTCTTCCTCCGAGGCCAATCATTGATAGCATCAGGGGTAGTCTTCCCCTTCTGCTTTGGAGAAGGCGTCCGGGGAACTCCTGCTTCTAAGGGGGATGGGGAGGTGGCATTCGAGGCACAGCTTGTGGGGGTGTATGACTGGCATATGTAGGTCTGTCCTCCACCTTTCCCAGGTGTACTGTGGAAAGAACGAAAGCAGGATGGTGAAACACAGGCAGCTGCCAGTTTTCCTGGGTGCTTGCTACACCAGGTCATAGTAAGATCACCAAAGGGGCTTTCTCCTCCCTTGGGTTTGCTGGCACTTGCTTCAGGTTGAACTTCCAATGACGAGCAAGAGGGAATTTTCTTAATGCGAAGTTTGGGCAGGCCCGAAGCTTGCATTTCAAGCTCAACTTCGTAAGTCGGTGGGCTAGCAGAACACAGTTTGCAGCGACTTCTAGGAGTAGAGAACTTGGCTAGAAGTTGAGGACTTTCCATCCGTGCTGCAGCCTCCCGCTGCCTCCTGTCTGCAGTGCAGCGTAAAGAATAGGCAGGAGCAGACTTTTGCACAGGGGATAAAGTATTCAGGGCAAATCTGGAGTGTCTCTTAAGACTTGGAGCCTTCAGTCCCATACACTGTTCTTTCAGCAGGGTTCTTGGTTCCAAGTCATAACTAACTGTTTGAGAACCACTTAAGAAGGACTCATAGGTGTTGGCACTAGAGTTCCCCTCTTTAATCAATTGCTCACACTCCACCTCAGCATTCTGTGCATGTACCTGCCCTCCAGCAGAAGGTTTTGGAGACAAATGTGTTCCCGAGTTTTCCAAGTCCTTCCCTGAAGCAGACTGAGTTGCTACATCCATCTGTGTACTTTTCTCCAGTACAGGGGTATTTTCAGTAACTTGGGACTGACAAAGCTGAAGGCTTTCTACAGAAGAGTTACCACCACTATCATGAGGATTGTCCTTACTTTCAGAAAGTGCTGCACACACAGGTGTGATGTTCTCTCCTCCAGCATTTGCTTCACATTTGGCCTGCTTGGATGTGTGAAGCAGGGACCTCAGTGAAGTGCCAGTAATACTTGGTGATTTTTGAAAAGCTGGTTTAGATGCATCAAGTTCCCAGTCAGACTCCCTAGCCTGCACATGGGGAAGAGAGCAGATTGCCACAGTGTTCATGGAACTTTCACGGGGAGGAGAACCAAAGGGAGGCTCTAGCCTCACAGCAAGCTGTGATATTTCTGCACTCAGTGGGCTAGTACATAATTTTGAACCTGGGTCTTCAGGTTTCCTGGGAGTATTTTTAGTTGTTTGAGATGATGGATCTGACTGCACCTGAATTTCCTTTGGGAGAATTCGCCGCCGAGTAACAACTGGAGATGCTAATTTTGAGAGGTATCTCAAGGAACGCCTTGGAGCATGCAGTTCTATAAAATAGCTTTCCTGGATGGCAGAGCGGGAAGAAGCACTTGGATTTGAATCTGCCAGAGGTAATAATGAGGCATCAAGCACTGCAAACCCTTCATGTTCTGGTATTTGTAAGCCAGCCTCTTTGCAAGCAAGGGAAAGTCTTTCTGCTGGAGAACAATCCTTAGAAGTTACTTGCAGTAAATGAACCCTCTTCCTTTCAGTTAAGGCAGACGGTGACTTGACCCTTTGTACAGGATGAGAGAAGTACTTTCCCAAACACCTAGCTGCAGTCTGCTTAGCAGCTGGACTTCTGCCAGGAGTCTTCTCCAGCTTCTGTGGTATCCTGTGGAGAATGCGAGGTGATCTCCTTGGTAGCTTACTGGCAGAGTTCAGTGATTTCTGGGCAAATTTATGAGGTGTTTTTGTAGGAGTCTGCAGGGGAAAAAATTAAAGAATCATGCTTGTTTTCTATTCCAGCAGTGTTATCTACCCCTCTTGATATTTACTTCAAGACTTCAAACAAAAAACATTTGATTAGACTTAACAGAAACACTAAATTTAAGGTGTTTCTGTCCCACTAAAAATGTATAGAAAAAGGGGATGGTAAGAGAGAGTTAAGTGTTTTTACCTGACAGGCAGTCGACTCCTCTAAGTGTAAGGAATCTTTTCTTGTTCTCCTCCTTCCAGGCAAATGCTTCACTACAGGACTACATGTGTCAATGACTGCACCGAAGAAAAACCTCTTGGGAGTTTGGACAGTTGGGCTCTCTGAATGCTGCTTAATGCCTGTAAAGTGGAACAGTATAATTCAACTAACACCAAGTAACCTGCCACAAACAATTCTCAATCACTTCAGAAGTATGGACAGGTAGTGTACAAAGCCTATAGCCCGGGCATGTTATTTTCTAGCCAAATGTTAAAGCTTCACCAGAATTGTTATTTTCCAATACGAAACTAATATCTATCTGTAGAAAGAGGGCTCTAGCAGAGAATAGCTCAGCCTCTTGTTCTATTTATAGCTTGTAGCTTAAGGAAGTTCTGGTTCATGACTGAGGATTCTAGTAAGTACAATATGAAGAACTAAATATCCCCATTTATAGCTGATAATCCTACTGAGAAAGCCAAGCCAGCAAAGAAGATCCCATCAGTCATTGCTTTATGCTGCCACAGAGTAGACTCAAAGTCAGCTTCAGGATTTCTGTCCCATATTTTACAGGGATTTCACTGCATTTAAGAAATGCAGACTGACAATCAGTGGTATTCTTTTAGGTGGGCCTGACTGGTTTCTTAAATTGGCAGCACATTCATCATAGAAATAGCTGCCTTACCGTCCTCCAGATTCAGATTCCCAATTCAAAGATAATTACCAGGGATAAATTTCTGTCTGCAGAAGATACTACATGATAGCTCTTAGCTTCTCACAGTCTCTTGTAGAGCAAATCAAACTTAGAGCTATCCATGCCAACTCTTCAGATCAGCAATATCAGCCTGCTCAAATCCCATTCAGTACCTTCTACATCCTGCAGCATACAGCTCTCCTCTTCTTGTACCTGATGGGCCCGCGGTGAATTTTGTGAGCTGGGCTGTACAGCGGAATAGAAAACACTGGAGCAGGTCCTATTCAAAGACAGCTGTCTGATGCGTGGGCTTCTTCTCAAACCTGCTTCTGAAAAGGTAAGGATAGTGGAGATGGAGCCTTTTCTCCCTCAACAGCATGAACATCTTCAGCAACAGTTCATAACTGAAGAGAACACACTCTAAGAAGAAACTTCCACACAGCTGACTAGCTCATGTAGGGAGACGAGCGTGCAAAGAAGCAAGCTTCCACTTTCTTGGGGATTGGGAATATCACTACATACAAATCTCCTTCCAAATCATGATGCCCTCTCCTCTAAGACATGATACTCTCAACTCTCTCTAGCAATTACACAGAAAGGAATGCTAGAAAAGCCCTGTCCAATTCAAGTTACAGCCAAGTTACATGATTAGTTAATTCTTATGTCTTTTTACCAGTGATTTCATCTTCTTGCTTGCCCAACCACACTGTTTTGTTCTTCCCTCCTAAAAACAGCAGTAGCCAACATGTCACACTCTCCACAGAGCCAGGTGACTGTTACAGCAGAAATCAGAGCAGTGTTAGGGTCACAGCACATGTTAACATTGTCTAAAAAAACCAAACAACTCTGCACAGGCTGGTTTAACAGCTCAGAATCTTGTTCACCCTCGAAGTCCCTCATGTATTTTCATTTAAAAGAGTTACTACCTGCCTTTCTTAACTTCTACTGTACAGGCCTGTCAAAGCAGTGAGCAACAAGTGGTTCTGTCAGAGGAGGCTATTTCTGCACTGGCTATTCATGAATTACCTAAATTGAAGCACGCTCATCTTACCAGCAACAACACAGCAAAAGCCCCTTTAATCAAAAACCAGTGCTTACCAGTTATGGCCTTGTCTGGAGATTCTTCTACAACACTGGTTTCACAGCCTGGATCAGATGACCTTGAGAAACAGCAGACTCCACATGAGCAATTACTAAGCACTTTGCCTCCTATTAACATAGGATGGGTATGTGTAACTCTAGCTGTATAGGTAGCAGCTCTACAGGAAAGTAAATGCTAAATTTCAAAGTCCACAAAATACAGCACAGGCCCTTTCTTCAGAAGCCCTCAAAACAGCAATTGAACCTAAACAGAAGTTAACAGGAGGAATTAAAGAACCCCTACTCAAATGACACAGCAAGCAGTATTTCCCCCCCACTCAGACAACGGAACTTAGCCTCCACTGGTTCTCTTACTGATGTAGGTGAAGATTACACTTAGATGACAAAGAAGATACCTGGTTCTTGTGCTCACAGCTGTTAATTAGAAATCCAATATTTACTGAAGGAATTCAGTAAGAACTTACTCACCTGCCTTTGATCTGCTTGTGTAGTAGTCTCCTGGAGACCTGCTTATGTAGTGGTGTTTCTGCAACTCTCTTGGTCAATAACTTGCGATGATCTGAAAAATCAAGCAAGAGCTATAACAATTATAAAGCAGCTAGGACAAATAAATAAACCCAGTTTTGTATAGGCTTCAGTTTAAGAATGACAGCTAATAGAGAACCATCGCACACCAGCCTCCAACACTCATAAGCTCTCAACATTTCAGTCCAGTGTCTGCGCTTCCTTCCCACTCCCTCAATATTAATAGTACTGACTTTGTATCAGACATAATTAACCTACTGAGATAACTGTCATTCTTCATCTTTCAATCAGATCCATCTTTAACCGAGCATTTTAAACATCAGTTTTGACAAGTAGAGAGTTCAGTAAAAAATAGGTTTCAGTTTCAATACCATCCTATCGACCCTTTGAACATCACAGCAACGATCTAAAATTTTCTCCTTCATTAAAATAATTTAATTAGTTGTTTTATAGAACCAAGGGCACAAGAATAGGAATTTTAGCAAAAGCTCTTCCACAACATTCCTACACATGCAAGTCATGTCCTACCTTTAGTGCCTTCGTCAGTGCATTTGATTCTTAAGCCTTCCACAGCAGATACTGACTGGCTTCTAGGCATCTTCTTCAGAGACCGTTTTGATGGTGAACATATCTCTTCATTGAAGAGGTTCCTCCTTACCTTTGTAACCTCTGTGAGGTGAAACAAAGTAAGAAGTGATCAAATTAAAAGGAAAAAAAAAAAATCACAAAACTTTGTCAGGCCATTACAGATGGAAACATCACACACCAGCATAGAAAAACAACTTTTTAGAGGCCACAAAGCATAGAAAAGTTGTTTTTCTGCTACTAGAACATGTCCTCCTCTAAATCCATCCTGGACTCCTCTTACAAGTTTGCATTATTCCAGCAATAAACCACAAGCAGATGCCAGAGCAGAAAAATCAGCCAGTCAGTGTCCCAGATGGAGCAACATTAAGTGAGCTACAAAATTTCAACTGAAGCACGTGTTGGCTCAGAGAACACATGCAGACTTCAATTAAGTGTTTTGCAGAGAGATATCCTGTTTCCAGACATAGGAGTTCATTTTCTTTTCAGATGGAAATAACTGCAAGGTTCAAGAATGGAAAGGTCTTCTTTTCAGGATATAGGGTTTGAGGTTTCTGCATGTGAGCACACAGAATATAGCACTTTTTTTCCCCCTCAAAGTTTTTGCAGAATTCAGCAAAACTTCCTTCAGATTTCTGGTGTGCTTCAGCATAATTTCATCACAGCTCACTGAAATTTACAGGGAGAACATGTGCTGAAGACACGCCTTTCCATGGAAAGGCTAGAAGTCAATATACCTTGCACTGCTTCTTTCTGCAAAGGCGTCTGTTGGGACTTCTCAGTGGCTAAGTAAGAACGCAAGTTCTCCTGAAAAAAGTGAAAAAGAAATTAGCCTCATCAGCTGTTTAATGTTACATTCAACTAATATGAAATTTAACCATAAGCTCTGACCTACACATTCTTTCAATTTCTCCTTCAACACGATTTTGATCTCTGCACAGCTGATGCAGGGCATACTTACTCAGTGAAAATAGAGCAAGAGGTTTTGCACTCAAGTGTCACTTCACAATGTTGCTGCACACCTGCAGAAGCAGCCCACACACATCCCTTTTGTAAGAGTTTTACCTTTCTGATGAGATTCTTGGCTATCTTGGGAATCTCAATTTGACGCAGATTCTGTGGTGCTTCTGTCATGCTCCTGTGTCTGGCTAATACATTATTCCTTTAGAAAGTATAAAAGATGAAGTTAAAATAAGATCAGAAGCATAGTTGGCAACCTAATGACAATTAAACTTAGGTTTGACTCCAGGGAGAGGAAGTCTTTCCTAAATTCAGATTGCAAATTGCGTTGCTATCTCTCTGTGACAACACTGAAAGATGATTTGAAATATAAATGGCTATACCCAACTTTAAGGTTGGTATTAAAACTCACTTCACAATTTACTAAACATACAGAGGATCCTCAACATAAAGGTCTACAGTAAATCAGTTTTAACTTTAACAATACAGGGCTGCCTACAGAACATCCTTCTCTTCTCATGGAAGATACACATTGAGAATCGAGATTACACTTTCATTTAGTCAATAATGCAAGTTAAAATGAAAAATGGGAGCCCTCAATATTTCTCTCAGGCTCATAGAGCTATCAGCAGGCATCAGCTTGCAGCAAGAGAAGCAAAGATGACTGAGCTGCAATTTAGGTAACCCCTCAGCCATAGCCCAGGCTTCAACAAGCTGCCTACTGTTTGGAATTCTTACCTCCTCTTTTTGGCAGACCTGGTGCGCAGCTCCTCCAGCTGATCACTCTCAGTGCGCAGGCAAACATCACTGGGAGTTAAGACAGATGATAAAGATGGTGGAAGGCCTGGAGACTTGCTATCCAGAGTCACAGAGTCATCACTGAAGAAGTCTGAAGGCAGAACAGATGCCAGCTTTGGGGGTATTTGGGTACCAAGACTGTAGTAAATATCTCCAAGGGTCTTTGGTATAGAATTCATATACCTAGAACAGAAAGAACCCACATCAAATGCAACCTCCACGAAACTGTGGGTGTTTCAATCCCAAGGTTTGAACTAAATCTTTTTCAACATCAGTTAAAAAAACAATTGAAAATCAACTAATTTTTCTTTAACGAAGATAAGCATAACAAACAGAACGTGTCTAAACCAAAAATAACAAAGACGCAGTAAACCAAAGCTGTAGATTGCTGTACTCTAAGATATCCAACCAAAAAACACAGACTCCAGTAACATTTAAGTCATCCTAAAGAACTTACAATTCTAGTATTTCCTCTAGAAACTTCGTAAGATACCCTGGGTCTTCAGTCAGACATAAAATACGCAGCATATCTGTCATCTGGAAGAGAGAGTCAGGTGGGAAAATGGATTAAGATTTGACAGTTGCAACACTTGGTTTTTTAGCAAGGAATATAAAGCATTACAATAAAATCAAGGGAAAAACTACAGGGTCCAGGTCTCCCTTTCTAGTGCCATGCAGGAAGCCCAACATGGTCTATAATTCACTTGCCTCTTCTAACAGCTGCTCCATTTTGTCAGTGTCGCTTTGCAGTGAAGGGCACTGAAGACATAACTCAAGGCGCAAAAACACCTGAAGTCGGCACCTAAGAAAACAAGAAATCATTTTCTTCTGGTGAAAACTGTATTTACTACAAAAGGTAAGCTCAAAAAAGCAGTGGGAGGGGGAGTGGCTCCTTTTGACAGCATAACTTGGTTAGCATTTCATTTTGGTGGCAGGGGAGATGCCTCATTCCAGGTATAGGCTGCAATGCTTATCACACAGCCTATCTATACTTGAATTTAATAAAAAGTTTTTACTGTGACCAGAGACTTTCCTTGGAATATTTGCCCCATGTAAATACTTTCCCACTTGTACAAAAAAGCCACCATTAAACACTGCTAGTTGACTCCACAGTGTCTCAGAAGCTGAAGTAAATGGAGTGTCTCATACTCTCTGACTTTGGTCTCCTTCTGTAAGCTGTGTTGCTGTCTGAGCATTTTGCTGGTCTTCAGGAGATGGTTTCTGACTCTTTCCACACAGATCGCCTGCAGAGACACATAATTACAGCAAACACTTCAAGTCTGTCCCCTGTCTGC
Organism: Bucorvus abyssinicus; assembly: GCA_009769605.1. Classification (NCBI taxonomy): domain Eukaryota; kingdom Metazoa; phylum Chordata; class Aves; order Bucerotiformes; family Bucorvidae; genus Bucorvus; species Bucorvus abyssinicus. Next base: position 13,810,070 of record CM020038.1, read on the forward strand.
AGAACAGGTTTTTCCCCGCCTCTCCTCTCGATGCATTCTTTTGGGAATAGCTCAATTTTTTTTCTTCTCCTTCAGAAAAAGAATTTTTTCTTTCAGCAGCAAAGTCACGATGTCATGAGATGTAGAACTTAGAGCTTGTACCTCAGAGAAGGCCTTCTTCAGTAACTACAGATTTGTCTTTCACAGTATTTTTATCAATTACTCAAGTTCACCAGTTTTGGTCTCAGTGAGATACTTCAAATCTATAAATAGTGTTAAAGACTAAGAAATACCATGAACTATCTCTCTTCCCTGGCGAAGCAGTAAGCCTACATTTGCCACGTAAAGGAAAACCAGAAGACACATCCTTTTACAAATATGGTTTGCAAAAATGTATTTAAAATACCCCCTCTGAACAAGTGAAGTTAGGATTCAGAATGAGGTCAATGTAAAGGAAAAAGACATGTTACACATTTGCTTAAAGACTGCAAAGTGATAACTGAACTGGATTTTCCTACATTCCTTACAACTACCTCCAGTTTGTCACTATTGAGTCAGCACAGATAGAAGTCATTAGTGGTTGTGGTTTTGACTACATGCAACTGAGCATAAGAATTTCAGGCAAGAGGAAGGGAAGGTGGCCTGAAATAGTAAAAACTTGAACTTCCAGATCAGTAACAACCCCACCCACATGCTCTCACCTACCTCTTTCTCTTTGGCATCCTGTATTTTCAAGAACTTTTTAATGACCATGATCATATTCTGGGCACATACAGATGACAGAACTCCCTCAGCAACAGCTTTCTGGTAGCTTGCAATTAAATGGGACCACAGTTCCTCCTCAGTTTTGAAGTCTGCAAGGGAAATGGCCCATGTTAACTAAATGCCTGATCACCACACCTCACTGATAAAACATTCATTCCAGCTGAAAAGGGCAGAGAGGGTCATCAGAAGGGATTTTCTCCAACAAAGACACATCCAGCTCACAGAGCACTAACAGAAGCTGTCCCAGGTCCAGCCCCATGAGAAATAAGCTTAGTTCCAAATAGATTAGCATTCAGGTTACTGTAGCTGTCAAGAAATTCCCTTTAAATGTGTATGACTGGTAAATATGGTGCTTCTCTCTACTACTTTTGGTTAAGGAAAAACAAGGTAGTTACTTATTGCTGTTTTCAGATGGAGACAAGGCAGGGAACTAACCCCAGAAGCAGTTGTGACACTGGCTTGTTAAAATTTATTGAAACTAACTGGGAGAAGGGTGAAAAAAATAACCACTCTGTGCCAAGCTGAAGATACAGAAACCCAAACATGGGTGGCTAGGGAGCAGATCAAATGTTCCCTTATTATCCTTTCCTCTCTCTTCCAAAAATTTCCATATGAACTCCTACAAATAACAGGACTGGTAACTTACACACCGATTGATATTTTAAGTGCCTTTTCCTTTCCTTCCACCTTTTCATCCCTTCTTTTTGCTGAAAGCTTCTGCGGAACCTTCTCATTCACTGTCAGCAGTGCACCATCATATTGAAACTTCTGAGCTTTTACATTCAGTCTTGCTACATTGAGCATCTGCAGGGACCTGGACATGGACTTCATCTTCTGCCTGACTGGAGTTCGGGGAACCCCACCTGCAACACCACAAAGGGGAGTTCTCCCATTAGACACATAGAGGCAGGAACTCCACCCAAGGTAGAGCATAATACTGAATCCTGCATTACTGTCAAATGAGATTAGTAATCTTCTAGCGGAAAACATGGCCCAAAGGGTTTCTATTTCTCCATGAAATAAAAGTACAGGCAGCACAGCGGGCAGCTACTTCCCTAAACAAAAGCAGGTGAAAACTGTTGCTCTGCATAAGAACTTATATAGATATAATTAGAAGTTACAAATATAGAAAGCAATTATGTCACAGAAACAGAAAGAGCTGACAGAACAAGATTCATCAGGTCAGGATACGTGTAACTGTGGTTAGTGTACTGAAATGCAATGACTAAACCCTTCTAGACGGAAGAGTTTTATTTCTACAATAATTTATTTCTCCTTAAAAAGGCCTGCTGAGAAGACCCTCACCTTTAACTGACAACATGCCCATATAATCCCAAGGCATACATACGTCTTTTTTTGTTATTTCCTGGTCCAGCTGCAGCAGATGTTTCACTGAATTTTCTCTGGTACAGCTCAGATAGACTTTCTGAGAGTTCCACTTCAGACTGGTCTGCATCATCCTTCCCATTAGGACAAGGCACCTGGAGGAGCCTAAAGAAAAGAGCCAGTCATTGTGGTTATCCAAACAGATGGGAGTGGGAGGCATATCCCTTGCTCCCAGTAGACAGAAACCAGGATTTTGTATGTGCCAGTCCACAGCAGTACAGTGCAAATAACACATTCTAGCACTCTCCAATGCCTGCTCCTCAAAAGTCTCACTTAAGAGAGACAAAAAACCAAACCACCCTGTTAAAAGGATCACACCAAGTTTGAAACGAGCCTAACAAGCTGCCTGATGTGCAATGGATGTACCACTGACCCATGCCACAAAATACACGGGCAGCTTTGTGCTCTAAGCTATCCAGCAGTAAGTTTGTGGGATTGGATTTTTTTATAATTTTGCTCACTTTGAAGAAAACAAGCTTTTTCATTCCTACTAAATACCAACTGTGGTAACAAAACCACTATCTTCAGTATCTTGCAGTGAATCTTATTCCATAAGAGTTGAAGTCTGACATTTCTCCAAGTAGCTTGTCATTTTAAGTCACCTACACGACTCCTGAAACTGTGAAGATCTTAATCCACCCAAACTTTCTGTTTCCAGTTCCTTTTGTCCATAAACCAAGACAAAATGAAAAGCACACATTAAACTGAGTACAGAAATAAAAGCACTAAGAGAAGCATTTAATTCTAGAACTCAGCAACACTATAGCCATACTCCCTCAACAAGAAGCAGAAATCCTTGATTATTGCTCATAGACATGTGTCAGAAAAATACCTGAATGACTCCATCAGATCTGAGCTGGCTCCACAAGTGTTGGATGCAGGATACCATGCTTCAAGCACTGAGGGATGCCAGCCCCCTGTATGGGATAGCTCCCGCTGGACCCACGCTGGCATAGGAGTTTCTTCTCCTGTGAGCAGACACACACAAAAAACATGGGAAGGAAACTAAATGAAATGGCAGGAAGTCCCAGCCTTCACAGAGGCTCTAGAAGAGAGGTTTCCAAACCTTTGCTCCTGGAGGGGCAATTTAATAGCCAACACATCAGGCAGGGAGACTCATAAGACTCACTCTAACACAAAACAGGTGAGCAAAAAGCAGCCTCCCTGCAGCCACACCCAAAGGCTTTACTGGCCAGGAATAGCCTATGTGACACATTATAGGAAACAACATCCTAAAACTTGCCCCCAGGCACAAGTAGCTGGGCTTTATCTACAAGCTAAAGGAAACCAGAGCTCTGTCAATAAAACGATGCAGATTTCTGCATCACATCACAAGGCCTGAGCCACAGACAAGACAAAATGAACAAGTCCCAAAAAGGAGAGACTCCTTGCTGAGTAAACCCTTAGCTTTAGGTTTTTTCACTCCAAATATCAGATCTAGAAATGATCAAAAGACGGTAAGTTTTGCATTTTCTGACACCTACCCATACCAGCCAGAGAATCTTCCATCGATGCATCAATGTTACTCAACACACTATGCACAATATCCGGGAGGTGAACAGCATGGTCTTGGGAAGAGCTCTCCACTACAGCTCCTTCAAGGCTGCACCACTGAACTGCAGCAGTGTTCTCAGGACCCAGCACAGTCAGAACTGCAGTGCTTTCAGAGAGCGGTGATACCACAGCAGTGCAGGGGCTCCAAGTTTTGGATAGAGACACCTCAGCAACCTACATTTAAAAAAAAAGGGTAAGTTTACATTATCTAGAAATACAGAGACCTAAGGAGTACAGATACTTTACACACAGGTTATAGACTTACACGATCTCCTAAAGAATGTTCTGAATTTAGCTCCAAATGACCCACTTGCAGTGCCACAAATACCACTGTTATTGTCTTTGCAACATGATACACTGTCACCCCTTTTGTCACAGCTCATTTCAGAGTACGTGTTAGTTTAAAGCAAAGAGAAAGGTTTACCATGTGCAGTTCTTCAGTCACTAGACTCCTTAACAGCTGATGAAACAGTGACCCATTACGTTCTGCCTGTTCAGCCTGTGAGCTCTGCAGTATCCAGCTGTCTGTGAGAAAGTGTCCAGCCCGCACCAAGCTCCAGCCCGTCAAGCTCCCTTTCAGGAAGATGTTAACTGGACAATACAGTTGTCTTTGGCTCATGGTGAGGGGTTCCAGGATCACAGCGCAGCTTTCCTGCTTCTTTCCTCCTGTGCAAGGATAAGATAAAGCAAAAATCCTAAGGAAAGTAAAATGAATTTTTTCATCTAGGTGAAGTGAAAACTTCAGTACAAAAAATAATTAATTCCAAGATTAAACTGGGAATAGCTCTACAGTAAAGCGTATTGCAGCAGTGACCTCCTCCCCACGCTCTCAAGGAGCTGAGTGCACAAACGGACCAGTAAAGAGCAAGCCAATGCATGCTCCATGTTGCTTTAAAGACAACATGTTTTCTTTTGAAGGAGGTTTTTGTGTTCTCAGTTTAGCTAAATAGAGGCTGAAACAAAACATGTATAAGAAAAGGGAGTACACCTATATAAGGTGGGACCAGCAATGAGTTCTTCATGCATCCAAACTTCTGGAAGCATGGAAAACCAGAGAGACTACATCAGAAATATGGGCTAAGAGCTCTCATGTCAGAGGAGCGAGAGCACATGCAGGAGTTGTTTCTTTTTTTAAACTTAGGCTCTTAAATATCTACACACACTGTCCACAAGGGAGGCTCACCAAGGACCCTGCACAAGGGACGGCAGTTATTACTAGGCACACCTATTTTTTTTTTTTTTATTACCAGGCATGCTGAGAAACAATGTTCCTTCTTGCTGGGGGAAAACGGCTCGAAATACAGAGGGCTTCGAGAACAAGCAGTTCAAAGTCGCATCCAAGGGCAGGAGCATGGTCCAAGGCACAGTTGGTGGCACTAGGGAACTCGAGCCTCCAAGAAAGCCACAAGCAAGATCTGCCCTGTGGTGACTCAAACACTGCACTAAGGTTTCAGCTGGCAAAATGGTGCCTCCCATCTTACAGATCAGTTCCAATATTGTCCAGTATCCGACGTGATCTGGGGATTCGATCAGCTGAAATACAGTAACAGAGAGGTTTCAATTTAGTGTTGGCAGTGAGATAACCTTCATCCAAACAAATAAGAGATTGCATGCTTTTAGAAAAAACAGCATACAAAACGTATACAAAGTATCTAAACACCGTACTTTCCAAGCTTATTTACAGACTTGATTAGCCTTCACAGGAACCCAATAAAGAAAACACTACTCCCACTGAATTAAGAGCTAGCCATTATTTTCAAGCTGGGAATTTTGAATCTGGTATCTAGACACCTGAACTATCAGGCTGCTTACCTGCAGTTCTGAAGAGCTGTAGGTCCCACCTCACTCAAAGCACAAAACAACCCATCAACGAACACTGTACAGTTACTCAGTTGCAGATATCTCCCAGTCTCCCTGTGGACAACTACCATTTCAGTTTTCAGTCTCTTGCCGAACAAGATTACATGGCAGTAACTGAAGACCTTTACTTACCACTCAAAGACTACAGCAGAAAACTGCTCTCCCTTCTTGTACAGAAAAGTACCATAGAAAATGGCCTCACAGCTGAAAGCTGCATGGTACAATCTCATTACCTGAGACCACTCGGCAGTGTCCACCCAAAACAGCGTGATCTTCTGGTCCGCAATCAGCTCCTGCACACTCTTGGGCAGGAGCTTCTCCAACAGTCCCTGAGCCGTGGGCGGCTCACGAGAGGAGGAGGGGGCATCCTTCCCAGACACGAATTGCCGCAGCTCCCTCCGAGAGTGGGGGCAAGGCGAGAAGAGGAAGACGGCGTTCACAAAGCCCTCGGGGTGGGGCTGGCTCTCCAGGGGCTCTCCAGCAGCCACCCCCGTCCTCCGGCTCCTGAGGAGCGGCTTGGCGGGGGACGCGATCTCCGGGCGGACCCACTGGAAGTCCAGGACCGTCTCCTTGAGGCCATTGTGGGTGAGGGCGGCGCGGGGCGTCTGCCCGGGCAGGACGGCGGCGGATTCTCGCGTCCCGAACCGCTCCGCCAGCTCCTCCTCGAAGCGAGCCCAGGCATTGGGCCCCGGCGAGCGGAACCCGCCGCCCCGCGAAGCCCCGCCGCGCCCCCCGAGCGAGTCGAAGAACCTGAAGGCCCAGCGCAGGCGGGACAGGCCGAAGCGGCAGCCCAGGTGGTTGAGGAGCCGCAGGGCGCCGCGCTGGAGCCGCTCCTGCCGCCCCGGGCTGGCCGTGTCCAGCAGGAACACCACGCTGTGGGAGCACGCCATGGCGTCTGTCCACTCACCCACCGGTCGCCCCCGCCGCAGAGCGTCCCGCGGGCCCCATCAGGGAGCGCCCGCCACCATCGCCCGGTATAACTACTGGCGCCTTCGCCTCGCGCGCCGTCATTGGCTGCCACCGAGCGCCCGCCCCCCCGATTCCTCGCTTCCCATTGGGTCGTGCCGGCGCAGACGGCATGAAGCGCCTGCGCAATGCTGGGCCCGCGCTGGCGGCGGGCGGGGGACGGAAGGGAGGAGCTGCGACGGCTATTCGAGCGTTTCTCTCCGCTGATTGGTCAGCCGCTGGTGCGTGCGGGGAAGGGTGGCACTTCATTGGCGGGGGCCGGGGAGGAAAAGAGAGGGCGAGGCCAGCGCCCGGCGCGAGCCGATTGGCAGTCGCCGCCAATTTAAAATTTAAAGCCGGCAGGGCGCGCGTGGAGATGACGTCACTGCCTGCCTTTTCCCCACATTGGTCGTAAAAGTGGTGACGCTGCAATGATGTCACCGCCGTGATCTCCCCGCACGGGGGCGGGGTCTCTGAGGCGGGAGTGAGTGGCCAGGGGGGACCTACAGAGCAGGGTGAGGACGGCAGGCTGGGTAGCAGCCCCGGCGCTGAGCCGCAGGAAGTTCCCGATCCTGCCCCGGCCCGCCCTGCGCCCGAGCAGGCTCCCGCCCGCCGCTACAGGTCACGGCCAGTCCCCAAACCGGCACCTGTGCAGCCCTGTTACCGATCGGCCATCGGCGGGCAGACCGACCCCAGGGCAGGATGGACGGCGACAGGCAGGAGCCCTTGCCGGCTGCCCGGAAGGCGCTGCAGACCCGGGGGAGGTGTCACCGCAGGGCTTATCCTCCTCCCTGAGACTCCCCGGAGGACAGCAAGGACAACCCAGGGCCCATATGGGTGAACACGTGTAGGACTGGGGTGCCTGGACAGGGTCTGATGTCGGGGGGGGGGGGGGGGGGGGGAGGACCAAGACCCTGGGTTGTCATCAACCACCTTGCCCCTGAGCATCATCTCCTTGCAGGTCTTCAAGCACATCTTAAGCTCCACTGGTGTTAGTAGTCAAGGTATGGATGGATTGCAGCGGGTAACAGGGAGGAGGAAGCCCTGCAGACTAGAGCCGCCCAAAAGTCTACACTATGCTCCTCTCCAGAGCTTGAATGCCCCAGCCTAAACCAGTGTCACCAGCAGCCAGTCCTATTTATAAAGCAACAAAGACAAGTGGGCAACAAACCATCCATTGGCTTTGCTGGTGACTGAGCGCAAATGGGTTTAATGAGCTGGAACGAGGAGCTGATCCACTTGGGTGCGCAGGAGTAACCTGTCACCAAGAGCAGGGGAAGGACGCTGGGTCTCCTGGTCGAAAGGGTGGTGGACAGCCTGTGGTCTTGGGGATGTGGGCTCCCTGGGGAGCCATGGGTCCCTCCTGGCTGGGAGTTGCTCTTGGCCCTGTGAGATACCTCGTTGCTGCTGGCCAACATATCACTCTTCTGCACGAGCCCTGAAGAAGAGCCAACCCCACCATGCTCCCACTGCCATTGTCCACCCATTGGCACCTGTCCCAGCAGCCCGCTGAGGACACTTAGCAGAGTGTGACCAAAACCTGCCTTATCACTGTCCACCTGGGACCAGAAACAAATCCAGGGCATGGGGGAGTTTCCCAGCAAAGCCTTCCAGCTGGCTCAAGCCCTTGCTCCTTTCCTGCCCACTCCAGCGTTATTTGCTCTTGAAGCCCATTCAGCTCTTGGGAAAGCCACCAGAGATGTTGGCTGAGCGCTGGTGACCTGCCTGTTTCCCAGTATGGCAGCTGGAGTTGCTCATGCCTCTGCTTCTTGCACTGTCCTGCACTTGTGCTGCTCACAGAGATGTTCGCCCTCTCTGCCTGCTCCCCAAGGGCACTGACTTGTCTCTCAAACAAAGCCCTTGGCTTCTTTCTGGACAATCATTTACTTGCTGATAAACACGTTTTCTTGGGAGAAAGGAGAGGGCACAAGAAAAATTGTAAATTGGGTTCATGTTTCATTGGCCCTTTGATCCAGACAGGGGTTTTTTAACTTAAAAGAGTCTTACTTTATTTTGACCTTTTTCCAATATTTCTCTCCAAGAGACATTTAGGAAACTGAGAAAACCCAGCCCTCAGTGAACTGTCTGATCTCCCACCACACCACCACTCTGTCCCGCCCCAATGGAGTTTGTTTGCTATTCTGCTGAGCCAGCCATAAAAGGTTTTGTTTTGGGTTGACTCATATACTTTGCTTTCAGGACACTCCTCAAGGACCTGCACAAGCAAGGAGTCACCTTCGATGCTGAGACTCGCTCATGCTGGGTGAAGGCTTCTGAGCCTCCCCATATCATCATCCTCCAGTGCCCTCTCCACCCCACATGCCCAAAGACTACTGGTAGTGGCTGCTCCTGCTTTGCCCACTAATTCTGGAGAGCAAGTCAAGCTGGGCAAAGGGCTGCTTGGTGGACCTCTAGGCAGTCGTCTGAGAAGGGAGGGAGCTGCAGGAAGGGAAGGGGCCAACTAGGCAGGTTGACTGTGCTTGTTCGATGTTAGAGTCCTCAGAAGTGGCTTTGCCCTAAGTGTAGGATGACATGGGAGGTCACTGGTGCCTCCTGGGGAGGCAACTTCTTCAGTTCTATGTCTTAATGGAAGAGAGTTTGAGCTGCCTCTTTTCTGCTCACCAGGTAGCTAAGCAAGCCAGCACAAGCTCGGGGTAAATCCAGCCAGGACCAAGGATTGCTGCCCACCCACCACACGTGGGCCAGCCTAGCCTCCCGCCCCTCCCCTGGAGGAGTTCTGGTATTGCCTGGTTTTGCCCGGTTCTCCTCACTCCAGTGAACCCTTGGAGGTGCCAGGAGATAAAGGAGGGAAAGGCAAGGGTAAGCAGGCAGGACTGTCAGGCCAGCGCCTGCAACGCTGCAGAGGCTGGAGATGGTGATTCCAGCTCTGCCCTCCCCTGGTTGCCTCCAGACCCTCCCCAGGGTCCTCAGCTTTGCGGTCACCTCTCGGAGCCAGCACAGCGCCTTGGCCCAGCATTGGCTGCGATAAGATCTGCTGAGACATTTCGCAGTGACCTAAGGAGCCCCTGTTCCCTCCTCTCCAGGGTGAAGCTGCCTCAAGGCCTCCAGGCAAGAGGGAGGGATTTCTATGTGCTTTAGATCTCATTTTTACATTTCTCAAGTATTTTTAGTATTCATGAAAGTGAGAAACTGGGAGAGACTCAGCTGGGACCAGTACTGTACCACCCTCACCCAGAGCCTTCCCATGGCAACTGAGACCTGCCTGCTGCCGGCCCTAGTCCCACACCTCCAGAGCAGAAGGACAAAGGTACCTGCCCTTCATCCTCCAGCACCATCATGCTGATTGTTTGGGGAAACCTTGCTGCTCAAATGGGCGCTGGACACCATGGGCCAAATCCAGCAGGCACTGTGCTGGCTCACACTGGTTTGGAGTTTCCAACAGGGCTTTTAAGCAGCTTGATATTTGTGACTGGGGCGTGGTGAAATCTGCCCCATGCAACCTACCACGCAGGTAGGTACCTTGCAGGATGGATGCCAAGGACTTGGTCTAACCCACCATAGGAAGTGCTCTGCCAGCATTGCTGCAGGCATCTGTGCTGGCATGGCCCCATCAGCCTTTCCAGTGTAACCCTGGCCCTGCAAAAGAGCCTGGAGAGAAGCTGGTCCTTTAATGGGCTCTCCCGGCATGGGCAGCCAGCAGAGCATGCCAGCTCTGATGGGACTGTGGTGGCAAAGTGCTGATCTGCTGGTCGATAAGGAGGGGCAGCGCAAGGCAGTGCAGCAAGGCGAGACTATCGGGCCCGCTGAAAAGCCATTAGCCTTTGTCCTCGGCCTCCAGACACAGGGAGAGAGGCTGGAGACAGCGGGTGGGAGAGAGCTGCTGCCTCCTGGGCTGTACAAGGACTTTGCCAGCTGCTTTTCTGGGGACAGTACCATTTCAGTGAGACCATGGATTAGAAAAGCTCTGCAGTTTGGTTTCTTCTGCTGAAGAGTAATCACAAAGCATAACTGCTGGTGGCTGCGCTGCCTTAGCAAGTTCTCTTGTGATATAAAATGCTCCTCTGTGCCTCTGTGTTGCCTTTCTCAAGGTGTCTAAGAGCTGCTATATAGGGCAGGGCTGAAGACTGCTCCTGCCACGTAGCTATCAACTATAAACAGCTTCTAGCGGCTAGGGCTCAGGTATTGTTTAGGGATTTCAGCTTCTTTCTAGCTGGAGATCTCATCTTTCCCGGTGCATATAGCTGAGACTGCCCTGCAAAACCCATGTGTAATGGGAGACCCAAAAACATAAGGGTGGGCCCTGAGCAGCATTGCTGGAGGGAGTGCCTGTCCTCAGGACAACAGTAACATCCACTTGCTTTAGGTGTCCCCACCAAGTTACCCCAGTCCAGCCAAAGTCAGCTGAAGCTCTGCTCATGCAGGGTGACAGTTGGGCAGGTGGGGTTCTCTTGTCCTTAGCCCAGGTGTGGACAGAAGTGGGAGGTGCTGGTCTGGGCCTTTGCCAAGACAAGCATAGTGCTGGTTTGCAGCTCAACCTCCCAGTGCCCTCCCAGGGCTGCACCAAGGAGCCTGTACCCCGATGCTGTCTCATGGTCCAGCATTCACTTGCTGTCTGGATGCACTTGCTGTCTTACTCCCAGCCAACCCTTCCTGGTGGGTCTGGAGCACTAGCTCGTTCCTCGGCCATACAGAAGTGCTCCTCAGCTGCATCTCCCCAGCTCTTCCCAAAGCTGCCTCTGCCCTGCTGCCTGCACAGGGCACAAATGAGGTTGGAGAATGGTTTTGTGTGGCCACCAGTCTCTTCAAGATCATCCAAAGCATTTCTCTGCCATCTGTCATTTTGAGAAGAAAGCAAACAAGAAAAAATAATAAACTCAAATTATTGCCCAATCAACATAGAAATCAGTGCTGCTTGCTCAGCCTGCAGGCCACAATTAGATGCCATCAGCAAATTTGGGCAGTTTGCCTGGGCTGCAGTCTTTCATCTCTTGAAGTCTGACAGGCATCTCGGGGATCTGCAGGCAGAGGAAGCAGCCGGGATCCATTTGAAGGACTTGCCTGACTCTTTGGGGAAAGAGCACATGGTTCAAAACTGGGGGGAAAAAGGAGTATTGGTTTAATGTCCATTAATTAAAGGAAGTCCCATACCTGAGGCAAGAATGCTTAGGCTGCAGCATTGAGGTCTCCAGCACCGTCTCCAGCACCATGCCAGAGTACCGCCCTAGTTCATGCAGCCCCAGCTCAGCTTGTCCTGCCAGGAGAAAGCACTGGGTAAACTGCTCCAGGAAATCATGGGACATGCTACTTGAACGTCTTTATAGATATATGGCAGCCTTGGCAGGGCTGGTGACCCTGGTGACAGTTTGGTGTTGCCAAGAGGCTCTGGGAGTTGCCCTGCATGGGGTGGTAAGCCTGACTCTGCTCATGTCCACCCCAGCTCAAAGGGTGCTGTCGACTGTCCAGATGCACAGTGCAAAGCAACGACACTGCAAAGCCAGGACAGTCTCACACTGCGACAAAGGAGCTCTCAAGCTGCTGCTGTGCCCCATGAGACTGGGGGGACAGCTGAGAGCTGGAGCAAGGGGCACCCTGCCTTCATCCCTGGTGCCAGCTGGGAAAGGGTGCTTGCAGAGCCAGGAGGGGGTGGCAAGGGGAGCACCCAGTGCAGGGAGGGTGGGTGCTGGTGGTGGTGGGGGTCAGGGTGCTCATGCAAGGGGAAGGGGTGTGGGGCCAGGCAGAGCAGGGGGCAGGACACTCAGGCTCCACTCCCCACTCACACTGGCCTCCACCTCTACTGCTGTCCCTGGGGAGGGAGGGCTCAGAGGTGCTCAAAGCAGCTCAGAGAAAAGATGCAGAGATCTGTCCCTCCTCCCAGGGAGGAAGGAGGGTGAGAGGAGCAAGCCTGCCGAAGCTCTGAAACGTGATCCTGCCACAGGCACCTCCCTGGGCCCCACCTTGCCCTTTCCGACATATATGTTACCAGCTTTGGCTGGGTGCGGAGGACACCGGCTCACTCGGTCTGCCGGCACCCTGGGGATCCCTGTGGATGGAGCGGCCAAGGCACCAGGGCATGGCGAAGAACACGTACATGCGCTGGCGGCTCCCACTTGTATGCCTCCTCTGGGAGGTGGCCATGATCGTCCTCTTTGGGGTCTTCGTGCGCTTCAGCCCTGAAGCTGATGCACACTGGGAGGAAGAGAAGCGACAGATGAACCTGACCAGTGACATAGAGAACGATTTCTACTTTCGATATCCCTGTGAGTATTCAGGAGGCCTAGTCCTGGTGCTGGCTGGTCCCTATTCCATCCTACCCCATCCCATCCCATCCCGTCCCATCCCATCCCATCCCATCCCATCCCGTCCCATCCCATCCCATCCCATCCCATCCCATCCCATCCCATCCCATCCCATCCCATGGCAGAGGCTTTCAGAGGCGACATCTCCACTGATTGCTGGGAAGTCAGGCTCTTGCCTTGATGCTGGTTTGGAGTACACCAAAGAGCAAGAGAAAAGCCCTGTGGCCCTCCAGTGCTCTTGCGGCTCTGTCAGCAGGGTACTGTGACACCAGTGCGTGATGCCTTTTTTCCAGAAATAGGGCTGACGCGTTCCCAGCACCCTGCAAGTTTCAGCTTGCTGCCCCCTCCCTCAGCTCTGGATCAGAGCAAGCTTTTCTGTGCATACGGAGGAACTGCTGTCGAGATCTGGTGACATCTTCCTCCCCTTCCTACATCCTCCCCCTCACTAGTAAATTACCCTTTAGCTACTGGCATTTAGCTGCCGGAGTCCTCCTCGCTGCATTGTATTGCCACAGGGGTTATTCAGGTGGTTAAAGCCCTTCTGGCCAGATGGTGCCTTTGGCCAGCTTTGATCTCCAGGGCTGATCATCTCTGTAAGCCGTTCAGAAGAGGCTGCTTCTGTAGGCAATTGTTTCCAAGGAAGCAACAGGCCTGAGTCACACATGTATTTAGAACATTTCCTTTAAAAACACCTGCTAAATCAAAGGCGCTATAGAAATCTGTAGCTGCTGAGGCTTAGCTAGTTCAGGAAAGGATTTGCTTACAGAAACCCACTGCTCAGCCAGCTTCCGGGTTAGTGTGTGGCCGTGGCTGCCCTGGGCAGTCCCTCGAGATCTGCCCTTGGGTCTAACCCCACATGGATTGGCATGAAGCAGCAGCAGTGCCTGAGGACTGCTCTTGTCACTGGTGTGCTGGGTGGACATCAGGGGTCCAAGAAAGAGCTTGTAGGAGCTAAGGACATGACATCTCTTCTGTCCTCATATCCCACCCCTGTTCTGCAGCACCAAGTATTCCCCCTCAAAATGGCTGTATGGATTCACAGATCTAAACCAACCTCAGAGCAGCTGCTTAGCTTACTTTATATCTGAATTACATCGCTGTTTCAGACCTGGGCAATGACTCACATGCTCTAAAGTGCAGCAGGATTTTCTCCATTATCTAATAAAAAATATTCTTTCTCTGCAAAGATAGACCAACATGGCGAAGTGGCCAAGCCCTGGCATTTTGATCCATGTCCATCCAGCGCTGCTCAGAAGAGAGTGCCATGGTTGAACACCCAAGGATTTTTTTTAACATGTCTGCAACCACTACTGTCTATAGGACCTGTCTGAGTGACAAACTGGCAGGTCCTCCTAGCCCAGAGGTGACTGGGAAGGCAGGCAGAGGGAAGACTGTGCTCAGCTATGCCAGTGGTGTCCACTGCCCAGTCCAGTCAGTGTGACAATTCCTTCTCATTTTGAATCGCACATTAATGTTCCCTAATGAGTGACTCCTCTGCTCTCTAGGGAAAAGAAATGCGATTCTTCAGCACTGGGAGCGTTCCCAAAGCCCAAACACTTCCTCTGGGTAGTGGTGGCAGTTGTCCTCCCACAAAAGCTGGGTCACAAAACTTTTAGGGCATGGCATACCTGGGCTGCCTCTGAGTAATGCCAACATTATTCTTCCCACGGAAAACAAATGCAAGGGTTAGAAGAAGGCTTCAGGCTGGGCACGGTTTGAAGAAAGCCCTGCTCTTCCTTCTGGGTTTGTACAGGGTCCAACACACAGGGCACACAGTCCGCAGCGTTAACTCTGACCTGTGTGTGTGTATTTCTGATTTTAGGACAAATGCAAACAGAAGCAGATAATTCTAGCTGTGCATTGTGCTGCTTACACTGGAGTAGAACCAGAGTTGGTAAGATTGCTTTTTAGGACATGCAGAGAAGCGCATTTGAAGTTACCTCTGCTGAACGGTGCCAGATCTCGTTTCCTTCTTTTTTTTTTTATAGTGATTTCATAGGCATGGGGGACATTTTTTAAAAACAAGCAGATTAACTTGTCTCTACAACAAGGCAATACATTGCTGGAGCCTGTCCAAATGCTTGTCCGAGTTGCAAGATCTTGTAAAGCACCAAAGGACAAAAGCCATGGCTTCTGCAGAGCTACACCTCACCCACGTCCTCACCCAGCCCGTAGTGGAAGCAGCAGATACAACTCCACTGTCCCTGCAAGAGAGGATCTGGGGCTGCTGGATTTTAGCACAAGGTCAGAGTAGAGTAGATTCTCCATCACCGCATTTCCTTTGCCCTGAGCTTATGCCTTCTCTGAGGCACACAGATATTGCTGGTGATAGTGGCTATAATGGTTTGTGCAGAACTTGCTCCATCACTGCTGTGTTTACCTGTTCTATAGTGTGGGTTTGCTGGTGGGAGTGTCCCAGAGGGGACCCCAGCCTTGGGTGTCCTGCTCTTTTCATGGGCAGTGGCCTCCAGTGTGAGGGGTTGTGTGGTTTGGTTTGTAAGTACGCAGCGTTTCAGCTCACTTAATTGCGAAGCGATGCTTATCTGATGGAAACGTGCGGCATTAAAAAGTACAGCAGGTTTACTGCACCGAGAAGTTCTTTCGAGAGGTCTGGTTTCCCCCGGGGAAGGACATCTGAGGGGCTTGAATTAGCAGGTCTGGGCATTTGTGGGAAGAACTGGGTCCCTCTGGTTTAAGCACTCAGAATCTCACAAGGTGGGATCCTGGTCTCAAGGGTATTTTGCCACTATTTCAGCGGCATTTAGAAATGTATCTGTAAACTTCCCTTGTTGTTGTACTCTTATTGCTCTGAGCCATCACCTGCATTGGATGGACCTACCCAAAATGACCACTCCTGTATTTCTAACAAAACTTCACTGTTCATTTTACATGACATTTTCTGAGCTTTTTACAAAATGGGAGAAACCAATCTAATAGAAAAATGTTTTCCTTTCTACACTCCATTAGTCTCTGGTCTTGCACACAGCTTTTAATAAGCATTTTTTACTTTCAAGACTGAGCCTTTTAACCAAAAGCCGGTTTCAAAAGCTGAGCTATTTTCAGACTTAGAAATGCAGGGTCTTGGGACAAACACACATTGTTTCTTGAATTTCCCCCCAACTGTCACCGATATTATTGGTTTCCTTTCACCACCAAATTCAAACAGCATCCACAGCCCTGCTGGCCCACAGGGCTGATGGTGTCTCCCCTCTGCACAGCTTTCCAGGATGTCCACGTGATGATCTTTGTAGGGTTTGGCTTCCTCATGACATTCCTCAAGCGTTATGGATTCGGAGCCGTGGGTTTCAATTTCCTGCTTGCTGCCTTTGGGATCCAGTGGGCTCTCCTGATGCAAGGCTGGTTCCACTCTTTCAAGAGCGGGAAGATCCTCATTGGAGTGGAGAAGTAAGGAGGAGCTGGGCTCTGGAATGCCACCTCTCGACTGGCCAGTGGAAGAGCTGGGATGGGAGCCAAGCAGCTGGCAGTGCCCATCCCTCTGTTATGTACAAACGAGTCTCTAAAATGTTGTCTCCCCTCCACATACCTCCCCTTGCCTTCCACCTTTTAGCCCAAAGGTACCTGCCATTATGGTGAAACCGCTCAAAGGGCAATGTGAGATGAGTGTCACCCCTTAGTCCCCAGCCAAGCACCACGGACACCAGTGCTGAGAACTCATATGATCCACTTTATTTAAATAATTTGGGGAAAGTACCTTTCCTGGACAGTATGTAAGGATGGGAGGGAGGTCAGTGGGAAATCCAGGGCTATCTCCTAGTCACTTTTTCATCTTCGGGTGGGATCTCTAGAGCTGGGGGTGGGTGAGGGTGGGTTACAGAAGAGTATTTCCTTACTAAACCACATTTTTCCTTCCCCTTTTCCAGCCTGATCAACGCTGATTTCTGTGTGGGTTCTGTGTGCATTGCCTTTGGGGCCATCCTGGGCAAAAGCAGCCCCATACAGCTCCTTGTCATGACTTTATTTCAAGTCACGCTTTTCGCGGTGAACGAGTACATCCTCCTCAACCTGCTTCATGTAAGGCTTTAGGCAGCACCCGCTTGGTTCTGCTCCTTCCTCTCCATGTATCTCCAAATTGTCTCCCTCGGCTATGGCTCCACCAAGCCACAGCCTTCACAAGCATTTGAAATGCAAGAATTCAGGCAGGAAAAGTTGACAGATTATGAAGGAGAGGGTCAGTGGCTGGTAACTCCCTGAGAAGGGAGATATTCTGGGGTTTTACACACAAGCCTGGCAACTCAAGAGCACTGTGTCCCTCTGCCATGGTTCCTGAGGCAGACGAGGAGTCTTAGCACAAAGGACCAGTTGGTTTCTTTGTGCCTGAGATTTCCCTCCCATCTGTTTACTCTGTGGAATATGGGTGTTGTAGAAGGAAATCAAGGGACAAAGAAGTCAAGATGTCTGCTGACAGAGGCAGGGTTCCTGCCCTCTGAGAGAGGCCTTGGAGGGCCAGGAAGCAAATGAGCTCCCAGAAGACCTGAGTGCCAATCTGGCTATTGCTGCGACCCGCTTGCCATTGGCACAGGTCAGAAACTGCCCTCTGCCTTGATGCCCTCCAAGGGGAAGCTCAGAGGAATGCCATGGCCATGCATGGGAAAAAGTGAGCAGGACAGATAGGACCAGAGCAGTTTTGTCCACCTCTCCCCATGTCTGGAGTGCAGGCTGGAAGGACAAGTGGGCAGACAAGCTGGGTGTGATGCAAACCAGACTTCAGCTCCAGAACAAGCGGCGATTGCAGAAGCAAACCTCTGCTTTCCCATGGTTGCAGGTTAAGGACGCGGGTGGCTCCATGACCATTCATACCTTCGGAGCCTACTTTGGCCTCACAGTGACACGCATCCTGTACAGACCCAACCTGGAGCAGAGCAAGGACAAGCAGGGTTCCGTGTATCACTCTGACCTCTTCGCTATGATCGGTGAGTCAGCCTGCACCTCAGGTCTGCTGGTACATATGGACCACTCAGCTGCAGAGGGCTGGTCCCTCCCAAACTGAAGCCAGAAGCTGAGAAGCTCTGTATCCTGGTCTTCCACTTCTCAGAGGTAATCAGCTCCCTTCATCTGGGAGCCATCCCTCAGCTGGGCTGAGATGGTGCCTGGGAAGACAAGGACGCATTTTGGTTCCCCCTCCCTGCCAGCCCCTCCTGATGCTCCTCCTGCATCCTCCTGATGCAGCTCTGGAGCAGCAAGACTACGGGATTTAACTTACTCCTGTGCAGAAAGATCTCCTTTAGAGCTTTTTCCAGTCCCTGTATTCTCTCTTTTCCCTTTCTCTTCATCACCCCCTCCTCTCCATCCCACCAGGTACCCTGTATCTATGGATGTACTGGCCCAGTTTTAACTCAGCAATCTCTGAGCACGGAGATGCCCAGCACCGAGCTGCCATTAACACATACTGCTCACTGGCCGCTTGTGTCCTCACCACAGTGGCCTTCTCCAGCATGCTGCAGAAGAAAGGCAAGCTTGACATGGTGAGCTGGGAGAAGAGAGCCCTGTGCTGCCCATGGGGTTGATCAAGGGTCCAGGAAACAAAAGGCACCTGTCCTTTGCTGAACAGATACTGGGTTTCAGAGCATGATGGTGAAACCAGCATCCAGGTGGAAACCCAGAGGCTATATTGAATAAGCAAGTGGGAGTGAGTCCTGCAGTGCCTGAGGTGCAGGGTGATGCCCTGCACATGGTGGGCCTAAGTCACAGCAAGGACTGGCCTTGCTCTGCCCAGAGAGCTACTGGTGGGCGTGTTGCAGAGCCATGTTTGGCAGCACTCTGCAGCAAGCCAGGCAGGGCCTGCATGGCAGCTCGTGAGCAACCGGGGGGCTGACTTGTACGTGTTATGTGTGTGGGTGACATGTCTCTGTGACAGCAGAGCTTGTGTGACACATGGGTGAGACAATTTCCATCTCATCACAACTCCCCACCCAGATTTGTGGATGCAAAGAACGTGTGTGGTACAGGAGTGGGAGTCTATGTGCGCCTGTGCTACAGACAGAGGCTGTCTGTTCTTCTCTTGCTTTTCACCAACAAGCAGGAAAATGGGCCCTGATACTTCCTCTGGAAACATTTTCAGAGCTGATTCTCCCCCTTTGCCATTTGCACCATCCCCGAGCAATTTCAGTCTCTCCGAGATGCCAAGACAGGGCGGTTACTTCTGCAGGTGCACATCCAGAACGCAACACTGGCGGGTGGAGTGGCTGTGGGCACCAGTGCAGAGATGATGCTGACTCCATACGGCTCCCTCATTGTCGGGTTCATCTGTGGCATCGTGTCCACGGTGGGGTATGTCTACCTCACGGTGAGTGCTGCTGTAGGGGCCTGCAGCTCTGGTCCTGCTAAGGAGACCAGAAATGGATTCACTTCCCATTGAGGGTTCCTGCTTTCCACCATCCCTTACGTAGATGCACTTCTGACTCCACATTACTTCCCCAAAATGTTCAGGGAGATTCAGTCTCCCAACAAGAGAGTGTTTGGAGAATATGTTGTTTTATCTTGATCTTGGCTAACTTCTTTGTCTACAAGCCCTTAGCTCTTTAGGGGGACACAATATTACTCTCCCTTCTCTGCACATCTCAGTCCACCATGGAAGAAACTAATCCTTTTCAGGTCTGTGATCATGTCCCTGATCTCTTTCTACCTCCCTTCCCCTCAGCCTTTTTTGGAGTCCAGGTTGCACATCCAGGACACATGTGGCATCCACAACCTCCACGCCATGCCGGGCCTTATTGGGGGCATTGTGGGGGCCGTCACTGCAGCTGCAGCCACAGAGGATGTATATGGAAAGGAAGGGTAAGACAGCTTGAAAATCTTCCCTGAGAATAGATTTTACCTGGGGCTACTTGGGCTGGGAGCACAGAGCAATTAATAGCCTTTGTTAATTGTCCAGAGTTGCCTTTTTCCTCCTCAAAAACATGGGGTGTGCTGACTGTGTCAGCCTTACTGAAGGGTAAAAGACTCATCTCTTGCAGCTGACTTCTGGCCTCAAAAAGAGAGCCATAACCCTACTGCTTGGCATTGTTTTGGGGCACAGGGGGTGGGAAGTGCTCCTCCCTCCATTCCTGCATTGTTTTGGGGAGTCAGGTAAGCCTGGAGGTGTGAAACACAAAAGGAATGTTTATATTTTGGGCTCCTCCTAAGTAAAGCTTTGCCGGGGGCCAGAGGAAGGAAGCCAGCAGTGGTTTGTGTCATTGAGATACTCCTGGTCCGTTGCAGAAGAGGCATGGGGCTAGGGAGGAGTCCCTGGGGGAGCACGGCAGCACAGCTCCTCCAGAGCTGGGCAAGATCTCCTGCCAGGTGCAATCTTCGCCAATTTTGCCCTCGGCAGGTTTATCAAGGCGTTTGACTTCACTGGCGCATACCAGACACGGACGCCCAGTGTCCAAGGAGGGTTCCAGGCGGCCGGCATTGTGGTGTCTCTGGTGATGGCTTTTGCCGGGGGGGCCCTTGTGGGTAAGCAGGACGGGAGCCCGGAGAGGGGAGGGTTGAGTCCAGCCTGTGGCTGAAATGGAGGTGTCCATGTACTCCTGCCCGTGGCTGAACGCGTCCTTCCCGCTTGTGTTGCGAGGGCTGCAGCCCCTGGTGTGCTCCCCTTTGGACACCCTGCCGTGGGACCACCCCAAAGCCCACGGGAGCAGTGGAAACCGGGCAGCTGAGGGGGAAACAAAGTCAAATGGGTTTGGAGAAGATGGGGGATCCGCACGGAGCACCGTGCAGTGCCGCGTTTCGCCCCCTTTGCTGCCGGGACGGGCGGACTCCGGCCATCTGCACCCTGCCTGCCTCCCACACCGCCCTGCCCGCCTGCTTCCAGGGGCCATCCTGAAGCTGCCCGTCTGGGGCGACGCCGCCTCCGAGAACTGCTTTGAGGACGACGTTTACTGGGAGGTGAGGCGGGGGCGAATGGGCGGGTTGGCCCGGCCGTGGGCCGAGGCGCCGAGGCGGAGTTTGGGGCCGCGGCCGGCGGCGGGCGCGGGGCGGGAAGCACAAGATGGCGCTGTGGCCCCGCGGCGTGAGGGGCCGCAGCGGCGCGGGGCTGAGGGAGTTCTGCCGCAGGTGCCGGAGGACGAGGAGAGCGACGTGTACCACATGCACAACCCCGACAAGCCCGCCTCGCCCTGAACCGCCGCAGCGCTCCGCCGGCCCCCGCCAAGGGCGGTGCCCTCTCGGGGATGGAGGGCGGAGGGGCTGCCCGCCGTCTTCCCGCCCGCGGGCCTGCCCCCACGGCCGGCTTCTGACCCCACTACAGGACGCCGGGCCCTGCTCCAGGGAGGCGAAGGCTCATTTTCTCCCAGTGACGACGAGGCACCCGACCCTGCCCTTCTGTCCCGCTTTAGTAACGAGCTGTTGTGAATAAAATAAACAGATGTTCTTCTTTCCAGGCCCGCGCTCCCTTGTGTCAGTAGCCGAGCGGAACGGGATGTCACCCAGATCCTGTGTCCCCCAGAGCAGCTACTGGGAGAGCTCTTGGCTGCTGGGGGTGAACTGGGTGCTGGGGTGCAGCAGCTGTCCCTGCACTCACACGTCCAAGGCCTTGTGAGGGCCAGCTTTAACTCAGTCTACCCTTCCACATGCCTCCACCCTCACCTTCTCTTGACCTGCTCTGCTGAGGCCCCCTCCATCAGCTCTTGGGAGCCTTGTTTGCATGTACAGTGCAGGCTGGAAAGACCGTTTCCTCTTCTTTGGTTTCAGCCATTTATTCCAGTGTCATCAGACCACTCCTTCCACGTACGGGTGCTATCCTGAGGGGAAAAGCCCAAAGCCAGAATGCAGCTCCAGGCTCTTAACCGGACCATCAGGCTTTACCCAGAGCTGGAGGAGACAGGAATGAAAATCAGGCCTAAAACTTGCATGTTTTCCAGGGTGATATGATGTGAGGAGCAGGAGAGGAAAAGCAGGTTGTGGGGGGGAAGGAGGTAGGAGGGCTGATAGGGCTCTTCACCGCGTCTAGCTATAATTCTCACACCTGAGGGGGGGAGTCAAAAGTAGCTATTCACATCCCCTTGGGATATGACACCCTCATTTTCCATGCTGGGTAAAGACAAAAACCCTTTACAACATGTTTCTGGAATTTGTCAGCGGCTGCCAGCAGCAGCATGTTAATTAAACGTCGGCAAAGATGGAAGCAAGAGGCTCTGCTCTAATTGGACACTTTGCTTGGTGGAGCTGAAAAACATTGTGACAGAGGAGGAGGCACCGAAGCACTGTGTTCCCCCGCCATGGTGTGGGGACGGGGACAGCCACTCGCAGGAGTTGCTGTCTTCTCAACCTGCACTGCCTCTGTTTTGCCTGAGACAACCTCACTGCTGAAAAAAGAAAGGCCTAAGATCTTTCCTAGGAGCAGTGTCAAGCGTAGACGCAGGGAAAAGCCTTGGTGGCTAAGGGGAAATTCAGAAATGTCGTAGCTGGGCCATCAGGAGCTCTAGCCCTCTTGCCAGCTGGTGGCATATTGTATATTCTTTTATGATGGCAAAGGCAGATCTGACAGGGGTTAAACAGGACATCTGGAGAATAATCCCTGCAGAGGCCAGGTATACATTGAGCTGCGCCCTTTCCCCAGGGCAAGGATGGGAAAATGATGGGCAATTCCTGATTTCCATGTGCTGGGGTCTGATGAAGGAGGGAGATCTCCTCTCAGCCTCTTTGCACGGGGGAAAGGATGTAACAACCATTTTCTGCTCACAGTGTCACTTAGAGATCCCATCAGAAACCACCACAGGGACGTTTACTGACTGGCACTGCAGGCGATCTCATTGCAAAAAAGGGACTCCTAAACGTTTTGCCCCAAATCTGCAAAACCTGAAAGCAGAAGCAGACCTTTTGGGCACCGCATTTCCTTCTGCGTCACCAGACCAGTGCCCCTCTGTCCCACCCCATTTGAGCTCCAGCCATGTCCCAGGTGAGTCAGCACCCAGCTATGCATCCAGTCTCTGAGGCTTCCAGACTTTCCTCCCAGCGGCTTGCAAGGGGCCATGGGGATTAATAATGGCAAAGACTGAGAGCCCCTCATTGTTTTAGCGAGGTGGCCAGCCCGCATCTCTGGTGGGGCAGGTCTGTGACCATGGGGAGATGTCCTGCCCCATGTGCACCTGCCGGCAGAAGGAGCCCAAATCCCGCTCCCCATCCCTCCGGGCTCTGCCTCCTCCTCGTGGGAAGACACCTAAATTGCCCAGGCTGCTGGGCAGCGAAGCGTTTTATTGCCCGTGCTCTTGCAGGGCTCAGTCTGGTCTCAGTACCTAAATCACTCGCCAGGGCTGGCCTTGCAGTTTTAATTCCCTGCCAAACAATGCTGGGGTCGGGTTGGCGCGTTTGAAGTGCGGTTGCGGCCCCAGCGATGGATGGAGGGTTTCTCAACGGGGGAGCACAGGGAGCGGAGGATTGGGCTGCTCTGGCAGGCGGGAGGAGTGTGAGAAAGGGGCTGTGGATACCCGTGGGGATTAGGTAGTACAAATTGGCTGGGAAGGACCGGAGGCATTGACCAAAGTTGTCCTGGGGCAGGTTCCCATGGAGGGGCTGGCTGAAACAACCTGCCTTCGAGGAGGCTGGAAGGCCCAGCCTGGCTGCTAATCCCCTGGGATCTGTGGGACATGGAGCAGAAAAGACATTTGAAAAAAAAAAAAAGGAAAATCTCGTGTAAAGGTGGTGGTTTCCCCAAGGGGATGATGTTAGAGAGAGCGGAAAGAGGGCGGGGAGGGGGGGAACAGCATCGTTTAATCCTGCTTTTAATAGGCAGGTGGTGGGCTTGGCTTGCACTCCCGCTCCTGCGAGCTGCTGCAGGGATTTCAGGGAAGGTCTTTGCTCGCCACTCCTGTCCCCCACTCCTGGAGGGGACCCCCATGGCTCTGCAGAGGCACATCTGCTCACCTGCCAGGGAGAAGGGGGATCACATGCTTACACCTGTGCCTGTGTGTGTGTTGGTGTGCATGGGTGCAGGTACATGCCCCAGATTGCAGCTGAAATGGTCTCGTTGCACGCCCCACGCACTGGCCACAGTGGATCTCCTGCTAGTAGTGTGCCCACACATGCAAAGCCCGGTGTGCCCACAGGTGTACCTTCAGCTTTCTTGACCATGCGCAAGCAGCACATGGAAAACCACATTGTCCATGTTGCTGGAGGTGTCAGCGTGGACTCACACACATGCCAGCCTGCCGACCTTGGTGCCACAGCATACATCCATCTACCGTCACTGTCTATGTCATCTACCTTCACTGCCCACGTCCATCTACCTTCGCTGTCCATGTCCATCTAGCTTCTCTGAACATGTTCATCTACCTTCACTGTCCACGTTCATCTACTTTCTGTCCATGTCCATCTACCTTCTCTGTCCACATCCATCTACCTTTGCCATGCACATCTGCCTACCTGTGCACTGCTGCGAGAGTGTCAGACCCGGCATGTCCATGCCTGTGTGAGTGCGGCTCCAGCCCCTTCTGAAGGAGTGCTGTAAATTGTAATCAGATTAGGGCAGCCGGTCGCTTAGGGCCCTTGAAAAGGGCATACGTCCCCTCATCAGTACCTAGCATTGAGTCGCACAAAGGGTCTAAGTAACTCGGCAGGGGTCGGGCCCTCTGGAGCGCAGGGGAGGGGGCTCGCCTTTCTTTTCTCTCTGTCCCTTGTAATTATGTCAATTTGCTAGCCAAATTGTTTGCTTGAGTGGACAGTGGGGGCTTGCCCCCCTTCCCGCCTCCCCCCCACCCCAAACCCATTCATGTGCTAATGTGGGAAGGAGCATGGCCTCCTGACTTCGGGAGGTGGCCCTCGAGGAGCAAAGCTCAGGGGGGCATGGGCCAGGAGCCCCTCGTCTGTGTGCCCATGGATGCCTTGGCCTTGCAGCCCAGACGAACAGGGCACTCCTGTTCGCGTCAGCCCATGGTGGGGCGTGCGAAGCCCAGCCAGTCACAGCCAGCCCTTTTTTTTCCTCTGGCCATCTCTCACCTGCACCGCATCCCTACTTGGGCCACCACATGCCCAGGGCCAGGAGCCATGCCCTGGCACAGCGGCCTTTTTGGCACACCTCCCCACCCGCGCACCTCCCAGCATTTGCATATATTCTGCCCGCAAATCCTTGTCAAGGGGAGCCTCTTTATTGCCTGTATAGATCACAGGGTGTTAGTTAAGGGGCTTCTTTGTGTTGCCTCAGACAGCTGGGGTCATCAAAAGTCCTGCAGTGGGAAGGAGAGACAGGAGGAGGGGGGAAGCTCTGACAATACAGACTGAAGGATTAAAGGAGCATATAAAGTTCCTATTGAGTGAGACAAGAGGCTGTTCACTCCCAAGATTGACAGCAACCAGGAGGCGATTCCCAACACAATGTCCAATTAATTCTCTACCCTCTTCGCTGCCGTCTCCTCCCTCCCTCCTCTCCTGGGCTGGGGCATGAGCAGGGAAGGGCTGAAGCTAAGATCCTCAAGAAGGTAATTAATTATTCCTGACTAAGAGGAGCCTGCCATGGTGCAGGCCAGTCCTTAGGCTCGCTGGGCATCCGTCCCCCTCCCACAGGCTCCCATCAGCTTGGGCCACTTCAGGGTAGTTTTCCTTTCCATTGCAGGCAGAGCTGTCCCACCAAGGGTCTATCTCCAAGGCAGGTCCTGTGCAATAACCATGGTTGGTGCTGAGCCCAGCAGAGGTAGCTGTAGGGCTAGAGCCAGGATGGCAGCGGTGTGCAGCAGGGCAAGGTGGCAGCAGCAGCAAGAGAGCTAGAGAGCAAGGTGAGATGCATGGGCAAGATGCATGGGCGTGCTAAGAATTTGGGGAGAGGCAGAGCAGCAGCTGCCAGGCCTGGGCATCAGGTCCTACCTGCGCGTGTGCAGTGGCAATGGTGAAAGCAGCTCAATCTACCCTGGTTTTGTAGGGAGAAGTGGGCTCCTGGCCATAAGGGTTCATTTTCACTGTCCCCTGGGCTGGTTGCCCATGCTGGTCCCAGTGCTAGGCATAGTGGGACATGTAAGATGTATTTGTGTGTGTACTCCTACCTCTCCTGCTGACTGCATCTCTTTGACATAACCCCATGTACAGGAGAGCAGAATCTGGGCCACCATGTGAAATTCCTGCAAACCACTGAGTATGAATGGTTTGATTTGTCTGGTCTATTTTTGTCACTTGCAAACATCTCAGCCCAGAGGGGAGGAGTAACCAGGAAAGCAGCTTTCTCCGAGCTGGCCACCTTTTCATTGGCACTCTCTGCAGTGCCAAGGCTCCCAGACACGGGTGGCAAATGTCCTTTCACAGTGGCAAACGTCTCCAAACCTTCTGGTTTGGGAGAAAAAGCCAAGCAGTCAGGTGGGCCTGGTTCTCACTGCAGGGGACGTTTTGGCCAGCCTGTCTCCTCTGTTCCCACTGCTCAGCACCGACCCCTTCCCCTCCACCACCCGTGTCTGTGGCTCAGAGTATGCCACCAGCCCCAGCTGGTGCAGGGTGGGGAACCGGTGCTGCCTGTCCCATGCACATCGTGAGCAGGAGATGCTGGTGTGGGGCTGCCAGTGGCTCAGCATCTCCTGCCCGCTCCCTCCCACCACACACACTCCCAGTGAAGTTGTTTGAAAGTCTTCCGTCAGTTTTCGCGGCCAGGAATAACAGATTAGCCATGATCTGATCAGCCCAGTATCTAAGCTGTATTCTCCCCGCTGACAAGTATTTGAAAGAGGGGAGGGGCCACTTTCAGCCCAACGATGAATCTTTCAACGACAAGAAAAGACCCTTTTTTCTCCCGCCAGCCACAGGCTGCTCCGCACTGTGTTGCTAAGCGAGACCCGGAGCCGCCGCTTGCACGCGGCTGGCTCCAGCGGAGCCCTCGGGTTAGCAGGATCAGGAGATTCACACCAGACATCTTGTTTTTTAGTGGGGGGGGTTTTCTTTTCTCACCCGCCTTTGACTGGCAGATAACAGCTCGGCAGCGAGGCCTGGGGATGCCCCTGCTGAGGCAGCTAGCCCTGGGAGGAAAGGGAAGATGCAGAAGCCTTTGGAGGGTGGGCTGGGGTGTTGGGGTCAGGAACTCAGCCCTATATGTCTGGGGTTTGCTGCCATGCATGGGGGTGTCCCTAGCCAGGCTGCGGAAGGGCAGCCACACACCCACAGCACCCATGTCCTGGTGGGATGAGGCGCAGCAGGACCTTGGGGGCATGGCCTTGGAGGATGCTCGGTGCTTGTGGCCAAGGAAGAGCCTGGCTTGGCTTCAGGCAAGGGTGGCTCTGGGCGTGGGCTTGCAGGGGGACACGTGGCAGAGGGAAACAGGAGGATGATCTCCGGGCTTGGGCTAGCCTTTTGATCCCTGCAGCCTCACGCTGCTCTGGAGCACCCTCTCTGCCTGCCAGCACCAGCCGGGGCAAAACACCCTGTGAGGAAGAAGGGAAATCACTAAAACAAAGGCTTTCCAGGCTATTTCTGGAGCTGCCAGCATGAGGTGCCCTCGCCTAAGACATGGTGCTCCCAACGCCCTCCTCTCCCGCAAGGCAGCGATGCAGGCAGGGCTGCAGGCTGCCAGGCCCTGGGCTGGCACCTTCCCAGAGCCCTGCCTGCCCTCCATCGCAGGCAGGGTGCTGAGGGGGAGGAAGGAGGCTCTCCTTCGTGTGTGCACCACTCCAGGGACTCTCTAGTGTTGCTCTAGTTTGCTCGCCAGCTGTGAGCAAAGGCACCCCAGAGTATTACTGATACACAGCAGCTCGGGCTCTTTGTGCTCAGCCCTGTGTGGGAAATCCTCCCTCTCCCCTCCTGTAGAAAGCCTGGAGAAACTCCCTCATCCCTACCTTGACCTGGGAAGACCTTCTTGGCCTCAGAATCCTGACAACCCTCAATCTCGTGGTGGAGGTGACCAGGACTCGTTGCTCTGACATGCTGAAGGACTGTGGAAGAGACCCACAGGGAGGCTGTTTCCCTTTCCATGGGAAATGGGAACAACTCTGGCATGGCACCACAAGCCGCTTCCTTCTCATGGCCATGCCCTGTGCCCAGCTGGTATGAAAAATCCCAGGGAAAGATGCCAGAGGTCCTGCAAAAGTTTCTACTGCTTTGAGCAGCAAAAAAAAGGGAAGAAATCCTGAGCCTTCGGGTTTGAAACACAAAAGGCCAGATCTGTGGCTGTGACACATCTCCCTTTCTATAGCTTTAGCAGCACAAAGCAGCTGAAAAACTGGCTTCTCTGGCAAGCTGAGCTCTCCTCCAGTTTGGGGGGGTCGCTTGGTGGCCGAAAGGGCAGCGCTGGTGCTGGTGCCACAGCATTGGAGTCATGATGACTTCCTCCAGTATTCCTGGAAATGGGAGTACCTGTGTGTGGTGTTCTGGGGGAAGGTGCTGTTACAGTACGGGTGCTCTATCAGTTAGTGCTTGCCATGGATAGCAGCGGCTGTGCGGGCTGTGCGGGCTGCTTGCTGTGCTTGGCAGTGGGCACCCACCCCAGTAAAACCCTCCCAGCCAGCAGCTTCTCAAGGGCACGTTCAGATCTCTCTAGGTTTGAGCCAGCAAAGCACAGGTGAGGTCTGCTGCCCTCTGAGACACGTCTCAGTCCCACCTGTCCAACTAACTCTCTGTCATCCTTTTCTCCTGGCCGTTAGCCAGCCTGGCAGGGGCAAACTCCCGGCTTTGGGACTTTCGCACTGCTCTGGTACTTCAGGTCAGATTCCTCACTGCTTTTGGGTGGCTCTTCCAGCCATGAGGCACTCCCAGGCACAGACAGGTCTCCTGCCTTGCTCTGCAGCCAGGAATCGCCTGTATGGAGGAGAAGTGGCAGAGCTGAGGGGATGGAGCACATCCCCCATCCTCTCCTGGGAAGACCAAAGGACTTCTGACAAACATTTTAAAGCTTCCTGGCCCACTGCTTGGTTCAACCTGCAAATGGCCTCTGTTCCTCTCAGATAAACTGCCCAACTCCTTCACTGTATCATCTGCAACACAGCATCATCATAGCACTGACCAGGTTTCTGGTCATGTGCTACAAACAGCAAGTCTCCAGCATCAAAACAAATTGCTCTTACTTCATTCCTTTTGTCTTGGGTGTTTCTCTTGTCTTTCCCCCCAAGCCTTGGCTTTGCCTTGACTTGTACTTGGCAGGTGCTGGAAGGTGCTTTGTGGGTGAGAGAGCAGCAGCATCCCATTTGGCTGTGTGTTTCTCCGGGGAATCCTGAATCACTAAAACCAATTTATACTCTTTAACTCTGGATAGTGTCTACATTGAAAATGCTCCCTAAAACCCTCCTCTGGGAAGGATGTGGTCTGCAGAGGGAGACCTGAGTGTCCCCCTGACAGTCTGACCATCTGTGGGAGAGCACAGGGGCTCTTCTTTGGCCAGGGGCTGGGCTGCACCACGTCTTCTTGAGAATGAAAGGAAAATTTGCCTTCAAGGACTAGTCGGTAAAACCTGATCTGAGAATTCATGTCCCAGTGCTGAAATAAACCATTGTGCAGCAAAGAATAGTACACAATGTAAGCACTCAGGAAAGAAGAAAATAATTTTATCCTGATTTCTAGTGTCTTCCTGACTTGCGAGCACCCTTCCATACTCACACATGTCAGCAGAACACAGTGGAGATATATTTATATGAAAATCTGGCTGTCTCCACAACTATCTATAGCATTTCTTTCTGTGTCCTTAGCTCCATCCCATGGCTGTGGGTTTGGTTTGCTTTGGATTGGTGCTGATGCCTGGAACATCCCTGTGCAAAGGGACAGTATCAGCACCCTGTATCCAAAGGGGACCGAAATGAAGAGCCATCGTGCAATCACACCAGCAGCTCGGATGGGTTGGGGGGCTCTTGGGGAGCCTCAAGCTTTGCAGCATCCTTTTCTGGGGCGTCACTGGCAGGGAAAGGGGTCCCCCCCAGGGCCTCCCTGCAGACGAGGGCCCCCGCTCAGAAAGAAGTGGCGGCACATCAGTATGCAGAAGTGGTTGCCACTTGCCAATAAATTAGCATAAACCACTCTAGGAGGTAAATAGACATACAAGGCGCCAGTGTGTGCAGCGTGGGCTGCGGCTTTGTCTCAGCCCCACTATTGTCACGGCCCCTGCTGCACACTGACCGAGTGGGGCCGGTGTGGTGGGCTCTTACACTTTTGACTGCTGGATAAAAGGAGGGAACATAAAGAGAGGGGAGAACTTTTTTTTGGGTTTTTTTATAAGTCCAGACGAAGTTACAGACGTCTGTTAAACGTCAATTACAGCTGAATAAAGACGTCTGCTTGAGGCTTAGTTATGGCTCCTTTCAGCCACCAAGATTTTTCCAGGGCTGGCCTGGGATGCCTTCGGCAACCTAATTTGGAGATTGTAACTCTATAAACAGGCTCTGGCATTAATCAAGGCTGGTGAAAATGCAAATGATGGCGTGGAGGGGACTCGAGGACGGGACGGGGTCCTACGCCTTGCAACTCAGGGCAGGGAGTAAAAAGAGGAAAGCAAAGAGGAGGAAGAAAGGGGCCATGCAGAGGAGTGGAGATCCATAAATAGAGAGCTTGGTGAGGTTTGCTGACTTTCCTCCTGGTGCTCTGGGAACGTGGTCTGTACCTGACTCCGCTTCCCGCTGATTAACCCTCATGGTTCTCCTGGCCGTATGAGCCCGGTTGTGTAGGTTTTTCCCAGCAAGACCAAAGCCAAAACACCAACCTAACAGACATTTAATGCTGTAAAATCCTGGAGGATCACTGGGTGCTTTGGAGCATCCAGACTATATAAGAGAGGGTGTCAGAGCAGTGTGGAGACTGCAAGTTGTCACTCTTTTGGGAGCGCAGCTCATGCCCTACGTGGTTCCCCACTGCTTATTATGTGGCTTGTTGATATTGTCTCCATTTTGTCATGGGAAAAAGGCCTCTGAGCTCTAGCTGAGGGGAGGTGGGGAGGGAATGAAGTCCCAGGTCAGCATTGTCCACACCATTAAAAGTCATCCTGGTGACCATAAAGATCAAAGCACTCTTCGACAGGGACAAGGTACCTAGGGACTTTCTTCCCTTTTGGACACATCCACATTGAGAGGACGAGGTTGCAGGGCTGGAACTCCCCTTGGCCCCACCAGCAGTATTGCCTTGTGTCCTGAGATAGGTCATTACCTGGTGAGGAGAACCACATCCTATCCTATAGCCATGTCATAGCCAGATGTCGCAACCCAAAATATAAGGAATAAGCCTGAAAAATCAGGGTGGAAACAGTGCCGATGCTGAGGGCTCACAGTGTCTTCTGTGTGCTATGGAACAGGTTCACTTCTCACTCCTCGACCCATGGAGCATCCTTCCCATGCTCTGCCCTGGTGCTCAGAACTGTGCCAGCCCAATGCACCATGAAGTGAATATGGGATGAAGGGTCCAGAGAAGCTCCAATCTCCCTCCCTTCCTCAGATCTTCTGGGAATCCTCTTTTCTGGAAAAGTTTGAGAAGACAGGTGCAACATTTTAGAGGTAACGGGAACACAGAAGCCCCCTTCCTTGGGAGAGCATTTTCTCCTCTCGTTTCCACTTCATTGGGAGCATCCTCTCCCCAGCCCAGCCTCTCTTTTTTTCTTCTTCCTCATGCCCTTTCTCCCATCTCACATGGTCACACACTTTCCTGTCTCCTCTCTATTTCCATATCAGGAAAATCAAACTGGTAGAGAGACACAGAAACTCCAAAGACCCCTCTTTCTTCTTCCTTGGAGAAACTCGGTGTCTACTGCACTGAATTCAATACATCCAGAGTACCACGTTCCTCCTCAGCCCATGGTTGGAGTCCTGGCCACCTCGCAGACCTGCCATGGGACTGGCTTGAGGGGGTGATAGAAAGAGGGATTTATTGCAGAGCATTGAAACAGAAACATATAGCCCAGGTCCTTCCACTTCGGGTGGTGATCAGGAGGGAGTCTGCCCTTCCCAAGCCATCAGCCTGTCACCACTGGGGACTGAAACTAGGTGTATTTTTGGTTTCCATCCACCCATAGCCTCTTCATGATGGGCTGAAAAACCAACTGCATGCTTCTAGAAAACACCTGAAGGATCCCCTCCAGCCTGAAGAGGGTGTACAGGAGGGATTTGGGCCAGAGGACCTTCTTTTGTTTATAGTTTTTACATAGCTGAGCAGTTTTCCTGCTGAAGCATCCTAAGAAACCTGTGGTTGGTCCTGGGAAAGTGTGAATGAGGGAGGCGACGTGCCGAGGCTGTGGGGAACCCCCAGCAAGGAGGTGAAACATGTTTATGGGTGTCTTTTGCAGGTTTTGGTTTTTTTTGCAACGGGATGCAGCTCAGGGGAAAGCCAAGAAAAGGACAGGAGGGTGAGACCTCAGAGGGCTGCAAACACTGCCATAGGCAGCGATGCAGAGCAGCGGTCCCTAAACACTGGGTTGGACTGGGTTGGACTGAGATTGCCAGTTCTCTGCAGATGTTACCGTAACCCAGAGTTGACATCCTTTCCCCTTTTGTCTGGGAAGAGGAGGACAGACGGCTTTTTGGGGAGCTGACAGCACTTCCAAGGAAAGGAAGGTCAGCCCTTGCAGTGAGAAGGTATCACTGAGCCCAGAAATCAAGAGACAACAGAAAAAGAAAGGGCTGGCGGTGGGCAAGAGGATGGAGCTGAGAGGATCAAAAAGGAGGATGTGGATCAGGGCACGGAGCCAGCCCAGTGGACAACACCCAGGGCTTCCTGAAAAAAACGGAGGATGGGGTGGACCAGCGACAGCTGGAAGATTTAATTGCTCCTCTCCACAGACCTGCTCGGCTCCCTCCCTCTCAGATCTGCATTTCAATATGAGAGCAGCAGTAAGTGGGATGCCGCTGGAAGGGGTTAGAATGATTAATCATTTAAAAAGCAAGATCTTAATTACAGGGTGCAATTTTTGCTATTTAAGGAGTCCATTAGTTTCCAGAAAGGAAAAAAAAATATATATATATTGCAGGTTATTCTCCTTTTGAAGAAAATGAGAGGAGGGGACCAGGGGGCCACAGCACCCAGGCTGGCGTGGCCGCCCCTGCAGGGGCGAGGGCGTTGGTGTGCGAGGATGGCGAGGGGGAGGTGGTGTCATTTGTTCTGTGAGTGATATTTTTGAAGGGTGCTGGCTGTGAGCATTCGCCGCGCTCAACCACGCATTGGCACAATCTGTGCCGGAGCAGGCAGACGGCTTCTGCTTAGCCTCCCCCAGCACAGCTCCTCCTCCCCGGGGGCAAGGGGAGGATTCGGCCGCTGTCAGCACCACTGACCTCTCAGCCGAAATAGCTCCCAAAGGTCTTATTGGGATGTAATTGCCATGATAACAGCTTGTCTGCTGGGAGCCCGGCCAAGACCTCGCACAGCTCGTCTCACCCATGGCTGGGGCAGCTCTGACTATGGTGGGGGGCTGCAGAGTACTGTGGGCCACAATGCTACCCCTGATCGGTGACACAGGACATGGAAGCGTAAGGGAACGCTGGCTCAACTGATGCCCGCGATGCCCCAGCCCTGGTGTCTGTGGGCTCGGCCCCATCTCACCCCGCGTCGCAGCCTGGAGGGAGGTGACGGGGGTTAATCGCCCACCGCCTCCCCTCTGACCCCTCTGTGGGTTTTTCTCTTGTATGGTCATTTAGCCGTCCCCTGACACAAAAGGGAGCGATTAAACACAGCTCAGGCCCTTCATGCTTTAGTGGATTAATTTGCTGATCCCCCACGGATTAAAGGTCTCGACAGGATCAGCAGGAGCAGCGGGGCAGACCCCGGCGGGAGGAGGCCAGCGATAGTCCCGGGCAAGCCCCAGCCCGCAGCAATCCCCCTCTCTGGGGACTTCGCGGTGTCACAGAGCCATGTCAGGGTTCACGGCATCGGAAGCTCGTCTAAATACCGCGTTCCCAAACCCTCCTGCTCGCTTTGCCGAACAGCCGCGGGACGTGGGGTCCCTATCGCCTCGCCCGCTCCGGGGAGCAGAACCTGTCCCCAGTATACCTGGCAAAGGCAGATGGGTCAAGCTGTGAGCGGCTGCTCTGGACGAAAGAGGGAACAGTGGTGACTCTGGGGGGCTGCACCCCAGTGTGGGGGGGTGCAGTTGCCCTCCCCAGGCCTGCAGGAAGCAGAGATTGCATCTGCCTTTAATTACTCCCTTTCTGCATATCAGATGCTTGTGCACCTTCTGCACATGAATGCTGATTAATTGCAGGGTTAGGCTCCGAGGCAGGCCGGACCACATTATTTCTGATGTTTGCTCTTTTCACGAGGAGAATAAATGCCATGAATCCACAGTAATCAGTGGCTTTTAGCTTGTCACTCTTATGACACTCTTTACTTAGACCAGGAAATGGCAAATGTGGTGGAAATAAGAACTTTATTATCTGGGTTTTTTTTTTTTTTTTTTTGTCTCCCAAAAGGGAGGTGTGTGGCGCGGAGGGGGAAGAAGGTGGTGGGGGCATCTCACAGGAGAGGGAGAAAGCAGCTCCCTTTTCCCTGCACCCAAGGAGCTGCTCTTTGCCCTGTTCAGCAAGGGAGAGAAGAAAAGCAGCAGCATCTTCTTTGTGGAAGGACGCCGGGGCAGTACAAAAGATTGGGGCTGTCCTGGAGATGGCAGCACCCTGGGGATGGTAGAGCTGGAGAGTAGCAGTGTCTCTGCCACCCTCTGTAGCACCCATGGCCCTGCCTGAAATACCAAGCATGGGCGTGCACCGTACGCCGTCTCTGGAAAAAGATGTCCCCGTGCGCTGCATCCAGCCTGGGAGACACCCCATAGCCTAACAAGCAAGGAACAAGGCTGAGGGGACACCCAGAAAGGTGCAGGGATGAGCGCTGGGAGACGACCAGCAGCACCCACAGCATCTCCCATCCCTCATCTCTTGCCTTCCCTGGCCGGCAAGACCCGCTCTCCTCCCAGCCGAGCCCCATCGGCTCAGGTGGGAAACCCTTTCACCGCCTCCCTCAAAGCCCTGCTACCGATCTCATTGCCACCGCTTAGCTCAGTGCGAGGGCAGCCCTCTGCTTTTCAGCGGCGAACATCTGGCGTGCGGCGGGCGGCTGGCCACCGGCCGCCTCCGGCCTCCTCCCCACGCTGCCGGGGATACCCGCAATCAGGCAGCCCTCGAACCCCCGTCCGTGGCCCTGCTCAGGTGAGCACCCAGTTCCCGGGGCTGGGGGTGTAATTAAGGTTAATCAGAGGGCCGGGGGTCAGGGTGGTGGTGGGGAGACCCAGCGAGCCTAATGGCGGCCGTAATTAGGCAGCTGTGGAGAAGCGGTTAATGAAGACGGCAACCGTTAATAAAGCTCTTCCTGAGCAGCCTTCTGGCCCGGGTAATTGAGGGATTTGCAAGTGCCATCTCCCCCTTAACCCTGTAATGAGCAGACCCGTGGCGGCCCACGTTAACCCTTCCAGGGATGGAGGTGGTGGTGATGGGGCCATCGGCAGCCTCTCGCTCTGCAGGGACGTGGCAGCGGGGCTGGGGTCGTGGGAGGTGAGTTTGAGCCTCTCCCCTTGCCTACTGGTCCCCAGGGCTCCCTCTGCCCCGTGGCTTCCCCAAGAGCCCTTTGAGCCATGCTCAAAGCGGCTGGCAGAGACTTTTCTCGCAGATGCTGTGGTTTCCCACGCCTGCCTCGGCATTATGCAATCCACCCCCACCAGCCCTCACCACCCCCCCGGCCCCACCACCCACCAGCGCCGGGATGTCATCATCAGCCCAGGCCCTGGGAACCCACATTGTTAGCTTAGTAAATAGAGAAATCCCCACTCAAGCATTGCAAATGAGGGCAGAGGGGGAGCCGGGGAATCGCGCCGGCCACGGCAGGCCGCAGGGTCTCTCCCATCTCTCTCTCTTTGAGTTGTCAGATGAATTCAGTGGTTAACAAAGAGCAAGGGAGGGAGCTGAGCTGCCATTGCAGCTGGACAGGGCAGTAAGAGCAGGCAGGACTGCACCGCTCTGGCGAGAAGCTTCGGCCCTGCGACACCTGCCACAAGTGGGGAGGAGCCCGGCATACCCACGCGGCTGTGTCTGCCATACCTGAGCACCAGCAGGTCTGCACCCCAAGGCTCATACTGCAACAGGGGGTGATGTTTCGGAGGGTGAGGCAGCCAGGGGAGAGGCTGAGAGGGCTGGGGACACGTCCCATCCTCGCTCCACTTCTCTGCTGCTGGTTGTACCTGCAGTTCCCCGGGGAGTCCTGGGGACCCGGCTGAGCTATGGGGACCCACTGTGCCCAAATGCTCGTGAGCATCCAGAAAGTGTCAGTAAGGAAGTGAGGCAGATCAAAAGACATAGAAATGCTTTTATTTTCATCTAAAATAGAACACAAGCACAAAAAGGCTGCTTTTACAAAGCAGTGGTTCTGCTTCTCTGAATGGGGCATGAAAATCACCCAGTGAGGAGAGCACCCAGTGCCCAGCACCAGCTCTGGCAGCAGTGATGCTGCTTTGCCTGCAACACAGCAAAGCCTCTCTTGGCCCTACCAGAAGGTTTTCCTTCTCCTCTCACCGGGATCCTCCCATTTCTCTTAGCTCTGGCTTTCTGCACACGCAGGGAGATGTTGGGAATGGCACACGCTCCCCTTTACAAGGTGCGCAGGGGCCAAGAGGTGCTGTACAAGTACACCTCGCTTCGTGCTGGTGTCTGAAACCACTGAATACCTGCATCTGCAACAGCCTGCATCAGTCGGGGTGGCTGGGGGATCTTCAAAATCTTTATTAAGATGCGGAGGTGTGGATGCCCTTCTCTGCCGGTTACCTTAGCCTAGAGCCTGAGAAGGTCATGGCAACATGTTGGGAGCTTCGCAGACCTTCTTCCCTGCCTGGTGCTGTGAGCAGCAATGCTGTTCCTGACACCGAGCAGTGCTCGAGGTCTCACTGCCACAGCGCCCGCAGAGCTGCTGACCACAGGAACCCCATGGGTGGGCACAGCCAGAGGGTCAGGAGGAGCCACGAGCCCTTGGCTGGGGCTGGGCACCCCGGGGGTGAAGAGGTGAGACAGACACAGAGCTTCAGGAGAGTTTTCTCTCATAATAAAAAGCTTTGGCCATCATCAGTGGATATGGGAAATCCGCCTGGAGATGTCAGCTGGGAAAACTAAGAGCATGTTTTCCCGGGCCATGGTAATTTGTAAGGGGTTGAAAGATCTCAGTCTTTGGTTTCTAATGCTAACCTGGCTTCATCGAACTGCCTTGTTAAACTCTTTTATTATAACACATGCTGGGTTTAAAAAAAAACAGCCTTACTGAAGGTGATAGCAAAACCATTTTGCTCACAGGTCTCTGCCCCTGGTTTCTGCCGCTGCAGTGGGACCAGCAGTGGGTGGAGGAGGCTCAGGGAGCCCCTGAAGTCCTGCTGGGGGAGTTGGCAGGACACTGGCAGCTCAGCCACCCTGGTAACTTGTGCCATGAGGTGCTTGTCAGGGACCAAGTCCTTACCCTAGCGTAAGCAGGGGCATGTGCAATTGCAATCAGGCAGACAGAGGCTGAGCTGCTCAGATCCAGTACTGGGAGTGAACCCCAAACTACCCCATTTTGGAGGGTACAATTGGCACCTGGCACCACTGTGCCATAAGTGCCTACTCCTGCGCCTGTCCCCAGGCAGGGACAGCCCAGGGGGAACGCCAACCCTTATCTCCAGGGCTTTGCAGAGCAGTGGGTGGTGCTGCAGCCTGAGGCTGCAAATATGTCTCTTCCCAAAGGTCTTGGACTACCCTCAGGTCAACCCTCTCCCACTATAGATTTACTGCTGGTTATACTGGGGGGATTAGAAGGAGCCAAAACCTTCTCCTCTGAGACAAACCCGAAGAGGGGATGGATGTTTGTCCTGCCCTGTGCATCAGTGTGTGTTGAGGGTTAGGAAAGAAGATGCTGGGAGGAGAAAGCAGCTTTGAGGAGTGCTTGTATTTGGGAAGGACGATGAAGAAGAAACCTCTCCCTGCAGCCCCACAATCTCAGGGCCCAGGTGCTCTGGGTGCTTCACAGCCACACCAAGTGGGCAACCATGCTGCAAGGTCAGGTGAGCTCCCAGGATCTTCCAGCCTCACACCTTTGCACTTCAGGAAATCAGCGGCAGCTCAGCCCACATCCCTCCATCCCTCTACCCATCCCCAGTCCCACAGGCTGACCTTGCAGGGACAGTCCAGCCCAATGGTGCAATACATCAGCTGCTGCAGCACCCACTCCTGGCCCAGCACACCATAGGCTCCCCAAGCAGGGAGCTGCAAGTGAACTGTCACTTCTAGGTATTTTAGGGTGGCTTTTTCTGTTTCTCAAGGAGAGAAAATTCCTATTAAATCATAGATAAGTGAAGGGAAGAAAAAGACTCCGGAGACCAAGCCGTCTCCAATGGCTGGTGGCTGCTGGTGTTGAGCATCACCAAAACAACCTGGTAACAAGTAAATCCTCTCACTAATTCTTTACCAGCAAACCTGCTTTGGCAGATCCCACATAGAATAAAATATGTAGATTTTTCATGAGAAGGTGGTTTGTGTTTTTTTTTTTTTTTGGCTCCATGCTCCACAAAACACATTTACCCAGTCACATACAAAATACATTTATCCAGTTTCTTTAAAACAAACAAAATAACCTCTACTCTCCATCTGGCCCCTCTCTCTGCTCCTTTCTAGCCTGGTCTGCTTCTCTATTCCTCGCAATATGGAACATGACAGGGTATTTTCAATGCTATTTTTGTCCGTTGTGTCATAGCTTATATTTAAAATAGCATTTAAATCTGCCAAGTAGTGCGGTGTTTTAAACTGCTGTCAGACTGAATTTCTCCTCCTACATACCGCAGATTTCAGCTACGACTTAAAGACAGCTGAGGGAAGCTTTTGAGGAGGGGGGAGGTGGAGGTGGTTGGGGACCAGATTGTCTGCAGGTGTGAGGACAGTCAAAGGATATTAATAAGGTAAAGGGATGCTAAAGGGGCTGGAGGGGGTCATAACCCCAAAGAAAACCCGAGAAGGTTCATATGGGAGTGAAATCTCCTTCGCAAAGGAAGCTCTCCTTCAGGACAAAAGGATGCGATGGTGGGACCAGGGGTCTGCATCCAGCAGCTGCAGAAATGAGGGATCCCTGTTCTGAAGGCAAAATGAAAGACTCCCATCAAGTGGCATTTGCTCTGCTTTTGGGGTTTGTCTCATGGGTCCCCAAAATAGGGTCAATTGAGCCTTTAGCGAGAGCAGCTCTAAGACAGAGGGGAGATTGTGCTGCCATGCTTGCATTGGGGTTTATTCTCCCTTTCTTCGTCATTTATTTTTTGGGACACAGCTGACATCTGAGAAGCCCTGCAGTGAAGTATTACAGTCATGGGCCATGGTCAATGCCTGGGGAAGGGCCCATTCCTCCTCCTTACACTTACAGGGATCTAAAAATCTGCTGGTCCCTTCCTTCACCACCATTAATAAACATTGCAATCATCCCCAGCAGAGCTGGCTTGGTTAGAATCGTTAGAAACATCAGCCTAACTTCTTCCAGCCAAATCCTCTTCCAGCTCAAACATCCATGACCCCTCTGAAGTCAACTCCCACTGAAAGAGATGCTCCAGAAATGGGTTTTCTTTCCCATCTGAGCCACAACCACGTTTGCTTCCTATGTTCAACCTTGAGGTCTTCAGGTGCTAGAGCAACTGTGTGCCCGCTTGTCCCCTTCACATGTCCTCCTCTACCCGTGGGCACATCCCAGCAGTGTGATGGGTCATGAGTAGCATCTCTTGACCTCTTCTCCTTTGCTCTGCTCTGCCGCTGTGAGCATCCTCGCTTTCGTATCAGTATCATAAGAAGATGCACCATGCCACCATGCTCCCAGTTGCCGGCACATGAAGAGCACGGGGATGCCCAGGCCTTCCCTCCCTCCCTGGATGCTCCTGGCTTCACTTTGCTCAGCTCAGCTGCCTGCGTGGGAACTGTTGGTAGCACAGGGAGGGACAGTAGAGGTGGGAACATCTCCATGCCAAGCCTGGCAGGCACAAGCCCTCACCCTACTGCAGAGGAGTTTGGTGTCTCTTCTTCTCCATCTTGTTCTTGGCTGAAGTGAAGGTCTGCTGCAGCCCCACCAGAACAGCCAACATTCAGGGGAGGTTTCCTCCTGCACCCCTCTCTGTGGTAAGAGCTTCATGCACAAGGGTTGCGGGATCTATACCAGCCCCTTGCACAGCCCTACACTTTTTCCAGCGCCAATGGCACCCACACCGGCCCTGACGGCCGCTGGATCCTCCCTGATGCTCAGAGGGATGGGTGTTTGACAGGGTGCTCCCAGCCTGCAGGCACCCCTACCTTCCAAAGAGGGTTGGAGTTTCTTTCCTGCAGCCATCCGAAGCTTGTTTCTTGCTCCATCTCCGCTTGTGTCTCACCCTCTCCTGGGACACATGTGCCTGCCATTGATATCTCCTATCTCCCATCCTCTTCTGTCAACACCGCCTGAGGAAGGGACAGATTTAATTTTTAGCAATGTGTCCTCTGTGTCAATAACTCCCCCTCGTCCTCTCCTGGATGGCAGGGCTATCTGCTCACCCATCTCTTCCTCTCTGCATGGCAGGCAGCTTTCCCCTGCCTCTCCACTCTCCTTCACCATTTCCCCTTCTGCCTGGAGTTTTCCATCACTCACCCTTGTTCCCAGAGGAAGAGGTGACCCTTCCTGCAACTCCTTGCCGTGTCACCCAGTGCCACATCCCTTGTGCCAGACCCAAAACCAGCTCTGCCAACCCTCAGGCCAGGATGGTAGAGATATCTGCGTTACATCCCATGGCTTGCTGGGCTGAGACAGGACTATCACTGGGATCTCTCCCTTTGGGATAACCTTGTGCCTCCAGCACGATCCCGTTCCCCAGCTCCTGTTGGGATGGGGCGATGCCCTGTTGGTAGGGGTGCCTAGTTGGCTTTGGTTATTTATTCCCCCAAAGGGCAAGGCTGGGGAAGGGGCATGGCCGGCTCTGAGATTGCATCGTGGCGCGTTAATCAGCCACATTAAAATTCCAAGACAGCTCCTGCCAAAGTGGCTGCACGCCGTGCAAGGTGGCTGGGAAACGCCGGGAGCCGTGACAGGCAGGCGCGCAGGCAGACAAAGAGCTCACTCCGTCACTCTGGGTCTGCTCCAGGAGGAGAAAACCAACACGCACACGTACACCTCCACACCGCCGCGCAGCCCCATGCTGCCTGGCCACACCGATGCCACCGGAGAGCCCTAAGCGAGCTGGCACCCAATGGCTGGGGTCTTGCCAGCATCCCAGCACCAGCCCAGGGGGATGTCTAGGCTGGCTGGGCATTCTGGCTGACCCCAGGGGCGGTCACGGGGATGGGTGGAACCCACCCTGGGGGACTGAGATGTCACTGCGGTGGAGACCACCCGCTGCTTAGCCCCCAGCATCCCACCCCTGCCTGCGGGGGGGTGGGGGGGAGGTGGGGTGTCCCTGTGGGGCTGAGAGCCCCCGGGGCGAGAGTCCCCCCAGGCCCTGTGTCCCCTCCCAAGCCCCTGCCAGCTGTAGTAATGCGTTTTGCCACAGGGTGCCACTGTGGCAAAGCGGTGAGGGCGGCCGGGCCCCGCAGCCCTGTTGTGTAAGCGGTACCTGGCGTTACCACGGCGGCCCCGGGTTCCTTCTCCCTCCACCCCCCCCCACCCGCCCCCCGCCCACCTCCCGCCGCGGAAACTGCGGCAGGAGCCCCCTAGATGTTCATCTGAGGGGACGGTGCTGCCAGGGGACACCTGCACCGCAGGGCAGAGGAGAGGATGCTGGGGTCCCCTCTGGGGTGTCCTGCAAGTGACCCGGGGACGGTGCGGACCGACACGTTGCCAGTGCGGTGGCATTGCTCCGTCTGCGCCAGGCCGAGCAGGGAGCAGAGATCCAGGAGGTTCTGTGGCACCACGGGCCGTGCCAGTGACTGAGAGGGATGCTGCGTGACTGTGGTGTCCAGGAACGACGTGCCAACCCTGCTCCTTGCCTGCATTTGGGGTGCTGGGCTCTGGGGATGCAGCTTCCTGACAAAGGGGGCAAGCTGGGGGGCAAGCAAGAGTCTGGTGAGGCTGCGGCCACTCACCTCCTCCAGCCTTTCTCCAAGGATGGAGCTGGCCAGCCCTGCCTCCCACAGCCGGGCCTGCGGAAAAGGGGATGCTGCAGCTGGGGCACCCCATCCCACTCCACCCCATCCCATCCCATCCCACTCCACCCCATCCCATCCCATCCCATCCCATCCCATCCCATCCCATCCCATGGAGGCAGCACTATAGAACTGAGCAGGCTAGGTCCCGCACCCTGAATTTCTCATCCTCCTGGCACATTCTGGCCCCTTCCCAGCCTCTCCCCAGAGCGGAGGAGGTGCCCCGGGGTGGCTCAGCCCTGCACCCACAGCAGCACCCCAGCAGACCCATTCTGCACCCACGCGAGGATGCAGCACGGCTCAGCCTAGGAAACAGAGCTGATCAGAGCTATGAGGGATCAGGCCACAAACGTGAGATTTTTTAGGGTGAAAAGTGCTCTGTAAATGGCAGGCGGTGGGATCCTGTGTGCTGCATCAGCTGCAGGCGGAGAGAGAAAGAGGATTCGCTTCTTCCCTCACTAATAAAGTCTGGCTGAAATGACACAGTATAATCAGTGTTTACCTGGGAGTTTACATATGGTTTGTTGTAATTATAGTTTCAATTCCTGCTTTTGCATTTTTTTTTATTTTTTTTTCCCAACATCTATTTTTCAATCAGTAAAAGTAAATACTATTTTCAGCCCAATGTAATTCTTCCACTCCCGTGGCCACAAACACAGCGAGGAGAGCGATTCCATTTGCGCGCTGTGCAATTGAGCAGAGAGAGGAGCCTGGCGGCTGCGGGGCATCAGCAAAGCCACAGCCGAGCAGGGACCTGGGGATGAGCCTCTCCTTCTCGCCATGAGTCCCCCAGGACCTCCATCCCACCCGGCAGGGCTACCTTTGCCAGTAAAACTCAGCGTCAGGCCCAGGCGCTGCTTCCCATCGCGTCGGCATCGTTAAAACCCTAAAGCTGCCTGGTCGGAGGCAGCAGGGAAGGGATAAGAGCCATTAGGTGCAACATCATTTATTTCAGGGCTGGCAAAGCTTTGTTCCAGCTTGGGGATTGAGTTGGCACTAAAAGCACCACGATCCCACGGATTTAATTTTTTTTCCCCCCAGTTTTTACGGGTGTGATTTATAATGAATCAAGGATGCCAGTGTCAGGTCCCTTTCTTCACCCAACTATTGTCATACACACACACACGCTGATTAAAACCACCCGGCCCCCGCCGGTTCCTCCTTGTCCATCCATCAGCCGCTCTGGGGACAAACTTAGACATCCTGCTTCTAGCCCACACCTCCATCCGTGCATGTTCTGGTGCCGTGGGTTTTGAGCCAATATGGGTATTAATTTGGTGTGCACATACACACTTTTAAATATGTATATAGACAGATGTATTTATTTATGTCATGCCCCTAAATCCTTGTAAAAATAATTGGGAGCTCTGTCTCAGGAAGGAATTGGGCATTATTGGGATGCAGAATAAAAACATCGCCCTAGAGACATGCAGAGGGTTTCCAGCTCAGCCACTCCAGTTGAATGTTTGCCGGTGACAGCCCCAAATCAGGCACCGCTTGAACACAGTGCCAAGGCAGAGCCGCTGCCCGAGGCCGGTGGGCAGACGTAGGAGGGGAAGCGGGGCGATGGGGAACCCTTCTCCTGCCCGGAGGGTCTCAGTCCCTCAGGGGAATCAAGCTGAGGCCAGCAGCCCTGCTGGCACCCGTTACACCCCAGCATCCTCATCACCCTCATTTTGGGGTTAAAAAATAGGTGATGAGGATGCTTCTCCTTGGCCTCCATTCTCCGACGTGCCCCACGCCCTGCCAGGGGAATTATTGTTTTATACCATCCCCATCCCCAAAAAATGCTGTTTTCTCCCCAGATGCACACGCTGCCCCTCTGAATATCTCAGGGACCAAAGGGAAAAATTGCAGCGAGGGTTTTTGGAGCAGCCCCTCTGCCCCAAGGCCCCGGGGCGGCAGGCGGGGGAGCTGAGCAGCCCCGCAGCAGCCGGAGCTCGCTGAGCGTTTGAAGTTTGCCTGTCCCGAAGCACGAGCGGCTTCAGCTGATACATCCTGGGAGGCCAAGTTTGGGTTCTCCTAAGGCAGAAGAAAGGAGGGTGAATGTTGGCCGGGTGGAGAGAATCATCCCTCTCCCACTGCTGCCTGACACTGAAGAGAAAATGAAAAGCCAAGCAGTTTTTAAAAAAAATAAAATAAAATAAAATTGTTTTCTCCCTCACTTCCACAAAAAGAAAAAAGCTTTTCTCACCAATCCCAAGCATGAATATATTTTCTTACTATATTTCTTAAAAGCCTACCTCTCGACCTTTTTGCTCCCAAATTAAGAATTAGCTGGTTTAAACCCTTACCCAAAATATTTATCGTGAGGAACAAAGATATTGGAATTGTCTCCGGGGTTGGATTTCAATTCTCCCTTTCAGGCTTTTATCTTTTCAATCCAAATTTCAGTGACAATAATCCAAATTTGATTGACATTAAAATTATTTATTGTCACATTGTAGCTGTTTAATAAATTGTGCCTGCTATATTTTTTGGCTTACAAATACCATATCTTTGCTACCTTGGTGCTTAATTCAAGGGAAGGAGCCACTTCTGAAGGCAGGCAGCAATAGTCTTAGCCCAGACAAGATGTAAAAATGCCTTTTTACACGCATGACCCCAAGGAAAAAGCCGATTCCACCTT
The DNA here is from genome assembly GCA_009769605.1 of Bucorvus abyssinicus. Classification (NCBI taxonomy): domain Eukaryota; kingdom Metazoa; phylum Chordata; class Aves; order Bucerotiformes; family Bucorvidae; genus Bucorvus; species Bucorvus abyssinicus. The sequence continues at coordinate 13,854,385 of CM020038.1, forward strand.
TTTACTAATTTATAAATTCTAAATCTCACTGGTTTATAAAATTTTGCTTTATTTTCTAATGGTAGAACGTGCTCCTGTGAGCTGTGTGTAAGATGAAGATGATTTTAATCTGCATCCAGATACAGAAAAATTAATTTGTCAGGAGTATTTTAAAAATTGGGAAAACAATTCAGGACACTTTCATGATCCAGATCTGGGAGATTTTTCACCATTCTGGGAGTGAGTTAACAAAAAATAAAATAAAATAAAATAAAATAAAATAAAATAAAATAAAATAAAATAAAATAAAATAAAACAAAACCTGGAGACATCTGTGTCAGAGTGCCATTAAAATGTGGGTCGCGTTGAAAATGATTTTTTTTTTTAATTTCCACAAATTACTGAAAGTTAAAACAATCATCAGCCCATTTTACTATATAAAATTAAAAAAAAAAAAAAAAAGAGAGAAAATTTAAAAATAATGTAGAAAAATACAGCCTTTTTAGAATAAATCAAAAGTGGTTCCTTGGCAGAAATATTTCCCTGGGTGGAAGATTTCAAATCTAGGTCCCACGGACATCTTTTACTAGGTGGGGTCTGGTGTGGACCAAGGGTGCTGTGGTGAGGCTCAGCCCCAGGCACCCCCTGGACCCGCTCCCCCATGCACAGCCTCACTGCCACCCCTCCACTGCCACGCATCCCCCCCAAAACTACCCCAAACCCCAGATCAGCATCTCCTTACATCTACGTGGGTCTAGCCCCCACTCCGTTATGGGTGCTGCTGTTTGGGGGTGGCGTTACGGTCCCGTGGGAGAGCTCCCCAGGGAAAGGCAAGGCCTTTTCCACAGGGATATGGGGTGGCCGTGGGGACACCGGCCCTCACCCAGTGCCACGGGGGACAGTGGGGCTGCCCTGGGTCTCCCCCCGAATCTCCTCTGCTACCTCTCCCAGCGCCAAGCGGCCACAACGGCTCTGGCAGCCACATTTGTTTACGGGCTGAATTTGTATTAAAACGGTTCATTATTTTCCTGACTGGCAGGTTTCCAGTGTCCGTGCTAGTTAATAATTGCAGCCAATTAAACCTTTGCAAAATATGCATTGTGGGGACGGGGATGAGGGAGACACAACACGCGAGGATTTCTCACAAGTCCACGGGTGGCTCATGCTGCCGCAGAGGAGCCCCAGGACGGGGTCGGGAACATGGTGTGGCATCACTGCCAGCCGTGGGGACCTCCTGAGGATGAGGCACCTGGGATGGGGATGCTGGGCTGTCACTGCAAAGGGGTTTTGTCCCTTTTTGGGGGTGAAATTTGCAGCTGGTGAGGGAAACACCAGCAGGATCCATCCCAGCCCTGCAGATTTGCTGCCCCCTTGACCTTGTGAGTACCAACGCTGCCCACCCCAAGCCCCAACCTGCCTGCTCACCCTGGGGATGGGTGTCAGCAGGGTGGGCAGGCAGGGCTTGGGCTCAGCCGGGTTGTCGCCCTGACCCTGGGCATCCCACCGCAGCTGTGAGAAGGTTTCTTCTCAAAGCACAGCTCCCTCTTTTCCTGCTCATTCTCTTCCGCCACGGGAACACTCTCAGCCTCTGCAGGCCAGCAGAGCATCGCCTCCGAATCCCACCCCAATCCCACCCCCAACCCAGCCACAACCTGGGAATAAAACATTTCTCAGGGCCAAAATACAAGCAAACCTCCACGGTCCGAAACCCAGCCGGGGCTGAGACTGCCCAGCTCCTTCCACCTTTGACCTCGGGTGCCTTTTGCAAGCCGTAAGGACACGAGCACGTTTCTCAACCACCGCTTGAAAAGCAGCCAAAGAATGGGAATAAAGAAACATTATTTAGCAAACGCTCGCTCCTCTCTTTGAAGATGGGAAGCTTGGCAGAAAGGCTGGGTGTTCAGGCGGGCTGTGGCTACAGGAAGGCTGGGGGGGATGTTTCTCAGTCTCTAAAATCGCTCGGAGAGATGCGGGAGTGGAAGCGCGTTTGTGGGGAGGACAGCTGACGGGGAACCGCCGCCTTTCAGAAAGGCAAATAATCGCAGCCTAGGTTAGCTCTTCTGTCGAGAGAATAATTGTGCTTCTAAAGGCCCTGATATGATGAGCAGCACTGCTTTGAAATAGAAATAAATACATAAATAAATCAGGGATCTTGGACTGATTAAGGCAATTGCTTCCCTTGCTTTTGCAACCCCTTTGGGTCTTGGTTCCCAGAGCCAATTACATATTTAAAAAGTTTCTCTCTGAAAAAAAAAAAAAGGACTTGCAACTCTAAAATAAAGTTTCTTTGTGGTTGCCTAATGAACAGCAAGGGCCGGGGCAGTTTACAGATATTAATTGGTTTTAAATGGCTCCAGCTCTCTCGGAGCATCTTTGTGAGCTGGTCACACTGTGGCTGTGATCTCCCCGGGGTCAGGGCACACCAGGCACCGCTGGCCGGAACCCCCTTGTGCAGATGAGCTGCCAGCCCACATCCCCCATGGCATCTTCTCCTCCTCAACCCCACAGTCATCCTTGCAAAAGCCGCTGAGACCCACCGAGCTCCTGCCGCCTCGGCTGGGGTATGAATGCAGCCGGTGGAGTGAGGAGCCAGGGAGATGCTGAGGGTGCTCAGCCATTTCTTTCCCAAATATATTCACAATTTCTCCAGCTCCCTGCTCCCTCCTGTATGACTATGGGGGATATTTGCTTTGCCAAACACTCCCCACTTTGCCCCCCACCTTTGCACACTGCAAAATCGTCCTTGCCACCCATATTTTTAGGCTCTGCGTGGCCATGACATGCACATCACTGGGCACATCACTCCTAACACAACCGTGCACATCCAGGCACTGAGCAGGTGGAGAAAAGGCTCCATTCCTCACCCAAAAAACACCCAGGGGGGGTGATTCGGTGAGCAGTTTCCTTGCCATGAGGGTGGGGAGAGATAAATCTTTCCCTCAGCCCAGAGAGGCACAGAAACCTCACCCCCAAGGGGAGGCAGGTCTCGAGGCACAGGCCTCCTCGGATGGCTTCTCCCCGTAAATGAGCATTATCGACAGCAGAAAGGATGTTGGATTGGGTTCGAGATGTAAGGAAACACTGGTGATTATTGATATTTGCCAGAGTTGCTTCCAAACCTATTCTGGGGCTCGAACATGTTGCCTGTGTCATGTCCGACGACAGGTTTTTTAAGCTTTAATTCAAAAAATCGTGTTATGTTTGTAATACTATATAAGGTTTTCTCCTGGCTGTACACACGGGGTTATATATGTATCTGTGTGTGGGTGCGGATGTGTGTGCAGGGACGCAATGAGACAACTCAATCTGGAGCTGGTGGGGAGGCAGAGCCGCACACGCAGCCCCGGGAAGCAGCTGGTTCCCTTTGGTACCAATTCGGTTTCTTTCTTACCAGCTGGCAGAGTTGTCGGAATAAACACGTTCTCGTTTGGACCCACCTATAGAGAAACAGGCGGCGGTGTTGTAGGTGCAGGTATACATCTGGGGGTGTGGAGAGGGGTGTATTCACCAGCTGTTGAATGCTGGAGATGGGCTGGTGTGTGACAAGATGCCAGACGCCTTTCAGCACATCAAACCTGTATCTCAGCACTTTTCAGGGCGTGGAAAGGAAACAGTAATTAAGCGACAGGACTTACACTGCTTCCGCGCCAGTGTCACGCTGCATCAGCCCTACGCACATGTGTGCCGGCACGCCCAGCCACACCGAGAAGAGCCTTATCCCTTTTTAAGCAGAACCCTGATTTTTTTTCTTAGTGTTAACAGATAAATTATTCAGCGGCAAGTGTATTTCCCCCATTTTGGGATTTTCCTGGTAACACCTTACTGGTCATTTCTGTTGGTCCCTGCCCAACCCTACTGGTTTTGGTAAAATGCTCTGGAATAATATTGGGAATAGCACTGTGTGGGAAGGAGAAGGAAGGTTTTAACTGCATGGGGTCTTCCATCTCCAGCTCTGTTTCTATGGATATCTGAATGGAGTTTATATTTATCACTCCTGTTTGAGCCATGTGTGCAACTTTGGAGAAGGAGGAGGATGCTGCAAGCAGAGCCACTCAGTCAGAGCTGCTGGCTCTACTGAGCCCTGACCCGTTTGGGTCAGCAGTGAAAGCATCACCCCCATGGGCAACATCAGCCTCACCCTTTCTCCCAAGCCAAAGTGTCACTGCGAGGGGGAAAAACAGCAGAAATACCTGGGCTAGAGCTTAAAGCAGCAGCAAACACCGTGTCCGGTGGGGAAGTGGCCCTCTCTGTGACCCCAGCCGCCAGCCAAGGTTGTCAGGGCAGGAGCATCACCTCCAGTCCCCAGTCCCTCCTGCTGCTGCCCTGTAAATGGCCAAATTTCCTGGGAGCAAGGGATTTTCCATCCGTCACATTGTCCTTTGCTGTCAGGAGAGGAGTCAGCATGGCCTCAGCGCTGGGAGGAGAGTGCCAGGGCGCCAGAACAGGTAGAAGTGGGAAGGCGAGCGCGTGACTCGGCCTGGCCCTGGTGCACCAGCTCCCGGAGCATTGCCATGATAGCTCCATCATTAATTGATCAATCACAAGATGACAGTTAATTAAGTAGAAAATAAAGCTACTCTGCTTAGCCTGGCATTAGTAGGCAGCGGCATTAAGATTTCTGGAGTACAAGGGGGGAAATGAAAAAACAAAGGCACAGCTGGAGGAATAACCCCATGGCCAGTGGCTGGGGGTGGCAGCCTGGCACGATGCTCCATGGGCTGGGATGGGCAGGCAACCCCTGCACGGCAGCAATGGCCAGTTCTGGGCTTCTTCTACCCTTCCCAAGAAGCCAGATCCCGCTCGCTGCCCTCCAGGAATAACCCCCATTATCCACATGACCCTTCCGCACCAGCTCCAGCACTGCCTCCCCGGGCACCAGCCATGGCACCCTCACCAGCCTCCATATCCACAAAGGGGCTTTTCCTTTCAATCCCGTTTTCCCATCTCTCGGTCCTGCCCCATGGAGCCAAGGGTGGGGAAAGCCAGAAAGAAAGCGTCCTTCTCCCTCCTGCCTCGTGTGCCCGGGATTGTCTTGATACGAAAAATTATGGGTTTTGTTAAAAACTATTACTAATGAAGCATCTTTCCTGCCCTTAATTGTTGCCAAGGCAATGACCCCAGCCAGCCATCTTTAATTAACTTAGTCTAGATCTCCTGAAATTAGTTCCTCGGGTAAATTGCTCACCACGGCTTTCAGGCACGGAGCCGTGTTTGCCAAGCCCACCCGCTCCAGCGCGCCGCCACAGCCACCGGCAGAGGTGATGGCATGGGCCGTCATCCCCCCCTCTGCCTCCCACTGCCACCGCCAGGCCCAGTATGAACCGAAGCCAACAGGCAGAAACTCAGAGCAATGTGGGGATGGGGATGAAGGAGTGACCAATATCTGATCACAAGGAATGGGATGATGTGGATTTTTCCATAAGATGGGAATTCACCCCGGCTGGTGGCTTCTCCCAGGACCGAGCATCACAGGGGCCGTGGGACCAGCCGCGCGGTGGCTGGCACCTCTCCAAGCGAAAATCACATTTCCTGCCTGACAGATAACGCCGGTCAAGAGAATGCCAGGACAATTCCTGAAAATGCCATAATTGTTTTAATCTGATGGCGGATAAAAGATAATGATGCTAACAATATTTAAACGTAATTATAGTTTCCTGCGGCTGTTGGGCTCTCTGAATCCTCTCCACTCAAGTGGCTTTGTTTACGAGTGGCTTCTATAAGGCAGGGCCCATTTTCCTCTTCTATCGCCTTCACACCTGCACCCCCATCAAGGCGGGGGGTGGACGCGCGCCAAGGGGCTGGTTCTCCTCAGGAACCAGAGCTGGCCAGCTTTGCAGCAACCACCCCACCCCCCAACCCCAAGCTCTCCTGCCCTTGACCCACCATTGCCCATCCTCTGCCTCCTGGGATGTGACACCTGCCTTGAGAAAGGAGCTGGCATGGTGGTGCTTGGACCCTGGAAACACCCAAAGAGTCGGGATCTGTTTGGGAGAGGTTTAGGGACAGGTGGTAGGAGTAAACCCCACCCCTCCATCAGGATGGAGTAGGCATATGGTGACTGGTTTATACTTGTCACCTGTGTCATAGCCCCCAAATCCTATCCTCAGCTCCCCTCCAAGGTGAATTCCCCAACCCTGACAGAAAACAACAAAGCAGGACAAAGGGGTTTTTCAGGAATGATTTGCTGATGGCAAACAAATAATAAGCACCAGAGGTGGGTGTTCGAGGGCTTGGCATTCACAGAGGAGAAGAAAATGGAGGAGGAAGAAAATGGGATGAATCCCCTATGTTGGAGACCCCCCTACCTTGGATACTGCTACCACAGTCTTATAGAAATTCCCCCCAAAATAAGGTTTATTTCTGGGGTGCTGGATGTACTGAGGGCCCAGGTAGCAGTAGGAGGGTTTGCAGAACAGCTTGATTGAGTGCACAGAAAAAAGTGATGAGAAAAGACAGGCTTTGGGTAAGGCTTTTAGAATAACTTAAATATGAAATGGCTATTTCAGTAGCTGGAGTTTAGCCTCCTGTGTGAATCGGTCTTTGTAAATAGGAATGGAGGATAGCCAACTTCCCCAAAAGGGCTCTACGGGGGGTCCGGAAAACCACAACCTCCCGAGTTTAATGGGGAAAACAGATAGAAATGGTAACAAAGAATGGGGAGAAACAGCAATAAACCTGATTGTTTGGTAAATAAGGCCAAGCCTGTTGCTGAGAAGTGAAGTTTGAAAAGCAGCTGGGGAATGAATAACCGGTTAAAAGTTAGGAGACAAAGTGGCGTAACAAACCCGGGGTGTTGCCAGCCTGGAGGGGTCAGTGCCGGAGCCCCTGCGGCGGGTGGGAACACGGGCCTTCGGAAGTGCCAGGGAGGAGGGAGGAAGCAGTGATGGGACAATATCCACTGCTGCTCCAACACAATCAAATCCGGAACCATATAGAGGAGTAAGGAAGGGTCTCGGTGTGCTGACAAACTTGGCCTTCAAATGGAGGAGGAATTCAGTGTCGAGCACAGAGAAAACAAGTCCATTGCCTATACAGCGATGAAACAGCTACATCCAGCGAGGATGAGTACCCCAAGGAATGGATATGGCCTTGAAAAGAACAGCTGGTCACTGGATAGACTGGATAGGGCAAAGGAGAGGGCAGGGATGAGTGAGGAGAGAGCAGGGATCGGCTCACCCTGTGCCACGTGGGCCCTGCCTCACCAGGGGGATCTTACGGAGCTGAGGAGGCAGCGGGGAAGGACAAGGAGGTGGGTTGAAGATGTGCAATAGCTGCCATCTGAGAAGGGATTAAATAGAGTAGGACTCCAGCCTGCAGGAAGAGGGGACAAGGAGGAGAAGAGAGGAGATTGTGAAAGCATGAATGGGAGGGAGAAGGTGGATGGGTGCTTACTACTCGCTGCTTGTCTCAGCAGAAGAGGCACGGGATATCTGCTGAATGCCCAGCACAGAGACTGCTGTGGCAGTCACCTGGGGGCCTGCAGGGACCAGAAGTATGGAAAGGTTGGGAAAGTAACTGGGAAATCAAGAGCAGAGAGGTGCCTGGCTGCTGGAAGGGCTGGGAGCCAGCTGGGGCTGGGGGCTCAGCAAGGTGCTGAACAAGAGCAGGCAAGAGAGTGCACCCCTCCCTGCCACTGTCCTGTGCCCTATCCTGCTCTGGGACACCTCTGGGGAGCTGACAGATCATCCCCAGAGCTTCAGTGGGTTTGGGAGTGGCCCGGGGTCTTCTGCTTGACCCCAGAGCATCTCTGATGCCCAGAGTGAAGGATATGCCTCGGGAGGGGACCTCTTTCCTAACGCACCGGGCAGGAACCATTCGTTTATCCCAAATCGCACCTCCAGGTTTCCTGGCTCACACCTATGACCCCAAGAAATCCATGTGAGACGTGCAGGGACAGCTCTACACACGACACACAATGGTGCTTTCCCACCCTGCTTGCTCACGCAGGACCGATCCGAGGATGCAGAGGGTGTTACCGGGGAAGTCCAGCCCCTGCCCTCCCCGGTCCCGCAGCCCACGGCCGCGGCCGCGCGTGTCCAGCCCCGCGCGTCTCCACGGGCGCAGCGCAGCCCCGACGGGGCGCGTTGACATCTGTAACCAACACGCCGGCTCCGGCAAAGGCAGGGCTGCCCGGCCAGGCGGAAAATTAACACTGACATTGAGTTTAATTAAACAAAACAACCGGGCTGAGAGCTGGAGCGGGGACGTGGCGGCAGCTGGAGGAGCCGGCCTGGGCGCGGTTTGGGAGCAAAACCCGCCGGGACGAGCCCGCTCCGCCGGCCGGAGCCACGCCGGGACCCGGGAGGCCGGGGCCGGCTGGAAGGCGCGGCTTCCTCGCGGACGCTGCCGTCAAGGGTCGGAAAACATTTTCCGTCGCCGTTTTGCCCATTTCTTTAAAAAAAAAAAACAAAACAACCCGCAGCACGGCGGGGGGGCCCACGGGTGTCGCTGGCCCGGCGGGGAACGGGAGGGGCTCCGGCGGTCTGCGGCGCGGGGAGGAGGAGAGGGGTGCTCCGCAGGGCGTGTGTCCTTGAAAGGCCTTTGGGAAGATGCTGCTCCGCCGTGCGAAGAGACCGACTCACACCCACCCCCTTACCGGCTCCGGCCCCGCTTCCCCATCGCGGCCCCAAATCAAAGAGATGGGAAAGGCCGGATCCGAGCAGGGAAACCTGGGCAGAGCATCTCCCTGCCGAGCACCCGTAGCACCAGGAGCACCAGCGGCACTTGCCGTGCAGGCAGCGGGAAGCCCCGCTCGCCGAGACGGTGGTTTTATGCCGCACCGCACGGGAACCGCTCGGCATCAGGACTCTGCGGACGAGGCAGAGCCGCCCTGCCCGCTGCCCGCTGCCCGCTGCCCGCCGCCGACAGCCGCTCCCACCGCAATTCCTCCGCGGAAGAGCTGAAAATAGCGCGCAGCCCCGCGCAACCCGAGCGGGAAGCAGCCTTTTCCAGCCCCCGGGCAGCCGCAGCGCTGGTGTCCGGCGGTTGGGGCCGGGCCATTGCCGCTGTTTCTGACTGGCACCCCACCCCCACCCCGCCCCAAACCCTCTGACCGCCCTGGGAGATCCCGCCAGCATCAAGGACACCCCCCCCACTTCCATCCAGCCCGCTGCGAACTGGTCCTGCGAGTGGTGATCCCGCTGCTGCCGGACTCATCCTCCTCCTCCCAGCCCATAGCTTTGGGGCTTTTAGTCTGGTCATTTTATTTTATTTTGGGGGGGGGGGCGTGAAATGTCGGCTTTGAAGGATATTTGTAATAACATAACCAGCAAAATGAATGTCATATTTTTGCTCCAATGAATTGGATTTCCTGAAATATTGTCTCCATAATGATGCCTTTAGGCTCCTCTGGATTAGATAACTCTCCAACCACATCAAGAAGGCTAATTATCCCAAAGCCACTTTCCCTGCATTTCCACATCTATTTTATGTATCTATGGATATCTATGGATATATACACGATATTCTCCCGAAATACCAGGGGCTGCCGCTCTGCAGGGACACACACCGGGAGGGGAAGGGAGGGCTGTGGCCTCCCGCGCCCATCGCCGTAGTGTCCTCCCCACCTCGGCAGAGCAGAGCCCAGGGGAGCCCCGTCGAGCAGCCGTGACGCCATCAAGCCCCTACTAGCCAATCCGCAAGGCCCAGTGGCCTGTCGTCATCCCGCGCTGACCAACAAGGAGCGAGCGGTACGGCGGGATCCCCTCGACGGCTCGAGGTGCATGTGGGGAGATACAGGATACCCCCGACCCCATCAGGCACCCTGTGGCCACATCCCCCCCGGTGTGGGGACAGAGTGACACCCCCAGGGAGGGAGGGGGAGAGGGGTGGGTGCCCGGTGCGGTTGGGTCACGCTGCCCCCAAGGTCACCCGTGGCGGCGTGGGAGGGGTGCAGGGGAAAGCAGAGCCACAAACAAGAGGCGAGGGGTTGCCCTGGCCCCACCGAAACCCCAACGCCCCGGGAGGCTCCGAGCAAGCACACGTGTGGGTGGGGCTGCAGTGACCCACGCGTGGGTGCCCCTGCCGCCCCTCCCTCCCTGCCAGCGCCTGGTGCAGCTTTCTGTCCAGGCTCTGTGCTTGGGCCGGGGAGTTTGTACTGCGGGATTATTCATCTCCTGCAAGTTTTTTGTTAGGCGGCCCTGAAAGGCCTCAAAGGCTGGGAACACCATTCTAATTACGGGAAAGCACAGCTTATTTAGAAGATAAAAAGAGACTTGTAGTCTCATAACAGCTTCTTATATCCGTCAAATAAGGATCTCTAATGACGGGGTGAGAGCCAGTGAATGCCTAAAACAAACTAAAAAAAAAAAGGAGCGAAAATAAAGCAGGCAGGGGCTTAAGATATATTAAATTACCCTGATTAGGAATTTAGGCCGTGGCTCGAGTCTGCTGGAGAGGCTGGTGGGGGGGGGGGACGGAAAGTGCTGCTATTCATTTCTGGGGAGAGGGGTCAGTAGGTCGGAGGAGTTCACAGGGCCTGGCTCTATTCTTATGCTAACAGAGAATACAAGCGCTGGCCTGGAAAATAGAAATGAATTTGCAATAATCCGAGCCCCTCTGTTTGCAAGGCGAGCGGCTCTATAGCTAATTGCAGCCCGGCCTCCCCCGCCTCATTGCGGACAGTTGTAACGATGCATGGGAGATTAGAGCCCGAGGGGCTGGAGGGGTGGGGGGGATTTAAGCTGTCTGTCCCCCCCCCCCCTTCTCCTTGCCCAATGGTGAAATATTCCGGGGCAGGCGCTGGTGTTTGGGCTGGCTCTGCTCCCAGGGAGCGGGGCCAGCCAACTTCTTGAACTTCCCCGGAGCTGCAGAGGGGAGCGGGACAGCGGGCAGCACGGAGAGCCGAGGGCGGGGCGGGGTGAGGAGGGGAGGGAAGGGGGAAGGGGGAAGGGGGAAGGGGGAAGGGGGAAGGGGGACCGGCTCTGCTCGGCTGCAGAGCCGGCGGGGTGTGGGGGGAAGGCAGAGAAGGTCCCGGAGAGGGGGGGAACCCCATTGAGCTGCTGGTGACAAGCAGTAAATCGGGGAAGAATAGCGCATGGAAACGCGCCGTCGGGGCCGCTCGCCGGCCCTGCAGCTGCCGCCCCGTCTCGCCGCCATCTCAGCCACCGGCTCCCCGGCGGGATGCCCGGCTTCTGCCCAGCACCCCAACGGCTCCGTCCCGCACCCGAGGGGTCCCTTCCCACACCCGAGGGGTTCCCTCCCGCACACCGTGGGGTCCCGCAGCCGAATAATCCCTCCCGCACGCCGAGGCCCGCCCCGTCGGTGGCCCAGCGAGCTCGGCGGCCCCGGTCGTTTTCAGGACCCTGGACAGGGGCGGGGCAGCCGTCGGGGCGCGTCCCCGGCGAGTCCCCGCGCGTCCTCCGGCCACGTCCCTCCGCGCCGAAGGCCAGGGTTTCCTCCCCGGGAGGGTCCGATCCTGGCCTCTCTCCTCCTTTCCCTACGCTACTGGGCTGGGACGAACTCCCGCGCGGGCCGCCGAGCCCCGGGGACATGCTTTGGGAAGGGGCCACGATTTGGCAGCGAGTGGGAGCGCATCCCAACGTAAACGCACCTGTCTGGCTGGGGAAACCACCTACAGGGGACCAAAACGCAGACGAGAGGCTGTTTCAATGAATACCGAGCGGCTCGGACAGCCGCCGCCGCCCTCCCGGCATGCGGGGCTGCTCCCGGTGCTGGGGATGGTGCAGACGCCCCGCCGTGCCCCGACGGCAAAACGGGGTGACAAAGCCCCGGTGTCGTCCTGCCCGGTCCCAGCGACAAAGAGCCGGCCCTGCTGCCAGAAATACAGCCCTCTTTCGTTAACCGCCGCTTCCCCCTCATCCTCCTCGCCTGTGGCTGTCCCCAAAGCCGGAGATGTTCCGGGTAAGCGTTGTGCCTGGGGCCGGCGGCACGAGGTGGTACCAGCCCCGTACCCAGAGACCGGGACGGGCTCCGCAAAACCGGGCCGAATCCTGAGCTCACATCGCCCTTGCAGTAATTCTGCCGAACGCTGCAAACTTTTCTCGGCAACCCAGGGCTGTCCCCGCCGTCCCGGTCCCACCGGCCGCCCGGAGGGATCGAGCACGGAAGGACGGAGAGCAGGTCCGAGGGCTGCTGCGGGCTGGGAACTGAGCTGCCCCGGTGGGCGGAGGTCTGAGGGTCCCCATATATCGCTTTTTGCGACTTTCTGAATTTTGTCACTCGAGACTGAAATTTAAAAGGATGATTCCCGTCAGTGGCACACGCCGGACAGATTCATCCCCGCTCGGCATTGCCCATGCCACGGTGTCTCTCGCGCAGCCTTCGCCTAACATTTTTGTCGTTTTAAAAGGCAGAACGTCCGGATTTTACTCAGCGGGCTGTTCTGAAGAGCTGCCTAAGCTTAAGAAAAAATTACATATTCCAGGTACATTAAAAAAAATAACAACAAACCCAAACCCAAACAAACAAACAAAAAACCCCCCACAAAACCACACACATAAAGAAAAAAAAACCCACACAAACAACAAAACAACGGTGTTTCTAATTTCTAATTGTATATTGAGTCTCTGAGAAAAAGAGTGGCATTGTTTGTAATAATAATCTATTAACTGGATTTGGGAGGAATTTTCAGCATTAAAAAAATCATTATGGGGCTGCTCTGTGAATTTTCGCTCTCTCGAGGAAATACCGGAAAAAGATACACGCGAGCTTTTAAGAATTGTTTTGGAAAACAAATTCGCCGGCGCGTTTATCTCCCCCGCGGTGAGACACGGAGATGAGCCGGCGCGATTTTATTTCTCAACGCCCGCCGGAATTTGGGTGTTGCCCTCCCCAAAATCCCGCCCGGTCCGGACCCGGCGCTCGCTCCTCGTCCTGTCCCTGTCGACCAGGAATAAACTGCCGAGGCGGAGAAAAGCGGATTTCTTTGCTAGAATAAAAATCGGGCTTATTTGCAAGGAAAAAAAAAAAATCGTGTTTATTTGGAAGAATAAAAAGCGGGGTTCTTTGCGAGAATAAAATCGGGTTTATCTGCAGGATTAAAAAAGGGGTTTATTTGCAGGAGCGGGAACCTGCTGCTGTGGGGGGTGTAGGACGGAGGGATGTGCCGCGGATCGGGGGTACGCAGAGCAAAGGGGGTCATTGCTCCGCTGAGTGCCCCCCACACGGAGCTGGGGTTCATTCCCCACCGGCTCTCCCCGGGCTGCGGGGGTCGGCGGGGGCCCGCACCCTGCCCCGCGCTCGGGGCTGCCCCGGCGCTTCCCCCGCTTCCCCCGTCTCGCCGAAGCCATGCGGGGATTTTGAGCAGGGGAAGGTGCTCGGGAAGTGCCCCCCACCACCCACGGATGGTGGATTCCCCCCTAATGCTTTCTCAACGCTCCGCGGCCCGTTGCAGGCTCCTTCGCCTGCCTTTCTCGCGGGGACGGGAGAGCTGTTCCCCCTTCAACGAAAACGCGGGGGGGTGACGGCAAGGCCCGCCGCCGTCGCCCCCTGCCCGCACCGCGGCCGGCGCGGAGGGGAAGCCCGGCCAGGGGGGTGTCCCCCGCCTCAGCTGCGAACGAAGGCGGCGGCCTTTCCGCAGCACCCCCGGCCGTGAGTGCGGGGCTCACCCCGCGGCGGGCTGCGCCCCACGGGTGTCCGGGTACAGCTGGGTGTGCGGAGACACCCCGCTCGGCTACACACACGCGTGCGTGAGGACACACGCACCCACCCCCCCAGGTGGATACCCGCTGGTGTGCCGCTACCCGCGGGTACACGCTTACGGTGCGGGGCTGGACGCCACACGCGTGTGCGCGCATACACACGGGTCAACGCGCGTAGAGGTCGCGGACACCCCCCGTGACAACAGACGGACGCGGACACCAGATCCACAGCCGCCGTCTGCAAACACCGCCCCCGCAGGGCGCACCCCTACCGCCCTCCCAGCTCCGGGACCCCTCAGCCCGGGCCGTGCTCCCCCCTGCAGCTCCCCTCCCCAAATTCACCAGCCTGCTCGCTCCCTTTCCCCACCCCGCGCAATTAAAGGCGGCGGCGGAGAGGAGCTGCAAGAGGCGGCGGCTGAACGGTGAGGGCCCCCCGCCCGCTCCCTTCCCCTGCACGAGGTGAAAGAATAAATACAAAAATAGGGGAAAACACACAAATAGCCCCAAAAGGGCGCTGCCAGAGGTTTGGGTTTATTTATTTCTGCGTGGCCTTCTGCCCTGCAGCCCCGGGCCGGGCTGGACGAGCCGGGAAATTGGCGGGGCAGCCCCGGCAGCAGCTACGCGGGCCTGGGAGGGTGCGGGGGCGGGGGGGGTGACGGGGGTCCCACTGCCCGCGGCGGGGGGCGCGGGGAGCCGCAGGTGCTGCTGGCGGGAGCCACCAGCAATGGCTGTTTGGGTGTTGCATTAAAGCACGCTGCAGTGCGCACACAGGCGGCCCCTCCCCCCCCAATCTGCCTGTATGCTAATGACATGCAAAGCGACTCATTTGCATGTTTATCTCTGTCAATGGGCAAGCGTGGCGGGCGAGGTAATGCGTTTCCCACCGTGGCACGGAGGCCTCCCCCCCCGCCCCGCGCCCCTCGCCGCCCCGCCGGGCCGGGGAGGGCAAGGAGGCACCTCCGGCCCCGCCGCCCAGCCCTGGCACGACGGCAGGCACTGCCACAAATGGCTGCCGGGGAGGGGGCCCTGCCAGCCGCCGAGCGCCCACCTCTGCCCCTCAGCAGCCCCCGGCCCACCTGCGCCTCCTCCCCTCAAACCTAGCGCCGGATTTTGTGCTTAAGCAGCCAATCGGAGGCGCGGCACCCTTCCCCCACCTCCCGCCCTCCTTCTCCCCCGCCATCCCTCCTTTCCTACCCTCCATCCCTCCTTCTCCCCCTCCCTCCTTCCTTCTCTTCCTTCATCCCTCCTTTTCCACCCAACATCCCTCCTTCTCCTTCTCCATACTTCCTTGTCTCACCTCCATCCCTCTTTATCCATCTCTATCCCTCCTTTTCTCCCCTCCATCCCTCCTTCTCCTCCTCCATCCCCTCCTCCAACTCTCCTTCTCCTCTTCCATCCCTTTTTCACCTCCATTCCTCCTTCTCCCCCCCCTCCATCCCGCCTTCCCCATGCCCAGAGCCAAATCCTCGCCGTTTCCACGCGCGGGGCGGGAGGAATGTCTGATTCCTCCCGCCCGGGGGTAAACGTCTCTTCTCTCCTTCTGAAGGGTTCCGACGCCGGCCCAGGTGCTGAGACTCCGGCAACTCGTGACTGCTGTGGGTGCGCCAGCACCGTGCGTGGGCCTGAGTGGGCGCGGAGCAGCGGGCGGACGACCCGGAGAGGGGCTCGGCCCTCGGTTCCTCTGCTGAGAGGGCTGAGGGGTGTCCGCGGACACGAGTGGGGAGCAGCAGCCTTGGGCTGCGGGCCCACGGATGGGACGGACATCGGAGGCACCGGTGCGGGTCTTTTAAATGGCCACCAAAATAATAGTAGTAATAATAATAATAACGGTAACAACAACGATAATAAAATAACTAGCACAGCAGCCTCTCCCACCGCCCCGAGGCGCGCCCACGCCGCTATTTTCAAAGCCGCCCCGTTGGAGTGCAGGGCTCTGTTTTTGGGGAGCAGGGGGATCCTCCTGGTCTGAGCGGGGATGCGGGGAACCCACCGCACCCTCGGCGAGGAACGGCAAGGCGCACCCCGCCCCCTCCCCCTGGCCTGGTGGGCCGGCGGGAGACCCCGGGGGCGGGGGGGCGCAGGGCTCCATGCTATACATATATATAAAAACCACGGATATTATACGTTACGCTATAATTTATGATGCCGTATTATACCACACGATGCCGCATGACGCGGTGGGATGTGACAGCCCAGGACCCGAGGCGCGGTCCCCCCACCCCGGTCCCCCTGGCCCTCAGCACACTCCAGCGGGACCACCCCGCCCGCCGCCCTGGGGACGGGTTTGGGGGGTGTCCCTCCTGCCTCTCCACCCGCCATCCCACCCCTTCCCCGGCCCCTCTCAGCCTCTCATCCCCCGCTTTTTTTTCCCCTTCTCCCAAATCGAGCCCCCTTCCCCAGAGAAGGTGTTTCGTTCTCCGTCCCTTATCTGCACTTTAACCCTCCGGGGTGGGGGCGCAAGGTTTATTTCCGCCCGTCCCCGCCCTGAAATTGTCTTAGAAAAAAATAAAATCAGCCGAAAACACCGATCTGCCAGTCTGTGCTCGAGGCCTCCGGGCAGACGCAGCCCCCCGGCGCCGCCCTGCCCCGACCAGTTTGTCCCAGCGCTGCCCAGCCGCAGCTACAGGGACGGGATTTATTTGGGGCACCAGCCAGCCCCACCCCGGGCACCCTACGGCCTCCCTCACCCCGTATGTCGCACCTATGGAGAAGGAGGGTGTGTGCCGGCAGGGATGCCACAGCTGCCCCCCCCGACGCGGGGGGTCGTGCCTGAAGCACCGTGCCCCCCTCGGTCCCGGGGGGCAGCGGGTCCGGAGGTGTCGGGAGCCCTGGGGGTGGCCTGCTTGCCGGGGTCCCCACCAGCCCGCTGCCGGGTGGGTGTTCCCCTCCCGAGGGGGGCGGAGAGAGGCAGGCCGGGACAGAGGCAGGTTTGGGAAGGCCCCCTCCCCTGACTTCCCGGCTACCTCCGTCACTCAGTGTCCCTCGCACCCCGACCAGGGGTGGGGTCCGCACCCCCGGAGGAGGCCGGCTGGGCGTTCTGCATCGACGTGCCCGGGCAGGGCTGGTTTTGCGGGAGGATGCGAGGGCCCCCTGCAGAGAGACTTCCCCCCCCCCGGCCCCCGTTACCCCCCAAACCCCTGCTGTGCCATCGCGCCCCGCAGCAGAGGCAAGTCCCCCAAAACCAAATGGGGAGGGGTCTTCCCTTACCTGAGCGCTGGCCCAGGGGAGCCCCAGAGAGGGGGGTGCTGGATCCGACTCGTTTTCTCCCGCCATGTCCCGCAGCAGAAACTTCCTCCGGCCCGGGGCCGGTGCGGGGGAGCCGGGCTGCGCCGGGGGACCCCGCGGCCGCGGAGACCCTGTGGCCGGGCAGAGCCGCACACACATCCCGATCCGTGTTATATGTAGAAAGAAGGGTAATTTGAGTGCTTATACCAAGAAACCGGGTTGTTAAGTTTGCAGGCAGGCAGCTAAACGGTGCCAAGTGCGGGCAGGGAGGGAGGGGGGCGCGGGGGGGGGAGGCTGGGGGTGTGTAAGAAATAAAGAGCAATTGTCAGAGGCGAACAAAAGGCGGAGGGATGGAAAGGAGCTGGGAATCCCGGGGCAGAGCCCCTCAGCGTGGACTTGACTTGGGCTTTGACACCGTCTGCCAGGCGGAGAGCGGCTCTGGGCCGGCTCCGGGCGAGCCGGGCTGCAGAGGCGGGGGTCACAACAGCCTCAGTGGCGGAGAGAGGGAGCATTATCCACCACACACACACACCCCCCCACCAGAACTACACACCTTTGCGGGGGGAGGTACTTTTCCTCGGGATCCTGGAGATCCCGAGTGATCCGGCGAATAACTCAGACGGGCTGAGACCTGGCTGGGCTCAGCGCACCTCCCGGTGGGGAGAGAGGCGGCAGCCGGGGGATCCCGTCGGGGCTGGCCGGGGCCAGACGGTCGGGGGGGCCGCCCGGTTCTCACAGTCTGCGCCCGAGCCTGGATTCTCTGCACGTCCCGGCCGGTCCCCCCTTTGCTACTATTCAGCACTTAATTGAACATTAATGGCAGCTGGGGATGAGGTCATTGGAGCCGGCTTTTCTCCACACATTTTTCATGCAAATCCGCTAAACTCTAACAAATTTGAATAAAACCCCTTGGTGCAGTCCCTCCATGGTGTTTTTCCACGGGCCGCTCCGCCTGTCCTCCGCACACTTCATCCGGGGAAGGGGGAGCGGTGGTGAGATGAGGGATGGGGGGGTCCCCGCCCAGGCCTGGAGGCACCGGGCAGAGCTGCATGTAACACCCAGAAAGGCTGTGTCCTCTGCAGGGCTCCCAAAGCCAGACACGGCCCCAGGATGCACATTGCACAAGCGGGGCCTCAGACAGTGCCGTCACCTCCCTTTGCATCCCCCCCATAGCACCTTGTTCTCCCAGTAATATCCGTTAGCAACACCAGTTCCTCCTGTGGCATCTCAATAGCAACAGTCCACTCCGAGTAGCATCAGTCCTGCAAGTAACACTGATCCCCTCAGTAATGCCAGCTCCCCAGCAACCCCGATCCCTCCCAGTATCACCAGTGCACCCAGCACCCCTTGCTGCACTGGGCGATTTGGCCCCACTGCCTCTCTGTAAAAAGTGGTTTTCGGGTGCTTGCGGCCGCACAGGATAACGGCAACGCAGCCCCCCTGACCCCCCTGCTCCACAGCCCCTGCACAGCCCCATTAGCATCTCTGCACGCCCGCCCCCCTGCCCCAGCCTTGAACTTGGCCATGCCGGGCTGCGCTCCTTCTGCCTGCCTGGGCTCGCACAATGCCGGCCTTGACCCATTGTTTGCTTGTTTTTGCAGTTCAGCTGGGAAGCGGCCACCTCCGCGCAGCCTGCCCCGAGCACGCCGGACCGGGCACAATGGGGACCCTGCTCTGCAGGCAGAGAGGGCTCCAAAATCATTTGAGAGACATATTCATTATATTCTTTCCGGGGTCTGTTTTGCATTGGGTTTAGCAGTTACTTCCCAGACGGGGTTCAGACCAAATAAAGATTGTTTAGCGGCAAGGGATTCGCTCGGTCTTTCAGGAAATGGGCCTGATGCAGGGCATCACGGCGCAGCCCTGACGCTTGGCTCTCAGCTGCTCCCATGTCCCTTTTGATTTGCCTGGGTTTATTTGTGCCCGTTGCCTCTCCGTCCCGAGACGCACCAAATCCACGCTCACTTTTGCAAAAGGAAGAGTTTTATTTTCAACAGCGCAGAGCAGGGGGGATTTTAATGGGAGAGGATTACAGCCAGGCGTTTCTCCTACAGGAACAGAGAGGGTGCAGTAAAACAGCATCAGGGCTGCTGGGCCCGGACAAGCTCACTGTCCTCTGGGTGCTCCCGCGCTCTGCTCCCAGGAAAGAAGAGCGGCAAGGGCCAAGCTCTGCTCCATGAACAAAGCCCGGTGCTAAAATCTCCTCCAACATTCACAGCACACCGTATTTTGCCAGGTGAGGCAGTGGCTTGCTCAGATCCTGTGTGGTGCTGCCTCCGGGGTGTTAGGGCACCAAAGACAATGTTCAGGAGTGATGTGGGATGATACCCTGGCCTCCTGTGTTGCCCCAGCTCCCTCCCCACGGCTGGACTGGCGTGATTTCGAGGAGATGCAGAAACCCTCTGTGTCTGCCTCCTCTCCTGGGCCATCGGAGAAAGCAGGTTGTGACCTTCCTGGAGAAACCTGGAGACATCAGATGGCAAGTCTGGGCAGGTGTTAGCCAACTGCAGAGAAGAAACCCACAGGCTTGAAAAGTCCCTTCGCCACTTGCTGGGATCTAGGAAGGAAAGGGAAAAAACAGAGCAGTTACGATCTCTGACAGGAAACAAACGTCCAGCAGCGCATGACTGAGAACAAACTCAGCTCACTGATGGAACAAAACTCCAACGCTCTCTCCCTTCTCACCACAGGTTTCCCACAGCTCCAGGCCACTTAACAGACAGATGGGAAAACCGCAGTCCCCAAGACGCGGCGCCCTCCTCAATCCCCTATCCTCTGCCTGCCCCGCACATCGCTAGCCAGGGGAGGGCTTGCAGCTTGTCCTGCCTCCCTAGGCTTTGGGCATGGGATTACTCTGCATGTCAGAGCCACTAAAGGCACAGCCCTCTGTGTTTTAATCTTCGTGTTAACTTTCCTGCCCTCGGCGCCCTTGCCTGCTGGAGAAAGTGATACCAGCCATGATCTGGAGTCGAAGCGTTGACACTCAGCAGAAGTCCCCTTCTCGGCTTTCCCTGCACCTCCAAGGTTTGTCCCGCACATCTTGCACCTCACAGCAGGTTCTCCTCCCTTTGTCCTGACTTCTTTCCTACATCCTTGCCACTTCCCCATGGCAAGCACAGATTCCCCAGCACAGCCTCCAAACCCAGTCCCACCACCTATAAACTGTTCTGCTGGAAGCAGTAAGATAGATTAACTAATTCTTGAATACACTGGATCCAGAGTGCAAAAGGACCATCAGCTGGCTAATTTATTCTTTTTATTGCACCAAATTGTAATTTATAAAATATTGCAAAATTTATAAAATATTTGCAAGCCCATTTTAAGAGATAATCTTCTGTGTGGCTCTCTAATGAGCCGCCCTGGGGGTAGCCAGCATGTGATCTGCGTAGGTTTCACCACGACATTCCCGTGCTGCGACTGGATGAACCACCGTAACTCTTTGAACTGTGCAAATACTCTACACTCTAGGGTCCAGGCTGCAATTTTCATGGGTATTTTTTCTCTCTCTTAAAAATAGATCTTCTGTAACCCCTTTATTGCAATATTCATAAAGCACTTGATGGAAATCCGAGGAAAATCCCTTTCCTTTCGCAACTTTGAAGCAAGCCTAAAACTTAAGAGATGCAGAAACCAAACCCACTCCGTGCACGTAGGTTTGGGGAAGGACCACAGCCTGTCTCTGGAGCATTAGGGTGCCAAAAGGACAGACCCCATGCTGGCATGTGTGTGAGTAGACCCAGGCTGCAAGAAGACAAGGCTTAGCACTGCTTTATCCTACACGACATTAGGAGTCACCCCTGCCAAGGATGTCAAGGATGTTGAGGTCAGGGCAGATGAGACCTGAATGGTGGCAGGTGCTTTCCTAAGCCCAGGAGAGGAAGAGGAGGCTGAACCCTTGTGCTCGCTAGGGAAAGCCTTTGCAGGGTGAAGACCCCTGCCCTGGGCAGTGATAGTCCCTGCCCTCTGCCCAGGCTGAGCTGGTGGCAACCTGCAGAGAACCTCATCCATAGTTCAGATAGAGGATGCTCGTTGGTACCAGACATCAGCCTGCCCTGGAAATGATGCCCTTCCTGCCTGGTGGGTTTGCACCCTCCAGCACTTAGTAACTGGAGGCGGGAGGGGATGGCCAACCCAGATGATTTGACATAAGCTTCAGAAAAGGCCCAAACCTCCTGCACACCACTTCCTCTGCAGGCAGAGTTCAGCCTAGCATTGTGGGTACGTGAAAAAACGGGGTCCACCAGGACCCAGTCCCAGCCTAACGCCGCCTTCCCTCCCCAGCGCCCCATGCAGGAAAGCATCCTGCAAAGTAGCGTAGAGATCATTATCCTTCTCATTTTTAAAAAAATAATGCATAAATAATTGCAATTACAGCTCAGCCTCTGCCCCAGCACTTGCTCCTGTGCCTTCCTGTGCCCTTACAAAGCCAGTGCTGAGGTTTATAACACTGACAAACCGCTCTGCCACAGCAATTCTGGGCTGTGGGAACGGCAAAAAAACCCCTCAAATAATGGGCAAATGGATGCAGGACGCTCTGCCTAATCAGATTCCTATCCCTATTGAGGCTGGAAGGAGGGACCCCGCTCCTCCCCTTGCCCTCAGTCCAGCCTCCGCTTCACAGCTCACACACGGAGAAACTTTCTGGACACTTTAATCTCGCCAGGTGTTACTTAGAGAAAACCTTTTTCACTGTCAATTTTTTCCCCCCTCCCTTCCTCCCCCTTCCTTTTTTTTTTTTCCTTCCCTCCCAGCCTTGATTGAATTTTGCAGGCCCCTGATATCTTCTTTTTTCAGGGATGCACGCTGCTTATGCAAATACCAGCCTTTCATACCACCTCCCTGGCTCAAGCCCTCCAACTTGAATGGGACCAAAAGCTGTGCTCTCCCCTGCTAACTCCTTAGCACAAGTACACTTCCATTCTGCTCCAGGGGCCCAGGGAGGGGGGAAGAAAAAAAACATTTTAAACTAATAACACGTGCTGTTGCTTTGGATAATTACAAGGGAGCTTCGGCTTCTAAGAGCTGTGAATATTCTGTTCGGCAGGGCGGGCGGGAAGCTCCGTGTTACGCCTACGCTTGCGAGTTTTATCTCCTGGCAGAGATGCTCGCGGGGCCTCCCAAGGCTCCCTCATCTCGTGCTCGTCCTGTGCACCTGGGCAAGCATTTACATTCCTACGGAGGAACTTCTCGGCGCTTTGGGCTACGGGAGAGAGGAGAAGGCGGCTGACATTTTTCCTTATCTCAAGTTACAATTTCCTGCAAGCATCAAGATAATAAAACATCGGTGATGGGCGAGATGAGCGAATTGCACATGTCAGCCGGCTCTCCCGTGGCAGCATGGGGAAGACCAGGGAAAAAGGACACCCGGGGGATGCGGCTGCTCCACCAGCTCTCATCCACGTCGTGGCCCTGCCGTTATTGTCCTCTTGCCTTGTGTGCTGGGGAAGTTTATGTGGAGGGCTTTTGCCGGGGAGAGGAGGAGGGGAGTTTTCCCCAAAAGCACCCGAGGAATCTGTCAAAAGAGGGACAGAAAGAGAAGAAGAAGAAGGGAGACAGAGAGTGGGAACGTCAAGGACCCCTGACTAATGAATAGCAAGTTTGCCCCTTGAACCTCCCTGGGCTTTGCCATTCCCAGGCTCCAAACAAGGGCTGATGCATGCTTGGCCCAGCTGCAGGGGGACCGGGCTATGGTTCATCTCAGACACTTTGACAGCCCGGGCCTTTTCCCCACATAGCTCAGACTCGCCTAACTACTCCCCTGGCAACAGCTCAGTGCAGGAACCTGTGCTGAGGCCTGCCTGCTGCATACAGAAGTGCGAGGAGGAGGGGAGCCACTGGGAGAAATTAGCTGGAGACCGGCTTAACCCATCAAATGCTAGGGCAGGCGTCAACTGCCCCAGCACCCTTTGCTCTGTCCCCAGCTCATCTGACTGGGTGCTCGCCGGCAAGCATCCACGCAGAGCTCGAGAGGGCAGTGGTGGGTTAGACGTGCCGAGTCGCTGTGTATCGCAATTCCCATGACCTGCTGCTTTGCCAAGACCCAGCCTTGGAGCTGGTAGGGCCAAAGGTCCTCATGGTGTCAGGGATGTAGGAGGGAGCCGAAATAGCCAGCTGGAAGGACACTGAGCAGGAAGGGCATGGCATCTCCCCGGTGTGGTGGGACAGGGCACCCCTCTCTGCCAGCCAAAATGACAGCTCAGGCCAGATGAGAGAGGCACAAACTTCCCCTGGCCGCTCTTTCTGCATTGCAGATCAAAGGCAGGGGACGAGCACCTCGGCGGCTCCAAATCTACGACCCAGAAATGTTCCCACATCCCAGCCCATATAAATCAAGGGGGGGAAAGGAGGGGGATCCGTCCCAGCCTCTGTTTTTACAGAGCATCTTTCATGTGCAGCCCCTGAGAGAGAGGGCTTTGCCAAGCTTGTTAAGGGCGGCTCCTGCGCCAGGCAGAGAGGGGGACGCACCATATGGAGAGGAGAAAAGAAAAGGGGACACTGAAAAATGGAAAATTATGCAAAGCAGGAGGAGAGGCGCTGGGGGAAAGGGGGGAGGGAGGCAGTGAGGTGGTGGGGGATGGGGAGAGGAGAGGCTGGGGAAGGGAGCTCTGACTTGGGGAGCATCAGCGAGCTGGCATGGGGGCAGCAGGAGGGACAGAAGTTTCCCTTGACCGGGTGCAGGAACACCCTTCGCACCCTTGGGTGCTGTCACTAGTGGGCAGCTCTCCAGCCTGGCCTTCCCTAAGCACCTGGGCAATGCCCAGCTGGACTGTGGTGGTGCACCCTTCATCTGGAGCCACACCATGCCAGGAGATGCAGCGAACAACAGGGCCCACAGTGACCTACTTCAGAGGTGTCCTCAGGACCTCTGTACTATGCAATGAGGTTGCAAGCAAACATTATGGGGTTTTTGGTCAAGGTTTTTGCTTTTAACCACTCACAAAAACGCACTCATGTACCGAGGTGTTGGGGCCCTGTAAGAAATGTCCCTGAACAAACAGCAATGATATCAAGGGCTGAATCACCCCTGGGTCTCAGACACTTGTGCAAGTGATGATGGACACTTGGGTGAGTTAAGGAGAATCTGAACGCAGCTGCCAGGGCTATTCCCTTCCCCTTGGTCCCCAGAGGGACCCCTGGTCCCTGCAGGGTCCCGGTGTTGGAGGGCAGACTGCAGCCCCAGCCTGCCTTAGGAATACTGTAGAATGAACTTTCCATTCCCTTGCATGTGTTAACACCCAGCTTGTGCTCAAACTCCACATCTGGCTTAACATGGTGTTTAGAGCACTGACTTGGCTCTTCCCAACCCAGATGTTGAGTTCCTACTCTCTCTCCTAGAAAACTTGGTCACATCTCAGCTTCTGGGCTCAGCTCATCTTTGGGAAACAGCCCATGCTGGCACTGTGACAGCTCCTCCATCCCAAAGCATCCTGCACCTCTGGCTTGCAGAACCCTGTGCTGGCTCCCTGTCTGTAGACCAGGACCACCTTGCACATCCTCAGTGGATGCAATCCCCCTTCTCCAGCCCATCTTTCACCCCAGAATGGAAAGCCACGCGTTTGGTCCTCCAACCCCAGAGTTTGGTGCTCACTGCTCTGTGACTCCTGCTTGATCCCCTCCATCCCATCCTTTCTCCTCTCTCTACAGCTTTTGTTCAGAGCAGCCGGTGCTGTACCTTCACTCTCCTTGGCATCACCCAACACCCAGCCAAACTGCTCCTGGCTGTTACCTTTCCTTTCTCTCGGCCCAGAGCAGCCTTTGATCTCACACCTGTCTGTACCACACCACTCCCTTTTTTAGCTCCTTCTCCCATGTGCTTTATCAGGAAACCTTCCCTTGCTGCATCCCAAACGGATCTCCCCATTAATCCCTTCTACTGTGCTTCCCTCCATTGACCATGGGTAAATTTACCATCACGGTGACCCTCGCAGTCACCCCACACCCCCAAACCCACATTTCAGGCAGGTATGGGACAGATTCACGTGGGCTGAGTGCACAGAGAGGGACTGGTACATGGGCAGGCGTGGGACCATGCCTGCAGAGATGGGCATGCTTGCCCCAGTGTACACGTGTTCCTGCCTGCACATGCCAACACCTACATGTTCCTGCCCACGTTCCTGCTGCCAGATCCGAGGCTGTGGGATCTTGAGGGGAGCTCTTGTTCTCTCCTGGGGCATGGACGTTACCTG
Organism: Bucorvus abyssinicus; assembly: GCA_009769605.1. Taxonomy (NCBI): domain Eukaryota; kingdom Metazoa; phylum Chordata; class Aves; order Bucerotiformes; family Bucorvidae; genus Bucorvus; species Bucorvus abyssinicus. Next base: position 13,879,376 of record CM020038.1, read on the forward strand.
TGAAACAAGGCTGCAGGCTGGGGTTTGAGCTGTTTGGCCTTATCATGAAAAAGATGCTGTGTCTGTCTTCTAGTGTCTTCAAGAGCCATGCCCTGGAGTAAGGCTACGTGTGTTGGCCAGATCCTCAGTAAAGCCCTGGAATAAGCTGTAGCATTGAAGAGGATTCATCTAAGCAGCACACAAAGGAAAATAGCAAAAATAAAGTTCATGGGGGCACAAGGAAAACAGAGCTTCCACCCACAGAGCAGCTGTGTGGGGCTCCGGGGACAGGCAGGCAACGTGGGAGATGTTTCAGAGCTCGCTCTCAAGATGATGCATTTGCAACCGCTTCCCTTCTGCAGCAGGTGGAGGTAAATTGAGCTATCTGCCCTGCAGACACACGCTCTAATCCGTGTACCTTCGGGCATGTATCTTCAGTACATGTCCTGGGCTGCTTTAAGGCTGACTATAGCCACCATGGCAGAATGATGCAAAAATAAGATGTGCCTTTATGGGAGAGGAAGAGGGATGTCTTCTATCCCTCGGTATCCTAACACAGGCAGGCAACAGCCCCTCCACAATGAACCCAGGAGAAGGGGCTGTTTGATGTTCTCACTGCAAATTCCCACCCACTGAAAAACGGTGGTGTGGGGGGAGCATGTGGGATTTGGGGTGTCCTTTGGATCAGGCTGGCCTCAGTTGCTGTGCTGGAAGCTGAACCGTTTCCAAAAAGGATACAGCAAGAACAGTGAGTCCTGCCCAAGTGACGGTCCAAAGCATTGGCACTTCGTCCTGATTCAACCTCGCCCCAGATTCCCGCCCCTGGCGTGCATCCAGGTTTCTTTCTCCTTGACCCACCTCCATCAAAGAAACGCTGTTACAAGTCTCTGCTCTGAGAGTCTAGTCTTCAAATAGAAGCAAACCTGCTCCAGAGCTGAACATTTCCACTAAACCCTATTTTGCTGCCTGTCCCATCGAAAGAAATCTTCGGGGACCATGCTCCTTGTACGAGATGTTAAATATTTCAGCCTCCAGCAATACAAGACACTGATACGACATTAAACTATACAATTGCTGTATGTCCCTGCATTCCCACCCCAGCTGCAGAGATGCCCCACAAGGGCCCATCTCCAGCAAATATTGCTCCGGACGGGGACAGGGAGACGGCTGCCTTGAGCGCTGGGGCACAATGTGTTTATCGGGCAGCAAAGCTGGCTCTGCCATCTCACCCGCGGAAGCTGTGCCACGGGAGCTGCTAAAACACCATTTCATTCCAAACAGGGCCCTGGAGACCTCTTGTGTGAGGGGCTCAATGGAGCGAACTGGGGGAGCGCAGAACAAGGAGATGGGACCCCAGGCTAAAAACAAGCCAGATCCCAGGCTTGTTGGACCTTATTGCTCTACACCAGGATCAGGCTGGCTGGTCCCTTCAATCAGTGCATCTTGCTCACGCCACCACCAATGGGGAATCGGTGAATTGGATTTATTTGCCTTCCTCTTCCCCCAGTTTCCCTCCCCTAACTCCTTTTCCGCATCATAAGCAAAGTCCTAATAAAGCTCCCATCCCCACTGCCAGCCCTGCACCATGCTCCCAGCAGAAAAAGAGATGCAAAGCCACGCTTGGAATCTGATTCCCCGGCTTTAAACGCTGCTCTGCCAGCAAAGTGCGACTTGAAAGCTCCCCTGTCACAGTTACAAAGCTCCGAACAGCCCTTCCTCGGATAATCACGCTTATCTCCAGATTAAGAAAGAGGAGACCTGCAGCTGAGGCTGGTCACATGGGCTGGGATGTGGGCAAATCTCTTTTAAAACAATCCCATATAGCTGTGACCTCCACCACAGCCCAAATACACCGTCCCTCAGTCCCACTCAAAACCAGCTCTGGAGACATGACGAGCATGTGAGAGGAGACCACACTGGTGAGAGCGGGGGCAGGAGAGAAACCAGGGGGAGGAGTGAGAAAGAGAGGGAGAAGAGGAGGGTGAGAAAGACAGAAGAAGAAATAAGTAAAGGGAGGATGTGGGAGAGGAATAGGATGTGGTGGAGAGGGAGGAAAAGTGCGTGGATAGAGGGGGGAGGATGATGAAGGACAGGGAGGTCTCTGCTACTCTTCCTGCTGGGGATTAGTTGTCCCTCACTGTCCTCAGTTTAACTCTTCCCAGTCTGTTCCGGCTGGCAGCCTATCCCGATTACGTGACTCGAGCTGTGCCAAGCAGCCTTGGCAGGGTGAGTGCGTTACCTACTTTGCTGCCACAGATTCATTAAGAGGCTTTGCTTGTGTGGGAATAGTCATCCCAACGGGGAAAGAAAAAAACCCACCCTTCTGCACATCAGCCTGGCAAGGAGCTCTGACAAAGCGGTTTCCACAGCCCTGCCCAGAGCCTGGGAGCAGAACTAAGGAGAGGCAGGGATACCCAAAGGGGAGAGAAGGCAGAGGGGTGGGAGATCAGCTGGATGGGGTCCCCAGCAAGACCCTGCTTGGGAATGAGGCACTGGCCAGGGCCGGAATTGCCAGTCCTTTGCAGGATGCTGGTGCCTGGTTCTTTGTGATTAAAGGCCACCTTGCATCTGGGTCAGGCATGGATGACACATTCACCCTGTGAACAAATGAAAAGTCCGAGCAACCGCAGAGTGACTTTTCCTACGGCAGGTTCCCCTTTTACATCCATGTGGGATTAACACAATTACTTTGCAGTGGAGGGGACCAAATGGTTCCGAAAATGGGTGCAGACGCAGAGCACTGGAGCTGGACCTCTCTGAGGATGTCCACGATCTGCTGGCACCACCTCAGGGGTTCAAGATTCGGGGCTTGGCCATCGGCTGCAGCTTGCCGGGAGGGGACCACAGCGCTGCCTCCCCGGCTGCTCATTATTCACTCTGCGCAATTAGGCACCGCTGATGAGTCACACGGAATTGCCTTTGTTCTCCAACTGGATGACCTGCATTTCACGGGAGACCCTTTTTCCTGCACGTTACTCACACGTTGCCCACATACCCACTGCTGGAATGGCCAGCGAGGATTTTAGGGCACTCTTCAGGCTGGCCATGAGTGCTTCCTTGCAGATGCCCTGTGCAGGTCAATGGGAAGGTGCAGCCTGGCCCTGCCTGCCCTCCTGGACTTCTCTGAGCACAAAGGAGAGCTGCTCCTCCCACAGCTCACCCTGCCCCACTGGGGACGTGTCAGTTCTCCCCCAGGCAGGTGGCTTCACTGCTCCCTGGCTACTCTGCCATCTCTTTGTGTCACTTCCAGCTCCCCTCCAGCAGCAGAGGAAAGTCCAGGGCAGCTGCAGAGCCAGTGGAGGAACAGGCATCAGCCCTTGCCCTACTCGAACCCTGCTGATGCCAATGGCCACCTTATTTTTTTCATCAGAACCTTCCCTTTCCTCCTCGGCCAGCCCATCAGAAGGAGTCCGCCCCATACTCTGCTGCTCTGACCAAGCTATCTCCCACCCAGGCTCCCTGCAGGACCAGCTCTGCACCATGGCACATCTGCTCCTGCTCTCACCCCTTCACCACCAGCACCAGGACTTGAGTATGGAAGAGAGGCAAAGTGGATGGGAGCCAGCATGAAGCTGGGTGCCACCAAACACCACAGCAGACAAGCCGTGCTGCAGCAGAACTTCCCGAAATGACCTCCACTTCAGAGCAGCCTTGTACCATGTAATTCCCTGCTCTTTTGGCATCCAGCAGCTGCTCAGAAGCAGACAGGAGCATGAGGAGAAAAGAAGACAGCCTGGCCCATTCTAGAGATTCTTTCCAGCCTACTCAAGAAACGTATGTGTGCTCTTAAGTCTTGATTTAAGGGAAAGGATGCAAAATTAATTTAGACAGGAAATTAATTAGGTGTGAACTGGTGTTTGCATCCCTACACGTACAATGAATTCTTGTGTGAACCCATAGAATGCAGATGGATGGATGGACGGATGATAACAGCACTCAGGAACGACATTATGCTCTGGTCCATACGCTGGGGATGTAGAAAGACTTTTCTCTGCATTGGTAATTAATAACTCTATCCTGAGCAAATGTTGATAAATCCTTATAGCGCACGTTATCTCTGTCTCTCCAACTCCTGTTCTGCATTTCCATTGCCTCTTTCCACTGCTCCACCCCTGGCACCCACACACTTCACTTCCCTCCATATTTTGCTACTGGTAGCGGATTTGACTCCCTTTCTGGAGAAGCAGGCGGAGGTTTTGTTGCTGGGGCTTTGTGTGAGTGATTGCATGTGTATGCGTATATACAAAGATGGATACAAATCCATTGGAAATAAACACCTTTTAAGGGACTTGAGAGAGAGACACAGGGCAGAGGAGAAGAAAGAGCCTACAGACTCTCAGCCAGACAATCAGCAAAGATGAAGAGAAAGACCCAGTGAACCAAAAAAAGCCTCAGTTCTCTTTTAAACTCTCTATGATTTGCAACGAAAGCAGCAGATCCCGTCACTGGGAAGGCCAGCTCCGCCAATGCACCAGAAGTCGCAGCAACCCTCACCCCTTCTTCTCCCGGCTCCACACAGCTCAATTAGCCCAGGCTGCCAGGCTGCACTGAGCACACCCCCACCGCCCTGCATCTCCCCCGCCGCCGAGACAGCTTTCACCAATGGAAGGAGTACAAATATATTCATTGGCACCTTATCAGACATGCATGCAAAACTAATTAACATGGGAGACATGCAAGCTGCCACCAGCCACAAATACACACCCACGAGCATGCACACACACACGCACGCATGCACAAGGCAACCCTTGTCTAGGGGGGACATTCAAAAGGCTTTGTCACTAATTTAGGCATCTGTCTCAGTCTGGTCTGGTCCTCCTGGCTGGGCTGGAGTTGTGGTTTTTTTTCCCACTCTGTTTGACAATGCTGGAACATGCCCGGAGACCCCTCATTCAAATCACCCCTTGACAATGGTCTCATTGTGTGAGCATATAAAAAAGGGAAAGGATGGGGAGAAGATGTGGAAGGGGGGTAAGGAATTAAAATGTGAACCCAAGGAAGTGTTTACTAACACAAGCCTCGCAGCTGCCCTGTCTCTCCTCCACCCCCTTCTTCCGTCCCCAGCCGTTCCAATGGCCCAGCTTGTCCCCAGCACGAGGCGGGCAGCGGGACAGCAGGATAGCGGAGCGGGAGCAGGAGCGGGAGCAGGAGCAGGAGCAGGAGCAGGGCTGCACAGAGGTGCACCGAGAGATGGCAGAAAGGAGGGATGAAGCCTCAGGGCATTTGAGCCCTCAGCAGCAGCAGGCAGGTATAGGTTTGGGAAGAGAAGATGGAGCCAGAGATGTCTTGGAGAGGATAGTGACTTAAAATGTCCTGGGAAGGACATCTTCATGGAGAAGCAAGGGATTTATTGGTATAACCACTCCAAGGCTTTCAAGGCATGGACAAAAAGTGTTTAAACCTGGCCTTGTGGATTAGAGCAAGCGAGCAGACTCGCCACACAGTTTGGACTGCTCCCTTTGGTGCTGCTGCCAGGCACGCTACAGTGTGAGAAGAAAGGGAGGGAGGGAGGGAGGGAGGGAGCAGCAGGGTGTTGGGGCTGGGGGCTCAGGGAACAGATCAGGCTCTCTCAGGACCTCACCGGCTGCCTATTGCTAGTTATTAAACATCAGGAGGAAAAAAATAGGAAAAAAATTCCCCCCGTGCCCTGACCACCCCCCAGCCATGCCTGGGGAAGGAAATAGCGAAGGTGCAGATGGAGGGTGTTAGCCGCCAGCCCCACCATGCTTGGCTGGCCTTGGCAGGCACTGTTCAGCTGGAAATGCCCACGAGTCGGCAGAGCAAAGGGAGCAGGAGCTGGGGAGGGGGAGAAGATGATGACAAACGTTTTCCATATATGCAAATGCATCTGCACAAGACACCCAGAGGGAGACAAAACAAAGAGACCTCAAAGAGGCTGGGTCCGAGACCCGCCTCGTGTTTGCACAAGAAGACCTGCGCATCGTGAGATGCGATGCCGCCCAGAGGTTCCCCCCATCCGAGCAGATATCAGCCCAAAGGAACCAAACCCTCCTGGCTGAGGAGCTCAGCAAAAGCTGCAAATACAAATGCCACAATCCCACGTCCTCCTACACAAACAGATGCACCTTAGGAGTACAAAACTATTCCTGGCCATCAGCTTAGTCAGAGAAAAGCTGTGATGCAAACCCAAAAAAAACCCCTGCCTCAATGTGGCAGAGGTAGCCCAGCTTCCCTGACATTCCTCCTGCAGCTAGATCCACCACCCCGGACCTTTGTTTGGTTTCCATGAGAGGAAAACTAAAAGATTTCTGGACATCGCTATAAACACAGCAGGGCAAAATGTCACACACATACCAAGCACATGCATGACGGCAAAACATTTCCTTCCCACAACCGCTGCGAACAAAACGAAAGTCACTTGTGCAAACATTTCTGCTTAAAAAAGGGAAGCTACTGCCAAGTAAACAAATCTGTGCTTTTTATCCAAACAAGTGGTTGTGAGCAGTTTTATTGCCACATTCCTCTGCCCCAATGCACAGGGACAAGCACTCGGAGGGACTCGAGGACAGAGCTGTGTTTTTAATAGGGCAATAGAGACACGGAATGAAATAAAATCCTACAGAGATCAGCTTGCCAGGACGCAAGGCTGAGAAAAGCTATTTGACAGTAAAGAGAAACAAGGACACTCATGATTCTGCTCTCATTTCCATGCTGTAAATTTGGGCAGCTTTTACTGAATGCAATTAAATCCTCACTTAGGATTTAACCCTGTGAAGCTGAGGGCAGACCTTGGTACAAAACCCACCTCTGGGCTCTTCCCCTTAACTTGCCCTGCAGAGGTATCAGGGGTGGTGAAAAAGTTGAGTCAAAAAGCAGGGGGACTCGTTGCTCCCAGCCCATGTGGCCATTTCAAAGCTCCTTCCAGCTCTGTTTCCTGCTCTTTCTTCACTGGTGATTTGCCACTTTGCTCACGAAACCTTGGCTGCAGGGGAAAGTCAGTACCAGCCTCATAAGCACAGAGATTCAAAGGTATTTGGGCATCTCTTTACCTCTAATGGGAGCTTAAAACCTCAGTGATCCTTCAACACACCCATGCCCTGCCTCTGGGGGTTGATCCTTCCTTTCCGACATGCCAAGGGTCCCAGTGTGGATACCATGCAAGACCCTTGCAAGAAACCACGCAAGACTTCCACGACTAATACCTATTTGACTGTTCTTCACATTTTACTTTATTCTAAGTGCATTTCAAAGGCTCTTTTGCTCAGCAGCACTGTTTAACACTCTGGATTCACAAGCAACAAGTGATAAAACTCCTCACCTCCTTGCACCACATAGGTAAGGTCACCTCTGGACTGCGACCTTAAACCTATACATGATTTTCCCCTCAGATGTCAAGAGGTGTAAATCTCAACATCTCATTAACCAGCTCTGCAGATCACTCAGAACAGATTGCCTCACAACATAACTTTTCGGCTGGTCACTACCCACGAACAGATGATTTTACATGACATTTATTCATGCAAATTGCAGAGGCTGTAGTCTGGTTACCCAGTGAGAGCATAAAAAATTACAGTTTAGATGCATAAATGCTGGCACCATCACAGAAGGCACGATGAGACTGGAAACACATCCCTGGGTTTCAAATGCAGCACAACAAAACTTAGAGCAAGTCCTTGTCGGATGGGGTTTTATGAGGAACAACCCCCCCAAAACGATGCAGGGGAGGCAGAGAAGGGCACGCGCAAGGCTGCAGGGGCTACGGAGAAATGAACTTCTCCCGCTGCATGTGCAGGAACCTGCCATGGGGAGAGCACACGCGACATTTTACGTCACTCACAAAGCCTACTCTGTCCAATAAAGTGGGGAAGTAAAACAAAGCATGAAATCCAGGCATAAATTAGCATCCCTCTAGTCTGGCTTTATTTGTGCTGCTGCTGCTGCTGTGGATTAGCATCTAGCTGGCTGACAGGCTGATAGGCAGACAGAAACAGGGAGAAATAAAAAAAATAAAGAAAAATCAGTGGGTGTCTTTTTTTCCCTATGGCTCCTGGGATGTCTGCCATCAAAGTGCAGACAGTGTTCACCCCTTTAGGACCCTCTTCCTGGGAGAGCAATAGGGTCTTCAGGAAAGCAAACCTCCTGAGATGTTTGTGCCTGCACCCTGCAAAGCTGGCACCCGTCGACTGACTGCAAGGCCAGTGCGAACCTGTCACACCCTCAGCCAGCACCCTCTGGCATCCTCAGCATCCCTCTGGCAGTACTTGCAGAGAGCCACAGAGCCCCAGGAGCAGTTACGGTGCGGGGCTGGGAGACCTTGCGGATGGCACCTCGCTGCAGGCGCACACAAGGAGCAGATGCCCCAGGATTAGCTCTGGATCCTGTTCACCAGCGCTCGGGGCAGCTGCTTCCTTCACTGCTTGCAGCTATGGCTGCGTTTGGTACCTGATCCCAGATGACAGGACCGGGATCTCACACCCGCATCTCCTCTCACTTTGTGTCATAAATGTGTCACTGCCAGCTCCTCAGGCAGGGGCACCTGCAGAGAGCTTCCATCGGGCTGTCATGCAGCCTCCTGCTCCTCAGGGCTGCGTGGCAAAATGAGTGGTCGTCACTAGAGACATTCCTTTTCCCCGGGCTCAGTGGCTTCATGCCCACCCCGCCCTTCCAAGTACAACCACAAAGGCACTACGCTAAAGAGGTGCCAGTCCTGATGGCCACCACCCTAGTCCTTCCAAACCAGCCAGCCCTGCCAAAGGATGTGTTGCTGCTCTAGCGACTTCAGGCAGCAGAGAGGAGCTGGGACGCTCAGGAAGGATACGAACATGGCACTCATGCCCAAAATAGGGGAACAACAACAGCAAACTTGACTGTGTTCAAAACAAACTTGCAAAACCCATTTACACGCTCACTGAGCCATTCATACCTTGGTTGGTCTCTCAGGTCACAGGAGATCTCTAGCCCCTGCCTGCCACTTAAGGAGCCAAAGAGAGAGCTCAGTTTTTAGGCTATGGAAAGCAAATTTTCAGCTGTTTCAAAGGTGGCCTAGGAAACACAGACTAATTCTGCGTAGCCAAATGTGAGTCCCTCAGGAGCACAGCACACAGTTCGAACACTCCGGCGCCCCTCTGCCTGCCGGTGTGACACTTACCGAGTGGGTCTGATCAGAGGACTCAGGTGTGAAAATTCCCCAAGAGTCCCTCCTCAGCAGAGCCCACATAGCTCCTGCCCCGCAGCCAAGAGCACCGGCCACACTGAGCACTGATGCCAGCAATCCTGGGCTGACCCAGCAGACAGGCTTTGCCTTTGCAGTGGGGAGCAGGCAAAGCCTTGCTTGCAGCAGACATCTGTGACCAGCTCTGCATGCCCCCTACCCAAATGGGTCAACACAGGCAGCTCTTCCCCAAAGGAGGCACAAGGGCACTCTGCAGAGCTCCAAGAGCCGCAGCTGGGAATAACCCAAGCAGAGGGGATGTACCCCTGTTCTTCCATCCATCCTCCTCGAGGCTGGAATAAGGCCCAACATCACCATCCTCATCCTACTGCACACAGCAAGACAGGCCTCTCCACATCCACACACCCACAGAGGCACCTATTGAAACAACCCGTGGTATCAGCAGGGTGACCTCTTCCAGGGGCTAGGAAGGAAGGGAAGAAGGGTGAAGACAGTGCAGAAGCCTGAGCCTTTGTTTCCCAGAACTCAGCCGTGTTGCATGCTGTCCATTAGGTAGCAGAGACCAGCCACCTTCTACCATGTCCTCCAGCTCCTGCAGCAATAGCTGGCAACCCTTAAACCTCTTGCACTTGGGGATGGAAGGAGGTAGAAGTCTGTCAGAGCCTACAGAAATGCAACGAGCTGCAGGAAAGATCATCCCTTTGCAAGGAAACAGTCCCCTAATGGGCTCCCCAGCCAGCACTTATCTACGTGAACCATTTGTTTCCTCCCCAAGCTCTCAGCTTGCTCTGCCACATCACCCATCCACCTGATTGCAAGCAAAATGAATCTGATGGGTCCCAGCCTATCACCCACTCATGAGCCCTCTATTTCTACTCTGCTCTTCAGTGCCACACCATCAGAAAGCCCAGCCTGGGGATGGTGCAGGGCCACAGCTGCTTTAAGTGCTTGAACAAGTCCAGACTTGCGTATGCAGTTTGTCCTTCATTCTGGAGAGCTCCAGTACACTTCTCCGTAAGACATGTTAAAACTTACACTGGCTACAGCACATTCAGGCAAGCGGCCACTGGGGCCAGGGCGATGTCAATGAAATGTATCACAAATGGGCTGAAGGAGCACATTCCCCTGGCACACTGGTCCGAGTGGCAACTTGGAAAATGTCTGCAGCAGCCCAGGGAGTTCCTGAATGGTCCCATGAGGACCCCCACAGACACAGCACCCCCTCCTCTCACTCTCAAGCAGAGTCTCCCACAGCGCTGCACACAGTACGTGACCTCTCAGTTAAAGCAAGGACGAAATACATTTCAAAAGTCATTTTTTTCTCTACTCTTGGCAACAGGGAAGTCAAATGCTATTTTGCAAGCTGTCCCCAGCTCAACACAGGCCCACACACTGTCCACAGGTACAGCTAGCCTGTGTCCATACAGCCTTGTCCCCACCACCTTCACAAGCACGTACACAGATGTGCATCCCGCACATGGTCTCTTAAAGAACAGGGTGCCAGGGACCAACGTCACCAATTATTACCTTCCAGAGGCTGAAGCACACACCACGGACTTTTGCTTCCAACTTTCTCTGTGCCCAGGGCCATATGGCAGTGGCTGGGACCACTTCTGAGAGTCATCAGTACATCTAGTGCCTTAAACGGGACCCAAACCAGCCACTATCCAACCCAATGTAACACATGATACTCCGCTTTGTCAGGCTGACACTCCCTGTTCAGTGTTATGCAGCATCCTAGACTGTCAGCCTTGAACTTTGAATACCAGGAGTCTGGATCCCCAAAATTGCTAAGCCTGACTACAAAAAAACCGAGTATTTGGAGGGATTTTTTCAGACCCGTAATGTCTAAGCCCTACAAAGTCTTTGACTCATTTCCAGAGTTCTCCCTGCAATGATGACCTCCCTAAATACATTCCTTGTCAGAATTATTTTATTACTTTTATGTGAGAACTGAGACTTACAAACAGCCCTTGATTACAGCTGCTGGGGTTTGCTACAGACCCCCCGAATCCCAAGCTTTGCTCTAAACCCCCTGTGAATCAGTCTGATCAAAGTCCAGCCTTGCCAACTGCTCTTCCACCCAAAAGGCACCTGCCCTTGAAAGCAGGATAGTAGAAGAAGGGAAGAAAGCTGGAAAACAGCCATTTCTGGGACTATGAATTAATCAGAAGGAACAGCCCCAAAAACCTCTCCTAGCCTTGGTTAGCAGCAGCAGCTACTTGTAAAGTTCCCACTAAATTTGTCCAAGTGAGAGATGGAGGAAGAGACACATTGATCCTGCCTTGCTAGATTTTCTGCCAAGCCTGTCAGCAAGGCATGCTCAGCCGTGTCCACCCAGTATGTGCAGACCTGGCCTGACACCCTCTCCTTCGCGTGCCTCCCTGGACACCTCCCTCCGCCTCCCACTGCACTCCCCAAATCACAAAGCCAGCAGCATCACTTGCAAGGTGCTCGCCATGCCAGCGGCAGCAAAGACGTGCTCCTCGCAGCCTCCCAGTCCCAGGCCTTTTGCCAACATCATCCCAACATGGGGCACGCAGGCAAAAGAGCTGCCGGAGGAATCCACGCCAAGCGACGCTGAGCACGACCTTTCTGCTTTACAATGGTAACCTGAATCCTAAATACTGGATTTCTAGGCACGCATTAAAGCCATGAGACAATGGAGACGGCGAGGCTGGGGTTGGCTGCAAGCCAGCTCCACGCTGGCCCCGCCAGCGCCCGATGTTTCCCATTTCCTTCTTTTTTCGCCCTGGCAGATAAGCAAAGTTCCCCTAAGCCAGGAGGCAGGTGCCTGCACAAGCTCACCTGTGACTTGGGGACTGTGCATGACTCACCCCTCATGGAAGGTGGATGCTGGAGAAGACCCAGAGAGGTGGTTGTTCTTCCTCTCTCACTGGCTCTCTCGTACAAGCATTGCTTTTCCTTTAATTGGTTTCATTCATAGCGGCCCTTTGCTAAATGTAATTATGCCAGGCTCTCTCCATCTGTCTGCATTCAGGAAGAGCCATTGCTCTCGGTGTTTTTATTTTCAATCTTCATTTCTGCATTAATCCCCGCTCTGCAGCTCACATGCACAACAATGTTCAGGGCCTCCTGAGGACAAGCAGGCACCAAAATGACAAGCAGGATTGTCCCTGGGTCTCTCCTGGCCAGAGGACATCTTTTCACGGGGAAAGCCCCATGCCTCAGTTGCTCTCTGTAACCACCTCCATCTCTCAACGATACCTGCACAAGCCAGTCCTTTGCAGGCTCTCAAGAGCTGCCTGGGAGCCCAGGCAAGACGAGATAGCTTAATTTGGTCTGCACCCCCAGACACAGAGATATCTCTGCCCTGTCTTCCCAAGCCCGGTACGTAAAGGTAGCAAGATGTCTGCTCAAGTTGACATGGACTGCTTTTCACATGAAGACAGCATTCAATCCTAACGTGCTAATTTTCCTACCCAGGAATGCAGACAAGGTGAACACGGCTGAGCCCAGGGATTAGCAACCCTCATCTCTGCAAGGGCAGCTCGTAGCTGTGCGGCTGAGGCTGCAAAGCGCCCCACACACCCAGAAGCATTTAATCCCTTGGGGTATGTTACCCGAGGTCCTCACACCTTCCTCAGCCAGGGTAGGTAGATCTTGGGGGAAAACACAATGCTGAAGGAGCTGTTGGTTTATCGAGAGACCAAACCCAGCGACACAGATCCTGGGCAACCAAGCACCATCTGGTGACCGCTGGCTCCCGACACAATAGCCCACGTTGGCATGTTTATGATAGAGACCAGAGGCAGATTCCCATTATCCCCGTCAGATCCTGTGATGTGGTTTCAGGAGAAGGACCACGAGAAGCAGATGGGATGGTAGAAGAGAACAGAATGCAGCGAGACAGACAGACAGGAGAGATTTATATGAAGCTAAAGCACATACCCATAAACATGGGATAAGTAAATAGCATGTAAGTATGAAATTAAATGCGGGGAATCCACGGCATCCAGTAATCAGTCAAATATCTCCTTCCCCTCTTTTTCCGTTTATCATCAGCATTTTAAAATTAGATATTTATGCCAATAAGTAACCCAGTTGTATATTGTAACCCTGCAAATATTTGCTGGGATCTGAGAGATTCGTCCCGACAGACAATTCATTTTTACAGTTATTTTTGGACTCCCAGCTTTCGTGGAACACCGGCTCTCTGTGTTGGATTTTATGCCCCTGAAATGTATTTACAATGCATGGCATCTGAATTGTGCATTACACACTTAAATCATCGCTTTTCATTCATCGCTTCTAAAAAAAAAATATTGCAATATCCTGAAGCTCCAACTACTCAAATTCAAAATATTTCTGCTGCATTTTGGGGGTGATACTGTAAAATAATGTTGCGTTTTTAGATAAAGGAGGGAAAATCGATCATGAGGAGCATGGATTCCCAAGATCTGGGAAGAAGGAGATTTTGGATTTCGCACCATGATAAATAAAAAAAAAAAAAAAAATTAAAAGCTGAAAATCCCACAAAGGTTTATTTTCTAAACATGAACACAGAAACATTTTGTCACTTAAACAAAGGGAGGAGGGCGGGGAAGGCTCCGCATCCCTGCCTTGCTCTCTGCAACGGACAAATACTATCAGAAACAAAAAGCATGGCATAGTTAGCAGGAGCGGAGCTCAGCGCTTTAGATTTAATGATATGTATTTAAGTTCCTTTTAGGGGAAGCCTCCTGCAATTGTTGCGGGGGGGGGAGGAAAAAAAAAATCTTGTTTTTAAAGGCTTCTGTCATTGTTGCCCATGAGGCGAAGAGAAAGGCGCTTTCTTTGTCATCCGGGGGTTTATGGAAACACCTTAATGTGTCCTTTTCATAGGTGAAGCAAGACGCACAAAGCAGCCGCGTGCCAACGCGTTCCCCCCCGCCACCGGCAAAAATAAATAAATGGAGGGACGCGGGGACGGCGGCCATCGTAATCCCCCGGCAAAGCGGCGGCGAGGATGGTCTGGCGGGGTAAATATCGCACGTCTCCTGCCAAACCCCGCGTGGGCTATTGTCCCGCCACCCCTTTTAGATGTCATTAAGGATTTTTCGCGTACAACCAAACGAGCAGAGGGGACGACCGCGCTCACTCCTTCCCCACCAGTTGGAGAAGCCATGACGAGGCGGCTGGGAGCCGGCGCGGGGAAAACACAGGGCAAATTAGGAAGTATGTTAATTCAATTAATATCACAGAGGGGCTGGCAGGCGGGGGGCGGGGGGAGGAGGTGTGCGTGCAGATTTTCCGCCCGAGGAAGGAGGTGGCAGAGAAAGAACTGGGGCATGCCAGCTCCCGTTATTGTTCTGCCTTCATCGGTAATTAGCAAGATAAGGAGGGGACGGCGTGAGGGAGGCAGCATGGCGAGGACGAGGCAGCGCTGCACCCCACCTCATGCCCATGCGGCCATCTTACAGGCGGTGCTCGCCTCGCGCAAAATGGCCGCCGGGGCCCACGCTGCCCCGGCGGGCTCCCCTCCGCCAGCCCGAGGCGGCTGGCACCCGGCGGCTGGCAGGACGGCAGCCGTTCCGCAGGGCCACGGGGAAAGGGGGGCACTGGGAGCGAGGGATTCGCCATGGTGGGCCGGAGTGTGCTCTCGAGGCCTGGCGAGCGGCCATCTTAGCCCGGGTCCTGCTTATAGCGCCAAGGCGCTGGGCGTGCAGCGCTTGCACAGCTTCTACCCCAGCCCTCTTGACTGGAAAAATCACAATATACTTGTCCTTCACAAGGCAGCACGCCCTTGCCGTGGCTTTCCCCTTGGACATGAGCAGTACAGGAGCAAAGGCAGGGTGAGCCCCACACAGGTGGCCCGGCCGCCTGCCCCAATGTGCCCGGTGAGCCCTGTAGGCTGTCGGGCACTGGGCTGGCCCTGGGACACGCAGCCTGTACAGCTGCAGCGATACAGGTCAGTGGCGCGAGAGCTGTGGTGGAAAACATCCCCTGCCCAGCCATCGGAGAGCGAGTCACGGGCAAATCCTGCCTTTCTGTTGGCCAAAACAAAGTAAACTCTAAACTACAACTGCAGAGATACCGGTATAGAAGCGACCTTCCTAAATACCCTAATTTAGTACAAATTTGAAACAAGGTCAGATATAAAAGGAAAAGGCACAGTTACACAGACAACGCACAGACAAAGCTACACCCGCCTTTCCCCCTTCATGGGAGCTTCGCAGCAGAAACATCAGCGTTGTTCTGTTCCAACCAAACGAGCAACACGATATACCAAGGAACCCTCATCCTTAGTCCCGGGCTGTCCTCAGGACAGCTACAGCAATTACTGACATTAAAACAGCGCTTTGGAAGCGTTTCACCTGTCTTTAGCCACCACGGGGCTGTTTCACACGGTGTGATAGGCACACGACTGAAAATTCGGCATCTGCTCCAGCACTCTGCGGAGAACCAGAGCACGAGGGTGGCTGCAACTGCACGCAGGCAGGGCCGTGTTATACATCTCGGTTAGACAGTGAAACATAAGGGATGGCAGGCCAGCCCCTCTGCTCCGGGGTTGTCTACACAGAAAACCACACCATTATAATGACAGCACTATAGGTCAACCGCTACCGCTCCTCGCCACGCTGGTGCGCATCTCCACTCTTAAACTGGCTTTCTCCAGTTTAGCTTAAACTGCTTCCAGCATGACATAACCAGTATACAGGAGAGTCCAGCCTTCTGCTAAAGTAAATATCCGCAGAGGTTGTACGCATACAGCTCCTCGCTTTAAAATCCGCCCCCCAACCGTACGTCTGTAGCTAGACCTGCCCTTCGGCTAACCTTTCTGTACTCCGCACACTTCTGGGCTGTTCGCAGTGCCCGTGAAACACTATTACACCCTGCTTCCCTTGGGTGCTAATCCTGCTTGTCAACCCAAAGGCAGAAGCAGACGGTGGCTTGGCATTTTGATTACGTTGTGATCTGTTTGAACCTTCCAGACTCTTTTGATGTCTGTGCAAATTTGAAAGGGGGAGCCTTCATCCTCAACAATGAAACTCCGCTATCGCACGGTGAAACATCTCGGGACACTTACGTCTGTAGCCATCGCTGGATTTGAAGCACGGAGGGGAGTTACAGCTCCTCCAGGAAGAGTCTGAATTTTAGACTAACCGGTTCTGGCCCTGAGCAGAGAACACCACGGGGACAGTGTGTTGCTCTTCAAACATATGAGTGCATAGGGGAGTGGGCACATGCACAGGGACACCAGATTTATATAAATAGATGCATTCATAGGAAGATAGCATCCTCTTCCGTCCCAGGCTCCCTTCGAGCTCCTGACATCCCAAGGTTTCAGAGGAGTACAACCAAGCCTCAGATCAAACATTAGCCCTGCGGGGGTTCCCTCAGGGAAGCAGCCATGCACCGGGGTCTTTTCCCCGCTTTCATGCGAGGTTTCCCGACCCGGCCTTCCTTGGGTGCTCTGTTCTGACACAAGTACGACATGACGCGTGTGCATGCAGAGCCATGCTAAAAGGTGCTCTGGGAATTGAGTTCCTTCTTCTAAATCAATTGTCATAAACCAGCTTTTGCTTTATTTTTAATGAAGCAGCAGAAATTATCTCCACACATCCTTGCCACTCCCACGGCCCCGTTCTTTGGCACAACGAGCTGCCCAGGGCTGCCCGAGGACACAGGCATGGGAAGACAGCGGGATAAGGAAGACCAGGAAAGACTGTTCTCTCCTGCAGAGAAATCCACTCCTCCTCTCTTGAGCCCATTACTTGGCAGGCAACAAGGCAGTGGGATGTGAAGGGGGCTTGATGGCAGGTAAGGTATTCCCAACCTTTCCCACCCAAGCTCCAGCTGGCCCCTTCAACCCCAGCCCACTGAGGCACCCGCTTTTGACCTGTATTTCACCTTGCCCTCTGCAAACCGCATTTTCTCTCACTCTTTGGTAGCAGCAAGAGATGACCCTCGCAGCACCATTGCAGCAACCAATGGGCTGACATGCAACTTGTGACAGCCCAAGCTCTGCCTGCCTGTGGCACACCCCTCTCTCCAGCATAGCCAAGGACCAGTCCCTCCTCTTCCTCCTCCTCCCGTTCCACTCGCCCAGGTCCAGTGCACAGACATATGGAGACATCTCTTGATGAAACCTATCAGCGGGTGAGTGGCAGCTGAGCAGGTACCGAGCAAGACATGGGGCCAGACAGCAGCCAGGGGGGAAGGCAGCGAGTGGAGGGAACGTGCCTCAGGAGGAATACTCACAAAGGGCTGCTTTCATTAATAAAACATTCCCCCCTCGGTCGCCTTTTGATTTGGGTGTAAGAATTAACCCCATCTGCCCAACAGCATGTTACCTAACAAGTCATCTCTGCTGAGGAAGGCCCTCTGACGTGTCTGCTCAATGGCTACGCTTCCCCCTGCCCATGCTCCTCGGCTCTCCAGACCCCCTCCAAATAGCTCACCGGCCTCGCTGGGTCTGCCCTGTTGAAGAGATTCTCTTCCCACAACATAGATTAGACCCAGTGAAAATAGGCTTAGTGAAAATACCATTTCACTATTAATGACACCCCCCCCGGCCTTCACACTTTCTCACACCCAGAAAGATTATAACAAATCCCAGTCACCTTTTGCCCCTGCTAACTACTGCTCCAGTCTTTGCACTGCATGCCTTCTACCACGAGTAGAGAGCCGGGAACAGGATGGTACTTATATATATACACACACATCTATACAGTCAGCACCGGAGGTGTTCAGCTGCAGAGCACAGATCCCCCTGCACAGCATGTCGCCTTGTCACGACACCCCAACCAGTCCCTCTCTGCTGTAATTGCAGCGTCTGGTCCTTGGGCATCAGCAGAAAGTTGCAGCAAATCCTGCGTTGGTTTAAGCACAATCTGTCCATTCAAAATTGGTGGGGGGTTGCTTTTACATCACTGAGACATTTCTATTCTCTTTCTGTTTCAAGTAAAACCGAGACGCAGCGATGCCTTGGAACAGACATCCCCTTCATTTTTCCAGAGGTGTGTTTTAATGAGTGACTTGCCTTCCAAAAAGGGGCCGGCAGAGGGGAAGGACGGCAGATTCTCCACACAAATTCAATAGCTGGTAGGTTGCCATGGGCTAAAGCATTTCTTTGCACACATGAAGGCAAGGGACTCCAGAGCACTGAGGGTTTTGCCTCCCATGAGTTATAGCTCTACCCTTCAAGAGCGGAATAAATGCTTTATCCCATCGCAGCCTGCGATGTATTCTACATAGATGGATTGATTTCCCCTATTGTTCTTAATAAATCCTGGCGCATGAAGAAACTCTCTGCACAGCCATTTTTCCTGCCTTGTTCTACCTTGCAGAAGTAATAAGGGTCAGATGTGACTGCGGTGGGAAGCAAAGGCCATACATGAGGCGGTACTTTGCTCGATGCAGTGGGTGCACTCACGGGGGCTTGGTGGGTGCAGACAAGCAACACCCTTTTCTCCGTTTACTCCCCCTTCTAGTCTAAGCTGAGGAAAAGGGGAACCACGGCTGGGTACTGCAGCAT
This sequence comes from Bucorvus abyssinicus, assembly GCA_009769605.1. Lineage (NCBI taxonomy): Eukaryota > Metazoa > Chordata > Aves > Bucerotiformes > Bucorvidae > Bucorvus > Bucorvus abyssinicus. The sequence goes on from CM020038.1 coordinate 13,897,969, forward strand.
CAGCATGGCTCCGCGGGGAGCAGCCACTCTACGAGCTGAGCCTGAACAAGGCCCCCTGCTCTGCACAGGGAAAGGCAAGGCTCTGGCCCTCTCCGACCGGAGCTCTCACAACAACTGATAGATACAGGACTGGTCCGTGCACTGCCATAGAGCCTCCCCATGCACACCCTGATCCCTGCCGTGCCCTGTCTGTCAGACCTGACCCTGCCCGCGTCCCAGCTGAGAGAAGCCCACAGCACCAGCCCAGGGGCTCCTCTGGGTTTCAAAAACCAAAGAAGTCTCAAAACACCAAACCAACCCCACTCTCAATGACTCCCAATCGCACAGTTCAGACCTCCAGGTTGTTGTTGAAAGGAGCTCGCTCTCTCTCTCTACCACCTTTTCTACTTGCAAGGTTGACACCCATCATCTTTCCCTGCTCCAGGAGGGTTTTTCTTGGCCACATCTTCTTTGTGCCCAGCAAGAAGGCACTGCTGGGCTCCGGAAAGCAGGTGGCTTTGCACCAACCTGCCTTAGCCACCTGCCTCCAGCTCCATTCAGGCTCCCTGGATTTTATCACTGCTGGCCTTCTCTAGCAGCAGCTAACAACTAGCTCCGTTTCAAAAGCCTGACTGAGAAATTGGGCTGCGGGAGGGAGGGAAGGAGGGATCTGGTAAAAGAGTTGGTCTCCCATGCATGAGTTGGACTTGATCCTTCAGCAAGACTCCCAGGGACTCACCTCTCCTTGCTCAGGTGGAGACGTCCCAGCCCTTCCCAAGGCATCCCACTCCGCAAACTCGCAGTCATGTCTGATTAAGGAAAAGAGAATTTGTCTCAATTAGAAAGAGGCTCCCATATGCATGGACGGATGTCAAGTAATTACCACATGTCACTCACGGCTGGAAAAGAGACCTTAAATTTGGGACTGTGCAAACTCGCACACACAATCGCGAGTGAGTTACGGACCTTGGCACGCTTCAGAGCATACCTTGTGCGGATGCTTTCAAGCCTGTCCCCTCAGCTGAAATACACCCAGCCCCATAAAATACAGCCAGACACGACCCCGTTCTCTAATAGGGAAATAAAGCCGAGTGGACCTGTGTTGCCAGAGCCCAGAGAGCAACACTGTCTCTTTAATTTTCTCCCTGGCTATCTCATCCTTTGCACAAACTCTTTCCTCCCCGTGGCTTCTTCCAGCCTGGTGGGCAAAGTGGGAAAACATCATTAGGGAGGAAAAATAATTTAGTTTGTTAATCAGTATCCAGTGGTGGGAAACAAGAAAGACAGAGAGCAAGACTGGCGGTTAGGGCTTAGGAAGGGCCAGCACAAAGCCCACCATTCATGACATCTGGGGCTGGGATTCTCATTGAATTAAACAGACACAAAGAGCAGAGGCATTTCATGCTCTCTTCACAAGAATTATCATATCTCCCTGGCACTAGGAAACCTTCAGCACGGGAGAGGGGGAGAGAGAGAGAGAGGAAAGCGGGCAGGCTGGGTAGAAATATGGGGCAGGGTAGAGGAGGCTTTGTTCCAGGGTTGGATTTATGGATGGGATGCAGCGCGTTGCTTTGCGGGGAGAGACAGGGCCCTGGCGCGCTGGGTCTAATAAGAATCAGCAAATGTGAAACAGGGGGCCCCTGTGTACCATGAAGCAGGGAAACCCGCGTTTGACAAGCCAACAGAATAACCGCTCGCGTCTCAAGGCTGTGGAAGGATGCTGACGTTCGTACGAGATGTGTCGTCTTGTGTGTGTGTCAGCGAGGAGCGGGGAGAAGGGGAGCGGCAACGAGTATAAACAAGAGACCAGGCAGCATCATTCAGTCATGAAAATTAATTAGCTAATGTGCAAACCATGGCTGCCTCTTCTCACTGCCCTGCAAGCGTTCCCCATAAAGCTACGGTGTGTGCGGAGCCTGTGACTGGGAATGACAGGGGCAGATTAGGCAGCTCCTTGGGATGTAAACCTGGCAGCAAGAAATGCACAGCCCATGCAAAAAAAGTGAGGAAGGGATGATTTGGGTCCTTGGGGAAGGGATAGAGCCCGAGGTCCACGAGAAAGAGAAATGGCAGAGCCTGGGCACCAAGCAGAGACCAGGCATAGTGTGGCTGCAGCAGCATAAATGTGGGTGGATCTTAAAACCAGCCATTCACAGGGTCTGGTGGACAGCAAAATCATTTAGGGTTTAGACTGCAAGCTCTCTGGGGCAGGACCTGTCATATCCTACAGGGTCACACCATGGAGGCCCATCCTACTTGTTCTCTGGGCATCACCGGAGGATCTGCTTTAAATACTAATTGCTCCATGACCAAGACCTGTGAGCTGCTGGGAGCCTCCCTACAGCACTACCTGCAGGAAGAGGGGACAGATCTCTGACCTCACATCCCCGGGGTAATTTGACCCTGCACACTGGTGCCACCAGAGAATATTGCTACCCAGTGATGAAGACAAGAAAGTCCTGACTGGCTTCATGTGCCCTGTCCCCGAGCTTTCAGGTCCCGCTACAATATCATGCTTATTCTTTGCTGGGAACAACCACAGGAGAATGAGGGTGCAGGTAGCAATCACCCAGCAGAAAAGGGCACAGTAAGGGAATGAGGAGACACAGAAAGAGATTGGTAAGGAAAAAAACAAAGAGAGAAGCCTCTTCGATGCGAGATGTGCGTGGGGAACAAGGAACGCGCTAGAAACAAAGGGATGCAAAGAGAGAGGAGAGGCTGGGATGGGCATCTTGGCAGACATGTAGGTAAAAGTTGAAAAGGAAGCACTAATTAGCACCCAGACCATCACTTTCCATTAATAGCTTGTCACCGATTCCTTGATGTTGCTGAGAGCAGGAAAGTTGGTATGTGTGATGCTTACCTGTCTCTATCTCATTAACAGAAGCCAGGGTGAGAACAGATGTTTATTGCCTGCATCCAGACAGACAGGCCCTTTGCTGAGCTGAGATGCAGGAGAGAGGGGGAAAGTTATGAAAAAGATGCTCATGAAACACAAGCCCACACCCACATGATGGAAACCCAAACATAGGACAGTTAGATACCCGTGCTGATGCAGGAACAGCCCCAGGCAGGTATCAGGTTCCAGGAGTCTACAAGGCACAAACGCTAGGTCAAATAATTAGAACCCAGGGCAAATACACTGCTGTCCAGGGGAAAATGCTCTGGTTTCAGCACAAGGTGTGTGCAAGGGGCCATGACTGCATTACACCCGGGAAAGTAAAACAAAAGACTGCTCACTTCCCCAGACAAATTTGCTCAACCAGAGTCCACTCTGCTAGAAAAAAGACAGACAAATGTCTTGTTGAAAGCTGGGGTAGAGAAACTCCCCAGTAAAATAAAAAGAATTTAAAAATTAAAAAAAAAAGCAGTTTCCAGCAAAGATAAATCTGCATTGCATGTAATCACCTCCGAAGTAATTTTTCCAGCAGTTAAAACAAGAGATTAGATCTCCTATGTAACACACAAAGGCCTCTCCTTTCCCTCCAGCATGTACAACAGCTCCTGTTAGTGACACTGGAAAGAGGGAGTGGGCAAGGCAAGGCAAGGACGCCAGCCATCAAGTATCTGTGAGCTGGTAGCTCTGCTGGTGCGATGATGGGAGCGCGCATGCATGTGCACCTTCCTAGGGACACCCACGCTAAATTGACTACACAAGCCGAAGGTTCCTCAAGAGCGGGAGCCCAACCCTCCCTAGGAGTGAACAAGGGAAAACCAAAGGCAAAGAAAACATCAAGGCTGGGGCTGAAGGAACAAAGGATCACCCCTCTCAGCTTGGAGATATCTTCTTGGTCATTTAGCTCAGATCAAGTGTAGGCTCTGTTGACTCCTCCACCTATTCAAACGAGCGCTTTCAATACTCTGATAGGTCTTTTCTGCTCTACGCCTTCTCTACCCCTGTATTTGATGTCCTCGGCCAATGCAGTTAGGGCTCCACGCAGAAATACTGCCCTGAAGAGCCCTTGTTTAGATTGCGTGGTCGAGCACTTCAAAGTTAGGAAGTGTCCAATTTATGGCTGTCCGTGCAACCTTAATTCCACCTCGCTGTGCAACCACCCTGGCCAGGGAAAGAGGGAGCAAGCTAAAAATAGGCTGTGACCGTGTCTTCACGATCGAGCCTCGTATGGGGACAGCCAGGGAGAGGCTGAATTAATGTCTCCTGGTCAAACCGAAATCGGGGACTCCCTGACTTGCCAGCGCTTGCTTTGGTGCCTTCAACCATGTACATTTTTAATATAGAGAAATCACGTGCATTCTAAACATACAGAAAAATGCATTATTTATAGCTAATAAATAATAGATTGTTTATATAAGCAAAAAGAAAAACAATTGTAGGCAAGTGTAACAAATTCCCCTCCTTGCACCCCGCACCCATCCGTGCCTTCGTCCTGCACGGGCAGAGCGATTTCAAGCCCCGAGCCTCGGCACAGATTTCTGCCACTATGAAATACAGGACTAATGTTATCTGGCAGCGGCAGAAGGCTGCTCCCTCGGGGCCAGCGGGGAAGGGGGACCGCTGGGGTTGGCAGTGCCCAGGCCAGAGCACCCACACCCCCCTACACTTTTTCCTTCCGGCGCCAAGACCCAGAGGAGTTTTCTCCCAGGAGATGGGGCAGAGCTGGAAGAATATGAGCTCGAGATGGAAAGGGGTCGTGGAGTTGGCCGTAACTGTCCTCCCACCTTCCCTAGATGGTCCAGAGCCCTGCAATAGAGTGGTGGGAGACCAGGGCTTCACCCTGCTCGTGGTCTGTTGTTGTTGTTATTGTTGTTGTTGTTGTTGTTATTATTATTATTATTCCAGGGAAATAATAATTCCCCCCCCCAAGAGACAACCGAAGGGAAATCGTGATTCTGAACAATTCATAATTCAGCTAAACCTGAAAGGAATTTAAGGGACAAAGAATAGGCATTTCTCGAGCCGAAGAGCTTCCCCCGGACGAATTTCAAGGGCCTGCAGCGAACAATGGGAGTGTCAGAGGTGCTCAAAAAGAAAAAAAGTTCAAGAATCTTTACAATAAAAAGTGTTAGGCAACACAGAGGTCAGAGCCAGCTCCTCCTATAATAAATAGCATGACTATCCTACATTAACTATAGGAGACATTTTAATGCAGTGCCTCGGCTTCGTGCTAATTATACTTTTTCACCATATTTTGAACCTAGGAAAAAATGTCATCAGTTAATTATAACAGATGAGGGAGTGTGAAGACTTCCTCAATAAATAATGCCTTGATATCTCATATCCAACAAGCTGCGTGCTCTGCTCTGAAGGTGCCCAGAAATATGTCCTCCCAGGAAATATATCAAGAAATGATGGTCCCATAAGATGGCTTTGTTTCCAAGCCTTGATTTTCGGCCCAATAATTAAGCGATTTTTATGAATCAGGGAGAGTAAAGGTCATGGGACTGCTGGAATGGTGCCAGAGAGAGTCAATGTTTAAAAATAAATAAATTCCTAAATCAAAATGAGATACAAGAGATCTCAGTAAATTCCCCCCACGGCTGCACACGCCAGCACACAGAAGCGATTTGGTTTCCGGACCTAGGTCCCATCCTTCCTTCACTCCCAGCATCTCCAGGGGAGTCTGGCACACACAGAAAAAGCCTGGTTTTAATGAAACTGGGCCACCGCCGCCAGCCTGCCACCGAGAGCCAGCCAGCACCATCCACCTGCCCCTGGGAGGGACCTCGTCCCCCTGCTGCTGTGCCACCCTGGGCACAGCCTCCCACTGCACCCATCCCTGCCGAGACTGGTGGGTGTCTGGGTGGCTACGAAGGTTCCTCAACTAAACCATCTTTCTTTGAGCTCCCTTCCCCACCCGGCACCCCTCACTTCCCCCTCTGAAGAGCTGGGATTTGGCGTGGGAAAGATGTCTTTGGGCTTTTCACAAATCCAGTATCCCCTTGAACCAAAACCAATTAGCCTGGCCCAAGGTCCTGCCATTGAAGGACTGTCCCTTCTTTTCAAACCCCCGCGGGCTCAATTGCTCTAAGGAGCCTGGATGTGAATGAGCAAAGCCCACTTAAAGTGGTACTTAAGGCCAGACCAGGGTGAAGGAAAGAGAAAGCCTCTATAGGAACAGCAAGCCGAGTTTCCAAGAGACAGCTAACTGCCGGAGATTGTGTTCTTTTGCTCCCCCCCCACTTTCTTTTTTGTGCCCCCACTCCTGAGCTTTCAAGGCAAACGCTCCTAACCAAACCCAATCCTCTGAATAAATATCAGACGGCACCTGAAAACGCGAAAGCCAGACTCTTTGTGGATGCCGGGAGCCTGGCCACGGGCAGTGTGATGGCTCAGCTTCGTACCTGCACAAGCTCTGGCCCCAAACACGTGTGCCCAGAGTGAGGGAAGGAGCGTGAGCAGCCCGAGATGACGCTATTCCAGACGGGTTCTTGGCAAATGCCTTCCTGAGATGACTGGGCTCGTGGGCATGAAATGCCCCACCTAGAAAGGGCGATCCCAGCATCATGTGGCGGGAAAGCCTGGGTGTGCGGTCACGCATTCATCTTACCTCGCAGCTCCTGAGGCCTTCCAGAGGCTCAGGGTGACCGAGGGGCCATGATGCAGCAGCACCAGCGGCAGGGGCGACACGTGGTACCCACCCCACGAATGGCGTCTGTGCACCACTACATGCCAGGTACCAGCACCTCAGCGCTCGCAGCAGGCAGATACTCCCATCACTTGCACGGATGCCGAATTAGCACCTTCCTCCACCGAGACGTGAGAAAGCGTGTTTCCAGCACGCAGCCGCACATCCCTCCCCGGTGCACGAGCAGCACCCATCCACAGCCCCAAGTGGGATGGACCCTCCAAGCCCCTGAGCTCTGCTCCTTCTCCGGCAGCACTGACAAAGCCAGGGCAGAGTGGCAGGTAAACGGAGGCACCGTCCGCCTGCGTCAAGGGTGCGGAGAGGGGGTGGGAGCTGAGAGGGACAAAAGAAATGGCCGAGCTTGGCCTCAAGTGTCGAACCCACCATTGCCAGGCAATTCCACAAAAATGCCCATTGATGGGATTTCATCCATAACCGAGCTGGAAGGCTTGCAAGGCCCAGCTCCTGAGGCCACTCCTTCAAACCGCAGGGACCGAAAAGCCTCCTCTCCACCCACCCCCAAGCCTGGGCAGGTTTGGCTTCCCTGGGTATCTAGTACAAACCCCCTTCACCTCACGCCTCCAGCCAAACCTACTGCGCAGCGGCCAAGTTTTAGGAAAATATGGGAAATAATGATTTGGAGCACGCGATGTCCCAGGGCATCATTTCCCTGGGGTAAACCCCACAAACGATATTTTCCATTTATCCCCCAACGGCACATGCCGATTCTTCCATTTCTGGCTCCCTCTGCCCATCCCCAGCTCTGCCTGAAGAACAAAGACATCATGGCCCAGCTCCAGAAACCTCACCCACATCTGGCCTACGCTGCATCATATTGCTCTGCCAGGAGAGTCCCACCGAGAAGATAAAGCCACCGGTGAGGACCGGGAATACCAGGACCTGGGTTCTCCTCCCAGCCCAGCCAAAAAAGACACATTTCCTTTTGTGTTTGGGCTGCACACGGGGAAAGATCCATTCCAAGCCAATAGCTACGCAAAGAGGGCAAAGGGCTAAGCCACAAAGGGACCCATGTGTAGCCAAAATCCATCCCTGGCCCAAAGATGGACCCTTGGGGACCCTCATTCCACCACGGCGCTTAACAAAAACAAACCAAAAAAAATAACAGAAAGCGGAGACCCGACAGTGGGCTGCCAGGGACTCTCCAAATGCAGCGGGTATTTCACAATCAGGGATTTACAGGGGGGTTTTATCCGCCTCCTCGCCCCCCACCCACACTTTCATGAGATGGGGATGCTCATACCACCATCCCCCATCACTCCCTCATTAACTGGGGGAGGGCTGCCTCCATGCCTCCCCCAAACAGCCGCGGGTTCATGCCGACAACGGGGGTAAAAATGAAGAATTTAAGCACCAGTAAAAATTCATCCACGGTTTCTCTCTCCTGGAAACTAAAGGCCAAACTACTCAGTCCCTATCTCAATCCCCTTTGAGGGAAACCACTCTGGGATAAGCGAACCAAGCCCAGGCCTAAAAAAATACCTAAAAAATCACCTCAGAACAGGCAATTTTGGGGAAAAAAAAAATTTAGGAGTCAAGGGTGGTTTCTGACCAGCTGATTGAATAGCAAGGTGAAAGAGCTTGCATCGATCCTTTGTAAGAGTTCACATGTAGGCACGGATTTCCACACTTCCATTTTATTTCATAAAATTATATATATATATTTATATATACACACTCAAAGACATTCATTATATGTGTGTATATTTTTTTTTTCCTCAGATCCTCTTTATATTTTCACCTTTTGCAATTACAAAAGCCAGGGACAGAAACACCTCCTGGGTTCTGCCAGGGCAGAGACACTTCTACCAAAGAGATCTTTCTCTAACACGCTGGTCGAATGATTCCTCCTGAATTATATTCATTAGGAATTTGAATGTTTCTTTTCTCCATCCCCCATCAAATCATTACTCCGGAATAAATGCATTCATCAACCACCTTGCTCAGTTCCCTCCCGCTTTGTTCAGTCTAGTTTTAAAGCATCTCTACTGAAACCGTTCGCACCTGACTCAATGCTAGCGTACGGAAGGGGGAAAAAAAAATAAATAGGAGAAGAATTGAGTGCCACTCACAATATTGTGGAAATAATTGGAAAATTATTTCTTAAAAATAACCATCATAATAAAGGAGGGAAAGGACTACATTCCCTCCTCCCCACCTCCGATCTCTTCCACAATTTCTGGGATTGCATCGAGCGTACATATTCCAGATGGGCTGGAGGGAAGGAGGTTGGCTCTTAATGACACGTCTTTCGCTGCCTTTGGAATGAATGATTCATTCGGATCTCGCCGAGACTCGGTGCCACAGTTGAGTTACATTTCTAGAAAATCCGTATCTTTAATTCTGGCGCTGCGTGTGGGACCCAGCAAATCATGGAATTACTGCTGTAACTTCGGATTAGTAACGCTTTCTAAATGATAGTCTAATTCCAGGCCTTCATGCTTTTCAGCGTTCACACTCACACAGCCTTTTCCCTGGGAGGCTTCCTGCAGAATTAGTGCTGGCGTCTTCGTCTTTCTCTGCCCTTTTTAATTTCTCCAATGACTTCTCATTAGAATATACAATAACAACAGCTCCTTAGAACTTTTCTTTCTCCCAGTATAGCCAAATTCAGGCTGAGATCCTTTTTCCTTACTGTGGTTATGGCGGTGCTTTGCTGGCCCTGGAAGGGTGCACAGGCATATTTAGCTTTGCGGGCCTACGTGGCATCTGACGCCATTACCCCGTGCAAGGGAAGGTGGAAAACCTGCCGCCGAGGTGCAGGGACCCATCCCCGCGTGCCAGTGGGTGCGGGGGGCTCAGCCCTGCTGTGCAACCCTCTGCCCTTGGCAAGGGATGCCCAGCTGCGGAGAAAAGGATGGAGCAGTGTACCTGCACTCCATCTTTCCGAGTGGTGGGAGGGTGGCAGCTTCTTACCCACCCTTCCCCATCTCCTGCAGCATCTCCCTGGGGACAGAGAGCCAGCAAACAGCCCACTCGCAACCCCAGCCACGGGAAGCTTTTCTTCTGCAGCCCCCCCACCCCACCCAGAGCTGTCACGGCCCGCGTGGATGCGTTCCCGGCAGCGCAGGGATCATCCCTACAGGATGCGAACAGCCAGTGCCGGGTGAGGGGCTGGCGGCGATCCCCATGCTATGCCCCGGGGTGCCGGGGGTGCCCGGGGTCCCCAGGCCGGCCAGGGGAGCTCGCCCCACACCAGCTGGGAAAACGTGCCGGGGAGGCTCGGCGGAGAGCGCGGTGCTTTGTGTCGCCATGGGAACGGAATGCAGATTTGCCAATTGCTTTTCTTTCTTTCTTTCTTTCCTTTTCTTTTCTTTTTCTTTTTTTTTTTTTTATTATTTGCCAGACATTGTAATACATATTATGTTTCAACTTCTCGGGCTTGCAGTGGAGGTGAGGGAGGCTTTGTGCCTTGCCAACCACTCGGCTCCCAAAAAAGCCCAAGAGCTGAGCGGCTGCGCGCCGGAGGGGTGCACCCAGCAGCAGGACCCCTTCCCTGGGCATCCCCCTCCCCGGAGACACCTGCCCTCCCCAGCTACGGACAAAACCAACAGCTACCACACAAGAAAAATGATCACCTTACCACCAACTTGACCTTCCAAAGGGAGGCCAGGATCAAACCCAAAGCCAAAAAAATAAAAGAGAGAGGAAGGGAGAGAGGAGAAAAGGGAAACGTCCAAAAGCCGGTGTTTTTCGAGGTCTGACCCACAGGCTAGGTCGGGGGGCGAATTATTTGGGGAAGGTGCTCATTCTTTCTGTCCTCCCAGAACCGCAACACCCCACAGTCTAGGAGTGAATTTCGAGGTGTGTTTAACCGAGCGTTAAACGCTGGATTTCTTTGGCAATGAAAGCATTCGCGCAGGGCTCGCCTCCCTCTCCCCGGCCCTCCCTCCCGCTGCCGCGGAGCCCCGGGCTGCCGCTGCCTGGAGCGGCCCGACGGGGAGGACGCGAAGCCGCAGCCCTTACCTGGAACCCCGAGGTCGGCGCGTCGGGTCTTCCCTGTGCCGCCGGTCCTGGTGCAGCCGCTTCCCCCGAGCGAGCAGGTCTGGAAGTCATTTCTACTTTCGGTTATCTAGCTTTATGATGGCTCCACAACACTCATACAGCTAGATAACCAAAGACAGAAACATCCCTCCGTCGGGGATGCCAGCCATCCGTCCGTCCGTCCACTCCAGGGTGCGGGCACAGCCGGGGCAGGGCGGCCAGGAGCTGCCACCGGGAACCACACACACACACATTTTAAAAAAAAAAAAAAAAGAAAAAGAAAAAGAAAAGAAAACAGAAAAAAAAAAAGAAGAAAGAGAAAAAAGATAAATATGAGGCGCCGAGGACGAGACGGGGCTCAGCCGGCTGCGGAGCCGCCGCGGGGGGCTCGGGGCGAGCTGCGGAGAGCCGAACCGAGCCGTACCGAGCCAGGCCGTGCCGAGGCGGACTGCACGGAGCCGAGCGGGGCTGCGCGGGGCTGCACCGAGCCGTGTTGTGCCCGGTACTGGCCCGGGCGTGCGGCACTCGCGCTCCCGCCCCGCTGCCCAACTTCTACTCCCCTCGCATGGTAATCGCCCCCTTTGGGAAGTGACGTCACGCGGCACACAGCCAATCCCCGACCCCACATTTAAATCAGCGCCCTCTTTCCCGCGCTTTCCAGCCCCGGGCCGACCGGCGGCTGGACGGGGCGGGCGGGACGGGGCGGACCGGCACAGAGCGGCACGGCACCGGCACCGGCCCCCCCGCCGCGCCCCGGCACCGGCCCTCCTCCGCCCGCCGTGCCTTGCCCCCTGGCCTCTGCTGGAGGGGCTGCGTCGAGGGTCGCTCTGCTCCCCCCCTGCCCTCCGCCGCCTCCTGCTCTGCCCCCCCGCCGCCCCCCTCCTCCCGTGCCCGCGCGGCAGCTCGGCTGAGCTGGCAGCGAGGCGGGGAGGCGGGCAGCACCCCTGCATGGCCCCGCGCGGGGGGACCCGCCTGCAACTAACTTCCCTCTCCCTGTGCTCGGCACTACCCTCTCTCCCTCTCCCCCCTCCCTTTCTACTCTCCCTTTCTCCTCTCCCTCTTCCCTCTCCCCCTTCTTTCTTCCCGTTCCCCTCTTCCTTTCCCCGGCCTTTCGTTTTTCCCTTCCTTTTCTCTTTCGTCCATTTTCCTTCCCTTTTCCCGACCCCTTTCCTCTGCCTTTCCCCGGTACCCCCCACATCATGCCGCCCCCCCATCCAGCCCACTCCTCTCACACGTTTCCCCCCTCAGCAACGCCCGCCCCGTCCGGCCTCCACACCCCGGGGCAGCCCATGGGCCCCTGTCCCCGCAGCCAGGCGCGGGGCCCGCCCGTCCCGACACGCACTCAGGGGCTGGGAACGCAGCCGCCATCCCGCACCGATCCTCTCTGCTTCCCTTATTTTAATTATTTCCCCTCCAGGTTCTGCTATTTCCCGCACAGGTTCTTAACGCGATATGCGTGTGGCGGCGAATCCAGCACGCACAGAGAGTGACAACAACGATAATGCTAATAAAACGCCAGGAGGTAAATATGATTATCTGGGGTGCCTATCTGACCTACTCCGCATTAAAAAAATATATATTTCAGAATAAAAATTGCAATCCCTCGCCCCTTCTGATCACCGCCTTCCTTTAAATCCGAGGCGCGGGTAAAATGTGACCTGCTGCAGAACGAGGGGTCCGCCAAACGAAGCGGTCGCAGCAGGAGCCGCCGCGGCTGAGCGCAGCCAGCCGCTCCCGCCGGCTCCGGCTCTCGCCGAGCTCCGCTCGGATTATTTACTGCTTCCTCTCCTCGCCTCCTCCCTCCCCGCCATCCCCTTAAATAAATAAATAAAAAAAAAAAGTAAAATTAAATAAATGAAACCTACGAGCTCAATTAGGCTAAAAGCTACAGGATCGGCGCTGCCAGCCCCGCTGCTCCCGGCGTCCAGGCGAGCCCGGCCGCCCTGCCCGGCTGCCGGGAACCGCCGGTTCCCTTTCGCCTCCTGCCTAACGAGAAACGGCCCCCGGGGTGCCCCAGCCGCCCCGACAGGGCTAAGCAAGGTGGGGAGAAATCTTTGCTTCGTCGCCAGCCCTTCAGTGCCTTCACCGCGGCCCGGAGTCTTTCGGGAGGGGGGTTATTTTTATCTGCCCAGGAGAGAGGGGTGTGAAAAATTACCACGAATCAGATCTCCTTAATTTTCCAGCCCTGGATTTTCTCCTAATTAATCGCTGTCGCTGTTAGGGTGATCGCTGCCGGTGTGATGCCCGGCTGGGGCAGGGGAAGGAGCCCACCTGCCCTGCCGGCAGCCCCGGAGTGCGGGGACGGCGGCGCGGAGCAGACACGGTGACACGAAGGGCTCGCCTGGTCCACGGCCCGGCCTCAGTTTCCCCCCACGGGGGGTTACTCACCGCGGGGCCTGGGCGGCGGGAAGCAGCGTGGGGAGCCGGCGGCAGCCTCCCCCGCTCCCGAGACCGGTCCGGCGGCGATGCGACCCCTCTCCGGCCCCGCCGGCCTTGCGGCAGGGAGGAAAAAGCCCGGAGCGGGCAGAACCAGCCCCTCCAAGCCTCAGCAGCTCTACCCGCCTGCCGCCGTGCGAGATCTGCCGCCCGCTGTGCCGAGTCCCCGGGCCGCCGTGTCGCTCGGGCGAGGATGCTGCGGGTAAAGCACTGCACCTTGCCGGGAGGCTGGGGCTGGGAAGGGAGTCCTTTCGCTCTGCCGGGTAAAGGAGGCGATTTTCTTGGCAGAAATACATACAATATTTTTTTTCCTGCTCGTTTTCGGCAATGCCTTGATTTGCTCGGAGCACTGGCTGCGACCCACTCCGTGCAGAGAGAGCCCCAACACCTGGGAGAAAATTGCACCTTGGAGTGTTTTGGGATGTTTTTTTTTAGCTTTGGGTGTTTTTTTGGTTTTTCTTCTTGTTTTTTGGTTATTTTATTGGGGGGAGGGTGCGTTTGGGTTTTTGGGCGCAATTTTAGCAGGATAGGTACAAAATGGCTCCTTGGCACAGCGCAAAGCACCAGCCAGCAGCCTGGGGAGAGATCAGCGGGGGCTGCCCGGGCTCCGAGGCACCGGCGGCCGCAGCGGGCAGCGCCCGGAGGCAGCCCGCGTCCTTCCTCACCTAGGCCGCCCACGGGGACCGCGAGGACCGTCCTTCCTCTGCACGCACACCCGAGAGAAAACCACCCGCGGCTGCGGGCGGCCCGACGGGACGGGGATGGGCGGCGGTGCCGGCGCGGCTCTGGCCATGGTGCTGCACCGACCGCCGGCCCCGCCGCGCCCGCGGACCTTCGGCGCCCGCCCGCGGGTGGCACGGCCCCGCCGCACGCTATTTCCGCGGGTGACCCCGGTGCCGGGCAGGGCGGGTGGCCTCGGGAGAGCCCGGTCACCGGGCCGCCCCTGAATTACTTAACGTGATCACCCTGCAACGAGTCCGCTGCCTTCCCCTCTTCTACGTCCTGCACGTCTGACGTCACTTTTCTTTAATTAGGAGAAGTTATTTTTAGCCAACCTGGAGTAACCCCCCGCGCCTCGCCGCTTCGAGCTGCATCTCCTCTTAATTTTTGGTTTAGTTTTTTTTTTTTTGTTTGGGGGGTTTTTTGGTTTTTGGTTGGTTTTTTTTTTTTTGCTTTTCCTCCCACTATCGGGGCTTCGCACAGAAGCGGCAGCTCCCGACGGGCGTGAAGGAAACGCGTCGCTTTGTTTAGCAATTAAAAGCCGCCTCCGAGCACGCCCCGGCGCTGAAAAAGCAAAGCAGCGGCGTTCCAGCCCCCGGCTGTTCTTTTTTCGCGGGGCAGGGGCCGTACCCTCCTCGCTCAGCTGAGCGAGGCTCTGCCCGGCTGAGGGGTAGGGGCACGTCGAGGAGATCCGGACAGGTGTAGGCTCTCAGGCCACCTGTACTGCTATGATTCGGGTTTCCTTAAGGCTGAGGCCTAAAATGTATTTCACTTCCAGGGATATACAGGAGAAAGAAAAAAAAAACCGCAAACAAACCCTAAGGAAATGAGCGTTCGCGAGAAGGGAGGGAGCAGAAGGAAAGAATGAATGGCAGGGGGGAAAAAAGGGAAAAGGCAAAAATTAAAAGAAAACAAAAAAAAAAAAGAAAAATGGGGGGGGAAGGACTAAATAAAATAAAATACGGTGGTTTTGGGTTTTTTGGGTAAAGAAAAGAGATATAGCAAATGAAAAATAAAATAGATCTTCCATCACCAGAAGCCGGTGGCAGATTGGGGCACGGACAGCTGCTCCTTGGCGTTAAATCCGAGCAGGGGAGTGGGGCGCCCCGGTGCCCTCCCCCCCCCCCCCCGCCCTCGAAACGAGGCCCCGCATCAGCCCCCGCTGCACGGGAAGGAATAACTTCTCCGGGAGCCCGGGATTTCTCCCGCGGCCTAAAGTCTGAGCGCCCCGGGGTACTCGGCCTCGTCCAGGCGGTTTGTCCGGTGCTGCCTTTCCGGCTGGCGAGCGGGAACATTTGGGGACAACTCGGCAGCATCCCCGGCAGCGCTCGGCCTCGGCTCCCCGCAGCCCCGTCGGGGCTCAGCCCGCTCCAGGTCCCGCTGCGAGCTGCAATGTCCCGGGCAGCCGAGGAGAGGCTGACGGAGCAATCGCGTTCCCGACAGCAAAAGGTTCATCATGTTCCCCGCCACGGGTGGGCAGGGGCCGGGATGCGGCTCGGGACTTTCGGTCCCGGTCCCGCGTGGTGCCGGCACTTGGAGGCACCCAGCCTCTCGGCAGGGACCGGCCCAACTTCGTCTCCCCCTCTTCCTCCCTCCCTGCCTCACTCCTCCCCCCGTCAGGCGGTGTGTCCCCCTCCGGGGGAGAAGTCGCTCCCGCCTCCCCGGGGCCGCCCCACTGAGGCTGCGATGCCCGGCCGCGACACTCACTCTTGCAGCCGTGCCGAGGGCAGGACGGCGGTCCCCGGGAGAAGCGGGCGGTGGGGGCCTCTTTCCACTCCGCAGGGCGGGCAGAGGGGCGAGCAGGGCTGCCCCCGGCCGAGCAGAGGCTCCCAGCCCCGGGCGTGGGCCGGCGGGGGCGGCCGGGGCGGCTCTGCCCGGGCTCCGTGCGTCTTCCCGGCTGCTGCCGGTGCCGGCTCTGGTTTCTGGCCAGGAGCTGCCGCCGCCGGCAGGCTCTGCCCGCACTGACGTCAGCCCGGCAGCCTCCTATTCACTCCAACCATGGCGGAGAGGAGGAGGAGGAGGAGGAGGGAGAGGGGGAGGGGAGGAGGCGGGGGGAGGGAGGGGGAGAGGAGGACGGGAGGAAGGCGGCGGTGGCGGCGGGGTTGGTGGCTGGCAGGCTCCGCCGCGTAGAAAGCGCAGCCCCTCCGCCTCACCCTCTTAATTACCCCCCGAGGATGGGGCTGCGCGGGGGAGAGGGGCCGTGTCGCCCCCACCCCCAACCCCCCGGTGAGACCCTCTGCCGCCCGCTCCCGCGGGGCCACCGCCGCTCACCTGGTCGTTCCGCCGGGCTGCCCGCTCTGCCCCACGGCACCGGGGAGCAAGATGGGGCTGGGCTCCCCCTGCAGCCCGGGAGCCCCCTCAGCGGTGTCCCCTTTCCCTTGAAGACTCCCCCGCCACGGCTGTAGCCGTCCCCCGCTCTCCGCTGCCCCGGGCATCATCCCGGCCACCTCCCCCGGCTCCCCCGGCCCGGCTCGGCTCGGCCCGGCCTTGCACCGCTGTCCAAATGCTGAAAGTCCCCTCGGCTACGGGCACGGCCCGGCTCGGCCCGCCTGCAGCCGTCGGGCAAGCCGGGGCACTGGCTTCCCCGGGCTGCTGCCCCGATCCTGGAGGTGGTGGTCCGTCCTGCAGCCGAGCTGTGCCGGGCCGTGCCAACCCCCTCCGCGACAAGCCAGGCTGAGCCCCGGGACCGCTTCGCCCCGACAGCCGCAGTGAGCTGGAACCGGGGCGCGGGCACCGCAGGTACCGCCTGCGCTTTCCTCCTCCACTCCCCCTCCATTTCTATCTTCCTCATCTTCTTCACAGAATCACACACATCCTGCATCGGCTGCAGTCTTTGCAGTAAGGCAAAAAAAGCCCCACAAAACCCCCCACCAACACTCCCCCCCCAGCCCCTCCTGGCACACCTTTACTTTGCTTCCGACCTCTCCTCCTCTTCCTTCCTGCGTGTAACCCGGCTCCTATTTTTTATCTCCAATTCACTCCACCGGTGCCCCGGAGCGGCTCTGGGGAGTCTCTTGCCGCCCCGATGAATACACAGGGATCCCCAGGCAGATTTTCTATGTGGGAAAAAATAAACGGATCGAGCCCGAGAGATCTGCAACAGCCGAACACGCCGCCTCGCCTTTACATTCGTGTTTTTAAATTCCCCCGTTATTTTCCTTTTTGCATCCGCGAGTTGCCACGAAAGGAAATATAACCCCAAATGCCACCGCCAGCAGAAACCGCAGCTCGTTGCCAAATTCCGTAGTATTTTATTTCAAAGCCAATTAACACCATTAAAAAAAAAAAATTAAAAAATCATCTTCTCCTCTTCCCAGGGAGTGTAAGAAATCCTTTTGCTCACCCAGAGTCGAAAACCTAATGGCATTGTCGTTAAACACGAAAAGGAGAATATTAAGAAATTGCAACACTCCCTCCCGAGCGCTCTCTCCCCCCCCCCCTCCCCAGTTTATTTGCCCTAATAATTAATTCACAAGAGCTTAACTTCGGTGTAACCCTGGCGGTCTTTTCATTAAAAAATCCCCGCGTTTCCTATTGAATTAGCTCTGCTCCATTGTCGCTGAAATGAAGACGCCAAACCAACTTTTACCCTGAGCATTTTCTCACCAGCCCAAAGAAAAGTCTCTCTCCTTTTTCTTTTCTCCAAATTTTTTTCTTTTTTTCTTTCTTTTATTTATTTTTTTTTTTTTAATTCAAGCACCCAGGCGATGAACGTGTCCTGCAATTTAACTACTTTCAAATTCTTTGTTCGGGTCCCACCGGGGCTCTATTGTCACCCTATTGAGAGAGCTTATTGCCAAGTCAAGCCTGAGCGAATTGAGACACACACGGGAGGAGCCCCGGGGGCTGGGAGCGGGCTCCGGAGGCTACTCGGTCCGGGGGACCCCTGCCCAGCCCCGAGGGAGCGGGCAGGGCGAGGGGCAGGGACTGCCTGCAGCCCCCGGACCGGGATCACCGGCACCGAGCTCTCCTCAGGAGCCGCAGCCGCCAAAGCAGCGCCGGCCCCGCAGGACCCCGGCCCGGGGGTGGGGATGGGGCAGCCCTGGGCCTGGGTAACCCCCCAGGATCGAGCTCCTTTGCGCCTCCAAATCATCCTCGCTCCGCAGCGCCGGCAACGCCCGGGCTCCGGTACCACGGCTGCGGGCAGGAGGGGACTTACCTCGGATGCCCGCGCTGCCGCCAGCCTCCCTCCCGAGCCGGTTCTCCCTTAATCCCGAAAAGGAGGGTCCTCCCCACCCCTTCATCCCACCATCGACCCCTCCACCCCGCTCTGCCTTCCCTCCCTCTCTCCATCGCTCACTTTGGGAGCTCCGGGGCTCGTCTACCGAGCAGGAAAGGAGCGAGATGTGAGGGGCTGCTTTTCTTTTTTCCTTCCCCCCCTCCCAGCCTGGAAGAGGGGGAAAAGGGGGGTACGAGTTACAGGGGAGGGTTATTTCAGGAGAAAAAGCTGAAAGAACGGTGCTGGGCACGGATTCCCACGTAAGCCCGTACGTCACCTATAAAATTGGCCGTTTCTCCCGTTTCTTGGCTCCCGGGGTGGGGGGGTGGGGGGACGGGGGGGGACACGACGGCTGAGATACCTCTGTCTGTTGAGGGAGTTTAAAACGCCGTTAAAACGGCACCCCGTTAAAACAACCTTCCTCCAGCCGAGAGGGGAAGGCAGAGCCGCGGGATGCCGGAAGGCAGGGGCCGCTTCTCCGCACTCCCCCCTGCTCCGGGGTGACGTCTGGCCGCCCCTTGCTCCCCTAAAACACTCACCCGGAGCTCTCCTCAGCCTCTCGATGCCGGGAGGCGATGGGAGTTTTCGGGGTCCCACGCCGGTCGCACCGACAGGGCCGCAGCGAGAAGCGGGGGTTGGCGGCCGTCGCCCCCGCCCCCACCCCCCGCCCCCGCCGCAGCGGTCTCAGAGCGACAGGCAGCCTCTCCGCTGTGCCCCGGGGGAAGAGGAAGCCCTTGACCCCTGGCCCCGGGTGTAACGGGGTTAAACAAAGTCCCACCGCCCCATTATCCCACAGACAGCACCGGCGGGGAGCGCGGTCTCCAGGGTGGGGAGGGGAGGAAATCGCATCTCCCACCGTCCGTACACGACTCCGACGGGGCGTACCGGGATGGGGATGTTTCCCCGACAGACGGACAGACAAACAAAGAGCCTAGGGGGGGCAAAAAAAAAGACCCTACACACCTCATCCCGGCTTATGCGTTGCAGCCGGCTCTGCTGAAGCGGCGGATTTTGCGGCTTATTTCGTTTTGGTTTTGTTCTGTGGGGGTTTTTTGTTTTTTTTTTTTTTAATAGTGGTGATTTTTTTTTTTTTTCCCTAGCAGTGCCCTGCCTCGCCGAACCTCCCTGCCCTCACCCTGGTGTGGTACAGGTAGCCCCGGCCCGGTCCTGCCTGCGGATGAGGCAGCGGGGCTCGTTGTCACCGACCCTCCCCAGACTGCTGCTGCCCGGGAGAGCTTCAGAAATAAAGCAGCGACAATAATTTCGGGAAGAATTAAAATTTTTTTTACGCCTAAGAAGGGGGATTTTTTGGTGGGGCGCGTTTGGATTTTTTTCAGCTTTTTAAAAAAATTACTATTATTATTCTTTTTTGGCCGCGATAAAAATAAGTAGATCAAAGAGCAGAAACAAGAGGAGATCGGTGTTAACGTATTGCATCGGAGGGAAGAAGAAGTCCACCGCACCCGGGTCCTCCCCCAGAGCCACACTGTAGCAGGGGAACCCCAAACTCTTCCCTGCTTCGTCCCCAGTTCCCTCCCAGAGAAGACGCAGCCCCGGAGCATCACTCCCCGCCGGCTCCGCACCTCGCGCACTCCCAGCTCCCCGCCGTGCCCGCGGACGGACCGGGGAAACCTCAAGCCCCCGGTATAGGTGGTGGGACTCAGCAGGGGCGTCTGGGGGAGCCAGATCCTGCCAGGCTTGGGCAGCGGGTACCTTCCGCTGAGGGGTCAACCGGAGGGAAGCGTTAATCCTCCGCCACCTCCCCGGATTCCAGGCTGGAGGAGCAGCAGATATTTCGGGGGACACCGCGGGTCTGTGAAATGCACTCGAAGCCGCAGAAAACATCATCGTGTTCCTCACCCCCCCATGCTGGTGTTGCTCTGTCGGAGAGGAGAGGGCACAGCTGCCCGGCCCCCCCAGTCCTGCACCCCCTCGGAGGCGAAGGATTGTAAAGGGGTGCACCCCGGGTTTGGAGATTCGCAGAGACCGGGGGAGGCGGAGGAGGGGAGTCGTGTCACAGTGCCCAGTACCCGCTGCCCGCTGCCCCAGCGGGAGCGCAGAGCGGGATGGGCACGGAGCGGTACCCGCGCCCCGACGGCCCCGGCCCCGTGGGAACCGGGCAGCGGCGGGGCCGCAGCGACACCTGGCGGCTCGGTATAGCACCCTACAATGGCAGGGTCAAGGTTGGGGACCCCGGACCCCACCGCTCGTCCCACGCTTTAAGGCGAGAGGCTCCGGGGTGCGGGTGGGTGCCCCGGCTCCTGCTGGCGGGACCCCCATAAATGCCTGACGGGAACACAGGAGTGGCTGCAGGGTGACGGGGAGCAGGATGGTGGGTGCCGGCCTTGCCACACCGGTGCCTGACCTCCCCTGGGCGCCCGCTGATGGGCAGGAGGATGGAGCACGGCAGAGGCGACAGCGTGTCGCTCCCCGCCCTGCTGCGAGGCTGCTCGCCCCCCCTGCGCTTCGGTATCACCCTGCCTCGCCCTCGGTAGCCACACGATGGGCATCAGGCTGCCATACACTGCCTCCCTCCGCCTGTTTTCCCCTCTCCTTTTTAAAACACGAGCAAAACGCAGCCCGTGTGTGGAGTGACTCCGGTACCCAGAAACCTTTTAGCCGCGGGGCTACGGAGAGTTCCGCCCGGTGCCAAAATTACCACCGCTATCCCTCAGCGTTATATGGCCGACCGCGGCAGGACTCGAACCTGCAATCTTCTGATCCGAAGTCAGACGCCTTATCCATTAGGCCACGCGGCCGCCTCTGTTCTTGTTTTCCCGCGCATGCTACTGAGTCCAACGCGGCGGACCGTACCATGGCCGCATGGCGGGGGGGGCGGGGGCGGAACGGGATGGGACGGGGCGGAACGTCAGTGCGACCGGAAGCTCCCCTGGGGTACTCCGGTTTGGACCCGCCCTCCGGCCCGGGCCCCGGGAGGCGCGCGCCGGCAGCGGGTGGGTACGCGGCTGGGCGCGGGGCGGGGCGGGAGCTCTGCAGGGCTGCGCGGCCTGCGCGGCTGCGGGCCGGGGGTGTCGGCGAACTTCTGGGAGCTTTGCACGGCCGCGGGCGTTGAGTGCGTGGGGGGGGTCGGGGTGGAGGGGGGTTGTGGCGGAGCGCGGAGTGTGCGCGGCTGCGGGGGGGTTGCGTCCCTCGGGAGGGGGTACGTTCCTGCGAGGGGGTGCCGGTGCCTTGGGCAGCCCGCCCTGTGCGTGCCCGCGGCGGTGCCGAGCTTGCCCCTCTCTGTTGCTCTCCCTGCAGCTCCGGCCGCCCGTGGCGGGGGGGAGCAGCCGGCGCTGGAGGTGCGCCCCCGGAGCGCGGGGAGATGAGGCGCTTCCTCTGGAGGAGGTCGGTGAGCGGCTGCACCGAGGCCCGGCGATGCACCTCCAGCTCCTCAGCCAGCCGCCCGCTGCCGGAGAACCCGAGCCCGGAGACTGCCAAGGGCCAGCGGCGCATGAACCCCCTCAACATCCAGATGCTGTCCAGGACCCTCCACGAGCAGATCTTCCGCGGGGCCCAGGTACACTACTCGGCAGCGGAGATCCAGAGGAGCGTGAAGCACCTGCAACACCACGACCTGTGGGGCAAGGAGACCTCCACGCTGCCCGACGTGGACCTGCAGCTGCCCCGCATGTACGGGGATAACATCGACGAGCATTTTCGGCTCCTGGCGCAGAAGCAGAGCTTGCCCTACCTGGAGGCGGCCAACGAGCTGCTGCAGTGTGAGCTGCCCCCCATGCCTGCACAGTGGGCATGGCAGCTCGGCTGGACCCGCTACAGCCCCGATGGGCAAGTGGAAGCTGTCGACTTCCCCAAGGATCGGGCAGTGGTGTTGGACGTGGAGGTGTGCGTGGCTGATGGCCACTGCCCAACGCTGGCCGTGGCAGTCTCGCCGCACGCCTGGTGAGATGTGCTGCTGGGGCTCACGCCCTTCGCGGCCGTGGGGGTACATGGCTTTGGGAAGAATGGGGATGCTCTCGAGCAGGGCCCCTTCCTGCAACCCACCCCTGGGTTGCAGGGAAAACACTGCGAAGCCCTGAAGTGGCTTTGGGATGCAGGATGTGGGTCCTGGTTGGTGAGGGCAGTGCTCCCTGGGGTTGATCGCCTTCATCCCACAGGTGGAATCCTACTCAGCATCCCATGGCACAGTGGGTGCTTTTGGTCCTAGGAACCACTACTTTATAGGTTACGGCTGTGGCCTGCCACATGTCCTCTGCAGGTACTCATGGTGCAGCAAGCGGCTGCTGGAGCAGCGGTACTCCTGGTCCAGTCACCTCACCCTGGCCGACCTCATTCCCCTGGAGAGCCCTGCAGGCGCTGGCTGTGCCGGCAAGCAGGACTGGCTGGAGAGAGTGGTGGTGGGGCACAACGTGGCTTTTGACCGGGCGTTCATCAAGGAGCAATACCTCATCCAGGTAATCCACAGGGCTGTTGCTTTGTGCTGGCAGCTGCGGTTCGTTACCCAGATAGTCCTTGCACTGGCTCTTCAGCTGGGTTTGTTTTGGGAGGTGCTGTTCTGCACAGATAGCCCAGGGCTGTGCTTGCCTCGTCCTGCAGAGCTGGTGGAGGTTGGATCCCTCCAAGGAGAGATATTCTTACACCCCGTAAAGTTGTTGGAGGCTGCAGGGTTGCAGCTGGCAGGAGCCTTTGAGCACCTGACAGCCTGTGCTGGGGATGCACCCAGCCCTCAGGAGAGGGGTGCTGGGAGGCAGAGCTTTTTCTTGACAAAAGCAGCGTGGGCAGAGGACTTGCAGCCCTGTAACACAGGGCAATACTTGCTGGCAGCTGCAGGATGTTTGGCAGCATGTTCCTCCTCCAGCATGTCCCAAACCATCTCTTTTCTCCCCACTCGCACGTCCCAGGGCTCCCGGGTGCGGTTCTTGGACACCATGAGCATGCACATGGCCATCTCGGGGCTGACGGGCTTCCAGCGCAGCCTCTGGATGGCCGCCAAGCACGGCAAGAGGAAGGGACTGCAGCAGGTCAAGGAGCACATGAAGAAAACACGCAGTCAAATGGAGGGGCCAGCTGTGAGTAAAGTTGCTGAGCTGCTGGGAGTGGCGTGGGTGTCAGGGGACAGTTTGATTCTGTAAAGGGACTGTTGCCTGTAGTGGGACCATCTGCTCCTGTTCCGGTGGAGTAGAGGCTGTTGGAGCAGCTCTGTTGGGTGACGCTCTACCAGCACCTTCCAGATGAGGTGGCCTTGGTTTAAAGAGGAGCAGCAGCATCCCTTACCTTCCTGATCTTGGCCGCGACTGGTCCTCGTCCCGCACTGTCTGACCCTGCCGTTGTTTGCAGATCACTTCGTGGGACTGGGTGCACGTCAGCAGCATCAACAACCTGGCAGACGTGCATGCACTCTATGTCGGGGGGGAGCCACTGCAGAAGGAGGCCCGGGAGCTCTTTGTGAAGGGGACCATGGCTGACATCAGGAGCCACTTCCAGGTGCGAGCGGCTGTCCCAGCATCCTGATGGGCAGTGGGAGCAGGGTGGGAGCAGCTGCTGAGGTATTTTCCATTTTGCTGCCCTTTCTTGTGAGGGCTCTGGGTATGCGTGGGTCTGTGATGTCCCCTGTCCTCCCACAGCCCCACTGCCTTGCCCTGCGCTGCTTTGCCTGCCCTCACCTGCCTCTGCCCCTAGGACCTGATGTCGTACTGTGCCCATGATGTCCAGGCCACCCACGAGGTGTTTCAGGAGCAGCTGCCACTCTTCATGGAGAGGTGAGAGCCGCCAAGCTCTGGCGGTGTTGGCCAAGGGGCTGCGGGCTTGGCCGGCAGCGGGGAGGATTGCAGTCCCTCTGGGGATGGCATGCGGTTCCTCTTGCCCTTGGGGTGGTGGCAAGAGGTTGGGGGTCCCTGAACCCTGTTTCAGGAGAGACTTCAGATCCCTTCTCTGTAGATAAAAGGAATAAACAGCTGGAGGAGGCAAGCAGACTGCATGAGGCAGATCAGAGTGATACAGCTTTGGGGTTATTGCACAGGGCTGTTTTTAGGGCAGCAATTCATGTGCAGGGCAGGCTGAAGATACCGGGATCCTTATGGGTTGAAAAGAAGAGCTTCAAGGGTTGTGCAGGGTTGGGAAACTCTAGCTGAAGACACATTCATGTTTGCTGCAGTCTGGTGGGAAAAACCCCTCCAGCAGACATCTAAGTCTTTGCTGCTTTGGGATCTAGGTGCCCCCACCCTGTGACGTTTGCAGGGATGCTGGAGATGGGGGTGTCCTACCTGCCGGTCAATGGGAACTGGAAGAGGTACCTGGACGATGCTCAGGGCATCTACGAGGAGCTGCAGAAGGAGATGAAGAAGTCCCTGATGAATCTGGCCAATGATGCCTGCGCGCTGCTGCACGAGGACAGGTACCTGTGGGCTGGGGGTGTGGGTCCTGCCACTCACAGGGCAGAGACCAGACACCAGATGGTCTGTGGAGGTCAGTGGGTGGGTGTTGGGGACGGGAGCAAAGCTGCAGTGCGACAACGGTGTGTGGGCAGATACAAGGATGACCCCTGGCTCTGGGATCTTGAGTGGGACACACAGGAGTTCAAGCAGAAGAAGAATCCAGGGAAGAAAAAGAAGAAGAAGGATCAGAATGGGAACAGCAAAGCCTCTGTGGTGGCTGATGCAGATGGGTCTGCACAGGAGTGGCAGGAAGGTGAGCGTGGGTGGTCCCTGGGGACAAGGGATGCTTGAGGGATGCCTTCCCATATGTGCCCAGATGAAGGGACACGGTTCCTTGGTGCCAGCAGGGTGAAGCATCACTAGCCTGTGACCCCATGGTGGGGCATGTGGCGGGGGTCTGGTTTGAGGTCCCTGGCGGGGCAGCACAGAGGGCTTTTTGCCAGCCAGTCCTCCTTGCCCCACCAGACCCTGGTCCCCCCAGTGAGGATGAGGAGCTGAAAGCCTCTGCGAGCCAGGTGTGCCTGGAGCGTTTGAAGGAGACAGTTGTGCTGCAACCCAAGAGGATCCAGCACCTACCAGGCCACCCGGGGTGAGTTGGGGACCCTGGGTGTCCCCAGGGCTTGCCCTGTGCTCTCTAACCCATCCTTGCTGTTCCCCAGCTGGTACCGCAAGCTGTGCCCGCGCCTGGAGGAGGCAGAGTGGGTGCCAGGACCCAGCCTCATCAGCCTGCAGATGAGAGTGACCCCAAAGCTGATGCGCCTGATCTGGGATGGCTTCCCCCTCCATTACTCGGAGAAGCATGGCTGGGGCTACCTGGTGCCGGGGCGGCAGGACAATTTGCTAGCAGCCCCCTCAGAGGAGGGGGGCCCTGCCTGCCCACACAGGTGAGGAGGACGTTG
Source organism: Bucorvus abyssinicus (assembly GCA_009769605.1). NCBI lineage: Eukaryota > Metazoa > Chordata > Aves > Bucerotiformes > Bucorvidae > Bucorvus > Bucorvus abyssinicus. The sequence continues at coordinate 13,923,203 of CM020038.1, forward strand.
TGGGGTTCCCAGCTGGGGGTCACCCCATGGTGGGGTTTGGGAGCATCCTGAGACCCTGCCCATGTGCTGCCCTGGAGCTTTGTGCCCCATCATGGATGCGTGAGCTCTGTCCTCTCCCCTGCCAGGGTGATTGAGTACCTGTACAGGCAGCACTGCCTGGAGAAAGGCAAGGAGCAGCCCCCGGGGCTTGAGGCTGCCATGGAGGACGAACTACTGGTGATGGACAACAGCACAATGTGGCAAAAGGTGAAGGAAGGAATGAAAGGTCCATTGGTGGGAGGGAGACCTGGGTCTGGGCTTCTTCCTATATGCATTTGAAAACCAGCCCCGTGTGCAGCGCCAGGGGCCGGAGGTAAGAAAAGTCCTTTAATAAATGTTAAATAACTGAAGAATTGGTGTTTGATGCAGCTTCTCTCATGGTTCCTCTCTGCCACAGGTAGAAGAGCTGAGCCAGCTAGAGGTGGACATGGAGGAGAGAATGGGCAGAGCAGACCAGAGCCTGGTGCAGGTAAAGGGGGATTCCTGCAGGGAATGGGGTGGTGGGTTGGTCCCTCTTGCCTCAGTTTCCCCCTCTCGCCATGCTTGGGGGTGTTCCCAGCATCACCTCGCATCTCTGGTCACAGGAGGAGATGGATGAGCTGTACAAGCCAGCGGAGGTGAAGAGCCAGCCCTCGTACCACCACGGCAACGGTCCCTACAATGATGTCAACATCCCTGGGTGCTGGTTCTTCAAGCTGCCTCACAAGGCAAGTTGGGTGCTTCTGGGGCTCTTCCTAAAGGCTTTCTGGCCATCCTGTGTCTGCCTCCCTTGGTCCTGCTGCACAGCCGTGTCACCTTGCCTGTCACCCCAGTGCTGCAGCACTCCTGGGAGCCCCGTGATCTTGTCCCATGGGATTGGGTGGTGGAAATGCATCTCTGTAGCTGGGCTAGGAGGATGCACAAAGCTTTATTGGTATGGAGTGGTGGCATGCTGACCCTGGCACCTCTTTTTCTGCTGAAGGACGGGAACGAGAACAACGTGGGAAGCCCTTTTGCCAAGGATTTCCTGCCCCAGATGGAGGACGGCACCCTGCGGGCCGCCGTGGGCCGCACCCATGGGACCAGAGCCCTCGAGATTAACAAAATGATTTCGTTTTGGAGGAACGCTCACAAGCGGATCAGGTGAGCAGCTGCTGTCAGCTGAATCATGACATTCCCTCTGGGAGGAGGCTGTGTCGTGGCTGGGGGCGGTTGTGTGGACGCAGAGGTTCAGCATCTTGTCTGCTGCATGTCCCTCCAGTTCCCAGGTGGTGGTGTGGCTGAAGAAGGGGAGCTACCTCGTGTGGTGACCAGGTACGGGGAAGAACGACCCCAGCTGGGACCATGGTCCTCTCTGCGCTGCTCTGGGAGGGTTCTTGCAGGTGATACTCACCCTCACCTCTGTCCCAGGCACCCTGCCTATAACGAGGAGGATGATTACGGAGCCATTCTGCCACAGGTGGTGACCGCAGGCACCATCACCCGCCGGGCGGTGGAGCCCACATGGCTGACAGCCAGCAATGCCCGGGTACGGCCGCGCTCGAGTCCTTGTGGGGGTGTTTCGGGGCACTCTCTGTGTGTTTTGGACGCGTGGGAGCAGCTGGGGTTGGAAATAGGAGCTAGGGCTGGATGCTGGGAGTTGAGGTGGCAGGGCTGGTGCTGGGGCCCTTCTCTTGCTGATGTGCTTTGACTTTGGGAGAGAGAAAGGAGTCAGCAGAGGCTCCTCAGCTTCAGAATTTGGTGGAAGAAAAACATCAAAGTACTGTTTCTGTCCTTCCCCAAGCTCCCCTTCTTCCATGCCGGAGGAACCCAGGGGGAGTAACCAAGTGGGCGATGCCCCCATGTGTGTGTTAAACCTGGTTTTGACTTTCAGAGCAAACTTTAGGGGCCTGGGGAGGGCCGTGCCAGCACACCGTGGTTGTGGGAGGAAGGCTGCTCCTCTGCCTCGGAGGAGGAGAGGGAGGTGGAGGGGTTGTGCTGAGCTGGGTATTGCATCCCACAGGCTGGACCGGGTGGGCAGTGAGCTGAAAGCCATGGTCCAGGTGCCGCCCGGCTACTCTCTGGTGGGCGCGGATGTGGATTCCCAGGAGCTCTGGATAGCCGCTGTCCTCGGCGAGGCGCACTTTGCTGGCATGCACGGTGAGCTGGGGCTGCGCTGCAGGGGAAGTGACTCGCTGGATAGCGGTGTGACCCCCTGAGCCTGGTCCCACTTGGCGTCCAAGCCCTGCTCCTCTCCTGGCAGGCTGCACCGCCTTTGGCTGGATGACTCTGCAAGGGAAGAAGAGCAACGGGACAGACCTGCACAGCAAGACGGCCGCTACAGTGGGCATCAGCCGGGAGCACGCCAAGGTCTTCAACTATGGGCGCATCTACGGGGCTGGGCAGCCCTTTGCCGAGCGGCTGCTAATGCAGTTCAACCATCGGCTGACGCAGCAGCAGGCGCGTGAGAAGGCTCAGCAGATGTACGCGGTCACCAAGGGCGTCCGGAGGTGGGTGCTGCCTGGGGAGGTGGAGGGTGAGTGGGGACAGGCATGGTGGCGGTGTCCCACGGACCTGGGCACAGTCACTCTCCCTCCAGGTTTCATCTCTCTGAGGAGGGGGAGTGGCTGGTGAAGGAGCTGAACGTGGCTGTGGACAGGGCGGAGGACGGATCAGTGTCAGCTCAGGATGTCCAGCGGCTCCAGAGAGAAGCCGTGAAAAGGTGAGATGCTCTGACCCTGCCTGGCTCTGGTGGCATCGGGGTGTGAGGCCAAGGGAGCTGCAGCCCCGCGGGCGGTAGGTAGAGAAGGGAGATGGGGCTGGATAGTCCCAGTCCTCCCTGCCTGCTCCCCCAGGGCTCAGTAGGTTTGATGTGGGGACTCTCAGTCTCTCCTAGTGAGCAGTTAGCAGCAGGAGGCTGCAGGGGCTTGTCCAGCTGCCCCAAACTGGGAGGGAGCATTTGAGGTTCTCAGACAGGGCCTGCAGCCTCCTCCCATGCTTCCAGCAAACTTCCCCTCTGCCTCACCAGGTCCCGGAGGAAGAAGAAGTGGAATGTGGTGGAGCACCGCGTGTGGGCTGGAGGCACTGAGTCCGAGATGTTCAACAAGCTGGAGAGCATTGCCTTATCCCCCTCCCCACAGACCCCGGTGCTGGCTGTCACATCAGCAGGGCCCTGGAGCCCGCCGTGGCCAAGGGAGAGGTAAGAACCCACCTCTGAGCTGCTAAGCTCAGCTTTGCTTGTCTTCTCCAAACGGCAACCCCATCTTCAGCCCTTCTTAGATGCTGGAGATCCCGTAGGCTCTTGGAGCTGTGCAGGAAACCATTACCTCTTTTCTTTACCTGCTGCCATCAAAAAACCCCCAACCACCCTGAATTTAAGACTCCTCCAGGAGCTCTCATGTATCGAGACCAAGGCCCTGGACCCCAGTGTTCTTTTAGTACCTGTCTGTACTTCATTTCTCCAGTTTCTGACGAGCAGAGTGAACTGGGTGGTGCAGAGCTCTGCTGTCGACTACCTGCACCTAATGCTGGTCGCCATGAAGTGGCTTTTCGAGGAGTTTGACATCAATGGGCGCTTCTGCATCAGCATTCACGATGAGGTGCGCTACCTGGTCCAGCAGCAAGATCGCTACCGGGCAGCCCTGGCCCTGCAGATCACCAACCTCCTCACAAGGTGAGATGTTGTGGCTGTGGTGTCTCCTGGGGCCGAGCACCAGTGCCTCTGGGGTGGGACAGGGTAAGCTCAAGGGGCTGGGGTGACAGCAAAGGCATTAGCTTTGCCTACAGCAAGCGGGGGCGCAGTTTTCTTCTGTGCAGGGGAAAGCTGAAGCTGGCAGTGTTGGAGGTTGCTGTTCCTTTACGCGTGACTCGGGTGGCTATAAATGGAGCTGGGCTTCGATTCCCAGGGAGAATGTGCTGGCAAGAGGGGGATATCGTCAGCTCTTGGCTCCTGCAGAGACAGGGCCAATCCTTCCACTCTGCTGGGACGCGAGCGCATTGCCTCCTGCTCCCTTCAGCTCTGCGGCCATGGCGTGGCAGCCCTTGGGCTTGATGGAGCAGCTGGGACCCTGAAACTGTCCCTGTCCCTCGTCTCTGCCCCTGCCTTCAGGGCACAGTGAGGGGCACGGCTTGTTGACTCTGCTGCGAGCACCAGCGCTGTTGCCCCTTCCGCAGTGCAGGGTGTTCTGCCGCTTCCCTGCTCCATGCAAAGTTAAGCTCAGCCCAGAAAGTTCCTGACCTCAAAGGGCTCCCCTTCGGTCGGGCTCTGGCACAGCCAGCTTTGCCAAATCCCCTTCTGGCACTGTGGGGTGTTGGTTGCATGGGAGCCAGCCCAAGCTGAGCTGTTTTCTCCTGCGCTGACACAGGGGTACAGTGTACAGCCTTACTGTGCCGGTGTGGCTGGCACAGTGGGACAGACACCCTGACAGTGGTGCCTTTGTGCTGGCTCCTGCGAGCACTGGGTCTTCCTGCTGGGAGGATCCAGCACCCGCTGTGTCTGGGGGGACCAGCTGGCAGCGAGGGACTGGGGTCTTCCTTGCTTCTTAGGAGGCTCAACCTGCCCTTACTCTCTTCCTCCCACATCCTTTACTGCAGCGCTTGATCCTCCTGCTACCAGTGCTGCAGAAGCACGTTGTCTTCCAGCTGCCCATTGATGGGGATGCAGTGGCTGGCTGGGATTTTGTGGAGCTTTGGCCAACCAGAGCCAGGTGTGACAAGCCTAAGGGTGATGTGTGGCACTGTCCCACCCTGTCCCTTGTTCTTCCAGGTGCATGTTTGCCTACAAACTGGGCCTCCAGGACCTGCCACAATCAGTGGCTTTCTTCAGCGCAGTGGATGTTGATCAGTGCTTAAGGAAAGAGGTGACTATGAACTGCATGACACCATCAAACCCAACCGGGATGGAGAAGAAGTACGGCATCCCTCAAGGTGAGCAGTGTTGGTGCAAGCTAACCCCCTGCCATCCCCTCTGCACAAACCATTGCTTCCTGACCCAGTGCCAGTCTGCAGGGCAGCTGCCACCCTGGTGCCAGTCCCTCTCTACCCTCCTTTCCCTTTCAGTCCCTGAGTAGTTTGTGCCCGCTGCTTCCAAACATTTCTGATAGTGGTGAGCCAGGCCAGGCTCTGCTCCCTCCCACCCTGTATGGTTTGTGCCCCCCTTGGAAAGGACACCCCTCCCCTCCATGCACGTTGAGCACAGCCTGAGGTGAATTGTTCCCTCCCTGAAATGAGGTGCCTCAACAATCTGGTACATCTTGCCCCTCCCAGCCCTCGGTGCTTTCTGTCCTTCCCCACTCCCCCTCAGCTCGGCATTGCTGTGGTCTTCCCCATCGATCCCAAGGCCTAGAGTTGTCGCTGTCTGCACTCAATACACCCCTCTAACTGCTGCAAGCCAAGATTTAACTCTTGGCTGGGAGCTGCTTTAAACAGCTCCTCCTCAATGAGCGGTTTCCCAGAGAAGAAGAACCTGCCCTCAGATTTGTTCTCCCAGTCGCTGGACAATCAGACACTCACCCTTAGGTAACTTTTATTAGGAGTCTTACAGGCAAAGGGTGCTTCTAGACACAGGATTTGCATTCTGTGGGCAAAAAGGGAACATCTGTTCCCACCAAGAACAAGGCAAATTAAACAAGTGCATTGCATCAGGGTCAGCAAAAACGTAACAGCAAAATGTGTCCTCGCCGGAGGAAGCTGTTGCCTTCTGCTTCTCAGAGCTGCCCACAGCAGCCTGCAACAGCTCCAAGGCAGAGCCACTCATGTTCCAGCTTCCTACTGGTGCTGGTTCCTCATTCACACCTCCACACAAAACAGAAGGTTGCATAAATTCAGAGCTTTTGGTGCTACACGCTCTGAGGTTAAAGCAAATCACGACTGTCACTCTCTCTGTTCCAGAGAGTACGCAGGGTGTGCTGCAGAACACAGGGAACTGATTGTCCCGTTGTTTTCCAGGAGAAGCACTGGATATCTATCAGCTAATTGAAATAACCAAAGGTTCCCTGGAGAAGAAGTGATGATGCTAGAGTGCCAGAATGACAATTGTCCAGACTGCGTGCCAGAGCCTGGCTGTCCTTTCAGAAGGAGATCTTCTGGCGGGAACTGATCCTGGTCGCTCTGTTCCCTTTTTGCTGTAAGAAGGGATGTTCTTGAGGAAGAATATTTTGATAGCAGCACAGTCCAATAGCAGAGGAACTTCTGAGGGCAGCAGCCAGCTGTAAAACCGAGTCAGTGGCCAGGAGTCACTGCTTGCCAACCTGGGCATGAAGGAAGAAGTCATAAGTGTTGGCAAGAGAAACAACAAACCGTCATCTCACAACCACCATTCTCCAAGAGCAAGGCGAGTCTGCCACAGGACAGGCGCTGTGGAGGAGTCAGCAGCAGCAACCCAGCTTTATTTTTTTTCGCCGTCTCTTTCTTTTTGGGTTCCTGGTTCTCATCTGTCTGCTCTGCTGTGCTGCTCTGGAGAGGGGAGGGAGAGAGGATTACAGCCTTGTGGTTAGTCTAAGGGATGTTTACCTAAAGCAAGAAACCAGATGTGCAGAAAAGGATTTAGCTCTTGCTCCCCTAACAAAATGACCTGAATACAGGACTCCTACTCACCACTCGGACTTTCCTGGTGGACCCAATCTCCCAGGTCATGCTGGAGCTTAGACCACAGGTTGCTGGTGGCACAGGACAGGAACTGTGTGTGCTGGGTTTTGGCTTGTGGAAACACTCAGGAAAATATGGGACAGAAGCACCAATCAAAACCTGGACAATCAGCAAAGTAAGTTGCTTATTTTTTTCATCCACCACAGGTCATGTTCCCTCACCAGCACTACCTAGCAGAGATGGGTTCTGAGAGGTGGTGCTTGTGCAGTGTGCCCTGCCAGCTGTTCATCTACCTGATGCAAAACCACTTTGCATCATACTGCAGAGGTCGGATCCTGGCCAGGCAGTGGGTCCTCAGAGGTCACGTCGACAGACCTCTGCTTGCTGGGGCAAACAACGAGGCCCCAAGAGCAGCCTTACTTCCCCAGGCCAGGGATACAGACAGCTGGGTGCACCGCAGTAAAGGTTACTCAAGCAGAGGGCTGGAGCGGGGGGCCGTTAGCCAGACTGACTGTCACTCCTTTGTATCAGCCGAGCGAGAGCTCACCCAGGGAACACAAAACGTTCTGATTTCACATCCACCGCACAGCTCACCAGTACAGCTGGCCTCAAAAGAGGGGGAATCTATTGGTAAAAGCAGCTAAATGCCTTCTGACCTGGTCGTTGTCTGGCTCGTTTTCCACATCCTCAGGTGTTACGCTCCTGCAAGGCGCTGTCGAGCATGGACGCGTTTGATGCGTAAGTCCCTGGAGGTGCTTAGCTTCATGTACTGCATCAGGTTCACCTGCAGCAACCGAGGAGAAACCAGGGGAGAGATATTATGCCATTGGCACTGTGGTTGGGTTTTCTACCCTGCCTAGTCCTTTGCACAGCACTGAGACTGTCCATCACAGTATAAACAGGGTTGAAGCAAAAGGTAGGTGAAAAAGCAGCTGCCCCTGTTGCAATCCGGTGGCCCACTCACGTTTTCCTAACAGCCCAGTGATTACCAGTTACTCTCACTCATATTGTTACCTCAGGGTTGGTACGTCTCTCCTGTTCATGAAACAGACTCGGGAGGGGGGTGAGGAAGCTGGTCTGGAAGTTTTCTGCTCACCCAGAAGCCATGGCAGTGCTGCCCTTGGCACCTATGGTATCGTGTGACAGCACTTCAAACCACGTTGGGCAGGAGCTTGGGCAAAGGGCTGGAAGAGGTGCAAGGCCCTTCCACCTTCCCCAGTTGAGCATTAATAGAGCTTTAGAATGTGGGCCAGCAATATGCCCCTGATCCCACTGAGCTCAGGTCACAGAAGAGCTCTGCTTTACGGTACCTTTGATTTCCTTGGAGAGATGGATAAGGAACATTCTCCATACTGCCTCTATTGAAAAAATCAGGTTTGGGATGGGCTTGGTGTCCCGGAGCACCTTAGCCTGAATGCAGAGCGGAGGGTGATCGGTCAGATTTGGAAGTGAACAGTGACATGAAGATGGCAATGCTCCAGTTTAGAACAGTGTCTTCAGTAGCCTTGCTCCATACCAGTTCATGCCCCAGCAAGGCTTGCCAGTTTCATACTGGTTTTAAATTGACTCCCACAACGGTCCCTGCAGGGAGGGCTGTCCCGTGTGGTGTTTTGTACTCTGCCTGCAGTCCACAGCCCTGATGTGCCTGACAGCCATCAGAGCAAAACGTCCTTTTCTCCCACTCTGCAAAGGCGCAAGTGTTGCCTCCCAGGCAATAAGCATGTAGCTGTTCCACCACATTTCTGCCCTGTTTATTTACCACCGCTGCTGTTTGTTCCCCACCTGACAGAGCGGTAAAAGGACATGCAGCATTTCAGCCCAATTCCATACACTCCGGGAACAGCGCAGAAGATGATGCTTGTGGCTTTTAAACCCTTAACATCACAGGAATGTCTGGGATGACTGAGGAGACAGAGGAAATGCTGGCTGGGAGCACAAAGAAAGGATGTGAAAGACCAGGAACCTGTTCGCTTTGCTCTCAACCAAATCACACCGTCATTCTCACCTGCCTTACTCCAGAGGAATCCATTACTTCATCTTTAAATGTACTGATAAAATTAAGAAATGCTTAAACAGAGTGCAGCATGGGGTCCAATACATCAGCCCATGTCTGTAGTTCATAGCTCACCCCAAATGATAAAATACCACACAAGATATCAGACTATCCAGACTTGACTTTGGTTCATGTCTGTCAGCTTTTAGGCTGCATTTAGTGAAGGTGGCGTTTTTTTTTTGTTTTTTATTTTTTTTAGACTTTTTCTCTGAAGTTAAGGTAGAATAAATTTGATTTCACTTAAAGCACAAATGACAATTTGTCATTGGTGTTCTGTAAGAAGCCACCAGGTGATACAAGCCTTGAAGTGTGATACCAAGTTTAAAGGCGGCCCATTTCTAATAGTGAGTCAATCTTACCATGACTGTGGAGACTGCAGCAGCTTCATCCTCTTTCTTCTTCCTTTCTCTTCTCTTCTGCGAAGCTCAAGCTCTCACTGTGAATGTTCTGAAGGAGGAGGCCAAAGATGTGGCTTTAGAGGGTGAGCAGGGAAGAAAGGTCAGTCAGGTCCTTTGGCCAGCTAACAGCATTACCAGCTAATGGGAGAAGGTAAGTGGTGATATAAGAAGGATGGAATTGGGGGTAATCTCAAAAAAAGAGGAAGGAAAACTCATTTCATAATTTATACACTCAGAAATATGTATTGTGAGAAGTCCCTGGGAGCGGTAGCTGCACACCACTACTCTTCCCCCACTACGCCATGTCTGTTGTACAATTCCTCGCTCAAGCACCCAGTTACTCTCCAAACAGCTAAATCCCATCTTCGGCAGTGCAGCCTTTGGCACCCACGTTACTTTACGCTGTGATGACTGCAAATGTTGTTGACCTTTATTTGCCATTGTGGTTTACAGCAGTATTATTCTCATCCAAAAAAACAAAAAAAGGACATGAACAGAGCAGAGCAAATAAAAGCTAAAAACCAGCTCCCCAAACACGCTTCCCTGCTCAAGCAGAAATCACACTGCTTGGTCCCCATCGTGCTGAAATGTCTCTATACTACTATTTGACATAGTAAAGCTTGAAATACAAGAAACTCATATCATGTCAAGAAGATTAATAATCCCCAAAGGTGCCCATGTACTGCAGCTGATACACCACTCGCATCAGATGGACAAACTGAGATTTTGCCAGTTCATTTAGGCCTTACCTTGTACGTAAGTAATGAACGAATAACACTGTGGGGTCAAATGGGGAACCCGAGAGCTTCACCTGCAAAGAAGCAGAGGTGGTATTACTCCAAGCTCAAGCAATTGAGCCATTTCCTCCAGCAGTTTGCTCACTCACCAGCTTTTCTAGCCTTCTGGAATCGTATTCGAGGTGCTGCGGCAAGCTTGGATATACTGCAAGAAAGAGACTTCTTCTAGGTACACTGATTCCAGGCAGGACTCAAAGCAGCTCATATAACAGCACAGTGGGAAGGCAGATTTGCAAGACTCTCCTCCCCAGTTGCTTGTATATCCCAGTTGTCATGTCTGCATCCAGAGCTGTGAGGGAGCTAGCGGAATTTAGCACCCATGTCTCAACTAGCTCCGTTGGCCCAGTTCCCCCAGGTCTGATGCCTCAAGCTTAGACAGGAATGAGTGGCAAGGGCAGGATAGCTGAGCACTGTGAGAACACCACCAGTGCCGCTCAGCGTGGCACACTAGCTGCGTCCAGAGGAACCTACAAGATGCACTGAAAAGAGCTGCTCCAAGCCACGCACAGCCCTCTCAGCTGGAGAGCAGCTTTCCTTTAACTCCACTGGTCCAACTGTCACTGCTGCAGAAAGGTCATAACATGGAGGGCATGAAAGCCAATGGAATAAGGACTCAACTCCTGCAGCTGGACAGACCGGTCCTGAGCGTGGCTGCTGCCAGGGGTCACTGTGAGCTTGCTGTAGCAGAGGGGGAAAAAATATTAGCTCCCAGCCAGCCCACTGCCAGCAGAGCAGCACTCACATGTTTGATGAGGGAGGTGAGAATTGCATATGTCTTGCTGAGGCTTCTCAGCAGCGTGTCCACACAGCTCCTGCAGGGAGGGCTGCTGTACCAGCTCATGATAAACTGTCAGTAGAGTTCCCAGCTGCAGAATTACACCTTTCTCCAGAGCCTGGGTTTGGTTTGATGCCCTGAGAGAGTCTTCTAGAAGGAAGAGAGTGAATACCTGGTGATGTCTGTCTAATGAATACCTGGCGAATGTCTGTCTAATGAATCCAATTATGCAGCCGAGAGGCCACTTTTGAGTCTGGGCAAAAAAGCACCAGTGTGGACAGGAAAACATTCTACTGGAGGGATTTTGTGACACCACTTTCTATCTTACATTGTTCATGTTGAACCAGCTCAAGGAAGAATTTACCCTGCCCTCAGATGATTCTACCCAAATCCCGAAATATCTTTTTGCTCTCTATCTTCATCTGGTTTTGACACAAGGTCAAACAGGAAGAAGTGGACCACTGTCATTACCTGATGTGTCTGATCCCAGACTGGTGAGTTTTCTTGATAAGCCAATCCACCTCTTCAAGGACCTTATCTCGCCTGACTCAGAACCATTAGCTAAGAGGGAAACACAAATAATAAAACAGGTTCTTGGAGGAGTTTGGCGCAACAGGAATGTACAAGCCACTTGTAGCAGAGTAGTCCTAGTCACTACAGGTTGTTCTGTACGCACTGTTTTGACTCACACAGACAGTGGGGGCTGCAGTCTTGGCATTCACTATGGCGAAATGGGACCGACTCTCCACTTCTACATCCTGTCAGAGGAGAGAGAACACATTCTAGTGAGCAAAACTTCAGCTGCTGTCACGTAATTTGCACCAGAGATGCACTCAATTCTGCCCTGACAGCACAAAGTGATGAAGTTAGGCTGCTTCTGCATCGTACCTGATCTATGTCTCCCAGACAAGCATGGATGTCTTGTGCGAGTTCCCGCAGCAGACTGACAGGACTCTTGTACAGAACATGCAGACTGAAGAGCAGAGACAGCAAACCCTTGCAGCACGCGATATCCTCTGTGGGGAAGGGAAAAGAAAACAAACACATTACCAGGTGCAGAGCTCCCCCAGCTATTTAGGCACATCAGACATGCAGCGAGGGAAAGTCTCAGATTCAGTATGGATGTAACACTCTGCCTTCCCAGAAACGTTACGTGGTAGGTGAAAATCCTGTCAAAACACCGCAGTTACAACAGCAGAGTTTACAACATCGGGCATCTCATATAATACTGCAAGGAGATATGGCACACTGGAGCCCTCAACTCCTAGAAAAGATGACCAGAAGCACTGAGGAAGCACAATACAAACTGGCAAGAGTAATATCTTTCCAGAGTATAAATCTGGATTTGAGCAACAGATGTGCTAAACAGCAAAGGAGAGAAGTCAAGGAAGTAAGTGGCTTGTCTTTCCTCAGCAACACTAATGTTCATAGAGATGGAGTTTCTTCCCTAATAGTTGCTAATAACCGCAATGTCATGGCATTCTGCCACAGAATGGACCTGAATGTCCCTGTAACAATGGGTAAAAACAGGACAGACAACAGCAGAGCGTCTAAGGGTCTAACATCAGACCTGACACATCGCATCTAAACATGCTCCTCAGAGCTTACTTACCAAGAGCGTTTTCTTTGCAGATTTTGACTGTCCAAGTCAGGAATTGAAGGAACTGTAGAAGGGGAGAAAAGATACCTTGGCTTTGAAAGAGAACTCAAAGCACAAAAATAATACTACTAAAAAAATTCAAGACAGTGAATCAGAGCAAAGGGAGATGAGCAGAGTCCCCTTCTGGCAGAACAGCACCCAGCCATGCTGTGAAGTTCCACAAGGGACACCTAACCTACTGATGAGTGAAAAGCTGAGATCCAGCACAGGGGACTGGCTATACAGTCCCTTGGACAGTGTAACAGCTCCATTTAATTTAAGGTACACAATGACTCCAGACTTTTGGCATGCTTTTAGTGCAGTCCCTAGCTTGTAAAATTGGGGCACTTTAGAAAATGCCTCCTTGCATGGGAGGAATTAGGCCCTTGGCCAGTTTGGACTGGTCACAAGTCTGCTGGCCTTTTCTGGCTGCATTCCCTTGTGGAAGCCACACCACAACCAGGGTCTGTTAGCAGTCCCTGCTCGGGCGAACAAGTCGTTCAGGCTCCCAGCGCTCAAAGGCAGGATCAGAATGTGCCGGAGTGGAGTGGGAAGATGACTTGTTCTTAACTGTCCTTGCAGGCATGTGACAGGAGAATGCCTGACAATGGTACAAAACTGTCCCTTTGACAAGGTGTTGTCTGCAGCAGGCAGAACTCGCAAGCGCGTCAGAGCCCTCAGATGTCAACCCAACCTGGTAATCTTCCCATACCTATGGCTATAACACCCCTCCCTGCCACTCCACGAAGGTGGTGAAGTACCTGTTGAGAAGCTGGATCCAGGAGTCTGGACAAAGTGGAGAGAACTGTGATGAGTGACTGTGTTTCCTTGGAGCTGAAGTCATCTTCAGCGCTGCTGAACTGATTCACCAGAGACCTCTAATCATGGGAAGGAAAGACAGAGCCCCTGAGTGTGTGTGCTTGTTGCAGGGCCATTTTCAGAAGGAAATAACCAGAAGCTGTAGCAGATAAAGGAATTAGCAACAAAGGGAATGACAAAGAATATAAAAAGAGGACTCTCCTAACGAACAAGTGCTGGTTTTTGTTACCAGTTCTTACACAGAGGCCAGCATATGATTCAGTGTGACTTTTGCAGTACTCAGCTAAGTTCACGCTGCTCTGAAGGAACCCATAGCTCTGTAAATACATGTGGACTTCAACCCAGCTCTGCACAGCACCCTGAAGAAGTTTTCCTTGGGGATCAGAAACTTTTCTGAACTGACAGTGAATCAGAGTCACATACTCAATCCTGTGGTCAAGCCACAGAGAGCTAGTGGCATTTTCTGCCAGAATTACCAGTGCTTTGGAACACTTGCAGCACACAGTGGTACTCACCTGAAACTGTCGGATCTGGAAGGCAGCTTTTTCCGTGACATTAATATCCGTTTCTTCTGCGTCACCATCAGTAATATCTGGCAGAGACAGAGAGTCACAGAAAAAAAGCTAAATGCCAAGAGCAGAATACAGGATTTATTTCCAAAAGTGGGAAAGACTGTGACTGCTCACAGCTAGAGGAGGAATACAGACTGCAAAACCATGGTGAGCGCAGAAATGTGTTAAAGGCAAACTTTAAATAAACGGATGTTACATCAGACCCCAACCATCCTCTGCTGACAGACTGAGAGCTCTACAAAAGCAGGTAAAGATAGCTCTGGGACTTGCCTCTGGTGTGAAAATCAATGCTACTAAGCCCCCTTGTTACTGAGACAAGGACCAGATCACTCTCTCCCTGGTTATGGATAAAGTGCACTGGGTCCTTGACTGCCCACACATGGGCTGGAACACGAAGGCCAGAAACCAGAGCAGAATAGTAACACGTGCCTACCCAGGGCTTGTAGAAACTGGGGGATCCTGGCAGTGTACAGCTGCTGCACTGTGGTGAAGATCCGCAGCAAACCTTCCAAGCACAGAAGTGAAATGCTCTTGCCCTTCTTCTTCCCTGACTCCTCAACAACAGTGGGGATTGAAGTGTACCTCCACAGCAGAACCCTGTGAGATGGGAGACGAGTCAACGTCGCATGCTCCAGTAGACCTGGCTGCACAGTGCAAGAACTACAACAGGGCTAATCGCCGATTCTACTCTTAGGATTGTATTTTTAAGATAAATTGGAAGGTCTTTTATAGGAAAGTGGAAGGAGAAGAGATCCATTTTTAAGAAGATTTTGTTTCAATGTCAGCAAAACAGCTACTGCACTCTGCCTGCAGAGCTAAATAATTTAATTCTGTCCAGGTGCCAAGGGGCCTTCCAATCCCATTTCAAGTCTGTCTTTACACACTGATTTCTTCCACTCTCCTTCTGTCTCAGACTGCCCAAACACTGACCACTGGTGTTAAACCTGGCAGTGACAAAAAGAGCTTTTCTCTTGGCAGTTTGAATCTGTGAAATGTCAGGTATCACTATAGCGCTCCATATAAATAAAATCAGAAAAGCAAAGGCAGGCAAAGCAAAGTGAAAAGCTTTGAAGAAAGCAAAATTGTTTGGCCCAAACAAGATTTTTCTATTTGTAGGCAAACAACTTTTTCCTGCTCCTCTAAGCCGACTTCTTCCCTTTTTTGTTCCCTCTCCTTTCTTCTCATTAGTTCAGTTGCCTGCACAGATGATCTTATTCTATTTCAATGTCCAATCATGCAAAACATGTAGCTCACATGTAGTCCTAATGGCTGCAACAAAAACAGCCTCTATTATTTGGGGCGAGACACAAAACAGGCATTATTCGTGGTAGGGGTGATTTGCATTTTGTGCTCTCTGCGGACTAGGATCTGAAAGGACCCCATGCAGATATGACCTAGATCTCGAAAGACATTCATATGGTTGACATTCTTGGATTTCCAAAGGATTAGGTGCATTAAGGTCTTCAAGCATCTTGCAAAAGTCCTAAACAAATATTTTCTAAAGCTTGTGTCCCTCTTAGATCTCTTTTATACTGTAGCTAGAAGTGAATTTTAACTTTATGGCATCCCAGAGGCCTCAAGAATCCAGCCTGTAACTACCCTACCTCCTCTGTGACAATAGGTGATGAACCAAAAGTCAGAAAGTGGCCGACAATGAGAGTTTGATGGCGTTTGGTTCTTCCAGGACAAGTTCTGTTATTAGAGCTGCATCACTCACTCTGGCACAGGAAATGTAGTGCCTCCACTTGATTTCTCAGGAGCAAAGAAAGGCAATGATCTCAGCGCAGTAATAATAACTGTTTGAAACAGTTACAGATTGCGTTTTTCTTTCAAAACCCTACCTGAGAATCAAAAATCCTCCCTGCTGCTTTTTAGGGCTGATGTCTTCACACGCCAGTGACTCACCGTGTGATTTTGCAGAGGTTCTGAAACATCTTCTCAGGATTTTGTCCATCTGGTCCATCAGTTTGTCCTGTCTCCTCCAGCTGCTGCACCTTCTGCAAAGCCACACTGACAGCATAGCGCAGAAACTCAGTGCTGGAGCGCAGAACCGCCAGGCTCTCCTCATGGCTTTGGGCGTTGTCCCTGCAGAATGAAGAGCACTATCAGAGAATTGAGGATGCACTGATAAAGCACAGGGATGGCCTATGAGATTCAAAATCTAAATATGCATTTACAAATAAAACCATTAGCTGAATTTGGGGTGAAAAAGACCCTTTGTTTTGGTATCTGTAGTGAACACTCGGAGGATAGAGTTCCACCAGCCTTTCCAAATACTCTAACACACATGGTTTGAACTGATGTCTGGCTCTGTTCCACAGAGGACTGGAGTTCAAACACCAGAGTTTGCTGTGTGGGGAATGGCCCAGGACTGGAAGAGCAGAGACCCTCCAAGGTCTTGTAAGTCATAAGCAAGGTCCAGGAAAGCTGGTTTGTCAATACTAGGAGGTGCACAGCTCTGGCTCTTGCCTGGACTGTGATGCTCTCCATACAAGTGCTGTTCCCACCCATGCTTTGTGCAGAAATGAAAATGCCTGTACTGTGTATGCAGTGCACAAGACAACCAGTATGCAGACACCACAAAAGCAGCTGTGAATAAGCCTTAAAGCTACTCCAGACATTCAGCGTCTCACCTGAACAGAGCTGTGAGCAGAGTAGATACAAAACCCATGGACAGGAAACTCCGTGCAGTTTTATTGCCCAAGGCAGATTTGTTCTTTCCAGCTTTCTCCTTCAGGATTTCAGAGAGTTTGTTGTAACATGCAAACAGGCCTAGGACATCCTCAAACTTGTTCTTACTGCAATGAAGAAGTAGAAAGCATTAATGGAGAAAATCCAGTCTTCCAGTTTTCCATTTGAGGCTTCAGTTGCCAGATTACACAATGACACTTTCTAAAGGATAAATCTGTGACGTATGACATCTCCCCCCTCCCTAACAGTGTATACCTCATCCATTCCTCCTTGACCTGCTCTCCTACAAAATGTCACATCCCATCTCCCACACACAGCGTTCAAAAGGAAGATGCTCCCAAGGTTCTGTGAAGGTCTGTGCCACAAGGCACTCACATTCAGACAACCTCATTCTGCTTCTGTGTTGGCACTGTTATCCTGGGCTTGCAATAAGCCTGCATGCTGAAGGGCTAGGCACAGCAGAGCACAGCTACTGCTGGAGGGGAAGGTTTGATGTTTTACCTGAAATTCCCTATGTTGAAATTGTATTCAATCAGGACCTCACAAATTCCCATCACCTGAATGGCATAGATGTTATTCTTTACACCGACACCAGAAGACAGAGAAAAATCTGCCGATTTATCCTAAGAGGTAAAGGAAATAAGTGAAAAAATCTTTTCAAAACCTGACAAGAACTCAGTGTCTTCTTTCACTGAGTCAAATTGAAAACCTGATTTACCAGTTCAAAGTCTTCCAGCTCGCTCTTGATCATTCGTCGTGTGACAGATTCTAGCATCTCTTCAAAGTTTTGCTCAAATCTCACGTCCTCCTCCTCATCGTCATCTTCAGCTCCTTGGCATAGATGCACGGTGCTCTTGTACCAGGCGAGACAGTGCTGGATACAGCACAGCAGATGGGCCTGAAGGAAGCAGCCACACAGTCACATTCAGCCTGCTAGCTGGAGGTCACTGGCAGAGGTGGAGACACAGGCCAGACTGTTGTAACGGGCAAACAGACATGTTGTAGTTGGATGCAAAGAGCCACAGCTGCCTTCGAAGGTTCACATGAGTCTAAGAATATGCCTCATTCACCGAATGAGAGGATCTGTAATCCTACACACAGCTACCCAGTTCCAGCTTCAGACAACACTGTCTGCCTGAGCTTGCCTGTGCAGGAGGTAAAGACTGAACTCCTGCTGCTCCCTCAGCCCAGCTACCTCAGCTGCTGGAGGAGATGGAAAGGGAATTTCCAAAAGGGGTCTCACTCTAGCTGAAGTGTCTGCTCCCTTCTGGGGTGTGCTACTGCAGCACAGCACGGAAGCTTCCTTAGGTGAAAACAAAGTGATTCATAGCATTTGTGCCCTCAGAAATCCAATGAATGTTGAGCTTTCATCTCCAAATTAAGCTGAATTAAATTGGAGGGAAAAAAAACACCAAACAGGCTGAGGTCAGTAGAGGATAACAGAACTACACTATTCTTAGAGCATTTTTCACACAGGTCCCCTAGACCCCTGTGCTAGCAGAGCTCTCATAGATAGCCTGAGACAGTGGTGAGGTCCCCAGCTCTACTGTCATTACAAGAACTGCTCCTGACTAGAAGAGGCTGAAGAAACACAAGGTATTCAGCTCATGTAGCAGCACAACTACAACGCTATGGAACATATGAGCTTGCAGATGTGCCCAGCCAGTATAGCTCTTACCAGTGGTTCTTGCAGAAAGATTTGATCTCCTTGAGCCATAATACATCCCTCAAGTTTCAGTGGAGGCAGGAGGTCTGGCTGGGGCAAGTAATATTGCTTTATCTGTTACAGAAAACAAGAAATAAAAATAAACTTGTTACTTGGTAACTAAGCCTCTTAAGTTGTTTGAAAACAGAATACGATAATCTTTGTACTCCATTCCATGGAGTGAAAACTGGCACTATAATAATGGCACTGTACATGTACGTCAGCCACGTCATGTGCTCTGTTAGGAATTACAATCCCCTCTTGAGTTGCTTATGGACCTCTCAGCCAGGACACGTCACTGCCCTAAAACAAGTTTATCTGACCACTTGCCTCTGTGTTGCCTCAACATGCGACATCACTTGCACTTCACCTGCAGCGCCACCCATCCTTTAAACAGTGAGAAGTAACTGCTTCTGCCACCTGTCACCCGTTCTGAATGTGTGGCCCTGCTGTGGCATCCAGTGCCCTGGCCTAAGGGCGCAGACACTTAGGGAGGCTACACTTGGCACTAAAACAAATCCAGGAGAGACCAGGCTTGCACCAATTCCTGGCTGTTTGGCACACCACAGCAAGATGTGCTCCGAGTACTGATACAGGATCAGAAGTGAATAAGGAAAGTTATATATATGTAATGAAGCTATAAAATGTTAAACATTTACACCAAGCTTCCATTAAGGGCCTCTGCTACCCAAAAGCTGCCTTGGCTCTGTTCATGTTCCTTTCTCAGACCCTATGCTGTCATGGGAAAGCTGGAATTAGTCAGCATGAACTCTACAGATGATTAAAGGGAAGAAAATTACTTGTCTCAAAGAAAGCACAGCCTGTCCAATGGATTGAGGAAATGTGATTGTCTTGTTGCCATGAGCAACACTGTTGGGGGATGAGATAATCCTCCCAGATCCTACATGGGCTTGGGTATTCTCCCGATGGGAGGACAGCAATAATAATTACTGTGTCAGCACACATCCTTGGGGAAGTATGGGAAGGTAACTGCTGCACACTGCTAAGGAACGAGGAGTGCACAAAACACTTTTCTGGGCTCACACTTCTCACAGCACCTCAGAACTGGAGGGTTGGAAAGGGGTCCAAGAGATCCTTTCTCTTCCACCTTGTGACAGGATAGGAACCAGTCTTCAGACTCAGCATAGCAGGGATTCAAACACCTCCTTAGAGAAGTGCTGCAGCACTTTAAAACATGTTTCCAGTGTAAGGGAGAACTATTTTCCCAATGTTTAACCTGAATTGCTTGCTATATTGGTTCCTAGAGTCTCTGCAGCTATGCCACGCAGCAGTACTTCACCTGGGACAGGAGCGTTTCCATTATAGAACTGGCCAGCTGGGAGTTCCTGCGAAGGACGTCATAAAACCCCTACAGACAGGAAGGAAGGACAAGTTGGCTTACTCAACAAAGAAAATGAACCACATGCCTAAGAAATTGGCATGATAAGACAGCAATGACCCTTTGGCACTACAAGGAACCATGAGGATGTAACAATGTGCTCAGTGTAAAACCCCATACCTGGCAGAGCAAAGGCACCCGAGAAAGAAGGTATGAATCAGAAAGCATAAGAATTTCCTCACAGGGGCCCTCTCACAAGCTGTATCTCCCTAGCAGCAGTGGC
This sequence comes from Bucorvus abyssinicus, assembly GCA_009769605.1. NCBI lineage: Eukaryota > Metazoa > Chordata > Aves > Bucerotiformes > Bucorvidae > Bucorvus > Bucorvus abyssinicus. Next base: position 13,942,856 of record CM020038.1, read on the forward strand.
ATCGAGCCCAGAGTGACTTTCACTGCTATTTAACACTAGCACTAGATCCAACTTCAAACTGTGAAATCCTGCTTCAAAGGCAAAACAAGCCAGTGGGGAAACTGTAGGAGGCAAAAAAATCCTTCAGCCTGAGAAATCTCAGTGGATGGATAAAGCAAGCACAAGTCTTACAGCAAAGCAATGAACACACCCAACACTTGCAGCTCACCAAAGGTCAGTCCAACCAAGCCAAGAAGGAAACAAAATCTCTCTGACCTGAGCATTTTTTTTCCTCAAGGTTGTACCTCACAGTTACCCCAGGAGCAAGATACACACCCAAAAAGCAGCCATTTGTCACAAGGGGACAGACAAGCCTTTATAGAAACTTGCAGAAGGAAGAAGAGAAAAGATGGATCCCTGATGCAGTCCCTAAGGAAGTTTCCCCACTCTCCAGTCAGAGAGTGGAGCCCATCATTAACTCGCAAGAACTCTGCATCTCTCCAAAGCCTATTATAACACTCCTCCTCACTGGATGTCGAACACGCTTCCCACTTTCTAGGCCATGCCACAGGAAGACAGATTTTGACGCGTTTTTGCTCTGAAGCAATGCATGAGATGAAGAAGATACATCAATGTGTCTTTGGGCTTATAATGGTCCAAAATAAAAAGCAGAAGGATTGAATAAAAAAAAAAAAAAAAAAAAAGTCGTCCTTGGTACATGTGTCCCATGAAGAACATAACTGAGATGATGGGTTGTTTTCCACAATAATGTGATCATTATTTACCTGGGGCTGCAGTAGAACCAGACTACAGAAGAGCCAGTGGCTGTTTAAAAGGAGATTGAAGAAACCATGTTTACCTCATATAACATGAGTCGAACATCCGCTTGCTGGCTCAGACATCGCCTCAGGCTGCCCAGGATTTCAAGGCAGAAGGCCTCATTAGCTGCAGAATTATAGCAGGCATGAACATCTGCCTGGACCTGAGAGGGAATATTAGTCATGTTATACTGGTTACAGTTCTCAAATAGCACAACACAGAAGCAAGGTGAGAAGGGGCCTGGCCCCTAAACAATCACCAAAATAGTCCTTAGTGTGCTGCCAGGTTCTTTATCATCATCACGCAGCAGTGTGAACGCTCCCCAGAATACTGGTGCTGTAAGAGAGAATGACTCTGAGAAGCAGCATCCTAGGCCAGCTTCTCTTTGCACACTGCATTTCCCAAAGCTTTCCTTCCAGGTCTAATCCCTCCTGAAGTTCTGTTTCCATTTTGGGGAAACAGTCCACTCTTGAGTTTTTTCATACAGTGCATATTAGACATGAGACTGTCTCACGTGTCCACACCAGGGACTGCAGAACAGTGCTTACCTGAGTGGCACCAATGGCCTGGCTGCACTGGGAAGAGGACAAGCTGCCCAGGACCTTAAAATTTCTTAACAGAAGCAAAAAGCCAGCAACTGCAGCTTTACGAGCATCGAGCTGCCTGTGAGTCAGGGGAGACAAGAGAAGCATAAGAAAAAATGGAAGCAAGAAGCTCAGAATACAAGATCAACTCGGCAATGAAAAAGGGACCACAAATACACAGTGACTGGGCCCAGTGGAACTGTATTCCCCAAGAGGGCAGCACAGTCCCAAGTAAAGAGCTTGGCAGCTGGCTGGGAACTCCCTTGCTCTGCATTTTCACAACATTCAATTTCCTCTCCATCCTTGCAGTGCTCACACTGGGGGAGAGTCCCAGGCCCAGGCCCAGACCCAGGCATTAAATGTCCCCTGAAAACTGCAAGTCTCTCACAGAGCTCAGTTGGAAAATTCCTCACGAAAAGCTGGTGTTTTGCTTTGCTCACCGAAACCCCAGGTCCTTCCCAGGACCAAGTCCCTTGCCTTGGATAATAATCCTAAATGATGTATTCTGTGTTCATAACCGGCAGCCACTGCCCAACAAAATCCAGTCTATGATCACAGCATTATGAAGATGGCAGGATGGTTTGCTTAAAGCATTACCAAGACAACAAGCCTGCTTCTCTACCACCGTGTAAGGGATCAGAGAGAAGGGGCAGCTCAGCGTTCTGATCAGTGGTTCCTTCCAGGCTCTCCTTAGCAGCTGAATGTACTCAGCTGTGTAGACACGTGTTGGAATGGGTTTTAATTTTGCCTGCTTATTTGGAGTTCCCAAAAGCTCTCTGCATTTCCAAAGCCCACTCAGCTGGGGGTTGGGATCTGTCTCAGTTCAGTAGAGCTGTGACTGTATTACACTCCTAGGCCAAAGGGGTAGGAGATGTCACCATCTAGTTATGGGTAGAAAAGAGTAAGAAGACACTTAGCCAAAACAAACAAACAAAACTCCAAAACCATAACTGAGTTGTAGAAATGTTTTCAAAGAATGCCCTTCCCAGCTTACCTGGAAAAAATAGCTTTCTGGAGAACAAGTATCAGGGAGTCCCTCACTGACATGCTGACTTTGAGCAGTGGCTGGAAAGGAAGATATACTTTGGAGAGAAAAGCAGGAAGGCATGCCAAGCCCTTGGGGCATATGAGCTCATCTTCCTCGGGCCCATCTGTCCCTGCGTTTCCAATACTGTCCTCAGTACAGCAGGAGAACCAAAACATTTTAAAACCATACAAAATTAAACCCAGAGAGCTGTAGCAGTGAGACACCTTAGCAGGTTAGTGAGGACACAGAGCGAGGGTTTGGGAAAAGAACAGTTACCCCAGACCGGATGAAGTGGGTAGAAGTTTAATGCCAGGGCAATATGTCAGCCCAGGCAAAGAGAAATACTGGCACGGGGCCTGGAAGGAGAAAAATCAACATGACAGCTACAGCTGTTCAGCTAAGCACTGTATACTTAGTTTTCTACAGTGAGCAGCATCTGGGCATCTTCCAGATGAAAGGTCAGCACAGAGCAGTGTCAGTACCACGCCACGCCACACCATATGCTTTTTGCTAGAGGGCACATGCAAATCCATGCTTGAAGAACAGTTCCATGCTACAGCGAACAACCTACAGCAGAGTATGAAGGTTTATTTTATGAGGAGGGTTATTAGATCATGCATATAATTGTGGCCCAGAGCTGTCACTAGAACTAAACTAGCAAGGACATTCATGGAGAAATGCAAAGCTTTACCTGTACTGCCCGGAGCAGCCCTTGCACTGTGTCGATGGGCAGAAAGGACAGATTGTCAAAGATCTCTGTGACTTTGGAGGATGAAGTCTGAAGCACAAGAGGAGCAGATGCAACAATATTGGACAGCAAGTCTGAAAATAAAAGAACAAAAGGAGCAGCTGCTGCCAAAGGGCCAGAAAATTCTGAGCAAGATGCAGAACTAACAACTACAGAAGAGTCAAAGCCCTTCCATTACACGGAGAGACGTAATAGGATGAGCATCAGAAATCTGAGCTCTGCTGCAGGCACGGAGTGTAAAATGCTCCCAACCTGGCTGAAGGGCCTCTTGCCACCAGAGGGCACTGAGGTATAAGGAAGAGGTTGTCGCAGAGGCATCTTGGCAGCCCCTGTGACTCCAAGCACCTGCCTAAGGAAGGAAGAAGGCAAGGCAAAGCTAGGAACATCTAACAAGTCACTGACTAACTTTCTGTGCGTCACCTGTTCCATAGCAACTGCCTGCAAATGTGTTTTTCACCTACAATAAATACAAGGTAATCTGATGCAGCTGACACCTCAGTAAGAGGGGAAGGAAAAACTGATTTTCTTTCTTCATGTCACTGCAGCAGGAACTTCAGAAAGCCCACTGTATCCTGGGTGGCATCCCCAGCAGCGTGGCCAGCAGGTCAAGGGAGGGGATCCTGCCACTCTGCTCCACTCTGGTGAGACCCCACCTGCAGTGTTGTGTCCAGCTCTGGGGTCCTCAGCACAGGAGAGACATGGACCTGTTGGAGCAGGGCCAGAGGAGGCCACAAAAATGATCAAAGGGCTGGAACCCCTCAGCTCTGAGGGCAGGCTGAGAGAGTCGGCGTTGTTCAGCCTGGAGAAGAGAAGGCTCTGGGGAGACTTTACTGCAGCCTTCCAGTACTTAAAGGGGCCTGTAAGAAAGATGGGGACAGACTTTTTAGCAGGGCCTGTTGCGACAGAACGAGGGCTGATGGGTTTAAACCAAAAGAGGGAGATTCAGACTAGGTATAAGGAAGAAATTGTTTCCAATGAGGGTGGTGAGACACTGGCACAGGTTGCCCAGAGAGCTGGCAGATGCCCCATCCCTGGAAACATTCCAGTTCAGGTTGGACGTGGCTCTGAGCAACCTGATCTAGTTGAAGGATGTCCCTGCTCACTGTAGGGGGGTTGGACTAGTTGACCTTTGAAGGTCCCTTCCATCCCAAAGCATTCTATGATTCTATAACTTGTTCTGAGAGGCTACGTTCTGAATGACCACAGAGGAGGACACATTTCTTTCTCTTTCCTGTTACCTGTGAAGTGGCTGACAGGAGATGCTGCTTTTGTGAGGACTCTGTTCAGTACCTGCTCAAGAATATCACTTCTGATGGGCTCATGGACCTGAAATGAGAAAGAATAATAATAAAAACCAAAACATATATAAATTTAAAATATTCCTGTACCTCACAGCACAGGCATCGTGCAGTACAAAGCAAATCCAGCTCTGACAGGTAAGCTGGGACTGGTTGCCAGAAGTTCCCTTTCAGCTAAATTCACACAGATTGATTCAGATTTCATCCCAGGCCAGTCAGAACCAGCACATCACAGAGGCACACACAGTACACTCAGAACATAATGGGTCAAAGCATCTGTGGGAAGCAAATTTACGACTTCAGTGAAGATGCTGGTTTCACTCCAACCTCTGACAGATTCTCTTTGGACCTCTGAACTTCTCTACTTTCTTGGCAGTTTCATGGAAACTATTAGGGACTACACAAGTATCATGGTAGCTGGAACAGATTAGGATCAGGTCTTTCTGAGGATGGCCTCTTGCAGCTGGACAGGGGCAAAGAGGAGACTGAACCTAGTACTGTTTGTACAACACTCATGATGGATACAGCACGCAAGGTTTCGATACCATTTACCTTAAATGTTTCCAGCAGGATGCTTGCTCCCAGTCTGCAAGCCTGCTGGGCTGGCATTTTTGAAAGGCTGTAACTGGTATCAGCAGCTTTTCCTCCAAAGAGCCTTTTTGGTTCATATGATTCCATTAGGCTGAAGCCAAGATCCACCAGGCCCTGAGTAACGTAGTCCCAGCCAAACGCACTGAGGAAAATGTTAAACAGACCAGGAAAGAAACAACTTAGTCACAGAAAAGGTTTAGATGAGAGCAGTTCTAAAAGTAAAATCTTCTGCAGTTATTCCAGGGTCCAAATCAGCAGTGAGAGATGCTTGATCACCCCAGGGAAGATGACATCCCTCACAGCCCCAGGCCTGTCTTTAGGCTAAGGGTCAGGTGCTCAGCACAACGTGTCTTGCAGTCCTAGTTCTCCAACTACAAGACTTCCTTTCCAGCCTAAAGGTTTCCTTGCTATGGGGAATGATGTGCGCTCGGGTCTGATCTGAACATGACAGTAGGCTACACCAATATAAAACTGGGATAAAAACTTTGAATTTTGACACTGTTCCCTGCCAGCACCTGGTCAGCAGTATGTAGCACCCCAGAGCATTCTGGCGAGGCTGAAACTCTTCCCCTGCAGCAAATTCTGCAGCCAGTGGCAAGAACTCACCTATTTTTCACTACTTCCAGAATTACAGCGGTTACATCATATTGTTGAGGGAACAAATCCTGCAAAAACTTGGAGGCCTGAAGGAACTGCAAGTCCTTGCAGCTTCTTGTGATTGATGTTTTCAAGAAATCAAATATCTGGAATAAAATCATTGAGTGTGAGGAAATGATCTTTTAAATGGGACCTGTACAGTCTTGGATATGTTTCAGTAAGAGCACCAGCCAGAACACAAGTTTCAGTACAGCCTGCCAAGAACCTTAATTCACTTTCTCAGGACAAATACACCAACCTCATTAAGAGCCTCAAGGAGGGTGACTTACTGCCAGATGCTCTTCAGGTGGTCACCACAGAGCCAAAACATTAGAAAAAGAAGACATTGCTTTTCTTCTCATCCTGCAATACCAATCCACAGGAATCACAACTCTGGAAAATTCTGATATTGCTCTGGGGTCTTTTAGAGTGCTTGTAAAGTACAGCGTACCAATGATCTAACTGCCTCCCCACGAACATTCTGAAACCATTTGAAGCCTAATTCTGATGGGACTATGACCTAACCATGCTTCCTTTCCTTTACAAGGAGTGTGGTGTACGTCCCCATGGAAGTTCTCTGCGAGCTTATTGCCCACATACCTGCTCTTGCAGTCTGTGTTTTACTGCAACCGACAGCAAAAGAGCCACGCTGAAGGGACACAGGGCTCTGCCAGGGTCCTTCTGCTGCTCAGTCTAGAAAATGGCAAGCAACAGTCAGAAAGCTTGTTATCTTCAACTGCAGCATCCCACAAATTCAGGGAAGCTATCACACACACGTCTCTTCAAACATATCACAGCCCTTGTTAAAGTGAACGCGACTGCAATCATAAAAATTATTAAATCACTTCTACAGATAACCAATTCAGTTTTAAAAATGCTGCTTCAGCATCTTCAAGAACAGTGTCTGCTCCATCTTTGTCGTACCTTTAGGTGTCTGATTAGTTCCTCGCCTAGGTCCGGATCCAGGTTGATGACAGAAACAATATGGAGAATAACGGTGCCTTCCACGTGGCGGAGTTGGTCTAGGGGCATTGTGGCTACCTCAAGGTCCACTGATCTGTAAGTTTTATCAGAAAAAAACAAGCCATCCAAAGCCATAAATAATTTCTTATGTATCAAGGAGGACCTACTTGAGAAGGTTTAACAATTCAGGTTCAAGGAGCCCTGGGCAGGACTAGGTAGTGAAGAAAGGGGATGACAGAGAAAGAACTTACTGTGGAGCCCTCTGTTCTTCCTTTTGTCTCTTATCCAGCTGATTGAAAAAACTGATGATTCCTTCTAAAACAGTCTTCTTACTGCCCTGCAAGCCAGGACATCACATTAAGCCACTGTGGGGCCTGCAGCATCCCAGAGAACTACACTCTGTTCCCACACCAGTTACAAATGTCACGGCATCCTTCATTTCCCTTCATAAATCACTGAGGTGGGGGAAGGCTCATTTCCAGATGAAGCAACTCTGGTTTCATTTGTGTCTTTTGACTGCACTTATTGAAGAGCTGGAAAAGCTGAAGCTCTCAGATGTCCTGTTTTTTTTAAAAGTTGTTATTAATTAGGGAGGATCCTTTGTGCTGTAATCAATTGGAAATGCTTTCGAACTCCTGATGTTAAAACTAACAATACATTTTGACCAGTGGAACCAAATGACCTCCTACCACACACGTGTCATTTGTCTTTAACTGGATCGTTTTGTCATTGACTCGGTCACAAATGAAGAAAGCAAAAGAGCCAGATCACCCTGCCAAAGAGCAGAGAAGTCACTGGTAGCTTCTGCTTGCAGAAAGGGCACAAGGGATGAGACATTTCCAGTACAAGTCAGGCTACAACCCAGAAGACAGTTGTACTAGAGCATGCAGACTGCAGAGAGTGAGCAAAACCACACTTAGGAACACTGAACACCGAACCCTCTCTGCTGTCTGCTAGGTCTGTGCTTATCCCTTATTTCCCCACATGGAAGATCTAGATTGCATCTTTCTCTGATCAGCTTCCCCAGGCTTGACGGAGTTAGAGAACAAAAAAAAATACTGATGTCCTGCTGTGTCATGCTCCCCACAGCACAGTTTGGGAATTATCGGAATCCCCGCCAAAACCCAGCCTATAGCTCAGTCGGTACCTATTTTTTTCTCATGGTATACACCTAGGGGAGGCCAGCTCCCGTGAGCTTTTACCTTTGCAGAAAGCAGCAACAGCTGATAGACCAGAGGGGGAATTTCCTGCAGGTCTAATTTGGAGAACATCCTAAGGACTTTTTCCACCACGAACTGCAGCTCCCTCCTGATAGTGGAATATCTCTGTTGAATCAAAGATGCAGCCTAATCATTTTCACTGATTTCCTTTGAATCCCACAGCAGATTCAACCCGTAACGAGACAAAGTACCTCAATGTAACGACAGCAGCGAGTACTCCCAAAGTCCTCACCAGAAGCAACTGCCACAGATCCCTTACCACTGTACCAGGATATTCTTCAACCTTCGGAGCTTAGATCTCCTCCACATTATGCTTGTTTGTTAATGTATTGTGAATTTGCCAAGGCTCACTCACACAGGGAATAAAAAGCATGTCGCTGTGCCCAGTCTTTGGAGGCATGCCTGCCCAGCTGTGGTTTGTATCCAGATGGATCTGATGAGGATGTTCATCGACCACCATCCATGGGGCAGTGCCTGTGTACAGTCAGACCTTCTATTTGTACTTGCCTCAAACTACATGTGAAATAGGGCACTGATGCAACCTCAGCATGAGAAAGTGTTGGTGTGGAAGGGAAAGAATTACCTGAACATGTTGGCAAGATGTATTACACTTCGAGGCTCCCACCTGGGAAAATGGAATATGTCAGAAAATTGAGAGTAAGCCCTTCCCTCCTCATACACAATTATTCAGTGTCACCATTTTCCTGTTAGGTTCTGATATTTAAGATTAAAGCCAGATTTCCACCAAAAATCACCACCGCACCCCAACCACACAGACTGCACCAGCCCCCCAATAACAAATACCAAGACAGGAATAAAACAAGCACTTCCTGAGACCCAGTTCATGCAACACTATGACAAGATGTGGGGAACAGGGTGTTCCCTTGCCCTTCCAGCCGGAGAAGACACTGTCATAGAGGGCCACAGATTCAAGATGACAGAACAGGACAGAGATGGTGACATCCAGCTCATCGTGATGTCTTTTTCAAAGCACAACATGAAGCATGCTGTTTTGCCATGGAAACTAAGAGCTAGCAAAGATGTACGTACTTGCTGGAGCAGAGGGTATTTATCAGCTGCTTCTTAAACTCTTCCCCATTCAGTTCACCTGAAAAAGCAAAGTCTTTTAGGAGCCAATTGCAGAGGAAGGGAGGACAGGCTGGGGAGAAGGAACTGAAAAGGGTTACCTTTCCCATAAGCCAGGCTCTCCTTCGAACTGGCCAGTGCAGTGAGAACAGTGGAAAACAACTCCAAGGATTTCCCGTTAGATAGGCTGCCTCCTTTAATAACATCAACCAAACAGGCTGGCGAGCTCAGCCAATGCGTGGCCTGGCAGCTGGCGAGCCTGGGAGGAGATACCAAGTGAAAGAGCCTGAGGCAGTGCACAGGATTCCACAATGTACATTCCTCAAACCCAGCAAAGGATAACATTTCTGACAGTGAAATGTTCCCCTAAAGGGAATTCAGCCCAGAGATCTCTCTTTTGTACTGTCCTTCATAGAACAGAGCAGTAAATGAAGCTGATGTAGTTATAGGTTTGGAGCTTCGCGTCTAAGTCTAAATATCCAAAGTTAGTCACCTTTACACATACAGTAAATTCCAACACCAGCTTAGTTCAGGGGGGGGTCTGTGGAAAGGACACAGCTCATTCTCCTCAGTGGCCTAGGAAGTTATCTCACTCTATATACAAAATGATACCCAGGCAGAGCCAGGAAAGCCAGCCCAAAGCAGCCTCTACCTCCAGCATCAGCAGTCCTATGATTTCAGACACCTTGCCCAAATGCAGGTCCCCAGACTCCACTAGCGGGATGCAGTGCTTGTAACCTGAAGCCTGCGGAGTACACCACTTTGCTGGGAACAGGGGGAGCCTTATAATGAGAAAATAACACAACAAAGAATGGGAAAAAAAAGTTATGGAGGTAACAACATGTTGCTAAACAACAGAAAATTGGCAGGGTTAAGATGTCACCTGACTGCAACTCCCTCTTTTGTCTATCTGACAAAACAGATAAAGAACCAGAGCATGGGAATGAGAATCTCTTGGGTGAAATCGCTGAAGCACTTAACCCTGTATCACACACTGTGGTTCACTCAACAGTTGCCAGAGACCAGGAAGTGTCATGATGTTGAGAAGAATCAACTTGGCAATTAAGTCTCAGCTGGCCAGCTAGGAGCTCCCCAAAGCAAAGCCCACTTACAACGGATTCATTAAAAATATATTAGTCCAGTTTCCTATTTCCCCAGGTCTCCTTTTGCATGTCATGTTGCCCCGTGATAGCACTGACTAGCTGCTTTTTCCCAGAAGTGACACTTCCTTGTGCTGCTGACCACTTTTGTCACCCGGCCGGGCTGTAACCCACCGGCTCCTCGGCAATCAGCGAGGCTGGGGCCACAGCCTCTCTCCCCAACCACCCCCCAAAGCGCAGCTCAGCAGTCACCCACCTTTGAAGATCCCTCTTAGCAAAGCTGCCGTTTCGCTGCCCTTCAGGGCCTGCCTGGTCACCATATCGCCCAGCTACAACGAGAAGGGGACGCTGTGAGCGGCCCTTCACCCCCGCCCCGTTCCCCGCACACAGGGCCCAGCCCGCGGAACGCCCGCGCACCTCGTCCTCTCCCAGGCTCTGCAAGGCCTCCTGGAGCCGCTCCGGGGCCTCCTCGGCCCGCCAGCGCCAGGATACGCTGGGCCATGGGGCCACGGAGGAGCCCAGCCCGGCCGGGGACGCGCTACCGGACGCTGCCACCCCTCAGACCTCCGCTCCGCCACCCCAAAATTCCCGCCCGGAAGTGGCCGCCCGTCACCCGAGCACAGCTCCCGCCCCCGAGCGCCCACTTCCCGGCACCGCCACCCGCCTCCCCCGCATCCTCGGCCGCCTGGAGCCGGGGGTTCGAGTCCCGCGGGATGCAGACGGAGCGAGGTGCACACAGCGTTGTGCGCAGGCAGTGTGGGGTGCACATAGGTGGGGTGCAGGCAGCGCGGGGTGGGTGGGCAGACGGGGAGGGACGGGGGCGTAGTTCAGGGCAACCCCCCAGCAGCAGCGCCCGGCCCCTGCGATGCCCCCACGTGGGGCGTGGATCCCTTTGAGTAAACCCCTTAATTCCGGCGGCTACGAGGGGTGGCCTCGGGCGCCCGAGGAGGTTTAGCCGGCCTTTAAGCAGCGGGATTTATCCGGAGGACCCGGTGCCAGCCCAGCGTGGGAGCTTTCGCAAGCCCCGTGTGCTCGCGGGGAGCGGGAGCGGGTTTCACCCGGGGCCAGGGGCCGTGGGAGAGGGAGAACTGGGCCTGGCCGAGAGCTTCCCTAAGGGATCCTGCCACAGCGCTTTGGGCGGGTCCCCCTCGGGGCTGCCACTCCTCCCAAAGCCCCCCTTTTCCCAGGATAAAGCACCCGCTCGGTGATGCCAGGCATTGTGCATGAATCTGCAAACCAGTTTCATCAGTGAGGAGTGTGATGGCCAGGATGGCCGGGTGGCCGGGAGAGAGCAGGTGCCCTCTGCCAGCCCCGTGCAGGGCTGTTGGTTCTGTTCAGGATCCCCCACACTGACGATGTTCCCCTGTCACACACCATCTTGCTCGCTGAGCTGCAGACAAACGCCCAACAAGCTCTAGGAAGGAGCTGAGTCTTGCACCAAGTCTACTGTGGGAAGGGAACGGGGAGGTCGGGAGGCCTCCAGTGAAGAGCAGCCCGTGGTGCCCTCGGCCATGGCAGCATTCCTCAGGGTCTTGGCACAGGTCCAGGTTTTCCCTCTCTGTTCCCCCTGCCCTTTGTTTGGAGTCTCGTGCCTTCTCCTCCTCCCTCCCTTGCAGCATGGTCTTGGTTCCGCTTGCAGCGCAGCCCTGTGGAAATGAAATCCGTAAATTCCAGTGGCATTACAAAACATGCCTTGTGTAAGCCCCTTCAGTCCTGCTCTGGTGCTTAGCCTCCTTCCCAAAATCCCCATCAGGGTAAGAGCCGGGCTGATCTCCTCTCCTGGGCTTGGGGAAGGAGCTGTGCACAACCCTGGGCACCAAAAGAGTTAAGGCTGCAAAGGCTCCCCTGCCCCATGTGGCTTCAGCACGCTGGGATGCGAACATCCCTAAGAATCATGTTTTGCCATCCAGCTGCACCCGCGTGTGGGTTCACTGTGGTTCCTGCCTCATCCCAGGGCTTCCCTGCTTTGTGGGTCCACATCATCATGCGGGAGAGGACTGGGTTCCAGTTCCCAAAGCTCCAAGAAGGCAACTATCACTCAGGGGTATCGTAAAAATAATACCTGCACAGGTATTTTTATTTTAAAAGCTGAAAGGGAACCCATGTGGATGCTAGTCTGAGTGGCCTCGTTGGGGAGGAGCTGGAGAGGCCCAAGCAGGACCAGCCCCAGGATCATCCTCTGCTGTGGACCCTGCCCCACATGGCCAAATTCACAGCAGGACCTTGCCAGGCTTTTTGGGGGGAAGATGGGGAAAAGGCCTGGCCTGCTCGCCCCAGGGGAGCAAGCCGAGATGGCAGCCTGCCCACCGCCTGCTCTTCTGCCCCTGCTCCGTGCTAATGAGCGAGTTACACAACGAGAAGCTTTTATACTTTACTAATCAGGTCCGGCATCCCAGCCCGCCCCTCTACGCACGCTCCGGCTGGCCGGCAGAGCCCTGGCTCCCTCCTTCCCTCTCCTCAGCTGCCTTTTGTAATTTTTAATGGGGTTTCTTGCCTGTGTTGTGCTGGCTTAATTACAAAGCTGCAGTGAGTTGATGCCTTGTGACGGTCTAATCCCATCCTGGTGACTATACAAAGCTTTTGCCCGGCTTTCTTCCCGCTCCACTCCGGCCTCACCGTCTGTGTGTCCATCTCAGCCCTGTGCACTGACCCTCTGCGGACGGCTCAGCTTTTCCTCTCCCTGGTGAGTATCTGGGACTTTTTCCACCTGAAATAATGGCATCAGAGACTGTCATCCAGTCCTCCCCTCACTTGGCACCTCCAAGGCTGGGGTTGCTTTTAGTGTCTGGAAAAAGAGGATGCCCATCCCTTCCCTGGAAGCTGGCAGGGAAGAGGATGTCCCTGGGAAGTGGTTAAGATGGGTCCAAACGTCCCTCACACAGCCTGGGCTCAGAGCTGGTGCTACAGGTGGCCAGGGACATGGTTGGGCACTGGAGGGTGGATGAAGGCAGGCTTCCTCCTCCTCATGCATGGGAACCAGGTGTTTCACCCAGATGGCGTGAGAAAGATGCTGAGAGTCTCGGGGTCCAACCTTGCAGCTGGTGACAGCAAGGGGCTTGAGGGTTCAGGAGACACCTTGGGGATGACGGGGCAGTCGAAATAAAAGGGAGCAAAAGCACGAGCTGGCTCCTCACCTGACCAAAGCTGGGCACTCACCTCTACGTGTAGGAGGATGGTCTGAGATGAAATGGCACTGGGTGAACTCGTGGGGTTAGGTGTCCCCATGCAATGCCCCTAACCACCAGTGGAAAGGCAAACCTGGAAAACAAAGCTGAAGGTGTCAGATGATCACTACTCACATTTTAAAGCTGCTTTTGCAGACATCCGTGGTGTTTCTCCAAGCCGCTCAGCCTCTGGTGGGCAGGCAGAGATGCAGGCAGTATGTGATGGAGATGAGGATGGTTGGGGTGGTCCGTCCCTGACCAGGAGAGGCAGAGGATGGGGCAGGGGGGAGGCTATCGGGATCCCCACTGCTGTTGATTCTCCTTCCCTCTCCCAGTGTCTTGTGGCCAACGGAGGACAGAGGACAACATGTCTGCAGTTGTGAGTACTGTCCCCCCGCTGCCCTGTCCCTCGGGCTCTGAGCATCTGTTCCGTGCAGCGCCGGGATGGGATGCACCCCACGCACCCCTCCCTTCCCTGGCTTCTCTCAACCCACGGCAGGGAGCCTGGGTGGCATGCAGCCCATCCGCACCCCATTGCACCCTCTTGGGTGCAGGCCTGGAGGCTCTGTCCTTCCCCATATTCCACCATCCCAGGAGCCCCATGGTGGGGCAGGGAGTTGGGGGGCTGGCTCGGGAAACCCCACATCCTCTCTTCACCCCAGACGGGTACATTCCGCATCGTCTCAGAGGAGGAGCAGGCCCTGCGCACCAAACTGGAGCGCCTCACCACCAAGGACCATGGCCCTGTCTTTGGGAAGTGTGAGAAGATCCCCCCACACACCCTGCAGAAGGTGAGGGTGACTCTGGGGACTCGGGGGCAGGCACAGCCCGGGACTCCTGCTGCTTCACAGGGGCCAGAGGAGACCCTCAATGGGCTCTTGTGTGGCGGGAGGGGATGCGCTTACTCCAAAGGGTCTCTGAGTAGGGAACCAACTCAGCATTTAAAGGGTGGCTACAAAGAAGATGGAGACTTCCTTTTTATAAGGAGTCATTTGAAAAAGACAAGGGGTAGTGGGTACAAATTACTTCTGGGGAAATTCCAATTGGACACAGGCAGAAAGTTTTTTCTCAATGAGAACAATCAGCCATTGGAATAATCTCCCTGAGGAAGTGCTGAAGTCCCCAACACTGGACACTTAAGATTCAGCTGGGCAGGGTGCTGGGCCATCTTATCTATACTGTGATTTTGCCAAGAAAAGTTGGACCAAATTATCCTTGAGATCTCTTTCAATCTGTGTTCTGTGATGGCATGACCTCTCCCCACACCAGTATGCTGCAGTGAACATCACTGCACCCCACCCGGCTTTTGGGTGCCTAAAAAACTCCTGGTGTGAGCTGGGTCCCCTCTCTGCATCCTCCCAGGCAAAGGATGAGCTGAACGAGACTGAGGAGCAGAGGGAGGTGGCGGTGAAGGCGCTGCGAGAGCTGGTGCAGGAGCGGGCGGGTGGCGAGGATGTCTGCAAGGCAGTGGCTGAGAAGGTGCAGGGCAAGGACGATTCCTTCTTCCTCCGCTTCATCCGCGCCCGCAAGTTCGACGTCCACAGGGCCTACGACCTGCTGAAAGGTGGGGAGGGGTCCTGGGCTGTGACACCAGGCAAGGACAGGGTTATCTCTTCAGGTTATCCTGCAGAGCAGAAGGAGATGAGGAGAGAGGATGAATAAAAAGAGGCAAAGCTGGGGGCTTGGGATACAGGGGAAAGAGATGGGATGGGAAAGGAAATAAATGAAGGTGGTGCCAGGCTCCCACAAAGTCAAGACTTTCCCATTCCTTGCTAATTCGCTAGACAAATGGAAAGAAATAAATGTGTTTTGCGGTTTCTTTTGTGCAGCAAACCCAGCTGGTTTGTGCCGCATCTCCTTGGGAACCCCATGCCCTATATACGCCGCTCTGTACCCCAGTAAGGAGCCACTCCTGCACCCACCCTGACTCTTCAGTGAATGGTGCCTGTTTGACTCAGTGCTCCTGGGACTCCTCGAGGGCAGGGGGCAAGTTGAGGGGCCTGTGGCACCCCCTCCCCACACACAGGGTGACCCATAGCAATGGAAGGGGAGCGGGAGGGCAGCCTGGGAGGTAGCCGCCAGGGCCTGGCTCCGGCTCTGCTCTTGTTTGTGTCAGCCTGGGGGATAATGAGTTGTAATTATCAGCGCTGGCTCCCAGATGAGAGGTTTTGTTTGTCTGCATTTTCCCAGGAGGAGATTCCTTATTTCGTACCCACAGGGTGCCAAGGGAGGGGAGCTGGGGGGTGTCACCCAAATGGGGAGGAAGGGGAGAAGGGAAATGAGGGGGAAAATTACTTGATCTGCTTGTTGAGGGGTTGGAGAGAAGGCAGGCACAGGAAGCCCTTGGCATGGGGAGAATAACACCGAGAATGGTGGGGCTGGTCTGCTGCTGATCTCCATTTTTTGCCCCTTTGCTGGAGGAGACCTGACTCATGCAGACCTCAGGCACAGCTGGTCCGCAGCTCTCAGGCTCAGGACTGACATCTCACCGTCGCCAGTCCACGCCCTCTCTGGTGGCTCCCCAGCTTCCCGAGGCCAGGCAAGCAGCCATTGTCCTCCCCGATTTCTGCCTCTTTCCAGGCTATGTGAACTTCCGCCAGCAGTACCCGGAGCTCTTCGACAACCTGACCCCCGAGGCTGTGCGCAGCACCATCGAAGCTGGCTACCCTGGCATCCTGGCCAGCAGAGACAAGTACGGCAGGGTGGTGATGCTCTTCAACATCGAGAACTGGGATTATGAGGAGATCACCTTCGATGAGGTCAGCTCAGCCAAACCATCATTCCTGGAGCAGCGCAGTCCCACTCCTGGCTCAGGCTTGGCATGTCTGAGTGCAGCATCCCCTACACACACATATAATATATCCACACCATTCTCCGGCCATCCAGCTTCAAGCAAATCCATAGCCCTTTGAATTTATCCTTCCAGGGAGCCTGGGAGAGCATGGTCCATCCCAAAGGGTTCCCTTTCCTTCTCCCCGACATCGTGCAGGACCAAATATGGGTAGCATCCCCCAGCCCAGGTAACAGGAAGTGAAGAAAGGCACCACACCATTAAATCAAGGTGCTTTACAAAGAAGGGAACTGCAGGGCAGAGGAGGAAGCAACAGCACAGGGCACAGAAAGGGCTTCTCGGCAAAGAGGTCACCAGGCATGTAACTCACAAGTTCTCCAAGCTTCGTTTTCTGCTCAGCTCTGAGTTCAGTGGCAACATACCCTTGATCCAGAGATGTGCCCACCTTGGAAAAGGAACGTGGTCATTGTTGAACATCCACCAAAATGCCCTCCCTGCTCTGAAGTCATGGAGCTGGCTGCAACAAGCAGGCTGGAGTCAAGCAGACCCTGGCTAACACTCCTGGGGTCTAGGGAAGGTGAGATCTAATACCAGACTCTGCTGTCTCTCCTCTCCACCAGATCCTTCGTGCCTATTGTGTTATCTTGGAGAAGCTGCTGGAAAACGAAGAGACCCAGATCAACGGGTTCTGCATTATTGAGAACTTTAAAGGCTTCACCATGCAGCAAGCATCAGGGATTAAACCGTCCGAGCTCAAGAAGATGGTGGACATGCTGCAGGTGAGGTGGCAAAGTCTGTGCTCAGCAGCGGCAGAGTGGGCCTTGGGGGAGCACAGAGCTCAGAGAAGGGTGAAGGTAGGGCTAGCAGGGTTTGGGATTGCCACCACACTTGCACCATGAGAAAGCACTGTGGAGAGGCTGTTCCCTGGCACGCGCTCCTTCCCTTGCTAGCTAATAGGCTAAATCCTGCAAGATGGATCCTATTTTTCTGGCCCCAGCAAACTGTCCTCTCAAATGGCTGGCCAGAAGCAGTACCACCACTCCTTGGAGCATCCTACAGCATGGCCTAGAGGCCTTTCCTCACCACCTTCTCAGCCCAGCCCTGTCCAGGCTGGACAGAGACTCACAGGCACTCCAGCATTTCTGCCCTTGGACAAGAGGCCAAAGACACTCAGCTTTCCTCAGGGAAAGAGGACAGCAGAGATGTGGCCCTTCTCATGGAGTGAGAGCAATGAACCATCTGTGAGGGTCTTCAGCTTCCCTAGTCCTCCTGGGGCTGGGATGGCCAATCCAATGGGTCAGAACAAGAAAGGGTCATCAATAAGACAAGAAAAAATGGCCTCAAGTTGTGCCGGGGATGTTTAGGTTGGATATTAGGAAAAATTTCTTCACCGAAAGGGTTGCCAAGCATTGGAACAGGCTGCCAGGGAAGTAGTTGAGTCACCATCCCTGAGGTATTTAAAAGATGTGTAGATGTGGTGCTTAGTGACACAGTTTATTGGTGGACTTGGTAGTGCTGGGTTAATGGTTGGACTCTGTCATCTTAAAAGTCTTTTTCCAACCTAAACAATTCTGTAATTATAAAGACAGAAGGGGAGTTTGGGTGAGGGAAGCCATAGCAGCGCTGGGGTGTCCATTGCTGCCCGCCCAGCTGTGTGTGGCCAGCACCCTTTGTAACTGCCTGTCTGGGTTTGGGATCCTAGGACTCCTTCCCAGCGCGGTTCAAGGCCGTCCACTTCATCCACCAGCCTTGGTACTTCACCACTACCTACAACGTGGTCAAACCATTCCTGAAGAGCAAACTGCTGGAGAGGGTGAGTGTGAGAAAGGGACCCGGAGGCAGAGGCACGTCCCTGGGTGAAACACAACTGCCGGGAAGAGTCGTACTTGTCCTCCACTGAGGGTCGCTGCCATCTCCTGGCAGGTCTTTGTGCACGGGGAGGAGCTGGAGTCCTTCTACCAGGAGATAGATGCTGACATCTTGCCGGCAGACTTTGGTGGCACCCTGCCCAAGTACGACGGCAAAGCTACTGCAGAGAAGCTCTTCGGGCCCCGCATCGAGGCTGAAGACACGGCTCTCTAAACTGGGGTCTGCTCCCTGTCCCCTATAAAATAGGATCAGAGGTGGCCTTCTAACCTCAGCCACCTTCTTACTGTAGCATTTGTTGAATGACTGGGCTCATTGCTCCATGCCTGTCCCTCCCCTCCCCGAACCTGGCAGCGGGCTGCCCGGCAGCTCTGTCCCTCTGGGCAGAGCATCCTTCCCTCAGGAGACAGCAGAGAAAGGAGCCCACTGGCCCTCTCCTGCAGCACGCCCTGGAGCTGCGGTGGGAGGACAAGGAGAGCGTCTGCTCTGGGAAGGGAGGGCTACACTGAGGGAGAAATAAAATGTTTAACACCAGAGCTCCTAGGTCCCTTGTGGCATGTGGCAAAGAACAGGGGTGCAGGCCAGGAGTGTCAGCACCATCCCCCCCATCGTTGACTGTCCTTTGGCACAAGGGCACCAGGGAACAAGCTGCCTCCATCCTCTCTGGGTTCCAGAACAACCGTACCCCTGCCCAAGCAAGGACCTCCAATTCTCAGTTACCTTTAATCAGGAAAGAGAAAACAGCTCAAAAGATGCAAACAAGAACCCAACCAGGGCCCAGGAGTAGCTGGCTCTGCTGAATTCCTGCTCAGCCAGGCAGGCAGGGAGAAGAAGCAGAGGCTGCAGCAGCCACTAGGACTAGAAGATAGATTTTAATCCCAGGTCAGCAAAAGACAAGCAGAATATACTCTCCTAAATCAAGGTGCTGGTCTCTGCCCAGGTTACCTTCTTCTCTGTCAACCTAGTCCCGCAGTGTGCCCTGTCCCCCCTCCCTCCCTCTCAGCTCTGCAGCTACACACGGGCACCTTTCATCAGCCAGAAGACCAGACCCCCACCAGAAGCCAGCTGAGGTGGAGGGTGCTGACAAGAGTCCCATTCATCGGGGCACTGGCTCAGGCTCAAACCAAACAGGACGTCAGCTCCGAAGTTGCAGGGAGGATGGGGTCTGTCTGGGCAGAAGCAACTGGGGCTAAATCTGTTTTCTTCAGCCTCAGCAGCACAGTTAGTCCATGCAGGGTGAGTCCCAGCCTAAGGCTGCACCAGCCTCTTTCGGGAGCCCAGGGGGAGAGCAAAAGGCACCTCACTCACTGCTGCATTTGGCTCCTTCCTGCGCAGTGCTCTCCATGGGGCTGGGAAGCACCTGGAGCCATCCCAATGGAATCTTGTGTGATGGGGAGATAGAGCACAGCAAACAGCAGGAAGCGTGATCCCTGCTGGCCTCTGCTTCCCTCCGGAGTGACTCTAACCAAGCCAGGAAGGAGTTTCAAAGTAAATCTAACAGCTAAATTGCAATGGCCAACAAACTAGAGATGGAGCCCAAAACCCTGCCTGTCCCAGAGCAATTCTCATTACAGGGGAAGAACAGCAACAGTCCCGGCCCAGCCCAGCCACCCTGATGGCTCACCAGTCCCTGTGACCCTTCACATTAGTCTCACCTGGTCTGTAGGTAAAAAAAAAAAAAAAAAGAACAAAAACTCCGCACACCAGTGAGCTCTTGGTGTCAGATGAGTATTACTTTTGGCAGGGTGTTTCTATGCTCTGGGTGCAAAGATGTCGGTGTCCTGGCCAGAGGTGCTGTTGTTTCTTCTGCCAGCAGCTGAAAGATTAGGAAATCCATTGCTCTCAAGCAGGGAAAAATAACAGATGATGATTTCTGCACACACATGTGCTTTGCCACACACTCCAGGGAAGCTGTTGTCCCGGAGGAGAGTCCTTCCATGTGCTGCAGGAAGGGTCATAGCTAAGCCGTGTTTTCGCTCTTAGTCCTGGCACAGCTGTAGGTCTGGCTCTGGAGGATTCCTAGTGATCCTGGAGGCTGGCAGAGGACTAGCATGACCTGATCTAGTCCACTGAAAAAGCAGCCCTTCAGTGTTTCGAGGGCAGGCATTCAGCTGTTTAAGCTGATGCTACCCCTGTTCTCCACTGAAGTGCTATCAAGAACCTCTCTTGGCCAGAGGTCAAAAAGCAACTAGGAAAGGCTTAAGCATCACTAGTGCTTGTGTCACATGCTGCAAGGGAGAAAGGAGAGAATATAAAGTCACCCCCCAGCTAGGTCCCCAAGCTGAACCTCAGGGAAGGCTGAGCTGCCAGCCTCTGTCAACTGCCAAGAAAGCTACATGCTCCTTTACTGCAAGATACACCTGTTCTGCCACCAGCTCAGCCCCAGCAGATGTGAGAGCCAGGGCAATTGCTGGATGTTCCTAGGTGGAGCAGGAATTGGTAAGACTGACTTCTCCCTATAGTCTTTCTGGAGCAGCTCTGGCCTTGTTTGTTCTGCTCACTGGAATGTGAGAGAGGCAGGCTGCAGTTGGAGATGGCAGCAGTGGCAGGGGTTGCCAGACCATCCATGTGTTATCACATACAGCCCCTGTGCAATCTCCCAGTTATCTGCTTGACACTCATTTCAGCTTTCAATGGGCAGTAGCACCATGTCTTTGAGAGGTGGGCACAGAAGCTGCAATGAGTAAAAGGTGAAGTAGAACCTCTAACACTACCATCCCTCTTATCCTCCCCACCCCAGAAGTATAATAGGAATGCAAGCTTGAGGTTCTCCCTCAAGGGAGGGCTTCATTCACATTTCCTAGAACAATTAGAGCCCTTGCAATTACCACTGTAATAGCCAACAAGTGGGTCAAAACACAGAAGGCAGAGTTCAAGAAAGAGGAGTTACTGACAAAAGTTGTCCTGTCTGGAAGTGAGGGAGCAGCAGGACAACCCTGCCATGGTGTATAGCCCAGGGATGGAAAGACAGGCAACCTTGTTTTAGCACTGGTGAACAGAAACTACCACCTAATACTAATTCACACATCAGGGCTGGGGCTAAAGGGTTCCTCTTGCCCCTCCTCCTTTAGCTAATCCAAATCTCATGACCAAGGGAACATGTTCAGATACCCAGTTACACTTTAATCACTATTACCTTGTTGGCCCGATATGTTCACACATGAGATGATCCCTCCCCACTGCAGAGGAAGCAAGTACAAAAGCATGGCTGCTTTGCCTGTCCGGTGACAGCTGGACCCCATCACCCAGTAACACTGCACAGACACCACATGTAGCACTGACTTCAGCAAGTCCTTTATTTTTAAATAAAGAAATACCACCAAGGCAAAGATAACAAAATTACATTGTTTTGCAATGATTTCCATTTTACACCACACAGAACAAAAAATTAAAGACATTGTTTTATATATATAATTTTCCAGGTAAACATCAGCAGATATAGAAAAATTGCATTGCTAGTTGCAAATCATCTCCCCTGCAGCTGTCAGCTCCAGAGAATCTGACTCAGAACATGGCAGTGGGGAGGGCATCTCAGTATACAAGCTTTTTCAGGGCAGCATTTAGAGGTGGTTCCAGAGTATAATTTTGCCAATTTGAACACATTTTCATAGTAAACCGCTCACCAAGAACATTACAAGACACTCAGCCTGTTCTAACACAGCTACAGGGGCAAAACGAGAAGGGCACAGGTCTGCACTTCCTGAGCTCTCCACACACCTCTTAGGCTTGGGGTACTCAGAGAAAGAGGTTATGCTTTCAAGAAGAATGTCTAGTGATCTGTCACTGGGAATTATGTGAGCATCACAAAGAGAAGACATACTCCTTTGGAAAGCTGCTGGCTTGGGCTGAGCAGTAGGGTTTGGTTGTATCAAATGCAAGAGCATTTTGTTTGGCTGGGGTTTTTTCAAGACTCCCCAGTTGGCTGGAGCCATGAGAAGGGTCAACATCCCAGTAGAGCTGTAATAAAGATCTTAGAAAGTTCTGTATCTAATAAAAGCTCTTGCATGACCAGAGAGACAATGCAAGCTTGTCATTCAGACAAAAGTCAAAAGACCCTTTTGTAGAGCCACTTTGTGGGATCTGGCTCCCTCCTGGCATTGAAACTACCTGGGTTAAGCAAGGCCATTGGGTGAGAAGGAAAAAAACCCACCTTTATCCACAAGTGAGACAGGGTTGGAGCTTTTGGAGAGTGTTATCAGACAGACTTGAAAAAGGCTGTTCAATACCAGCAAAGCCAACCTGGTAAATGCTGCCCTGGATTGCAGTGTGTGTCCATTAATGAACCAGCAAACCCAAGATGACAGATACTCAGAATGCAGCAGTTCAGGATAACCCTAGAAGCCCTTCCACCACATCATGGAAAGCTGGCAACTGCTTTCACTCACTGATGACACCTTATGCCTAAACACCCAACAGCTGAGAAGGTCCAGGCCAGTGTAATAGACACTGCCAGCAATAAAAGGGTACAGTTATAAAGCACCTCTCCCTTGGGCTGGTGTTGCTGAGACATTCTAAGCTTGGAGAAAACTCAGAAAGTCCTCACACCAAGAAGGGCTGTTTGCTTTTCACCTAGAAGCCATGAGAGTCCTTGTGGCTCCAGGACTTACCCAACCAACAGACCTACCTAAGGAGCGAGGAGACACAGAGCATGACTCAAGCCAGAAACAAGATACTTTTTACAACAAATGACTTACAGCGCAAGACCTTTTCTGGTCTCCTGGAAAAAGGCTTCAGTAAGCTCCAGTCAGGCATAGTATTTCTAGTACAACTTGGAAGCAATAATCCAGGTGACTAAACTGTTTGGCAATTAAATCCTGAAGTTGCTACTTTGCTCTTTCTTTTGAGATGTAGTCACTTAGAGAATCTACCTCCAGCTACATTGGAGAGTTAATAGACACAAGAACTTCAGGACTGTAAGGTAACAAGTCACATATTAAGCAAAACAAACCCTTCTTCTATGACTTAATCCCTAGTCTACGACTAGGGAGGAGCAGAGAGCTGGAAGGAGCTGAGAGCTAGAGGAGCAGAGAGCTGGAATTGATCCATTGCTTATATACATGGTTATTTTAAGCCTTGAAATAGACTGTAGCTAGTTATAGGCTGCCCACAAAGGTCCTTTAAGTCAGCACACACTTGCACAGTGTACATTGACAGAGGTGTCTCACTACCTAGTGTCTGAAAATTCATTTACTTAAAAGCAAAGCTCCAAAAGCTCTGACAGAGCTGTTACTGAATTCTCTAGATATGCTGATGTCAAGGGAGGAGGAGAAAAAGGGCAAGGCACCACGTGTCAAAGGGCTGTGGTCTAGGAACTTGTGACAGACCTCGGACAGATGACGCACAGGTAGCTTGGCTAAACTCACTACTGAAGCTAATAGCTCCCAACATCTTTGCTTAATGCCCTGTCTTTGTAACCTGTATCTTCATAAACAGGAACTGCAGAAAAAATGCTCAGGAAAAACACTGCAGGGAAGTTCAAGTGTCTGTCTTCACAGTGCAACTACAGTACTGCCAGACCCATCCAAAAACACCTTCAATGCAGAAGCTAACCAAGGGACCATTAAAAGTGCTGGCAGATCAGTCTAGTGGAACCTGCACGTTCCTTGCGCTCAGTAAGAGCAAGTCCCAGCTGCTCAGCTTTAGCCTTTGGATCTCTCTAGACACTACCAAAGGTGATGGTTGGACCAGCCAAACCAAAGAGTAATAGTTCTGCAACTTGCTGATTGAGAGAGTCCCTGGGCTTTATGTTCAAGAGCCGCTTACATCCAGTGATGGGAAAGAGGTGCGTATGCCACATGAGAGTATCTACAAGAAGGGGCTCTAAGACTTTTTCTAATCCCAGTTTGAAACTAAACAGAACCCATGACAGATCCATCATGCACTATCAGCCTACACTGTAGTGATCTAGAAGTGCACACTTCAACAGCCTCATGTTTCTTGACAAGAGATGAAAAAGATGACTTCATCTCTAAGACTTAAAAATTCAGATTGCATTTAAGGTTGAGTTCACATGCCCACATCAAAAGACTAATGTTTTATTTTGGGAGAGGAGTATTTCAGATTAGGATTGGACAAAGTCTCATGCATCTTGGGGCACTGGCTCTAAGTATCAGTTGCGAGTCACTGTCAGCAGCAAGATTTAATACACAATTCCTTTCTTCTTTGAAGGTCTTTAGATAGCATGCATTGCAGCTTAACCTTTTCCTCTCCCACTTTCCAAAGATCTAAGTTACCCGGCAAGTCTGACACCATGAGTCTTGCTCTGAAAGCAGCAAATTGAGTGAGATGGAGAGAACAGGTTCCACCCCACCCCTCCATTTCCACCTACAACAACCTCAGTAAACTGAGCCTCAGGCTCCAGAAACATTGCACAAACAAGCCATGACAAAAGCTCTTCTTCCCTAAAGAGGGTAGAATTAGTTGGTCAAGTCACAAGTGGTTTGAACAGCTGTAGATGGAAGTGCAAAAACAGGTCAAAAGGAGCAAGAGAGATCCATATTACTTCTATAGCTGAGTCTCAAAGTCCAAAGCATTGACGTTTCTGAAGTATGAAGGTGTGGGTTGTGGAGCAGGAAGGAGTATTCCTGAAAGACCCTCCAGCTTTACAGAAAAATCTCTACATCTCCCACTGCTTTAAGAATTGCCCAGTTACTGGCCTCATTTTAGGGGGCTTGCTTAAAAGCAGGTCACTGATTGACTAGCCATCTGCTGTAGTGGAATCAGTTTTAAATAAATGGTACATTTGACAAGAAGGTAGCTTCCACATACCTCAGAAACAGAAAAACCTGTTTGAAAGCCTCATTTGACAAGAATGAGCTTCTTTACAAAATGAAAGGACAATAATTTTTTCCAAGAAAAAGCTTCCCAGGACAAAGCTCTGCTTTCAGAGAAACTGGTGTGATTTGGCCTCAGCATTAACCTTCCCAGCCAGTACTCAGCCAGTTGTCACCCTCCTGACTTTCATATTCTAGGCCAGTCAACAACTGAACCATTCTGCCAGTCTGGGGTTCTGGGGAAGAAGGTGGAGCTTCAGCCACCTGGGGAGCTGGGCAGAACATCCCTGGTTTTGATAAGGCTCTTAAGGCAGGCAGATATTTTTCTCTCAAAGGAGGTCAGATGCACACTGACCTTTCTTTCACCAGTATCCACATGCTGGGTCATATGATGGGCTCTTCACATCAACAGTGGTATCGGTTCCAAGGACGACTGTTTCTCTAGAGCTGTCTGAAGTTGATACTCAGCACAGTAAAGCTGGATTGGAGAAGCACACAAGGCATGGGAAGGGCAGTTCTGTTTCCCAAAGGCAGACAGCCATGACCTGCATTAAGCTACAGCTGTAGTATGCAACAAAAGTCAAAACACTCTAAAGTTGTAACCCACTGGAGATAAACACATTCCCTTACACACCTAAATTTATACTGTATCTATTTGATGTGTACAAGTGTTGTTTACACCCCACTTCTGTTGAAGCGAGAAGATACTTAAGTCATATCCAATGAATATGACATGAACAGCTACTTAAGCAAAAAATCCAGAATGTCTTTCGTGACAGATTTTAGCGATATACAGATGCAGTATGAATAAGAAGATAACAGAGACAAGATATCCATCAGCTAAGAATATCCTTGCTAACTGACGCCCTAAAATAGTTCCTAAGGAACAGCCACAAGCATGGCCAAGTCTTGCTCTAGCTTTACTTGATCACATCTTTTCTTTCAAGAAAAAAGGAAACCTGGAAACAAGGAGAATGTGCTGATATCCACAGTTCATTGTAACAGGCCAAGGTGTCTGGCCTAAGGCAAATGAAAGGAATTTCCTGATATGATAACGCACCTTTGCTACAATAGTTAATTATTGCTTTATTAAAACAAAATCCCACCTCTACAACCTCATGTTCAGGGACAGGGCAGTCCAGAAGGCTTGTTCCCCAACACTACCAGACTGAAGTCTTGCAGCTTGTTTTGCCCTTAAGCTATAAAGTGCCTGGAACACAAACCAAGGTTGAAGCAATAAAGTGCTAATTGATGTGGGAAATGTGACAGGAGAAGAATTTCACTGACACTGTGTTAAGAATTCCTAAGGATGGATTAACAAGACTACAGTATTGACAGAACAAACAGTAAAAAAGATTGTGACCACAAAGTTTCAGTCTCCAGATTGTCATGGGACAACTTCCCTTCCAGGGGACAGACTAGAGTCTTTAATAATCATCTTGACACAGGCCATAAAAGCCACTTGAGGGAAAAAGCACAAGTGAGCAGGCATCTTTCCTGCACAGCTTTCACACTTCACACATGAAAACTACAAGAGGATGTCTGGGTGTGGAAAAGGAATTCAAGAGAGGAAGAGCCCAGCATCTTTCTGGAGCCAGTAATCCTACTGTGTTCACATCAATATGGAAGTAGTTTGCCATGCAAAGATAACATTTTAGTTACACAGGGCTAGAGACATCCAGCTCCCCATCAACTGTGAGGCAAGTCATGTGTCTGAAAACCATCTGATGATTTGAAATCTAAGGGGAAGAATTTTGGTATGATATACCCTGACATAAAGGGAGTAAATCTAAACAGATACCTTCCCTCCCCAACAAATTAACCCTTAACAGCACACAATTCTCTGAAATATTCTTAAAAACAGATTGAGCTCACAGAAACACCTGGCAGATTCTTAATCACTGGTTTCCATTTGAAAGCCAGAGACAGCTTTAAAGAGCCATGGGTCAAACAAAAAAAAATCCAGTACTAAAAAGATGACTACACTTAAAGAGGCAAAGATGACAAGAAGGTGACAGATCTGGTCTTGGTGCAAGAACATGTTTACATAGAAACACTAACTGGCTTTACTAGCTTCCAGTTTTTCCTCTACTTGGAGTCCCAGCATAAAGACACCCCAATCCACAGATAGCTGAAGCATGGAAGAGTAAAGTATTTTTAAAACTGATTCACTTGTGGAAGCACATTCTTAGGAATTGAAAGGCTTCCCTTCAGATGGTGCAAGGCTGGAACTCCACTTGCAGTCAAGCTTTTTTTTTTTTTTCCAAAGCCCCATTTTAGTGGCTTTCAGACTGAACCACTCACTGGCTTGTGGCTTGGCACAGGGTTTCTCCAGCACTGGGACAGAGGAGAACAGGGCCATAATTACCCTGTCATCTACAGCTAAGCAAATGCTGCAGATCAAGTTTTTGACCAGCAGGTGAAGAGATTTTGACATTTGAAACTTTTGCTATATTCAAGCAAGCAGACTTTAGCTCCACCACCCTGTAACAAGTCACCATCAGAAACCTAATTCTTTAAGCAGAGCAGTAAATTACAAACCCAAGTGACTGTATATGCAAAGATGCTCTGACCAGATATTAACCTCTCCTTTAACTCTGCTTTGGAAGAAAACTTTGTGATCAAACCCCAGCCATAGGATATCAAGAAGAATGGAAACCTGAAGCAGCAGGTGAGGGAACAAGGTGTTCCCAAAGGGGGAGATACACTGAAGTGATCCAGAGTCTTTGGGTCAATTACTCCTGGCCAGATACAGCCTGCTCTGAGTCTGAGCACTGAGACTTTGTCTTCTCCCACTGGCAGATGGCATTGGCATACTGTACCACAAGCTTATCCATCCAGGTCAGAGGTTCGGGGAATAGTACAGACCCCTCAAAAAATCCCAGGTGGCCTCCATGAAGGGGCAGCACATGCATGACATTTTCCCTTTTCTCTGTAAAACAAAAGACAGAAAAGTCAGGTAGTTAACATTTTGGAGCTGAGAATGACAGTTTTAAGTTGTGATAATCAACTCAACCCTTGGCACAGCATCTGAACCAAAGCAGCAATGGCATCAGAAGCAGAAACACACTGATAAAGGCCACAGCTACTCTGAAGTCCACACATATAACCTTACTGCTTCCCAGAACAGGACAGTCTGCAGGAACCAATCCCAGCCAGTACAAGAAGGTTGCCCAAAAAATGCTGCTGGCTGGGCCCTTACGGCAATACTTGTATCGCCAGAGTGCTCATTCTTTAATGAATGAACATTTTTGAAACACATACACCAGAACTAGGACTGTTAGCATCTTGATGAGCTGCATTAAGCTCTGACAGGACATCAGCCATCTTGTTCCATGTATCGTGAGAAAATCTTGTGCTTGCTTCAGTCTGGAAGCAGCTGTGGATAAATTCTCTGCTCATAGCTCTCAACCAGGGAAATAATGAACCCTGCTTCCCTCCCTGCACACCCGCTATTTGTGTGACAAAGCAGCAGCCAGCTCCCTCTTCCGAGCTTCTAAAGGTAATTTGCTTTTTTCCTCTCTTGCCTGAAAATCAACAGCTCACAGAACTTCTTTCAAGGGAGAGATCCTAGTTCAGTACCAAACACCACCACCATGCACATGCCCCTCTGCATCAGCAAAGGGCACTGTTGATCTGTACTCTATCAACACTTTCACTATAATAACCTACCTTACTACTAAGTCCCAGTGAGGAACAAAGACATGAGGAAGCATTTTTCCATTCAACAATGTAACCTGAATGTAACCTGCTGGCTATCAACACAGGCTAGAACAGCAGAAGGTGTCCAACAGGACTCAAATTCTTGGTAAGGAGGCAAGCTAAGCTGCTTTGAAATCACAGATCATGATGGTAAGGAAGCTGCAGGTACACAAATATGCACTGCTGCAGGAGACTGCTTCAGTATACCTGAAAGAGCTCTTGGAATTGATAGAAGACTCTCATGCACAAGAGGGTCATCAGCAGCATTAACCAGTAGAAGAGGGACATAGATCTGTATCAAGAAACACAGCAGAAAAGGAAATTTAAAAAAGTAAAGGGTTGGTATTGAAATTTCAGCCCACCAACTGTAAAGCATCTTAGCTTAACTCAGTTAAGACATCTTATTTCAGAATTGCCCTGCACCTGCAGAAGGAAGCATCAGAAAAGCAGTAAGAGCTAAAATTTAAGACTAGTGGCTTTTTACCACTTTGCAGCACCTTTTTTTTTCAACCCAGTTGTATGAAAGGGGCAGTGGTGCATCAGAGCAAATACAGACTGAGTCACAGACCTTCCCCATTCTCAGAATTCAAATAGCTACACCCTTTTTTGCTCTGTATTGCTTTGTGCATCAGGCAGCTAGTGTCAGCTGTTATGGCCACCTTGGTTAAAGTCCAGGAAACTCCCTTGGAACATCTCCATCCTCTGGCTCAGTAGATCAAGAAGGAATTTATCTTACAGTTTCACTTCTGCAAAACTTTGGTCTGCTAAGCATCTGCCTGCCAGACAGCATCCCAGTCTCTGCCACAGTATCTGTTAAGTCTTTCTTAAAGCTGCAGGCTTTGCGCCACCAGCCGTTTCCTACCTTATCCTCATACCGTAAAGCAGTTCAGCTGAATGCATAGCTTTATCTAGAACACTGGGGTGCTACTCCCTGCCAGAGTTATAGGCTCATAAGAGCCCAGAGCATTGATCCCCAGTATTAGAGGTAGCAAGAACAAAATCCCACTCCAGCATACTGTGTCTGATTATTTCTGAAAATCCCAGCTAAGACAGCAGTGTTTAAGCATCAACAAACTATGGTGCATTTTCTCTCCAGTAGAAAAGTGAAGGTATGAGAGCATTCTCTATTGCAAGAGCTTACCCTGTGCAAGTAATGCAGGCAGCTTTCTTCTTCATAGTATTCCTTCAGGGAACTGTAGCCGTGGAACTTCCTGAAACAGAGAATACTGTCACTGCAATCATGTGCTTCTAGTACCCACACGACTCTTTCAAGTTAGAATGTATGTGCAGAGACAGGAACAATGCCTAAATTTTCTCAACCAATGCTTTTTTTCTATCCAGTGCCAGCTCAAGTCTAGCAGCCTTCAGGGCATTTCTTTTAGAGTATCGCACTAGACTTAAGCAATAGTACATATAGAAGAAAGAAAGTTATGACCTTGTTCATCTTTACCTGAAAGCCTTTTCATATACAAAACCACCCCAGTTTACGAAACTCAAATATACTGACAAAAGAGCCTGCCTAAGAGCCACACAATTCACTGTGGCTCCAGTTTTCCCAAATCAAGAATTCAGTAAACCTATACTCAAGTGCCTTTTTTTTTAATGTAAGAGGCAACATAGCTGTTGGCCCAAAGTAGAGACCTCAGAGGTGAGGGACAAGTAGGGAGATTTCCCTAGGAATGGCTTTTAAAAATCAGCCAGCAATACTCCCAGTCTGCCCAAAGTGTCATAGCTGAATAGCTGACAATTTACAGCTTCATTTTGGAAGGGTGTCAAGGTACAAGCACTGCCACTGAAAAAAGTGCTGTGTTGTTTTCAAGGACACAGGCAGTAGCTGGCTACTGCTTAATAAAGGCAAGAGCTTAATTTATGTGTTACTATGACAAGTAAAAAAGGCTGCATTTCTCAGCCGACCCTAATGTTCATTGAGAACGCAGTAGTGTTTTGGGAGGGGGGGAAGGTTTTTTTTTTTTAAATTCAAGCAGGGCTAAGGACATTCAAGCACAGTTCTGATCTGCTTTCTATATTCTGCACTTTTTTTGCTAGAGCTTGTAGTCAGAGCTGGCCTCTTCCTACATTACAGAAGGCTGTAGGTTCAGATGTTACTAACAAATAAATAAATGCCTCCCAAATGATTTTACAGAAGCTGTGACAGTCAACAGAAAGTTTTTTTTTTCCTGGTAAGTTTTATTCAGCCTGAAGGCAAGGAAGAATTTGAGTTTGTCAGCACTGTATTTCAGCAGCGGGCATGAAGGAAGAACACTTGAAAAAGAAGGTACTTTCAGGGTTCTACAGAGGATCAGAGAATCACCCTTCATACCTCATAATGTTATCATCAATCTGCATAAGAGATGTTGCTGTATAGAGTTTACTTAGATCAGCATCTGCCAGGCTTTGTGGCTTCTTCATGTTGTTTTCTCCAAAAAGAACTTGCCTGAAAGAGCAAGAAAAGATCCAAATAACATAGCAAAGGTAGCAAAGCAATGACCCATTCAAGGACAACTGAGTTTACCAAGCCTGACAAGATAGGCTTAGAAGTGGTCTCCATGTACATGAGGCTTTCTTGGGAACAAGCACAGCTCATTTGTCCACTTTCCTTTGCAGCAAGGCATAACAGAAACACCACCAGCCTCTTTATAGAAAAAGATGTTTTCCTGTTATACTGAAAAACTGTGTGAGGGGCCTTCTAGAAAGAACCTTCCCAGGACAGACAGCACTAAGGGTATTTGGAACAGAGGCTGCGTATTAGAGGGAGGGACTCTGGTTTCAGACTAAAGCTGTGGGTGGCCTGGGTGAGAGCACTAACAGTCCTGGGCATAGCATCTCCTTCACCATCTGGTCCTGAAGTCTCCCCAGCACAGATATTGGGTTAGCTCATGCAGCAGGAATTACTTGGGACATTACCTTAGCAGAAAGCTATTTACTATGGACACTTGTCATAATTAGTTATTGCCCTCAGGAGAAGATGCATTTCTTAGCAGAACAAACTGCTCCCCTAACAAACAGAACAAAAGCCACAAGTTGGAAAGGGTTTTTATTCCCTTTCAAGGCAGCTGCAGGGCAGAGTAGGAGGGAGGCTAGGTTTGATTTGGGGGAGTTGCCTTAGAGGACAAGTGATTAAGGAAAAAAGTTTACTTAACAGACTTGCCTTCAAGCCAGCACTGGCTTTTTCTGGGTTATGAATTTAAGTACCTTTTAATGGGGGCTTACCTAACTTCACATGTCAAATTTGGGCAAGTTGTCTAAATATTTGTCAATCTGGAATGAATTATGTGAATCACTCTACAAGTCAGCTGCCCTAATTCCTTCTACAAGTGTTTCATACTGCACAAGAGTATAAACCATGAACCAAAAGTTTGCAAGTGACACATGCTCTTAACTGGAATGGGTCTTAGATATTCCCCTTCTTTCCCCCCCGAGTCAGACAACTTCAAATATACACAGATGAGGTACTTAAACATTTATTGCCCTAGAAAAAAGTACCCAGAGAACTTTTGATGGAGGAAACAACATTGAGCATGTCACCTGTTTAAACACACACACACACACACACACACACACACACACACACACACTCCTTTGTTATGAGAGCCACAGATCACAACAGCAGCACAGGCATCCTACAAGTACACTTGCATTCTAGGAAGAGCAACACTATTCTGCTGGCTACATGCTCTTTCTAGAGGAACAGCTAGAAGCCAGAGCTACAGTTTGGCCATTTGCTTACGTGGTAAGCAGCAACCCCATACAGCAGATCATGAAGGTTAGTCCTACCTCAGGTAGGTGGCAGAATGAGAGGCTTCTTGAATAGGGAATTCTTTGGCTAGAAGTGAAACAGATGCAGAATACTCCACTTTGAAGTCTAATTGCAATGCTTGCCTGTGTGCATCTTGTTTATTCATTAAACAAGTTCCCCCAGAAGGCAAAAAGACAACACAGCCTGCTTGCTTCTAACAAGATCACCAAAGCTCATTTGTATATTTTACAGTATATGAAAAAGATTGACATGGGCTCCCCTTCTCTGTCGGTTCATCTGAAGACCACCAAGCAAGAAACTGGTGCATCTTACAGGAATCCCATTTAAAGGGCTGAGAAGATAAATCCAATACATTGACCCAGTCAGTACTATCAGTGTAAGTGATGTACTGCAGTACCTGTGAGAAAGGATGATCTTCTTCATGTTGTCTGCCATGAGGAAGTTATAAAATCTTCTGCATTGATCCCACTGCATGAAGGTTTCCTGTGCCCTAGAAAAAAACCACAGTGCAGAACAATTGAAGCTGTTGGAGATCTTGAGAGATCAGATTAATACACCATAACATCTCCTGGCTGATCAGAGGCTATGTAAACAAAATCTCCAGGCCTGCCCTGTCACAGCTTAACCTTTTCCAGGAAACAACCTCCACTTTGATGAGGTTTGGTAGTATCAGAAAACAGACCTACAGTCTCATTTTGCAGAAGCCAATTAACTGGTTTGATCAGAGCATTTAAGAGCCATCAATCAAGACCTGTGACACTGACAAGGGGGTTTTAGTATCCCTTTGCATAAGTCGAATGTAATTTAACCTGATAGGACTACAACCTGTTGCCAAAGTGTTGTCTGTTGTGTATGTAGCTCCCCAAAGGAAATAATTTGTGCAGATGTTTCCAATATGTACAGACACTATTACTGTTCTGGCTTCCTTGGCAGGAACTGTAGGAATATATACTAGTTGCAGCTGCAAGTGGCATCTGAATTGAAGTCTTTACCTACTCTCACAGCAGAACAGCACTTCAGAGCTTATCTGTTGTTACAGAATTAAAGCCATCCAGCCTCCTGCGATCTCTGCCAGATACCAGCACTCCTTTGCTACGCAGGGTCATGGGCAGGTTAGAGCTTTACTCTTAGCAGGGTTTGCTGTTACTGAGGAAACACACTATCATTTACTGAGCAACTTAAGAATGCTGGGAGCAGTTTCAGCTACTGAAGTACTCATGCCATTTAAACATTAACATACCATGAGAACTACTGCAGATGTAGCATGACCGCCCAAGCCACAACCTGCAAGTCACTTACCAGGGCAAAAAGCAAGCTGTGTTTTCTTGCAGTATGCCATGCTGGAGCACAGATTTTAACTTTTTTAAAAAAACCCTTCCATATCTTTTTGTCTAGCCAGACTACACCTACCATGTTTATGCCAGGGCAGGGGAATGAAGGAAGACAGGAAGATGCACATATTTGTTCACAAAAGATTTTCCAAGCAAACCTATTAAGTAATTACAAGACATTTGAAGTTAAAGCTACTACATTTCCCTGCAGTTCCTGTGATGTGCAGTAGTACTCCAAATCCTAAGAGCTGGAAGCTCTGGAAAAAGGCAGCTTCTGGTATTTTGAGGACTGCATGGGTTTCAAAGCTGAGGACTCTCCCCACAGCCTGTAGCTATGGTGAAGATGCATTCCACAAGATCAAGAAGCAGAAGCAAGCCTATGCAGGCAGAGATTAAAGAATTAGGAGACAGGTCCCTGTTTAGCCTCAGGGAGCAAATTCCTCAGACTGTGTTAATTCATTAAACCAAGAGCCTCATATTCTTCTGGCAGATCCTAGTATTGCTGCTACTTTATTATGCCCATCTATCGGACTCATGCTTAATTTTCTGGGAAGGCTTTAATATTTCAGATCCCTTGTTCACCTTGCTCACCACCACTTTTTTCCTTCACTTCCTGCAGTTATTTGGGGAATAAAGGCTGTACATGCTAATAAAAAAGAAAATGGAATAGTAAACTAACTGGCCATGTCTCCCTGGGTAATCCACTTTCATGTAGCCCAGAGGGATGAGGCCAGTTATTGTAACCTACCAGACCAAATCTAGGAAGGCTAAAGCATTCCATACAGAGGTGCTTCTATTACTGGGGGCACCAGGCCCTCCCTATCCTGTCTTTTGCTTAGCAGACATTTACTGATGTTGCTTTCCCTTCACTCTTCAGCTAATTAGCATTTTAAAGCAGAGGTAGATATTAGGTAGGAGACACAAGATCTGAAAAGGTTCCCTGCTGACTGCCCAGTCACACAGAGCAGATGTTTTGCAGCTGGAGATGTGCTAGTGGACGTTTACCCAGCAGGTGGAGTCAAGAGCTCAGCAATTCACACAACCCACTGAAGACCTGCATTAGCTCAGACAAGCAGCTGTTGTTTTCCACACGAATATCCAAGAGCAGTATTGTTAAAGAGGTTGTCCTTGCCCTGCTGTTCTACCAGTACATTATGACATACTACTACAGAAACTTAGGGAACAGCATGATTTGCAACAATTTTGGAGACCAGAAATACAACATTGCATAACTGCAGAAGATGAACCAAGTGAACTGCAGCCAAATGTGATCTTTGCAAACGTTGTTTGATGGCTCCAATTGAGGACCTGGCTTCAAAAGGATGCTCAGTGCTCTATACCAGAACCAAGACAACTAAGAATGTTTTATTTGAAACAAAACAGAAAAACTGTTCCTGCTCAAAAAGCGCCTGCTCAGATTCTAAGGGTGTGAACTCCTGGAGACCTAGCAGTAGACTATACTCTTTTAGTGTAGTCACATCTGATCTCAGAAGGGATTAGGTATGCTGGAATACTACTGAAGTATATATCAAGTTTTTTGGTCACATCTTAATGCTTCCAGAAAAGCTTCTTTCTCCTGTAAGAGCTTGAGTCATAAGAGCCATCTTCAGATCCCTTTGCTGAATATCAAACTGGTCTCTGTTTGACCAGCAGCATCAAGAGGGTTCCAGCTACCTTGACCAGGCTGGGAGGCCAAATTCCACAGCAAGTATCTCACAGGGCTGCCATAGTTCCATCATTTTTATTTGCCCAAAGATTCATGACCCAAATAGCCTAGTCTCAACAGCCCCTTTTGTCTTTCAAAGAGTCTCAGGGCTCAAAAGCACAGTTAAATTACTGTAAAGACAGCTGCACCTTAGACATTGGCCATATGTACAGACTGTAAAAACTGAAGGCAGTAGCTCAGCCAGTTACAGTCTTAACCTTCATTAACTGTGCATACATGGAGAGTTACTGCACATCGGTTGAGCCACCAGTTTTAAAGCAGTAGTGCTGTATCCTTCCATTAGTAAATGGCAGTGTTAGCACTAGGTGGAGCCATTACAGCTCTTGTCAAGTGCTACAGACTTGGCTTCCAGGTGGGGAACCACAGAGTTACGTTTTAGACAGACTTTACAGCTATAAGCCTTCTTCCCTCCTTCCAAATTGTATAGGACAGTTCCAAGTGCCTCTCCATCCCCTCACCAGCCCACAGCACTGTTTCAGTGACATACACTAAGGGAGGAGCCTGGACTCACAGTGTGAGCTACGTGTCTCTCCAGGTAACTGCTGCCAGATGAAACAGAATGCTGAAGCCAGGAAAGCTATTATGAACCAAAGGGTACTTCTGTGATGAGAAAGTGTAAACTATTGCTTGCAAACCTGGCACATCTCAGCAGTTTGTCACACTGCCCAGCCTCCTGGTTAATTACAGCAGGACTGCACAGGGAATGCCTCCACTTAAGATGCTGTAGCAATAGGCCAGCTCACACACACTGGCCAGGTATGGAAACTTACTTGTATTGTTGGCAGAAAGCTTATTTCTGCTGCCAAATCAACAAAGCTTTGCCTGCTCCTTCAGGAGGGTGGCATCCCACACACTGCGGTCTCTCAGACCAGTTTAATGCAAGAGAAAACACACTCTTCACCTTGTCCTTCTACCCACACCCTGCCAAAGATCAGTCCCCTCCTGCACTCCCAGAAGAGACCAACACAGGGAAGCCTCCAGACCTACCTCAGCGCACTGTACCCCTGGCACACACTGACACAGCACAGGACTCGCTCCTGGTTGGCCTGGTTCTCTCCCAGGTATTTGCACACGATGTTTCCACCCAGGCTGAAGCCCACGACAGCCAGCTGGGTCTGAGGGTAGGTCTTCCTGATGTAATTAACCATGGCACCAAATTCCCAGGTGCAACCTAAAAAAAAAGACAAAGTCAAGATTCCTCTAACACACCTAGATTCCCACTTCAAGCTTCAGTTCTGTGCTTTAGGTTCAGCTGCTTACCCTTTCTGACTTTTCAATAACCCTGGGGTTTTAAGAGCTCCAATTCACACACATGTTCCTGTACCCATTTCATGAGTTCTATGGACCTTGGCTCATGCTCAGCTCTGACAGAGTGCCAAAGTAAGACAAAATTAACTCGCTTAAAAATCACCGCAACAGCTAATCTGATGACTGAAACTCTTCCTCTCTAAAGCAGCTTAAAAAGCAGTGTCCAGCAACTCTGGGCTTGACATTATCATTTCAGCACAGTGCACATCATTACCTCCCTGGAGCAGTTTGCCACTTTTGAACCTAAGTGGGTTGTCTGGAAACAGCCTGCTGCTGCTTTGTTTTTAGCAAAACTGCCATGGACCTTTAAATCCATGGTGATGCAGGGAGGGGATGGAAATGCAGAGTTGGCTTGTCAGGACAGAGCTCTCTGTGGGCTTTTGTTCAGCCTGACTAAGCAGGTGCTCTCTGGAATCAGAGGGGAGGGTTTACCCAAAGGCAGCTAACCCTTTTTAGCCTCTGAAGAGGTACAGGTACTGCAGCTTCCTAGAAGATGTATGGGTATTCCCCTCTGCAAGAGAGGAGGCAAGTACCTCTATATAGATCAGTTCTGCTCTCAGCTAACACTCACTGTCATCCCACAGTTCTGCAGGCACTGAGGGATCCAGTTTCTAGCAGTACTGGGGTCCTCAGTTTGACAGTCTTGAAGGCCTCCACGCATGCAATACCTGAATACCTACAGCTATTTCTCCTGCCTTTCAGTCTGGGAAGAGGAAACATGAAGAGAAGCAGCTGCAAAACCAGTGGCTTTGGTACACTGGTATCAACTGTCTATTGACCATCCCATGGGATTTATGACTGCAAACCACACAGGAGGCATCATATGAACAACAGAAATAACACTCCAGCTGCTTATTCCTGTTGAGTCAGAAACTCAGCTCTATCCTGTGAAGTTTGTCCAGGGAGATAAATCCTAAGAGCTAGGATTCTACCCTTTGCCAGCCTAACACTGCTACAGTGTGCTCCCACCCCAACTGTAGCACCCTTGCTCAACATCAGACACAGGTTTTAGCTGCTCTGGAGTAGACCAAGCACGAGGGTTTGTGTTTACTTCAGTGACACAGCAAGCTGCTGGCTGGGCATTTCAGCAGGGCTTGGGCACTTCCTTCTGAACATACTTAATGAGCAATTCTCCCCAGGATGACAAATGCTGCATTGCTCTCGCTTCCTCT
This sequence comes from Bucorvus abyssinicus, assembly GCA_009769605.1. Taxonomy (NCBI): domain Eukaryota; kingdom Metazoa; phylum Chordata; class Aves; order Bucerotiformes; family Bucorvidae; genus Bucorvus; species Bucorvus abyssinicus. The sequence goes on from CM020038.1 coordinate 13,980,497, forward strand.
GGAAGAAGCCAGCAGTCAAAATGCTTTAGTGTTTGACCTTCATGATTTGAGGGCAGCTGGCAACTATTTCAGAAATCCAAAGCTAGAATAGCAACAGATCAAGCTTGATGTGAAGGCTAAAGGATTCAGCAAATCTCAGATTTAAGCTACTTGCTCCTCAGATAGTCAGGAATCCAGCAAAAGCTGGAAGGACACTAAGATATTTGGGTTGGAGGCAGAGTGAAGTCTGCTTATGGTCTTGCTGGCACTCCACTTAGCAAGCAACTCTGCCAAGTGATTTACTGTCTTATTCAAAAGGAAGTGCTAGGCATTCCTTGCCCTTTCCAAGGCTATAAAAGACTCAGAAAGGTATGTCTCAGGAGATGCCCTACAGAATAACTCTAAGAACTAAAGCAAAGCTTCATGGAAGAAATCTGAGTTTTTATCAAAAAAGCAAATGCTTTAAGGAGACATGCTTTAAGCTTAGTTCCCAAGACATGGTAGGCTTGAAGCCATTAACAGCCTAGAGGCTCAATACAAATTGAGGTATTTGGTATTCCTGAAATGTTTTCCACTGAAGAGTAGATTTAATAACTATAAAACAAGCAACAAAGGATTACGGCCTATTTGCCTGCCAGACCCAGAATCTCAAAGCACAATATTTCTATTTGGCAACTCAACCGTTCAAGATAACATTCAAACTGTTAATCCAAACTTAGCAGTAAGTATCTTAGTTATCTTTAACAAAGAAAAAGAAACCTAACACCAGTCTACTAAACCCACAATTGACTTGTGACATAATGTACCTATAGATGTTTGCAGTAAAGAGGGACATGAGGGCTCAGGAACAAGCAGATCAGGTCACAGGCAAGAAGGCCATATTCTGCAAAGATCATGTCACTCACTAGCAGGGCAGTCAAGAATAGCTGGACTCACCCTTAACACAGCACCAAGGCACTACCACTTCTGTAGCTTTACTGTCATACTGTAAGGGTTGTTGCTGGTCCTTTACATGTGTGTTACTTCCAGGGATCAATCCTCACACATCCTTCCCAGGACAGGAATGTACTTTCTGGATAGGCTGGTACAAGCTCCTCAGACATTACATTTTACAAAGCCTCAGAAGCAGTGTTTATCCTTCAGAGTGACATTTTTGCATCTCTAAAATCATTTGAGCAGGCTCTTAGTAGCCATAAAAGGCTTTTTCCCCAAAAAAAGTTTTTTCTCCAAAAAACTGCTGTCTTGATTAGGATACATGTGGGAGAGCTGGGAGAAGAGACAAGGAAAAGTGAATCCCAGTATTGGCCTCCTCTCTTCTTCACATGTAAATTCAGTTTAGTTCCTAAGAAACAGTATGAAGTCATTATTCTCAATGAGATATGGCAGTTGTGTTACACTGATGGAGGCTGATCAAGCCCTAGAAGTTCCACAAGCTTGAAAGTAAGTCCCCAGCTGCCATGAAGTACTTACCATACGTGAACATTCGTGGAGAAGTGAGCTCAATATTTGGTAAGGCTCCCAAGTGATTCAGGACAGCACATCTGTACCCATTTTTTTGCGCGTAGTCAACAAAAGTGCGGATGTACTGCTTTTCACTGTGGTTAGCAATGCCAGGGCAGATAACCATTGTGACATCCTCTGTGTACAGGGAGAGAGGGAAGTTAAGTAAATGTCACTGCATGCAAATTAAAAGATTCAGAAGGTTTTCATTTCAGATCCGTGGGAAACCATCTACCAGAAGCAAGCTAAAAATCCTACTAGACTGCCAAAAATCCTGTATGGGACAGGAGGCTAGCAGCTCTAGTGCTACAGATGTGAAAGAGTAATTCATGTTGCAGGAGATGAACAGCTTTCTAACTTCAGGGAAAGCTGCCCAAACAGCTCTACAGGCACTGCCTAGAGACCAAGAGTAAATTCTTCCCTTTGAAGGATGTTTTTGACATTACACATGTTCTGCCTTCTGACAGCCTGTTGTGACTGCTAAGTGCATGGAAGCTCTGGAGCCTACTGCTTGTTCTTGTACCAAGTAGACTGGCTATGCTATTTGTCCCTTGTTTCCCTTCCAGAGTTGAGTGAAACTGATCTGCAAAATGAAGCTTTGCTAAGCACAGACATTTGCTGTCATCTGCTTTGGGGCTAATCTAATGATATTTGATCTGCTGACACTGTTCACTAGTTTAACAAGATATCATTTCATCAACTAGGGAAGTAATTGTTGTAATTCACATAAGCACAGTAAATTACATTCAGCATTAGCATATGCCCTTTGAATTCACTATCAGACTCTTGTGGGCAAAGCTCCAGCATTAGCAGCTCTAGCCACTGAATTTTTGCCTCATTAGGGTAGCACTGCTCAGCTTCAGCAGTAAAGATAACAGTAACTGTTTTAGTGCAGCATTATACCATGAGGAACTCAACGCTGACAGTTAAGAAAAGAACTCTGCTTTTTCTGGAGGCCAGATGGGAGTCAGGGGCTTACAATGACATCAGCTACTGCAGGGGTAAATATTACTTCTGAATTCAAGCCATGGCAACTCAGTTCACTAGTAGTAACAGTGAGTTTGAAAGCTGACATTCACTCTGACTATACATGTACAATGTTGTAAGGAATCATCATGATTTTCTACTTTTTCATGATGTTCTCTTCAGATCTAGGCTCCTTCATACCCTGTGCATACAAGTTTGTTTCCATGCAGATCTTGAACCACCTACTGTTAGTACAGACTAAGAATCTGTTTAAGGGGGCAATTAACATTCAGTTTCTTTTCCATACAGACCAGGCTATGAAGACCCTCATACAGCTCACCAGAATTAACATCTATCCTTTCTGATAAATCAAGTAGCAGTGTCCTCATTCATCCCCAGAGCACAGGATCAAGGTCAGCAACTAGACACAGCCAGCAGCTGTTGGACTGACCTCCAATGCAGTGCTCGGACTGCGGCTCGAATAGATCAAAGGTGGCTGTCGCTCCATCTGGCATTGTAAGGTACTTGCGAAGTCCGTATGGGTGTGGTGATCTCACTCTCCCCATTTTTCCATAAAGGGCAGTCTGGATATGTCCACTCTTTCCCCAGATCAGAGGTGGAATGTACCTGAAAGAGGCAGTAATCTAATCTCTTATCCCTGCCATGTTAACAAGCCTTTTAGAACAGATAAGCACTCTGTAACAAATCTCCCCCTCGCTACCAAATATAGTAACAGCTATGAAATTGTTTTTGCTATGACTGAACTGGCAGCACTGATCTTTGCAGCCTTACACAAGAGGAGATATGCTCTCAAAGCTGAGAAATCAGCACTGAGAGCAGCAGCAGAAGCCAAAACCCAGACATGCCTCTACATTGAAGTGTTACGTGGAAAAAGCTTCTCACCAGATATAGAGGCCTCATGCCTCAGTGAGATAGGGCCAGTATGTTGCTAGCCAACCAACTGACCTCCAGAACCTGTACAGTGCTGTAAATCTGTTTTAATTGAAACACCAAAGCCTGCTGCGTTGAGCCACATGAACTGTATAAGCCAGCAGCAGAAACAACAGGATTCACAGCAAATTCTAGAAGACCAAGAGTCCCAGGACTTGCTGGTTGGGACAATTTTACATGGAACTGCTGTTCTCAGTTAAGTGAAGAGCACAGTATGGGGCAATTTTGCCTCTCAAACCAAGTCAGGCCCTTTCAGCCTAAGCAGGTGGAATCTACCAATTATGTTTACCAAGGGCATATTAAAGGTGACAGAAAATTTTTTTCTTTTCCTGGCTTACTGGCCCTCAAAAAAGACACAGGGGGGTGGGCAGAAAACATAGCTATTAGCTCTAAGGCATTAAAGGCTTAGTTACCAGGTTTTTTAGTACAAGCAGAGCTGCAAGTGGTTGAACAGGAAACATACTGTTGCCTACCTGGTGGTGGTAGGGCAGTCACCTGGCCCCCCATAAAGGAGAGACTGAGGTGATGCCTTGAAAGAGATAATTACATCAGCTCTCAACAGGAAAGCACAAATTGTTTAGGAGAACAGCAGTCCCAGGGGACATGCTTCCAGTTAAGAAGCGGTGGTCTCTGCTACAAAGAGCAGGGCTTCCAGAAGAAGCTTGAGAGATGCTGACATCACCTTGGATCCCAAGAGATGAGCAATTCCCTTTCCGTTGTGATTTTTAGGGCTTCCTGCAATTACTCCCTTTGACTACTTCAGACCACATGAAGCAGAGATTATGTTCTTCCCTGTTCACAGAAAACCAGGCAGCTCAGGACTCAGATTTACTTCTTAAGCGCATAACCCACTAGAATGTGACAGAAACCTTGCCTTTGTGCTCTGACACTACCTATTCAAACAGCTTGACCTTCTGCCTCATGCCAGCTCTTATGCATCATAACCATAACTCCCTGTTCCCCACACACCCTCCTCAAAAAAAGGCTTCCTATAAAAATAAGGACTGTCTAGGCTTGTTTAGGAAGACCAAGCAGGAGTTTGCTCTTTCTCTCTGTTTTCTTCCCTCAGCTGAGGGAGACTTCTTAATGTCAAAGCAACACAGCAGTTCACAGTACAGTTTCACTCAGTTTTTGCAACTACACTTCCTGAAGAGACACAAAATAGATTCCTCTAGACACAGATAACAATTCAATAAAGGCTGCAAGAGCTGCCAACTGATGCTTGTAACCTTGTAAATTAGCCCTCAGTGCATCTTGGATTTGATCACTCAACTAGAAAGCTTTTCAATGAACCTATGTGAGGCCAGCAGCACTATCTATCTTTCATCAGCCCAGTATATCTCTGCACTGCAGGTGGGTCTTGCCAGCAGCAATATGCAGCATGCCAGCCACGCAGAGACTGCCAGCAACAATGGGGGCCATACAAGCTCATCCTCTGCAATTGCTGGTAGAGATGGAAAGTAGTCAGGGGATACATTCTCATGATTCAAAGTAGATATCTGTTGGGATAGTGCAGTCAGCATAAACAACGCAGCATGAGAGCTACAGATGGTTCTGCTCAAGTCACATACAGCTCAAACTGCAGAGGGTTTTGAACAGCAACTGTCATCATGGCTTGGCTTCGCAGACGAAGATTTGGGAAGGGCTTTGCCCACGCTTATTGCAAGTGCGTTGATGGCTGAAAAGGCCAATGTGGGATAGGCAAGACCGGTTGCAAAGAGCACACCGGAGGGTCTCCTTGGGTGGTATAGTCGAGGCACGGTTCTTTCTGCGCTGTCTTTTCTCCTCGAGACTGATTCTACGCGTGCTCTCAAAGGAGACAGCAGCGTTATGTATGGTGTGTCTCCAAATCTCCCGATTGGAGGCCAGGGTGGACCACTGATGGTGGTCAATATGGCCTAGGCTGAGGTGTTGTTTCAGGGAGTCCTTATATCTCCTCTTTGGAGCTCTTCTCTTGCGGCAGCCGGTGGCAAGTTCACCATAGAACACGATCTTAGGGAGGCGGTGATCCGCCATCCTGGAGACGTGCCCTGCCCAACGCAGCTGCGTTTTCAGCAACATGGCCTCAATACTGGTGACATCTGCCTGTTCAAGGACAGCAACATTAGTCACGTAGTCAGTCCAGTGGATGTTTAGGATTGTGCAGAGGCAGCGCTGCTGAACGAGACTGTCATCTCCTGGGTCAGTCTCAAGCGACCAATGTCCTGAACCGCCTGCATGCAGGGTTGGGTCTGCGGCTTCCAGTGACATCTTTCCACCTGCCGTTTCGTCCCTTGCCTGTCGCTACAGGGCTTTGCAAACTGTAATGCCAGTGGAAGAGACACTGCTCTTCCGGCAGAAGAAAAAATGGCTGGCATCACCCCAGTCATTTACAAGCAGTCTGGGTCAGTGGCCACACCCCACATTAGACAGTGCTTGACTTGCTTTTTGTCTTTCACAGAAGTTCTTTGCAGATGGGTTTTGCTAGCAGCTTTTGAGGAGAGTTATCAAATACAACCTGTAAGAATTTGCAGCTCCTTTAGAAGAGACTCAGACATCAATATTGTCACATGGTTTCTAAACTTAGGTTAAGCACATGCATTGGGAAGTTTGGGAACTCTGCTTCTATACAGTGGTTTTCAAATCAAAGATTATGCCAGGGAAAACCCTATAGGGCTAGCAGGAAAGATTTTTCCAGCTACAGCAGGTAGGTTACTCAGCTGTGACTGACCTCTGCTACCACCTTGATGAAAAAAAGAAAATTGAGGACCTCTGCAAGCACAAATCCTTTCCTCATGTTTACCTACAGTTCAGTTTTCAGCTATAAAAGTTACAGTCATCCAGCAGAGGAGATGCAGCAGCAAATACCACAGGATGTTGTTAGAAAGGAAATTGGAAGAGTCTTCAAAGCCTCACCACTACTGCTGGAGTTTAAATGAAGATAAACAGCTTCCAGCCTGCTGCTTACCACAGCCTGCTGCTTACCACAGCCTGCCTCCTCAGGGCACAGCTCGTTTCTTTGGGGGAAAGACAAAAACCAAGCCCGTCTTCAAATATCCTGACTGGATGCTACCTGAAGTACTGAATCTTGATTAAGAAAAAACTTCTATACCACTTTTGCATAGGCAAGCAGCAAGTGCAGTTTCATTGATATGTTCTTCATTAAAGGAAAGACTAAAACCAAGGCAGGAATCCCTGTGACTCCATCCATAATGATGGACAAGTGATACCTACATGTTCCACATTTCCCTCAAAGCTAAAACTGGGTGAAGCTCTATGGACAAGGGTGCAGTCACTGCTTTCTCCCTTTAGAGTGCACAAGCCAGTGTTTCTGAGCAACCTGTGGATCAATCAAGTCAAATGCTCAGCGAATCTGTTAAGTCAGCTCTTTAAGCACCATGCTGCCTGCAGCAGAGATGTACTACTGATAGTCACCTGGCATGTACCTACCCTCTTCTAGATAAATATTCAAAGGTCGAGTTCCAGCATGAGTAATATGCATAGGACAGTATTCTGATGCAGAGATTTGGTACTCCCACTTAGTCATGCTTAAGCATGTTAAGTGTATTTCTGCAGTTTGCACTCAAAAATAAAGCAGTTAAAGCTCTGAAATAACATGCAAGCATCAGAGCAGCAGCTTGTTATCTCAGGTATCTTCTACTACTGCCCATTAGCCTTTAGGCAATAGGCTTGTGGTGAGAGATCGATGCTAAGAATCCCTTAATTATCCAGGCTCCAGGAGACTGAATATGCAAGACTTCACCAGGGATGGAGAAAGAAGTTGCCCAGATTGGATAGATCTTACATAATCAGTGAAAAACTATGACAGATTAAAACTCACCTTACTAGACTAATGCAAAAATGAACAGCAATTAAAAACAGACTTTCATTTACCAAGACAAGTTGCCTATCTAAACTACTACAAAAACCTATAAAGCCTTGAGAGTAACAAAGTGATGCCTCTATCACTGCATTCCAGTAAAAACTCCTCAGCTGAGGGCCAAGTTTGACTTGCAAAGCATCCTTACAATCTATAGCAGAATCAGCCATATGATCTGTCTGTCAGATTCTTTTTGTTGTTCCCTCCATTTTGACACTGGACAAATCCTTTTTTTTTTTTAAAAGCCTTCCTAGAAGTGACTTCTATATACATCTTTCAGTGACACAAATTCTATAAGAAATGCCAAGACCAAGTACTGAGGATAATAGTGGAAGAATGTACAGGATTGAAGGACAAGACGTCTTTATATCCAGGGTTTGTGTGGACTTCTAGTTTGCTTTATTAAAACCATTCAAGGAGAAGAGCATAGAAAGAACTCTTCAGCCATGAAGGTGCACGGTACTGCACTGGTGAGGAGAAAAAGCTTGCCAGGAATTGTGCAAGAGATTTCATGCTCTGAAAGTGCTGGTCAGAAGGTAAATCTTACTTAAGCCTATTACGTGGAAAAAAACTGTTCCAGAGACATTTTCATACTAATTCCAGCTGAAAAAAACTTAACTATCTAGCACTGATAACAAAGCTAGCACAGGTTGTTCTGCAGCAAAGACAACACTCCTCACAGCAAACAGCTGAAAATAGATCCTCCCCTGAAACAAATCACCCTGCAGGCAGAAAAGCATGTACTCAGGGTATTTTTTACGGCTTACCTTAACACAACACGCTCAGCAGGGTGTAACACGTGGAAACACAAGCTAGATAACATGTAGGCTTAGCAACTCAGTAGTATTCAGTTTAAGGAGAATTCAAGCATTGCCCTTTCAATTTTATGCTAAAATTATCACTACTGCTAAATTGAACCATGTCTTCCAAACAAGGGCCCCTCACTCAAAAGCAGGTGGCTTCCCTCCAGCATTGACATTAAGTAGAAACACAGAAAGTGTTCAAGGACATGACAGGCTTCAACTTCTCTGTAACACCTGCTATAAACCAAAGTGGTTTTGAAAGGAGTTTATGGTAGAGATTATCCCAGCACAGCAAATTTCACTGTATGGAGGTGATTATGGATTCCTCAGAGTGCCCTGCTCCAGTAAAGCTGCTCACAGATGAGCGAGAGCCCAGGCACAGACACCAGGTCTATAAGCAGCGTTTCCACTGTTCCACAATAGCATTTACAGATGACAGGAGCTGAGCAGCCAGCTGGGTGGTGAACAGCAGTCAGGAAGACCTCTTGTCAAAGAGGTGTATGCACACCCACACAAGTACAAGGATGATGTACAACAACAGCACAGACAAGGAAGTACTAAAAACACTGAAGATCTGAAAGCAAAGTTGTGCTGACTTGGAAACAAAAATCTTAGCTTCTGTGAAAGAAGAAATGGCTTCCGAGTTTGCTCCAGACCCAAAGGCTTTTAACTGACTCATTTTCCTGTTTTGATTTGGTCAATTGCACTAGATATCAGACACTGAGTAAAGACAACTATGAGGCAGTTAGTTATGGCTTCCAGTAACAGGACTCTGCAACAGAAGGCAGACAGAACAGGTCTGAGGATGCCAGTCACTTATTATGGACTTACACGGCACAACAAATACAGAGGTCACCAGTCTTAACTGGCTAAGTGAATTCACAGCCAGTTATATAAGCCTGCTCCCAAAGGCTAATGTTTTAACTCCAAACACTGCATATCAGTTGTGCAGCACAGCCCCACCTCTTGAGAGGTGGCTTTCCACAGCAGTGCCCAAGAGCAAAAGAATTCCTAGGTGTTTCACAACCATCCTCCTAGCACTTTAATACTAAAAACAATTCCAACATGTGATTGCAGATTAAAGTTTTAGTGGCTCTCAGACACCAGATTATAATTTTAGAGCACATACATTGCCCAGTGGACAGGAATTTAGGAAAGCAGCAGCTGCATAAGCAGCTCACACAAAGCACATAAAAACTGTGCTATTTTTATTAGCAAGCATCAGCATTCAGGTCCTCAAAGATCTGAAGTGGAAGTTCAGCAACAGGCTTATTTCTGGAGCATTACTTCATTTCATCTGAGGAGATTAACACTTCAAACATTAACTCTTACATCACCTGTGATGTGCTGTAGTACATTGCACACTGATGGCGAGAAAACAGACCGTGTCAGGGGTCACCCTGAGAACTGCTGCCTGCATTACAACAGGTGATGGGTCATTTTTTTTTCCCCATTTACAGAACAGTTTAAAGGTATTTAAAGGATGCTTTACAAATCAAACCTTGTTTGAACCTTGTCCATTATTTGATGCTAGGGAATGCAATTTGAATTCCTATTGAGAAAGCTCATCTAAAAAGTCTGCAGGGTTCAAACCCCTCACCCCCAAACATGTAAAAAGCAGCTTTTTCTGCACCAGCTCAGCTAGACAGTTCAACATGAAGACACAGCAAATTGGTAACTGCAAAAATTTAAAGCAGCTTATGGAGCTTCCATGTCCCCCGAGCCTCTGAAAAAGAAACTAACCTAAGTGGAGTAGAAGTGTTTGCTGACCACAGAAACTGTATGAAATCAGAACTATTTAAAAGTACAGACTGTCTTCCTTGGTTAAAGCACCTCCTTCGCAATTTAGGCAGCTTTTGTTTAGTAAAGTGGCCATCATACCCCTCAACCTTTAGTGTCTACAAGAATTATTCCAGTCAAAACAGGGCACAACTATTACAACACCTCTTTCTTGCTGATGAGAGCTGAAGAACACATGGCTGCCGCCAATGCCACAGCAGAGTGTCCAGCAAGGACTCAGACCCCCTGAGGCTGCTCCTCTCCCCACGGTCAATGCTTCCACTTACCCATAGGGAGCTGCCATTCTTCTCTACCTCTCAACCTGTTCACCTGCCAAAGCTACAGCAGTAACGCTGCTGTTCTAGTTTATTATTCTCCTGGAAGTGTTCCTCCCAGGGTAAAACACTAAGGAGCTGACAGGAATCAAACACTGTTTCCTATTAGATGGAAGAACAGAGTGTTGAAAAGCTTGAAGTCAGCTTTACTGACTACTTGTCTCCTTGTATCTAGGAGAAAAGCAGTGACAGTGCAAAAGAGTCCTCTGGTACCAGGCAGCCTGCTTATCCAGTACAGGTTACTGTGCAAACAAAGGATAAGAAGGATCCAGGCTGGATCTTTGACAGTGTTTACCAACAGGCTTGACAGTCACTTACCTCAATCTTTGAGGAGCTTGCCTTTATTAGTGATAAAAGTGTGCAGAGAGCAAGGGTAATTATTTTCGATAAGGACGACACCTGTGCTACTACTCTACAGGAATAAAGATACACATTTCTTATGGTGGCAGAAGAAATTGGGAACAGCCAAAAGAACCTCTAGCCCAGTACCAGGCAAATTTATCCTCGTGAATCAAAGAGCCAATGATGCATTCCTACACAGGAATAAGGGAGACTTTCTGTATCAGTGTTAAAGAGAGGAAAAGGAGACAGCTACAGCTAGGAGTTTGTCCCCAGTGCTCAAGGGCACTGAGAGCTGTGCTGATTTGCAAGAGCTTCCATGCAAGAAGCAGTTCTTTGAATGAAAAAAGAGTCTGGTTATGCTATTCCACTCGGTAAGCCAAAATACAGAGCTGGACAGGGAAGGAGGAAGAGAAATAAGGAGAAGAGAAAGCATGAGCTCTAGGAAGCACTCTCTCGCTTACCAGTGTTTGTTTCATCAGTATGTAGAAAGCTTCCAGCAGTTCAGAGAACTGTAAAAAGCAGAACTAACATCTACAAGTACAAGGTACCTGGCACACAGCCATCTCAAGCAGTTTTACTATCCAAAGCTCTTCAATTATTCATCCACCACCACTTGGCTTACTAAACAATGCTACAGTTACAATGCACTAAGTCATAGGAGAGAATGGTGCCATCAATGGGAAATAAAATGCAAAAGTGTTTTTTCCAAGTATTTTTGAACTGATAGAATAACTTTGCTTATTTCTACTTTCTCCCTGCCACCCTGTTTTTTCCAGCAAAATCCTCAGCCCTTCCTCCCTTAAGCATAAGGGAGCTGAACAAACCAGGTCTGAAAGCCAGTTCACACCTGTACAGAAGAATTGGTCTTATAACAGATCTTAGAACAAACCCAGTACTGATATAGCAGGAGGGATTGCTGGGCTACTTATTTTGCTTTCATGGTAGAATTTGAAAAGAGCTGCTCAATCAGCTTTCCTAACACTCTGAATAATTAGCAAGTATTCAAAGCCTTGCAAGATTTTTCAGTGGAGTATGGCACAAGCTGCTCTCACATAGCTTTTTACTAATTAGTCCTACCAACTATTTCACACATAATTGTAGGATTTAAATATATTTGTTCCCCTTTAGTCTCCAGATGACTTTCATGCCTGAGGACAGGATTTCTTTGATTTTTTAAAAATTTCTATATTGAAAAAAGTCTGCATTAACATCAATAGGATAGAAAAAAAAACCCCACATATACATCATCTTACAGAGCTGTGATTTCTGTAAATCCTTTCAATCCCCAATGGCAATTATAGTCCTGCCTCCCCTATCATAGGTATACAGATAACAAGACTGAACAACTGCCTATTGACAGATTTTGTTCTGGTTTCAGTCCAGTTTGTTTCCTGGGGTCAAGCAAGCCTTTCAGACAATGTTCTGCCTAAGAACCAGGTGTTGGAAGTCACTGCTACAGTTTGAGTAGTTGGTCAGCCTGAACTCTGAGCTGATCCAGAGAAAGCAAAGAGATCGCACACTATTAACACAACACCAGGGTTCTGCAAGAAGCTCTTCATGCCTGCAGTTAATACACAACAGATGTATTGCAATTTTTTGACACATCCTGCATTTTCACTCCTTTGAGAATGCTCTGTTCTCCTACTCAGTGGAAGTCAAAAACGTGGCTCTAATACTGTCATGCTGGGAGCTCATGCCATGAGAACAGAGCTGAAACAGGAGTAAAATGGACTCTGAATTAGCTTATACTCTGTTTTCAAAGATTACCCTGATACTAATATGCTTTCAACACTAGTAATCAGCACAGCTTCATGCTTGCTCTTCCAGTGACAAATGACATGTCAATCTGGAGTGCCAACATGGAGATGACAAGTGTCTAAGATACACTAAGAAGGTTCTTGCTGGTATTTTTTCTGGGAAGCAACTGCTTTGCAGTTAAGGCACTAGCCCTAATCAGGAATCCAATTTCACCACTCAGCTTCACCACACACTTATGTTACTACCAAACTCAGAGTACATCCGGGAACCCTCTTTGGGCTCCAATTTAATATAAATAATGCTTTGCTTCCCCTAAGAGTTTACAGATCCTATGGCCTAAGACCTTACACCTTATGTAATCAAGGCACCTAACACAGCAACACTAAAAGCCTCTCATCTCTCTTAGAATGACTATTAAGTCAGCTTGACTTTTGAGATCCAAAAGGAGGGTTCATGCAGCTGCACTCAGCACTTACTAGATAATTGACGTATTTAGGGCTTCTAAATAGGACTTGCAAGTTTTCAAAGTGATTGCAGAAGAGAAATACTGTAATCAAAGTCCTTGTCCCTCCAAAGCCTCATGAAATGGTAGCAAATGCTTCCTATTATTGGTGAAGGGCAGCTGCACTCATTTTGGAGGTCCTAGAACGGAAGGGCAAGGATCAGCCCGCTCAACTGCAGAGCTGATGTAATGTCAATTTGAAAGTGGATTCAACAGGCCTAGGGCTGGTCAGTATGTCATTATTTTATTAAAATAGTTATGTTGATGTGCTCTACCCAGTAATAGATTTTATTAGTCTTCAATCAACTTAAGGCACTTCAAATAAGAGTAGGCACTCTAAGAGCCATCCCTATGTTCATTATAAATGCACAGACACACCACGAAAACATTTCCTTCCAGTGAGGCCTGACAGATTTCTTCCCCAGTAGAAAGGTAAGTACATAAACAGAAACAAGTGCTGACTGCATCTATCCCTCCCCCATTTCCACAGACAGTGGGCTATATAGTGCTGGTATAGGACAATATCAACATATAGCTACTATACAGAGGGGCAGGGATTACTTTTTCCATACATCCATGGAGAGCCCTGCACAACAAGACTTGGTCCTAAACTACTGGGTTTAGGTCTCAAGTATTTGTACTTGGGACACTAACAATAAGTAAATGCTTCCCTTGGAACATGTTTATTTTCCCAAGAGAAAACCCTGACATTTGTTTGCACTCAGGTTTAAGAAACACACTGAGCAGAAGCATGGTTAAGTGCAGCTCCCTGTAACACAGGTCAATATGGGAAAGAAATATACTACTTACTCTTTGGTCAAAAGTGGGCAGGATTTGAGTAGAAAGCGGGCCAAAGCAGAATCCTGGTAAATGAGCTCAGGAGGGGCAGTCGGGCTTTTTAAATTCAAGCAGCGAACAATAATATACAGAACAGCAGCAACTGCAGCTAGCTTCACCCCATCAAACACTGCTGGCAGCTCAGGGGTTTCCAACATCGCACTCATTTTGAGCCTGGAAAGAAAAAACAATATTAAAGCTTTTTGCAATATACTGTTGGATATGAATATCAATTGCCATGTGAAATACAAGACTGTGCTAATCAATTAAGCTTGACAGTGAACATCACTACAGAAATCCTACCATATTAGCTCTGGCTAGCAACTTTTAAGATGAAAGGAAGTTTATTTTGTACTGCTCTAAAAAGCCTGATGACCACAAGAAATAGGAACTGGATGATGAGTTGGAAAGGAGATTTATTCCGAATCAGTGCTGCACAAGAATTGCAGCAGTGTCTCAGGTGTCAGCCCTACAGTCTGCAGACAGTCAATACCTTCAGATCTCAGCCAAGACTATTCGGCTTAGGTAGAAGCAGAGTGGAAAGCCAGGCTATAAGACACATCAGCTCTGAGCGTGTGTTTCTTCCCAGATGTACAAGCCAGGGTTGAAAAGCAGAACTTGAACTACTGCATTAGCGCCACAACCTGAATTTTGCAACTCCAGGAGAATGCTAGTACAAACTCCTGTATGAGTTCAGCATTTTTTAATTCACTGTAGTTCTTCAGCTGAAGGAGGACTAGATCAGTATCTAGTCTTTCAAGGGCCTCAGAGTAAAGGAAGTGGGGCAGAAGAGAGAATTAAAAAAAATCCACAACATATCAATATCCTTTCAGGTTGAAATCAAATTTTTAAACTAATCCACCTGCTTTTGAAGATATGGTTCAAACAGCTGTCTGCAGTTATTACAGGGGCACTTCATCTAAAGTGAAGGGGCAGGTTTTTCCCTGGGTCTTTCCTCAGCCACATCGGTAACCCATGTAAGACAGCAACTGACAAGTCAAATCTTACCAATGTCACTTTTTCTTCAAAGCAGAAATAACTGCCAGTCCTCAGTAGACCTGTCAGTGTCTGGATCCACGTGCTACCTGAGTTAGCCTGTGAGGGGAGGAAAAGCAAACTGATTGTTACTGATAAGGCCACATCTCAGCTGGAAGAGAACACAAATTTATACAGAGGTCCCATCGCAGATGTTGCAATTGGCTTGTGTATTCAGTCATAACTGCTTCAACTCTGATCCATCTGCATCAAATCTCTTGCCTACGGGCAGGTTCCAGACTAGATCAGTTGCCTACAGCATATTAATTCATCTGCCGTATGCAAATACACTTTCACGAGGAGAGATGACAGAAAGCGATAATGAAAACCAGTGTGACTTCAGAGGAAGGCCAAGCTATACACTTCCAGAAGACCACAGAGTCATCATCTTCACAAGACAGTAACAGTGTCCCCAGTTACAAAAGCTACCCAGGTCCCTTCCTATTTAAAAGTCTCGAAGTAACAGGCTACCGTTCTTAACTTCATCAACTGTTACTGAAGTGTGAAGCCAGTCTGGAAGTAGTTTCCTGCTACTTTTACTCAGGCTTCGCAAGGCAGCTCACTCCTACAGATGGAAGGAAGCTTGTAAACAGTCTCTGCTTGTTCCCACACTTGCTTTTTTGAGAAGTTACAACATACCACACTTCAAGACAGTGCAAGCCACTGGGAGGCTCAGATACAGCTACCTAATTAACACGAGCACACACACACCAAGGCTTGTTACAGGAATTTGATGATGCCAATATAAGAGAGCTTTCAGCCTGCACCATAAAAACATAAGTGATATTTACAATTAGAGCTGGACTCCCTACAGGCACAGACTATGGGGAATTGGAGCTTCCAGGAGAAAGCTCCAGAACTGTCTGCTCCCCACCACAGCTGCTGCTTTCAACTCCGAAAACACACCAACAGGACAGGCCATACCAAAGCCTTTCACTTCTTCCTAGCAGGAAGACAAAACCTCAGAAGTACTTTCTGTATGCACTGCAGCTACATTAAAATCCATTGGAAAAACAAGTCTGACATCAGCTATTGATTAACAGCATGATGGAAAGCTGCAGTTTCTGCCACTGTAGCCATCTGTGTTGCAGAAGAACAGAGGGCAAGGAAAGCAGAGACATTTAATATGACAGCTTTGAAGCTTTTATTTTCCAATTCTGAGCTTCATAGTAGAAGGGAGAGAGAAGCAGGCTACAAAAAGCCATTTATTCCTCTAATCAGAAGATTACATTGGCATCACATGTCTCAATGAAGAGTTCAAGTGCCATGTACCAAACTGTGGTATGTTACCTGACCTCCATACTTGGTAGGCTTTCACAAACAACTGCATGCAAGACAACAGACAAACTACAGCAATGGCTTTTCCAGGGAGGGTACAATCAGCAGAAGAGCTGACCAAGTTCCTGAACAATCACTAACCCAGGTGCTCCAGCAAACCTTCTCCAGCTGAAACTCCCAGAAATCGTGCTGGCATCTTCCTTTCATTGTTTTATTTAGAAAATTAGAGATAGTGATATGAAAGTTACCCAAGATCTTTCTACTGAACTTTAAGCTAATTTCCTGTTTACCATTTCACATTAGTGAGTTTGTTAAAAAGAAAATCAGGCATGATTAGTCATTGTACTAGTGACTCAATACAACCAATCCAACTAAGCTGTACCTCCCTGAATCTTCCCTCCCACATAACCTTGAGATTACAAACAGACCACATCTTTTCTGATACTTCTATATCTCATTTTAGCCTGTCACTACCTTAAAAAGGCATATACCTTGGAATTAGTTTCCAAAAAAACAGCTCTTGGTAGGCAGGAGTATACACCAGTATTGAGCCAGTCAAATTTTAATCTAGAATCTCCTCTAGATTCACTTTTAGCAGGCTAGAAAAAGCTAGCAAGAGGCAGTAAGTACATTACTGGAAGCAATCCAGCCTGCCTTTTCATCTAGCATAGGGTTGGAGATCCATATTGAGAAATACAGATGCCGAAGCTCTTGAGGCCAAGGATGTTGTTTTGAAGCACCTTAAGTGTACAGTTTTTTTTTTTTTAAAATCACTTACGGGCATGGCAGCCCAAAAGACTGGCAGCATTTTCAAGCAATATTCTTAAGTCCCCTTTGTGACTGAGGATAATTTTGAAATCAATCATCGGAAAGCAAATGCTGAATTTGTGGAGTCTCTTTATTTGCCCTTTCATCACAGAATAAAAAGCTGAAAACTATGTTACAGGAAACATTTTGGCATTACTGTTGAGCGCACCTCACCCGTGCATCAAGGAAAAACCCCCATGTGCTCCCTTTCCAGACCGGAATAGAAACAAGTAAAACAAAAGGCAGTTGAGCTACAGCAAATTCCTTAGATATGCTTCCAAAGACACTGGGTTTAGGGAAAGCCATTATCAAGATATTTACTTGTACAGTAAATGAACTCATGACTGACAACACATCTGAAAGCTAAACACATTTCTATTCCAGGCTTCCTGGGGAGAGGACACTCACCCAGGGACAGAAGTCACTTCACCCTGTGACTCAACGGGGCATGCACAGTATTTGTTAGCTACCAAACATTACAGCTTCCCCACCCATGTCAAAGCTGAGCCTGACTCTGCACACTGGAAAGCCAACATTAAAAAGAAGCAAAGCCATTAAAGGAAGCCACTCCCATAAGGTCCTTCCCTCAGGCCTCTTAATGACCAACCGAAAGCCCGGCAGACTGATTTCACTGACGCATTAGAGAAGCTTTGGGCTAAAGTGAAGACGCAGCTGCATGGAACTGCCTGTGGACAAGAGTAAAGGCAGCCTCTTTAGAAGGACCTCCACTAGAAAGATATTTTATGCTCCGTTACATTCACAGAAGAATCTCAAAGGAATCCCATTTCCAGGAATAGCAGTTTGATACCAAGGCCTCCTAAATGTCCTCCCACCAGTTAGCATTCAAGTCCACTAGTGCTTCCAGAGCTCAGCTGGACACCAAAACACTGCAGCATGCCTGGACAACACTGAAAGCCTTTCAAAATCCCCTTTCCTAATCTTTTACAGCTTCTACCAAGTACTGTAATTCCCCCTCATCCCCACTAAGATTCAGAAGAACCAGAGAGGTTGTTTCTCTACAGATCAAGTAGACAGACTTCACTAAGGTATCAGACATTTCTTGGACTGATTTCATTTATTTGTAGTGCCTGCTTGGGGAATAAAACTCTGAAAACAAGTCTACTAGACAAGAGGGAAGCAAAACACCCTAAAAGTTGTGCCTGGGCAGATTCAGATCAGAAATAAGGGTTTTTTTTTTTTTTTCCCCTCTTTGAAGGGGGAAGAAGGAAGGTTGTTTCACTGAAGTTAGTTCTTTAGGGACTGTTTCCAGGAAATTAATCACCTTTCATACCAGCCAAAGCTAAGGCCTCTTCCAAAAGAGGCAAAACCAGAAGTTACAGGCATGTCATGACCAGGTCAGATATTTAGATCCTTATTATGGAGAAGGGAACTTTATTAAGGAAAGGGTGGAAAGTCAGAGCACTACAAAGGCTTTTCAACAAAGCCAAGTTTTATGCCAGCATATGACTCAAAGTTCACTCTAGGAACTGTGTAGAATTGTCACACTGCTGAGTAAGTTTCAATGGTTTAAATGCAGAGGAAGATGTTTAGAGACCATCCAGATGAAAACTTATGTATGAAACATATACACTTGAGGAAGACTCTGAAGCAATGTGCATTGATGGGAAAGGCTGCCAGTTTCTGTAAAGCACTGAAAGACAGGTTGAGGTCACACAAGCTATGAGTACAGCAATCCGTGCAAGAAGAATCATGAAAAAAGTCTCAAGCTTTATCACACAGTCCTGTATCCTGCCTTTACCCAGCATTTTTTGTAATAAAGATGCTTTCATTTTTACAGAAAGAAGCGTTAAGCCTAAACTGACACTTTAAGGCCTCCAAAAAGTTACATAGATACAAGAATTTTAGGGTCACACCAGTTCTGTGCCTCATCCGTTTAGGCACACATAGCAAGGCATCACACTGCTTATTTTGAGACTGGCATCTAGCCAGCCCAAGCTTACCCCATGCAGAACCCCCTATTATCTCCAGAGGCAGCTCCAAAGAGAACATGTCTGAAGCAAGTGCTGAGATCTTGATGGATGGCTCAGTGCTCCTGGTCATTTAACAGGGCCAACTAAGTCTCAGGCCTCAAAGCGTAGAGGGTATAACTAAGAATTAGCTGAGCACTTCAAGCCCTTAAGCTGAGGCTTTCAGCAGATGCAGCCATGAGAGATAAAGCATAGTCCTCAGAGTCATCATGGGTCTTGCAAAGTCCATCGCAGTTTTATGGTCAAACATCCGACAGGTTTTTCTCTCCAAATAAAGAGGGCATGCTCACATGTCCCATCACAAGGATGATTAAAAGAACATTATTTGGAGAGCACACGGAAGTCCTTGGTGCAAATCCCTCTGCTTTGTGCCAAAGCCAGCACTCAAGCTAGGATTTGGCTGGCTGGTGGGTATACAAAGCAGCAGGTACTGTTTACACCATGTTCCAACAAGAATTTCTTGGCTGGTGCCTTCACTGGAATTTGACCTTTTCATCAGATACAATACTTGGCTCATTTACTAAATTTAGAGGTCCTGTGAGGTTACGGGGACAAAGTTCATAGCACAAGGCACCACCAGCACAGCCAGAAAGACAGGTGCTGCTAACTAGAGCTTTTTTCCATTTTGTGACTTTGAGAAGTCCTACACCTTCAGAATAGCAGCAAAGCACCTAAAAGGGCTGGGTGTACACACTGAGGCAGCTTAAAAAAGCACCCGGGAATAATTCTATAGCCAAGAGGGCCAAAGACTCTTTAGGTCTTTCACTTCCTGAAGAAGGCTATTTACAGTCAAAATGAGCCTTGGATTTCACTTCTCTCCAACTACAGGAACTGCTTTTTTCCTTTACAATATCATTAATTGATCAAAATGGTTCTACTACACAACAGGCAACTTTTGTATATTACCTAAGAAGGTGGTTGCTATGTAGACTCCCTGTATGTCACCTTATCTTGCTCCTTCTTGTCATAGATGGATTGAAAAACACCACATTAGCTTTTATTGGTGCACATACCTGATGTACAAGGCTAAACTAAGACAAGACAAGGCTCTGATGACTCCACAGACATCAATTAATTGCATCTTACCTTAAACAAAAGGCTCATGTTATTTAAGCAAACATAATTGTATTTGATTACTGCAGAGACTTAGGACTTTGTCACACCCTAACCACTGCCTCAGAGACCTCCACGGCAGAGCTTCCGCTCCTTGTAGAAGAGCCTGAGCTCACTTTCAGGTTCTTGGAGAGAAGAGGCTACCACCTGTCTACAGTCTTACAGCATTAGCAGGTGTCACTTGCCCACCACACAACCCTGTGACAGTGGGCAGCATTAAGCTCAAAGGAAGAAGCAGAATAACCACTTGCAGAGAACCCAACAATCCACACTTCGTAGCTGAAGGAATGCTACTAGCATCAAGCCACAGATAGCTAAGAGAGCTAATACAAACCGTGTGACAGACTGAACTCCCCTAAAGGACTCTGCTCTATTCCTTCTCTGGTTTTGAAACACAGCATCATACTGTTAAAGCCCCATCTGCCCTCAGACTCCAACTCCTCCAACCCCACACTATCAAAGCACAGATGTACCTATCAGAGGAGCAAAGTTCAAGAACAAGTTCAAGCTGAGCTGTTTGCTCAGCTACAGGGTACACAGCTGAGCAAGTGGGGAGCAGACTCCACACCAGACTAACTGCGCAGGAGGGAGAGACCATTATCACCAAAACACTAGTTAAAGCAGGTCCAGTCAAGACCAGTCCAGTTCAAGCAGTCTGAAAACATCCATATCTGAACATGATCAAAAGCTGAGGTGACACCTCACTCTGAGCTCTTCAAACGATTAAGCAAAATTGATTAAAAATATTGCTTATTTCCCCCCCCCGACAAGCAGCTCTGCTCCACAGCAGCACAGAATTGCAGAGTCATTCTCTCAGAATCTCTCTGTGACAGAGAAGGCTCATACTAGAGAAGTTTAACTCACATCATTACATTGAAAATGAAGCAACATTTCAGGACAAAAGAACCAAATAGGAAGAGACAGGGCCTGCCCAACACACAGCTATCACTACTGCAGAATACTCAAGCATTATCAGAATGCTGATTGAAACAGAGTTTGGAGCCCTACAGCAGTCACCAGCAACTCAAAGTTTGAACAGCTACATTGCCTACTCCTCTGCTGAACCTGACTGTGAGGTTAGGGATGTTACAGGCACACATCTTAGGACGTTTTTCTCCTTACCTCTCACAAGGGCATGCACTGTAAATGACTGTGCATCTGCTTATTTCACTTGGTACAATCTTTCATACTCACATTTGCCCAACCAGCACTTCACAGAACTGGGTGTTCCCGTTTAAGGGACAGCCAGGCTTGAACACACTCAGCATCATCTTACTGGAACCTGCATCTCTATGCAAAAAGCATCTTTGAAGATGTAAATAAGCTTAGAAGCAGGACAAATTATTGAACAGTGAACCCCACACTAGCAGCCAGTCACTTGCCTTAGCTGACGCATTCCATGAGGAGCCCATATTACACTCTCAGAACTCACTGCCCCGAACAGGGCTATAGCTCAGTTATCAGCAACTAGTACATCAGGAGTGTCATCAGGGTTTGGTGTTTGCAGGAGCTCAGACCATATTAGGAGAGGAAATTGTCATTGCAATCTATTTCCCATGATGATGAGAAACAACTATTTCTCAAGAGCAGAGGAAGTGCTAAGCAACTGCACTTCTTGGTCAGCCTAGAGATACAGGTGAAAGTCTTTTGTACATTGTGCAGTACAACACTTCCTTCCACTGCCGTTACCACTAACACAGCACAGGCACAAGGATGTGCCACACACCTGGTCTGTATAGAACTACTTTGAAAAGCATTTTGAATTACTGCTGCCTGATGCTGGCAGAGTAAGGTTGGCAGTCAGAGACAATCTTCATTATCAAGTCAACTGATATAGCTGGAGAAAAGACAAGCCCTTGGGCACACAAACCTTCCTAGAGCTAAAAGAGGCTGAGGTAGCTGCCTGGCTGGGTTAGCATCATTGCCACCCACACATGCTGGGCAAGTAGGACTTTGCTTCTTCATAAGGACAGACTGCCCTTGAACATTGAAATTAAATCAATAGTTTGGTACTGAACTCAATCAGCTGAGTTCAATCAGATTTTTATAACTGCACATAAGATTACTCTCCACATGCTATTCAGGCTGAAGAAGGGCAAGTACCTGCACAGAAGTTCAGCTGATCTATAGTACACACCAGAAACAGCAATTCAGAGCTATAACATACCATGAAATACAATCTTCTAGAGAAACTTAAAAGTATAGGCAAAGATCCTGACATACTAGCAGAACTATGATGATTTAGGCTTTTGCTGAAGAGTCCAGCACACCAGCTTCAGGCTGGTGTCTGCACCTCTCAAGAGGAATCACAAGCACTAAAGACCCCAGCAGGTACACTCCCACTAGAGACTTCGCTAAATCCTGGGTTTAACTTAATCCAAGTTCTGGCACTGCCAGAGCTGGCAGCAGGAAAGTAAGGATGAAGAGCCAGAGATACAGAGCAAGAAAGGGGAGTAACAAGGCAATATGAATCCAGCAGCACCCAGGACATATCCATTATCAAGTGAGGTTAAACTACAAAATCACTGTATGGTCTAAACCATTATTTTCTATAGTATGTCAAATTACATCTAAAAGTACAGCTGGAACTTAGCAGATTTGGATAACCTCACCATATGCCTGTATCAAGGACAAATGATGTCGTTCCGCCATCCTTCCTTCCCAATACCACATCCCAGAACAGTGATTATTTCAGTGTGTTAATCTCTGGGTTTTCACATGAAAAGTTTAGTAATGCAGCTTTATGAAACACTAAGAGCATAAGCTGCTATTCATTCCCCAAACAGTAAAATATAGCTTTTACAAGAAGAGTAGAACAAAATTAATTTAACTTCTTCAGAAATAGTTCTGCAAGATGGAAAATTTTATCCTCAGCCTCCACATCTTTCTCACCCCTAGAAAAGACAGTCTGGCACAATCTTAGGCCAGCCTCATCCTCTGTGGAGCTAATTCGCTCAGTAACACAGAAGACCTCCTGTGCAAAAGCTGAAATACAACTATTTTTAAGAATAAGGCAGAAGAATAGAAGAACCCAACATTAGCTCTTAGTTCTTTAATATTCTTCCTGTGCTCAGGAAAGAGAAATAAACAAATAAGAGTCTGCATGTCCACTTGTCCAGAAGAGACAAGAGAATGTATTCCAACTTCTCTTGTGGTAGGAAAGAAAGCACCTAGGAAAGAAGGTGAAGTAGACAAAAACAAGAGAAGATAACAACAGAACAACCAACCACCAGTTGTCAATAACAAAACTCCCTGCACAGGAAATAAACATTATCAATATCTGAAAATGAGATATCACAAATGCAAACAGCTGAACTGGGTGTTCTGCAAACACCATATCACTGACAACTAAAATACATCTACCTAAGCAATCATTAGGAACATGGCTGAGCATGATAATCATTGATAAACAAGGCACACAAGATGAACACATTGTACCAGTTAGCTGATTACTAAGCCACAGACATTTGTTACAGAAGGCACCAGTGCTGTGCAAGCTGAAGAGCAATCTGTAAGAGGAAGACAGGAATCTTTAGTACTTACCACACCAGTGACAATTGTACATCAACAATAATAGGAAGCTGTGATGAATTCTCTCAAGAGACCTACATGAGAATGCAACTACAAAATGCAACCCCTCCAGCCACAGCTGTGGGAACAAAGCTGCTGCTAACATACCTCTTTAAAAAAGTTAGGTGAGGGATTTCACCAGCTGTAATGCATACCTACCCATCCTGTGCTGGAGCAAATCACAAGTTAAACATGAAGCTGTAGAATAGCACAGACAGTCCTGCCACACACGCTTACAACAGTCTAAAGTCGTTGCAAAAGGCTAGTAACAGTGCCAGCACCTTGGAGCATGAGTGACAAGAGAAAAGCCTCATTTAGGGGGAGCAGTGTGACCTGACAGACATCATCCAGAATCACCTGGCTCTCACACACACAAGCATCACCCACTCAGGGCCTCTGCTCCACACTCGGCTTCCAGCTGCTCCCCAGCTCAGCCTTCCCTCCCTGCGAGCACAGGCTGCTCACACCACCGCTCTTCTTGCCCCGCACAGCCTCACACCCCCAGGAAGCGATGGGGAAGGCCGTCATAACACTGCCACCTGTACACCTTCCAACCCCGCCGAGAACCGAGAGGGGACTGGACCGCAGGTCACCACAGCCCGGCCAGGCCGAGCCCCACCGCAACGCTACCCCACCTTCCCCCCAGGAGATAAACACAGGAGGCAAGACTGCTGCAGAAAATCAGCAGAAAGCAGGCGGCTGGGCCGGCACGGGGAGCCCGAGGAGCACCGCTGACCGCCCAGCGCCTGACAGACCCGGCCACGGCCGCACCGAGCCCCTTAAGGCCCCGTACCGCTGGGAAGGAGGAACAGAGAGAAGGAAGGAGGCCCTGAGCCCAGCGGGAAGGGGGCCCCGGTCCGCCGTCGCCTCACCTGCGGGCCCCACCGAGACACACAGCCACCACCGCTCCCACCCGTCTGCACCAGCCCCGCTACGCGCGGCCCCTTAGTGGCCGCCCTCGCCCTCCCATTGGCCGCGCCTCCGCGCCGCTCCCGCCCAAACCTGCGCGCGGATTGGCCAGGAGACGAGCTGAGGGTGAGAGCGCACTCCAGCAGGTCTGCGCGGGCGCCATTGGCTGGTGGAGACGCAGCGGGGCCGGGCAGCGCTGTTCCGCTGGCTTGGGCGCCTGTCAGTCAGGCGGAGGGCTGTGATTGGCATCCATGGGCGGGGCGGTGCTGCGCTGCCGGCGCCGGTGAGGAGCGGCAGCTCTCGCCGCCATGACAGAGCGGGCCAGCGGTGCGGTGGTGGGAAGCGGCGGGAGGAGCTGTGTCGCGAGGGTGAGGCACCAGCCTCGCCGCTGCCCGCTTCCCGCTGCCGGAGCCAACACCCCAGCCGCGGGGAGAGGCAGCCTGGAGAGCCGCTTTTCGCCCCGCAGTGACATGGGGCTTGGTGGTCCTGAGGGCCAGTGGGCCAAAAACCTCTCCAGCGTGATGACACAAACCAGTGATAATCCAGCTGAGTGTGCCCAGGTGCTGAATACTGGTCATGTAATCACAGAATCATAGAATGGTTTGCGTTGGAAGGGACCTTAAAGATCATCTTGTTGTAACCCCCCTGCCATGGGCAGGGACACCTTCCACTAGACCATGTTGCTGCAAGCCCCATCAAACCTGGCCTGGAACACCTCCAGGGATAACAGGTAATCCACCACTTCTCTGGGCAACCTGTTCAGTGCCTCAGCACTCTCACAGGGAATAATTTCTTCCAATGTCTAAATATACTCTCTTTTCAGTTTGAAACTGTTACCCTTCATCCTGTCACTACACCCCCTGATAAACAGTCTCTCCCCATCTTTCTTGTAGGCTCCCTTTAGGTACTGGAAGGCCACAATAAGGTCTCACCGGAGCCTTCTCCAGGCTGAACAACCCCAACTCTCTCAGCCTGTCCTCATAGGGGATGCTACATTGCAATCAAAAACCGTCTCGGAATGATATCTTGAACCTGAAAAATGGTGGCTGGGCCTTCAACACGCTGGTTTTGTTTCCTGTGGGTCCCCAGGCCACCTCTGTGTAGCAAATCTGGCACTGGGGTGCAAACTGGGATCTTCTCTTGGGTCATGCCAGCGGGAGTGAAGGGGTCTTTCCCCAGCCCCTCAGAGGCACAGGAGCACCCATCCAGTTTCTTCCCACCAAGTGGGATGTGTGACAGGAACAGCAAAATCTGGTTGGAGGTAGACAGAGCCTGCCACATCTGGAAGGCGCTGGAGGAAAACAAAGAATAAAATAAAAATGCCTGCAATGCAATGTTTATATACTTGCTTTTCTTGTAGCCTCCCAAAAGGAGGCCACATGTTGCGTTGCTAGTAACTTCAACTGTTCCTAGCTATGTTAATGGTTGCTTTATATAACTGGATGGAAAAATCCTTTCCCTGATTTCAGACATCTTGTTTCCTCTGTTTACTGGGAGTTGGAGCTTCCTACGTAGAGAAAGCTCTCAAGGAGCAAGTCACATTTTCCAGAGTTATGTATCTAGAGAGATGACTAACTGCTGTAGACTGAGTCACAGTGAAGAAGAGAGCAGAGCGGGGACTGCTGAAATGACAGTGACAGAACAGAAACAGCGGCAGCCCTACGGCAAGCTCCACTTCTCACTTGCTACACATGGGATCCCGCACCACTCAGTCAAATGAGAGGTGATTCCTTATCTTCAGCTTTTAATTAACCTTGAGAAAATACTCAGTGTTTATGGTGGTTGTTAAATTTGTCAGCAACTCGGCTGGGCAGAGGTTTGTTATGTCTGAAGGCAGCTGAGTTATGCTTGTGATCAAGCCACAAGATAGGCTTAGTAGACAAACTTCCGGAATCAGCCTTCTTAACTAAGTGTTCAAAGAATGTGTTTGAATTGATTACAGAAAACTGCAGTCCAGTTGATTCTGGGTGTACCTTGGCTCCTCACCTTCGATCCAGGCAGGAAAACACAGATCCAGGCACGAAAACATGCCAGGCTTGAGGCTGTAGGAGATTTCTCTGGCCTGAGAGAAGCTCAGCTATTAGAAGACCAAACTGTCACAAAGCAAAGCAAAGCAAACCAAACTCTTGGCTGCCCACTTCTTGCTGAGAAGTGAAACATAGGATGGTCTTTTATACCAGGAGTGCTCAGATACATCAGAGAGGAATGAGGGAACTAACTCTGAAGAGATGACAGCACAAATTCACAGGTGGCTGTGGCAGTGGGAGCCCAATTCCTGAGCTGTGCTTATTCCAAGAAGAAGGAATGTGGTGGAAAAGATGCTGTGTCTCCAGCAAGGGAAGGAGAAGCCAGTGCAAGTCAGTTGGCGTTTTGGTCTGGACAATTCTGGGGGGTTCCAGCTGCTCCTTCTGGTGTGGGAGCAGAGATGGCTGGGAGGGAGCAAGCCTGTTTTGTGGATACAAACCTGGCTTTGGGCTATTAGAACTGCATGCGTGCTGTGGCTTGTAAGGAAGCTGCCCTCCCTCTGAGTGTATGGGGAGCTGACGTCACTACGGCCAGTCGCTGTGATGATGAGCACCTCAGGGCCGGTTGGTGTTGGCAGCGGTGGTGTGTGCAGAAGGTGGAGTGCTCTGGCCCGGAGCCAGGAGCCAGGCTGTACCGCTCGCAGCAAACAGCTCATGCTCAGGAAATGCCATCTGAGCAGTAGCCCAAACCATCCCATGAAGGTGCTGCAAAGAGCCGAGTTTCACTCCCAGCCTCCCAGGGAGGGATCTGACAGCTCCAGCCCAGCAGATGTTTCTGTCCGCTGTTACTGCTGAGAAGTGGGAGGGGGTATCTAGGAACACTCTCATGCTTCGGAGGCAGGAGGATCCTTGTTTGAGTAGTGTGGCTGCTGCAGAAGAGGCCAAATGTGTGCACTGGAAACTGCAGGCACAGGAAAAACACACACAGCTTTGCCTCGTGCTTTGGGTAGCCACTTACCTCTGTACAACGAGGCCAAAAAAAGGCTGATGATAATTTCACCTTTTTAAACCCAGCAACTGAAAAGGTACCAGGCAGAGGGAACTCTAATGTGGTGCTGAGCCAGCCTAAGACACCCCCACGCAACACCGTGGTGACAGTCACCTTTTGTTCTTCACATGCCTCTCTCTTTTGGGTGTTGCTGCCACGAGGAACTCAAACTCTTTCTGCTTCATTTCCCCAGCCCAGGTTTTCTCCTGCTCAGCAAACTCGCCATGTGCTGAAGGACTCCCGGGGACTTTGCACCTCTGAGGAAACCTTTTTGCTAGAGGAAACATCGGGGTATTGATCTCTGCCAGTGTCGCAGGAGCAAAAGGGAAAACGTCTCTAATGACAGGGTTTGATTGCCAGCTGAAAATAAGCGAAGTGCCTGTCAGTGACATGTGAGCACAAAACAGCTTTGCAGATGGAAATAAAGGCAGTGCTTTTTCCTCCCATCCTGCTCTGCCTTCCCTGCAGCGCCAGCGAGGCTTTGGCTGGCAGGCTGCAGAGCCGTGCTGTTAGAGAGCCTCTTGGATCTGGATGTGTGGGGCTCTTTGGACTCTTACGTATGTTCTGAAAATGGTCTCTAAAAGCGTAATGGGCACTTTGCAGATCTCTAAATAGACCAGCCTCTGTCCTGAGGAGCTGACAACGTAAGGAGGCGAGTGCCAGTGATGGGAGAACGGCTGCATCATACAAACCAGCCGGGGAGGTGGCACGTGGCCCACCTGCTCAGTACTTTTCCATCCCATTCTCATTCAGCTGCTCCTTGCCAACTTCCAGCTCTGTCACCCTCCTCAAAAGCTTCTGCTCTGGGTTTATTTAGCACACTATTTATTTCCTAATTACAGAGCTTAACTGACTAACCTCAGCCCTGCTGGGTTACTGCTGCCCACCTTTTTGTCCCCTGTAGACCAGGGGTTCTGGTCTCTACTTAGGGCTGAAGGCAGTTGCTAGAGACTTCCTGACTCCTTTTTTTTTTGTTTTTCTACCAAACCCAAGAGGGCTCTGTCTGCTGATACTGGGAGCTTCCCTGATCATTTCAGAGCAGATGGGTTATTGCATTCCCAAATTCTTTAGGCCAAAAGAGAAATGCCACTGAGCTGAACACTTTACCAGGCTGTGCTCTGCCGCTTCCTCTCCAAATTCCCGGCAGCCAGCTCACTCCTCTTACCCCACATCCAGCCACAGCTGCTGGCTGGGGGAAGAGGTTTTGAAAACCACTCCCCAGCATCAGCAGCAGTGCTGGTTCTGCTTCTGGATGCTCCATGGCGCATGAACGCTGCCTGGCTCCACAAGAGACTCAGTGCTCTGGGGGAAGGATCCATCTGTATCTCCCTGGGATAAATCTGTGCCACAACACTCCTGAATTTTCCAGGGAGTCCAGTTAGGTGAAATTCCTGCCTCCCGCACTGGAATCTGCCAGGCCAAGCAGCTCTGTTCCCTGCAGCCACCTCCAATGCCACATCTTTTTTTCTCACAGCCATTTCTGCCCCTTTATCACATATTTCGGTAAATCAAGACACAGCTGCAGGAGCCAAGCAGTGCTGTGGTGTCCCTGTCCCTGAAGCCATCTGCATGAGCAGGGGGGTTATGTGTGGGGGTGGCTGTGTGAGAGCAGCAAGTACCAGGCAGGCAGCAAGAGCAGGGTGAGGAGGGATCTCTGGGGGAAAGCGGGAGGAATTGGAACAGATAAATGTAATAAAGCCAAAAGGATGTATGAGCTTCTCCTCATACTGAATAAAGGAAACTGTTTGTCTTCTGTTTAATTCTGCGTGGTCTGTCTGACATTTGCCATTATACTGTGTTCCTGAAGTTGGAGTTTGGAAAGACTATGATTATCTAGCCTCACAAAGCCAGTGAGGGACGCTGCTAAAGCCATGTTTTTTCAGTGGCTGCTTGTGAAATACTTTCTCTGGAAAAGTTGCCATAGAAGGTGGTGCATGAGGAGAGCAAAGGGCTGCAATAACACAAACCGAAATGCTTAGTGAACCCAACAGTGGGATTAGCAGCCCCCCATAAAAATCCCAGTTTTAGTATTGTCTAAGGAATGGGGAAGAGACTTTTCCTAGAGAGCAATATTTATGGAAACAAAATGAGTGGAGGCGGAAGCTACTGCCTTATGCCAAAATAGTGGTAATCAGGAAAGGTCGGGGAGGTAGGGAGCACACAACTGTGTTTGGATGAGGGTGAGTATGAAGGAAACAGTTACGGTTGTGGTTTGAGAGAAAGGCTGATGGTGTTGGGATGTGGAGAGCCAGAGCTCTAGTTCCTGGAGGTGTAGAAGGAAAGCAGGGATGAGAGGAAACAGGCTTGATGCTGGTGTGGGGAGGTGTGTTATGGGAGAGGCTGGTGGGGACCACAGGAGTATGGTTTGGGGGGTAGGCGAGTGGGGAGAAGGCAGCAAGGAGCAGTGGGATGGCCTGAATGAAGGGATAATCCAGAGCATCCCCATGTGCTGGATGCTTTCCTGGAGATGTACTGGCAGTCACAGCCAAGTGGGGAAGGTCTGCTGCCACATCCAGAGGCGAGCTAGGGGTGACCACCCTCTTCCACGCACAGGGACCTGGCAGGCTGCAGAGCAGCCTTCTGAGAAAACCCAGCAACTGCAGAACTATTGCCCTCACAGACCCCATGGCACTCCTCCGGCTGACCTCACCTGGCTTCACAGGAGCAGCAAAAACCCTCCTGTACCACCACCCAGTGAAGTTGCTATATGGCTGGAGGAAACCCACAGTGCTGGTAATGCTGTGGAATGATCGATTCTCTGGGCTGACATTGCCTTGGCTCACTGCGGGCTCCACCTTGCAAAGCTGATGTCTCATCCTGTTGGAAATGACATCTGATTTACGACACGTCTGCTCCGAACAGGCTGGCTTCAAGATTCCAATGCCTGAAGTTCCCATGAAATCCATCCTTGGATTTGGCAGTAAAGCCGTGGGAGGATTTTGCTGGAGTTACAGAGGGCTGAACATGTAGGAAGCCTTGCAGGACTGGGAGGATGCGTGACTCAATGGTGGTGGAGGTCTTCCCTCCAGACCAGCAAAGAGCTGCTGCCCTGGCAGAGGCTAGAGGGTGCTGTGCTGCAGGGAATGGGTGTCCTCCTCCCTCCCGGCCCAGCATCCCTTCAAAGGCAGGTAAGAATTTGCAGGAAACGCTACCTTTGAGCTGAGATGAAGACCAAGATGCTGACTGTAGTTACTAACAACCTCCAAGGCTTTTTCAGACTAAAATACCAGCCCCATCTAGCTCATTAGTTAGCACCCAGAAGGTGACATACAGAAAGGGTGGCTTTCCTCAGATGGGTGACAAAGCAAAAAGGAGGGGTTAGAGACAGGAGTGGGGAAAAGGAGTGAGAAAATGAAGAGCAGCTCAGATGATAAGGGAGTTGAGTAGAACAAAACAAGAGAATAGAAGAATAAAGAAAGAAAATAGAAGATGAAACCAATGCAGAGGATCACATCAGCTGCTGCATCCAATTAAGGAGCTGAACGATGAAAAGGGAGATTTGCTTGGAAGAAAAATCAAGGAGCACTTCTTGCTCACAGCGGCTCAGGCCGAAAAGCTCTCGGCTGATGGGTCAGGATCAGCCTCTGTTTACCCAGCTGAGGTGTGGCTAATCCTGAGCCCAGCAAAGAGCAGAGCTGAGGCGAGGCAGAACAGGCAAGGGAGGGCACGAAAGACAGGGCTGTGTTTGTACAGCGCCTGACAGGCAGCTGCAAGACCAGGCAAAACCACGACATGCTCCCAAACAAGCAGCTCTCTGAGCAGGTCACTGCTGCTGGAAAGCCTGCCAGCTAACCACAGGCAGCCAGAGCGAACGTGCCTCCGGCATGGGGCTGCACGTGCTCTGCACAACACAGCCCTGCCACCCCGAAGCTGTGGTTGTGGGGTCACTGTCCTCACTGCTGGCAAATCTGCTCTGTCTGGCTGCCTGCAGCAAGAGAGGCAAATGTGTGGGTGTAGCTAGAAGAGGAGGAAGCACAGGTAGATGTTTTCTTACATGCCTAGGTCTTGCAGAAGACAACCTTCCAAAAATGAGAAGATGCAGACATGACAAGAGGAGGAAGACTGCAAAGGAGCCTGTTTTCACAGTGACCCCAAAGGGACTGCACCTACCTCTGTGTTGTGGGGAGGTTCTGGTGTTCTTCTAGGTGAGCAGCACCTGCACAGCATGATGTGCCTGTGAAGCCAGCCCTGCTCATGGAAATGAGCCACAACAGGACTTGATGTGGGTGACCTCCCTCCTGTTTTCCACCTCGAGCCTGAGGGGGGATTGTGTGGACTGGAAGGGAGCATCCTAAACTGGACATGGGTTACCAGTCAACTCCCTAATAACTGCCCTGGCCCCACTATGCTGAAGGAGGTGCTGGGGCTGCATCTCTATATACCTGGGGAACATCTCCAGGAGACACAGACAAATCTGTCCCAGAACACGGACCAAAGAGAATGGTCTGGGAGGATGCAAAGCCCAGTGGAACAGGGCTGTGAAACCCATGTTTTCACTGTGTCTACTCTGGATGTCCCCAGTGAAAGCCACTGGTTTTACTGCTGGGGATCTCAGGGCAGCAGCCCATTGTCAGCTGCGGACAACTGGGGACTCAGCACTGGAGCCAGGGCTGTTTAACTCTCCAAGAGCCACTGGGAAGATGCAGAATAGGTGGGATTTGCATCCAGTATCAACTGGGCTGTGGGGCAGGACAAGGAGGTGAGCAAGAACAGTGAAATGTGGAAATGCCTGGAGGGGGTTCGATGGCAGATGGAAAATTGGTTCATGCTGTAATAAAGGCTTTGGCAGAGGGTGGACAAAATAATTGGTGTGGTGGGAGCTCCCACGGAGAAGGAGGGGTGATTGCAGAGGACGTATGGGATATGACTAACAGAATGTTGTCTTAAAAACACGTTAGTATAAATGTCCCGGCAGAGAGGGAGAAACACTTGGGAGACTTTACAAAGGTTTGACACAAAACTAAGCTCCAGGAAATGTCCTTTGGAGGAAATTTGTGAAGCTACCAGGTGATGGGTGGATATCCCTGCCCCTCAGATCATTCTTGTTCCTGCTAAAGAGGTCTTCACTGCTCCAAACAGTGTGTATGTATGTAGATGTCTGTGGATGTGCAGAGCTATCAGCTGGCTTCTTGCCCAGGAGCTGTTGTTGCTGCTGAGTAGGAGGTAGTACAGCCCCAGCACTCTCAGGGAGGACGCAGCTGTCCTGCAGTCCCGTGGTGCCTCCTGCTCTGGCCTCATGTCCCCTTGGGTGCATGTTCCCCCCGGGGCTGGCTACGTGCACTCCTCCATGGCGGTCTGGATGCCCTAACCAGGCAACAGTCCCTGTCATGCTGTGGCCGTGGCTCTCACAGATGGGTTTCATTGAGGACACATGTCTGGCTTGGAGCTTGTTTTCATTTCCTTTTGAGGAAAGGAAGAGTCATGGGAGAGAAGTAAGTGAGGGGCTGAGCGGGCTCTCCTGGACATGGACTGTGGTGCCAAACAAGCTCCTGCTGCGGTTTCCAGTGTGGCTCTGGAGGCTGCAGCCCAAGGAGCAGGAAGCGGTGGAGAAGCAGCTTCAACCAGTGTGCCAGAGGTGCGGGATCTGTCCAGGATGGGAGAACGATTGAATCACATGGGGGAGGCTCTGATGGGTTTTGGGGTGGGAGGGATGTATGGCTCTTTGTCAGCACAGGAACTCATGCAGCAGCTCCAGCTGAAGGCACCAGGCACCTTCCAGAGCAGAGGCCAAACAGGAGCTAATGTCCTGCATCGATGGTCACCAGCCACCCCACAAAGGGGTGCAACTGGCTCCAGGTGGCCTCCAAGAGCTGCTTTGGGCTGCAGGAATCAGGGGAATAGGAGCTGTCTTGGAGGTGTGATCACCCTGGATCAGGGGGTCAGGAGTCTGTGTGAGAGAGAGGGAGGTGTGCAGGGTCCTGCGCTTTCCTGCTACAACCAGCCGCAGATGTGGCTACTGAAGTGTGTCTTAAAAGGCCCCCAACGTGCCTCTTTTCAGGAAGAAACAAATCCCAGAGCAGTGGCAGATCTCCCCTTGCCTGCTGGATCAGAGGAAGTGGGAGGCATAGAAAGGGTGGGATGGGCAGAGTTCAAACCTTCTCATTATGCTCTGAGATACAGAGATCAAAAGGCAGCTTCACAAACTAATAAGGCCCCTGCCTGGGCAGAGCCTCTCCCCAGCATGGCTGGGTGGTTGGGTGGGAGGGGAGCGTGCTGTAATGAGCAAACTACCTCTTCTTCCCCAGCCGGTAAGACAGGTTCTGGGCTCCTTGCAAAACCCGTGGCCCAGCTCATTAGGGTTCATTAATGTTGTTACATATTCATATAGCATTAGGGCCATCAGGGCCCTGATGTTTGATCAGGCTGCAGGCTTGCCTTGAGCCCTACAAGATTTGGAGGACCTTCCATCAAGAGTGTGCCAGAAGCACGAGCACCAAATTGATGGCATGAGTAAGGAGGGGTCTTGTGAGCAAGATAGCAGGACGAGGATCCGTCCCTTGCCCCAGAAACCCGGGTTATCAGAGGAACCTCCATGATAAAGTTATCAAGTACACAATTTAGGGCTTTGTGTCAAGGCAGGAGCTTGCCAAGAGCTTCCCCAAAAAGAACAAAAGAGCCACGGCTTATCTGCCTATGGCATCTGCTCAGCGCTCAGGCACGGTCAGGCTGTTCGCTGCTGGTAATCCATAAGTGGTTTCGATTGTGTATCACAGCGTACCACGGTGTGGCAGTTCATGTTTCTGGGTGGGTGCTTTCAACTGACACCCTAGCGAGGGGCAAGGTGAGTCTGGGATGTGGGCTCTGCTCCATCTTTCCTGGGCAGTCCTCTGAGATGGGCACTGCAGGGAACCACCACCACCACCATGCAGAGGCCACTGGTCAGTTTTGATCCATCGTTAGCGGGGACACAGCTATTTCCCAGGGTGATCCCGATGACCTTTGGAAATGCTGCTGCTACTGCTGGCTGCTGAGCAGGTGTGTGTAAGTGGCCAAGCCTGTGTGCCTACCTTTTAGATGGCCAAAATAAAGGGAGACGTGTCCTTCCCTCGAGTTGCTCCAGCCCTTGGTTTCCTATCTTCAGATGAAGATGAAGACAACACCTTTTCAGTTGGAGATACGTGTGGATAAATCCTTAAAGCACTGCAACTCAGAGAAGGGGGTTATATAAAGGTGCTTATATTAAGCACCTTACGCAGACATACCAGCTCTAAGCTGGATATAATCTTGTTTATTGAGGTTAGAGCAAAGGACTTGAAATTAAACTGGCTGGGATCTCATCTGAGCTCTAACACTGTCAGCAGCGGGAATTGAGCAAAACTGGGGGACGGTGCTGCCCTTTGCCTTCTTCCTTTTAAAGCACAAACTTTTAAGTACCCTGAAGGGTACCGATAGCTGAAGGAGCTTTCCATGCCCTGAGGATATTCAGTAGTCAGGTTTCTTCAGATAGCCCTGAAGTTCCTGGTACCTAAACATTAGCATCCCTAAATGTAAAGCCTGAGTTTAAAGATACTGATGCCCTTTTGTTGGAAAGAACAGAGACTGTGGAAAGCTTTTTTTTCTCTAGAAAATAAACAGATAAGTCCAGCTACACGCAAGGACTGTCCCAGCCAGTGGGTGGATTCTGCAGCTGTCAGAAGCCAGGCGCTGGCATGCTGGTGGGTGGTGACGCTGGCCAGGGCTGCAGGAGGATAGAGATGCTGGCACCAAGCACTTGGTTATCCTGTTAGAGGGATTAGGGGCAGACTGGGGCTTAATCCTCTGCGGCAGTGCCATGGATCACTTCTCCTTCCCACTCGGAGTGGCTGACACGTGTGGCAGGATGGAAGGCTTGATCCCACAGGGCAGAAAACCTTCCTAGGACCTGTGCTGTGGCCTGAACCACAACTTCAGGCTCTAGGAAAGGGCCATGCCTGCGAGGGATGTGGCTGGCTACCTCTGCCAGGGGTTTTTTGGGGCCTTTGAGGCTGGTGAGGGAGGAAAATCATGTTGCAGGAAGGACTGTGGGAGCGTTTTGGGTGGGGAATCTCTCTGGGGAGTAACGGATGCCTTTCCTTTGAGATAAACCTAAGCCAGTGAACTCCTTTATAGAACAGATAGCTGAGACAATAGGTGCTGTCACCCAAAAAAAGATCCATGCAAGGGCTGAGTGGGACTTTGCTGAGGGTGGGGGTGTCATTGCTACCTGCTGGTGGTGGGGAGAGGTCCTGTGGGTCAGAGGTAAGTGTCCGAGAGGGAGTGGAGAGAAAGAACCCGAAACTATGGTGATACCCAAGTTATCGCTGCAAACTCATTGTCAGTGAAATCCACCAGTTTTATGGAGAATGGAGGCTTTATCCTTGAGCAAGGGGCAGGCTGCGTATTGTTCGTCTCCCTTGTTCATGAGAAAACACCTTTGTATAAGCTTGGAAATCAGGGCGATTGCATCAGAGAAACACGCAGCCCCATCACCTATTTTCCTCTTTATCACCCCAGCTATGGGAACCAGCATGTTGGCTATCTGCGTGGCTCAGAAAGGGTTACAGCACAGCAAAGCCTGGCAGATCTCCATGCAGAAGAAACCAAAGCCAGTGGTAAATCCTGCTATAACAAGGCCTAAGTAGTCCCTGCAGAAGGGAGTGAAATTATGCCCGACCTTCGACCTACCCAGCTCTTTCAAGTAGAGCCATCCCTTGCGAAAACTTGGCGGCTGTATGAACCCGGGGTGTGGTGTTCGCCCATGGGGGCTGTCTCCATTCCTCGCTGCTTTCCTGCCCTTGACAGGTTGCTCCTCTCTCTTCTCTGTCTCCTATAGCCAGAGCTTCCCCCCTCCAGCAGGCTCTTCCCAACCCCAGTTTCTCCCTGGGATCCCCTGCTTCATCACAGGTCTGCATTTGAAAAGCCACTGGTACCTGCAGGAAGCACTGTCTCTATGGAGACCATAGCCTGGCCTCCACCACTCGCTTTTTAATATCCTTTCCCATGCATGTTCCTTGGGACATCGGCATTTGTGCCCCTGGGGATGGAAGAAAAACATTTTGCTTTCTGTTTTTAGAGAGGCTGATGATTTTTCTGCAGCTCCCTCTGGGTCTTGCATCCTCTCCAAGACCAATCCAAGCAGCAGCCCCTCAAGAGGCCGAACAAACACCCTTGTCCTAGTTGCTTGTGCACAGGCCTGGGAATCTTGCCCTGCTCTCTCCTCCTCATGACCTTGTTTTCCTCTGAACACCACAGCAATAATTACCATGAGGTTGAAGGGTTATTCGAAAGCAAGTACTGTGTCTTGTCCGCTCCCTCCTTTCCAGCCACTGTTTCTCCCTATGCTGGAGTTAAACTCTGCCTGGAGTTTCCTTTGTGTTGCTGTTAGTTAAAGGAAACATCCCTGGCGAGGGTGGTGGGTCTAGGTGAGAATACGTGTCCAGCTCCCTGTATTCCTCATGCCCCGGTGCTCCAGCAACACCACCAACAGCCAAATCGCTGGCACACCAAGGCAGCAGGACCTGCCGGCAGGTCTGTCCCTGGGGTGTCACTCCCAGTCTGGGTGCTCTCGTGGGCACTGGTTGACTGTGTCTAAGAAAAGCATTAGCTGGACGCTGGAGTGGAGATGGAAAAGGAGGTGGAAAGACTGGTCAAAGTGCGCAGCAGGCGGCTGGGCTGCCTGGCTCGCTGCCGGCTGAGGTGGCTGCATTGCCAAAGCCAGAAATGTAGCAACACTTGGGCAGAATCAACATGTAAATATGAGCAGCCAAAGTGTCCGAGGTGCGTTAGTTAATGCTGAAATGGAGAGTTTTGTAAGAAGAGATAAAATCAAATTAATGTTTAGGAGGAGAGCTTGGGAGTGGATTTCCAGCGTGGGGTCAAATGATCCAGCATTCCTGTACCATGCAGTTCTCTTTTCCAAAGCATTTGCTGCTGAATATGAAGTTAGCCTGAATATGGTTTAGTCTGATGGTTTCTGCCTTCCAGAGCAGAGCTCCCCACATGGCACCAGCTCCTCTCAAGAGCAAGGCTGGGCTTTTCCAGCCCTTGGATGCTGGGCACAGCTCAGAGAGGAGCTTGTTTGTGGCTGAACCAGCAGACGTGTGGCATGATGCTTTGGGCAGAGGGGTGTTGTCCCCCACCCCACAATCCCTTTCCCATGCACGACCTGGCTACAAGCTGTTTTCCTTGATGCTGGTTAGGAGGAGCTTGGGAAAACCCCGTGCTGCTGGCATGCTGGGTGCTGAGGGTGGCACAGGGTACTCATGCATACCCTGTCCTGGCAGGCGGAAGCCCTTTCCAGCTTTCACCCCACCCAGGGAGAGAAAAGTGGCGTTTGTGCTGCAAAACAGCTCTTCCTCCTGCCAAAAGCTGGCAGCCCCCAGCGCATCCCCTCTGCCTGCCAGCCAGGGCTGGGAGCCATGGGCACTGCCAGGCTCGGGAAGTCCCCAGCAGCCACCCGAGGGCCAAGGGCTGGAGTGGGGCGAGGCAGCGGATCCCCCCGCACCCGGGGCATCATCAGTGTGCTGTGGTGGCGCTCACTTCCAGGCCGCTAATTAAACACCTTTGGCTATGCGGCCG
Source organism: Bucorvus abyssinicus (assembly GCA_009769605.1). Classification (NCBI taxonomy): domain Eukaryota; kingdom Metazoa; phylum Chordata; class Aves; order Bucerotiformes; family Bucorvidae; genus Bucorvus; species Bucorvus abyssinicus. The sequence continues at coordinate 14,018,356 of CM020038.1, forward strand.
TTCTCCCAACCCTGCCTCTTGCCCTCCTGCCGCCTGCCCGCATCCCGCACCCCAGGGTGGCTGGGTCCCCCCCTGCTGCCTACACCCCCACCGCTACCCCGCCCCCGCAGCCCGCAGCCCCATCCCGTTCCCCGACGGAGCTCCCCGGGGAGAGGCGACCCATGGGTCACCCCCAGCCCGGCGCGGCGGGGCCGGTCCCCGCCCCGGGGGCGGGCGGCGGAGCACGTGGGGCCGCGCCGGGCTGGGCTGAATCACTCCCCGCCCCGAGTCCCGCGGCGCAGCGGAGCGGAGCAGAGCTGAGCGGCGCGGCGCGGCTCGGCCCGACTCGGCTTGGCTCGGCTCGGCTCGGCCCGGCGCGGCGGAGCACAGCTCGACTCGGCTCGACTCGGCTCGGCTCGACTCGGCTCGACTCGGCTCGGCGGGGCACGGCTTGACTCGGCTAAGCTCGGCTTGGCTCGGCTCGGCTTGGCTCGGCTCGGCGCGGTCCGCGGCATGGCGCTGGCGAAGTGGTGGCTGCCGCTGCTCGCCCTGGCGCCAGGGCTCCAGCTGCTGATGCTCGTGGCCAGTGAGTGCCGGGGTGCCGGGAAGCCGGGGGTGCCGGGGTGCCGGGGCTCGGGGGTGTCGGGGAACCGGGGGTGCCGGGGATCGAGGGTGCCGGGGAGGCGGAGTGCTGGGCATCCAGGTTAACGGGGATCTAGGGTGCAGGGGAGCCGGGTGCAGGGGAGCCGGATGCAGGGGAGCCTGGGGTGCAGGGAGTCCAGAGTACCGGGCTATGCGGGGTGCAGGGGAGCCAGGGTACAAGGGATCCGGGATGCAGGGGATCGAGGGGTGTCCGGTGTGCACGGGATCCGGGATACAGAGCAAGAGGGGCTGGGGTGCAGGGTAAGAGGGTCCGGGCTGCCGTGGGCGGGGTGCAGGTCTGACGGGTGAGGGGATGCGCAGCCCTCAGGGGGCAGGAGCGAAGCTCAGGTCCGCAGCCCCGTCCTTGCTCCCGAGCTGGTAATAGCTCGGCCGCGCTGTCCCGTGCTTTCAGGCTTAGATAACTGTGCCTGGGATGTAAACAGCTTCCTTGGGACTGCCTGGCACAGGCGCCTGGCTGCCCTGGCCAGGAGAACCTCTGGGAGAAACAGCTCCATCATCACCCTGTGGGTCATGCCTGGGGTGGTTGACTCCAAAAGGGATGAGTGAGACCGGGGAGAAGGGGATCAGAGCCCAAGCACAGGCTCTGGGCCAGGGGACAAAGGGCAGCAGAAAGGTGTGCTGTGGGGATGGCCCTGTTTGGGCTTCCTGGCCCTGGGCAGAGGTGTCCATTTTGCCCTCATGAGACAGGCTTGACCTGACCTCCCCGAGCCCCACTGGGATGAACTGTCCCAGTTTTTGGAGGATGTTATTTTTGCCTTCCAGCCAGCCTGTGGGTTCGTATAAGCAAACATTTCCAGAAGCAGTGGCTGATCTTTGTTGCCTCGGTTCCTGACTGTCCAGCCTATGACAGCTATAGAGCTGTCCTGACCGGGGAGAAACGTGTGTGAGGAGGAAGGAGATGCTGAACTGCTCTGAAACCAGGCCTGAAACAGCCAAGAAACAGGAGCATCCAAACCTACTTAGCATAGTGGAAAATGTGACCTGTGTCCCTCGCTGCTAGGCTGGGGGCTGGCTAGCAAGACCCACTACGTAAGGGATTGTTCCTGAGAGGTGATAAAAGGGAGTCTGGTTACTTGGGATAACTCAAGTATGAAACTGGGACCCCTCCTGTCCTGACCCTGGGACGAGCCCTTGCTCCTTTGCTGCTGTGTCCCACCCTAGAAACTCCTGCCGGAGTCAGTGCGGATGCTGGGCAGCACACGTTCGTTGGTGCTGCGTGCCTGGGGAAGCAGCCGGCTCCCACTGATGAACAGAAGCAGCTCTGTCCGCATGGCTTTGTCTGGCTGCCGGGAGAGATCCTTGGGATGGGGTGGCTGGATGTGCACGGGACCTGTGGAGGCGCGTGGGGCAAAGGCATCCCCACGTATCAGCCTGAGCTCTCTCCTCCCATGCTGTAGCTCATGGCAGCGCATTGATGGAGCATGAGGTCATGCAGAACAGGCCGGGCAGCGCAGGCTGCTACTTGAACTGGTGCCCAGGTTTTTCTGCCTCCTGAGGCTGGGCTAAGGGAGCTACAGTATCTTCTTGGAAACCTTCACCTAACTCTGGCCTGTCTACCACCAGTGTGTACTCTACAGATGTGGAGTGTCAGGAAGAGTAGGATTAACTCAAGGGAGCCCTGCTATTAAAAGACTAATGAGTAGGATGAGTAGGAGTTCACTGAGTAGTATCTTAGACTAATGAGAGTCGTGCTGTTTGGTGTGGGTCCAGGCAACGAGCCCACAGCTCGTTAACTTCCACCTTCTCCGAGGCATGCAGGTAGTGGGGGTTATTCCTGGGTCTCCACCTGAGTTCAACCCTTGCTCTGACTCTTGCAGCATGGCAGAGAAGAGCCTGGCATCAAGGGATGTGCTGTCCCACCGCGTGGTGAGGAGTTATTGAGGCTTTCAGCCAGATCTGTGGGAATCTGGTCTAGCTTTATGGAGAGTGTTGCTGTGTTGCAGCTCTTGGAGCAGGATAAATTGAGGGAGGGAGGAATTTCAGCCTGGCTCTTCCAATCTGCTTCAGCACTGCAGTGAGGAGCAGAAGTTTGATGGGTGCTGTGGGTTGACCTTGTCTGGTTGCCAGGTGCCCACCCAACTGCTCCCTCACTCCCCCTCCTCAACAGGATGGGGGGAGAAAAGAACATGCAAAGAGTTCCAGCGTGGGTCCTTCCCATGGGCTGTGGTTCTTCATGAACTGCTCCAGTCGTGGGTCATTTCCATGGGGTACAGCCCATCAGGAACAGACTGCTCTGGTGTAGAGTCCTCCTTGGGCTGCAGTGTGGGTATTAGCCCCAGTGCGGCCTTCCACAGGCTGCAGGGTGACAACCTGCTTTACCATGTTCTTCTCCATGGACTGCAGGGGAATCCCTGTTCTGGTGCCTGGAGCACCTCCTCCTCCTCCACCTCCTCCTCCTCCTCCTCCTCCTCCTCATCCTCCTTCTCCACTGACCTTGGTGTCTGCAGGGCTGTTTCTCTCATGTTTTTCTCACTCCTCTCCCACAGCTGCTGTGCAGCTTTTTTTACCTTATCTTACGTGTTGGTGATGGGCTCAGCTTTGGGTGGCAGTGGGTCTGTTTTGGAGTTGGCTGGAACTGGCTGTCTCCAACTTGGGGGCAGCTCCTGGCGTCTTCTTGCAGAAGCTGCCCTTGCAGCCCCCAGCCACCACAACCTTACCATGTAAACCCAGTACCATGGGAGGTGCTGGAGGTGAATGAACAGGTAGGGAACATGGTGCAGCCCCACCAGTTCCCCGGCGGTACCTGTCTGTGGGCTGGGACTGCCTCGTGGGAGCTGCTTGGGGATTGATGGAGGTCTGGCAGACATCGTGCAGAGATGGACCCTGTGCCCCCTCCTTCCATGCCTCCAGCATCTGAGTACCAAGGCATGCGGGCTGCCCCTGCAACGATTTTTTTTGGTCTTATGAGTATTAACTTTCATTAGCAAAACCCAGCAGTGGGAGCAGCCCCACTCCCAGGACTAGTCCTGTCCTGCTCATGCCCAAGGGAGCCCCAACCTGGCCACCCCCACTTCCCAGCTGAGTGGCAGAACCATTTGGTGCATCAGAACCTTGGGTTTCCCTTGGCTTCAGTTTGACAAGCAGGTTCTGTTAAACCCCTTTTGTAATGTGCCAGGGCGCGGCTGCTCTCTCATGCTCCTGGTCTCAACCATCACTCCTGAATGCTGGTTGTCCCATGCAGGATCCAGCAGGCAGTCCCTGCTGCTCCCCTTCCCGTGGCATCTGCAGCGGAGCAGTTCTTACCATTGTGTCGAGATGCATCCATGTGCATCTGCGGGGCTCTGGTGAATGCCCTCCTTAGGGATGGCTTGCAGTGACACATGGCTTTGCTTCCAGGTGACTTCTGTGATGTGAACCACTGTCAAAATGGGGGCACCTGCCTGACCGGGATTAATGAGACCCCCTTCTTCTGCATCTGCCCTGAGGGCTACGTTGGGATTGACTGCAATGAGACGGAGAAAGGTGAGGGGCTGACCCCTCCTGGGTGCTCCGTGAAGGCCAGGAACCTTGCAGCATGGCTGCCTGCCCTCATCGTGGCACTGCACCACTGGCCCTGGGGTCGAGCCCTGCTGATGGGCACATAGAGCGGAGATCCAAGCAGGGATATGGTGACCTCCATCGTTTGGGGGAAATGCGATGTCTTCAGGGAGTGACAATCCGCTGGATGCTCTTCTTTTCCACCTGTGCCCATATTACAGCTGTTTTTCCCCTTGCCCAGGCCCCTGCCACCCCAATCCTTGTCACAACAATGGCGAGTGCCAGCCAGTCCCAAACCGGGGGGATGTCTTCACTGACTACATCTGCAAGTGCCCCGCAGGTTTTGATGGGGTGCACTGCCAGAACAGTGAGTACAGCGGGGTGGTGGGGGCTGCTCTGCTGCTAAGGGTTTGGGGACCGCCTGGGCAGCACTGGGGGAACAAGGAGAGATGTTGGCAGCTGTGGCTGAGTCAGGCACTGGGCTCTGTTGGTGGCCGTGGGCTGGTTTGGACCTTGCAGTGTGGAGGGAAGGACCATGGCATGGGGACACAGCACTGTCTGAGCCTTGCTCTTCATCTCTTTAGGGGACACGGTGCTTCAAGTAATGGGACAAGGCGTGCCTCATGGCTCAGCCTGCTCCACACAAGCTCCCAGCCTTGCAGTGGCTGCATGTCCCAATGCCCCTACGTGGCTGCGGTCGGTGGGAACAAGGCTTAGGTGACTCCTTGGGTTAGAGCTTCAACCCGTATCAGCAGGACTGTATCAGCCACTGCATCAGCAGGAACATTGCCATGGTTCTTGCTCAGGGGATGCCTCTCCTCTCTTATTGCTGTGCTGAAAGAGGGGTGTCCTCCTTGGGACTGGCTTTGGGGTCACCTCCTGAGCTCCCCCACTCCATCTCCTAGACAAGAATGAGTGCTACTCCCAGCCTTGCAAAAATGGAGGCACCTGTCTGGACCTGGACGGTGACTACACCTGCAAGTGTCCTTCTCCGTTCCTGGGGAAGACCTGCCAAGTCCGTAAGTCCCTGGCACCACTGTTCAGAAATCCCTTTCCTCCCTCTTCCCCACTGCCCTGTGCCTCATTGCCAGTGTGCCCAGAGAGATCTCACCGGCTGGTTTAGGGCATCTGGAGGGCCGCTGTGGGTGCCTGTGTGCTGGCTGCCCTTGGTAGCAGCAAGCCTGGTCCAGATGGAGGTACCATCCCTGGGAAGATGCCATCTCCTCTTTAGGGGGTCCCAGAGCATCCCTTTCCCGCCTCAGACCTCTGTGCTATGAGAGGGGCTGATGCACGGTGTGGCTTTGGCTGAAGGCTGGAGAGGTGGGATCACCTGAGGGACAGACAGGTCCTAGTGCTGGTCTCCAGCTTGTCCCCAGACAAGAGGCAAATGACCCCCTGTTTTTTCTCCCTGGTCTTTCTTTGGTGCTGATGTCCCCGCTGCCCCCAGGCTGTGCTGTTCTCCTGGGCATGGAAGGAGGAGCTATATCTGATGCTCAGCTCTCTGCATCCTCTGTCTACTATGGCTTCCTTGGCCTTCAGCGCTGGGGACCAGAGCTCGCCCGCCTCAACAACCACGGCATTGTCAATGCTTGGACCTCCAGCAACTATGACAAGAGCCCCTGGATCCAGGTACCCACAGCAGGACTGGGAGCACTGGTGTAGCGGGCAGCCCTGGAAGCCATGGCTGGTCTTGCTGGGCTGCTGTTGTGGAATTTCTCTGCTTCTGGTGGCAATAGCAGAGCTAATTTGCTGCAGCAGGGTGCTACTCAGGGGCATCTTGTGACATGCCTGGAGAAGATAAGGTCCCTGGGGGGAAGATGGGGACCTGGGATGGCAGTGCCCCCTTCTCTGCCTACCCTTGGATATGAGGCTGGAGGGATGGAGGACTTTCATCCCAAGGAAGTCAGAGCACTCTGGGCAGCCCCTTTCCTGGTCCTGATACTGAGCGTGACACCACCCTCCCAGCGAGACTCTGGCACTGTTGGGTGCAGGAGCTGTGCACCCTGTCCACACTCACGCTGTCCTCTTCCACCCAGGCCAACCTGCTGCGGAAGATGCGGCTGAGTGGGATCATCACGCAAGGTGCTCGCCGCGTGGGCCAGCCTGAGTACGTCCGTGCCTACAAAGTCGCCTACAGCCTGGACGGGCGGGAGTTCATCTTCTACAAGGATGAGAAGCAGGATGCAGACAAGGTGGGCTGTGATGCTCCACGCAGGGGCTGTGCCGGCTCCTACCACCCAGCGGTGCTGCAGGCACTGGGCTGGCTGCGAGCTGCATCCCAAACTACTCCCCATGTTTGGGAAAGTGCTTTTGACCTGAGTCAAAGCCACGTTGGGAATTGTTGGTTCCCGTGCCAGGAAACATTCTCTGCCTCTGTTTAATTGGCCATAATACGCAAACCCAAAGAAGCAGTGCTGACTTTTTGAGGTCATTCAGATAACATCTTTATTGCTGACACACTGTGGGAACTGGGCATGGTCTGGAAGTGCCAGTGAACTGCTGATGCCACTTGGTGCTGTGTCTGCACAAAGCGTGAGCCGATGGTGTGTCTTAGGCTCAAACCAGGAATACTTGTTGATCACAGTGCTCTCCACTCTCAGTTTTTTTATGGCAAGTGTCTCCTGTGGTTGTTTTTTGAGCATCTAGGGAATGGCTGGGACTATTTGTCTTGCTTAAAAAAAAAGTTTCTCTTGTTTCTGCAGCAGTGGAAAAAATGCATGAAAACACGACCTGACTCTATTGTGTTAGAAAGAAAGAAGCGAATGACCTCTCTGCTTGTCATGATTTGAGGAGCGTCGTCATAGTGGGAGGGAGCGGGCGTTGCTGCATGTGTGGCTCTGTGGGGCAAGGGCGGAGGAGGGAGTGTTGCAAAGCTCTGTTGACAGTGTTGGAGCTGCTGCAAGGTCATGCACTGCTCCAGGGGGTGAAAGCAGAGCCCTGCTCCCCTGCTCTTGCCGTTGGCAGTGCTGAGGTCTGTCCGTTTACTGGACAAGGTGATGGACGAGGCTGTGGGACAGCTGTGGCATCAGCCCTGCTCGCCGTTGCAGGTTTTCCAGGGGAATGTGGACTACGGCACCATGCAGACCAACATGTTCAACCCTCCTATCACTGCCCAGTTCATCCGCATCTACCCGGTGATGTGCCGCCGCGCCTGCACTCTGCGCTTTGAACTTATCGGCTGTGAGATGAACGGTAAATGTCTGTGGCACTTCCCCTCCCCAGGGGCCGCAGGGCGGGCGGTCACGCAAGGCTGGTTCCGATCCCCCAGGACAGGGGATTTGTCAGCACTTGTTTTTCCTCACTCCAGCTACGTGATGCCTGGAAATACCCATGGGTGCTTTTGGGGAGCACAAGCCATTAATCCTTCCACTCAGCTGGGCTCGGGCTGTGTTCTCACCCTGCTAACACTTTCCCAGGCTGGGGTGGGTTTTTTATTGTGCCCCCTCCCCGTCTGAGCTGTCAACTGGCTGCTTTTCCTGCCAGAGAGGTTGAAAAGCACCAGAGGATCAAAGTCCTCTGGGAAACGTGAGGGATTATGAGCCTGAGCCCTTTCTCTGTGCCTCCCGCATTCCTGCCCTGCGGCATGGCCCAGGCAGCCGAGCGGCACCCTCGTGCTGCGATGGGAGTGGGGTGCCGTGGGGGCTTGGGTCATGTCCTGCCGCTGCGTGGGTGCAGTGCCAGCTCTACTTTCACCTGGGGATGTCCTTGCATTGCTCTCTTCCCCCGTGAAAGCATTTTGCTCTGCTTCATTCCGGAGCCTGCAGCAGGAGGCACTGTGAGCCAGGGAATAGCTGGGAACTCAAAATGCAGGGAGAAACCGACTGGCTGCAGCTCCGCGCCTCTGCCAAGCCTTTCCCTGCCCGGCCCTGCCTGCTGCCCCAGGCAGTGGGAATGTGGGGATGGCCCCTGCTGGGGCTGTGGGGTTTTGCTTGCGACGGTGCCATGGACTCTTTCCTTTTCACCGCCTGTGTAAACCGTTGTGTTACAGTGTATTTCAACACGGCAGGTTGCTCGGAGCCTCTGGGCATGAAATCCCGCCTCATCTCCGACCAGCAGATCACAGCCTCCAGCGTCTTCAAGACCTGGGGCATCGACGCCTTTACCTGGTACCCCCATTACGCTCGCCTGGACAAGGCGGGCAAAACCAACGCCTGGACAGCACTCCACAACGGCCAGTCCGAGTGGCTGCAGGTGGGTCTCGGTGTCCCTCCTCTGTAACCTCATTTCTTCTCCCCAGCTCCTCCAGCTGTGGGTAGCTGGAAGCAGGATGGGCATGGTGGGAGAGGTCAGACAGAGCTGCTGGGATGGTGTGGCCGGAGACTTGCTGCGGGGCCCACAGCTCGGCGGTGCTCTCCCTGAGCTGAGATTGCAGGGGCAGGTCAGGATGGGGCTGCAGCCACCAGATTTAACAGCGATGCTGAAGCTCTGGATCAGAAACATCAGTGCCTGTAGGGACAGGGTGGTGCAGTCTCTGCAGACCTTGTGGGGCACACCGAGCCTGCAGCACCCCAGTTCTGCATCACCCCCTTGGTAAGTGCCATCCCTGCCTGGGGTGATTGTCCTGTGACCCTCCAGTTGCCCAGAACACCATGTTTCTGTTTTGCAGGAAAAAATCAGGTTTGCTTTTCTCCTCCCAGTCTGGAATGTGAACAAATAGTTTTGAAATTTCCTTCTCAGTTTCCTTTCCTCCCCTGTTTTTATACTTTTCACATGATTTCATGACATAATAGGACAAAGCAGTTTAGATATTTGTCCTGCTTTTTGTTTGGGAAATGATTAAAAGCAGCTGCTTTACAGCCCTAAATAAACCAGCTTATCAAAACGTCTGCTGATGGGGTCGGGATGACATGCTGAGTTGGGCTGTTGCACCGCAGGCTGCCTGTTTGTGTATGCAAACGTAGATTTAGGTGTATACTCACATATATATACACATACATGTGTTTATGTATAGCTAGTGCTGCTCTCTCTCTCCAGCATCAAACAGGAACTAAATTAAGGAGACATTCAGCTCAGCTGCTGGTTTACCCTGTAGCGTGCCAGCAGCAGTAGCGCAGTGTGGCAGAGTAAAGAGAATAGAAACCATCTCACTTACAACCCAAATGTCAGGACTGCATATTTTCTCAGCCAGAATCACTTTCCATGGAAATGCATTTCCTTTGGGAATCTGTTATTATGTTTTGCTTTAATGGAGAGCTTTTGCTGTCATGCCCACATTGACTTCTTCAGCAAAAAATGTCGAGGTGGCAGCAGTGGGGAAGGGAGCTGAGGTGGTGGGCTTTGCGTCCCGCTTTGTATTGCTTTGAGGGATGCTGTGAGTGCTAAAGGGTCAAATACTTTACAGGAGTGTTTTATTAGTAGCTGTGGCATTGCAGTGGGAGTCGAGCAGTTTTCCCCGTTCTTGACCCCCGAGGGCCGGCACATCCCAACTGTCCCTGGGACATATGGGATGCTCTGGGTTGGGAGCCATGCTCCTGTGAGGAGCCTTGATGAACCTTGTCTCTGTGCCAGATTGACCTCCGGGACCAGAAGAAGGTGACTGGCATCATCACACAAGGAGCCCGCGACTTTGGGCACATCCAGTACGTGGCAGCCTACAAGGTGGCATACAGTGACAACGGCACATCCTGGACCCTCTACCGGGATGGCCAGACAAACAGCACCAAGGTGTGTGGGGCAGGGCAAGGTCAGCAGTGACCTCCCGGGACTCAGGAATGCTGCTGTAGGGATGGGATGGTGGCGAGGAGGTCCTGGTGGTGCTGACACCCGCCTTGCCCTGCCTAGATCTTCCACGGTAACAGCGACAACTACTCGCACAAGAAGAACGTGTTCGACGTGCCCTTCTACGCCCGCTTCGTCCGCATCCTGCCCGTGGCCTGGCACAACCGCATTACCCTGCGCGTGGAGCTGCTGGGCTGCGACGAGTAGGCGCCCGGGAAGGAAGGATGGGGCTGCTCTTCCCTGCCGCCCGGCCTGTGCCCTGCCCACCCCTGCCCGCTCCTGCTCCGACCTCACTCCCCCCTCTCCATGACCCCAAACTCGGGAGGTGGCCGGGAGGGCTCCCCTGCCTCTCATTGGCACTGGGGTCGCAGCACTGCACTTTATGGGGCCCTTGCAGGTGGGATGTAGGTATGGCTCCTGCCCTTTTGCCTCACTAGCCAGGGGTGAGACCCCATCCTGCAACTGGAGCTTGGCTGGGGGACCCTCTCCTTCAACTGGGGCTTCTTTGGGGGACCCCATCCTCCAAATGGAGCTTTGGTGCCGGTCCCTGTCTTGCAACCAGGGCTTGGCTGATCCTCCCAGCTAAGCCTGGATACAAATTTTCTCCCCCTTTTTGCTTCTGCTTCCAGCAGAAAGGCTGCAGCCAGCAGCAGTCCCATGCCTGCACTGGTGCTTGGGACTCAGCAGTTTTGGGGGGCTTAGGGCAGTCACTTTGAGTTTGCAGCCTCTGATGTCCCTCCTGCTCCCTGCATGGCTGCAAGCAGGGGTTCTGAAAACCTACTTGGCTGTTGTCCCCTGCCCATTTTGCTAGACCTTGGGTCTCCTTGCCTGTGGTGTCAGCGCTGCATAGTGTGAGGGGAGTGATGAGACAGCTCCTATCAAGAGGCACCGGCTCCCCATTGCCAGTGGCTCTATCCACTGGGTGCTCCCAGCAAGCGCTGCAACGGGTGTTTTGGCAGGCACAGCCTCTTCCCCTTTTGAGGTGCCAGCTCCAGCATCCTCCACGTCTCAGCATTGCTGCCATCCCCACCTTACTGCAATTTGGGGTGCCTGGAGGTCTCTTGTCCCCAGAGCCAAGCAATGAACAGGGGGCTGCCATCTGATAGTGGGGGAGAGATGGTTTATAGCCACAAGGGCGCAGAGAAAAGATGGGAAAGGTGGTGGTTAAACCACTGAAATGCAGTAGACAGAGAGCTGTGCCATGACCCTTTTTGTAACCTGATTTTTTCCCTTTCTGTGGGGTGGAGGGGAGCCTCTTGCAATGCTCGAGCCCTTGGGATTAGCAGTAGGAGATGAGCGAGACCTGGCACCGGCAAGCAGGAATGCGGGCAGGGTGTCCAGACAGTGGCGCTTCTGGCAATGCTTCCCCCACTTGCTGGGATGCGAAGCGGCTGTAGGGCCAGGCTGGTGGCTTGTTCACTTTGGTAAGTGCCGAGGGAGCCCGAGTGGGATGGCGGTGGCAGCCCCGCTCCGGGGTGTCTCTGACAGTATTAAAACCAGCTGAAACTTTAGGGGTTTTGTCTTGGCTGTTCTGCGCCTCCCCAAGAACCACCTCCCAAAGCCTGGCAGGTCTGCTGATCTCCCAGGATCCCTTCTGAACCCACTCGGCTCCTCCATCCTGGCAGGCTGCCAGCTGCCATGCTGACCCTTTGCCTCTCCAGCTTTCCCAGACTCTCCCTGCTCCCTTCCCTGCCCAAAAAACAGGGTACCAGGGCTTCGTGCATCTTCCCCGCTGCCTCCACCCTGTCACAGCTGCCAGAGCCTGTGCTTGCAGCTGGCCAAGCGTGGTGGGATGAGACTTGGGGAGGGGAAGCTGCTATCAGCACCCTATGCCCTACATCTTCTCCTTTGGTTTTGATCCTGTAGCAAATCCCCCAGCTTGGAGCAAAACCAGCTCTTACACTCCATTGTGCTCCCAGGGCTAGAGGGATTGGAGCGTTTTGCCAGGGCTGCCCGCAGGGATGCTCCCAGCAGAAGCCCCCTGGGCAGGGCTGGAGGACCAATGCTGCTGGAGCAGGATCCCTCTGCCTCGAGGATGGGATCCCTGGTAGGGAAGGAGCACTGGGGTGAGCAGGACAGAGGAACTTCGCTCCTCTCCAGACTGTCCACGCTGGGCAGAGACCCCTGAGGTTGGCACCAATGGCCCAGGGCCACCTGTATCCCACCACAGCTCTCCACCCCCGCAGCTCCAGACAACCCCCACGCATCTTCCTGCTGCCAACACTGCCTTGCTCAGCCAGGCATCCCCTCCCTGGGCTCTGTCCGCCAGAGGTGGGCTCCTTTCCAGCCCCATGGGTTGCAGAGACCGGGCTGAATTCATTGTGGCTGTGGCTGCTTGGTGACAAATAGCAGCCACAGCTAGAGCCCAGGACAGGGGGGACAATTGGCTCAGTTCATCTCCAGACATGCCATCCTTATCACCGGGAAGCTGGGGCAGAGATAAGAGCAGCTCGCTCTGAGTCCAGCCAAGACAACGCTGAGCCGGGAGCGCGGCAGAGGCTCCATGAGGAGGGTGACAGGAGCAGATGCTACTCGTCAGAGCAGGGGACACATCCTCAGCGCCTGGCCATCACTTCCCCCTGCCTGTTGCCACCCCGAGGTGAGCCCCTCTGACAGACACTGAGCCCCTTCCCAGCTCTGTGGCATTTCCTTCCTCCTCCTGGACCCCCAGGACAGGGGGGTGGTGAGGGCTGGAGCGCCATCCACCCCATGCACAGCCCCTCACAGCTTGTCCCTGTCCCTCGGATGCTCTTCCCGGATGCGGCTGGTTTGTTGGGGCAGCAGGAAGGCCGGCATGGTGCAGCTGCGGCACCCCGCTGCCTGCTGAGCTGGCTGCCGGTGCTGCGAGCTGCCCGCGAACCAGTTCCTCAGGAAGCAGCCGTCGGGGAGAGCATCCTCTTGCCTCCACCCGGAAAGCCCAGCACAACTTCATCCATCCCACAATGAACAGGGATTTTCCTTGCCAAATTTGAGCCTTGGACAACAGGTTTCTGCTGGAATCATCACAGTCAAGTGGCATTTCAGGGAGAAATCTCTCCGGTGGGGCCACAGTGGAGCTGTCAGCTGATGAGATTGAGGTGGGAAAGGCAGGGATGACGTTTCTGTGGCTCCTGTTCAACTAAAAGCTCAGCCAGCCCTAAACACGTGCCCTAAACACATGCTCCCAGGTCAGAGCTACCCTGACCCTGCGCTGCCTTGCTTACCCTGAAACCTGTGGTCTGCCCATGGTCTCCCTTGGGGAGCAGAAAAAAAATTGGGATCATCCCTGAAGATCCAAAAATAGGGTGAGAGGCAGGAGAGAGTGAAGGGGTTTCCTTCTTTGGGGGCTGCTGATAGCTGGATCCTTCCCCATGCCAGCTGCTCCCTGGGAGAAGGTGGAGGGCATCATGGGCTGCATCCAAACAAGAGCCATGGCCAAGCATGAGCCAGGAGCTGTTGCTGAAAGGAGGTGCATAAAAGCATCCCTCTCTCCTTCGCTACTGCTGCTCCCCTCCTGGGGCCGGACAGAGGATGGCTCCTGGCAGGCACTGCGGTGCAGGTGGCACTGGGCATCGTGTGGCTGAAACAATGGGGTGGCCATGCCAAGGAGCAGCGTGCCCCAATGAGGCTGTCCCTCTGTCTGCACAGCCAGCGGGGTGGAGGGAACCATCCTGATCGCCGACTTGCTAGGACGTGAACAACTTGGGCGAGCAACTGCAGGGGGGCACCGGTGGCTGAGATGCAGCTGGGATGTTGCTGGGATGCAGCCGGGATGATATCACACCACCTCCTACAGCCACAGGGCAGGACTGGGGGGTCCAGAGACCCTCGGCCAGGGGTGCAGGCAGTGCAGTGGCCCTGCTTTGCAGTGCTGGGAGATGTAATTACCCCTCCATTGTGGGCTGCAGAGCAGCCTGCTCCGTGCAGGCAAGCAGGCAGCGTGCCTGGCCGTCACGCTCCTGTGTCCCTGGGCATCCTGGCTGCGCTGTGTCCCTCCTCGGGGAGGGCTGGCGAGCCCCAATGGGTGGGTGTGCAGGCAAAAGGAGAGCAAGGAAGAGCAGTGCCTCCAGATGCGGGGTCCCGCAGCCATCCCCAGTCAGGGCTTCCCGTGGGGGACAGGGGTTGCTGGGCTGGCGCTGGTGACAGATAACACTGTTTCCGTGCTGGCTGCTCCCTATCAATGTCATGGTGGCGGGCAGACAAGATCAGACTCCGAGCATGCTGTGCTAGGAGGTCTGTTGGGAAGGGGTCTCTGCCCCCTTCACCCCATAGCCAGCCCCAGGGCTCTTTATTTTTGCACGAGTTGTTTTCTTTCCGGCTTGACGCCATCCCACGTGGTGGCAAGAGTCAGACTAGGGCCCCTGTGCCTCATTTCCTTGCCATAAAACAACAAAGTGGGGGGCGAAGTGGTGCGCCAGGATGAGGCGGCAGGTCGCTGGGTCAGGGCACATGCCGGTCCGTGGTTCCTCTGTGTTCTTGGCCCCACCGGCCACCCCCAGACTGGCATCCCCTGGCTGTGCCACTGTTGTGCTGCCCTTTCCTCCCGGCTGGATCTGGGGCTCTTGGAGCCAGGGCTGCATGTCCGTGTGGTGATGGGAGCTGGTGCAAAGAGCATCACCCAAGTCTAGGGATGATGCCCCCTCAGATGGGTGTAAATGGCACCCCAAAGATTTTGCCTTGGTTTCTGCATCTCTGCTTTGACCCCACAGCCCCACTTGGACCCCAAAGAGGCTGAACCCTGCAGCTCAGCTGCCTCCCTTGGTCCCCAGAGCAGGCTGCGCATCCTGGGCACGGACCAGCCCCTGCCACAGCCCACCCGTCCGGAGCCGCTCGTGCCCGCGATGCTCCAGCCAGCGCGTGCTCAGCACCGGCATCATCTGGGGACCGCTGCCAGTGGGATATGGGACAAAGAATGGCTCCTATCCCCTTGGCTTCACTGGGGCTTTGCCAGGGACATCAAGGGGTCCCACTAGCCCCAACGAAGCACCTTGCTCCCTGCCAATTTTCCCTCCAAGCCGGGGGCAGTGCTGGCAGCGGGCACATCAAAGACGAGGCGTGTGGGCAGCGAGCAGGCAGCGTGCAGGCGGCCTGCATGCAGCGTGCAGGCACATGGCAAGGCTGTCGCCCAGGCACAGCGGGCAGGCGGGGGGTCGGGGTCACCCACCCCAGCTCCGGGCTGCGAGCAGGGGGTTGGGAAAGGCGTGTGTTTCCCTTTAAGAGGCAGGCCCTGGAGCTGCTTCCTCTCAGCCGTGCAAGAGCCCTAAACAGAGTGCATCTGCCTGCAGCCTGCCCGCACGCCTGCCTGCAGCCTGCCCGCAACCAGCGTGAGTTGGGCTTTGCCCCGGAGCCGGGGCTGGGGAGGGCCGGCACCCAACCCGGGGTGGTGGGCACCCTGCTTGCCGTGGAGGGCAGGGAGGGATGGCATCGCTACGGAGGGTGCCGGGCATCACCGCGGAAGGTGCCGGGCATCGCTACGGTGGGTGCACAATGCTCACTGGCATTGCAGTGGAGGACGCTGGGCCCCCTGGCATGTCACCGGAGCGCTGGGCTCTGGGGGATGGGTAGGCATTGGAGGCGTGGTGGGGCCAGGGCTGGTGCCCCCCGAACTGAGGTGCGAAGCTGCTGATGCTTCGAGCCTGCCCGGCCATGTTCGGGCAGCACGTGGCGGCTGCCTGCCGGGCAACCGGGCTGCGCTGGCCGTCGAGTGGGTGCACCCCGCGCCCTCCGCCACCCACTCCACAGACCTTGGCAGGTGGCAAGCATGGGCTGCGCTCCGTGGCCCGGTGGGCAGTGGCTCCGACTGCGGAGGAGAACCTGGGAGCGAGCAGCCCGTGAGTGAGAGAAGCTGGTTGCACGCTCCCCCCGGACCCCGGAGACCACTATCCTTCCCTGTATCGGACCCTGCCGGGGGGGAGCACCCACCCTCCCGCAGCCCGCCGGCCTGGGGCACCTTTGCGGGCACTCGTGGAGCTTGTCTGCCCAGGGGGCACAGATGTCACATCTCTCCCAGGCTCGGAGGGGGCTGCCGGAGGCTCGCCGGGTGCCGGGCCCCCTCTGCCGGCTCCGGGGAACCTCACAGGGCGGCAAGAACCGCTGTGAGCCACCCCAGCGGAGCCCCAGGCAGGGCACCCACAGCTCGGGCCAGCGGCGGGTCTGCGGGGCCGTGGGGCAGCCGGGCTTCCCTCACCCGGGGGACATGGTCTGGGAGCGATACATGGTGCTTGGGGTCAGTGCCAGCCGTGCCTGAGGCACAAAGTGGCAGCCCTGGGCTGGAGCTGGGGGTCCTGGGCCAGGCTGGCTGGATGCTGCTGCCTTTGTCCGGTGCCGGGGCAGCCCCGAGCTCTCTTCTCCCTTCTCGGCTGGGTTGCATGCTTGGCTGCCTCTGTAAACCGAGCTTGTGGCTTAGAGCGGGGCTCGGCCACTTCTCTTCCCCCTGCACCCCCAGGGGGTCTTTTCCCAGTGCTCCCTGTTCAAAGGACGCCCTGAGATCCCATTTCCCCCAGCTGCCCCATTCCCAGCTTGGTCTCATCTCCCTGCTCCAAGCCGGGCACTCTGCAAGCCCTGACAAGCAGCAATGACAAACGCGGTGATGCACGGTGTAACTAGGCAGAGAGGATGAGGATAGGGGGGACTGGGAGCCCCGGTTGCAGGGGGCAGGTCTGGGAGCACGCTCAAATTGCCTGCTCCCACCCCTGCAGGCAGACAAGCTGCTCTGCTGGCTCTTCCCACTCCTCTCCTTTCACCTCTGCGATGGGGTCTGCCCAGCACCACGTGCTGGGCAGCGCTGGGGCGCTCCTGGTTATTTTGGGTTGTTACTGCAGCCCTTTCTTCCTCCACAGCTTGGGCTCAGGGATCGGCCTCGCTCCTCAGCCATGCTGCTGCTCCCGCTGCTCCTGGAGGCCACCCTGCTGCGGTTGACCAGCAGCTCCCACCACCCCTTCTACAATGGCTTCTACTACAACCACATCATGAACGACAACAGCAACGAGCAGGAGAAAGGTATATTGGGGATCAGCAGGGCTTGCAGAAAGAGGGGCTAGCAGGTTGCTGCAAGGGGCTGAAGTCACCCCCTGCCTCTGGGATGCAGTGGGGATCCATCTCTTGGGAGGGATGTGGGACTCGAAGGAGCAGGTGTGGATGCTTCAGGGATGCTCAAGCAGAAGGGGAGGTGTCGGGAGGGAGGGGGTGGAGTGGCTGCAGGGAGATTTGGAGGTGCTGCTCAGCCCTGGATCCTGACCTGCCCATCATGCTTTCCCTCTCTGTCCCCAGTGGTTTACTTCAACGGAGCCAAATTGGTGGTGGAGACCCCCAAAGACCCTGTCTACAGCTCCAATGGTGCCAATGTCACCCTGCCCTGCCACTACCACTATGAGCCTGACCTGGAAGCCAAGCACAAGATCCGCATCAAGTGGTCCAAGCTGCGGGATGACTACACCAAGGACCAGGACGTGCTGGTGGCCATTGGCAAAACCTACGTGGCCTTTGGGGACTTTCGGGGCCGCGCTCACCTCCTCCAGGCCGGCCGGCGCGAGGCCTCGTTGGTTGTCAGCGATGTGCGCTTGCAGGATGATGGCAAATACCGTTGCGAGGTCATCGATGGGCTGGAGGATGAGAGTGACGTGGTGGACCTCAGGCTGCAAGGTGGGGACACAGTGGGAACCGCGTGACTCCCTCACCAAGCCAGTGAGCCTGGCCTTCCTGTGGCACTCCTTCCTTGGGGGAGGTAGCAAGGCAGGGTGCTCAGGGAGCCCAGTTGTGGGCAGAAAGGGGCTAGGATGCTCGGTGTGATGAGGTGGTGGCTTGGGGCTGTCTGACAGCGGTGTCTGAGCAGCAAGTGAGCCCAGAGCAGTCTGCTCAGCCAGGATGCTGGGGTTGCTGCTGTGGAGTCAGTGTTGGGGTGAAGTAACCCTGTGGCCACGGCATTTCCTGCCTCTACCCACCCATCCTTCCACTGTGCTGTAACATATGTGGCCACCCCCTCACCCTTCAGCTCTGGATGTCCCCAGGCCTCTTGTGATTAATCTTGGTGACTGGTCCAACCCCTCTTGCTCACTTGCCATGAGGGATATGACTCAGTCCCGGCTCCACTGCCAAGCTCAGAGCTGGGGAAATGTCCCCCTTGCTGTACCCATGACCACCCCCTCGGTCCCTGGGCCCTCCCTCCCATGGTGGCTTGTCCCCAGCAGTCCCTGTGGCTGTGGTCTGTGGTGGTGGTGAGCATGTTCCTATGGTCCATCCATCCATCCCCATGTTGGTAGTCCAGGTGTTCCTGGGGTTGTGGCCCGTATGTCCCTGTGATGCTAGTCCTTTTGTCCCTGTTCTTGTAGCCTGTGCCTCCTCATGATGATGGTCTCTCCATCCCCACGTCCATGCCTCCCTGGGACCACTGTCTGTGTGTCCCCAGGACCGTGGTCCATACGACCCTGTGGTGGTGGTCCATGCATCTCCATTACCATAGTCTGTGCATCCCCGTGTGTGCCAGTGCTGTCCCCACGAGGGTGGTCCGTGTGTCCCCAGGACGAGCTCCTGTGTCCCTGTGCCACCAGATGTCGCTGGCAACTCGCCGCTGGCGGCTGTCTGCCCGGAGCAGCCCCATCCCGCATGCCTGAGCCTTGGGCTGTGCCACCCTGGGGTGGTCCCTGTCCCGGAGCCTGAATTTGGGATGGGTTGGGGACCTTGCGGCTCCTGCCGGGGCCAGACTCGGGGCAGGGGGCTGCCTGCGGAGCCGGCTGAGTGCCCCGTCTGCCCCCAGGCATCGTGTTCCCCTACCAGCCTCCCCGCGGGCAGTACAGGCTCAACTTCCACGAAGCCGAGCGAGAGTGCCAGCAGCAGGGTGCTATCCTCGCCACCTTCAACCAGCTCTTCCAGGCCTGGAGTGAGGGGCTGGACTGGTGCAACGCGGGCTGGCTGGCTGATGGCACCGTGCAGTACCCCATCCGCCTGCCCCGAAAGCCCTGCGGCGGATTGCACCTCGCTCCGGGCATCCGCAGCTATGGTCCACGCCACCGGCACCTGCACCGCTTTGATGCCTTCTGCTTCTCCTCTGCACTCAAAGGTGGGTGCTGGTCCAGGGCCTGGGGATTGGGATCCTGGGGAAGATGCTGTGCCCTGTTGGTGGCATCCCTGCCCAGTAGGGCAGAGAACTCAGCCTGAGTGGGGAGGCGGGGGTGCTCCAGATGGGGATACTCTGAATGATGCTCAGCACTGAAGCTCCCCTTTCATGCTCCCCTCTCCCTCTTAGGAGAAGTTTTCTACCTGGACCGCCCGGCTGGGATGACACTGGAGGAGGCCAAGCAGAGCTGCCAGGACGCAGGAGCTGAGATCGCCCGGGTGGGGCACCTCTACTCTGCCTGGAAGTTTCAGGGGCTGGACCGCTGCGATGCTGGCTGGCTGGCGGACGGCAGTGTCCGCTACCCCATCGCCAAGCCCCGGGCCAACTGCGGCCCCGCAGAGCCTGGTGTCCGCAGTTTCGGCTTCCCCAGCAAGGGCAGGTTTGGAGTCTTCTGCTACAAGGAGAGATAAGGAGCTGGGAGGGCTCCTTCTTGGCCGGAGGATGTTTCCAGCCTGACGGTGCCTGGTGTTGGGTGTATCCCAGGGCTATTTTGAGGGTGACTGGGGGGAGGCGGGGTGGTGATGGGGAGGCTTCATTTTGTTTGATTTTGTTTCCTTCCTTCATATTTTCCACATCTTGCTCAGCAGCTGGCACACG
The DNA here is from genome assembly GCA_009769605.1 of Bucorvus abyssinicus. Classification (NCBI taxonomy): domain Eukaryota; kingdom Metazoa; phylum Chordata; class Aves; order Bucerotiformes; family Bucorvidae; genus Bucorvus; species Bucorvus abyssinicus. The sequence continues at coordinate 14,037,881 of CM020038.1, forward strand.
CAGCTGCTCGGGGCATCTGCTGGCTGGGGCAGCACGGGACCGTCCCTGGCATGGGGTGTGCATGAGGGTGATCGCCATGGGCTGTTGCCACCCTGCTTGGCCTCTGCCACCCTGTGGGTAGTGGCCCCTTCCCGTGGTGGCAGCATGTCACTGACACCTGCCTGCCCTTCCAGGCTGGTCCTGCCCCTGAGCTCAGAGAGTGGGTGCGAGGTAAGGCTGGATTTGGCCCTTCTTTCAGCCCCAACCTCATCCCACTGAAGGATGCCATTGTGCCTGTCCCCAAGGGAGCGCCAGTGCCTTATTTCCATGCGCCCCTTGCCTGGACATCACTTGGAACTCTGGTGTCTTCTTCTTGGAGTGTTTGGTTATGAAAAGATGTATTTTCCTGGACATCATCTAATAAATCAGTGGAGGAAGCCCTGGAGCGACATGCCCGTGTCCCCATCTCTGTCACAGCATGAGAGAGGGATCTGCCATAGAGAGAGGATTTGGGGATCCCTGGCTGGACCCCTGGAACTGTCTCATCCTTGGCTTAGCATCATCTCATCACTACTGGCTCAGCCCTGCACCCACCTGAGCTTCTGCAAGGGTCTTGTGCTCCCTCACTCACAAGTGTTTATTAACATCCTGGGTGTCAGGGCTGAAAGCTGGAGGGTGAAGCAATTCCTGATGGCGGTGGATTTTAAGCGCGTGGGTTAACCACCTCCTGGGCAAGAGCTGAACAGGAGGGGCAATGTCCTCCCCCAGGGCCCTTCTTTGGTTGGGTCTTGGGACAACCCCCCTACCTTTGTTGTCCGCAGGGCTGCACCCTTGGGTGCTGGCTGGGGCTGAGCCAGGCCCGTGTAGCCTGCAGCACCCTGTTTGGGCTCCCCTTCTTTCCCTGCTGCCTTGCCATGGGAGACCCCCCCGGCCCACACAGACACCCCCTTCCCCCAAAAAAACACCACCAACGAAGTGCCCATTCCGCTTTCACTCTCTTTATTATTTATCATTCTTTCAAAATAGGATATGTTCAAAAATATAAATAGGTGCAGGGAACGCTGGTGCCCCGCACGGTCCCCTGGAAAGAGCACGTCATCCCAGGACGGGCACTGCGCCGCGGCGGGGGCGACAGGGAAGCAGAGAGGGGCTGCAGCCCCCGGTGCCCGGGGCCCGGGTCTCAGCGTCCCCTTGCCTCCCTCCTCCCGCAGCTCCTTCCACCACAGCCCCCTGGCCCTCCCCACCCACCCCGCCACGCTGCAGCAGTAGGAGGATTCTGGAAAAAAAATAAAATAAGACCCCAAAAGGTGCTGTTCACCCCGGAGATTAAATAACAGAAATAATTACATTGTTCGTGGATAAAATCAGGAAAAAATAATCATCTTTATTATTTAACTTAACCCCCTGTCCTCTGCAAACCCACCCCCCTCCCTGTCCCCGAAGGCACGAAGATAATTGGAACCGGACGGTTAGTAAAAATGCTGAGATCTAATTCGCTTTGCTTTGGTGCTTGGAAAAACATTAATTTTTTTTTTTTTTATATATATACACAAAGGTGGGTTTGTCTTTAATATAATTTTTTTTTCCTTATATGACAAAAAAGCAACAACAAGAAGAAGAAATCGACTCTGTTAATATAACTGTTCCATTAAAAATCTCTTTCTCACTTTCCCCCTCGGTCTCTCTCGCCCCGCTCTAATGGGTGGGTCTGTGCACGGCTCTGCCGCTGGGTCTCGACCGGCTCCTGGGGCTCCTCTTGTATAGCCTGCGCTGGTAGTTGGAGGCTGTGGAAGAGGGAAGAGAAGAAAAGGCACCTTGTTAGCAGGAGCCAGGACAGAGACGCTGCTTGTCCCATGCTGGCTGCCCTGGCCCCTGGCTCCCTGGACAAACACGGGCAGCCGCAGGCAGTGCTGCCCGGCGGACGGCTGTGTGTGCCCCGGCGCCAGCCTGCCTCCCCACGCACAATCGGCCCTTCTCTCGCCCCCGCAGCTGGGGTTTGCTTTACCCAGGGGTGGAGGTGCCCGGTGCCTACCGGGAGCCTGGGCACGAGCATCCTTTCTGTGGATGCTTGTCCTGTCCCTTCCCTGTGCTCGGTTGGGAGGGCAGCTCTGCTAATGGTGTGGGCACAGGGATCGCTTTCCCATCTCACCCGCTGCCCTACCAGTCCCTCGGGATCAGCAGTTGGCACAGGAGGGGAAGCAGCCCCGTCTGGTTGACAGGGACAAGGTTTCTGCCTGATCTTTGCTGCCAGTCTCCATCGAAGCTGGCACTGCTCCATTGTGCTAATTTCAGGAGGGTTTTGGTGGAAGCAGCAAAAGCTTGTTGGGAACAGCCTAGGTCTCTTGATCACTGGCAGCTCATGCCAGGAACTGCCTGCAGCTCTCTGGGTCCGTGGCAAAACCAAGGGTATCAGCAGCTTGGTCTGCACTACACAGCTGCCCTTGGACACCTTTATTCCTCCTCTTTCCATCTCCTCCCTGGGGCGGAGGTTTGTCCCTTAAGCCCGTATCAACTTTCCCTGGCTGTTGGACTGTTGCTGTAGCTGGAATTGCCCAGCTGGACCAGAACCTGGCAAGGAGGCCGCTGGACAGATGCGATTTGGCCAAGACCGATGAAATTACTGGGAAGCTGCAGGCAAGCAGGGTTGGAATAGGGGTGTAGGCAGGCCTGGGAGTGGGCTGGGACACCAGTGGGAGAGGGCTGGCTGCCTTCAGCTGGAAGCCTGACAGGAGAAGGGTTAGGAGCCCAGCCCTGTCCCTTGGCTTAGCTCTGCTGCAGGGCTCCTGTCCGCTCCCAGGGAAGGGGAATGCCAAGGAAGGGCTCTGGGGGACCGCAGTTCCCCCCTTCTATTCTCTCTGCTGGTGCAGGTGGTGCCAAAACTCACCCTTTCAGAAGCATTTTTTTTTTTCTTCCCTTTCTTTAACTTGCCTGGGCCCTTGGTAAGCTCCTTGTTGCCCTTTTTTTGGCTCTGGATCTGCCCCTACCCTGCCTAGGTGAAGGACCCTCCAGGGCAGAAATGACCTGGGCTGCCCCTCTAGCCAGCCCCTATGGTCCACACCTGCCCAGAAGATGCCAGCTCCCATGGACCCATCATGGGGGAGCTTTCAACAAGTCAAGGGGACCATGACATCACCTTCTGCCTGGCTCAGAGCTAACCTGTACCCTAAGACGATGCTCCCCTCATTCCCAGATCCTTCTCCCAGCTGCCGGGATGAATCAGCCCCAACTCAAAGGGAAAGGGGCTGAGACTTACGGTTTATGCAGGATATCCGCGGCTCCTCCCACTGCCCGTTAGGCTGGCACCGAATCGTGGGCACATGGCGCTGGATGTAGCCTTGGTTGCACTGGTACCGCACCATGGAGTTTATTTCGTAGCGGTCCTTCTTCCGACCGAAGGTCCTGGCATTCTCCACCACTGGGGGGTCCCCACAGGCCACTGCAGGAGATGGGAAGAGACATGGGGAGATCAAAGTGTCCTGCCTTGGCTGAGTGAGCAGCTCACAGCCTGACAGCTCCTGCTCTGCTCCCCTGGCACAGGCTGGGCATGCACAACCTCATCACTCCTCTTCTCCTGTGCATGAAACCTCAAATCCCTTTGTGATTGCCTCTGTCCACAACATTCAGGGGCAGCGGGATATGGAAATTCTGTGAAATTAAGCAGTGGTTTGCCTCAAGCCTCCATTCCTGCCTCCTGGAGAGGCAGTGAGAACTGGGCATCACAACAGCCACTTGCGTGCATGGGAGGGCATGGAGCTGGTATGCAGGAGTGATGCTGCAGCCAGGGTATGGCTCTGCCTGGGGACGTGAAATCCCATCCTTGATGCCTTGTCTTATTTGTTTTCAAGGTCTCAGGAAACTTTCTCCTAGAGCCCTGGCCAACCTTTATTGCTAATTTCTTCCACCTCTTTGACCACCCTTTGCAGTGACAAACCCCACTGTTCATATTCACCGGGGCTCCAGTCCAGCCCCATGGCCACTGCCTGAGCCCCCCCATCCTTGTGATGCAGTGCAGGGTGCTGACCTGTTCCTTTCTTGCAGGTGAAAGGGAGGTGATAGTTGCAGGGGACATCGTTCCATTCGCCTTGCTCGTGCCAGATCATCACAACGCAGTCCTCACCCGCCGCGAAGAAGTTGTCAGGTTGGCCAGGCCGCCAGTTCTCAAATTGCTGCCGAGAGAGGAAAGCCTTTTGCCTAAGGCTGAGTCCTTCCCTCTCCCACTCCCTCCTTCATCCTTGCTGCTGCTTCCCTCATGCATCTCACCAGTGGAGACCATGGGTCGCCAGCTCTGCTACTACAGTGATTATTTCTGTCATGATGGTGCCCAGGAGCTTAACTGACCAGTTTTACTAGAAACTTGGGAAAACCATGAGCCTTACAAAGTTTAGGGCTGCCTCTACTCAATGCCCAACCCAAGCACTCAGTACGTAACTCATGGGGATCTTCCCACCCAAGGGGAACCTCCTCCTCCCACCGAAAGCCAGCGCCTGCCCACGCTGCGCTGCAGGCTCACCAGGTGGTGCCCATCGGACCAGCGGAAGTCGTTCTCCACAGCTCTGTCACTGAGGCCGATCCACTGGTAGACCTGTGCGTGGCCTGGAAGAGTTGGAGGGGAAGAGAAGAGTGGGTCATGGTTCCCCTACACCTTGTTGGAAGCGTTTCTTTGCCATCTCAGCTGTCTCTGCCCCTGCACCCTCTGGGTCACTCAGCTCTTTCCCAGTCACTAGCCCCAGGTGTCCTTTTTTCCCCACATCACACTTGTCCATCTCCCTTCCCACTCAGCATGCCAGGAGCATGGATCCACCCACATTGGGATGGGTCACTGTGCTTGTGGCATCAAGTGAACATCTTGTGGTCAAGCCACGTCAGCAACATGCTAAGAGTGAAGATCTGTCCTAGCTGAGAAAGGGCCCTCTTCTGTCTCATGGCTGGACGGTTCTTCCTCTCCCACGCAAGGGTGAGGCCTTGTGAGGAAATATCTGAACAGCAATGGAAGAAATTGTGGGTTTTATGTCATTTGGGATAAATCTGCCCATAGGCTCAGAGTCTAACAGATGGACCCCTGCCCAGTCTCAGGCTACCCTCAGCACTCACTGTTCACAAATTCTTGCTCCTCTGGGGTGATGATACTGCTCAGGTGGGCTTGATGTTGTCGGCATCTGTTCTCTGCATCCATCCAAGTCTCTCTCTCTTCAAAGTGCCTATAGCAGTGGCCCTGGAACTTGGTCCAGCCTTCCTCACAGTTTTCCAGGTCTGAAACACACAAAGGAGGGATGGAGAGGAGTTGGTGCATGGGTCTGGAAGCCTTCCAACTCACCTCTTAGCAGCTCATGCTCTCATGGCATCAGAAAACACATTGTCACTTCCACTAAAAAGCAAACCCTGACACTGCTGCCTGTGGGAAGTGCCAGGGAAAATTATTAGAAGGTGCCCAAGACACACGCAGAGAGGGGAGCCTGTGTTGAAGACCCCACATTTGCAGTAACTAGTGCTACTAGAAAACTTAAGTCATATAAACTTAATCCTCATCAATTAAATCCATGTCATGTTCCTGGACTCTCGTTTTTGAAGAAACAAGAACCCATCTCTTCCCACTTGTGCTGGCCTGCAGAGTTTTCTTGCTTTGGGAAGAAACTCCAAATCCTGAATCCAGATGCCCAGAATCAACACGTACATCTTGAAAATGGAAGAGGGGAGGAGAGCCCAGGTTTGGGTTGTTGCATCACTTGGTAAGGTTCTGGGGCTCTGGAGGAGAAGCAAGCCTACCAAGATGGGAGAAAAGTGGCAGAGGCAGAAACTTACCATGGCGGAGAGAGAAAATGAAATCTCAAGGAAAAAGCTTGGAAGCTGCTAGAAAAGTAAAAAAAATTTCTCAACTTTTCAAAACATCTTTTACCATATGAGAAACACTGAAGACTTGAACCCATCAATTAAAAAAAATAAAACCACACATGGGGAATAGCAGAGGAGAAACCACCAGGGAAGACCATCAGCAGCTCCCACGCAATGCAACACCACACATCTACTCCATGTAACCAAAGGAAACAGAAAATGAAATGTGTTTAATCTCAGCCTTTCAGATGCCCAATCTACCATCCTTTCTCAGGCACTTGATGCTCTTGGAGTGGAGGGCTTTCATGAGTCCTCAAGCCTCCCTCCCTTTCCAGTAAGGTTTTTGGTACTCAGTTTCTTTCTTCTTTGTTAGACTTGGTAGGTCAAAGCACTTGTCACCTTCAGTCACACTGATTCCTCCTAATCCACCTTTCTGGTGTTCTTCCAGGTGGAGATTGCAGATGCTTCATAGATGTTGGAAGAGTTGGTAGTTAGCAAAGGCATTAAAAGCATTTTCTGCCTTCTTCAACAGATTGAATGGATTATCTGGAAGTAGCTGAAGCTCTAAGGATTCTTGGTCTTTGCAGGCAGATCACTTGCACAAGGGGAGCAGAAAACATGCTCTGTCTTGAGATTTAAGACTTTTTTCCAGCAGCTCGAATGTAACCCCTTGTCATCACAGCCAGGGGATGGGACAGCACATGGCACAGAACCTTAACAGAACATTTCCTAGGAGAAAGGCTGTTTTTTTTCTTACATAGCTGTTACTTGTGGGGAAATGTGACAGCAATCATCTTGGGAAAGAACGACAAAAACTTTGTTCCCTGGTGGGGACACTGTCGTGGTGACAAGAAGAACAGGCTGTGTGCACAGATGGCAGAGCTCACCTATAATGTCCTGCTCTTCTTGGAGACTGACAGAAAGGATGGTCTTGTCTCATGGGGATAATGAAGATTTACATTCTCCACTGAATTTGGGGCACTGGCTTCTTCTTGCCTCTCCCAGGCTATAGACCCCAGGCGTCATGAGCCCATAAATCAGAGAAGATAGAAAATTAAGCCTGGCTTGGACCAAACAAGATCATAAGTAGCCGCAGGGTAGAATGTCTTTTGTTAGATTACAGGGATCTTCAGCAACAGGTAGCAGGGATGGGTAAATCAGGGGCTGGTTAGGTCCCATTAGAAAAGTGATGTTAAGGCAGCACAATTCCTGCCCAGTGATCCTGAGCTGCCTTCTTGTGGTCTACTCCGTATGTTCATATTGGAAGCAGAAAGAGATATGCAGAGAAAGGGGAGGGGAAAATCCAATCTGTATTATCATTACTTGTCCCAAGGTGGAGAAGACATTGCAACCATATTTCTCTTTTGTTTGAGCAAGGCAGGAGAGCTTCCTCTCAGCTAAGCTGATGAAGGTTTGGACTTTTCTCAGGTTTAAGAAAAAACCTCCGCAACTATTTTTCTTTCCTTGTACAAACAAAAAGAAGTATTAGTGCAGGTCAGAGTACCTAAATTTGGTGGAAAAATAGGTCACTTCATGTTTTCTCAAAGATGTACATTCCCTGCTGATTTTGCCACAGGAAGCCACGTTGAAGAGATGACAAAAATGTCATGCTGTGTCAAATCGGTGGAGATTCCTGGGGTGAATGAGGCTTCTCTCAGCTGCATCTTCACAGAGAGAAACACGATCATTTTTCATGGTTCAATTGAAGCATCCTTCCATGAAACTCCAGTCTAGCAGAGAAAGTTTGCCTAGGGTGAAGATGTAGTCAGAGGTTTCCCTGCTGTTACAGAGGAACAGAAAGACCCTTGACCCAAAGAGACAGCGACTTCTGTGATCAACATTGTTACGATCTTTATGGAGCTTCACTAAAGAAACTTAAAAAAAGAGAAAGCTGAAGAAGACACCAGAAGCTCCTGCTTAGGAATCTTAGAGAGCATGGTACTGTGATGAACAAACTAATCAAAATATATAAGCAAAAGTCTCAAAGGTTTTCCCTAGTGCATTTTCAGCTGCTTTTAGAGGTTAGCTTACTGAGATGAGGGCAGGACTGGTGGGAGCACTGTGATAAGCTTTTCTGGAGGGTAGAGCAGGAACAAGGTGGTGCGGCAGTGAGTAAGATTAGCTGAAGCCAGGAAGGCCGTACCGATCTCACACAGGTCCCCTCCGTAGCTGGGAAGGCATAAGCATTTGAAAGCGTCGATGCCATCAACGCAGGTAGCTCCATTCAGACAGGGGCTTGAGTGGCACTCATCAGTGTCTGCAAGAAATCAAGGGCTTCCATTAGGGCTGTGAGCAGACAACTGCACCAACTTGCTTCCTTGCTTGTTTAGGAGGGAATACCAGTTGTTGGGGGAACTTGGTAGTTGCTAGGGTCTGATTTTAAGACATACTGCCACTGCTGCTGATGGAAGGATGAGGGCAAGAGACCCAATCCCCCTACAAAGAAGACATTGTTTTTCTGTCAGTTGATGGTTGAACGGCACTCTGAAGAGAGCAGTACAAAATCAGCAAGATGCATCCAATACACAGCACTCAGTGTCTTTGACAGCTGTGGTAACTCTTCCTTGTCCACTGTCTCTGCCTGATGCATCAAACATGCCAGCTTGCTGTGTCTCCACCAGCTGTGGGTCTATGAGGAAGAATGTGGAATTCTCATAAGTGAAAGAAACATTCTGAAACAGATCTCTGTCTCCTAACTGGCCTTCCTGGTTGTCAGTGCTCACTACTAGTTTCTTCCTAACCACGATTTAGATGAAGTTCCAGGCCAAGAAATCTCTACTCAGTGAAGATGAAGGAAGTGCAGGGAAGAGAAGTGAGTTCAAATGTGGTTCAGAGACCCTCAACTTTTTCCCTTTGAGGATCTTAGGCCTAGGTATGGGTGCCTCTTCCTTGGTGAAGAATACTGGAGTGCAGTGCCATTTTCTCCAGACCTGTCCCCGCTCTGCGCTCTCTTGCTTGTGATGTGGCTGGAAGAAGCTGGTACCTCTTTTCCTGCTGTGGATTCCGTGTTGGTGGAGGAAACGACTCTTCCCATCTGGATAGATTAGCTGTTAAGATCCTTTTTGCTTTTCTGGAGGTGAAAAGAGTAGTTGGTATGGGAAGAGTTTGGCCCGTGACCCTCCAATGTTTCTCAACTTGCTAATTAACACAAGCCTGGGTAGTAAATGCCACCATTTGGTAGCACTTCCATCCCCTGATACCTTGGGGCAGAAGGAAAGAAGCATAGATGCTCTGAAGGCCACAGGTAGCCCGTTTGTATCTGTATGTTGTAAAATGTAGCTTGTGCTGGAAGTAAAATCTCTTCTCCCAGTATCTCTTCAGACTGAGCCTTAATCCTACCTATTGAGCTTTGGAATCAGAGGAAGAGTCATTCAGAATGGTAAGAATTCAGAGCTGTTCAACTCAGAAACAAGGAGGAAGGCTAAGGAAGAAAGTGGGAATACATCCACGCAGGTTAGGTCAAACGATGACTGGTTAGATCCTCATGCAAGATGTTTCGCTCTTTCACACTCGGAAGAAAAGTAAGGCTTTAAAAGTGCTGACTAACGCTCTGTGCTCTTCTTGCTCCTCAGAGAGGTTAGTGAGGAAACATTCAAGGATGATAAAAGTGCTGGCTTTGGAAATACCAAAGTAGAGCAGTGACTCCCCAGGGTCTGTGTTCATCTTCTGACTGGAGCATATTTGGTGAGATATTGTCTTCCTGCAGAACCATGGCCCAGCTGCTCAGTGTCCCCAGGCATATGAGAGCAGATGTGTGTTATACCCGACGTGGCTGTCTAGTCACTTAATGGCCAATGTCTGATGTGTCAACGAAAATTGACTGTTCTGTAACGTGCCTAAATGGAGAGAAAATTCCTTCTGATCATGGATGGTAAATCTGTTTGTGCTTTGGAGCACAAAGATTGCAATCTTTATTCGAGGCTGTGTCCCTGTGAGCAATGCTCTTACTTCTCCATGGCTGATGGACCTTTTACTCCAGTTTTGCAGTTCTTTTCTGAGAGAAGGGGTTTTTTCTTCTGGATTGCCCTTCCAAACATGAATGCTTTCTGGATTTCTTTGTTCACAGCGACATGAAGAGAATTCCTACTTCCACGACACTAATATTTTGAGACTTTCCAGAACAAAATGGGAGTCACAGGCCTAGCGGATGAGAGTAGCTGAACTTGGCTGGCTATTGCTTATTAGTCACACTTGGAGCTCCGAGAAGATAGAGAGCATAAAGGAAAATGAGGTATCCTGAGGGATGATTACAACTCTAGAGGCCCCTTGGGCTTCCCATCAGCAGTGACAGCAGAAGTCCAGTGGGCACCAGCTGAACAAGTAAGGAAGGGCTTTCCTTTGTCTGTTAGGCTCCATGAAGAGGAAAGCGTGCTGCGGAAGTGGGAGTAAAGCACATCGTTTAGCAGGGATTAATGAGTCTTCAGCTGTCTTCAGCCATGTGGACTAAAACTTGGCGTGCCCAAGAGCTCTTCTGAGGTGCAGGAGACCTGCTGTGAGTTGCCATCCCTGGTCTTGGAGGAGGAGAGAGCAAGCACACACGTGCAAGGTCATTGCCACAAATTTCCAGCTGGGAAATAACACTGGAACAGAATTGCCTTTTACAGATATTGCATATAATATGACTGCATATATTAGATATGCTGTAAAAACAAATCTCTGCATACAATATATATGTTATATATCTCTCCATACAGATACATATATATTTTTATATATGACACATAGGGAAAGGGTGTGTACTTGTAGGTAGTGTTGGAAAAACAGGCAACAAATACAAGTGAGACACAGACAGATTTTCTTCCCAGAAGCGTGAACTCCCTCTTCAGCCCGTTGGGCTGTTGGGGCACTGACCCTATCTCCATCTGGATGAAGAATCACCTCACCAAGCTGATATCGGGAAACTCAAACCTATCTGCTGGGTTGGAGGAAGCACTGCTGATTCTGGTCCTCCCAGAAAAGCCGGGACTTGGAGGTCTTTTAGAAAAGCAAGTTCTAAATGTTAAAACTTTCAGTGATGCTCTCTCTGGAAAACCCTGGCAAGTCAGTTTGTGGGTATCTCTAGGACACTGCATCAAAGTCACAGGAATTATGTGAGGTGAGAACTCCAGTAAAAAAAAAAAAATCCCATCTATGACACAACACTTGACTATTTACTTCATAACATTTTATATACCATAAAGGCATCCACTTACACTAAGTTTAGATCTTGATGAGATTAGTAAATCCTCCAGCTGAAAAGCCTGTGGCCAGATCTGCTCAGCATGGGGCAAGTGCCTGCTTCCACTGTGCTGGCTGCCAGGTACCTTGACACTCAGGGACCTTATGCAGAGGCGAGCTATTTATTTGCTTGGGTGAGCAGTCATTCAAAAAGTCAGCTCTGCTGTGGGAGGCAGCTCAAGTGCTTATCAACTGCCAAGAAGACCAGACTACTGCTATTAGTACCCGGCGCTAATGGACAGATGATGCGGCAGGGGATGCAGAGCAGAGGTAGCCCTTCGCTTTCAAGAGCTTCAGCTCTAAAACAAAGACAGGGCAGAAAATGCCTAGAATAGGAAGCCCATTTAGAACATACTATTAACTCACTTCTTGAGCATAACGCAAAATTGGCAGCTCTAGAATATGATTCATACTGCTGTTAGTATTGCCCAGAAGTTGCAAAAGATTAGTCAAATCTTTGTCAAAACAGCCTCTATTTTTTGCTACTAACAGGAGCCAAGGTCTAACTTATAGATTAAAAAAAACAAAAAAAACCCAAAACAAATTAAAACAAAATATCCAATGAAAATAGGGTCTTGCATCTGGAAGATGTAAACTGTTGGCTGGAGAATGCAAGGGGAGTTACATAGCTCCAACGCAAACTTTGAATTAGTTTCACCATTTTCTTCCTAAGATTTCTGTTACATTGCCAGATACATATTATATTTAGTCAGGACTATTTTGTTTTGGTGCAACTGAACACAAGTATTCTCCCAATGCCTTTGAAAAAAATTCACTGTACTAGATCATGGAAATTGGAAAGAGAAGTCCTTTAGAAATGAAAGAGAAATAGATCGGTTTTGCTCAGGAGGCAAATGGCACACAGAAGTGAGCATGCAGTGGCAGTGGTGAGAAGGAAATGCTTTTAAGATCCTTCATCCCAAGATAAGAAGACAATACTAGAAGCAGTGCTAACGCTTTTTAAAACAATACAGGCTGTGCATTTCTCTCAATGGCAGCCTGTACGGAAGATGAGCAAGAACACCCCTTAAACAAGGTCAGCTTTGTGCTTAACACAGCTACCAAGGAGAAGCAGCTTATGTACATATGATACATGGTGATGCTCTCACCCGAACCCTGAGCTGTACAGTTTTCCTGAAGCTGTGAGCAACTGGTTTAGAAATGTACGCTAGGATTTAAAGTCCTGTTGTTGTTCTGCAGAGAGTAAAAGGTTAGACAGACAGGCGAGGCATTTTCAGGTTGTCCAAGGGTTCCTGTTGTGTCCCTTGCCCTTTCTTTATAGGCCTCCTCGTAACTGCAATTATCCAAACAGGGACTTAGAGACCAGCGAGATAATGATCTTCTAGAGACTGAGGAAACAAAAATACAGGTACAAATTAAATTTGCTTTTCAGAGACTCCTGGGAAGTTGGAACTGCTGATCTGACAGCTCAAACAGCGAAGAAAAACATTGGAGCAATTTGAGGGTGACTCCTGCAAGAAAAGACTAGGAAGAGTCGGAGAAAACAGTTCTCTCACATTTTAAGGAAAATGCTAGCATTGAACATCACATAGCCACTTATGATGAGCAATTAAGTCATTAAAATAATTAACTACGTTAATTAAACCAGAGCCTCCACACAGCAGAAGGGGCAGATGCTACAGCTTTAAAAAGCTGTACTCATCTAGAGAACAGCAAGTTTCCAGGAGAACCTGTTGGACAAACCTTCGATTTGTCCAGTGCTCTTGTGGAAGGATAGCTGAGGAAATTGAGACATCTCTGCCTCCAAAATACTGTATCTAGAAATGTACTGACATGTATAGAACAGTGGTCCAGGACTGTAGGTTGACTCTTCAGAGAAAGGTTCTAATTAAGCTAATAAACTTCTAATGCAAAGTAGACATTATATCCAGGACATATCAAATCATCCAGTCAGCCTCAAATAGTCTGTGGTTTTGTTTGTCTCTCAGCCAGCTACTTCCATCTTCTTCATGAGCTCATACTCTTCATTTCACATTATGTGAAACATTATCAGTCAGGTGGATGTTTTCTAGACTATTTTCATCTAGGTTGATCTTCTCTGCATGAACAGAACTCCATCTTTTGGACTTCCAGGGCATGAAGAATGAGGAAAGCCCATCAAGACCTTCCCGCAGTTGGATTCTAACCTTCAGCTGTGTCGGGGCCGTAGGCAGCAGGCTTCCTGAACTGATTTCACCAGAGGTAAGCAAAACTTAACATAAATAGCTGCCATTTCAGCACATTTCTCATTTTTTATTCCTACTTGAGTGAAGTTTTTAGGTCATTAACTGGTCAGAGTGCTCCAAACCACAGCCTTTCACTGAAGCACCAGCAGGCTTTTTTTTCAGCTAATAATTATTTGTCTTCAAATGTTACCAGAAGCAGAAAGACCTGCTGAGCTGGCAAAACTCTGGTTGAAGAAGGCAAGCCTACGGACATTTCTTCAAGCTTGTGGGGTTTCCGTCCTCTCGGAGGCATCAATCTGCTGACTAAAGACATATGCATGTGTAGCCTTCAATTTGGTTAAATGCTAAAAAATACTGGCACTCCAAGCGTTAATCTTTGGTCTTCGTATGCCTCTGGCACTGGCTTTTAGAGAGAAGTGGAGGCTACAGCAAAGCAGAAAACCATCATTCTTCTTCAATCATCCACTAAAAAGAGTGCTGGAGCTGAGTGGAACCCTTCAACGGCAGGACAAGAGGGCAACAGCCACATCCTTCCCTGCTCCTCACTCTAACCTCCTTTGGTAAGCTGAACTAGCTCCACCCGTGCTTTAATGTTAGTCAAAATTAATTGCACTTAACGGGCATCCACTACATCCTACAAACTCTCTGCCTACAAGACCCGAATATTAGAACTGATCATCTTGCAAGAGCTAAATTTCAGGATAAGGAAGCTTCAGGTAAAAAGGCAGCCACAACACGGGAAACAGCAGTTTGTGTTCCAGCCTCTGGTTCTACCTTGTGGACTTTCCACGCACACAATCCCCAGAGCACCGTAAAGAGTAATGACCCAAAAAAGGAAATCTGTGATTATTTTTCCTGACCCCCCCCCCCCCACCTTTTGTCATCACTTTGCTCGAATTCTCTGGAAGAAGTTTGCTTTCTTGCAGGGGTGTTGCAAGTCCAGGGTCGATATACTTTCTTGCCACCTGGATGATCTTCCTTCAGACCCTGACCAGGACTGAATTTAACCCTTTAGGGTCACTGTAGTAAAGAAGCTTACCAACAAAAAGAGATGTTTTACCCTAGAATAGCTTCTCTGGTGGGAGCACAAGCCACGCGCCTGTACTCAAGTCTATCTGTAGTTTATAAAGAGTCTACAATTAAACTTCATGCAGTTGTCGCTTACCTCTCCCCATCACCTGCTAAGAACTCGCAGCTGCTACATTATCATCTCTGCGACTTGCAAATACGCAACACGTTCCAATTTCAGAACATTTTTCAAGCTTCTTCACACATGAGCTGCTGAACACATGGTTTTCTTTCAGAATACTTCACAAGAATGTTGGCTAACAAATACTCTGAAGAATCTGGCAATCGCCTTGTGGGTAATTTATAAAAAGAAAAAGCAGTGAAATAAAACCATACTTTGGGGCCAATATTTTCTTTTTCGCTGAGCCTCCCTGGCTAGTTTCCTTCCTTCCCCTCAACCCTGCCTTTGCTGGCTTGGTTTTGTCTTCAGGCTTGGACGTGGCAGTGGGCATGGCCTAAAAGCAGAGTCCGTTGGGTGTTCAAGGAGGGTGTTTGGGTGCTTAACTGCTGCAGCACCCTGCCAAGCCCCGGACACCGTGCCAGGCTGGGCTGGTGCTGTGAGAACAACGCCACTGACTTGCCCTCACCCAGCTTCTGTGCAACTGCTCAGCAGAGACGGACAGGGGCCTCCAGTGTGTTGTGAGCAGATCTGAACTAAGGTTTGTGATTACCTGTTTCCTCAGAGGGAGAGAAGTGATGCAGAGGGAAATGCAGTGACTCATACGAAGCACTTTGGGGATAGAAATGATGTTAGAAACCAAACTGAGCTTCACAAAGCCCTGCACTTACAGACCCTTGCTGAGTCCAGAGCTACATCTGCTGAATTAACCCAAAAGAAGCAGTTCGGGAGGTGATGTGGGAAAGGGGTGGTAGTAATATTATTTTTGCTAGAAGGAACTGAACAAATCTCTTTGCACATATCTTTTGCTTGAGCAACATGTCGTACACGAACATGCAGCCCATTGAGAACAAAGCATATGTAGGACCTTCATACAACAGCACAAGCATTGATGGGTTTCCAATGGGGCCTGTCCCCAGGAGCGTGCTCCTGATTGCAGCAAAGTGACACCAAGCCATGGTCAGGGATGTTGTGTGACGTACTCTGTTACTGGGACTGGGCTCCTCCCTTGGCCAAGAAGCAGCCACCAGCAAGCACGACAACATCCCGGCTCAATTTCTTCTCATTGCAGTATCCTAATGCCTCCACGGCACGTGGGGCTTGGGGGGGTGCTCGTCAGAAAGCTATCCAACTGTTTTCACCGTAAAGGGTTACTCAGATTTAAATATTGTGTTTATTTATACTTGGCAGCAAGGGATCCTACCAAAGACAGGGAGCTAAAACACAAAAAAGGGGCAGGGTGGAAGGAAGGGCATTTATCAGTGGAGCTGACAAAAGGTAGCGATGCTCTGAGCATTGTCTTACACATTTAGCCCATTCTGGCTGCAGATAGCAGCGTGAGACACAGACCAGAGGGGTGGTCATGCTGTGTGCCAAGGGGATTGGAGCACTTTGCCTGGTGCAAACATTGCACTCAGCGCAGCCAACTCTGAGAGCAGAGAATTTCTTCTCCAGCTGGCTTGCTTCGTCTCTTACCCCTCGGCACTGCAAAGCTGCTGATGGCCAGCCTCTCCTCCCAGAGCGAGCGCTGTGAAACACTCAGGGATACAGGCAGCAAGTCAACACATCACGGAAAGAGAAACAAAGCAGGACAGAGACTTGCAGCCCATCTTATCCAACTTCTCAGCTGCATCCACTAGACAGGGTGGAAGTCTCTGGTGGGTGGAGCAGGTTTTGCTCTTGTTTCCACATGAAAAGAAAAAAATTGTTGTTTTCTCTAGATTGTAGCAATGGCTTAGAGCAATTTCAGAGTGGGTGTGAATGCCCTAGTGCCTTCCCCAGCTATATCACACCCAGGGACCTGGTCAGAGCGGCTCTCAAGGACCATTCACAGAATAGTCTTTTTAGCGCCCCCACCTCTGGCAGCACAGAGGGGCAAGGTCACCTATGTCCCAGTGATGAGCTGGGCACCCCAGGGGGCACAAGCAGATGATGCCTCCATTATGTTCCTGGCAGATGCCAGCTCCACTGCACTGCTCATCATGGCTGGGCTGCAGCTGTGTCCACCAGGAACAGTAATTCAGAGGACTGACTGATGCCTACTGCTATGCTGCAGTGGGAGAAGGCCAGATAGGTATCTCCTGGTGCTTCTCTTGAACTGGTCCTCTGCTGCTCCCGCCTGGGGCATGTAATTGCCATTGGCAGGCAGGAGGGATGTCTGGGAGTCTTCTGGGGATGCAGTTATGGTGGCTGGATAATTACACTACCTGCCCAAACACAGACTATCATTTGTTAAGACAGAAGCTATTGAACATGACCTGTGAAAAACCTCACATGTTTATGGCTTCCCACCACAATCAATAATGTTCTACTCAAGTCTGCTTCTGTGTTGATGTTTTCTGCGATAGGAGAAGCAAAAAAGTGACAGCTATGCCCCCTCCCTCCCTTCCCTTCCACAGCGCGTTCCCTTCCATACGAGAAGACACGGTACCTTCTGTAGTCGGTCCTAATGCATCTATTGCTTCTTGTGAGACTTGAGGCAGGGCAGCAGTGGTGGTGGCAAGCAGGTGGGGACTGTCTAGAACAACAGCTGTCTCTATCTCTTGTCCTGACACTGCAGGAGGAGTGGGCTCTATTTCGAGCTGAGCCTCTTCAGGGCTGCTGGGTCCTTGTGTTGGTTCAACATCTGGAGTACTGGTACTAATTACAATGTCTGGGACAGAAGTTTCCCCTGAAACGCCTGCGATCAAGTGTGTCACAGCTCCAGATGTTGCATCAGGAATTTCCATCTCCTTGGGAGCACCAAAGGGCTCACCACTGGCCAAAGATGTGGCAGCTGTTTCGATGTTAGCAGTAGGAAATGTGGATGCTTCCCCTCTGTTTTCGTGGACTGCGGATGCTTCTATGCTAGTCTCAAGAAATACAGATGTTTCACCCTGGGCTTCTTGACTTGTGGATGTTTCTATTCTAACTTCAGGAAATGCAGAGGTTTCCCCACTTAATTCTTGAACTGTAGATGTTTCTATGCTAATTTCAGGATAGGCAGATGTTTCACCCCTGGCTTCTTGACTTGTGGGTGCTTCTATACTGACCTCGGGGAATGCAGATGTTTCCCCACTGATTTCGTGGACTGTAGAAGTTTCTATGCTAATCTCAGGAAATGCAGATGTTTCACCTCGGGCTTCTTGACTTGTGGATGTTTCTATTCTAATTTCAGGAAATGCAGATGTTTCCCCACTGATTTCATGGACTGTCGAAGTTTCTATGCTAATTTCAGGAAAGGCAGATGTTTCCCCACTGATTTCATGGACTGTTGAAGTTTCTATGCTGATTTCGGGAAATGCAGATGTTTCCCCACTGGTTTCCTGGACTGTGGATGTTTCTATGAAGATTTCGGGGTAGGCAGATGTTTCACCCCTGGCTTCTTGATTTGTGGACGTTTCTATTCTAATTTCGGGAAATGCTGAACTTTCTCCACTAATTTCACGGACTGTGGATGTTTCTATGCTAATTTCAGGAAAGGCAGACGTTTCTCCACTGATTTCATGGACTGTGGATGTTTCTATGCTAATTTCAGGAAAGGCAGACGTTTCTCCACTGATTTCAGGGACTGTGGATGTTTCTATGCTAATTTCAGGAAAGGCAGACGTTTCTCCACTGGTTTCATGGACTGTGGATGTTTCTATGCTAATTTCAGGGTAGCCAGACGTTTCACCCCTGGCCTCTTGACTTGTGAATGTTTCTATTCTAATTTCAGGAAATGCAGACGTTTCCCCACTGATGTCTTGACTTGTGGATGTTTCTATTATAATTTCAGGAAATGCAGAGGTTTCGCCACTGATGTCTTGACTTGTGGATGTTTCTGCGCTACTTTCAGGAAATGCAGAGGTTTCGCCACTTACTTCGTGACTTGTGGATGTTTCTATGATAATTTCAGGATAGCCAGATGTTTCTCCACTAATTTCTTGAATTGTTGATGTTTCTACGCTCGGTTCAGGAAAGGCAGATGTTTCACCACTGATTTCATAAGCTGTTGATGTTTCTGTACCACTTTCTGGCAATGCGGATGTTTCCCCACTTAGTTCACCAGATGCAGAGGCCTCACCACTTGGCCTAAAATCGTAGGGAAATGTGGCAGCTGTTTCCCCACCCAGTTCCTGTGATACTGTTGGTCTTGTCACAACTTCTACTAAACCAGAAGTGACTAAAGTGACTTCTGGAAGCCCCGAGGCCTCCCCACTAATATCAGTCAAGGCTGAAGATTGTTCACTTAGATCTGTGGTTCCAGAAATGTCTCCACTGATGTACGGGATCCCAGATGGTTCTCCACTGAAGTCTCCTGTCCCTGAAGGAAACCCACTAGTCTCCACAGCTACAGACCCTTCTCCAGATAGTCCTCTGTCTCCAGAAGGAAATCCACTTATTTCTATCATGCCAGATGGCCCTTCTCCCACCTCCTGCACAACTGATGTCTGTGTTACAACTTCCACCAAAGCGGTATCCACCACAGAGACTGTGGGAAAGCCAGAAGTGAGTCCACTTTCCTCTCCAGACAGTAGGCCACTAGTGACATCAACTCCAGAGACTTCTCCACTGCTGTCAATAACTCCACTTGGATGTCCGCTGATCTCGAGCACTCCAGAAACACTCCCACCAAAGTCTACATGCCCAGAAGGCTCACCACTGGTGTCTAAACTCCCAGATATCGTTCCTGATACATCTCCACCTCCTGAAGGCAATCCACTGATTTCCAAAATCTCTTTTGCTTCTGCCCCAGTAATTGCAGGGGTTGCTGTCACTTCCTCCAGATTGGCATCTACAAAGGTAATGCCCGAGTCCTCACCACTTCCATCGATACTAGAAGTAAGGCCACTTACATCCACCAAGCCGCTGACCTCATGTGTTCCAGATGGTTCTCCACTGCCATCCAGTCCTGAGGGCTCCCCACTGAGCTCAGGTACTCCAGAAGGCTCCCCACTGACTTCAGGCACCCCAGAAGTCTCCCCACTGAGCTCAGGCACTCCAGAAGGCTCTCCGATGAGCTCAGGCACCCCAGAAGGCTCCCCACTGAGCTCAGGCACCCCAGAAGGCTCCCCAGTGAGCTCAGGTCCTGAGGGTAACCCTTGGGTTCCGCCACTGGTATCCCACTCAGTGGATGGGAACCCTGACAGATCTCCTTCTCCACTGACTCCAATGGATCCTTTGCCCTCCTCTTGCCGTTCTGGTGCTGTCGTTACAACTTCCACCAATGTGGTATCCACAAGGGAGACTGTGGGAGAGCCAGAGGTGAGTCCACTTTCCTCTCCAGATGGCATGCCGCTGACTATCTCAGTGCCAGAGATTTCTCCACTAAACCCAGAAGGCAGGCCACTGCTTTCAACTCCAGATGGCATCCCACTAATTTCTGGCATCCTTGAAGTAGACACGGGTACATCTTCCTCTGCAGAAGGTAAGCCACTGATGTCAACAAAGCCAGAAGGCACGCCACTCAGGTCCCCTGAGGGTAGCCCACTTTCTCCAGGTAGAAAGCCACTGGTATGTAGGTCTACTGATGGTAATCCACTTTCTCCAATCCCTGAATGTTCTCCACTAAGTTCAAAAAATCCAGAAGTTTGTTCTCTGCTTGTATCTGGGACTCCAGATGTCCACCCTGATGCCAAAGATTCTCCACTGACTTGATGATCCCCAGATTCAGTCACTTCTGACACTTCGCTGATGGAAGCATTGGTACTTGTTTCCTCTGGTATTACAGTAGCTGGAGGAAAAGCAGGTGGACTCACTGGAAAAGAAAGAGCAAACAAAGAGAAGGATAGGAAAAATATTTACTAAAGTGTTTTAAAGACGGTATTAACGATTTCCTGATTGACTTTAGCTCCAAATTGATACCTTTGGGATAAAGGCACAAAGTCCTATGGGCTTGCAGAAATAATTTGGTCCCTTCAAATGTGTTAATGAACATTATATCTTTGACAACTATAAATAAAATGTCTCTGGGAAACTGACAGTCTGTATACTCGGACACAGGAAGATGGCAAGAGTGACACCAATTCCCAGGTACCAAAACCAAGCTACTGCTTCCTCAGAGATAACAAGTGGAAGAGAAAAAGTTTGGTGCTGCTCTAACCACTCTGCAGCTCTGTCCCCGCAGAAGGCATGGCCTGACATCTGTTTCTAGTCTGCCTTCCCCACCCCAGATACGCAGCAGCATATTTTGTAAGGTGCTCTATCAATGCTGGTCTGCTGGTCATTAGTTCAGTCCTAGACAAGAGTTCAATAATATACACGTGTAGCTCCTCCTGTGTGCGCAGCCTCAGACTTTGCTAATATGGTGCTAGTCATCTAGATTTAGAGGGAGTCCCCTTCAGCAAGGACACAGCCCATTTATTTTGGAGGGGTCCCAACCCTACAACACCAGCCAAGCGCAACCTAGGAGATGGGGAAGTTGTAACCCACCTGACAGCAGCGACACATCGGTTGGAAAGACCTCTGTCCCCCAGACTGTCTGATTCTCAGCTTGAGTGGCAAACTCTGTCTCCACGGTCACCTCCTCCCCAGAAGGTATTCCCTCCACTCCAGGGATCACTTGGGTTGCCAGCACATCTTCTTCAAGGAAGGAGGTGACCCCCTCCTCCTCAACAGGTGGCAGAGCTGGAACAAAAAGGTATTGGAGGGAGTTTAAAAAAATTCATAGTCCAAGATGCTGGTGAAGTGCTTTGCCCAAACCAGCACCTCAGTGTTCTCAACCTCCCTCACGAATTCCCTTTTCCCGAGGAGACAGGTCTGCATGCCCTGCAAGGGGTGGAAGGGTACCTCTGAAGCAGAAGGCATGATGCCGGGACAGCGGGTCAGGAAAGCCCGTCTGGTTGTAGTGCTGGTAGACAGTTCTCACACCAGGCACATCCCCACCACAGCCAGGACGGGGGCTCACAATGGGGTAGCGAAGGCTGCCGTCGGCTAACCAGCCAGGGTAGCATCTGTCCAGGCCCTGCTTCCAGGCGGCGTGGAGTTGGCCAACAGAGGCCAGCGTGGCGTTTTGGCTGTCACAGTACTGCTGAGCTTCTGGGAAGGTGAAATGCTCTGGCTGGGTTGCGAAGAACACCTCACCTGAGGGATGGGAGAGAAAACAGGCATGAGTCCCTGCATCCACCACACACACATAGATGTGGTGAAGCACACCACACTGTGCTCCACAGCTGTGCCCAGAGGAAAGGAGAGCACGTACCCTTGAGCCTGTCGATGTAGCAGTACACATCGTAGGTCTCCGAGGCTGGGCGCATGCCGTACGACCGCACGCCTGGAGAGTTCTTTTTGTCTCCTATGCAGTTACTTCGGGGATTCACAATGGGATACCTACCAAAAGAAGAAGAGAGGAGGTAACCCAAGGTCAGCCTTATGTACCCTGGACTGAAGAGCCCCAGTGTACTTGGGAGCAGGACATGAACACTTCACCATCAGAGGTGCTCAGAGACCCCAGCGTGACTTGGAAACAAGTCCACTTACAGCTTGAGGCAATGAATACAAACTGTCCTCCACTTTTCCTACCTGTCAGGGTATCTCACTGCTGCAGGATGAATACACAGGTTAGGAAACGGGTAGGACAGGTTGAGGAGAAAAGGTCTATTTGACACTAGGACATCATGGCCTGGAGACAACCTTAGCTCAGGAAGGCTTTAAATGCTGATGAGCAGTGCAGCAGGACAGACCAGAGTAAAGCCTCAATTTCATGGCTGAATTGTCCTTTTGGGAGGTGTCTTGCCCAAGTCACTATAGTTTTACCTGACTGTCTGGTCCCGCAGCCAGCCAGCGTCGCACTGGTCAAAGCCAGCCTCGTAGGCAGCCTGGAGCTGTTCAGGGGTGGCGATAACTGCATTGTTCTTCAGGCAGGCCTGCTGGGCTTGGACGAAGGAGAAGGCGTATCTGCTGGTGGCGGCACGGTAATGAAACACCACACCTGGGGGAAGAGCAGCCATGGTGAGACAGCAGATACGGGGCCCCCCCTCCACAGAAAGTGTCTTCCCAACAACTGTGCAAGGACCAGTGCCTGTCAAATCCACTTAATAGAGATGCCTCATTCATTGAGCTCTGCTGCATTGAGAGGAATGTTCTGGGGACCTCTTTAGCCTTCTCTAGGATCTTCCTACTTGACTTTCCCCTTTCCTGGAGACCACTGCAGCCCCAAGCATCAGCCAGCTTAGCCCTTCTCTGCACATGATGGGGTGGCTCACAGCCTCCTCCTCAAAGCCTCTGTCCTACCGTAGTAGAGGCACTCAGCCTGTCCATGACCCTGAACAGGCCTGCACATGTCCAGGGACATGGATGCCCTCTGCAAAGGCAGAAGCTCGGGCTGTTTTCAGCTGAATAATTACCTCTAGGAGAAACTGATCTTCAGGCTTCTCAGAGTCCTGGTGACTTACCCGTAGGGGAGATGGGCTGCTCAGGGAGGAGACCAACACCAGGGGCTGCTGTCACTTGTACAAGATGATCTTCCACTGTGAACGCCGAGGTAGACTCTAGACCTGGTGTGGCAGTCACCCCAACGACCTCTTCCACCGAGCTCACCTCTGCTGTTTCAGTGGTGATGGCAGTGCCTAAGGCTACGGTGGTGACCTCTTCAGGTACAGCCCACCCCCTTGTAACATCCCCCGTGGTCACATTCTCCTCTTCTGGTGCAGCCGTCTCTACTGTGACACCAGTGGCGAAGAGATCGGGCAGGACAGTGAAGCCCTCGTACAGCTCGGTGGCAGTGGGTGTGATCTCAACGGGCTCCAGGGTGGCGATGCTGCCGCGGGCCTCCTCCTCTGTGGCATTGCGTGGCAGAGGCAGCTCCACTTCAGTCTGGGTGACGGTCTGGACAGTGAAACCGCTGCCCACCTCAATTCTTGTCTCATCGAAGAACTGCCCTGGGACCAGAGTTTCAACGTCATCCCCTGCATCAGGAGACAAAGCAGCAATCAGAGAGGACGTGGTCAGGCTAGCAAGGAGTACGGTGCTGGTGCTGCTCTTGGAAGCTGGGTGTTTGCTGACTCGGAGAGAAGCAGGGAAATCGTGACGGTTTGGTGAAAGAAAAGGTTTTCCTTCCTCCGCTGTGGCTCTCTACAACACCTCAGCACGGAGGGCATGGTCATGAGTCAGAAGCAATGAGCCACCGCATGCTCGACAGCTGGTAAATCAGAGAGGACTTTGCTCTCCTCCCAGCTCTCCTTCACGGGAACACCGTGCCCATATCCAAGTCTGCACTGACCTCTAGTGCCGGCTGCAAGGAATTTAAGGTGGCCGAAGGGAAGTAGAGGAGCTTGGATAATCTCCACAGCAGGTCTGAGCTGTGAGAGAAAGACAGCTGGAATCTCACACTCAGTGCATGAAGTCTCACCAGGATCACGATCTCCTTCTGCTTTGCCCAGGCCATGGCTCAAGAGCTCATCACAGAGGAGCATGCTAACCCCACCACCAGGACAGCCAAGGCCACTTCCTGAACCAGATATATGCAAACTCCCACCTTTCCCGTCCCAAATCACTTTTCTGATCAAGTCATGTCCCTTGGGTGTAGGAAAACATGCTTAACATGCCACTGAGCAGGTCAGCCTACAGAGAGGATGGTGGTTTAAAGAGCAGCATAAAGCAAAACTGGGCAGATGAGGGAGGGATGGGACGTCTTAGATATGCAGCAAGGCAGGTCTGAGCTGGGGAGGATAAATAAGATGACACCATCAGGCTTTTCTCCTAATATTTCTTTCCCTGCTCTCATTATTTCCAATTCCATTTCTCTGCTAATTCATTTTAGCCCGTACCTCTCAGACCTCAAGGTATTCAGAGAATTAGATAGAGATGTTCAGACGCGGACCGGCTGTACTCAACAGATGCAGATGCATACCCTGAGATAACCAGAAAGTCATGGCTTGGCGGACCAGTCTTCAGCCTGGCCACATACCTGGATACCTCCAAGGCGTCTGGGAGGTTTTACAGGGCCTCCTGACACACTGATTATGCACACATCTGGGCACAATAGGTCTGTATCAAAGGGATTTCAAAACGTATTTTAGATCATTGTTATTATATTTTTAAAGCTGGGAATCCTATTTGAATGTCAGCCTCTGGCTGCCCTGAATGGACCATATAGCACTGTGCTTTGTCCCTTCTTGCTGCAGAGAAGTGCACAGTTAAAAGAAAGGGGGAGTCACTGGGATGCTCTTGACTTCCTAGGTGTAATTTTGCCCCATTTCTGATTGCCAGAGGCTGCTGCAGTCTCTGATTTATCCCAGCGTGGGGTCAGGCACATGTCTGTGCCACATGACAGCACTATACACATATTCAGGGTCAGACCTGATACTTTTTGCCTTCTTTTCTGTCTCCAGCATTCAAAGTCTTGAACATGACGCACCTGAGCTCTGCTCTCTGTCTCCGGAAGAGCTACCAAAGCTAGAAGGTGTGGGAGGACTGGAGAGAAGTGGGCTGTTACACCCACCTCCTCAGAGCCCCGCTCTACAGGTCAGGCATCTGTGCACTTTCTGGATCTGCTGCTTCCTACCTGAACATGAACAGGGGACTAAGTCCTTTGCCAGACCTGCTTTCCCCCTGCTTTGAAAAAAAAACAACTAAAGAAGCAAGAGGTTCTCTCTGGCCAGGAGGCTCCTGCTTGCTGCAGTGTAGAGACACATTGCTGAGTCCCACAGCCCTGGTGCACTCACCAGTATAGCAGATGGCATCGTAGCGAGAGTCGGGGTGAGGGTACCCCGTCTGGTTGATGTACAGGTACACTGTCCGCACGCCCACCAGGTTTCCTCCGCAGTTGGGACGTGCTCTGGAAATGGGGTAGCGGACGCTGCGATCGGCCAGCCAGCCTGCGCTGCACATGTCCATGCCATCCTTCCAGGCTAAGTACAGCTCTCCCGTGGTGGCCAAACGGGCTCCCAAACTGTGGCATTTGTCAAAAGCTTCTTGGAATGTGAACTTCTCAGAGGCGGTGGCGTAGAAGACTTTACCTGCAATCACACCATCCATAAGCACAGGAATTAGCTGTAGAACTTAATCCCAATTCCCTTTCTTTCCCCTTCCCACTCCTGAGAGTCTGGATAAGGTGAAAAGTCCTGTGTGTTACAGCTGAAGTGCAACCCCGTGTTGCTGATGGACTATAAAGACCAGAGGAAAGGGAGACTTACAGATTAAGTACAGACTGGAGCAAAACAGACCAAACCAGATGGAGCCAGAGGGCAAGAGGAAGATAAAGGACAACTTCAGTTCTGATGTGCTAGGTATTTCAGTGGATTCCTGTCACAAGCACGGGTGATGGACAGCTCTGATGTCACACCCTAAATAGATCACCAGAGACACGCAGGACGGCATGGACTCTGGTGGAGGTTAGACGGGCTCCACCCCTCTGTACTGCATTAGTCATTTGACATTAAAATTGCCCAAGGCCTGACAAAGAGACTGTAGAGAACATCTGGCCTTGCTGGGGTATGTGCTTTTCCATCTTTAACCCGTCTTGCCTCTAGGCCCTCACCCTCTGTATTTACTGTTGTCCGGTCTAGGCACGATCAGAGCTTTACCTACTTCTGTGTCTAGTACCAATAAAAGCCCCAAATCACCTTGCATTTGCTCTGCGTAGCAGTAAACATCATAGGTTTCATCTGGCTCGCGGACACCGTAGGTCCTCACTCCTGGAAATTCATCCTTGTCACCATAGCAGCGCTCCCGGGGCCAGTGGATGGGGTACCTGGGGAGAGAGGGTGCGTAAGGAGCGGGGGGCAGGACCCTGGCAGCCACAGCAAGGCTGGGAGGGAGCTGCAGAGCTCTGCGCAGTGTGATGATTTATGGCTTTTCCTGGGATATGGGGAAGGGGAGGGTGATCTGCTGTCCTGTCCTCCCTCCGATGGTCCTGAGCACAGCAGGTCCCTGGGGAGCACTGGCTAAAGACATGAGGCCAGTGGGGAATGCATAGTTGAGCCACAATTGTGCATCTTGGCATAGCATGTGCTTTGTTCAGGGAGGATGAAGGATCAGGTTAAAGCTGTTGCCCACTCAGCTGTCACCACCAGCTGAGGAGGAGAGTGGTCACTCTGCTTTCCTACTATAGATTCCCCTCCACAGAGAATGGCTTGCAATCCACCACCTCTCCCTGTACACCAGCAGTTAAAACAGCTGCCACTTAGCCACTGTCTCTAAACTGCTGTCGGTGGCTTCATCACAGAAGCCTTCCCCAAACCACCCTGCTGTGACTTTCCTTTCCCCTCCACCATTCATTACCTGACAGTCTGGTCAGCCAGCCAGCCAGCATCACACTGCTCATACCCATCCTCGTAGGCAGCTTGCAGCTGCTCGGGAGTAGCGATGACCGCACTGTTCTGGATACAGGCCTGCTTTGCTTTCTCAAAGTTCAAGGTGTACCTTGTGGAGATTGCTCTGTAGTGGAATACGATGCCTGGAAAACACAATGACCATCACTTACACATCTGCTAGAGAGCAACCAGCTCCTTTCCTTCCAAAGAAGTTGCAGATTCAAAGAACAGATACTACACATCAACTAGGAACTATGAACTATTTATGCTGATTGTCTGTATTTGAGCATCTCAAGCCGAGGGTGACTTGATGGGCTCCTTTCACGGGACCTTGTGGAGCACACTGGTGACTTAGGACAGCAACTGTTCTGCCCCATGGTGCTGTAACAAAGTCATGGTGCGTTAAAAGCCAGTACCTGAATAGTGGTGTGAACAGAGGGAGGAAACCCATAGCCCAGAACACAGAGCTCTGTCACTGTAAGAAGGACTCAACAATTCCCTGATACAGCTCTGTGCAGCGCTTCAAATGCACGGTTCAGAAATCAGTGGTGGGGCAGAGCAGGGACTGTGCTGCTGGGCAGATCTGGAAGCTGCCACCTTCCAAGGTCCCGCTCAGGACCAAGGGTGCAGAGTGTCAATCACCATACAAACACCCAGGAAACAACAAGAGGCAAATACACTTAAAATCTCCAGATCTGCTCCAAACATAACTAAGTCATATTTTTTTTGATGACGAGGGACCTTTATAAAGGGTGGCTATTGGTACAGTCTGGTCTGGACAAGCAGGCTTTAGGTCAAGCCTGAAAATTCACCAGGAGGCAATGAGGGGACTCCCAGCCTCCACTGTTAGATATCTACCCCAGTGCATTGTGAGCAGCAGCGACCTGCCGGTTAACTGCTATAGTGAGTTGCCTCCTTGTCCTACACTGAAAGCAAAAACCACAATAAACATAAGGATTGTAGGAAATTTTTGTTATTTTATCCACCTATTACTAAGATGGGCTTTGCAAGATGATGGGGAAAGTTTTTCCAGAACAGACCAGTTCTCCAGCTGAGGGAATCCCATCTCCTAAACTGGCTGGAAGAAATAAAAGCTCTTACAATGGCCCTGTTCCAGCTTCACCCCTCTGAGCACTAGCCCAGCACGTCCAGTCCACCTCCAGCCAAGGTCGCCTCGCTGTCTCTGTAACTCACCTTCTGCCAGAAGAGTTATTTTATTGCCGTATATTCTGCCATGAGTCATTTTACTGGTTTGTTTAGTCTGGTCCTCGCCTGCTAAAATAAATGTCTGGCCCAGGGCTTCTGCTCACCTACACATTGCCTTATCCGTGACCTGACTGAAAGGGTTTACGCCTTCGGGAAGAGCAGTACCTCCTCTGCCCATTTATTTCTTCCTCCCTTCTGCCTGGGCTTGGCAGCAAGATCTTGTGAGGAAAGAGCAAGAGCAGGATCTCACCTTTCACCAGGACCTCTATCGTGTCTTGTCTGTCCTCAATCCCATACATCACTTCACAGCGATAAATCCCAGTGTGGTTGGATCTCAGAGCCTTGATTTCCAAGGTGGCATCAGTGGGGATGGCAGGGTAGTTGGGCAAGGAGATCACCTCTCTGTACTCAGTGTTGAGCCGGATTTTCCCACCAGTGGCCACTAGCAAGACAACTTCGGTCCCATTAGAGAGCTTGCTCCATTTGATCCGTGGGGTCAGCAGAGCACTGGTGTCCTGTTCCTCTGGGATGTTGAAGTAACAAGGGATGTTCAGGGAGGTTCCCAGGACAACACGCAGGGGAGACTGCTCAGGTATCTTCACTTCCAGGCCATCACTACTGTCTGCCAGTATCCAAACAAAGCAATGGTTACATCAATAACATATCGAATCCAAAATATCCAGTGCTTCCATATGCAGCAATGCCTATATCTGCTTTGCAAACCTGCACCCACATATTCAGACATACCCCTTTTTGGTCTAGTCTGTTGAAAACAGCTTGCAAAAGGGAAGTTATAACCATCACTGTGGTTGCTTTTGGGATTTGGACCAGTACTGGATGTGGGAATGAAGGGAATGAAGGGCTCTACTGCAGTGTAGCTGCTGCCCATGCTACGAGATCACACCCAATAGGGTTTGAAAAGGGGAATGCTGAAATCCTCTTGGTTTTCTAGTGAAACTGCCTTTGCCTGGAGCCGTCTCCCTGGCTCCCCAAGCGCAAGAGCAGTGAGAGGCTGTGGGTACACGGAGCAGATCTTGGGTACACTTATTTCTGGCTCGGGGATGGGTCCAGATTGCAGCACATTGCTCAGTCCTGCTTTCCCACGCCCCAGGGCACGTACCTGAGAGCTCCACAGAGGTGGCTGCGGTGATGACTCGCAAACACACAAACACTAATAGTAAAGTGGTCATAGTTTACCTGCAAGAAACAACACAGGGAGAAAAGATTTATGAGGGCTGTATGTTCATAGGAAGCAGAGCACTGAGGATGCTGATGTGGGGCCGTGCAATGCTTTCAGCCACCCCTTAAGCCTCCTACATGTGGCTGGCGGTGAAAGCCGGCCCTTGGGGAAGGACGCTGTCTCAAAGTGCCTCTTGCTTCAGGAAATGAGTCTGTGAGACAAATAAATAAGATGCTCTGCTATGTACAAGAGACTGACGTGTTATTATAGATCACTTATCATATTGCTCTCCCATTCTCTCTCTTGTGATTCAGTCTTCCCTGTGGAGCAGAAAGACAGTTTTCCAACAGATTTTCACACTTATTATGTATTTACTCAAGAGGGACCATCACATCTGCTAAGCCTTCGCCTCAGAACAGGAGATGTCCCTCACCAGCATCCTCCATCCAAGCCAGCGCTGGCTTTTGGGCCAGGTGATTGGATGCATTTTGTATACCTTAAAAGGCTCTGAGGGGAAGCCTACCCTGACATGGTAGAAAAGCCAAAGGCTGTAATGCTTTGGGCCAGTACTCTTGCATCAACAGCATATATAGCCTTAACTGCAAATGGATCCTGAGCTGATACAAGAAATCCATGGAACACGATTCTGGGCATCTTAACTTCACCCTAAATATATCCTCTTGGGATCCTTCAATTAGTCGGAGCAACCTGCTACTTCTGAAAGCTTTAGGAAAGGAAAGGAGCACCCTCCTGGCATTGAATGGCAGAAGCAATATAGCGAAGCCAACTAAATTCATCCTAACTGGATTATCATCCAGTATAATATCATAAGATTTTAAATAGCCACAAATGCTCAAGCTGGTTTTAATATTTCAAATAAAAACCATGTCCTCTGGCAACACAACATCACTTTGCATCGCATTTCAGCACTGACTCAGAAGGAAGGACCACACCTACTGAATCACTGGTGTTTCCTTTGAGGTCACCTGTCTGAATATTGGCTGTTTAACTCCTGTGATCTGGAAAGATTCCAGCTGACATAAGCTGACAGGGATCATTCTGAATATACGCTTATTGACCTTGCAGAAAAGTCCATTAAACATCCTCACAGGCACAAGAAAAGGCCAAAAATAAATCTCATCCTGTACAGTCCAGCATTATCCTTTCACTTTTGAAAAAATTGACCTCCATGCACTGATTCATTTAATCCTGACGCATCACAAAATCTTAGCCTTGTGAAATCTGTAGTTAATAGAGACGCCTATACTGGCAGAAAATGAGACGGAACAGGGCTGGAACACATTGGCAGAGAAGCATGGAGGCTTGAGTTTGCAGCTGTAGGGATGAACAAGATCAAATGGACATATCTCAATTGTTGCTAGACCTGGGAATAAAATTTCAGGAAAGTGCCGTCCTTTGAGGGAAACTGTGACGTTGTGCATCTGTTTAGGTGTTTCTCCCATTAGGAATGATACCCACATAAGCAGTGTATTACGAACCCCTTCTGCAGCGTGACAGTTGATTTCACATTTTCCTTCTCCTGATGGCCAACACCAAGTCCACTGTCATGCTGCAGAAGAGGTCAAAGTGTTTGGCAGTCAGTACCTGGATGATGTCAGGGAGATGTGCCCATAGGATTGGCTGTGGGGGGGCAATGAAATGCCTCTGCTCGTCAGTAAACAAGGAGAATTGGAAACACCATCTGCTACGGATGAACAGTCTCAAATCAGCTTGGTTAAACAGCCGTACCCAAGAGTCCTTACAGAGCTGGTTGAGTAAATTGCTGGCCCACTGATGTTCATTTATAATCTGCGCTGGAGCACTGGGGCAGATCCCGAATACTGAAGCATGGTGCCAATAGTCAGCCAAGACACACAATGATGAGCCTTATAAATACACGCTAGTTTGATTGACATAAATTCCAGGCAAAATAATAGAAAATCTGATACAGACTTCAATTCATTAAGCACTGAAGAATAGGCATAATATTAATCTTAGTTGAGGCACTTGTATATAAAACAGGTGCTCCCAAACTTGGTTTTATTAGTTGGCATCATTCTAAGTTTGTCTGATAAAACTGCCTGCATTGTTGTAACATAATGCAATAAGATTTTGATAAGGTTTGACTTTCACAGGGTTCTGTGATATGAAGATATGTAATGTCACATTAAAATGGCTTAGGAGAAGCCTAGCGGGCAGGTCCCTACAAGGAGCCATCTGAGGGACACTGATGTTCAAGGAAATATTTCTAATAGGCATCTAGAGGGGTCAGTATTAGATCCAATGTGTTTCTGGAAGGACTGTATTTTATTAGAACCAAATATAAAATTATCCAAGGGATGCAGAACATGCCTGACGATGGGATGTTGTGTCCTAGAAAGCAGTCACTCGGGAGCGCTACTGTCATTATCTGACATAAAACCAAACAGGAATACCAGTCTGTGCCTCTGTGGTAAGCAATGGGAATCCTGTGCGCACGTCTGGGTTGGCATAAGGCTATCAAAAAAAGATGGGGCAGAATATATCCACTACCAAGGACCTGACGGCTGGAGGAAATGCCTTAGGAGGGAGACTAGGAAGTCTGAATCTAATTATTGTTAACGACACACACAGAAAAATGATGAGAAGTTGGCAACAGTGCACAAATATTGTTTCAAGCAGAAGCTGCTGATGCTAAAGGGCTCTTTGACCTAACGGAAAGTCACGCCCAGAACTAATAGCTGGGAGCCATATGCTAAGCAAACTCAAATGGGAAACAAAGCCCCCATTCGAAACAGGGGGTGATGGGTTGTTGGAACTGGTACCAAGGGAAGCGATGGAGCTTCTACCCCTTGGTAGCTTTGAATCCAGACTTGAAGGCTTCTTTGGAAGACATGGCTTCGGCATATGCAAGCTAGTGGGCTCAATACAGAGGAAACTGGATGAAGTTTAAGAGGCCTACACTGACAGGAGGTCAGCCCAGAACGGTCCCTTCTGACATTAAAATTCATTAATATGAATGTATCACTGTTTCAATCTCTGCTCTTGTATTATTCATCTTGCCTGGCTCCAGGCAGTACAAAGAATCATGTTTATGAATATCACACACATTTTTTACCTGCCTTGTAAGATCGAAGGCAAAAGAGACAACCTGGAACACTAATCCCCTTCCCTGCTCAATCTCAGCCAGCCATGCCTGAAGCCTGCACAGGGGAGGCGTCTGCGTCAGGCAGGGAGAAAGGGATGAGGGGTAAAGCTGCCAGTGGAGAAGGGAAAGGCTTAACCTGTATTTTGGGGAAATGTCCAGGTTATAGACCAATCACTGCTAACACCTGAGGCACTGCAGGAAACTTGAAGCAGGCACAGATTCTGCATTTTGGCGTATCTTTAAACTTTGGAGGGAAACTGAAGTTCACTCTCTGAAGCATATTCTTGTTTAGTTAGAGGAAAGCTTCCTACAACAACAAATAGCTGTGGGACTGTGCAACCAGAGCCCTCCTAGAGTAGGTCTCTGCTTTCACTATGGACCAGCGCAACATTGCCTGAGGACTGACTCCCTGGAATGAGGTTGTGTGTTGGGCTCAGATTATTTCTACTTGCACCATCCCAAAGCTGCCATTCCAGTGGATATCCTCCATTCTCACCCTCTGGATAAAAGGACGGATAGGAAAGCAAAGATCACACGAGTCTTGGGAGCAGCGGAGGAAGGCACTTGGAGGGAGTTCAAGTAGAGGACACTCTCCTATCCATTAGTAACTAAGTCTACCTGCTTGAGCATTAAATAAAAGCTCTTACTTCTCCAGACTCCTTAAATCAGGTACTTTTCAGGTACTGGCTCTGGGTTTTCCCAGACTTAAAGTAAGCTGAACAGCCCTTAGTGTCATGCGATAAACTCAGCTGAGAGAGGCAGGCTGCTTTAGACCACGATTGACTACTGAAGAACAGAAACAGCCTAGAACATGGAAATGGGGATGTCTGAATAAAACAGGAGCTGGCTGGCTGAAAAGACTTTTAGGGTCTGTGTCTACAGCAAGCTGGTGTTGTTCTGAGTCCCACGCAGTTGTTATTTCTGCGTACATTGGCAATGGGTAAGAGGAGAGCAGGTTCATCCGTGCACCAGTTAGACTTCACGGAACAAAGTGTCCCAAATAACAGAAATCCACTTTGTCCCAAAAGCTTAGACAAGCCCATGCACTCCTAGTCTTATTTGAGCTTTATGCTGATCTTTTGCAAGAAGAAATAATCTCCTATGATAACAGCTGTGACCAGCAGCACCTTTGCAGTTTGGTTTAGTTACGGAGAAAAAACCCCAGCCTCCTCTTATCCCACAGAAGCCCAGAGGCAATGGCTTTTCCTTGTGAGCAGTGGTTAAACAAATCACAATAACAATGTTTGGGGTGTATTCTGCGAAAGGGTTGACTCCCTGCCAGTAAAGAAACCCAACCTACTCCTCAGGGTGCTGTTTGCTATGTTGATCGCCATTTTTCATTCCCTTTAATCGCGTCAAAGAGATCCAACCCTGAGTGTCTGCACGCAGCTCTTGTTGGGATTCACTGTGCTGGGAATGCCTTTGATTAGTGCCCCGTTGTTACAGCAGTGGTTCCATGCTGCAATACTTCCACTCCATGCTGTCTCTAGTGGAGTGTCCAAGCATGTGATAATTAGCAAACAGCTGCTTGAAGGAGCAGTTCTGCAAGTAAGTGAAGACAGAGGTCTGTCTGAGCAGATGCAGGTAGCACAGATGACGGAGGCCTGGTCTGTCTAGTCAAGGGAACTGGGGAAGTTGTTCCTCTCATTCTAAAGCAACCTCTAAAACAGATTACATAGCGCAGACCTCAAAACTGACGATCTCTCTCCACTGACTGTCAGAGCAGAGGAGGGTGATTTGCTCAAGTGTGGACATTGTCTCTGCAGAGGTGTCAGTTCAGATAGGTGAGCTGTGCCCAAGGAGCACGAAGGTGCACTTCAACACGGGAGAACCAACCTGGAGCAGTGTGTGCTTGTTGAGGTGGGATCTGGCACAGAGGAAAAGTTTTGAGGGATAAGGAAGTGCCTGAGCTGCACAACCGAGTAAAGGCAGAATAAAGCCTGGAGCAGGCTAAGCAGTGGCAGGAATTCCCCTTGCTCAGCATCTTACTGTTTGACACCCAACTGTAGCCAAATGGCTAAGGAGAGAAGTGGACCTGAGGGGACCAGTTGGGGATACAGTCAATAACTCTACCATATATATCGTAAATAACACAGGCCTCTGAAGATAACTTAATTTGACTATGTTTTTTGGAAAATAATCAAGGTAGCCTGCATCTTAGAAAAAATTGAGCTACTCTGTGAGCTACTGAAGCCATAGGAGGTACGAGATCTCCACTAGCAGGCTCCTTATTTTGTAGTAGAAAAAGTCACCTTGAAGGGTTCTGCACACACTTTGGTGGAGGGACTAATTCTTGCAGCACAGAGCCCTCCACACAAGCAGCAATGATCACGCTATGCTTTCTGCAAGGTCCCTGCTGCAAAAACACCTTCCAGCCCTGCAGATTGCTTTCTTGCAAAACTCCATTTGCACTTGCTGGGAGGACAGCTGGAGCAGGTGGCTTTTGAGGTGTGAAGAGAGGAGGAGGTAAGACAAGTTTTGCAAGGTCACGGCTATGCCTCTGCGTCAGAGTAACCGTTCCTGCGCAGGGTATCAAGCAGTCTGGAGGAGCAAGAATTCAACCAAACTGCCACAAAAATCCCGGCCATCCTACCTTCTCTTACCAGGGACTGAGACAGAAACCAGGTCCTCTCCAGTTCAGCCTGGGCCAGGAAGAACTCAGGAAAAGCTCTTGCCTTTCCAAAAAAGACAGAGTTGGGAAATGCTGGTCGGCTCAGGAGCTCTCCATCCCAGAGAACAACTGTCCCTTTCACTGAAGTTTATGGCCGCTTTATTTCATGCCTGAGGGCGTGCTCCTGTATCAGGTTGTGTGCAGACTGTTCTGAACTGGCTGCATAGAAATATGTTTATTTGAGAAGCTAAGTGTGCGTGGAGGGAAGTGTGCACATATGTGCAGACAACTTTAATCCCTTGCTCTTCCAACCCTGTCCCCAGGTTTTCAAAGGACTGAAGAATCTGGGGGGAGCAAGAAAAGGAAAAGTCACTGCAGTGGAAGTCCAACAAAGTACCTACACAGTAAGACTGTGCGGTGGAAACCAGCCAGATGGCCCGTTTGCAGCGCAGTCTAACTTGTCTGCTTGCTGGAAAGCATTTTCTGTTCTAGTCTATTTTAATTGAGTCCCATCTGCAGTTTCTTCTGGGGCCTTTGCTTGTTCCAGACCACGTTAATCACCCTTGTTGCAATTAAATTTATTTTCATCACCCTTAATCCTGCTGTTGTCCTTTTTTTTTTTTTTTCAGTTGGGGGCGGATGGGTCATTTTAAGCTTTCCTGTTTCTCAGTTTTGGAAGACCTTTAATACATATACATATTGTTTCTGGCAGCTAATAAACTGCCACTCATTACCTAGAAGATATGCCATAAAGATATTTCCAAGGACAATATTTCCTTTAAAATCGTGGATATAAAGAGGCTCCTGAACAAGAGTCAAAGCCAGCACTACTCATTTAGCCTTGGATTCTTTCTCTTCAGCTGGTTTTCCATTCCCAGTTTATTTCCCATCAGGGAATGGACCTCAGTTTCTCTAGGACACATGGTCACCTCCACCCAGCCTTATCTCAGCACTCTTATTTTCAGGCACTGAGACGGGGACCAAGGTTTTGATGAGGTTTGAGGAGACACCATCACCCAGCAGGGACATCAGGAGGGTTCTCATGTATGTTTAGACAGTACGTCCCATGCCCTTGTAGGCTTTGGAGTCAAACGGTCGTTTCTCTTCTCCCGTATGAAACTACAGACCGTTCCTCTATGATCTCTACAAACAAACACTTTATTGTCCCTCTGCATGTTCCTAGCCTCTGTGCAGGACTGAGAGCTTTTCTGTTAAAAACCTCAGCCTGGTCCAGGAAATGGGAGGGGAGGGGGGGGGAGGGCATGTGAGGGGGGTGGGCAAAATGAGTTTTATTTCTTCTTCTTCTTTTTTTTTTTAAATAAGGCAAACTTTGGAACTGAAATATGGCAATAAATGCACTCCTGTGATTTTTCATGTTTTTTCAGCTGTAAAGAAAATAGGAGAAATATTCCATTCTGTCTGGCTTCCAAACCATTCTG
The DNA here is from genome assembly GCA_009769605.1 of Bucorvus abyssinicus. NCBI lineage: Eukaryota > Metazoa > Chordata > Aves > Bucerotiformes > Bucorvidae > Bucorvus > Bucorvus abyssinicus. The sequence continues at coordinate 14,074,056 of CM020038.1, forward strand.
AGAGTAAGGTCTTTATGCACAGAGCAGCTTGGATGCTGCTCCCGCCTGCTCTGTTTCTGAAACTGTCCCTGGAACAATAAAGTCCTTTCTTCCCCAATCAGAAGAACTCATGGCAGTAACTGCTCAGATATTTGTCATCGAGGGATATAGTCCTCCACACGCTGACAGTCCTGCAGCGTTGGCTGCCTGGATTGCTACAGGAGGTGGCAAACTGATGGCACTGAGGTGTGCATAAGGCACAAACCAGAGAACGTTTACTGAAGACTAGGAATAATGTCAGGATTTGCCTAGAGCCTCGGCTGGTTCCTGTCCTCAAGAACCCCTTGCTGCTGCAGGCACGAACACGGCCAGACAGAGCTCTGCTAACATACCCAGGTGATGGTATCTGTGTGCCCCCCCGGCCATATCGTGTGGTCCAGAGCTCCTCTCTGGCCTCCTCCATAAAGGACTAAGGTTGACTGGACTTTCAGTTCTGGGCTGCGTCATTTTCAGTGTCTTTATGAATTTTCTTTCAATGAAAGATTTGCAGTCTGTTGTAATTTGACTGTTTATCTGGTTATAGTGCACACACTACAGGAAAAGCTGAAACACCCAAGGAAGTATGGACATACAAGATGCCACAGGAAATCTTAGCAAAACCCATATGATCATATGCCAGGTTGATCCAAGCTCAGACGTATGGTCTGAAACAGATGTGGTGCAGAACACAAAAAGCTTTATAACCATTTGTCTATTACATTATCTACCACAGATTAGCTCTCATTCTCCCCTGATTTACACTGGTTTTACATTACATGTCCACTAACTTCAGCAGCATTTCTCCTTTTTCCCGCCCCCCACCGAAAGAGCAGAAGCAAGCTAAACACACAGGCTCCAGAACAGCAGAAACACATACCACTGGCTGCCCCAAAACTAGCTCTCTTGCAGGAAAACCAGAACTGTCTGTCACTGGCAATGTATGTGCTCATAAGAAATGTGATGTGCAAGTTCACCTAACAAGGCATTGGGTGGGACTGGAAGAGACACCATGAAGCCAGTCCCTGTCAGCTCCACAGTGGTAAAGATTTTTCCTCTTGCAGTGTTCCAGGTAGACAGAAAACATCACACTGGTTTGGAAAGTCAACAAAGGAGATTCAGGATGAGAGCCACAAGACCATGTGCATGGCTGTAGAGCCTCTGTAATAACCACATCTTTGGGTCATGCTATTGTTATGTCGTATGTCCAGATTTCTGGTTGGTACCAGTTGTGTAATATTGTGCACAGCCTTGGCTTGCATTAATGACCCTTCATTTGAATAGGCATCTCTTAGAAGACACAAAGGCTGCATCAACCTCTTGCTAAGGACACCTTCTACTGATGTGCTATGTGCAGGATGCTGCACCATGATCTTTGATGAGGCCATCCGTGTTGGGAATACAAGCTGCTTGTAATACTAACCATCCTCACGCTGCTGCATCTTGGACACAAAAGAGATTGGTGAGCAATCGCATCCTATCTGGCCTTTGCCTTATCAAGTATAACATGCTGCTGGTTCTTCACAGCAGTAAAAGCAGCCTTCCATCCAACCTGGAGGAAGAGCTTCCAGCTTCATCACACCCTCAGCATCTGCCTCTTTTTGCTCCCCATTTTCTCTTTCCAAAGTTGGCACCTGAAAGTTTTCTCTGCATTAATTCCAGACATTGTGTAAACACTGTGCTTAGATTTACCTAAATGAGGCTGTTTCAGTCCTAGCTTTCCTCCCAAGTAGATTTCCTGTCTCATAAATTCAAGACATGCACAGTTTAGTTCTGCTAGGAAGGTGGAATCTTGACTTGATCCTCCCTTTGGGATGACCTGAAAGACAAAATGGCAAATGGCATAGGAGAGGATCTGGGTCTCTCTGGCTACTGGCTGGAAAGGGGGGAGATATCCTGCCATGTGCTGTTCAGGAGGTAGTGACAGTTGTCCAAGTGAGTGTTACTACTTGCCATAAATAATCTGAAAGTTTTGAAATCTACCAGTCTCTTGGCATTTTTTTTCTTCATAACCCCAGAAGGTGGAGAACCCTCTTTTCCCACCGAGCAGATCACTGGCATTTTCAGTGGAGAAGCAAAGGATTACTGTTTTCTCTTGTTTCCAGGTGCTCAAACTATCATTTATATCAAACATTCATACGCACTCCTTGTGCAAACAAGCAGAGAGTCTCCTAGGAGCAAAAGAGCTTTTCCTCTCAAGTCTCTAGTCACCGGGACTTCAGACATTTTTTTCTGGCAGCAATGTGAACTATAATGCATGTGCAGGTTCTGCTACTGCTGCTGGAGGATCTCACGCACTCCGGTGTTTGAAGAGGGGTCTTTACCAAAACATTGGAGTAGGTTTTCATCAAAGTTGTCTGCTGTCCGGGACTAATATGATGAACCTCAGTTGTGGAGGCACTGGGCTGGCTTTGCCTTCCAGTTTATGGAGAGGCCACACAGTATAAAGAGAGACCACAGACTTCAGACTATAATGAGGGTTTTGCTGCCTTGGCTGTGTTGAGGAACACTGTTCTACTTCTCAGTTTCCTCTGCCAGCAAACCTCTGACAGCTAGACTGAGCACCAAACAGCTATGCCAGCTGGTACTAATCTAGGAGATTGAATGGTACAGGAAGGATTAAGAAAGAGAAGCAGCTTTTCACTCCCATCTCTGGTTCTAGGAAAGCTTAATCAATGGCTGGGCATTGCAACCCCTGAAACTCCCTCTTGCATGACAGCAGGAAAATGGATAGCTGTCTCCTCTCATTTCCTCTGAGACTGGCTTTCTCAGCCCAATTTGTCCCCCACTTGACAGCTTTAGCAGTGGTAGAAGATTATGTGGACCATGGAAAATGCGTTCCCCTTCACCTCCCTTCCAGTGACCAAGTCCCACAGCTGGTGGGCACTGAGCAGGAGCAGTGCCCATGGCTGTTTCCTGGCTGTACAAACCAGGGGCTTTCCTGTCAGCATGTGGAGGGTTTAAGGCCGTGTTAAAATCTCAACAGCTGTCTCTTCTTTCATGTTTTTCCTTAATATTTATCCCCAGTCTCTCCCCCAGCCATTGCCATCTCATGGCACCTGGTCGCCTTGCACCTCTGCACAATTCCTTCTTTTTTTTGTGTGCTCAAACTGTTCACGTATCTGGAGACCGTTCTGGCAAGCACTGCCCTCTTCCCTCTTAGCCAAGACACACGGTGTGTATTTAACTCAATTTAACTGGCTCAGTCAGTAAGTTCCCTGTTTATTTTAATATCACTCCATTGCTTTGAGGGGGACGGAGGTAGTGCAGTCAACTGTCCTGTCCTGCACCAGTTGTTCTGGGGGGATTTCACCATGATGGGAACACCGAGGGGTGCTCAGCTCTACTTGCTAGGGGCAGTCCCATTGGGCACCGACACTCATCCACTGCTCCTATTCACTTGTCAAGTCACTTTATCCGAACAGTAATTCCTGCCTTTGGTTCAGCCTGTTCTTTTCTTCTTGGGAAGAAACCAACTGGGACTCCAGGCAGAAAACAAATCATACTCTTGTGGTTTTTTTCTGCTATAGTGATGTTTTTCAACCAAGCCAAAATTGTACAGCGGAAAACAAAACATGACAAGAAAGAAGATAACAACAAAATAGTTCACAGCCAAACGAGCTCGTTGTGCATTTGCCACAGAGAAAGGGCATCCATCAGAGACCTCAAAAGATTTAAGTCCTACTTTATGAGACTGGCAGGGAGCAGGAAGGGAATGAGCAAGGTGATGGAAAAGATGCCTAAGAAATTGTCCTCTCCTAGCCACTGGCCTCTTCATGAAGGTAGATGTTGGTCTCTGGATGACATATTCATCCACCCAGCAGAGAAGATAATGGGACCCCTCAGCATAGGAGAGGGAACAATTAGCAGAAAGGTTTCAGTTCCCTGGCTGAGATTTCCATTTTGGTCAGTCCAAAACTTCCCCAAGAAAATCCTTGAAATAAACACTTTCTGAAACAAGCAACAAATGTAAAAGGATATTTTTTTATTTTATATGAGACCCACTGCTCAATCCAAAACTCAATCACAGCCTTTTGCTTTTTTCCAAAGGAGATCTCAGTGGCTTCACAAAACTGTCCCCACACCGATAGGTCTGTTCCTTTCAAATACATGGTGACACTAGCCTGAAGAATAGGAACACTGCACTTTAGAAACAGCCAAACGCCTTGACCTGAAGTATGTTACGTAAATATAGAGCTTTCTTTCTACGTAGACATGAGTTTATAAATGGGCTTAGGTATGATATTACTTAGGAAGCAACTGTGATGCTGTGACATTGAAAGAGAGAGCGGGACAGAGACTATTAGCCTCTCTGAAATTAGTTTCAGTCTAGGGTCAATGAATGCATATCAACAATCTTTTGATTAAAGCTCAGATTTCAGGGTTCCACTGAATTACCGTCGCACAGGCAGACAACAGTCCCTGCCTTAAAGATCTTGCAATCTAGAAAGAATGCTGCTGACCAAGCCTGGAGAAATGTGAATTTGGGGAGACCGCGGGAATCCTGAATAAAAGCAAGGCTCTTACATGGAATAGAAAATCATTTTGTGAGGTGTACACTGCAAAGGGAAAGAAATTTACTCCTAACGTAAGCCACAGACATTTGGAGAGCCACTGCTGCTAAGCCCAAATCTTCAGTTTGCTAGGCAAGATCCATATATCACACCTTCAATAAGAGAAAGCGAGACATGGAGGAAACCAAAACAGCAATTAGATGGGAATACTAAATTTTCTGAGAGGCAAATTAATTCCTATGTATGAGATGTGGTTGAAGGAGAGTGCCAAAACGTTGCCGAGCGTTTGGTGAAGCGTTCTGTAAGGGCAACAGACAATATTGGTTTTACAGAGGTATGCGGAACAGCTTAAAACCAACAGTGCCCACATTTTGGGGAGCAGAAAGGCACCAACACAGATCCCCTTGTAGGTGAAATAACTGCCTAGCAAAGTGTTTCAAACCAGCAAATACGTCCAGCATTGATGGAGGAGATGTGGCCTTAAAAATGGATCCTGGAGCATGCTACACCGGTATTTTAACTCAGACACAAAACATTAGTAAGAGAAACGGAATAAAAGTAAAATTTGGTTTATACTATTGGCATAAAAGACCAGTTCAAAGGCAGGTAATAATTATGATCTATTTTAATCAAACTATCTTGTAATTCTTCCAATAAGATGGGCAGGTAAATTATCTGGTGGCCAGATCCGGTTACCACTGGTATCAGTAGAAAAGATGCCATTCACCTCTGAGGTTAGCAACATTATGCCTGAGTTCTGGTATTAAAACCTAGTCGAGACAAGTAACTGCTTTCAAGTCCCTAACAGACAGCAGGGAGCTCTCTCAAAAAGAAGTCTAAATCCCCACAAGTTTGTACAGAGCACTCCGCTTTCAAGCAGAAGAAGAATTAATTCCATAAGTCAATATAGCAAGGAACATCCTGTTTGGCTTTTACACAGAGTGTGAGAACTGGATCTAATTGTACATAACATTTGGGCACTGTTATGGAGCAGTCTGCAGATCGTGGGCATTCCATAGCTGCAACTGAAAAGCCATCGCAGCGTTAATGCACAGTGATCCACACTATTTAAATAAACCACTCAACAGGAGTGGTGTTCAGGAAAACTAGCTGACAGCTAAATGTTCAAAACAAAAATACTCTCTAACATCTTGGATGAACATTCCTGCAATCATGGTTGAATGAGTCATACTAAAAGTTAATGAATTTTAATGGAAGCATACTGAGAAGGTGAGGGGCTACAGCTGATATTCATTCTGGCCCTCAAAGACTGGTCCATGCAAACCCCAGGCTTGTCCAGCCCATGTCTGGGGCCTCTTGAGCAGCCTGTGCAGCACTGAGGATGTTCAAAAGCCATGTTGGACATCCTCTTCCCTTGGGCTATTTGCTCTGTGCTTGCTCTCTGCAAGACTCAATGCAATCTCCTTCCTACCCTAAGGAAGTTGCAAAAGAGAGTGAGAAGTATAAACAAGTATTTTGGAGAGCAAGAGAAACGAGCCCAACCGGTTGTTAACAAAATTAGCAGAAGGCTTCTAAACCAAGCTTTAAAAGATCTTGAATATGAGGTTACGATGCAACATCAAAAGATGCAGCGCACTCTCGTGAGATGCTGTGAGAGTTCTGGGAATGTCAAAATTGTTGAGTAAAACTGATAGCCTGCCAAATGGTCCACGGTATTTCAGAATTTAAAGATGCAAATGGCTGAGCGAGGCACCTAATGGAATTTGCAGAAAGGCTTCTTTGTGTCTTCAGGCACTCTGCCGCCTCTGCAAAACGTGGCCTTCAGTCCCTAAAGCAACTTCTGGAAAAAGACATAATTTTATAACAGAGATAAATCCAATCAGCTATCTGAGTGTCTAATGACCCTGATACACAATCAGTTTCAAAATATTATTGTTTAATTACACCAACAGCAGAGATGAGAGAGACATCTCTGATGGATGAGGCACTGCAGATCTACAGATCTAAATGCGGTTACAGAACAGAGAGCAATCCATTTGCAGAATAGAAGAAACTGGAGAAAAACTGTGTCAGGATTGAAGAGAAGGTGCCACCCAACGTGTTTGAGTATCTCCACTTTCAGCAATACACATAATGGAGAGGTGAGTAAAGCTTCAGCGGTGCTCTGAGACTGCAGTATCAGAAAGATGTTTCCATTTCAAGCATGAGCAAACCCAACATTCTCGTCTTTGCTGCTAGACTGAAGCTGCCAAAACACCCTCACTCTAACAACAAGTGAACAGCTGAGCTGCCGTGGAGGATGCAGGGGAGCAAGGAGCTGTAGCACCTAGGAAAGAGAAGGCTGAGAATAATGTTCACAAGGTACACAGGTTTGTGTTGGTCTGATGTGCTTATTCAAAGCAGGAGGCCAGTGGCAATCGTATGAAACTGGCCAAAACCAGAGCAGAAGTGAGGTGGCCTGTGTGGACTGAAAAGCTGGAAAGGGGGCTTGTGTTAGCCAAGGAATATTTATTTTCCAGTGTTCTCAGCTGCTCTTGGATATACCACCTCTGCTTACAAACCTCACCTTGACTAAAGGAGAGCATCGGTGGGGCTAGCAGAAGGAAGAACAGAAGATTACTATCTCTTTGAAATGGGGTCTTTAGGGGAAAATACACGTTCCTTAATGGAGAGTGTAGGTGAAGACTGAGGGGCGCTTTCCCTGTGTTCTTCAACACGAATGCCGCTAGGTACTGTAGACAAGACTGAGCTGACTGCCACCCAGCTAAGCACCATGAACATGGAAGATTTTGTGGCGCACGCTGAACTCAGTGTTGTCTTGGTCCAGGTAATGATGGCACCTGGGCTAACTAATTCAAAGGTACTTTGGGTATGTCAGTGAGAGCTGGAAGCACAGCATTGAAGATGAACTGAAATGAAGATCTGGGTAGACTCTGAGATCCTCACGCCTGTAATGCACGTGCCGGCCTGGATACAGCAAGAGAATGGCCCCAAACAGCACTCACGGATGTCAGAAAGCTGTGAAGGAAGGTACACGTGCCTATGGGTGTACCCACATGGGAATAATCACACAGATGAAATGGGTACAACACTACAGGGTGCTGCAGCCTCAGGGGCACGCTGGGGTTGGTCTGGAGCATTTCAAAACGCTGGACAGATTTAGAGCTCAACAATAAGTGCAATGAAGAACCCTCGGTCCTCTGCTAAAGAAGACTCAACGTTATCGGTGGTGCTGAATCATTTCTTGCTGTCCTGTAACATGTTGATGTTGATGCTCAACATGTCCATGTTGAGCCTGAAAGGTGATCTCTGCTGTTAGCCAGCATCAAGGGGTTTTTAGGAGGCAAACTGCAGGCACTCTGGGACTTGTGAAGGGACAAGCATTTTGCCCTGTCTCTGGCAAAGTGGCTCGTGATCTTGAAGGACACCAGAAGGGTCAAGATCCCATGGGCTAGCTGGCCAAGCAAAAGGGTGATCCCCTTTCTCTGCTGACACTCAGTGATGGCTGCAGGACAGCTCCAGCTCTGAGCACCCTAGTTTTTGAGAGAAGGCCCAAGTAACCTTGATGAAGGGCTGAACTGGGAGCCCAGCATCCTCCCCTGCACAGCCCTGCTGTGCCATCTAATGCCAGTGTAGTAGGCAGTATTAGTAGACTAAGTACCCTGCAGTCTGAGAGTATCACTTACCTATCAATTACTATGAATCAGTGGGGTATTATTTATACCATAAGTACTATACAAAACAGCAGGGTAATATTTAGAGGGCAAATACTACAGAGAGCAAAGCTGCAATTTGTTCTGCAACAGCAGGATGTTCTGTGCACTTCAGATCTGAGCAGAATTAGGGAGACACTTACATACCAGCTACTGTATGAGGACAAGGTATTATTTAAACCCCAGATACAATGGTAGGGAAAGAGTATTATTTACCAACCAGACTGAAAGCAACAGCAGCAGTGGCAGTAACTGCACTGTATAATTTACAACAGAGGAAAAGACATCATTTGCAGACCGGTTATTACAGAATGGGAGGGTATCTGTTACGTTACAGCACTGAAGTATTACTTTGAAGCCGAGCGCTGTAGAGGTACAGGGTATTATTTATACACCAAACACCATAGAAACTGGTTTTCTGGGGTAATAGTGACATTTAATCATTTATGTGAAAGCCATCCTGTAATTTCCAATATGTGAACTACGTGATTATTTCAACCTTGAAACTGTGGCATAGATGATGTAATGTTAATTCCACTTAGATCTACGGCTGCTGTACCACAAGACTGCTAAGCCGGACTAATTTTCTGAAGCCAATACATTTGTGCCAGCAAAACTACTGAATCTACCCCTGCCCTGTGCGAAGCCTGCGGATTTCCAGTGTCGTGGTGGAGTGTTTATCCCTGACCCTCTGCAGGATCCCAGCAGGAGCAGCAGCTTTTGCTGCGGATTACAGGTTATTCAATCCCCAGTGCTGCATCTGCTCTCCCAGTGGAGGTATGAATGATGGACGGGAGCTCCAGCACCGTCATTTCCACCTGCCTATCAGCTGCTGGCCTCCACATTTCCTTTACATCCCTTTTTTCCTCCAGTCTGTGATGTAACCTCAGCCACAGAATGTTCCCTTGTTACTCCTTGTTAGTTCCCCCTATGGAATTTTTTTCCCTGACAAATTATTCCTATTTAAATTTCCCTTTTATTAAGTCAAATCTGTATCTCCCGCAGCCATCACAGACAATTCCTTCTGTCCTTCAGTGGTTTTCTACACTACTGCTAATAAAGTGTCCAGGTCCTCTGCCCAGTGCTAACCAAGGGCATTTGAGAAACCAAAGGCACATGGAAATTGCCAGACCAGAAGAAACCAATGGTGTGTCCAGGCCAGTATCCTGTCTTGGGCAAGACCTATATCACCAGCTTCAGAGCAAAGTTCTCATCATCGAAAAATAGGGAATAAATTGCTGAGGAGGAAGTTTCTTTTTAACACTAGGCATTTAGTGGTTACCTTATGCCTTGAAGCATGAGTATTTACATCCCGTATACTCCCGCTAATGTAAGCCAGGTTTATTGGGCATGGCTTAATAGACAGTTTTGCTCCTCTCAGGCCTAACGCATGAGCACTACCCTGCCAGAAGAGATTTCCTGTCCTGATCACTTTGTTCCTACAATACAACAGGGTTGCTCTCACAGATGCTCTTTTGTCTTGCGTCGCCCCACATAACTCCTGTTGAAGCCAGTGCCTTTCCTCCAGGACCTGCTCTATCCATGGCTAGGCATGGAGCAAGGCTGGGGTCAGCTCCTTCCACCCCTGTGCAGCACAAAGGTGTGTTAGAAGATCCCTGGCTCCCCTGTAGTTCCCTGGTAACATGGGGGCAACCAGGATTATCCCTGTGTTCAAGGTTCACGTAGTGCCACACTAACTGTCATAGTCAGGTCAAACAGCACAGATCTGCCTTTCCTGGGACATCCCATCACCCAAGTTCCTCACAGCAATCACTGCACCTTTCCATCATAAGCCTCCACACTCTCCAAGTGTGGTTGTCATAAGGTGACAACATGGTGGGGACTGAGCAACAAGGTAGGACTCTACATCTGAGTTCATTCTGGGTATTTCTCGGAGATCTCCCTGCTTTGAGTGACCCAGGTGTCCTCTGGCTTGCACTGGGCTTTGTAGAAAACCAAGAATTGCCATGCCTTGGTTGCATAAAGAACAACTACAATGGTGAAAACCCAGATGATTATGCTTGTCAGAGGTCTCCCATTCCACTGCTTCCACCTCTTGCTCCCTTCTCTTAGCAGTGTCCTTTCTGTGGCCTCTGCTCTGTCTTCCCCTCCAACTCCCAAGTACAGCAAGTTCCCCCCCAGCCAGTCCCAGGGAAAGGCAGAGCCATGGAAACCCACAGGCAAAGCCGTCTCCCAGACTGCTTCCATGCAGCTTATCCAGCAGCAATGGGGACCTGGTGGCTTCTGGACTTCACTGCATGGCCAAGGTGCTCAAGTCACATCACCCTCATCCTCACTTGGTTGCGGGGGCAGTGGGAAGGCACCGTCTGCCTCTTGTCAATGGGCTGAAGCCATTGGGAGTGTTAGATCACTAAAGCCGATTGGGCTTGTAAAGCAGGGGAAGGAAATTGGAGCGAGGTGGTCCATGGGGCTGCTCCTTAACACCTCGGGGCATTTCAACAGCTAAAGCACATGGAGGCTCTTGGGGTACCCAAGCGAATGATTCTGGTATTTCTCATCCTTTCCCCCCACCCCTTTCTGTTCTCTGGTCTGTACAGAGCGATCGCCAGGGAATGGGAATGTCATGCAAAAGAGAATGGAAATTTTTCTTAAAAAGGAAAAGCGCAGTGAAAAGAGCATAGATGAAAATATCTCGGTGTGAAGCGTCTCAAAAAAGGCTGCGCAGGTAGCACGACAAAACCCCCTGCCTATTCATCAGGCCAACAAAAAGCTTCTTTAGATTTATACTGTGAGTCCATTGAGAGGGAGGGGAGGCAGCGCTCACACCCCCGCCCTTGTGCACACAGGCAGAGCCCGCAGACCTGCCCCGCACACACAGGCTGAGCTGTTCTGCCCCCTCACAAGGAAGCACTGAGTTTTTAAAAGTAAACTGTAAGGTTTCCGTTGTTGCACTGGGCTCAAGTATTTCTTTTTTTTAAATATATAACAGCTCCCTCTCTTTGCCGTCTCTCTCTCTCTTTCACTCTTTAAACACCTCCGGCTGCTCTGGGCTGCTCGGCAGCCGTCGCGCGCTGGCTCCGTATGTGGTCCAGACCCGCTATGAACACGGCTTTTGTTGCTGCTGCTGGGAAGCTGCCTGAGAGCGGCACACACAGCCCGGCTTGTTTCACACGTGGAGGCTGCAGTGGATTTGGGGGGAGAAAGGAGGAGGAGGAAGAGAGTGGCTTGGGGAAGGTTGTCTTGTGGTAGAGCAGCCGTCCCACCACTGGTGAGGGAAAGGGGGAAGCGAGGAGACGGAGGAGGGTGGAGGTGGAAAAGATGTCTCAGGCAGCTAAGAAAGGTCCTGTTGATTTTTAAAATGGGACTAGTTGGTCCTCTACCAGCCCATGTTGCTGCTGGGTCAGCATGGAAAGGCAATGAAGTCACTGGATCTGTGCAACTTCTGTTTGCAGAAGATCTGCCCCAGAGACAGAAGAGCAGAGAAAAGACCAATAATGGAGTGGATTTTGGAGTCCCGAGGGTTTCTGACCATTATGTGCATCCCTGGGTGATACCAGAGCACTGAACAACAACCTGGTTTCTCTTTTCATTTACACATTCATGCAGTCAGTCGTTTCTGTCTTTTAGGTGGTACCATCCATACCCTTCTTCTCTAAACCCCTTAATGGTCATCTTTCACAGTGATGAGCTGCTGTTTGCTCTGACAGTGCTAAGTCTGCTGAATGTTATTTAATATCCTCTTTTCCTTAGGAAGTTTTTCTCACTGTCTCTTTCGCTCCCTCGATTTTCTATCTCATCAGCTTTCTTTGCCCATCCGTCCTCCAGCCCTCATGCTGCTGTACACACAGGTGATTACAGGAAACGTTAAACAGCAGTTCAAGTGGAACAGATGGAGTTTTCCCCCAAAGACTGTCCAGGCAGATCAGAGCGCTCAGCCAGCACGGGTGCATCTCCAGCCCTCACCTTCTGCCCCATCCAGTGATGGTGGGGGGCGATGCCTCCCCTTTCTGCCCTCTCACAGCAACTTGAAACATCTCAAAAAGGGGCAACATCTCCCCTTTGACCTGTCAGGTGGATACAGTCTCTTGAAGTCATCAGGAAAATATAACATCAAACAACCAAAGCAAAGAAAGGAATAGCTCAGCTTCCAAAAGCACATGGGATTGTCCTCCTTTGCAGGGTCTGAAAACCCAAACCACCAGCCCCTCTGCCCAGCCAATATCCTTTATCGGGAGCTTATAGGAGAAAGCCAAAGTAGTGAGGAATGCTGAAAAATTCCTCACTCCCAACTATTTTGCTGTGGGATGTTCCCCCCTTTCCACATCTGGCAAAGTTATTTTAGAACGTTAGGAAAGTTTTTCAAACTGAAGTTTTTTGGCTAAACAACTCAAAAGGGAAAGGTTGAAAAGCATGCTTTCTGCCGCATGCAGAGTGTAGCTTAGCACAAGGTTTGAATGACAAGTTTTTAAAAGCAGTAGATAAATAAAAAGAAGACATTTCTGATAGAGATTCTGAAAAAGAAAACATTTTTGCTCTGTCCACTTCTGCAGAGAGCTCAGCTCACTGCAAACTATTGCTAAAAATATGCTTCATCTGCGAATGGTTTCGGAAAGAGGGCAGGTACTGAGTAACGCCTGAAGCGGCTAACTGGAAACAACCCAGGAGACTCTGCCAGCCGCCGGCCCCTGCCATCCTTTCACAAGGGGAGCATGCTGTCAAACCCTCCGGCATCCAGGCTCTTTTCATTCTCTTTCTGAACTTGCCAGCTCCTACAGAGCTTAACAGCGCTCCAGCTCAGAGATCACTCTTTGCCTTCCCTGTAGCAGAGCAATGACACCAATGAAAGCAATAATCCTGAGAAGCCCCACAGCCATTTAGCACACTTGCAAAGAACCGACAAGAGGGCAGCCTCCTTCCCCAGTGCTCAGAAGCAGGGTCAGACACATCACCAGGACTCAAGTGGTAGCTGAAATCCATCACAAAGAAACGCTAATGGGTCAGAGGGTCTTTTGGGGAGGGAGAATGGACATAACTCCATCACTGCTCTCCAGCATATGGTTTTGGCTACAGCATCTCTTAAGCCGGTGGCTTGCTTTCCCTCCCTTCCCCAAGCCAACTGATCAACTTGACACATAGTTGTCGCCTCTGGCTATAGGTTTTCTCCCCGCACTGAGTGGGTTGTTGGTGAGGACCATCATGCCAAGGCACTCCAGGCACAGGCTCCCCTCTCCCAGCAGCGCTGCTTGCAGAAGGGAACTCTGTGGAGACACCCAGGCTCAATCAGTTTACAACTTTTCTCACATTTCTCTGTTGGTCGCTCACCAAGGAAACAACCAATCCACTGACTGAGAGCCTGCATCTTCAGAGCACAGAGGAAAGAACCAGGACAGTTAAGGCAAAGACACTAAAGAGAGAGGAGGGAGGGAGGAAAGTGCAGTACGTTACCTTTAACAGTTCAGTGCAGTGCTTCCAGAATCTAAGTCCCATACACCTGGCAGAGAAATTAGGTGTTTTTCGGCGTTCAAGAAGGAAAGAGCTTGCCACTTCTTGCTATTACTGTATGTCTTCTTCACAATCTCCAGATGAGTTTTTCCTGCCTTTTGTTTTTTAATTTCTTCCCCAGTTGCCCAGAAGAAATCAAAATTCCCTGTGTGGTATTTCAGGTCCTTTCAGGCAGTGGCAGCAGCAGCAGGCTTGAAGAGTAAGGACTGCGTGTGAATGGTGAAAAAGAGAGAGAGGGTTTCAGACCACATTAGCTGCCACTGGCTGCAAGAGAGACCATCAAACTCCTGTCAGCCTCCTTAGATACCTCTTGAAGAGCTGGCAAACTAAGTGTATTGGATCCTCCTCTGGATTTTAGAGTAAAGGTAGGCAGGCATCCAGGGGGCAGGGGGAAATAGGAGGGCTTACAGACAGAAAAGGAAGCCCAGCCTCTTGGAAAGAAGGAAAAAAAAAAAAAACCAACCACCCAACCCAGAAAAGAAAAGAAGGAGAAAAAAAAAGCATTACCAAAAAAATACTGTAAAAGGAGAAAACTGAATGGGGAGTGGGGGATTAAATTTAGCCCTCTGGTTTGGAAGCAAACTGGCTGGAGCACCACAAGTGGTTGAGAGAGAAGAAATAGTTTATGTAATAAAAAGAGAACGTGGTTTATGCAAACTAAAATAAGATGAAGCTAATTAAGGAACCTGAGCAAAGTGCGTGTGCCTGCAATGCAGTCAATATCACTGCAGTCTGAGCAGAAATGAGCAGATTCACTGGGAAACCCCAACTGAGCAGCAAACAGGACAGTTTAGGGAACTCTCTTGCATGGCTCCGCTGGCTGCTGCAGAGGAGGAGGCATGTGATGGCAGTTCAGTGTGGAGGGAGGGGATGCACAGCATTAGGAAATGGAAAGCACCTGGAGCATCAGTAGCTGATAAGTGATATAAAGGCAGTGAAAAGAGGCTGCTGGGAGTGAATTTGCCTTGGAGCTGTTTGGGGTGAGCTGGGGAGAAATACAGAGTTTGTGAGCACTGAGGAATGGTGGAGAGTGAAGCAACCACCCCAAAACTTTGAGGAGGATCCCATAACTGAATCCTTGGCAGTTCTAATGCTGTGAAGAGGCTGTAATGTGTTTGGATATCTTAATTTTTTTTTTTTTTCTGTGGGGGATGTTGGTACATGTGAGTGAAGGGAAAAAGCTGTGCTTGGGGAGGATGTAATGCATCTCTTGCTGCAGGCCCACACCTTGGCTTGTGAAGGGGCCAGGTGACAGCTGGGAGGCTGGGGGAAGCTGCTGATATTTTCACAGTTGAGAAAACCTCTTCTGGCTGAAAAACCTGTTGCCCTTCAGCAGTGAAACCTGAGAGTGGATAGAGGTTTTTGGTTTGAAGTTGCTTGGGCTTGCAAGAAGGCCCCAGCTCAGGCTGAGATTGTCCATGCTGTGACAACCTTTTCACATCCTTGTTCCTCACCATTTCAGCTGTGAAGAGATCTCCAAGAGATCAAGGTGGGGTGATCCTAAGTGCAGAAATGTAACTGTATGATGCTGTCTGGGTAGTAACGACTCCTCACAGCTACTTGGTGAAGGTCCTTCCGCTGCAGGAGAGTCAGTATCTCCAGTCCAAGGGAAAGCCTTTGTGCAGGTTGTCACACCAGTTACCAGAGACAAGAGCAGGAGACACGGAGAGGAGTAATTCTGTAGGTCAAATTATACCAAGTCTTAACAGCCTGCTTCCTGCACTGCTGTTCTTGAGGGAAAGAGGGAGAAGTTTTTAACTGTCCTTAGTTCTCAAGGAGGTTTTAAAAGGTGGGAAACCCTTTGGATTTACGAAGGAGAAAGCTGTTTCCCCTAACGTGGACGAGAGCATCACTAGCCTAAAGTAAAGATAAAATTTGAAACAGTTCAGGGAGGTCCTCCTGTACCCTCCTTGCACCCAAGCCACATGCCTGCTCTCAGTGTCTCTCCCCCCAGCTCCCTTATCGTATGATCTTTAGTATCTACACTTGCCTCTCTCTTCCCAACACACTCCTTTGCTTTCTGGTTTATGATATAATAGTTTCTCCTCTCTTCATGAATTATTTTGATCCCGCACCTCATTTCAGAGCTTGCTTCCTTGACTGCCTCACTTTTAAACCTGAGGCTCATAACCCTTTTGCTGCATATGTGCCCTCTGGTGAGAGCCGTGCATCCATCATCCTGACAGGTAATGCTCCCAGATCAGAGAGCATGGAGCCTTGCTTCTTCCCATGAGTACCTTGTTCCATCTTAGAGGTTCGTGATCACATTTTGGTCGTGAATTTCCCTCTTGGGTCACCCCCCTTTTTTTTTTCCTGTAGCAAAGCACTAGATATTAACTTAAAAACTTCCTGGGTGCCCTTAGTTTAAAAGTCCCAGGGCTGCCACCACCTCCAGCTGCTCGATGGGGTGGGACAGACAGACCAGCATGGCCTGCCTCCCCTCCTCACTGGCTGGGCTGTCTCTGTGCTGGGCAGCATAGTGTAGCTGTAGCAATGAGAAGGGACAGGCAAAATACACCTCAGATGGGGAATGACAGCTCATCCTTTAGGCAGGACTTGGTGTTTCCAGCTGGTGATAAAAAGCAGATAGACAGGAGCTATAAAATATTGTTCAGACTCCTGGATGTGAGAGATTCTGAAATATCTCATGCCTGACCGCAGCCCTTTCTCCCTATAACATAAAGATCTTTTTGGAAATGTATACGTTCTGTTGTTTTGCTGTGGAAAAACTGTGAGCTCTGCGTACCCTCTGCTGCTACTGTGGTTTGGCGAAGAAAACCCATCTAGTCCTTTGGTGAGCTTAAGCCAGGGAACAGAGAAAATTCCACTTCAGAGCTGACCAGCTAGGAAAATGTGATGCTCCACACAAAGCGGCTTCTTGGCAACTTCAGGAAAGGGGTAGAAACTACTCAATACCTGCTGGCTGTCCCAGTTTTTTGTCTGCATCGGGAATGATTGGAAAAAGAGCTAAATATGTTCAGAGAAATTGTGATTCATAAACTGCTCTTGTGTTTGTTTGTTTTTTAAGCTGGGGAGAGGCCAGGTCAAAAAAAGTCACATAGATGACTTTTGTTTTTTGTTTAAAGCAGGGAAGCAACAGTTCAGCGCTCTTTGAAAATACAGGTAACGTATTGCAAAAGTGCTTGCAGTCAGGTAAGATTCTTATGTGTCATTTTAAAGTTCAAAGGAAGCTTACGCCTATTCCTAGTGAAGTTCAGCCTTCAGAGAGCACAAATATTTGAACAAACCCTGTGGCCAAGGAAGAGTGGATAATAGCTTTGCTGTGAAAACTATTGAGTATCCAGAATCTGTATGGTGGAAGCAGCCACTGAATGAAAACGGGCAGAAAAATGAAAAAATACCAGACAGAAAGAGGTTGTAACAGTTAAGGTGACAGTTGCTTGCAGTTTTCCAAAAGCAATGAAAGGCAGGTTTGGGTGGCTTTCCAGGCAAGAGAGAGAGAGGGGCGGGGGAAAAGGAGTAGAACAAATAGTGGAATAAAGAATAAAAATTTCAAGCTGCTTTTAAAAATTGTGCAAATCAAACCACTCACTGTGGTGAACTACTGCTCCTTCCCTGCAACGTCTCATGGCTCTCTGCTCAAATCCATGTCTTGATGAAAAAGGAGGGGTTTCTGTCCCTGGAACACTTACCATTTCTAGAACTATTGTGTCCTATTAAAAGCTGATCAGGATTTATGAAAAAACAAACAGCAGAGACATGAGAAGGGGGTATGGGATCCCAGCTACTCTGCAAGGGTAGCTGAGGGGGATCGTGCACGATTTAAGTCTGCGACATGTCTTCAGGAAAAGGCGCTGGACATCTAGGGGCAACCCAGGAGCTTTGAGCTTGTGCCCAAAAAGCACTGTTCATGCTTTTACAGCCAGTGTCTGAGGAGTTCAAGACACGTTACAACAGGCATTCCTCGATCAGCTGTCACAGGTCCCTTTAGATAAGAGTATTTGAGTTCTCACTGTCCTGTGGTGCTGCCGAAGCCCTGGCACAGAACTGAGGCACGCAGAGGCAAGATGACTTGCTCAAGACTATGGGTAACAGCAATGTCAGAGCCAGAACATCTCCGTTACCAGCTCTATTCCTTCTTTTAAAGGCCTTGATCCACCACAGCAGCTCAGGAGCGGGTTTGCCTGCACTGCTACGCTGTCTCTTCTGAAGCGGTGATGGGCATTGAGTGATCTCTTAAGAGTGAGGCTACCACTTAGAAACCTCTGCCGTGCTTTGATCCAGGAGAGGACAAAAAAAAAGCCAGCTCATACCTACCTGCCAGTCTGGAGCTTGACTCCCAGCAGTCGTGGCTGGGAACAAGGGATCGGAGGCAGCAGGCTGACAGCCTCCCCCAGCGGGAGTGAGACAAGCACCACCAAGGAGAGCACACTTGGTGCCCGGAGAGAAAACAAGCCTCTAATTGGGAGGGTGGAGAGAGGGCTGAGATGGCCCATTTTCTGTATTTCTCCTCAGGTGCTTGACACTTCACATCCTTTCTGGTTTTCAGCTTGAGTATGAGAGAGAGAAATGCTGAGGCTTTAGGCACTGATGTGTGCGCTCACACAGGTACGCACTCATGCGCATCCTTTCGGGCCGCTCGGTCCTGCTGGCAGCCCGGACCATGCACACAGCCCTCACTGCCTGCGTGCTGCAGCTTCCTCTTGCTTGCCCAAGCGACAGGCTTGGGTGTGCTAGTGGTGGAACCCCTGCATCCGGGGGAAACCCTCCAGAGTTGGTGCTGAGGCTGCATCAGCAAGGATTGCCTCTAGTATTTCATGGGTAAAGCCTGAATAGCTGTTGCCCAAGTGCTACTGCCAGGGTTCCTCAGTGTCGGCTTTGGCCCTCATATCTGGGTCCTGCACTTCTCCAAGCCAAGATTCCAGGATGGGGAAAACTCGGTGTGATGTAGAAGTGTCTGTGTCCCTGCATAGCCCACGTCACTGGGTCCTGAGGGGGGTCTGGTCTTACTTTGGGGTTCCACTGGAGGGGTGGGAAGAGACCCCTCTAACTAAAAATTAGGAGTCTAAAAGGGCCCAGGAGAGGTTTTACTCACTGAGATGTCATCCTGAGAGTGTGCGAGGGGACTGAAAATAAATAAGTCAACATCTCGGGGTAAAAAGGACATGGAGCATCCTCCCCCCAAACACAACACCTGTGCCCCATTGTTCCAGGGTGAATATCAGCCTTGTTGGTGCAGGTGGAAAACTCACCCCATATTTAAAAAGCAAACCCCATACACACATACAACTTCTCCCAGCCCTGTTTGTATCCCGGATTGGAAGCGGTGCCCTTCCTGAACCTCCTGCACCGGACAATGTACCTATTCAACCTGCAGCGACCAGGACACTCCAGCTCCCACTGAATGACCTACCTTCTGCTCGCAGTGGCTGTCCCCACGCCACCAGACATAAACAGCATGGCTCGCCCCTTCCCCAATACTGTGGCTTGTTCATCACCTGATAAAAATAGAAGCCCAGGGCAGCGGGTGGGATGGCGCGCACAGATCGGCGTTTGTTTGGCAGCAGATTTTTAAAAAAATATTTTCTTCTTTTTTGTTTCTCCTGTCCTCTCGGTGTCTTTCCAATTGCTCAACAGCATGGAGGGAGCAGGGACAGTCAACTCCGGCCACAGATTTGGTGCTGGGCAGCACAGGCTCACCT
The DNA here is from genome assembly GCA_009769605.1 of Bucorvus abyssinicus. Taxonomy (NCBI): domain Eukaryota; kingdom Metazoa; phylum Chordata; class Aves; order Bucerotiformes; family Bucorvidae; genus Bucorvus; species Bucorvus abyssinicus. Next base: position 14,093,385 of record CM020038.1, read on the forward strand.
TGATGAGGCCTCTTGTGCCTCTCAGCTCCATCCTCAAATGGCCACAGGCAGAGTGTGAAGAGAGGGTCTGGGGGGAACAGGCTTCTCTAGCTTAAACGTGCACACTGTTAGGGCTTACCCTGCCATTTGGGCTGGGGCTTTGCACACAGAGGGGTTGGCCAGTGCCCTGGGGCTGCTCACCCCTCTGCACCCATGGAGGACACCCCAGGGAAATTTCCTCTTGCATTTGGCAGGGGCTTTTGGGGTGCAGGGAAGGGCTGACACCTCTTGGCAAGGGGAGTAGGTACTGGTGAGGATGCAGCATGGGGTGGCAGTGCTGCACGGGGCTGATATTTGGCCAAAATGTGACTGCATGTCTTGCCAAGCTCCATCTATGATGCCCCTGTGGCAAAACGGACCTGCTGTCCCTCCCACTGCACAGCTCCGTGCTCAGAGTGCTCAGTACATGGCCAGCCCTTCCTGGCCATCCCCGGGTGATGGTGAAACAGCTTTTGTTCAGGAGGCACAGTGTGGACTGCTCCCTTGGCCAGGGTGAAGCTGGGTGCATCTCCCTGCCCACGCTCCTGTCCCCGGTCCCCTCGCACACCCCTTGCCTTTGAACACAACCCCCGTCTCTCCCTTTCTCTTTTTTTCCCGTTTGCACATAAGCATGCCCTCACCTCACCTTGGTGATCAGCTGCTTGGACTGAACCTAACTTCGCCCCCCTCCCAGCCTCCCCGATGGAGACTTGCAGGCTCAGCAAGGAGCCATGGGGGTGGGCACCACACAGAATATTTATACAATGAATGAATGAAAACAGGGCTAATTTTATGTTCCTCCAAGCTTGGGATGGAGCAACACGGGAATACAGCACCTTTTGTATGGGCACAGGACATCTCCTCTGTTTGCTTTTCTCCCATAATGCCTCTTCTCACCCTGAGCAGTATAAACAGGTCACTGTTGACCTTGGAAACGGGTGGAGAGATTACATCAAGCCCGGCAGGTTTGCTGGGCTGGATATTTACGATCTCGCATCCTTTTGCTTTGGTTGCAGAGGTGACGTAGCTGCGTGCGCTCAGCCATGTGCTGGGCTCCGAAGAGGGTCAGCTCCCTCTCTCCACAAGCCAGTGCAGCCGCAGGGAAGTCTTGGGGTCTCCCTGACCCCCAGTGAAATTGTCTGCTCAGGGAAAATTCTGCAGAAAGTTTCTCCTTTTGCTTTGTTTGCTTTTTTGTTTGAACGAGGTTTTTGTGGCATTTGTTCTGTTCTAATGAAAGGTGTTTTCTTGTTGAAGCACGGTGGAGGTGGGGAGGGGATGTGGGAGCGCAAAGGGCAGGCAGCAAGTAGAGTCTGGCACCATGTAGCTCTGCCTGCCTTCTTCAAAACAATTCTCTGGCCTCGGTGGGCTGTGTCAGGCTGTTCAGCTGCTTTCGAGGTGGGAGAGGTCACAGGAGAGGCTTTTGACAAGAGCATACCAATGCCTCTCCACAAAGAAATATTTTAGCTGGTTTGTTGGCGGTGAAAGGGGAGCTCAGCAGAAATGGTAGCCTGCCACCACAGAAGGGGCTGCTCGACAGCGCTGAGTACAGCTTGTCCTCTGGCTGGTCTTGCTGAGAAACAAGAGGAATGAACCTGTGCATCTCAGCGCTGAGGTGAATGAGATGCTCCTCACCCAGAGTCACTTAATTCAGACGGGGGAAAGGTTTCCTGCTAGGAGCTAGAAGGAACCTCTTATACTATTTTAAGTTATATCATATAATATGTTATATCATATAATATATTATCTCCCGCTCAGGTGGTCTTGGCCAATGTGCCAGAAACTCTGAATTCCCTGCAGAAGACTAGGCCAAAGCCCTTTTGGTGCAAAGAGCTTTTCCCTTTCCAAGAATCATCCAGGCTGAGCAGCTTCAGCAGATAAATAAGGAGATCTCAGGCAGACTCGGCTCCGTTGGCGTGCAACAGTCCGGAGGTCATTTTTAAGCAGAAAGTCCAAGAACACTCACAGCAGGCCATGGGCTTTCCTTACTGTAGTTAAATAGGTTTTCAGTCCTTCAGCAAGTTGCACACTCATCTTTTGGAAGTCAGCCTCCTCTGTCATTCCATTAATCCAAGAACCCCTTGAGCCTTTTAACCCTCTCAGTCCTGGTCCAAACGATTCATTTTCCCTTTTCCATTTATATCTCAGTTCCTAATTTGCAAGTGAAACAGGGTTCATGCTGGTAAGCAAGAAAATGTTGTTAAAAAGTCAATCTCAAAAACAAAATCACACTAAAAGCTCCACAACTCGACACACTATTTATACAGACCCACAGATGTAGCAGATGTGGGTTTAAGATCTCTGCTGGACATTGCTATCTGCCCCAGCCCTTTTCCCACTCGAGTGGTCAGAGCTCAGTAGCAGACTTGTATGGAAGGAGAAGAGTGTCGGGGGCTTCTCCAGGCATGACTCATGGAGACCTTGTTAAATTATCCCGCCCCAGGACTGACAGTGAGTTGCTTTGTTCACTTCTCTTACATTTATTATTAGTCTTTCTCTTTCTCGGTTTATTTACCTACTAAACCTCATGCTCCGGTTTCAGCATTTCACTCCTAGTTTTTCAGTCTTCAGCAAATGTGTCTTTTTGTTTGCTGCAGAAGAGAGGACACTTCTCTCTCTGGATTGTAGGGTGGATAGGTGAAGCAGGAAGACTAGAAATATTCTCAGGGTTACTCTTAATAACACATCTCACCTTTTTCTGCCAGTGGAATATAAAACCTACCTCACCTTTTAGCTCTGAGTACTCAGGGGAGCAGAACAAAGCTTCCAGTAAAAAACCCATGGCTGGGGAGCAGGTTGTGACCCTCCCATCCTTCCTCCAGCACTGAGGTGGCTCTCTGAGGAGCATGAGGAGTTAGAGAGATACTTGCATCGTTCTCCATCACGAAACACACCTCCAGACAACCTCCTCCTTTTCTTTAGCTCCTTGCAGCTGAGCCCTGCACCACAGGCTGATGTGTCTCTGTGCACTTTGCTGAGTTTCTAGGCTCATGAGATGAACAATATGTGTTTGAGCTTGGGTTGGGACATATGTGGTGTGGCTGGTAAGAAAAACTTGCCTTGACTTGTGCTTGTGTTAGGAGAGAACATCTTGAACTGTCCTCAGTTTTTGCATCTGTACTGGGACTAGATCCACACTCACTGCCAAATATCGGACCAAATAAGGCTGCAGGGGAGAAGTCCTCAGGACACCTTCCCAGCAGCCTGTATGCTTCTACTTTACTGATTGCTTTCTTAAAAACCTGCCTGGGACTCTGCTCAGAGCTCTTAACAGGTCTTTCTTTGACAACTGCTGCTTCCTGGCATCCGTACGTTTTTGTAACATCCCTCCCTGGCCTGCAAAGTGGTGGCTGCACCTCCAGGAGGCATTTCTCTGGGTTCTGCAGAGGTTCCTGGTGCCTGAAGCTGGGTCAGGGTTACACAGGTCCACCTCAGGAGCTGCTACAGTTGAGAGGAAAGCAAAGGACTAAAATCCATGTGCCCCCTGTTCAACAGAGAATGGCTCCCTGAAAATGTTATTCCTCAGCCAGGATGCAGAGATCTCAGTGTCAATATTTGTGAAGTAGGAAGGGCGCTGCCAGCTGCAGCATTTCCAGAAACGAGCCTCTGTGCACAGGGCTGGGGCAGCTGCTCGGGGCTCAGCCTGGAGCACCTGGGGCTGCTGCAGGAGCTCCTGACCAGACCTGCCCTGTGAGGCTGGAGGAGACGAAGGTGGGATGGCTCTACTCACAACCCCCATCTGTCCCTTTGAGGTTCGGGTGAGATTTACACTGTGCTTCAGAGAAGCAGACAGCAAGTGTTGTTTTGCTGCTGTGATGTTTCTGGCTCAGCAAAATGCGTGAGTGAATTGACGTTGACAGGGCGGCAGAGCTGCCTAAAGGCGTGGGGGAAGAGCCTTGATGTCTGCAGAGGAATAACACTGCTCTGATGCGGTCACTGTGTCAAATTGCTGTTTCCTCGGAGGGGCGAGTTAATGGTGAAGTGAATCTCACAGCCCTGAAACAGGTGAGAGAGGGCAAGAAGCTGAGCCTTGACATAATGATGCTGATGGCTGGCTGCAAGAGTGATGTCACTGTCCCCGGAAGGGGACCAGCCACCTCCGAAAGAATGGGCTAGGAGGCTGAACCTGACATAATGCCAGGACCCATCAAATGAGGGAGTAACAGACCTGGCATAGTCAAAAGCTCACGACTAGCTTCTCCCATAGCATATAAGCTTGTCCTCCTTCCCTTCTTTGCTCTTTGTTTCAAATGAGTCCTAAGTATGTGGCTAATGTTCTGGTATTGGTTTAGGAAAAAAAGATAGAAGAATACTTCCCTGTGTGGAAGGAGTGACAGCCGTGCTTCATTTTGAGGGTGATTCACTTTCTGGACCCTCTTTTCCCAAACACAATTAGAAAAGGCCAGTTACACGACCCAGATGAAGAGCAAGAGCCACCGCAAGGGAAACTGAACTGAGCATCAAATGAGAGTTGCAAAGAGAGAAGCAATAAATCAGGGCAGAATTAATGAGACCAAGGAAATTCCTGCAGGAAGCGAGGGCTGTGGGGACTCCGGAGTGCTGGTGATGTTGGCCCCAAGGAGACCCGGGCTGGAGCAAGGCTGCTGTGGCACGGGATGGAGATGCAAGCAGAGAGCCTTGGGCTGCAGGTAGAGGGGCACCGGGAAGGGTGCAGGGTCTGTAGGTTGCGACTGAGGTGCATTGTCAGGGATGGGTGCACACCTGGATGCCTCCCAGGGATGGAGCAGCAAGGTGTTGAGATGCACTGGTGTGGGAAGGAGATTAAACAGTCTCTTGCTTTCAGAAAACAAAATAAATTCCTTTTCTCTTTCTGGATACCGTGATTGCATCTTGACCTTTGTGAGAATAAGGCCTGACTGACCCATCCCTGTCTTTAAAGGATCCCTGATAGCTGCCACCCTGCCCCATATCCCTTCTTCCTTTAGAAATAGCCCTGGCACCGAGCACACATGTTCAGCAAACGGCCTGTCCTTTGGCTTGGGACTGTTCAGGTGGGAAAATAGCTTTTCAGGGTTTTGTGATTTGTTTTACCCTTTCCTTTGTTGGGTCCTTTTACAGGAACCCAAAAGTAGCTGTTGTGAAAAGACAGCAGAGACTGTGTGGACCTTGGGTAACTTTTTTGAAGACCATGAGACCTGCCAAACAGCCCTAGAGAAAGGATCTTACTGTGTTGATTTGTTTTCTTTGGTTTATGGGGGGAAAAAAATATTTCACACATAATTTGAGCAGCCACAGAGAGATTGTATTAAAGGCGCTTTACTGGAAATTTCAAGGGACGGAACAAGGGAAACCTGTGTTAACACTAGCAACCAGGAGAAGGACCTTGCCTGCAAAATGGTGAGGAAGGGCAATGTGGTGTTCAAGCTGCAAGAAAGAAACTGTTCAGGAGGGCAGCATGTGCATCAGGGTCTGCGATTAAACTAAGCTACTACTGGTCATGATGCTCCCTACTTCCCTACCCCAGACTCGATAAGTGCTGCAGACTGCCAGCCTGGGTGGTCAGGTGTGGAGTGGACCGGTAAGACACCTCTTCTATGGAGGGAGGAGAGCAAGGACCAAGAGCCTGATTTACTCCTCAGTATTAAAATCCTTGGTGTCTCCTTCAGCTAAATCCACCCAATTTCAGCCCTGTGTCTGTGGGTAAAACCAGGTGGTCCTTCTGTCTTGAAGGCCTCTCCAACATACTATAAGAGCTCTCGCCTGCTTCTTCCAGCTACTGATCCAACTCCACAGAAAATAGCACTTCTTTTAATGCAGAAGCTCCCAAGACAGATTTAAGTTGCTCAACCTTGTCCATACTCTAGTGACAAGCCCACCGTAGACCCCTTTCTCTCCAGGTGTTTCCATGAAACCCATCACTGGGGGCTCTGCATCCACTAGAGTTCTGAGCTCCCTGGTGGACCTGCCTTGCTGTGTCTGTGTGTGTATGTTTCCCTCCAAAAAGAGAGTTGTGTGAATGAGATATGACCTTATTTAGGTTGGGGTTTTTGCTGTTGTTGGGATTTTTGGATCCCTTGGGCTCAGTGAGATCCCTGAGAATTAAGATCTTGAGTTTCTGTTTTACTCTAGTTTGAGGGAAACTGATATGGGGAGTACAGGACTCACTTGTCCATGAGACCCATGTGTCTACCTTAAGGCATGGCACCTATTGCTGATCTGTCTGAACTCTCCACCTGCTCTGAGGTCTCACTTTAACTTGTGACATACAGAAGTACCATTATTCCTGTTTTAAAAGTAGAGAAGGGAGGCGCAGAGCCTTGCCCAGGGCCATATTAAAAATCTCTGCTTAACACATACTTAACTGCCTACAGCTAGCCCTACGGTGGCCTGGTTGCACTTGTTCCTAGGCAGGAGAAGCAGCATTTAGACTCTCCTGCTTGTGAATCCTGCTTTTCCCTATGAAAACGAAGTGCTCACTGCCGGCTGGTTTGTCTTCCTTATTGTTGCTGCTCCCTTAACTTTTAAAGCTTACATCATTCTGTGGCCAGCAATGTCTTGGGTGTCTTACAAGAGCCACTCTTTCCCAGGTTACCTGAGGGCAACACCAGAAATGAACAGCAGCTCTACAGAAGGCTAGAATATACTGTGGCCATTTATTTCCTCCTGTGCTTAGGAGATGAGTGAAGCATATTTGTGGTGGTTGCTGTTAGACATTAGGGAGGAGCATTGCCTGGTGGTTAGTGCAGGGACCAGCAGTCAGGACTGCTGGCTTATATTCACAGCAATGCCACTGACTTTGAAGGCAAAGTGACATGACTTGGTCTCCTCATCCTTGACAGGGGCATCAGTATATTTAATTACTTCACAAGTGGGCTGGCGTCACCCAGATAACTCAGGAGTTCAACAGCCGCTCAATGCTTTATGTGTTGCCTCAGCTGCCGTACCGCATTGTGCTCCTCTGGCTGTATGGTGATGCTTGGCTAGAGGACACAAAGTTAGGAGTCCTGAGCATGGAGGACTATGGAGGTGAAGCAAAGCACACAAGTCACACAGCACTGCATTCAAGCTGTGCCTATCCTTTGGGAACTCATTTACTTTCTTCTGCTCCTCTTGGACTTTGTATTTTTCCATGCCTGATACTCCCTGCTGGAATATCCCTCTGGCTCTCTGGAAGTTTCTGTCCTATCTCCAATCCAGAAGGCCATTTCTCTGTGCGCATCCCTAACTCCCACCCTGTGTCCCCTCTGTCTTTACATGTGTCAGCTTTACAACAGCATGAATATACTGTGGTCATCTATTTCCTCCTGTGCTTAGGAGATGAGTGAAGCATATTTGTGGCGGTTGCTGTTAGACATTAGGGAGGAGTGTTGCCTGGTAGTTAGTGCAGGGACCAGGAAGATGCTTGGGATTAGGCAGGCGGGATCTGCCATCTGTTACAGGTGAAGGAGTGATGCACTGGTACTGCTGGGTCTGAGAACGGGTCCAAGGAGCATGGCACACATCTAGCCTCTGCTGGCCAAGGGGCACCTGGGCATTGGAAATTAGACTAAATAAGATGAAGAGCTGGACATGACCCAGCAATATGTGCTTGCAGCCCAGACGGCCAACTGTATCCTGGGCTGCATCCCCAGCAGCGTGACCACCAGGTCAAGGGAGGGGATCCTGCCTCTCTGCTCCACTCTGGTGAGACCTCACCTGCAGTGCTATGTCCAGCTCTGGGGTCCTCAGCACAAGAAGGACATGGACCTGTTTCAGAGGAGGTCACAAAAATGATCAAAGGGCTGGAACCCCTCAGCTCTGAGGGCAGGCTGAGAGAGTTGGCGTTATTCAGCCTGAAGAAGAGAAGACTCTGGGGAGACTTTACTGCAGCCTTCCAGTACTTAAAGGGGCCTGTAAGAAAGATGGGGACAGACTTTTTAGCAGGGCCTGTTGCGACAGAACAAGGTCTGATGGGTTTAAACTAAAAGAGGGAAATTCAGACTAGGTATAAGGAAGAAATTGTTTCCAATGAGGGTGGTGAGACACTGGCACAGGTTGCCCAGAGAGGTGATAGAAGCCTTAACCCTGGAAACAATCCAGGTCAGGTTGGATGGGGCTCTGAGCAACCTGATCTAGTTGAAGATGTCTCTGCTTACTGTAGGGGGGTTGGACTAGATGACCATGAAAGTCCCTTCCAACCCAAACCATTCTATAATTCTGTGATTCTGATTTTATGATTCTATGATTCTATGATTGATTCTATGATTCTATGATTCTATTTCTGCCCATTACTAACTCAGGATGTGGATTAATTGGGAAGCAGGAGGCAGGGAAAGTTCTGGGACAGTGTTTACAGCACTGCTTCTCGGTACAGGGGGAGGGTGGCCAAGAACAACCCTCCATCAGCCGTTAGCAAGGTGAGCTGGTTGGATTTTTCCATTTGCCCTGTGTGTGTCTCTCATCTTTGTCCCCTGACGCATGCCAGCCCTGAAAAAACTGCTGCCCCAGTTGATCCCAAACAGGCTTCTGTATTCAACACTGCTCAGCTTGTGGGGAGGAGGCTGGGGTGTGAGGAAGGACAGCACGCATCCCCAGCAGCCCGTGAGACGCTCAGTCTCTTCGTTGCTGCTCTTCCTCCATTTAAAGCCACACTACTTACCTTCCAGTCTGGATGAAGACGTGGAGGGCTGACAGGCACGCTCTGGCTCATGGTACCCTCAGGGTAGGAGACAAAAGATAGAGGAGGGAAGCAGGGCTGATGGCAGCGCGAGCCAGGTTGGCAGGGATTTTCCTTTGATGTGTGTCTCTGGGCAGGGCTGTTCCCTGCTCCCTCAGCCGCTGCAATTATGCTGCTTTCTTCCCTGCCAATTTTCCATGTCCGTTAGTGCTGAGGTTGGTTTGTGACATTAATTCTTTCTCTTCTGAGGTAGGTGAATAACCTTCGGTTTAAGAAAGCCTGTGGTCCAGTGCCTTTGCCACAACCATGCAGTGTGTGGCACACCACATGCAGGAGAGAGCGTGCACCAGAGCAAAACAGGGCAGCACAAGTGGTGGGAAAGGGAGATCTAGAAACAAAGTGGCCCAAAGCATTCTCCTTCCCACTGCCTGGGCTTGGTGCTTCTCCACACCCTGGGGGTCCTCCCCACAGAGCCCACAAACCACAGTACTTGTCTCAGGTGGTATCCCAGCTTCCACGAATACCTGGGCCAGGTACGTGACCACTGCGCTAGCAAAAGGCTGGTGGTTCCTAGCCACAAGCACACGCCAAGTAAAAGTCCATCACACTTCCTGCCATTAGCTCATGTGGATTTTGAGAGCATTGCCTTCCCGCTGCTGGCCCTGACAAGCTCTCTCACTCTCGTCTTCTCTGACAGTCTCAAAACAAACCAACGCACCTTAATTTTATCTTGCCTGAATTAGTTGAACCAGAACGGCAGCTTGAACACAGGAGGAAAACAATCCCCTTGCTATGTGACAAGGAATTACCCAAGGTGCCTTTTGGAAACCCAGGTTTGAGCAGGAAGCTTATCTGTAAAACACTTAGCAAGTGCACGCAAGTACACAATGAGAAGTAACAAACCCACTTCTTTAAGTTCCCCCAAAGCAGGAAGCCTGAAGGGTGTTGATGGGAAACTTCTGCCCCAAGATCAATGTCAGAGAGCCATCATTAGAAACCAGTGGAGAGAGATTGGTTGGATTGAGGATAAGTGGTCACTCTTCAATATAGCAAGAGAGAGATGACATGAGAGGTTTATGAGGCTGGATGAAGGAGGGTCCGGTCTGGTTTAACAGCCTCTGCCTCTCCAAACAGCAATGTTTGCCTCCTCGACACGGATCTGGCCTCCCCATAGATCCTTGGTCTGTGCTGCAGTGAGCTCCTGCTGGGGGAGCTTCAGGATGTAAAGATGGAGAAGGAGGTTTCTTTTCTAGGCATGACCATGAGCTGCAGGGGAATGAAGGAACTGAGTAATAAGAGCTGAGACCTCAATGGGACACTTGACACCGCTCAGAGCAGACTGACCTCAGACACGCTCAGACATAGTTTTCTGCCCTGAGGTGAGTGCTAGCACTGTCTCCTGAGAAACTGCAGACCAGCTACCGCTGGAGACTCACAGGTCCTAACTGCAGGGCTTGTGGCTGCCCCTCTATTTCATTTCACATGTTAGAGACCTCTGCATAAGCAGCAGCAGCCAGTGGGACGAAAACACACCAGCAGAGAGGGCAGGAGTGAGGAAAAATGGATTTTAAGATTCAGAGATGCGTTTCCCCTCTCTGTGTTGGCTGGAGAAGCGCCTGCCTGGCCAGGGGTTTGTCTGGGTTGAGGGACTGGAGGTGCATAAGCATCAACGGTTGGGTGTGTCTGTATTACAGCACTCACACATTAGAGTGGCCCTTATCTGATCAGAGAGCACAGAGCAGGGCAAAACCCCAGACTGCCGTGAGGTCAATCTGTTGGTGGAGCGCTGTGGTGGGACACTTTTCCCAGTGAGACACCCTGGTGAACTGGGAGCCTCCTGCTCCCCCAACCCCCCAGCTCATTGGGGTGACCCCGGTGTCTGGCTCATTGCTGAGGAGGAACGGGCTGAATCCTCAGCGCAGAGATCCGGACACCTAGGACCAGGATCCTTCCAGCACTTGTGCTAAGTCATTTAAAGCTACCTGGGACAACTGCTCTTTGCCGTGCTGCTGGCAGCACAGACATGCCCAAGAGCAGCCCCTTTAGAGAAACTCATGAATAACTGACTCAACAGCTTTAAAGGATGGGTCCAAAGCTGCACACAACCTCTGGGCTGAAAAGCAGCAATCTTGTTTCCAGTCTAGTGCTTAATTTGCTAACCAAGCCACTTCAGGCTAATTAAATGCCCCTCTTTGAGGCCAAGGATCACATCAGGGTCTCAGCAGAAAAGCCTGCGGAGCTCTAATCAGTTGTAGAGAGGGATTTGATAGAAGATGTCTTTTCTCTGGGCCCTGCTCCAGCTGCTAGACATTTGTTCCAGCAACTGGTGGTGAATCTTCCTAAAAACATCGGCAGGCCTGATAGAATAGATACCTTGAGGTCTTCTGGCTGGAGAGGGGGTAAACTCCTGCCTTCAGAAAGTCAGGAGTAGAAATTAAAGCAATAGGGTAGACTTCAAGGCTCTTGAGTGAAAATGGCCAAAGCTTCTGATGTTCTTAACCAGAACTCCACAGGGGTCTTAGGGCAGTTTCCTTAAACAATGCCTGTGTGGGGAAGACAGCAGAGATACTATGGGAGTGCAAGAAGTGGCCCTAACAGCACTCATGCTTAGACTACGAAGGTACCGATGAGGACATAAACCCAGGGTGCCTGCCAATGACAGCAGGAGGGAGTCCTTTGGGAGAAGGTTAAGATTCATCAGCAAAACATCATGGGAGTGCATGGATATGTGTTCCTAAGTGCTAAACATAAATCCTGGGAACTGTGTGGGCCTGGGGTACAAGCTGGATTAGCGCAGATGCTCTGCCTGTTGGCCATGCTTTTCTTTCAGGTCATGGATAAATAGGGCAGGAATTTAACATACACTCTTGGTCTTAGTGGTAGCACGGATGGCATCGCAGCCTTCAGGTAAAAAAGAGACCTGTGTTTAATTTAAAGCAGTTTGTTAAGCCAGTGAGCAATTTGCATAACTCTGTGATTTGAGGAGAGAAGAGGCAGCTCTGGTCATCTTGTCCTGGCTGCCAGTGCCCTGCAGCTGATGACCACAGGCATCTGGCAGGGAACAGCAACTCAAGACCTGGACTTCTGGAAGAACTGGAAGTTCTGCAGCTCTCTGCGCACAGAGTGTCCTTGTTTAGCAAGGCTCAGAGAGGGCCCTGCACTTTGCTGCCCGCTCCTCAGCCGCTTTTCTATTTTTCCCAGTAGAACTCAACAGATGATACCTGCTGTGGAATCCTTTAACTGAATTAAGCAGGAGTTAAACTGTTATCTGGAGTTAAACCGTTATCTGTGTGCCCCGAGTGCAGCCTTGGCCAGTGCAGAGAATTGGGCTACAGGCACCTAGCCATGAGTTTCTATACTGGAAAAGAATAACACCAGGAATTTGACTGACATCAAATGGCAGTTCCTCCATAAATGATGTTAAGGACTGGTATGAGTCAGATGCAAGGTGTGTTAAGCACATGGTATATGGTGGGAGATAAAAATTGTAGTGCTGTCCCTCCATGGGTTACCTCCACCCTGTCGGGAGGAAGGATGCTCTGTGTAATACAGTGTTGACCTGAAACAGTGTCCTTCAGTTCCTTGCATGGCTTCTGAGGCTAAGTTGTGATCTCTGGCAAGTCTTGTCCTCTCAGTAACTCGATTTCCTATTACAAAAGTGAAGTGGCAGGACTGCCCCAGCACAGATGTGTGATGATAATGTCATGGAAAAGTGGCGCACTCCGATAGTCTGACGGTGGTAGCCACAAGAGTAAGGAAAATTGAGGAATGATTGAAGCACTGACTACCTACTGACTAGTAAAGCCAAAAGGGGAACTAGTACAATAATTCATCACTTGTGCAGCACCCTCCTCTTTTCCACACAGAGGGGACATGCCTTGCAAAGTGTCATCCTCTGTCAGAGTGGGGTGACTTCCACAGGCCCCAGGTCTCCCTGGTAGCTGTGGAAGCAAGGAAGGGGTGGTTATGATATTATCTCACAGGAAAATCAGGAAGCTAAATGTTCTGGATGTTGCTGTTTTGAGTAGAGGACAGTGGCACTTCCAGAAACTCCTTTGGAATTACATAATGTCTCACCCCGCTTACCAGGTAGCTTGTGGGACCTGTTTCAGGTTGTGAGAAATGGCCATAAATAATGAGCCGAGAGAGCTGATCCAGATCCAGAGCATTAACACTCCGCAGCCCGCCTCTAAGGACGTTAGAAGGCAAGGAGCTAGTGTGGCTGCATTCACCAGTGTGATTACCTGCAAATGAAGGCAGCAGCTCTGACTCATGGGCTTATGGAGGAGAATCATAAAGAGATCCATATTCTCAATTACTCCCCAGGCTGGAGGGCAGGAGCTGGGAGATAATGGGCAAATCAGATTCAGAGGCAGAGGAAAACTGCTTCTCTTCCTCTGCATGGCTGCATGAAGCCCACGGGCAGGGGATCTGAATATTCTAATCTCACACAGCAGCAGCTTAGGAAAATATGGGCATGTCTCCACTGCTGATATTCATGCACACGCTTGGCATGCTTTCTGACACCAGGATGAGCCTTAACTCAGGTACTGAGCCACGGCATGCTGCAAACAGGGCTCAAAGCACTTGCTGCTGCTGGCTCAGGGGACGTGCTCTGAGCCCTGATCCTGAAAACCATCCTGAAGCTGCTCAGCTGCTGAGCTGGGGAAACGGTTTGTGAATAAAGGCAAATGAAATTTGTTTTCACGTAATTTCCTCCGGTTTCTTTCCTGCTCGTCGACAGAGAGGAAATGTTTTTCTCATGCCAGCTGGTGACACTGCTTCATTATAAATTGCTCACCTCTCTTTTTAAGTCATGACTGCAAAGTATTCAGACAGCTTGCAGATCAGCTAGTCTGTCATCTCGGGGACGTCTGTTGGTTCTTGGGCTTGGAGTTTGGTAAGACTTACCTATAGACTTAACTCCTTTGCCTGGAGATAGGCTTGGAAATATTGGGACTGTCCAAGCGACCCCTCCTTGGGTACCAGATCAGCTGGTGGAATAGGGCCAGGTGAAGACCCTTTTCTAATGTCACCTTTGAAAGGACCAGGCCACTCGGTCTTGTCTCCCCTGCGCTCTCCCTGTTGTCACTGCAGTGTCTGTGACCCCTACCTGAGGCTCATGCCCTCCCACATCCCAGTGTTAAATACCGCAGCGCTGGAATGTGTATGCGGGGTGTCTGCAGAGCTCCCCCCCGGAGGAGGGCGGCTGGGAGAGAGCACTCCCTGGTACTTTTCCATCCTCCTCCTCCTCGCAGGCTGCTTCGATGGGAGCTGTTTGTAGGGCTGAGGCCAAGAAGTGTCCCATGACGTGGCAAACCCTCCTTTGCCAGGAACCACCTTTGTGGCAGCAGGAGCAGCAGCAGCAGCAATTTCTTCAGCCTCATAGTCATCTTTATTTTAATTTCTCTCTCCCAGCCAGGCAGGGGAGGGAAGGCAGCCAGCAAGCTGGTGGGGTTGGAGATGTCGACCGCATGGGGAGAGGCAGGAATTTAGCAGCCCCTGGACAAACCCAGCACTTCTGAGGGGTTGGCTGCCATTTGCACACCTTTGTGGATTCCAGCTTCTTGAGGCATTGCTGATGTTTAACTCCTTCAGTGCCAGACTACCACAGTCACCTGTGGCTGTGGTCTTCTCCCTCTCAAAAAGCATCAGCTTTCTTGATGCTTATGACACAAGATTTTGAAACACGTTGAGCGAAGGAGAAGGTTGGACATTCCCCAAGAGCAGGGACAAGCTCTGTGTCTCCTTTCTGACCCTTTCCTGGGCGATCTAGGTGGTCTTTGGTCCGGGTCAGCATCCAGAAGTGATGTGTGTCTTTGGCTGGTGATGTTTTATTTCATAACGGGACTCTTCAGTGCTGTAAAAATAATAGAAGGTAAATTACATATTACCTGACAAAACAGAATTGAAAAGAGATCCTGAGAAGAAACCACTTTAGCCATGAGATCTGAAGGTTTTTAGCCAAGTCCTAAGGACATTCTTGACAATATAGGTGGGTGTACTGATGTTTATGAAGATCGGTATAAAATCCTGCATGACAAAGATGGCAACATGCTGTAGTTGACATTTTATAAGGCAATAAGCACTTCAAGGAGGAAAGAGGGAGGGTGTTATCTAAATCTTTAGCTAACTTCAGTGCACTTGTCAATTGTCGTTAAGAGGCTTTGCCCAGGCCAGATGCAGTGTAAGGCACAGAGCATGTTGTATGGATGGCCACCACCTCAAGGCATTAACCCTTCGAGTTTCCCTCATTGGCTTGTATGGCAATGAGATAGTTTCTTGTACTTGTGTGAAGACAGAGGCTGTGCCGGAGTCAAAGAGCTGAATCCTGTGCCCATCTTCACCCCAGTCTTCCATATTGTCTAGGGCACATCTCTTATGCCTGGTTTTGTAATGGGTTTTAGCACAGATGCCATCACAACCTCTGAGTTTACAGGATGAGGCAGGAGAGACAGCCAGGACCAGGCTGCCATAAGGGAGCCACATTTCCTGGAACAAACAAACCAAACCACCAATGTCTCATTTTGCCAGAGCATGCCAATACCAGCTTATGCACACACCACAAGTGGCAATAAACAACAGGAAAAAAACAGTCAAAACCAGTCCCGGATGAAAAACCTCACCATGAACAACATGGCATTTTGTATTCTGGCTGGCAGTTGTGATTTGGTGGGGTTTTTCAAAAACACAATGTTCCTTTGCACGGACAACAGAAAACCGTTTGAGAAAAACAGAGCTCAGCCCACCTCCGCGAATCCCTCGGGCTGGCACCCCTGTGAACCTGTCCCCTCCACTCACCATATCTTGTGTCTATCTGGATCTGTAAGTCATTTCTTCTCTGTCTCCGCTTTCCCCCTCTTCATGACTCCAAACAGTGCATGGTCTATGGCTGCGGCTGGGGAACAAGTGAGGACCTGTTTGTGCTCTGACTGGAGCCAGTTGCTGTGTGTAAAGTGATTGAATACAAAAATTAGAAATGAAAAGGAGGTTGGGATGAGGTGGCCAAGGCAAACACACGTAGCAAACGCAGGGAGAGAAGAAAGGCTTGTAAGATCCCTATATTGGGCAGCTCTTGGAGTGTTGTGATGGATGCCAGGGGGAGAAATGTGGTATGGTTTTGCTCCTGGGGGACTGTTCTTCTAAGCGCACCAGGACAAGGTCTGGTTATAGCAGGGCTTTTTGCTCCAGAGATGTTTTGGAGAGTGAAGCTGGGCTGGGGTGGGATTTATGAGCAGTCTGCAGGGGATGGTTTAGCTCTGGGAGGTGCTGTGAGAGCAAAGAGCATCATGCCCTTCCTCAGTTTGGTTTATTGCAGGGCCTCCCCACCAGCTTGCCATTACTCTTTCTCTCCCAGACAAAATTTTGCACATGCCAGCTTCAGCCGTGTTTTCTCCCTAGCTTCTTTGTCTCAGTTCACCTGGAGAGGAGATACCGCTTGGGACAGAGTTGATGGGAGCGCCTGTTCAGCACCCTATCATCATACCACGAACCCTAGCATGGGAGCAGTCCCCTGCATGTTCTCCTACATGTTTTTAAGGAGTTTTTGAGCCATCCCACCCATCCCATGGGTCATTTGAGTGCTGTGTCCTTCCATTTACTTGGCATCTACATTTGGTGATTGGCCACCAGAGTCTGGACCCCTAATTGTAAAATAATATAATTCCATGTGCTTCTACCACCAGGTTCTGTTTACCTGTGAGCATAAGGATCAATGAGAAGTTTCTGTCCCACTTCTGCCCAGACTGTACCTGCTCTGATGAGCAGAGCGTATCTAATCCATGTTTATCAATTCAGCTCTTCTGTCGGAGATAAGAATGCCTTCAGCGACTTGATATACAGTGAAGAGGTTTGAAATATCCTCTGAAAATCAGCTTCATAGCAATTATGGAGACACTGGAAGCACGTTCATACATGCCTATAGGTGACTGGAAGCGAGGTGTGATTCAGTTGTGAAATGCTAATCAGCCACAGTCCATTGACTAAGTGGAACCACAGTGGTTTGTCCCAGATGCAGATCTGATTTCTAGGATATATTCTATTAATATATTATAGAACCTAAGAAATTAATCTTCCAACAGGAGAAAAACCCCAAAGAAATTGTACGTCCAAATATGAGGTTGTTCTGTATCCATGAGTTGAGGAAGATGGAGCTGGTACTGGCTTGGGCCTATTTTAGGAAGAAAGTGATGTCTCTGTCGAACTGTAATGAGAAGCATGCACCCTCCTGCATAAATACCCATCGGGTAAAATAATGTGGACTCCAGCGTCACTTGGGAAGAAATGAAATTGTCATTGCTGATGGGATTCAAGTCTCTCCTCAACAGGAAATACGTTGGCTCCTCTGAGGAATTTCTTTAGCAGATGGAAATCCTTATCCTTGAAAATTGTGGTTCCAGAAGAGAGTAAAATACGTATTTTTGTTTGTTTTTAGCTTTCAACCTTAGTAAAACCTGAAGATACTATTTCTTTATTCATGGCTCTCTCCTTCTCTTACAGTACTCCTGGCTCATCTTGTCCTACTGTCTATACAGACAGAAAGAATATATCTGATCAGAAAATGACAGTGATGAGATGAAGCAGAAAGGACGTTATTTTTGGTTAAGATTTGATAGGCATAACAACAAAACCTGGGATGGCGGTAGGAGTGATTACCACTGAGCTTTCTGCAAGCTCTGAGAGGAAGCTGCCCGTTCCGCCCAGCCCTGACTGCTGTTGTGGGGCTCTCAGGTATTCCTGGAAACACCCTGGAAATCTACAGCACAGCAAACAGCTATTTGCATTTGAATTTTGTGATTTAGTAAAAATAGGAAAAGAAAAGACAATTTTACTGTTGGCATATTTCCCCCCTCCCTCCCTCAACTTGCATGTGGTTCATCCCACAATAAGAGTTTTAAATGGGTACACGGCCAGCTAGCATCAGGCAAGGAGGGTTTTGCTGATGCCCACCGCATCACTCAAGACTGCTGGTGAATTTGTGTTTTCTCATCTAATCACTGAAGGAAGCAAAGACCCGTTTGATCCACCACAGGGAAACCTGCGTTCGTGTTTATTTTCCATTTTGCACTTGTTGATAGCAAACGAGGTGCAAATGTGTTTCAGGAGCAGAAACCAAGGGTCGTCTATGTTGGTTTAGTGTTTTCTCAGAAGTGGGGTCATAGGAAGAAGGCACCGCTTCCCCCGGCTGGTGTGGATATACAGAATTCAGCTGGAGTCTACGCGGGCTGCAACTCTGCTGCCTGGTTGCTGCTATGGTCTCTATTGCAAAAATTAACATCAAAAAAGGAAAGGAGAAAAAAGAAAAGCCCAGGGGATCACAGTCTAAGCAGTGAAAATGTTGACAGGCCAAGGAAGATTTTTCTCCTGCTGAAAATCTGCACTCACGCTGGAGCAGGGAGCTGGCAGAGGGGCTGGAGTCGTGTTCGCGTTGGTGAGCCTCCCTGAATGGCCCTTTTCAGCCTGCAGTTTGTGAAGAAAAGCGGGAAGGAGCCAAAACCAGGGTGGAGGAACATAAAAATACTATGTGTAAGCAGTGATGGTTTTTATTTGGAAGCAGACCCATACAGTTCAGACTCACCTTGGATAACTCACAGCGGGGGTGGGAGAGCTCCTCCCATCTCCACCCACTGCAGAACAGCGAGTTTTAGGAGGTTTGGGCTGTTTGCTGGGCTTTGGGAACTGCCTGGGCAGTGCAGAGGTACAACTCAGAAGTGCTGCCAGCAGCTCCTAGTGCTCTCAGATGCTGGGGTGGGTATTGCTATCTCCCAGATGTGACAGACATACCCCCGACTTCCCATGGGTGAAGCTTCCAGAGAGTATTAATAAAATATATGATGTGGGACTCACGTGCAGGGTGGCAAGAGCATCCATCCAGGGAGCTGACATGCTGTCCCAGAAATACTGTCGTGCCAAGTGTGGGTTTGCTGTGGGTTCCTGTTGGGGACCTGCTCTAGTCTTCAAGGGTGACAGTTTAATTTGATGTCGCACACAGAGATTATGACTTCGGTAGAGAGGAAGAAAAAAGGATGGACCTTCAACCACCACTGCCCCTCTGGTTGTTCTCTAGCTGTTTCTTCCAGGAAAAAAAAAATGAAAACCAGAGTGCTTAATTAGAAAAGATTCTGGTTTATATACTTATGAAGAGTTTTGATGCTCAAGTAAGTGCTCCACAGAAAGTTAGGGGAAGTGTGCAGGAACAGGACAAACACAGTGAGTGTCCTGTGCTGAGCTGTAGCTGCCTCAGAACATTGGCATTGTGTGGTGAAGGAGCTGTGAAAGCAAGCTGCGATGTTTCCCTGCCCCCTCCTCAAAATCCCACAGCACTTTGCAGTGTCCAGTGCGGGGCTGCTCTGCACACCGCTGTGTGGCTGTCCCGCACAGCAGAGTAGGACAGGGACGGAACGGGAAAAGCCAGCAGAGCTGGCACATTCACAGGAATTAGGGTTTTTTTTACCATTCCCTCTGTGGAAAGGACCATTCTTAATTCATTGGCATTGACAGGTATAATTTAAAAAAAAAGCCTTGGAAGGTCAAGAATAGAAGGGACATTTTTCACGTGAAGTCAATATTTTTACTTTGTCTTCCTCTGACAAATATCCAAAGTTGATGAAGGCAAATGAAAGATTTTGTTTCTAAATTTTCTCATTTGAACTAAGGACCATGTCTCAATGTGGGCATCTGCAGTGGGACAGTGAGGGTGGCCGTCCCTCAGCTCAATGGAGGCCGGCTTCTTCAGCAAGGCAAAAGAGGGAGAAGAAGGGGAAAACGGTGGAGTGGGCTCATATTATATGCTAGCAGATGGAGGAAAGGGAATAAACAGAAGCTGTTTGCTTTTCCTTGCTAGGGGAGACTAGCTGGGCAGGCAGGGAGGAGGGGATGGGACAGGCAGGAAGGCTGGCAGATGGTCAGTCTCATGGAGGGGAGTGGATGGCTTGTGCAAAAGCTGCTGGAGGGGCAGTGTCAGGCACAGGATGGAGTTCCTGATTTGCTCAGGAAGTCTGCGATGTGCGTCCTCTTCCTGTGCTTGAGCGGCATGTCCTGTTCATGATGTCAGCAGCTAAGGGGTTTCACTCATCCTCCTGAAGCTGCTCCTTGCCTCATGGGGGGACAGAGGTCCTGAAATCGGAAGGAAGAGGCACTGGCATTTCTTGCTACAGAAGAAGGAGAAAGAGCTCTGGTCACTAGGAGAAGAACTGCTGGGTACTCCTGAAGTACAATGTGGGTTGCTGTCTCATCTACATACTGGGCCAAACTCTGACCTCAACTACACCAAGAAAGAAATCTCTTCCTCCCTTCCAAAACACCATGTAGTTTTATGGAGACTCTGTTGTTCCTCTTTTGCTTTTCATCTGCTGTGGACCATGGATCTTCCAGAAGACAAAGACTTGCTGTGCCTCTCCACCTCCTACTTTGAGAAGACCCTTGCCCTCCCCCAGTTCTCAGTACCACCCCTCACTGCCCCAGCACATCCATGGTGGACCTGCTGGCAGGGGACCACCCCGCCTGCTCCTGACGAGTGGCTGAACTTGCACAGCAAGGAAATCAGATGACCTCTCATCAAAACATGCTTTGAGAGCTGTGCTCAGAGTAAAACCATTCACTTGCACCTTGCACTGCCCCATTGCCCTCTTGTGTGATCACTTGAACCAGTTAACAGGGGTTTCCCCACCCAGGACAGCAGGACAGTGCCAGCAGGCAGTAGGGGGCCCAGTTATTTACTTTCGGCTTTTCTCAGTGGATGTTACTGCCCTGTGAGAGCATGTACAGCTGCTTTGCCCAATGGAGCTGGTGGGTTTGGATCTTCCTGCCATTAACACCTATGCAAAAAGCATTAGTGTGCTGCAGAGGGAAATACTGACTCCTGGATCCAAGTGGATGGAGCGAGGATAAAAGCTATAGAAACATCTGTACTGGCATGGAGACTTACTAGTAAAAACAGTTTAATCCAGTAGTACCCACATCTCCCTCAGGCCTTTCAGAAGGAGAGGGACCATTGCATGCTGGAATCTGTAGTTCCTCTGAGCTGCAAATGTCCAAACTGCAGGGACAGGAACCTGTGGATTTTCATCTGAAGAGCTATCTCCCCATGATGCTGTAGCTATGAGATAGGATTGCATCTGATTCACCACATCTGAATGGTTGCATCATTTTTTTTCTTTGAAAACAGAAGGAATATCCTGGGTTTTCCTTATTGTCTCCTTCCCCCTCACCTTTGCCTTGGGAAGATGCTGCATTACCCTATGTCACAACCTGAGAACATCCCAGTGCAGAAGCATCCCTGGTTCAGGTTCCTTCCATGTGTCCATGCTCCCAGCTGGGGGGTAGATCACGGAACACCCTGGTGCACTGGCAGTCCTGGCAGTGGATGCCACAGTTGGATGCAAGCAGGAACAGCCCAGAGCCAGCAGCAGATTCTCACCAACCCCTGGGCATGGCTGGAGCACGCAATGGCAATGAAGAGCGTCATGCCCGGCTGGGTTATGCAGGCAGATCCAGGGCTGTTACCCACTTAAGTATTCCACCTTGGGCTGGTCAGATCACCTCAGTGTGAAAATTATTCAAGAAGTTTTATAGCATTTTTCAAATAAACATGCAGCACTGACTATTTTCATTACTTTCCCAGCCTCCTGTAAAATTTGTCAACTGAGTGCTTGGGGAACAAATTAACTGTGTGTGCCTGGGGTGGGAGCTCTGCAATGAGAAGGTCTTCTGCCCCTTGCCACCAGCAGAGCTGTGGGATGAATGGAGTCCCCATGCCCCTTTGTCAAAGCAGGAACCAACAGGTGGACTGGCTTTGAGAAATACTGTAGGGCAAGCATTAACACCCTCCGCGAGTCTAAGGCTGGCTGCCTAGATTAAAATATATCAAGACCAGTGAGGCTAAGATGGCTAAATTCCTCCATGGGTGATGGGAATCAGACAACACTTCCCATGGGGAGCTTCCCTGGGATGGAGGTGAAACTGTCCCAGGAAGAAACTTCAGCCCTGTCACCTCCTCCTGGTCTTCAAAGAGAGCATTTCATCTCAGTGTGTGTCCCACTGAGTGTGTGGTTAAGTAGCTGGGTTTATGGAGGGTGAAATCATTAACACTCTGGAGCATGAATGCCCCGCTTCTGCAGGAGCAGCCAGGCGGGCTCGGTGGGGCTGAGGTGCGAGTGAGCCAGCTGAGACCTGAAAGGGCTCAAACATCCCCCAGCACATCACGGCAGCTCTTGTTCAAATGAGACTTTTAAAAACATTTTACATAATGTTGAAAAACATCCGTTAATTAATAACGCCTATTTCTCTTTGTCCTATAGGTGACAGAGACACAGTCTCAGGCTCTTCCCTTTGATTTCTCCCCATTTCCTCTCCCAAGAACCCTTTCCTTTTTGATGTGCTTTCATTGTTGCCAAAACCACCAACAGAGTTTCTCTATGGAGGCTAAATGTGGGAATAAAAGCTTGTGTAGTGTCTGCCATCCCTGGCATGTTGGGAGATGCTCCTGAAGCCTGCTTGGTGCACTGGGACCTGCGCTGATCTCACTAGCCGACTTTGCAGTCAGCCAAAAGGAAGGTCTCTGATTCCTGCACCACACAGCTCCCAAGATCTGCAGGTCTAGAGGCAGTGATGGCAGTGGCAGAGGAGTCTGGTCCCACAGCTGTCTGCAGCTGGCATCGGATCCCCACTGCATCCTTTTCCACACTAGCCAGCAGAATCCCCCAGAGCCATAGACCCTCTGGCTTTCCTTTAGCTGAAAAAGAAAAATCAAACCAAACCACATTTCTAAAGACATGAGTCCTCAGTGAAAGCCTCAGAAGAACTCTAGCAGAAACAAGGCCGACTGAAAGGAGAATGGCTCTCAAAAGCTCTTATGTCTCATATATGCTTTTCTTCGCTGCTCTGAGTCAGCATTTGGCCTTACACTTTTACTTTTCCCATCTCAGCTAGGAGAGTGGAAGAACTGGAGTTCCCAAGTGTTTAGTAACTAATGTGACTAAAGAATAAAAACAGTGATTCATGCACTTATTTCTGAGCTTGAGCCCTCTGTTTGAATTGCTGCTATTTACAGGTGGTGGAACGTTGTTTCTGCGTGAAAATATTTGCAAACCCCTGTATTCTTTATGCATTACTGCTCACCTGCTCATGGTCCTTGCCATACAGATGCTATTTTTTGCTGTTGCTCTTTTAAACTATTTTCCTGTTCTTCATTTGGAAAGGAAAAAAAAAAACCCAACACCCACAAGAATAAAAGCAAACCCAAACCAAAATCAAAACTTGGTGCAATTCAGGTCCTGAGTGGCACAGTGTGAGGAGCAAATTCAAAATAGTCATCAGATACTTCTTATCCTAAAAGTGACTGAAGAGAGATTAATTTGTAGGTGCTTTTGAGTAGCAAATGTTCTCCAAGAAGCTGGGGTCACTCCACTAGCAAACTGCAGGGCCGTGCCCTGACAAATAACAACTCAAAGAGGGAACAGATGCTCCTGTGGGAATTCCCAGCAAGTCGGTCTCCAAACTTTTCTGATACTGAGATACTCCAATAACCAAATCTGACGGTCCCCTCATGACTGACACTTTTCCTTCTCTGTGAGCTCCTAATCCCCAGTCATCAAACTCTTTGGGTTACCCAGGTTTTAAAAGCAAAAAAAAAGAAATGTTAAACTGTGGCAACTTCAAACGTTTTTTCCACTAAGGCTGCTTGGCGCAGTGATTTCCCTTCTGTCTCACCCTTTGGAGCGTTGCCTCATGCTTTATCCACATTTAGGTTCAGGATGTCAAGATGTCTGAGCCCAAGTGGTTTGGGAGTAAACAGGGCTAATAGAAATACCTCTGGACAATGCCTCTGTATTTAAAAAGTAACTATATGTACTGTGTGTACAGACTATTAATGGGGTCTTTGGCCACACAAATGAATTCAGTCACCAAGCTTGAGAGCACATTTGGCTATTAGTCATCTCCTTGACACCTCTGAGATGAATCCCACTAGGAAGGGCGGTATGGGAGCTACAGCTTGTGTCAAAGAGGGCTTAGACCTTAGCCAGATTAACCACAAACCCGCTGGGATGGGCAGCTTAGACACAGGGCTCTTAAGGAAGAGCAGATTTGTTCCGACTTCTTCCAACGTCACCAAATAATTTTTGTCATCATTTGACATGGATACTGCAGTCTGGGTGGGAAAAAAAAGATCAGATTTATTGAATCCTTTTGTCTCCTCTGATTTTAGAGTTGCGCTTTTGTTCCTGTCTCTCTCATTGGTATTTCCTTGGCAGCTCATGAAGGATTGCTTTTTTTGAATGATCGAGCTCGTTTTGCGCCAAAAGAGAAAGGAGAGACAACCATTCTCCAAAGCTCAGGAAATGTGACATCACCCAAAATGCAGACCCAGCTTTTTGGCGGCCAGGTGGTAAAATGAAATATTCTCAGCCATCTCAGCATCTCCACTTCAAGGAAATTAGAAGCAGAAACTTGGGACGACAGCCCTTGGCAGCTCTATTCATCTTCAGTTTGGGACGCTAAAAATGCCAGCTTGGTAAGGCTGCTAGAGAGAATAATAAAACTGCCTAAAATTTGCCAGAACTGTGGATTTCTGCTTCACCACTGAGCAGAAGCTGTGAGTGGTGACTCACACATCGCTTGACACAGTCTGGCACTTCTGGTAGATCATCGGCCCCCGGGGAATCGTAGAGTCGCTGTTCTCCCAGCCAGCCCACCGCCTCATCTCGGTGGCTCTGGCATGGGAACGGCAGCACTCTCACACAGAGGAGCAGGGGAAGCTGGCAGAAAAATGGGCATTCTACTCCACATCCAGACAGGCTGCAGAGCATGGGAGCTAACACACATCTAACAGCAAGGGCTACGGTTAGGCTAATTTTTGGAAGAGCATGTTTCCGTTCCAGCAGCGGGCACCGGCACTGGGTTTTTGACAGAGCTTAACACTTTGGGAAAGAAAATGCGGCCAGAAGTCTTGTGGTGGGACAGCTGGCTGCTGGGATTTTGAAAGTCAGAGCTTTGTCTCCAAAAGGTGCCGCTCTCCTCAGTGACAGGAAGAACAATTTCTACCACTGCAGGATTTGCCAGTCAACATTTTATGGCCTGGGTGTATGCAGGGAGGTCTGATGGAAAAGCCACCAGTTCTGGTCTTAAAAACCTTTGGCCCTGTGTAGTTCTCATGTCTTCCTGCTTTGATCAGCTTGACACAAGCTCTTTATCTCAGGAATGGATTTGACAGTTTTACACTGCTCTTTGGTCCCTGCCATGTGCAGAACAGGCAGGCAGCTCCCTGAGCTCATGTGTTGCAGCAGAATCCCACAGTCCAAAATTTATTCCAGATCAGAGCCAAAGGCTGCCCAAGTGACACCACATACCCGGTCCTCCACAATAGGGACAACAGAGATGGCCAAACAAGGCAATCATACATCCCATATACATGGTACAACACTGTCGTAACCTCTGGGTATTGCGAGCCCATCTCCTGGGAACCATTCCCGCAGGACATTTCAGCTGCTGTGTTTGAAAGAGCCTTCATGACTTCCTAGCAGAGACATTAACCTATCGCCTCCCAGCACAAGGGAGGGAACCCAAACCATCACAGAAATCAGAAATGAACCACCTGTGCCTTAAGTGGGTTGAAGTCACCCAGCCTGTTCTCAAGGCTTCTTTGGGAGGGAGGGATGGACTCAAGCAGCCCTGACTCCACCATAACCAACCCCATGCAGCACAGCAAACGTGCCCTATAGATCTTCTCTAGTATCCCACTTGTACAGTGGAGTGAATGCTCTTTGCTGCAGCAGCATCATGGAGCAAAAGGAGAATATCAAAAGCAAGGTGTGTGGCCAGAGGAGAGCAGCTGGTTTAGTCGCTAATGCTAAAGACTCCTCTCCACCCATGGTTGGATGCAAGTTGAGAAAGCATCTCAAAGCCATTCGGAGCTTGCTGGGTACTAGAATCTGCCAAGCCGCGGCAGTGTGCAGTCCTGCAGGCCAGTGCACCCGCTGAAGGATGAAACCACAGTGCAAAAGGCTCTTCTTGAGCTCCACGGCTGCCTTTTGACACAGGCACTGTCATACCACACCCTGTTGGCCTGTTTTGCTGCATCCCTGCCCGCACATGGAATTAATGGGAAGGTGGAAGGAGCAGCCCCTGGCCCTTGATGCTGAGCATCACTCCATGGTTATCCTATAGTCACAACTGCTACATCCTGCTGTCATGGCTGTTTGGTAGAGATGCCAGAGATGTTAGACATGGGGAGCAGACATCACTGTTCTGTCCAGGCTTGCTGCCCTCAGCTCTTCTAGTCTTTTTTGGCTATTTTCACTTGATCTGCAGAGTCAGTTGTATTTTTTTTTCCCCCCCCCAGGTTTATCTGTGATTGCTCTCTTTAGAACGAACCTAGGGGTTTCTGTTCCTCTTTAGAGCATAGCCTATATGGAAATATTCTTTTCCCCCTCCACCCTGGGGCCAGGTTCAGCAGTGGAGGAAAGCGTTGAGAAAAGGGAAGAGAGCGAGAAAATAAGAAGCCTGGCTGTTAGCTCCCACACATGCAGGAGACCTGAGAACCAGGTAGAGCCTTCTCACGTTGAGTCCTTAAAAGCTTCATTGTGATGTCTTTGCAAGAACATATTTATTTTGTTTCCTGAGCCGTATGAGCAGGGCATTGTATCTGGTGGATTAAGGCAGCTCTGTGCTGCTCGGAGAACTATGAAATCCCTCCTCTGTCAGGCCGATGTGAAAGGATCCCATTCATCAGGGTGCTCCCGCCCGGTGGGGTCTGCTTAGCATTCATCCCAAAGTGCGACAGAGTTCCTACTGCTGTCTCTGGCTCACGCCGCTCCTTCCCTCCTCTCCCACATCCCCGCTGCCCCACATGTGCCGGCAGCCAAGAAAAGAGAATAGGGAACCTTTTCTCTGCGGCTGCTCAAGGGCTGCTTTCCGCTCATTGGTATGCAGCGGGCATGTGCCCCAGTACCCTACTTCACACCAGCAAATGCTTCTGGCCTTGCTATGTGCCAGCGACGTGTGGTGCGGCAGATCCAAGGGATGGGGCACTGTGGGAGGGCAGCCACCGGTGACAACATGTGAATCAGCAGCATCCATGCCATGGCAGTCAGGGCACTGACCAAAAGGAGCGGTGCGGGCGAGGGGGATGGGAGGAAGGGGTGTGTGTGAGCGTCGATGTGAGTGACTGTGTCCATGCATGCACAGAGGTCAACATTTGAAGGGGGATGTGATGCATGGGAGCTGGGAAAGACAGGCGGCGATGTAAATTCACGAAGCAGCTTGGTGTTGCAGATATGTGGGAGAGATCAAGGGCTCACCCAGTTTCCGCTTTCTTCTCCTATGTTTGCTTTAATGGTGACTGGCCGTTGAGTTTTGTTCATAGTTCAGATTCCTGATATGAAGCCAGATACTATTTATTTGCTCTAATTTTTCTTTTCTAACATCTGTCTAGGGTCTGAGATTAGGTTGTTGGGGTTTTTTTGGCTACTGCTGGTTAGAGACAGTGTTGGGGGAAAATTGTGAGGACAGCTCTTGAGAATTAAGTATTGTCTAAGCCAGACACTACATTGTTTCCTTCCTTGCTTAGACCTTGTCCAGATGAGATTGG
Organism: Bucorvus abyssinicus; assembly: GCA_009769605.1. Taxonomy (NCBI): domain Eukaryota; kingdom Metazoa; phylum Chordata; class Aves; order Bucerotiformes; family Bucorvidae; genus Bucorvus; species Bucorvus abyssinicus. The sequence continues at coordinate 14,120,603 of CM020038.1, forward strand.
ACCTGTGCCTGAGCATCTGTGCTGAACAAAGCTCCCAGATCAATCGTACCTGACAGATAAGGATGACTCTAAATTAGCCCAGCCCATGCAGTATGTGTGACTGAAAGAGCAGCCATTGCTCAGAGCTGTTTCTCCATCCAAGGATGGTCATTTCTGCATGCACATGAATTTACAGCCTTGTCAATTGAAACTAAGTATTAAGAAACAGGTTGGTCAGTTTGGATTGGACCTTGTGGCTTCAGGCAAGCTCTGTTCTCGCAGCTCAGCAGCGACAGAAGGAGTTGGAGGCACAGATTATGCTCAGGGGACAGTGTCTCATCTTCCTGGGCCTCTCTTCACCTCCCAGATCTTGGATGGGACTGGAAGGGGTACAAAGGATCCTCCAATGGATTGTTCTGTCTGTATGTGTGGCCCTTGCAGTAGAAGGAAGTATCCAAAGTCTCCTTGGGAAACGACCAGCGTAGCAACAGCAGAGGAAGCCAGCCAAACCTCACAGTGTGTGGCCACATTGGACCTCAGCTTTGCCCATCAATAACTCCATTTATTTTTTTAGAGGGGAAAATATACGTTTGTGAAAACACGATTTCCCAAGCTGACTGCTGCTTCAGCAAGGGGGAGAAAGGGGTCTCTGGCGTGGCTGGAAGGCACTGCTTTGCTGCCTTCTGGGCCCCTCTGGAGGCATCGCATTTCACTCGAGTTGTCATTTCTGGTTACACTTCCAGCTCTTTCTATTAACGGTAGGCAAGAAACAAGCACCCCTTTCTTCCCACCACGGGGCTGGCACAGGCGTATGGGGGGAAGCCAGTCCCTTAAGAAAGGACTACTGAGGAACAATCTCATTGCACCTTCCTGGTGATGGCTTGGCCACATCCTGGACGGTTGAGAGTGCGCCTGCAAGCCCGGGAGCAATTGAAACTCCATCTTGATAGCTGAGTGCTGACCTCACTGGAGACATGACATAATCACAGAGCTTGCGAGAGAAAGCCCTGGGGACCGGCGGCTTAAACACTGCTGCCTTATGCCTCGAACAACACTTCCAGTCTTCGAACCTTAAGAAGCTCTGGTCTGTTGGCAGGATGCTGCTCAAGGCTCAACGGAGGCTGTGGGACTCAGGAAAGTTGAGCACCGGCTCCAGTGGGAGCCTTAGGCTTCACCAATGCCTCTGGAGACATCTCCTGAGCGTCACTCTGAAGCTGCGAGCAGGAAGGGTTCTCTGCTAAGGGGCCCCTGCTGTCAAGATCTCTGCTGGTTTTAGTGCTATGTTTTACAAGACCAGCTCTTGACTGAGCAGAAGCAATATCTGCCACTTCCCCCTGGCAGATGGCAACCGGGACATTGCATCCCTCTCCCTAGGGTCTGCTTTCCTTCTCTATCCATCCCTGCAGTCAATGGAGTCACATCCAATAACAACCCGTGGGTGTTTGACCATACACTTTATACACTGACAAGTGACTTCAACATTGCACTGCTGGCTGTCACTGTATCATCCAAGGTCAGCACACGATCACTGAACATGGTGCCAGAAGCTCCCTTGCACCCTGAATGGGACCCTCATCACACTGGTTTTTAGTGACACTCCCTGGGTTCATACTGGTGGGAGCAGGCTCAGTGGCAGGCATGTCCAGCCCTCCAGGAAGGAGGATACAGCTGCAGATACAAAGATGGTAAATTGTTTTTGGAGGGGGAGAGCAGATAAAATCTGTACATCTGAGAAGACTCCTTCAAGAAAGAAAAGGTCTTCAGCACGCTATAGGAGACAGCAGTCTCATGACAGCTTCTTTCATGTGGCGTTTGCTAAATAGAAGCCACCTCTCTCTAAGAATGGGTTTTCCTGAGACTCGTACACTAATGTATGCAATCTGCCTGTGGAAAGGGTGTTACATATCATCCCGGGGCCTCATTCGGCATGAGTGTGAATCTGTCACAGTTCCCTGGGGCTCAGACAGGCTCATCAGCTCCAGAAGGAAAGGTTGAGGCTTCTGCACGCTCGGTGATTCAGCCAGGACGTGCTGGCCAAGCCTTCATACACATATACACATATGGTGGGGAGCTAAGCATGCAAACCACACTAGCTGTATTTCCTGAGTGTAATTTCTGCCTAAAACGCCAGCAACCCTGCTTCTAAACATTGCCAGGCTCCTGTTCCTCTGGCCACACATGTGATCCAGCTAGAAAAGAAGATTTAATGGTACCAGGCACAGAAGCCGTGCTCAGCCCAGCAGGGCCAGCTCAGAGCTGAAGGTCCTGATGTGGTCCTAGTTTTTACGTTTGGGCTGCAGGCTGGGAGGATCAAAGAGGGTTTCTAGAGCACAGGTTTATGGGTCTGTTAGCCAGCTCCAAGTCTATTGAACGATCAACCACTTTAACTGGCAGAGGTGGGACCCAGCAGGGAGCACCATGCCTGGGACTGACCACCCAGCCAGGATCAGGTGTGGTGCAAATGCTGACTGGCATTTAGGGGAGCAGACTCCAGCAGAGTTTCTATAGTCGTTATATGATTCACACATTGGCAAGCGTGAATCCGTCCTGCCTTGTGTGATCTGAGGCAGTCTGTTGTCCCTTGCCATCACAAGAAGGCTGGGCTGGGAGACAGAGCAGCTCAGAGGGGGACTTAGAAAAAGAAAGTCTTTGATGAGAAAAAAGCATCATCCAAATGACTCTCTTCTCAGTAATTTTTGCTAATTATAAAGCCATTGACTGCTATTCCCAAAGCCTCCCTGTGTGAGGGAGCTTAATCACTGATGACAATTTTTTGGCATTTTCAGAGTTGCCACTGATGAGAACACACACCAGACACTTCCACCCAACGGCAATAGAAGTGTCCAAGAGAGGAACAGATGAGAACCCATTTGTGGGCTGTGATAGACTGATTGGAGATGTGGATGTATAAACTCTTCAGTTTTGTTCATGGAGCCTCCTGAAACACCTTTGACATGACTGGTTTGGATGTGGACAATCTGCAGACAGCTTTCAGCTCCAAGGCAAAACCAGGCAAGAAACAGTATTGTCAATAGAGAAAAAGAGGGAAGCGCTTTCCCAGGGGCTGGGCCACCAGAACCTGGGGCGAGCTGTGCTTTATCCAGCCAGACCTAGGCCCAGTTTAAAGCTTCACCTCAGCATCCCAACCATCCAGTCCTTCCAGCCAGACATGAGAGTGGTCTTAGCCATGAGCCAAGACTCCTGAGCTGAACATCCAAAGGCGCTGGCTAAGCCTCTTCCCTCTCCAGACATAATCCTAATTGCCAATGCTTGGCAGCCACTCCATCATGAGCAATAAGGGAAATTCATATTTTGTGTTTTAAATGTGTTTATTAGCCAAGAAGTTATCACCTGAAAGCGGCATGTCCAGAAACCTCTTTCCCTAAGGTTCCCACCAACAATGTAGGTACTGTAAAGTCTCATGGCAGCTTGGTACCTGCTTCACGGCTGCTAAAGCTGTGCAGAAGTCTAACGAAATCCAAGAGTCTTTTTTTAATGTCACAGAGTAACTTTTTGAATGACTAACTCAGAAGTAAAGTTTTTTGAGAAGCTTTACAGTCACCGGAGGAAATTTGTGAGTTGCAATGTGGGGCTATTTGATGATGGAGAGCACGTAAAGCAATCTCTTGGGATGAAGCTGGCATGCCTGCTGTCTTTATGCTTGTGACCTGTTGCAAATTCACGCTCTGGTCTTGCAGTGTGAATATCCCACTCATCTGACTTCTCCACGCCCCCAGTTAATTACAACTTTGCGTTTCCTTAAAGAACCCCAGGTGCAAACATACAGATTAGAGGTGGTTTCAGGAATAGGTTAGCTGGCTTGCAGAGCTAAAAGGTTATTGTTTCCAGGGAGGTTTTATACAGTGTGCGTGTGTGTGTGCATACACGTATTTATATTTCAATTATATTTATGTTATTATTTCAATTACAACCATCCATCTCTTCATAATGCCTGATTTCATTCTGCACCGGATTAAGCCCTGGTTGAATGCCAGCTCTGAAATGGCATGAATGAGTCCTCACAGCGTGGGGAACCTTTCATCATGAAGGTCTTGAAATAAATGTCACCACCACTCTCATCTCTTTCTCTGAACCCTCTTTTGCCCCATCCCTCCTTCCTGATCACTGAGGACACTATGGCAGTGTATTGACTTGTGAAGAAAGAGACTTTTCTTAGCTATCATACATACCCTTCAGTTGGAGGAGGTTGGGAGCCACAGACGGTTTGTGTTTGACTGTCCCTTTAGATGCTGTGACAAGGTTCTTGTCTTCACTGACCAAATAAAAGTAACTGAAACCCATTACGCCCTTCAGCTCAGATGCAGAAGTGAAGAGGAGGCATTATGGTTTTATTGCAAGGCAAATTTACCTCAGCCAACCCTTGGCACCATTCACATGTCCTACTTGCCCTGGGATAAACACATGCCTTTATTGTTAGGAAAGGCAAAATCAGTGACTGCCAGGATCATCCCTGACCCATCATGCACTGCAACAAGAGTGAAGACTCAATAAAATGTCTATTTAATTTAAAAATGCAGACAAGTTTCAGCTTAGCCAACTGCAACCTGTTGAGGAGTCCTAAAGACTACACAGGAAATCATTAGATCAGGCCTTTTTTGAGACCCATCGCAAGAGTTTGTAAGGACTTCTCTTTCAGCTTTTCTTGTGACCTCTAGTGTCCGCACTGCTTTGCAGATATAGTCAGACCTTGTGTTTGTCCAAAGGTGTCACTACAGCCTCATCACAAGAGTCACAAAGCTGAACGTTGCTTCTGGGAATGGCTGAGCCAGGACAGGGATGCCGACCTGGCTAAAGATAGACGTGGTGGGATTTTCTGAATCGGAACGAGGAGTCCTGGGCTGTCTGCCCCACAAGGTGGAAGGAAGCATTGTGCATGTGCACAGGCGAGGAGGAGGCTCTGGAGCTGACAGAGGGAGATAAGGGTCAAAGTTTGTTGCATGTTCCCATCCCAGCTGAGCTGGAAACGCTCCCCTCTTCCCAAAACATCCAGCTCATACATCTATGGTCCTGCCATATGGGAACACAAGAGTCACTATACTCAACCCTCCAGCTCCAACCTCGTCTCTATAAGCAATGCAATATCTAGGAGCCATAAACACCTCCACAGCACATTGCGGGGGGCTTTTAGCTGACACAAGAGGATCTTGCAGGGGACAGGGTGTGAGGGTGTCACAGCCTGATGCTTTGCCCTCTGATACTTAGGAGCAAGAGACACATCACCCCTTGAATGCCAGGATGCCCAAAATGAGGAGGGTGTGAATCATCATGTGGAACGCCACATCTGAACAATAGTCGGATTCCTATCTTCGGAGCTTTCAGATGCACCCCTGCCAGGAGGAGGAGGTGCAGTTCAACACAAGACAGTTTGAAGTCTGTTTTCTAAGGGTCTAGAAACCATTTTACAGCTTCAGTCATTCTCACATGCTGTAATTATCACCTTAATAAACGTATCAACATGGAGGCATAAACCCCTTTAAAGCTAAGGAAATAGCCCAAACACCGACAAATGGATGAGCTGCTGTGAGCTCTGGTGGAATAAATCCCAGGCTCCTGCGGGCTCGGATGTTTCAGGCTTTGCATTCTCATGGTTTATGATTCCACCAGATTTCCTTGATGCAATTATTTTCTTGCTACTCTGCAGTCTACAAATTCTAAATATAACCTTGCACATAAAATAATACCCTAATTCCTGAAGCAGTCACTTGCCTAAAATCCTGCCAACCATACGCTTTTTATATTACATTAGTCATGAGCTGTGGCTGACAACAAGTTCCTCTTTGGAGACCCCTCCCAGAAATCTTGTGGAAAAGTCTTTTTTTTTTTAAAGTAGTTCCAGGCTAGCTGAGCATATCAGGCAGGAAAACGTTAACATTTTCCAGAAGTGGCTGATGTCTCATGCACCCTCTAACAGTTGCTGCTGGTTGTTTAACAGACATGTGGGAGGGATGCAAGTGACTGAGCGGGGAGTTGATGTCATTGCTCAACACCAATAAAGACACGAGGCCAGGCTTTGAAAATAGCTTTTATACTGTAGGAAGGACAAGTGAGTGAACCGAGAGCCCCTTTACGCTAGTTAGTGACAAGGTCCTCTGCTGAATCTGAGATTCAGGCTGCCACCATCTTGTCCTTTATGTTTCCATGGCTCAGGTGAAGGCTGTAAAATGCTTCCAAGTACAAAATAGCCCTTCAGGGCTTCTTCGCCCAGGGACAGATGAGGCAGGCAGTGCTGAAAGGTGGAAGAGCAGTCCCTCACCCATAGTCAGAGCTGTGGGTATCTGTTTAGGTCAGTGCCAGAGAAACCTCCATCCATCCTTACATCTGGCTTCACCCATTCCTGGTCACTGGAACGAGCAGGAGCCAGAGCTCCAGCTTCTCCTGCACTAACCAAAGGAAATGGTTAGATGGTATAGAATAGAATAGAATAGAATAGAATAGAATAGAATAGAATAGAATAGAATAGAGCAGAACTGAACAGAATATAGCAGTTAGAAGTGACCTACAATGATCATCTAGTCCAAATTTATTCCTTCCATGGGGAAAAGCAAGCCCTTGGCCCCTTCCTGTTCCCTGGAAGGGACAAGAGCAGCTACCCCTATGATGCTGCTTTTCATCAGCTCATGCTCTGTGTGGGTACCAGGACCTCTGCCTCCCTGCCAGTTAGCGATGACGCAATGCCTTCCAGCATCTCAAAGTCAAGGTAGCGGGTTTTGGGGTCAAGCAGAGAGCAGCACTGTGCAATATGGTGTCCACTGCAACGCAAGCTGGGATTTGGTCTTTAGTTCAGGCACCGTTAGGAGGAGGAGAAGGGAGAGGAGGTGCAGGGTGTGGTGCCACTGCAATTTTCTTAGTGGCAAAGCCAGTTGAAATTTGCATCTTGCCAGCCTCCAGATACTTGTTTCTCTCTGCTGCAAGGCAACTGTCCACCCCACTCCATTGTGCCAACTCATGTCTAACTGGGTCAGGAATCTGTGTTTATAAAAAACCCTGGAGAATAAACAGAAGCTTTCTTCCGAACCGCGATCATTTCGCTGATTTTAAGCACAAAAGCAGTGCTCGTCAACAGGAGTTTGAGTGAGGGAACAGAAAAGAGGAGGGAGCAGAAACTCTTCTATCTGGTTTTCTGCCAAAGAAACTATACCTGGTTTTTTTGCGCCAAGACATTGACTCAAGGCCTGTGCACGTGGGAGGCAGGACAGGCTCTGGAGGGAGCGCTCACACCATCTCCTGCAGACAGCGAACCTGAGTGACGGGTAACCTGCCTTTCCTCAGCAAACACATAGGGACCACCAAATCTCAACTGTGCTCCTCTAGCTTTTACCTCAACCGCCTCCCGGGGCGGTGGGAGCTGTCAAATGAGTGTACAAAGCAAGCACTCGCACCCCTCTGTCGACACGCTGCGAGGCCAGCTGGAAGGGACGCAGCTCCTGTGTGAGAGAGCATTCTGCAGAAGCGATGGATAGCTGATGGGATGCATAGCCTACAACATGGGACTAGAGTTGCCATCACTCTGGTTGCTCTCCAGGGACCTAAGAAGCATACTCCTCGTTCTTGAACTCAAAAGCGTGACTATTTTAACCCCTCTCTCCATGGCAACAGGGACAGAACAATGCTGTCTCTGCTTCACTTACCCCCTTGTTGTTCTTGTGAAGGGTTTGCTCAGATCCAACCACCTGAACTACTGGCTCATGGCTAAGCCAAGCCTTTCCCGCTCTCTACATGTCCTGGGCAAAATTCTTTCAAGAACAGCTTGTTCCTTTTTTGCCTCAGTATTAGAATTATTAAATAAAACTTGGATCCATCTCTTGAAACCTTCCCCCAAGATGCCTTTTAATTAAAGCAGTGGAAAGAAAAGACCAGTTTAAATGTTGTAGCATTTTAAATTAGTGAAACCTTTATTTTATTTGCTAAAAAACAAGATTACCTCTAAGTCCATTAAAATGAGTCCTTCATTGAAAGCTTCGCAGTGTGTGTGAAAGGGAGATTTAAAGGATATTAATGAGGGCTTAAACATCTTAAATATGCTAAAATAATTGAAGAATGATATTTTTTAATGGAAGAACTTAAATAACCTTTTATTCCCACCATGCTGAGTGCGTCTGTTTGTGTACGGGTGCCTTTGAAGTTCACTTGAACATACACTTGTATGGGCACACACCTGCCTTCATCTAGATCCACCCATTGATTCATCTCTACTGCCATGGAGAACTAGAGTCCTTTTCTGATAATTTCTGAATAAAGATGTGTCTCTGAGACAGTAAACACATGTCTGTCTCAGGAGCTGCAAGACCTCTTATTTATGGTTCCATGACTTATTGCAATGGAGGACTCTGTCTCCTTTGGCTTCGGGAGTTTTTAGGAAAGAGAGTTTATAATCTCCTATAAAAATTAGTTAACATTTTCAAAATCAGTTACTCTACATGTTACAATTATCACTCAGAGATACGAAAGTATCTCAGTGAATTCCTAAAAGTCCAAGATGGTGGCAAAAGTTGCTCCTACTGGGACAAACCCATGAGGGACGTCTGTGAACAGGGCTCACTGGTTCTAACTTAGCGGAGCACAGCCTCCTCATATGCTTTCTTCTTTGGGAAACAACTACATGCTTTATTGAGTGATGTCCATAGGCTCTTCATAACCTTCTGTTTGAGGAACCTGCTTGAAGGAGGCAGTATGTGTTTTCACATAGATGTAGCAAAGCAAAATTTCTCTACCTCTCCACAATGACCTGTTTTCTTTTTGCCTTCCCGCCCCACCACCGCCCTCCCAACCCGCCCCCCCCCCCGCCCCTTTGCAGGCATTCTTGTATGGCCTCTTGTTAGAGCAAATGAAAGAGCCTTGAGGAGACCTGTGTGCTGTCCATACATTATAGTTAACCAACAGAATGGTAAAAGGGGTTCAGGCAGACAGAGCAGCTTTTCATGTCAGGAAAGTCAAATCATCAAGTGGAGAGGATGCTGCTGCATTTGACATCGTGGAAACTTGCCTGTCCTTGGTGGTAATAGATGGTCTGATTTTAAGACCCTTGACCACATAACTCTATTGCCTTCTCTCAAAGACCATGTCCATGGTCATATTCCATAGGAGGTTCTTTCAGCTTCAGACCATGTTCAAGCCAAAGCACCCTCCTTTTCAAGGCCAGCAGCATAAAACATACCAAGCCAAGGCTAAACCATCCAGCCAAAAGTTCCACTGGATAAAGGAAACTGCAGTGGAGGGGTCCTGGGACACATCTACCAGCATGATACAGCTCTTTCCCTGCCATCCTCAAGCAAAGAAATAACCCTTCCCCCAGCCCTTCAAAAGACCTATTCCTTAGGATAGTAAGAAAGTACTGATTACTATTAAAAACCCAAACCCTGCAGGAAAGCAGGGAGGGGAGTTTATGGCCATTGACCTTTTAACTCAGGTTGGTTTATAAAGAGCTGTCTTTCTGTCGCACCACTGGGATTGTACAAGTTTCTTGGCCATGAATGGGAGCTTTGTAGGATTCTACTGTGTGGTCATTCACAGGCAATCTGTTGGTCTTTTTAGAGACGTTTAATAAAAAAGAAAACCTATCTGAAATACAGGAGGAGGGGGGTGGGCCAAGTATCAGCTAGCGGCCCAATCAATGAGTGAATGTGTTTGGGTCTCCTCCCGGAAGGGAAAGCTTGTTTTAGGAATTTAGCCTGGCACTTGCAGGGTTCTGTTTGTATAGCCCTTTCATTTAAAAAAATACACGCAGGCAATTAAGGAGAGATGGCTTGGAGTAGGCACATGGAGAAGAGACAGGGAAGGCAGGAAAAGGGGAACGAAGGAAAAAAGAACAACTGTTAGAACTGAGAAATGGCAACAGTAAGGATGAAGCTAGAACCAGTGGTATCTTCTTGTTCTGTCCACACTATACAATTCACTGACTGATGGAAGGTGCTCACTGGGTTGGATTAGTATCCCCCGAGGTCAAGGGAACCCTGGTCCATATGTGGTGGTGCTTCCTCCTTCCCCTGCCTCTCCCTTCATCTCTCAACCGACTCTGCTAGATGTTGCCTCTCATATGCTCATTTGCTAGAAGATCTTCTGCAGGACCACAAGCAGTCATGGAAGCCCAGCGTTGTCCCCCTGATGGTCTGCCAAGGTGAAAGCAACTTAGACTGAACCTCCAGGCACCAAAACTCCATCAGCCAACACGCTTCATCAGGAATGGCACGTTTTGGAACAAAATCTGCTGAATAAGAACCAAGCACAAGGGGTCACTGGGCAAGACAGGAATGACTGGACTCCACCACACTGTAGATACAGGGAATGAATACCTTTCAGGCTCTCAAATGCTTCCAAGGGGCATTTGCTAAGCATGACCTGGATGAAACTGTTTCGTGGGATGTTTGTCCACAAGACAAGAACTTTCTTGGTCTCCTAGAGAGTGTGGAGGACAGCTTTACCTGCTGGTCACACTGTAAGCTGCTTCTGACCTGTCCAAGCACCGGCCTGCCCACCACACCAGCAGGCAGGCAACTGCTGGGATGGGCAGATGCCGCCAATTTCTCTTGTGAGTTCAGTGAGAAGCTGTCAGCACCAACCAGCTCTTATGGACAGACCGGCCACATCACGAAAGGCTGCCTTTGGGCCGACAGGGCAGATGGGATTTCTGGCAGCCTGTGGTACCAGAGTCCCTCTGGCACCTGATGGAAGTAGTGCATTAACTCCACTGCGCTAGCCAGCCTCCAGTAAACCCGCCTCCCCAGTAACCCAGCAGCGTCACTTGGGCACTGTGCTTTCCCTTTTGAGTTGTTGCTATGAAACACGAAAACAACGACCCCCACTTTTCAATGGTGAGGGAAAACCGCTCTCATACAGCTTGATAAACCGCGCTGAGCACCTTATATGACGAAGGCAATGTAAGTGCCAGCCACAACCATTAGCTAAGCTCATTTTCTCTGTGTGTGTGCATTTGTATATACATTTTTATACATGTGTAACATGTATATATAATCTTTACATAATTCATCAAAATGTTGGTCTGCATAATTTTCATCTTGCAACATGTGGCTTGTTAAATCCTCTGCATCCCCCTGTAGTGATCAAAAAAGGATCTCAGCTGTCCTTTCCTGTCCCGCCGATACCCCTTGCTATCTATAATCTATCTTGGCCTTTACTCCTAAAGAAAAGTAGAGCCTTAATCTGTGAATAGTTACTAAGAACATTTAAGGATAAAATAAGTATGTAGCCTGGGGATAAGAAATGTTCACTGTTCTTCACTGGGGCTTTCAAAGAGCTTAAAGAAAATACCTCCCACCGGCTGGTCTACAAAACGTGTGACTTGTACATTTGTAAACCTGAAAAGTCAACAACTATATATGATGTTAAGATTTGCCATCCAGAACCCACAAATCATACACAAAGACCGTTGCTCTGCCCTTGCTAAGTTGAGGACTGGATTTTAGTTGTGACTGGCCAAAGGAAAAAAAATTGCCTTGCGGAGGAAAACTTTCCATTAGCATAAAGGCAAAAGCTTCAGCCTGCAAACCAGCTGGACGTGCCTTTTCTCCAGGGCATGACAGGGGCAAGGAGGGGATGCAGGGGTGCCCCACAACACATGCAGAAAGTCCCTAAATTATAACAGTCCCTGCCAACAAGTGGTGGAGGGCCTGGGCTGGAGATGAATAGCTGCGAGGTCTCTGTACCCCTGGCATGGACAGAGATGTCTGCTTCTGGAAACACATCGCTCTACATCTCTGGGGAGAGCCAAGGAGGAGCAGGGAGCGGATTGAGTCAAATCCTCATGTGGGTGCCACTGCACCTCTCAGGCAGGGCCGGGGCTATGCAGCCCTCCTGAAATGCTTTATTCCTAGACATACATCAGGGAAATGCCAGTGTCTCTTTTTAAGGGTTTCTCTGGAGCTGAACCAGAGGCCAGAGCAAACCAGGGACTGATATCAGCGGCTCCACGGAGTGCCAGGGCAGGCTCAGTGCAGAGCTGCAGGGCACAGATATTGAAATGGGAGGGTCTGTCCAATCCGCAGATCTGTAGGATAACGAAGTACTGGAGAAGGGGGTGGGAGGGTGGAGAGGTTGCCGCTGAAAGTGTGGAAATTACACAGATTCGGAGTTTCCACTCAAAAGTTCCTATAAGGTGCGAATTTTGGCAGAGCTTTGCAGCTCCCATGGTAACCTGTGGAGGACGGAGCCAGGATGTCTGGGGAGACAGATGGCGGCGGTATGTTTTAGAGTTCTGGTAGCTGTCCCCTCACATAGGGGAACTGGTGGTCTTTGGCATGACACAGCACACAGGGAGACACCACAGACCCGTCCAAGATTGCCTGCCCCTGGGGCACGGGAGGCCGGTATGTGCAGGACTCTGCCCTGGGTGCCATGCTGCCTTCAGCATCACCTTTTACCCCTGCTCACAGAGCTCACCAGCAAAAACACACACCTCTGTGACCAGCTGACAGCTTCTGACCGCTGCATGCACACACAGAGGTCAACACTTCTCTTCTCCCGGGGCAGATGGGAGGCAAAGCAGATATGTGCTTTAGGATATCAAAACTCAGCTCCTCTCCTGCTCAGTTAATGGTTCTCAGACATTTATCCACCAAATATTTGACTAAATACCCCACTCCCAGACCTCCAGCTCTCTGCACGTGGTGGTGCAGAAGTCTTGCTGCCGCTGCTGTCAGCTGCCTTCTCTGATCTCCTAGACAAGAGCTCTGCCCTGGAATGAGGCAAAGGTGAAGAGATGTGCAAAAGGGGTAGGAACACAGGTACTGCCAGGATAGTATTCCTTGCTGCAAGGGTAATATGCAAGGCAGCAGGGATCTCGGGAGGAAGGGAGGCCAGCAAGATCATCCCCTCTGCAGACACAGGCTGCAGGCACCAGGCAGTCACATCTCTGCTCTCTGAACTGAACACACTCTTCTGAAGTCTTGGTTTTGGAGACTTGCTTTCTCTCTGCTTCCCCAAAAAGGCAGGGCCAGAAGGAGACTGTTCTTGACCTTGGGCAGGAAGAACAGCCTGGCCAGGACACAAGCACATATCCTGCATTAACTCTCCATCACATGGTGACTGATGGATATGTTGTCTCTAGGCAGGAGTGCTGCTCAGGAGAACATCAGCATGTACCACGCTGTTAAAGCAAGCTCAGGTTCCTCCGGGTTTTACCTCTTTATAAAGCATGGTCAGACACAGCTTGTGTCTGAGCAGCCAGAGCACTGGGAGGTACAACTGTTGTTGCTACAGACAGTGTGAACGGGGGAGTTGTGAGCTTGAGGGACTGTGCCAGGGGAAGTCACAGATCGCCCCGCTGTCCCCAGGCCTGCCATGATGGGACAGATCTGGAAACAAAAGCATCCACTCCATGTGTACCGAGGCCTGGAAAACAAGTAAGCCTCTTAAAGAGCAATCCTTCAGGGCTTTCCTTTTGCTCTCCTAATGGCAGCCCACAGCTGCTTGTTGTCCTGCAGCTGGTTAAGTGGTGAGAGAGGAGTCTGTGGTGTGCGCAAAGCTCAGGCTGCCCTTGGGGAAGGAAGCAGAGGGGCTCGCATTGCTGGGACGAGCACGGCGTGCTTTGATACAGTGCACAGCCCCGGCTACGTCCCATCCCAGAGCTCAGCCAGCCCAGCGAAAGCTGGAAAGAGTCCTGGGATGACAGAAGGAGCTCTCAACTCTTCGTCTGACTGCAGCTTTTGTGAGTCAGGTTGTGTTTGCATAAACTGGACCTGGTTGCTAGCTGCAGGTTTTCCTGCCCGTAACCGCCATGCCTTTTAAGGCTTTTAGCAGTGCCATAATAGTAATTATTACTGGCGACTCTAGCTCTGCCTTACTGTGGGCACATCCTGGATGGAGCAGACAGAGCGTGATAACACCAGGGAATAAAATTATGCGGGCAATTTTTCTTCTTTTGACAGCACTTGAAATACAAGAGATTCCAGTAAGAAAAATTACTGGCAGACTGGACATGGAAAGAGTGATTTTTTTTTTTAAGCAAATATTGGAGAGGGTGTTTGGAGTGAGAGATTGAGAGAGAAATTTGACCTGTGTCCCGTCAGAGCAAGCAATGCAGCTTTGCCACCACACAGAACCTACAGCCAGACATCTAGGGAGGGAAGGAGTTCAAGGACTCATTTCAAATAAACACACACTTTGCAGAAAGCTGTGTTTTCTTTTCAAGCAGTGGATGAAGGAAAAAGGCAAAATTCTTTAGTAACCCACTGGCTGACAGGTTTCTCCCCATTTCTATTGGGTGAAGAGAAGATAGTCGCCAACATGTCTTATGCAAACAGTGGATGTGCCAGGGTGTTCTGAAATTCTGCCCTTATTCATAGCCTGAATCTTCACGCAAGAGATTGTTGAGTGGTAGGTGGAGTTCCATCCCCTTTGCAACCTCCGTGGCAGAACCAGGGGTCTACAAAAGCCTTTGAGTAAGCCCACAGCATGGCCCTTATTGAAGAGTTCTTGATCTTCAAAGCCTGTAGTTGTCTTGAAACAGAAAGCCTCGTTTCACTCTGCCTCACTCACATCTTTGCTTTCCCCCATGATCAGAGAGCGCAAGACTTGCTTTAGGGCGTTGTGTTGACATTGCTGTGCCACAGCACCAGCATGTCTGGGCTGCTCTTGACCCAAAGCAGCACACTCCAGTGGCAAGAGAGGGGGTGACTATAGTTTGGTAAGGTGGTGGTTTGCAGCAGCATGTGCTTACGTCCCTTTCAGGTTCAGACTTCCAAAGCCTATTGCTCTTATGCAGCTCAAATTCACCTGCCAGACCTTCCCTGGGGTAAACAACTGTCTGTCCAGAGCCAGGCAGCGCAGGCTGGCACCTCCCTTGCTTACAGTAGGGAAACACAACTGCCAGAGGAGTGAGCGCTGGGAAAGACGGGACTGTCTCAGAGGAAAAAAAAAAAAGAAAAAAATGTCATGTTGGACATTTATGTCTCTTGGAAAAGAAATGTCAGAGCAACAAAAGAAAATCCAGATGTGCTGCATTCACATGGTAACAGGCTAATTGGAGACAGCCCCACCTGATTTCTAGCAGCTTAGCATTTCTCTTGCTCTTTATTGACTGAGGATTTTCCCATTATTGGCACATCTTTAGGAGAAATTACTATTCTTGCTTGGCATTTGATTTCCTTTCAGAAATACTGTTTTTATTAC
Source organism: Bucorvus abyssinicus (assembly GCA_009769605.1). Taxonomy (NCBI): domain Eukaryota; kingdom Metazoa; phylum Chordata; class Aves; order Bucerotiformes; family Bucorvidae; genus Bucorvus; species Bucorvus abyssinicus. The sequence continues at coordinate 14,135,726 of CM020038.1, forward strand.
TGTACCTTCAGCAAGATTTCCTAATAAGAAACTTGAGAACTTTTAGCTCAGCTGGAGTTTTGCCGTGGACTTCTGCAAGGACATGATCTTGGCTTAACCCAAAGGGCTGAGAACCGGGCTGGGATGCAGTGGCAGCGGTGTTTCTCTACGGATGCCCTCCTGCGCTGCAGAAGCTGTGATTATAGCAGCGCAGAGCTGCTATCACAGTTATATCAGCGCATTTGTATCTCTCACAAGAGGGCTGGAGGGGCATTGGACATAAGGCAGAATCTCGAAGTCAGGCACAGGGCGCAGGATTAATCCCAAACCCTCCTGGTTAAGGGCAGCAAGTAGATGGAAGCCTCTCTGGGATGGGGAGCTCACCAAAAAGGCAGATACACACTCCTGCGTGTGCGTCTCTTAAGAGAAAACGTTTGATTCCCAGTTTGGTTTAATGAGGCAGGTCCAGAGAGGTTTCAATTAAGTATCTAACAGCCAGTACATTTTGCAGATGTTGTCTCCAGTGGGGAATCTGGCCCTTTCCCAGTTAAACTCAGACACCTGCAGCTGGCGAGACAGCTGGTGCTGACCTGTAACTGCTGCTTCTGGGGCTGTTACACCAGGGAGTGCTCGGCCCCATGGAGACAGACTTGCTCCTGAGCTGAGCCAGAGGGAGGCACACGCATGCAAAGCCCATGATACCTCACATTCCTCACAGCCTGTTTTTCCCTCCCTAAGAAAAAAACAGCCCAGCTGCATGGCTGGCCCCTGCGCAACAGAAAAAGCTCATTTCCAGCAGAACAAACCCAGAGTGAAGTGGGCTTCAGCATCTCCGGCACAAACCGAGGAAGCTGAATTAATTTTAGACATTTCTGGAATTTCAACTATTTCATCAAGCAGCTGTGCCCTGCCTCAGGTGCTCAGGGCTGGAGAGAAGCAAGCTGATTGCCCAGCACAGAAAGAAACAGAGGAGGAAAGGCCAAGGCCAGGCTGCCCCATCCTGCTGCCGGCTGCAGCCTCTGCCCATCTTATTGCCACCCTGCCAGCACCTCGGGGCTTCTGCCAGGTCCCTCTAAAACGCTGAAGGGGACCAAGTAGCAAGAGAAACTCTTTGTCTGTGGCTGATAACACATCCTTTCTCAGAGCCCTCCCCTCTGCCAAGCTTCTAATCTTGCTTTTTTGGGGCCGTCTTAGCCCCAAGTAGACGCTGGCTGAGCAAACCCACTGTCAGGCTGTCCTGGGGCCAGAGCTGCCTGTGCGTGACAACAGGCACGTAATCTTGGTGGCCCATCAGAGGAGACATTTCTCTAAGGGGTGGAACAGGCAAAAAAAAACCCCAAAAGATCAGTCCTCTTCAAGGTTTTCAGTGGTGTAATAAAAGTCCCTGTGTCCTGGATGCCAGAGAGGTCTGGGGGAGGGGGAAGAGAGGGTGAAAGTGAATTAAATGGGCCTTTCAGGAGCAGAGAGAACACTTAATCTTCTCTAGCCCATTTAGTGTGGATGCTGTTGAAGCCTCCCTGCCATGACAGCCAGCAGAGCTCAGCCCACATTGTCTTTTGCAGACACCGCGCCGTCCCAGAGGGCTGAGCTGGCAGAGAGGAGCAGGGCAGGAGGGGAAGGCTGTGTGCTGGCTGGAGAAACAGTGACCTGCTTAGACACGTAGGATGGATCCAGGAGCACGGTGTGTCCAGGAGCATAGGGTCAGTGTGCACCTCGCCTCGGAATGAAATACGGTGTTTTTCTCAGTGCTTGTATATTCTATGCTGCGTTTATTCACCTGTGACAAAGATCAGCTACGAGGTGGGGTGGGTTGGTGGAGGAGCACAAGGCTGGGAATTGAAAGCATCTGTATCTAAAAGTCACCTTCACATGTGGTCACCAATGATTCCAGAAGGGACCAAAGCCCGGAAGGCTGGTTCAGCCCCAACCAAAGAGAAGAGACAGGCAGACACTTTTCTTACACGGGCGGGGCACCAGAAGTGCCAATAGGGATGAGGGGTGGGCTACAGCTCCTGGCGGGTCTTCGGCTGTGCCCCTATCCCAGAGGGGCAGCAGAACTCCCTGCTCACCACTGACTGTGGTCACTCCTGACCACATCTGCACAGCATCCTCCACTTAGGCCGCTTGCCTCACTCTGTAATATTTAGAATGCTCTCGCACCCATCAATGCAGAGACATAAGAGCAGGAGGAAGACACCGGCGGCACAGGCTGGCACACTGCAAACCTCGGCCATGACCACAGCCCTGCCCAGCTCTGCTGATCCTTGCTATTCCCTTGATCCGTGGTTATCCTACTCACAGCAGTTGTGTCTTTGAGCACCTACAGCTTTTAGTACTGCTGCTGTACCCATGTTATCACCAGTGTTTCTGTGGCACAGCTCTCTCCCAGGACCTCAAGAACATCACTGAGATTTGTTTTTTATTTGTTTTTTTGGGTTTGTTTGTTTGTTTCATTATAACTGTCCTTCTGTCTTCAGCAGTGAAGGACACTTTGCTCTTCTGATCAGACCTAGAAGAGACAGACCCAAACCCTGCTGCTGCAGTCAGTAAGTGATGAAGACAGCACCAAGTAGCTGCAGGACCTGCTGACACCCCAGCATAGGGTGTTTGCACAGGGTACAGCCAAAGAGCTACATCTGAAAGACAGAGAAGCTCCTTGGGAGTTACACCCCAGCACATCCCTTAGAAAACACATCCCCATCTCAAATACTTGCTGTTTTTCTAGATGAAAAATAGAACCCCCAAGTGCTTCTTCTCTGATAAGACTACAGAAGAGCAAATAGCTAAAACTACCTCTGAGTGAACAAGCCTGACTAGCAGGCTCAGATGAGGAACACAACCAACCCATCTCTCCTCCTGCAGGCACCCTGGGCTTCCACATGCTCACTTAAACCAGCACCAGAGGCAGCTCCTGCTTTACACAGGACTGAGGCTACAGGTGGGCCAGCGCAGCCCTTCACAGCAGCACAGCTGAGCCTGCCCAGCCCCACAGCCGGGCTATATAAGAGCCGCTTCATGGGGAGCCTCTTCCTTTTGTGTAAGGATTTAGGTAACAGGGGAGGAAAGAGAAATAGTGTTTGTCAGGCTGCTCGTGTACAGCCAGGAGTACCTGTAGACTCAGGGAAAATTGTGCTGAAGTGCTGTGGAGATGAGGAGTACTAGGAATACCTAAAAATAAAACCCTTTGGATTTTAAAGACTTAAAAGAAAGCTATTGCTTAAACAGTTGGTAGCTGCAGCCCAGGGTCAGCAATGCCTTCTACCTGAGGCCGTGCGAACTAAGAACATTAATTGAGCCTCCTGGGTATGTAAGCCTCTTATCTACTTACACACAGTGCTTTATCTGAGCTGGAAAAAAGGAGAGTATTAGCTGCTTTTAATGAACAGCGGTAGGATGTGCATGCTCACTGACTCTTTGCTAGAAGATGCTTCTCTGTTTCTCTTTAAAACTGTTAACTTTTTAGGATGTAAGCCAAGACTTCAAAAGGGATGGGGGTGTCAGAGGAGAGGAGATGGCTCCTATTCATCATTTAGGAGCTGAGGGTGCTCTCAGAGCTTCTGCTTGGCTCCTTAATCCTACAGGTGCTTCTCAGTTTCTCAGATCTGACATCTCAAAGCTGTCATGTGGGGCTCTCCCTGCCTTCCTGTCTTGTTTAAGTGACTCCTTTTTAGCGAGGCAGCCTTTGAAAGCCCTTTTCTCAGCACCTCACTGTGCCCATGCTCTGTGTCTGGGTGCACATCAGAAGGGGCAGGTGGATGGGCCACAGCTCCTGGTGGGCACAGAGACCTTGCAGATGGACACGACGGGGTGGAGGTTATGTTTTCGGTAATTTAAATGCAACTTGCAAGCTATGAAAGAGCCTCTGTAAGACTCAAGTTCCTATGCTGGGGAGCCGTGGACACCGATCTGGCTTGTGCTTATGGCTTGGTGCCCCAGTGGACTTGGGGCTGGGGGGATTGGCTGCAGGGAACTGGCTGGGAACTACCCGCAGTTTTGCTCCATGCTTTTTAGGGATCATAGGAAGTGAAACAGTGTGAATCAGCACCACAATTATGCCAGCCCTGAACGTGCTGGCTCTCCAACTCCGAAGGTCTTGTGCCTGGAGGAGGAAGCTGATAAGGAAAAGCCTATCTACAGAGGCAGATTAAAACCCCCTGGCCTGGAGTTTCCCAGAGCATTCTGTCACCAGCAAAGGGCTCAAGGGAGCCCTGTCTTCCCTCCTGCTGCCAGCCCTGCCTGTCACCTTGCTGCTGGCCTTCCTCCTGATGTGATCCCCGCGCTGGATGCCCTCGTGATCTGAGGGTGACGTCCAGCAGCTGCTGCCTTTTCTTTAATGTCTTGGAGAGCTGTGTTTGCTTTTCAGACTCCCTTTCCCGATTGTTTTGAAAAACAGATGTCCTCTGTCCCCACTCCCTTTAAAAGCTGTGGCTTTTCTTGCTGCTAGTGGGCTGTAAACATCTCTCCTGTTACAAATGTGCCCTTTCTGTTGCTCTCTGGCTCTAAGTGGTGTTGCTTTCTTGTTTCTCTTTGGAAGTTGATGCTCATTGATTGCCCCCTTCTCCATAAGCTGCTAGTGCTGGCCAGAAGCAATGGGGTAATTTCCCCTCTCAAGCTATGCTTCCTAAGGAAATTACACCTGGATCCACAGCTAACCTTAAAGGTGCTGTACTTGAGAGAGGATTCAGGCCAGGATGATGGTTGGAGAGCGCTGCAGGGCTTTCTCCTTGCCCTCCCATTGTGTTTGGACCTGAAGGCTAATTGGGAGCCTCAGCCATGGGGAACCAGCATTGCTCTGTGGCTCAGCCAAAGTGGTTTCTAAGCGAGGGTAATGTGAGATGCAGGAGCAGAACAGGACCCAAACCAAGATTTTATCATCTTCTCTGCTCACACCTAGATTCAACCCAAGGCTTTGGTCAGTCCCTCTCCCTGCAGGGCCCAAGCACACCCTAAAGTTGGCCAGTGATGGAGCTAGAGCTAGGGGCAGTGCCTTGCAGCTCTGGTTCCTGGCCCTGATCCTCTTCTAAGAGGCTGATTCTTCCCAAAATCCTTCAATAATTTTTTAGCTCCGTTCTCAGCTCAGTTTTTCAAAGTTGCCTCTCCTGCTGTGTCTGAGGGCTGATCTAACATCCCTCTCACGTCTCACTTCTTGTTCCTGTGTAGCTGCTTTTGCCCATAGGAAGCAGGGGGGGAGAATAAAAACCCTGTAACTCGGGATCTCAAAGTGGTTTGCAAGCCTCTCTTCTCCCCACTGTGATGCTGCTTGTTCTGGTGGTGGGAAAATTGAGTCAAGGAGCAGTGACAGGGTCATGTGGATTTCTAGCATCAAACGCTTGCCAGGGCAGAACTGGTTTGCAGGATCCCCAGTTCACAGCCCGCCTCTCCACCCGTCTGCTTTACCCCACTAACCAGCCCCTGCAATACAAAACAGCCTGTGGTTGGCAGCAGTTGCTTTGCACCGGAGCCTAATAGTGCCAGCCCCTGGGATGGTGACGATTGTTCAGGCAGGGGGGGACACGAAACAGAGAGGAAGCTTTTTAAATGCTGGGAAGGTTGGCATGAGACAAAGAAATGCAGCAGTGAGAAGGCTCTCTTCCAAACTTACATATATGATTTTAAAAAAAACCTCAAACCCTAAAGCTGGAGCTAAAAAGGCAGCTTGAGGAACGAAGCTGCTGGAGTTTTCCGAGAAGGCTCCCAAGATGCACAATGGGAACATCTGTACCTCGGCCGGCGCCTTGGAAGGGTCTCAGGCCGCAGAGCGAGGCTGGCGTCAGCCGGCTGCAGCCCTGTCTTGATGCCGCCCTCTCCCCACCAAACCCCTGCCCAGGCACGGCTCCTCCCGCCGCCCCACTTGCCTTGCAGCAAGCCATAAATCCCCCTTCCCAGGTCTCCTCCTTCCCCATGGCCTCCGCGGGTTTCAAGCAGCCGAGCGTCCCGAGGCAGGAGAGGAGAGGGAGGTTTGGCCCCGGGAACAACCGTCCTCTGTGCTGCTGTGAAAGACGGTTTCTTTCCTACAGCTCTTGCTCAAAATGGCCCGTTATCAGGTTGTGCTGAGTAGGTCAGCCCTGCTCCCGGGGTTGGAGACACAGGCCAAAGAGGTGCACACATGCATAGTGTCTTGGTCCTGGCACGGGTGTTTTCCAGTCTCGGGGGATGCAGGCAGCCAGGGTTGATCCTGATCCTGCCTGTGAAGGCTGTTGGGGGACTTGGGGATGGCTGTCTGTCCCCTGCCTGGTGCCTGCTCCCAGTGAAGGGGTGAGTGTGTGCCCAAACCCCTTGGTGGAGCCTGGCAAAGCTCCTCGGGTTCCTGCTGCAGCAGATCCTGTGCACGGAGCTGGCAGAAGGTGCAATGGGTCCCTTGGGAGAGGCAGCAGTGGCCTGAGTTGGGGGATGCACATAGAGGCAAGTCCAAGGGAAAACTCCCTCCTCTTAAACTCGTTTCGCATCAGCTGCTTCATCTTTCTCTCTCCTGATATACCTACAGCCCCTGTTCCCTCCTGGGGGCTTAGTGCTTGCCCTGTGCCAACAGAACAGCTTGGAGAGGAGGCAGAGGCCACCTGTGCCAAGTGTATGCCACCACCTGGGACAAGTGCCAGTGGTCAGCCCCAGATGGACTGGGCTGCAGTCCCTGGTCAGCCTCTTGGTGAGGGCATTGGTGCTGTGGCAGGGCTGGGAGAGCTGCAGAAGGGAGTGTGCTCCAGAGATGCAAACTGGGGCTCAAGTTTAGCCCGCTTCATCCATGCAGGACAGCCCAAGGCAAGGGAGGCTTGGGAAGAGAGGAATGGACATCTTTCTGGATGCTCCTCTCTTTGTGCCCATATTCCTACATCAGAGTATGAATTAATGGATTTATTTGCTGTTAAATTCTTTGTGAACTTGGGAAATCTGCTGAAATGGGTCAAAACCCAGACATCTTCAACAATTTTTGTGGTCCCTTAATGAAAAATTCGCCTGTTTGAGTAGGCAGGTAGAGACATGATTCTCTGCTGCAAGTTTTCTCTCCTGAGCTACAAGTAAACATGGAAAAAACATTCATGGTCAATGCAGCATGGGCAACGAAACAGCTCCTTCATAAGCGGATATTCTGAGCTTACTCAAAGGCAAATTATAGAGATGACACGGGTGAGCAATTTTTCTGCAGTGTTTCTCCTGACGTTGGGCTTAGATGCTAAACATGGGTTTTTATTTGCAGGGTTGAAGGCAGAGGACTGTCAGGTCCCTGGGCACGAAGGGGCAGGTTTGTCTCCTGCCCAGAGGTGAAAGCTTCTGAGAGTGAGAGGCAGCAGAGAGGAAGGAGCCGTTCCTAGAGCTGGAGTGAACATGTGCCTGCCCAAGACAGGGGCATCGTTCAGTCATTGAAGAGCAGCCCCCACGGAGGTACCCAGGATTGAATTCCCAGTTTAATGGGTTGGCCTGGCCAAGCTTTCCTCCAACGAGGAAGATGTGGAAGATGAAAGCAGGTTCTGTAAGCAGTTGTGGTGTTCATGTGCTCGTTCTCCACATTTACGCCAAAATGAGAGATGCTGTGGAGGCCTCTGAGTGCCATTTTGCCCTCTTTTACATCTTTGCTTTGGAGCAAATGATGCCAAAGGCCAAGAGGACCATTCCTGCTGACATTAGGTCCTCAAGGCTCATTGGCAAGGTGTCTCTCTCCAGGACATTTGAGCTGCTGATGCTGACAGCAAACGTAATTTCTTCCATGTTATTTCCAGCTCAATCTGCTCAGTCTCCCAAAACATTTTAAAAAAATATTTTAAAATGAAAATCTAGAAATAACAAGAAAATTTAGGAGCAGTCCCTGGCCTTTGTGGCTCAGACCATGATGTCTGGATGGCTATTCAGGACCTAGAGCAGTGTGAGTCCCCACACAGGGGCAGGACTCAGGGTTTGCCTGGGGGAGGGCAGAGATGAGCAGCGCCAAGAAACTGTTTTGGAGCAACTTTTTTACCTAGAACTGTATGTTAATGCCACTTTAAAATGACAACAAATGCTGCTCTGTGTAGTTCTGGCTTTGATCTTTTCCATCATTCTGCTGTTTTAAGAGACCAGAAGTATTAGGGGGATGCTGGTATGTCCTACAGTGTCACCACAGAGTGGCCTCATGTGACGTGGCCCCTGGAAGTTGCCACTTGCAGCTGGGATCCCCATCTTAGAAAGGCAGGAGTGGTTTCTAATAAAAGGGAAAGAGTCTCCATCATGGCCAGGTGAAGGGCAAATGCAAACAGTGACCTCCCAGGATGGCAAACAGCCCCTGGTGCTGACGTGCTGTTCCTGCCCTGGGTACATGGGTGGTCCCATAGATGCCCTGCATCTCTGTCCCATCACATCCTCCTGCTTCATTGCAGGGCTCCTTCCTCACGGAGACAGCTAATGCTGCTTTAGGCCGTTGATTTAAATTTCTAAATGAATAAATATCCTCCAAGTAACACCAGCGTGTGTTAGGTTGTCTTCCTCCTCTTTCCCTCTGCATGGAGCTGCAGAACTATGGCCATACACATGTTCTTTGTGACAGTTGTAGGTGGTTAGTTGTTATGTTACTCAAATGCATTCACCATGGAATTGCCTCTTTGCCCTTCTCTTCCTGTATTAGGGATGTAAACCACCTTCACAGTGGTAGAAATATGAAATACTGAGGGATTCAGATAGATGCAGGATATGGGAGGGAGGCCAGTGCTTGCAGAGCATTACCAGACCCAAAACGCGCAGGGATTTCATCGAGCCATGCAAGTGGCTTTCAGGCTCCTTTTGTGCTTATGACTTGCCTAAAACACAGCCTGGGAGCCCGGGGCAGAGCCGGGCCCCGTCCCATCCCCTGCCTGGGAGGGGAGAACCCGGGAACCAGCAGCCCGAGGGCACCATCTAGTGAACAGCACGGAGCTGGAATGGGCAGAAATGGAGAGAAAACCGGGGCGGGTGGGGGGTGGTGTCCCTAGGGGGTCAGCCCAGAGGAGGGGAGAGTCATGTTCTGTGATTTCCTCCCCACTTGAGTTACTTTTTTAATTTTTCCCATCAGGTTCCCCCAGAGAAGAGGGGCTCCACATGTCACAGCAGGGTTGTTGGACTGGGACATAGCCCCTGTGCTGCTCTGCCCCAGTCAGGTGAGGTTGGAAAGATGATGTTATTTTGTCTTCTTGTTTGGGAGGGGGAAAAAAATGGGTTTTTTCTAATGTTTTGTGAGGGGTCCTGGGTATGCAGGTGCTCTGTTGTATCTGAGCTGGAGGCACGGGCTGTGCTTTCATCTGAGCTTAAACTGCCCTTTTGAACTAGAAAATTTAAAGATGTCACCCACCATAAGTGCTGTGACATCTCCCCATCATCCCCAGGGTGAGCTGGTAAGGGAAAAGTGGGCTGAAACACCACAGGTTTGGTGCAGAGCTTAAAGCTCCCTGAGATGCTGCAGCAACTGGGGATGAAGGAGATGCCACACCACGCAGCTGCTGCTCCCAGTGCTGGCTGGGCTGGGCTGTGTCCTCTCCCCACATCACCTTCATGGGAATACCACACCTTGGCAGGAGAGAGCTGACCTGTTGCTGTTTCCCAAGGAAGAGGCGTTTCTGCAGCCCCGAAGGGATGCTGTGCCTTGACATTCTCTGCCACTGTCCCCAGCTTCTGGCCTGCCTCCTGCAACATGTCCCCATGCCCGCTGACCCCAGGGCCAGCCCCTGGTCCCTCCAGCCATAACATCAGGAGCTGTTTTGTGATCTGGCTCGCAGAGGGACTGTCGCTAAGGCATGGGCTTACATGTCAGACCCCACTGTCCACAGAGCCTTTTTCCTGGGCAAGGTGTTGGAGGAGAGAATCCCAGTGCAGGTACAAGGGAAGGTGGCATCTCTGAGCAGTGACTAACCCCTCAGCTCTTCCTTTACCTGACGGTGCTGCAAACCACCCCCAGCACTGCACCCCACGAACCTCTCCTGCCCTAAAGGTGGCATCTTCAGCAGCTCACGTTCCCCATGGCCACTTGGCATCCAGCCCCCACTCACCCCATGGGTGCAGGACTGTGGGGTACATGAGGCAGGGGTCGCCTTGCCATGTTGGGGGTGAGCCTGGCACCCAGGCTGCCTGCACAGGGGCTGGAGCTGAGCAGGAGGGGGTTTTTCTCCCCGGGGCTTCCCTGAGTTGTGCCTACAAGCCGGTGGGCACTGAGGGGCACACAGGTACTTGGGTTGGGCCATCACAGCCCATTCAGTACACCCATTGCTGGGTCTCTTTTTGGGGCCAGCTCCCTGGGGAGGATGGAGTGTGCCAGGAATTGTGCCTTTTCCTCTCCTCTGCAGACAGTCACAATGGTTAAGTGGCTTGTTTTTCATTAGGGAAAGGCTGTTGCTAGGCCACCCTGGTCCCCGGCATTGGTCGAGAAGGGGTTTTGCAGCCAATCCAGGCGGCTGTGCTGGCAGTTTACACATGTACACGCATGAACATGCACACATGCACATGCTCACATGCACACCCACACCCTCCTGCAGCCGAAGTGCTGGGCAGCTGCCAGATGTGCCTATTCATTTCCATATCACACCTATTTGCTTTTTCCAGCCAAGCAGGTCATTAAGGCTCCTGAGATCCAGCCTCGCTGCCTCGAGTTTTCTGCCTTCTAATTTACACTCAGGACGCAGAGGAGAGGGGTGATGGCAGGGGAGCAGGGAGGCTGCTTCCTTCCTCCTCTGGGACAGGTTTGGTGTTTGGCGAGTCACCTGAGCAAAGCCTCTGCTCTCTGCCTGCAAATGGGGCGAATCGCCCCTCTGTGTTCCCACAGCAAGGGGGCAGACTGCCTCAGGTCAGGGGCTTGCTCTGGGCTGTTATTAGGTACCAGCATTAGGCTCTACCCCAAGACATTTGGGGCTTACTTGGCACTTCAACTACATGTACCGTGATAACCAGAGCCAGCATCAAAGCAAACCAGGTGTTTGATCAGGGGATGTTGCTCCCAGCCATGGTCCGCATGCAAACAGCCCCCAGCAGCCAGGAAAGCTGCTGGACCATGGCCAGTGCTGGCAATGCAGGGCAGAAGGGTCAGACACATCCCTGCTGCAGGGTCTCCTGGTACAGCCGAGTCCTGGTTTGAGCTAGAACAGAACCAATTATTGTCTCTTCTGTTATGGTGCTATTTCAAGCATATGTTGCATTTACTGGCTCTTAGTGGCAGCCAAAAACCACCGGTGAGTTTTTAGCAGTTGATAGAGAGATGCTGTTAGTAACAGCTGCCGTGAAAAACCTCCTGCAATGGCTTTGCAGGTTTAAGGTGAGACTGCAAAGCGGTTAGACGAAGATTCCTCAGCTGCACTGGAGCTTTAGTCATGGTGTCTGACACCCACCCAGCAGAAGCAGAGCGCCGGGTCCATGGGCAGAGGCCAGGATGTGAGCAGGGTGAGGGGATGCATCCACGCTTACAGCTGCAGAGCTCTCACCATGTAGGATAGGAATAGACACCGAAACATGCAGAAAAACAGGGACAATCCATGTGAAACTCAGTTTCTGAGTGCTCCCCATGAAATCCTTTCCGTAGCAGGAGGGCAGGAAGGGGGGAGCTCAATAAAAGCAAGAGAAAGCGTTGAATTGCCATCTGCTGCTCAAGGAGAAGCTGTTGCTAGACAGAAGTAAAAGCCGTCACCATCGGCTCCCATTGGCTCAGCCCCACTCCAATGACGAGCTTATCAGTTACCTGCTCTCGCAGCTGGCTGGAAAAAACTCATTTGACAATGTTTTCCCTCTGATAAAAAAGCCCATTGCTGGATTCGTGGGTTTGGGTTAATCATTATTCAGGGTTGTTGAGATAACTGACAAGTTTTCTGCAGATTCTTCAATTCTCACAAAATTTGGAGTAAATGGTGAGCCAGCCCAGGTCCCCTTCACCCGTCCAAAGATGCTCAGCTTGCCTAAAGCTGCTCAGCCTCCCAGCCCGAGCACCGTCGGGCTGCTTGAGTGATGAACCAGAGCGAAGCTTGGCTGCTTTCAGCCATAGCAACTCCCTGGCATAGAGGTGAATATTCACAAACACCTGGAAAAATCCCGACTAGCTCTTGAAGGGTTCACTGGATGCAACAGGGTGAATGTTGCCATTCAGATGATTCAGAGCAAACATCACTTTCTTGGCAGGGAGCAGATTGCCAACACCCCTCATCATCCATGGTGGGGTTTGCTCAGCAGCAGCCCTGCTCAGGGGGCTGGAGGACTGCAATGCTCAATATTCAGGTTTTTCTAGCCCTTTAAATCCCATATAAATAGGAATTGACTCCCTAAGTTTGTTTCTCAGCTTCCCCTAGAGCTGGAGACCATGGCATAGAAGCAAAACTTACAGGGCATGTGAGCACCGAAGAGCAGCCAGCCTTTGGCTGCCTTCAAATTTGCCCCCAAAGCAGGACGGGTATTTCAGCAGGGGGTTTAAACCAGGGTGGTGGCAGTGGGGACAAGCTCTCAGAGGCAGCCTGGGACATTCCCAGTCCCATGCCACTGTGCAAGCTCAGGGCTGCGCTGGCAGGAGGGCACACAGGCAGCTGCGCAAGTAGGCTGGGGGAGCCCTACTATGGGCAGGCAGGAAGAAAGCTGCCCTGGATCACAGGGGATGAGGGCTAAGAGAAACCTGTCCCTTGCCTGGAGCACAGTCTAGACTTGCTTTGGAGATGGGTCTCACTAAAGTGTTTGGATGGTGAAAACTTCAGAAATGTTTCTTTTTTTTTTTCCTTAATTATCCGTTCCCCTCGCCACTGGCTGATGGCAAGGCAGGCTGAGTCACAGGCTGATAAAGCCTGTGGCCTTCCACCTCCTTTTGCAGCTTTCTCCAGCCTCACTCCAACTCACCCATCTCGCACATTGAGCCATCACATGGCTTAAGGCAGGTCAGTGCTATGTGGTGGTGAGATGCAGTGGGCTGGGGGGACAGCAAGACAGGGCTCGGGTGGACAAACAAGCTGAGAGTCTTGGGGTGCCCCATGCAAGCTCTTTATTGATCCCACAGACTCAAGGGATGCAGTTCTGTGGGCCAGAATATACGGCCAAGAGCAAAGCATCCCTTCACTGTGCCCTTCCTCCAGGTCTGCTTTCCCTGGAGAGAGAGAGATTGCTGCATCGGCTTTGGGATGCCACCATCTTCCGACAGGGGTCTGCTGGTCCGCTGAGCTTCCACCTTCCCTTCCTTGGCTTCCCTCCTGCCACCCTGGGAGAGGTGGAAACAGCAGAGAGGAGGAAACAGAAAAAAAAACTGTGCCAGCTGCTCCTCCTGCACCCACCAGGTGCCACATGGGGTTCAGGTCCCTCCCACACCCCCACCAGGCTGACATGGCAGCTGAGCAGCACCCCAAGAGCAGTGCCTGCTGTGTTTTACAGCTTGCTGCATCAGGAACACGTCTGGGACAAACTGGCACGAGCAGGATTTAAAGACCTACCATGGGACTGTGTTTCCTACCAGGTCTGGTGGAGAGTGCCTGGAGCATGAGCTCACAGCACAGCCTGGGTTATTATTGTTTCTGTTGAAGGGTGACAGTGCTTGGGCCACTGGGAGGACAGAGCTTTTGAGACATATCCCACGTTTTGAAGCGTTTCTGAGCTATCTCTGCCTTCCTCTGCCAGGCAGGGAGGAGTTAAGATGGGAAGTTCAAGATGTGTCTTTTAATGGCCCTGATGTGTGCGTCAGGTGTGCCTGCGTCACCGGCTCCCTTGGCCGCTTCCCAAGGCTGAGGCTGAGCTCTCCTTCCCTCCCCCTGCCCGCCGGGAAAAGCCTGGGACATGGACTCCCACACCGTACCCACACCATACCCCCACTGTACCGGCACCGTGCTGTAGCCAGGCTCCAAAAAGCCCCCGGGGTGCTGGCAGCCCTCCAGCCCCCATGTCACAGCACAGGCAGCAGGACTGGGGGACCCCTGTGCTAAAGGGGTGGCCTCCAGCCTTGAGGCACCCAACAAAAAAATAATCGATTTTCTACAACCATGGCTCTTTGGTTCCCCAGGGAAGTGTGCGACTCCCGTGTCCAGACCCAAACTGGTGTTCCAGCACCCAGCTGGGTACATAGTGCAGCCACGGGTACCTACAGACACCACCCATGAAGGAGCAGCCTGTGGGCAGAGCCACTACAGGTGAGCATCACCCCGTCCACACACCATCCCAGCAGCACACGCTGCATCATTCCCTTCCACCCTGCAGAGCAGGCAGAGCTCTTGCTCCCAGGTCCTGGGCGCAGGGACGCTGACTTGCAGGGTGGGCAAATCCCATTAACATGGGGAATATCCCGAGCTGGGACAGCCCAGCTGGAGCATGACACAGTAGGATGCTTTCTCTTGCACTGGGCTTTCTCCAAGCAGCCAGCAGTGCTGGAGCACAGGGCTCTGGCTGAGCCCACCCCCTGCTCCTCCCACCTTCACAGGGATGTCCCCAGAGCAGAGGGGACCAGCTCGTGCTCCCAGGAACTGCTGACTCCAGCCACAAGGCCACTCTGAGCACCTTTTCTGGTTGCAGGTGGGTTTTAAGCCCTGGGGCACGGCATGGTACATGGGCAGCCATTTGCCAACCTCCTCCTTGCCCTCTCGCTCCTGGAGAGCTGCCAGATCATATCACACGACGTGTACACAAGCGTTTAGCAAGAACATTTTTTAATGTTAATTGGGACAATTATGTGAATAGTCTATTTAAACTAAAGTGCATCCTACACTCTTGTCCAGGCTGGACACTCATTAGCCCCAGACTTTCTTTTCAGGCTTCACGGTGTGAAGAAAAGTGAGAAAAGTGGTAGTTTAACCAGCTCCAGATGGTTTGCAGCCTTCAGCCATCAGCAAGACACCTCAGTCCTCCCACAGCCAGACTTGCCACTTGCCCAGCACGAGGGTAACACTTTCCAGAGGGCATGGGAGGTGCCCTGGCAGCCCGAACTCACCGCTGCAGCCGTCACAGACCCTTGGGGACTTCTGCAGGCTGACATAGGACCCTGCTCACCCCAAAGATGAACATGGTGCAGCCACGGCGCTTATTACTGTGCAACAGCAAGAGGCTGCAGACAGCATTTTCAGGAGATTGCTGGTGTCCAAGTCTCACCAATTCTCCGTCCCTGAGTGGGGCTGGGGTTGTCAGACTCCCCTGTGCTGCTGCCCACAGTGGGGTCGGGTGCCAGGCAGAGCCCATGGGGCACAACACCTAGGGAAGGAGGTCAGAAGCCGTCTCCATCTTTAATAGCTGAAGGCACCAGGATGGCCTGAAACATGTGGAGGAGATGTTGTTCCCCATCACAGGCTGCTTGCCATCAGGTCTGTGGGCCAGTACTGGTCATCCATGTACTGGTGGCTGTCTGCAGTGGGGTCTGTGATGGGGCTGGGGGGCCGGGAGGGCAGGCTACGGGCCAGCTCTGTCTCCCACTGCACCTCCACCAGTCTGTACAGCTCCATGGCCGTCTGAGCATCCTCCACCGATGAGTGCCCTTTGCAGCCGACCTGAGCAAAGGGGGAAAAGCCTCATTAGATAAAGGGGGTGGCAGAAATCCCATGGGTCATGTTGCCAGCTTGTTCAGAAGGACACAAGTGCTGGGGAATTTGGAGATCGCAAAGGTTTGATGCAGGAATCTCTTGAGCACTTTCTGGAGATCACAGGTACTGTCCCTGACTTACTGAGATGTTTAATGCTCAGTTTGTGTGGCCCTGGGCTCGCCCAGCTTGATCATAGTCAGAAGTACAGGATGAACAAGGTTCATCTCCATCGCACAGAGAGATCCATGGAGATGGGGGGGCGAGGCTGACCACAGAGTCTCGTAGCAAACCCACGAACTGCTCACCATGTCATGATTCCTGGTGCTTACCTGGATCTTTTTCTGGAGCAGGTGCCTGGCCAAGCTCTTGAGTGAGACATTGGCCCGGCCGGGCAGTCCAGCCCTCTGGTTCAGCATAGGAATCCGGCTGGTGTCTCGAGTCCTGTCTTTCGGGTGGAAGTACTTCAGGGCTTGGAAGTCATTGTGGATGGCGTGTCCTACCACGATCTTGTCTTTCAAGATCTTCAGGATCTGGAAGCATCAGAAAGGGTTAGACAGGTGGTGCAGCAAAAGAAACACCAATTAAGCATAACATAAACCATTCTGTGTTAAATTCAGTTCCTTCAGTTCTCATTTTTAGGTTCCCAGAATGGCGTAGCAACAAGCAAACCAACCCACTGCCCAGCTTCAGAGGCTCCCCATCCTGTGCTTGTGTCTCTGCCTCAGAGCAGCTCTTCATGGGCCACCAAATATCGCAAGATAACTGGCAGATAACATACAGCTTTTTTTTTTTCCCCAACTTCTCTCTTTTTCCTCACCTCTGCCTGGGCAGTCTTGAAGGGAATTGCACGCTTCATGTGTCGCTTGGTGATGCCGCTCCAGCGCGTCCGGTAGTCCGTGATGGGGAGCTCAGGCTGGACGTACTTGTCATAGATGACATCCCCCTCATAGTTCACCACAGAGCACCGTGCCAGCTCGCTCAGCCTGCCCTGAGGACCAGTGCCCACCATCTCACAGTCGATGGCCACGTACTTGCCCGGGCGCAGGAGCGGGGAGGACATCCGCACCCCTTTGGAGCTGCCATTCCCTTGGGACAGCAGCACGGAGTGGTGCCTGGCTATGCTGTCCGGAGAGGCGGATGGGGACATGACCTTTTTGGGTTTGGGGACCTTCCTGCAGCACAGTGCCGTGGTGCCACGTGCCTCGGGGAGCATGCTCTGTGCCTCCGGCCCTGCCACAGGGCTGTGGCTGCCCAGGCGCCTGTGGGTGCTCAGCAGCCCCTTCTGCTCCAGCAGTGCCCGGCGCTCCATGAACCGCTGATGCTTACGGCTCTTCTTCTTGCTGCGGCCCTGTGACAAGCCGGGACCCTCCGTGGGCTGAGCGCATCCCCCCGCGGCGGGGCCATGGGTGCCCTGAGCAGTGGGTGCGGAGACCTTCGGTGCGGGCAGCAGCGGGGTCATCTGCCCTTTGCCAGGAGGCATCCCTGCCGGAGTGGGCACAGGGGGGCATGAATGCCATGCAGCCCCCGTGTCCCCTGTCAACAAGGACCCACATCCGCCCCGTAACATCCCCCGCCGTGACATCCCCCCTCTCCCGCGGTGTGGGCAGGCACAGGCAGCAGCTGTGGGGCAGGGGACACGGGCACATTATCATACGTGTCACACACCCGGTCCCTACGCCCTTGCCCCCCCCATTCCCGGTCCCAGGGTCCTGCCCAGCCCCTTACAGATCCGCAGCCCCCCGCCCACCCCGTTACATACCCCCTCGGGCCCTGTCTGCCCTTTAGCCGGGCCCTGTCCGCCCTTTAGCCGGGCCCTCCCTGCCTCTCTTCCGGGCCCAGTCCCCTGCCCACCCCATTACCCGTCCCCAAACCCCTGCCCGCCCCATGACCCACCCCCAGACCCCTGCTCGCCCCCCTACACCGGTTACCCTGGACCCACCGCGGACGGCCCGGACCCGGCGCGGCACCCACGTGTCTCGCCCGGAAGCCTCCGCGCTCACATGCCCGGGCATGTTCCGCCGTAGCCACGCCCCCTATCTTCCCATTGGCTGAGCGGGGAGGGATGATTTGCATACGGGGGCGGGGCGGGGCGGGGCTGCCGGCACTCGGTGTAAGGCGCCTCGGTTGTAGCGCGAGCGGGGCTGGGGCTGGGGCTGGGGCTGGGGCTGGGGCTGGGGCTGGGGCTGGGGCTGGGGCTGGGGCTGGGGCGAAGGGACCCGTCTGTGTGGTGAGTTTGGGGTGGGGATGCACACTCGGGTACCCCATCTCATGCCCTGCACCGTTGCACTGCAGTTTTGCTATGTGCTTGCTGGGTGTGATGCTGAACCTGTGGGCATCCCTTCTCCTGTAGGGACCCCCGGGCCGCTGGCTGAGGCAGCGCTGCTCTATGGGCTGAAGCACCACAGTTTTGCATTCTCCAGGCTGTCCGTGGTGCTCCCCTGGGTTGTGGGGAGCAGCCTTGGCTGGGGCACAGGCGCAGATGGGGTTTCAGACCGGCCTCTCCTTGCTTCGCTCTCAAAGCTCACAAAAGCAACGGCCGAGGTGGTCAGAAGTGGAGAAGGGCCACAGGCAGCCCCAGCCACCAGCTTGTCCCCGTGCCTTTAGCGTTGCTGGAGAAGCCATGCGCCCTAGGGCAGACTGTGACTTGTTGTGGTGGGATGAGCCATACAACAACAAAATCACTAGTCTTCCAGAGGGAGCCAGGCACCGCGTCTGTCCTTGTTCTGCGAGCCCTGCGCTGAGCGTCCCCTCTCCCTGCCATCCAGGGGCTCTCGGGGGCTGTTTTCACACTCTCTCGTTCCCCCTTTTCACCACCTGTGAGTTTCTTCTGCCTGGTCAAAAAGAAAAGATTTAGATCACCGTGCAATTTATTTTTTCCTATTCGTTTTCTGTTTTTCTCCGGGCTAGTAAACCTCTTCCTTAAATCTGTTGCTCTGTGTTTTGCATCTATTGCTTCCATCCCTGCTGTTCAGCTAATTAATTCCTCCTAATGATTGTACTTCAATTGTCCCACAATAACTTGCTGGAGAGCCCTGGCAGGTCTCTATGTAGAAATTTCTACTTGTTTCTGGTATTTTTGGTGAAACTGTCCAGCACAGCTCTCAGGGACGGTTCATCTGAGGTTCCTGGGCCACTTCATCCCATTTTTCTGCCACTAAATGACCATGTGAACTGACTGTCACTGCACGAGTGGGAGCAAGCTTAGCCCCGGAGTGAAGGAAACAGGCTTGTGTTGTCTGTGGCATTTCTCTACCAGCTTCAGGCAGCCGAGGAGGTGACATCTCTGGCTGCTCCTCTCCCTCATGCCCTGCGGCAGGACAGGAGATTCAAATACCTTGACCATTTAGTGCTTCTTGGTGGATACCTTCTCCCTGGACACATTGCTGTTGCACTTGTGGGTCTGATCAGCCTCGGCTTGTCTACAACAAACCCATCCATCTTCCCTCATCTTTGTTCAGTGACACCTTCTTTCCCAGGCTTTATGTTTTGCAAGGGGCATGCAGCTCCCCTTGGCAAAAAAAATCCAAAAACTCAATAGGAGAAATTATGGGCACATGGGGAGGAAGGGAAAAGCTTTTTCTGGTTTTCCAAGGCCACAATAGCCCAGGCTGCAAGGGAACGGTGGTGTTACGCTTTTCCCTTATCCCAGATGCAAGGATGGATGTGGAAAAAAGTCAAAATAGCTTTAAATGTGTCCATCTGTGTACTGTGGCTTCCTCTGATCCTGGTGACCTCTGGGTTATCAGAAGATGGTTCTTACATCAACTCCAGCTTCTGCAGGGAAAAGTCAGCAGCAAATTTTCCCCCTGGGAAAAGATGCAGAAAAGGCCCAGCAAGTGTGGGGGCAAACACAGGCAGTGCTGTTCCTGCTGGGATCTGGGCTAGAGCCGCGTGGAGTCACAAGCACCAAGGGAGGACTCCAGCCATGCCGAGGGTACGGCTCACTCCCTTGGGAGAAGTCTGTGCCCAGTCAAGATGTCACTTGTCTCCACAAGGTCCTGCAGCCTCGCTGGGGATGGAGGGTTTGGCAGCAGATGGTAGAAATCCCGTTTCAGATGTGGCAGATGAGCTGAGAGCTGAGATGAAGGCACAGCGCACCAGAGCCCAGAGAGGTTTCCGTGGTGTTTGCACAATTTGAAATAATAACGAAATCTGTAAAACTCGGAGTAGAGCATGACTGGAATAACAGGCTAAATTTGTCGGATGAATAATTTACTAGAAGTGATTGGCCTCGCTCCAAGTGAGATGAGCACCAGCCTGATCTCGGGCTGAGCAGCCTGGGTGGCTCTGTCCTCAGCTGGGAGCTGGTCCTTCTCCAGCCACCCGGTCATTGCTCCTGCAATAAAAGCCAGTCTCCACCCAAGGTGCCCGTCCCCAGGTTATTGCTGCCTGCAGCTGCAGGGCTTCCTGCAAAGACCCTTGTCCTCGCAACAAGGTGTCTGTCTTTTATTTTCAAGCTGCTGCTCTGCAGAGCGGAGGTGGTGGCAGTGGGTGTCTGTCGCCAGCTGCAGGCTTGGGGATTCACTTGTCCTCTGCCTCTTTCCATTCTCCAGCTGCTTCTCCATCCTCACCACAGTGCCGAGCAGGTGGAGGAACAGAGACTTCTTAACATTTGGGATGGGAAGGGACATGAAGTCCCAGCACTGGGAGGAGATGGCGACTGCAGCCACAGCAGCCAATTAATGTGATCATGTTTATGAAAGCAGATCAGTAATTCCAGGTAAACTCCCTGAGAGCAGTGCTGTGGGCGAACAAAGCTGCTCGCCCACCCAGGAGCCTGCTGGCAGCCAGCGGTTCCCGACAGTGCCAGCACTTTCCTGCTGTGACTTTAAAGCACATTTCCTGGTCCCAGCCTAGACACATCTTATTTTGTCTCCTATTACCGCAGTGCTGGAGCTCGTGCCCATCTTTGCAGGGCTGGTTGAACCCATTACCACCTTGAACCTCCCTGCCCCCCCTCTGCTGTGGGGATAGCTGGTGGGAGTGAGGAGCTCAGGGATAAGGTAACTTGGAAGGCAGCAAGGACCCTACTTTGCCTCCACGGGTGATTAGGGACCACTTCACCTTCCTGGTCTTTGCTGGCTGCATGGTGCCTCCCTGTCACCCACCCATGGCCTGGGGCACTCCACAGGGGCTCCCTTGAGCTGCTTCCATCACTCCAAATAGGCTTGTGGCAGGGCTGGTTTGTGTCCCTCCACCATCCAGAGGACATAAGAGAAGCTGGGGAGCTACAGAAGCAGGTCAGGGCAGTGGCCGGTTCCTTGCTGGACCTGGTTTCCTTTAGAGAAAGAATGTCTCATCATGAAGGGAACACCTGGAAACACCACCACCACCCTTACGTGGAAAGGCCAGCTCAAGCAGCCAGTGCTTCCTGGCTGCAGATGTCACCAGCTGCTGGTCTGGTGTCACCAGCATGAGGATATCAGGACAGATAGGCACGATGGTACTCCCTGGCCTTTGACATCATGGGTCTCGGAGCGCAGCAGCCCTCTTGCTCCATAGCAGAAGTCCAGCATAGGGGTCCCCTGGGACCTCTCCTTTGTCATGCTTCAGCCCCCTCAGAAGAGGGCAAAGCAGTTCCTACTCCAATACTTGGCCAACCCTTGACTTGTCTGCTCAGCAGAGCTGGGCTGGGACTGGGCATGTTTTTCAGTCTTGTGTTCAACAACCTTAAACCTGAAGGGCAGGAAGACAAGGGTTTCTGCAGCTCCCGTCAATGAGGACCTTTGTGAAGAAGTGAGAAGCGTCCATAGGGTTTCGGTCAATGAGTGCTTTCCTCATTCCTGCTTTACACACTCAATGCTTCAGCCATAGCTGGTCTTTGAGTTCCCCAGCCTGAGGCCACTTGTGAAAAACCTCCAGGAGACCGTAACTCTCTGGGCTAAGGATGGGGACGGACTGAGTGCTACAGCACCTGCCCAGCCTTGAAGACTACTGAGGGCTGAAAAGTCCTACTTGGGAGGTAGAAAACCTTTGCCTTTCCCTCGGAGCACCGACAGCACCTCTTCCTCTGACACCTCCTCCACTGCTCTGGAGGAATGGCCTGTATCCCTCCAACATGGACTGATGTCCTCCTCAACCATATTCTGGCAGGTGCTGGTGCCCCAGGGATGCTCCCGAAGCAGGAGGTGAGGGCAGATGCTGCTGCCACACAGCTCCCCCCTCACTCCCCGTTTTCTGGCTCACCCCCAGGAGAGCAGTAAGCAATTATGGGCCACGCGGAAGCTTCATTATCGCCCTGTCGTGGCCTCATTTGACGAGATGTTTTATTGCCAAACTTATTAAAAGTGAAATGTGCAGTTTCTGCGCAGCAATTTCCTGTCTGAAGTGATAAGCCGGGCTCTGCCCGCTGTGTAATAAACAGTTATTTTTATGTATGGCTCTGGCTGGGGCGACAGGGAGGAGAGAGGGCCTGGCTCGTGTTAATTGCGATGGTTAATGAGATCTATTTTGGGAGTCATGTGTGAGGAGGTGCGCGCCCTCCCCCTGCCTCCACTCTGCAGCAGAGGTGGTCCCGTGCTCTGGGTGCTGGCAGCAGGGTCTGTGCAGGGTCTCCTCCCCACGGCGCGTGGGGAAGGGGGTTAGTCTGAACCCCCCTTGCCTGCCTCATCTCAGCCCTTCGTCCCAACCAGGAGCAAATGAGGGACCTGGTGTGAACCTCTAGGGCAGGAGCCTCCATCCCCTGCAAGGGCTGTCACCAATCTGCGCTGATCCCACTCCCGCATGGTGCTGGAGGGAGCCCCAAAACTTGGGGGCTTTGCTTCAGCCTCCCCAAGCCCTTCCGTCCGCCCAAGAACCACCCCGTCTGCAGCGGCACTTGCAGGCAATGCTGGTGGCCAAAGCCTGAGGCATCCACCATGTCACCTCCCCGCCATCCCTGCCCCTGTAGCAGGCGGGTGCTGGAGAGGAGATGGCAGGAGCAATAAATTCCACAGGCACGCTGGTGTCACAGAAAACCTGTGTCACTGCTGGGCTGGGACCAGCAAAAAGCTGATAAATACCAGCAAAGCTGATAAAAATCGTTTCATTTTGTCAGAAACAAAATGTCCTCATGAGGTGTGTGGTCTGTGTTTTGGTTTAATTATATCTTTTTAATACGTTTGGAAAGGAAACAGCTTTTTTAAATGCAACATGTCAAAACTGCATTTCTAAAAATCCTAATTGCTTTTTTTTTTTCCATACCTGGCCAAAGCTATTAATTGAACTCAGCCTGAAACCACAGAACTTTTCCCAATAAACAATTTGTCAGAAAAATTCCTCTTGGCTCTGGGAGATCGGTGAGTTATTTGTCAGCAGTCAAAACCCTGTTGGGTATTTCCCATCTGACTTCTTGTCTTAACAGTGGCTTTATTGGTCTGGGAATTAACGGCGGAAGATGTGATACTTGCTATTCATTGCAGTCATCCCAAATGTCACTCATCGCATCAGGCCATGGCTCTACAAACCAAAAGCCCCTCTCTTTCCTCTGATGCACCTATTTTTGGCAACCGTGGGGTATTTTGCCCCCATTTTGCTCCCTGCATCCTCCCAGTCCTTCAGCGTGCACGGCTGTCCCCAGGTCTGGAGCCACACCAGGTCCCCCCATCCCTGTTCCCCCTATCCCTGTCGCCCCCATCCCTGTCCCCCTCCTCCACGTCCCCCCCATCCCTCCTGCCTGGCTCAGCCTCTTGCTGGGTGAACTCACTCTGTCGCCAGCTCGGGCCCTCGTTAATTTGTATTGCAGCGTGTGTCGCGGGCTGATGTGTAATTAGAGCTCCTGAAGCCTGTCTCATGCTGTAATTGCCATGACAGGGGCCACAGCATATCCGCTTGTTAATTAGTAAACCACAATATCCCGGGGGCTCGTTGAGAGCTGCCTTAATTGTATTTCAGCTGGAACAGAGGGATAATTACCCTTCGCTAGCGCTGCCACTTTTTAATTCTTAAAAAAAAAAAAAAGAAAAAAAAAGAAAGAAAATCCCAAATTGAGCTTCTCTTCCTCTCCACAGCCGCTGCCTCTCCCCTCGGCCACCCAGGGACCTGCTTTTGTCCCCAGGTTGAAGGGGAAGGGCTGTGGACCTCAGTGGCATGGGGACAGCATGCTACAGCTTTGCATGGAGACACACTCTTGGTCTGTCCTTCAAACTGGTGGTGGCTAAGCTGCCCTGCTTGAGAGTGCTTCTGTGTCCCTGCACACGGGACTCCACCAGGAACCCCGTTTGCGGATGCAGGTTGGCTTGCTAGGAGACCCATTTGCCGGGAATCCCGTCCTGGCAGGTGGGCAGCTGCTGGTCATCACCACCGGGCACTGCCTGGGCTCTTGGCAGGGCTGGCTTGGAGGAACAGCTTGTGTCCAGGGAGAAGCGAGCCGAGGTCTCCTGGCTTCCCACCAGACAGAGGGGCTGAAGCCCCCTTGAAACGTAAGTGCGAGCTGCCACAGGCTGCAGGGACGAGGCTGTGGATCTAACAGGGCTCAGTGTGACTGTACATTGCTGCCAAGGGTGCTCTTGTATTTCACATCCCCAACACATTTGGAGCACCAGCGTTGAGTGGGACCTTGGTGCGCTTGTTGTGGAGGTCTCTGCTCCTACAAATCCCATGGCAGCATGATCCCAGACCACTTGGCTTGGATGGACGCCAGAGGTGGACCACCTTCCTTCTCGATTCCCTTCTTGGCAAACCTCACCTCACTGGGCAACTAGGAGTCTTCTGGGGCCTGGTTAAAAGCTTTCCCCTCCATGAGGAGGATGTCCCCGCAGGGTATGAGTGTATACATCTCTCACAGTGGTCATGGAGGGACCACGGAGCTTTAGTGTGAGATGAAGGAGGTGCTGAGGCTCAGCATCACTCTTCTGTGGGCACCGCAAGGCTCCAGAGTCTGTGCAGCATGGCAGGGGAGATATTGGGTGATCCAGGATCTTGGGGGGAGGTTAACCTGGGAAGAGATGCTAACACACAACATCTGTTCCTTTTCCTATGCTTCTCCCCAAACCGACACAAAGAGCTCAGCCTCCATCAGGCCTACTGATTCCTGCTGTTCAAAAAATTGTATAATGGACAACTGGTCTTTGGGAGACGGTTTGTGAATTGGTTTAAATATCAGGCCTGGCTCTCTCCTGGGAAGCTACACGGAGGTCAGCCTTGAAGAAAAGATCAGTACAGTGGTTTCAAGCATTAGCAAAAAGAAATAACTGAAGCAAGGAGCCTTGAATGTAATTACAGCCTAAGAGCTGCGGTGGGAACTCAGCGACCTGAAGCCATCTCCTGGACTTTAGTGCAATCAACAGATTGACACTGCTGGGTCCTGAAGGCTGGTTTTTGGAAGCCGTGCACCAGGGTTGAATGCCAGAGCAGGCAGAGAAGCAGCACAGGTGCCTGTTCCAAAGGTTGGAGCTAGAAAAGTGTCTCAAATGCCATGGAGGAACCAGATGGAGGCAACCACTGGAACGCTCCGTGCGTAATTGAGGGCACTTTCAAGGGTGAGCACGAGGTGGCTGCCCGCCTCTAGGATGCTCTCTGCTGCTGACATGCAAGTCACTGTCATTAGAGCTGGGGATGGAGTTTATAGCTGAGTAACCACAACAACTTTGCACAAATTAAACAACATACTGCAGGTTAATTAGATTTCTTACTACTGCCTCCATTAACTTAGCCCTGTCATCTGCTGTCAGAAGTGGATGGAGCCCCTTTGAAATTCACAGGCATTATCACTGGAAGATGTGGATGGCTAAACCTCTCCCTGGGCAGCCATACCAGGGCGGGCGTGGGTGGGAGATACCACCTTCTCTGCTTGGAACCCCCTTGGTGCAGCGGATGAGACCAAGTGGAGATGTAGTCATCCTCCACCAGTGCAGGGGCTGGGATTTCCCCAGCTAGCATTTTGAACCCTCCTTCTCCTAAGATGATCTTTAAGGAAAATATATATTTTCCCCACAGAGTCTCTCTCTCTCATTATTCCATGGGGTGCCAAGTGAATGCAAATAAACAAAAAAGGCCCTTTCGACAACATCTGAGAATGAGGCTTCATATTTTTAAACCAATTTCTTTCGACCGTGTCAGAGCCTGTTTTCTGTTTGCTAGACAATTATGTGGCTAATGAGGACAGCCACGGTTACATCAGGCGGGATTAGGAAGAATAAGGCTACAAATATTGCAGTGCTTAAGACAACCGCTAACTAATGGGGGCTCGGAGGGCATGCCCCAGGGGCAGGTGGCTCCTCCAAGGGCTCCTGGTGCTGTTTTGAAGGAGCTGGAGCAGGCAACAGGCAGCAGGCAGGCTGGCCAGAAGGCGAGGGAGAATTCTGGTCCCTGCATGGTGGCCATGCCCATGGGAAATGAGAAAGTTGGCTGGTAATTAGGAATATTTAGGGAAAGCGGCATCAAGTGCATGACCCTGAGGTTGTCCCACAGAGGCAGAGACAGACACGAGGTCAGGGGAGCAGGAGGCAGCAGCCTCGAATGCCCTGTAGGGCTCAGCAAAATGTGTTCAAAAGCAACAGTGGAACTGAGCCTCGCAACCAAGATCACCGAGAAACTGGTATCTCTGCTGAAGCCTTCCCGTTCTGACTCTCTTACGGTCTGCACAGAGCTTCGTGCAGCGTTTCTGCAGGGCTATGGCTGTCTCCCACCCCTCTGAAGAGGGCAAGGAAGGAAAGCAGGAAGGGTGCCTGCTGCTGCAGTGAGACCCTGCTCCCCAGGTCACCTGGGGAGATGAAAGCAGCCAGATGTGGCCTTGATGCCTCCTGCCAGCTGCCTTTCCATCAGCTCTCTGGCTGCCCACTCCACCATGCGCTGGCTCTCCCACCAATCAGCTATCCAGACTCTCCCTTGCGTGCCAGCCGGCTGCTCCAGTCCTCCCCACAGGCGCCCCAAGTCATGTTCAATGTATTCCTACAACGGCAGCATCCTGTGCAGCTCTGCTTGGAGACCAGCCAGCACAGCTCTGCTGCTGCCCAAAGGGGCTTTACTTACTCATCTTTGGACCCTCCTCCTCCTGAACTCTTATCTCATGTTTCAGCTGCATCTTCTACAAAAACCTCTCAGCTAAAGCGACCCAGGACAGGCTCACCCACAGATGGATGGACGCACAGCCATGACCGAAGCAGAGGTGTCACCATGTGTCCATCTGAAGTCCTGAGCAGGAGACTATCCAGTCCCAACAACTTCAAGATCGAGATGTCAACCACTCAAACCACATGTCTGTGCCAGCCCTCCAATGCACCCTTGGGTCAGCCGCTGTGACAGCAGGGCACAGAGCTGAACATCTCCTCCTCAGATCCCTCTTCCTCCACTGCTCATGCATTAGGGAGGTCCTGCCTTTCCTCCTCGGCATAGGGGCTTGGCACAGCTGGACATAGCCACCTTCCAAGGCTGGAGGAAGTCCCTGTTCTCAGTTTTCCTGCCGGAGAGCAAGAGTGTATGGTGAGGACCCTGCAGAAGGACTTGGGCACACAGGTGGCTCCTTGCTTTTCCTCCCACCCTTTCTGTTGCCATTTTGCTGCCATTTGTAGGTTCTCCAGCATTTAGTCTCAATGCTTAGTTTCTGAGTCCAGTGGTCTACCAAGTCATGCCAAGGCTTTCTGGCCAAGGAGAAGCACGCACTGCTCAGGGAGACACCATAAATCCTCTTGCTGATGCTGCTCTATGCCCAGTCCCAGGGTCCCAGCCCAGCCTCGGGCTTCTACCACCAGCCGCAGACCTCAGCACCCCAAGGAACATGCTTGCCCCTTCCCTGTCCCTGCTGCGGCGGCCCCACCTGTGCCTGCCACCCACCTTCCTGGAAGAACACGGCACGTGTGCTGAAGAGCCTCCCTTGAGCACAACCACTGAATTGCACTCCGGATGACTAATTTGTGCCCTAATTGGTGTGGAAAACAATACCAGCAAGCACTGGAATACCGAGAAGTGAAGCTTTCCATCTTGGCTTCCTTCAGGGAAATGGTCTTAATTAAGAGTCTGTCTTGCAAAGAGAGATAATTTCCAAGCTGTGTTGAAACAGGAGCCAGGGTGGAGGTTACAGCTGAGACCGGCATCTTCTCACTGGCTTCACTTGGTCATTGCAAAGCAGATTTGGGGTACAGATTCCCCAGACCTCTGCATCTCCAGGTTTCAGCCAGCCCTGCTTAGACCTGCAGGATATCCCCATGGCGCTTGCACTTCCATTAGCATTCTTCAGCCCCAAGAGCACCTTCCCATTTTTGTCCACACCATGGGCTCCACCAGCAGCAGCTCCCATCAGAAGTGGTCGCATTAGTGCAGGAAACCATTTTACCAGCCCAGGCCATACTGGCTATAGTGGTGTTGACTCCATGCCTACGATCTCCACCAGTATTTGCATTACAGTTGTTCAAACTTCACACCACTCATTGATTAACCCTGGGCTCTCCACTGGGGTTTTCACTGGTGTATATGCTCTGGACGAGCAGTTGCATCCCCACTCCCCGTGGCTAATGGTCCCCACACCTCTGGCACTCCTTCCTGCCCTGGCTGATGGGAACGTGACAGTAGGGGTTGCACATGGCAAGCAAACTGGAATGGCCTTGTGTTGCTTTGCTGGTCATGCTGGAGCCTACAACACTGCACCAGCACTGTGTGAGACACCCGGTGAGCCCTGGCAGCGGTGGGAAGGGGACTATGGGGATACAGGTTACCACGGAGAGGTGCTGGACGTGGCGCTGCTGCCTTCAGAGAATGGCTGGCATTGAGACGCCCCTTCCCCTTCCCCATGGCCTCGCTGTGCACAGCTGTTCCCTTAGAAATAGCTGTTGCCATGGTTTTTCCAAAGAAAACACATCTCTCCCCCCTTCCCCACCACCACCACTCCCCACCGCCTTAACCTTGTGACAGCAGTGATGACGCAGCTCCCTGAGAAAGGCCACTTCACGTAACTATGGTAACAATTAGCTTTCTCTTGATTTTACTTCAGGGGTGATGCTAGGGAGAGGGACCCAGAACTGCTCTCCTGGAGCTTACCCCGGCCTTGCGCCTGGAGCCGTGTCTGGCATGTGCCAGCTTGCCGCTGCAGCATCCTGGGCAGATGCCTCACTTGGACACAGGGATGTCTGCAAACCCCCTTATCTCAGGAGGTGGGGAGAAGCCCCCCATGTCCTGTATGGCAGGATGTGCCCTAAGCATCTCAGCAAGGCTTTGCTGGCCTCCAGCAGTGGCCGGTGTGGGGAGCTGGAGGGAAGCATCCCTCAAGGTGTGGGGTAGGGTGGGGACATCTACATCCCCCAGGCTCACACCAGAAGTGTGCGGAAAAGAAGGGTCAGAGCAGCTGGGTGTGACAGGGAAGGGTTGGGAGCCAGCAGGGTTCCAGTGCTGGGAGCACAGCGGGGGCGTCTGTAGCCTGGACAAGCGGGTCTGCAATGGTGCCTCTGCTCCCAGCAGCGGGTGAGTAAACATGGTGCGAAACTGCTTCTTGGGTACATCAGAGTCACAGCTGCCGACTGCAGCGACTAAAATAAGCGTTTGCCTGCTTTTTATTCCTCCGAGCCCAGCAGAGCCCACTCAGTGCCAGGAGCGGAGCTGGAGTCTATTCTTAGCCCTGCAGGGAAGAGAGCGGGAGTCCCTGCGCTGTCACTGCGCAGGGCTGGGGGCTGCTGGGTCCCATCCCCTCACAGTTCCCGGGAGCCTGGCCCAACACCAAAGAGGCATCGAGGCAGGAGGGACTGCACCTGATAGGGACAGGGTCCTACTTCTTGGCCAAGGATGAGTTGAGGAGACAGCTGGAGGGAGGGGTGCACCAGCACGTCTCTCGGCATCACTGCAGGATTTGGTGTGCCTGGGGAGTGGCTGCAATGGAGGTGGCTTTGAAAGGGGTCCCCATTCCTGCAAAGCTGCTTTTCTGCCGGGACATGGTGGGGAGTGAGGAACCGCAAGTAACAGCTCCCACTGCCTCTGAGGATGAGAGGTTTAAAGGGAGTTAAGGAGTCTGAGCTCAGAGCCACCCCTCACCCCATGATGTGCTGGATCGGATGTGCTTTGCCCAGCCCCAGCCATGAGATGATGCTGCTGCCCATCCCAATGCTTCTCAGTGGTTTTGACATTTGCTGTAGACGATGGTGACTGGGGAGTCGCTGGCCACCAACATCACAGCATCCCCACACTGCACTGGGAGTGCAGGAGATTCGGGGTGACCTCCAAGCCAATTTGGAGGAGAAGCAGGCACAGTGAAGGAAGCAAAACACCCACGGTTGGGCACACTACAGCTAGCCCAGCGTTCAGCTCCACTCTCCATCCCAGCCCCGTGAGGATGAGGGCAGGATGGGGGGCAGGCAGGGGTGCAGCCGTGCACAGGGAAGAAGCCCTGGCTCCATAGCAACAGGTACTTGCCACGTAATGGAGTCCTTTCCGCTCGGCCTCCGCAGCCGCCAGCCTTATTCGCATGGCCATAAATAATTCAATTTTCTCATTCACACACATGAATGCCGTGGGCCGGGGCTCCGGGTGCACTCAACCTCCATCTGTCCAGGGGGGAAGGGGAAGGCAGGGCCTGATAATAGACTTCAGTGTTTGTTTAACATGGATGAGTGTGGCCAGATGGCCCAGGGATGGAAGGTGGGGATGGGGAGGTGGGAGGTGAGGGGTTCTCTGGGGTGCTCCTGGCACCCTGAGCCTCCCTGGATGAGGAGGAGGGGAGAGCAGGGGACTGGTGTGGGGATGAGCTCTGGCACCTCCAAATCAGACTTGGAGTCGTGGACTTTTGGGCTGGCAGTGGGTTAGGTGAGCTCAGGCAGCCGTTCCTCGCACCATGGCTTTGGTGCCTTCCTGACAAGGGAGAAAGGATGGGAGAAGCACTGTGCTGTGCTGAGGGTCTCCCTGATCCCTGGTGAGACCCTGTCTCAGTGTGAGCTGGGAGCAGGGAATCAATACAGAATGAAGATAATTTGTCTGTAGATGGGGAAGGGGAAGGGGCAAGTGGTGCTGCTGCTCACCACCCTGTCCTGCAGTGCCAGGCAAGGGTCAGCAAGCCCTAAAAGGACCCCACAAGGTAACCTCCCCTACGATGGAGGGACACACTGCAGCTCGCCAGCACAATTAGCAGGCTCTGGGCCACCCCTGGCAGGGGTGCAGAGGGCCTGGCAGGAGAAAACAAGGGAATTAGTGGGGTTAAGAGGCTGTGCTGGAAAAGCCTGCATGTCACTGCCGAGGAGCTGGCACCTGCTGCGTGACAAGCTGGGTTGGGAGGCAAGAGATACTGGCTACTGGCCGGTGGCATCGGTTCCTAACTTTCCCTCCCGTGGCTTGGGCACAGTCGAGCCCAAAGCATGACAAGTGTGGCATGAAAGCTGTCACCTTCATCCCCTTTCAGTGTTGGACCAGAGGGAGCCATCGCCCTTCAAACAACGACAGCCTGAGCCTTACGTGGATTTGGACCCTGACGACAAAATACAGGCCAGGGAGGAGCCAAAGTGGAATTTGTCATTTCACCTTAACTCTGTCTCTCATGGGCAGAGGGTCAGGGTCCTTGCCACCAGAGCAAGGTCCTGACATCAGTCACCACCTGGAGAAATCCCTGTTGGAGACCCCATCGCTGCCCAGGACAGTGGCAATCAGGTGCTTAGTCTTGAGCTCAGGCACCATCTCAAATTGAAGCCTATAAAGCTGGCAAAGGGAATTCAGATGCTGCCAGAAGGAGGGTCAAGAGAGGAGCCCGCGCTCCGGCGGTGGTGTTATCTGTCACCAGCACTGGAAAAGTTTCCCCCGTGGGAATGGGGAGAGGTGGGAGCACCTGCCGGGGGGAGCTGGGAGCGTAACCAGCTCACGTGCTGACGTTCCCCAGCACCACAAAGTATTTGGGTACGACACATATGTGTGTATGTATATTTAGGTGTCCTCATGCACAGGCATGAATTCTCTCCTAATTACACGCTCTTGCAGAATCTTGAAAGGAGTAAAAGAAGATTGTCTAGACAGCATATCCCTGGGCCATCGGCGCGGCCAGCCGCTACTCCACAACTCCTCCTACCTCTTGTACATCCCCTGCCTGCTCCATGTGCCTGTCCTCAGAGCCAGACCCCACACCTCGGCTCTGCTCTGCCCCAGTGGAACAACAGGCAGCCCTTGCCTGTGCCCATCTATTATTAAATTAACTCCTGCTTCCCATGGATGCTGCTCAAACAGCCCCTGCCCCACACACAGTGCAGGGAAGGGACGAGTCCCACTGCGTGCCTGGGAGCCAACCCCCCCAGCAGCTCTGCCACAGACCCTGCACCCCACTCCAAGCATCCCCCCAGGAGCTGCCCACGGAACAGCAGCCTCAGCCTCCCCAAAGCCCACCAAAGGAAGGTGGGTCCAGCCAGAGCTTCCCCATGCCATGCTGGGGTGCTGAGCACAGCCAGAGCTCCCCAGTTTACCAGCGGCACCTGCGGGCTGCGCCCACAGCAGTGAGGGGGACAAAGGTGGCAGAGCATCATGGGGATGATGGGACTTCCCATTCCCCCTAGATCTTCCAGGCCATCCGTCGGGAGGTGCAGGCTGTGTCCCTGCATTTCCGCTGCTGCCAGGTCGGCAAACGCCAAGGCCGCCTGGACAGAGGTTTCCACTTATCAGACAATTTGCATTTTGCCTCTTCCACCCCAAAACCAGGCCCAGCCCAAGCCTTCTACATCCTTTGGGGGATGGCTGGCTGAAACGTGCCACTGCTTGTTCCTTCAGCTCCCAGCGCTGCAGGAGTGGGATGCAGAGAGCACGGATCCAGCAGGCTCCTCTCTCCCAGGGTGCCTGGGGCAGCTGCATCCTTGGGTTCGCTCAGGTCCTCAAGGCTGGACCACAGTCTCTGGAGCATGGTCCCCTTCCCCACCTGCCCCATGTCCCCAGCCCCTGGGAAGGCTGCAGATGCAGCCTAGGCTACTAGCCATGGGGTTTGCCCCAGTTGCCTTGCTCCCATCACAGCCGCCTCTGCGGAACCAGTAGATGCTGGGAGTCTGTGCAGGCTCCAGTGGATCTGGATCTGCAGGCAGCTGCGGGCTCGGTAAGACCCTTAAAGGCTGCCCAGTAGGAGCTGCCAAGGAGTTTGGTGACTTGCATGGTCACCATTGGGGTATGTCCTGTGGGAAGGGACACAGCCTTCCTCTCACCGGGAACGCACACGCCAACCCTTGCATGCACATCTCCACCCTGCTCTTCTCCAAGCCTCTCCCAGGTCCCAGACCCTTTTTCTACCCCGCTCCCTGCCTGCACATCCAAGTGACACCAAATGGAGGCACTTACCTGCTGCTTGACAGTGGGACAAAGCCCTGGGGCAAGGGGCAGAGTGGGACAGGGAAGAGATAGTCCTTCCCCACTCCCCAAGTTGAGGATGGCAGCTCGTCTCCCCCTGCCTGCTCCTACAGCTTACGCCACAGCTCCTGGCATTATCTGTGGCCCCTCAGGGCTTGGCCATGCTGGATTTCAGGTGCTGAGGGTGAGGACCACAGCAGGGACAAGGAGATGCCCAAGGCTCTTGCCTGGGGAGGTTGCATAGTGCCCAGTGGTGGGCATCTTCTGAGGTCGTCTGGGAACATGGGCTAGCAAGAGATGAAGACCCTGTAGACCCCCACACCTTGGTGCTACCCTAGGCAGCATCATCCCAGCCCCTTTATGAGAGCAGGGACATGCCACCTCAGCGGTTTTGTTGTCCCAGGGGTTGTTTTGTCTTCTGGAATAATCCCCATGTCTCCGTGGAGGTAAGGAGAAGATGGCAAGGTCCCAGTGGAGGACAGAAGTGACTGGTCCCAGCTGGGGATGCCTCATTTAGGGTTTGGATTCCCAGGGGACCGCAGCGGGCTGCAGCCCCAAACGCTGCCAGTGGCATTCAGGGCTGCAGCCTACTGGGGTCCCCGATGGGAGAGGGGGTCCCCGGTGGGACAGGGGTCACGGAGCGCATCCTTACCTTGGAGGATTCTTTACGGGGAAGGGATATGAGACCCAACCTGGGATGCTCCGGTCCCGGGAGAGCTGCAGTGGCGGAGGCAGGGGATAGATGTGATGGGTTGGGGCGGGATGGATGGGATGAGGTGGGTGGGTGGGATGAATGGGTGGGTGGGTGGTCTCGGAGGCTGCAGGTCCCCCCGCTCTCAGGTGCGGAGACAATAGCCAGGGCTCCTGTTGCAGCTGCAGACTGTCTCTTTAAACCCCTCACCAGCCCACAGGTGGCCCTGTCACCACCGTGGTCATCCATGACGTCATCGGGAGGGAGGGAAGGGGAGGAGGAGGAGGAGGAGGAGGGGGGAGAAACGCGATCCCCCTCCACAGCAAAAGTCCCCGAGCGCCCATGGCAACAGATTGCAAATGTCACTGCGCATCAGCCGGGAGGAGACTGCCGGGCTGCCCCCCCCACCACGGGTGACACGGGGGGGGACAGGGCTGTCACGCCACGGATGACACGGGGGACACGGGGCTGTCACCCCCATGGGTGGCACGGGGGAGGCACAGCTGTCACCCCGTGATGGGTGTGCAGTAGAGTGTAGGGCTGTCAGCCCATGGGTGGCCTGGGGCGGACAGGGCTGTCATCCTGTGGTGGGTGCATGGCAGGGGACAGGGCTGTCACCCCGCGCAGGGAGCTAGCTGTGGGCAGGTCCAGCTTGCACCCTGCTGCAGGGGTGGGTGCTTCTGTCCCCCTGCCCAGGAGGGTGCTGGTCCCTGCCTGTCCCCTGTGCTTAGGGGACCTGCGTTACCCAGCAGTGGCACCCAGCACCAGCTGTCTCCGTGGGCACCCCAGGAGGACCAGGCACCCCAACGAGCCCCCAGCTCCTGCCCCTGGGGTCCTGCTGGCACCCTGCTTCTGCAACGGGGTGTTTTGCAAAGGCCAGGAGAGTTTCGGAAGGTGTTTAAAGCAGATCTTGCTTTCAAGGAGAGACAAGACAATCTCGGGAGCAAGAAAAGGGGGACTCAGTCCCACAGTTATAGACCCCTGACCGGCATGCCGGTGGTGGTGATCCCACTAACAGCCTTCAACACTCGCCCAGTTCCACTTCACAAAGAGCCTCTGGCACCAGTTAAAACCAAAACAAGGGGCACTTTGATGGCAAAGAGAGGTTTCCTCAGTGCTGCCAAGGTCCGCAGGTGTTGCAGCCTGCAAACTGGGCTTTGACAGAGCCTGATCCTGGTGAGACCTGCCCTGCGTGGGGAGAGGGGCCGCAGCTCCCATGGGGTTTTGGTGGCACTGGGCAGCCCTGAGTCCTGGCCACAGCGGACAGGACCTTTTCATCCCCTTTATAAAACCATGTGTGAATGTGTCCCTGTATCCCCATGCGAGGGGAGCCCAAAACTCTGCAAACACAGATGAAGTCACCCCCCAGGTTTGGGGAAGAACTAAATACGAATTACATCCTTGTTTTGGAAAAATGAGAGACATCCAAGGTCTCCCTTTGCTCCCTTTGCTCTTTTCTCACATCAACAAGAGCTTCCCCATCTGAAGTCAGTCACTACCTTTGCTAGGATGCTTCACCCTAAAAACACACCCATGGAGGCAGACGGCTCCCGCAGAGTGGCCACGCTCATCCCTGCGTACATGGGGGCTTGGGGAGGACTGAGGTACAGCTCAGAGCTAAAACATTCCTCCCCACGCTGGGCTCTTGTGCAAACTTCACCTTCTTTTTTTATATTAAAAAAAAATCGCTTTATTTTATTTTTCCCCTGCCCTCAGCACAACAGGGAAGTTGACGGCAACTGGGCTTGGTGGCCACAGAAGGGGGTGGTGATGCTCAGGACCTGGTGGGTTTTCTTCCTCCGCAAACATCCCTGCAAGGAGATGGTCCAGCTTTTCCCCACAGCGATTTCATGCTGGGTGTTGTACCTAGCTGGCGGGGCAGCCAGGATGGGAGCAGCCCATCTCTGCGACCTTGTGCTGTTCTCCTTACACACCCTTTAATCCAGTGAAAGCAGCTGCAGGATCCAGAGCCAGGAGGCTCTTGGTAAACAGCCAAAGCAAGAACAGCAGAAGGGTCCTTGCTTCGGGAGTGGGAGAAATCATCTAAACTAGTTCAAATGGGCTGCGATTTATTGTTTTCTTTTTTAACCCTCCTGCTGGCTCTGGAGAAACAGGCTGGAGATGAGGCAGCACTGGTGGGGCGGTGGTGGGCTTGATGGTACTGCTGCGGCACTGAGGCTCACCGCGAAGGCACGGAGCATCCTGCTCCTCGACACACTGCTAAAGCCGAGATAAGGGCCTGTCCCCCTGGGGAGGAGTCCCTCCTTGGGGTGGGACAGGGGGATTTTCAGAGGGGAGCAGCTGGAGTGGGGAGCCGAGAGCTGGACAAGGGATGAACTGGGTGTAGGGCACCCCTGACCACCCCAGCTGCCTGGCTGCGGGCTCTGGCCTGAGGAGAGCAGGGACTGTCTTCCAAACACCGCTTCTGCCACTAAAATCAGCCCAATGAGACCTGAAGCCATGGACTCACGGCTGCTCTGTGAGGCTGGAGGAGCCCAGCAAGCCCCAGGACCAGCCTCCAGTAAACTCCGTACCCATTCCCAGTAACCTCTGTACCAGCATCCAGCAACCCTCATACCAGTGCCCAGTACCTCCATATGAGTACCCAGTAACCCCCATACCAGCCCCCAGTAACCATCATACAAGCCTCTATACCAGCCCCCCAGTAAGGCCCGTAGCAGCTCTCTGGGCTCCGGACTGGGGCTTGCTGTCTGCCCCTGGCCTGGGGATGTGTGGATGGGCACCCACCTCCCTGCTGCTCCCCAGCAGAAGAGGATGGGGACAGCCACATGTCCCCCAGTGCTGGACCCCCGAGGGGTGGCATGAAACACTGCCAGAGGTGGGAGATTGCAGCCGTGACACACCGCAGGAGCCGGGAACTTCCACCATCCACCTAGGGGTGGGTCCAGCCCTGCCACCCCTCTACCACCTTGCCAAAATAAGCAGGGACTAACTTTGTCCCCAGCCTTGTGCCCATGATGAGATTTATTGCACATGATGCAAATCCCTGCCAATGGATGACACAGCTCCAGCGAGGGTCCCCTGACCCCCTCCCCAGCACTGGGGAGGGGGGCTGCGGGCGTGGGAAGATTGTGGTGATGAAGTTATTAGCTCCGGAAGCACTAATTGCTGCCGTATTAATGGCTCTTTTGTCCAGCGAGCTCTCTCCCGGTGTGTGTGTGCCGGGCGGTTGTTTTCCTGCCAGCTGCTGTGTGGTTGGATGCTCTTTGGTATTTAGTTTGATCCTATTAAGGTGGATCTCAATTAATTAGGCAGGAGGCAGAGAGACAAAGAGAGACGCCGAGGCCATTCATTTGAGTCTTGTCATCGTGCCTTCTGCAACCGGGAGGCAGCGGGGAAGGGACACGGGATATAGCTGTTGGGTGTGACATGACCAGGAGACAGGGATGGGGCAGGCGGGTGGGGTGGCAGTGTGGTCACCCCAAGGGTCCCCTGGTCCCCCGGGGTTGCATCCCTGCTGCATGGGAGGGACAGGTAGGAGCCCCACCTGGGGCAGTGGGGTGCCGCTCCACCCTGCTGCCAATGGGACACTAAAGCATCCCCAAAACGCACCAAGGATCCCTGGGAATTTCCATGGCGAGAGCTTTGGTGCAGCAGGATCACCCCCTGCTCTATCCCAGTGCCACGCTGGCTGGGTTCCGCTGCCGCACCCAGGGTGTCCACCCACCCCACAGGAACGGGGTGCCCCCAGCCGGCTCTCCAGCACCCCAAGGGCTCTCAGCACCCCGGGTTGAGCATCCTGCCCCGCGCTCTCGCTCCCAGCTCCCGCATCTGCCAGTGGAGTGGCTCCAAGTGCCGCCGCCTTGGCGAGAGGCTGGCAAATGGATCTCAAGGGCCCCCCTGACATTCCTCCTTCCCTCCCTTTGAAGGAGAAGGGCCCCTCGGAGCTGCCCTGGGCGCTAATGCATGGGGTGGGAGGGGGATGCTGCTAAAAGCCGGGGCGAGCAAAAAGCTTTCAAGCCCCTTGGAAAGTCCAAAGGGGCGTCCGGGGGTGACTCCAATGCCTGCCACTGGTGTTGGGGTTGGGACGTTGGGGTGCACCCCCATACGCTGGCTGGCAGAAGGTGCGCTGTCTCCTGGGGTGTCGCCTTGAGGGGACTCGGGGTGCTGTGGGTGCCTGAGGATGGAGGGGTCTGGATGCCCAAGGCATGGGGGGTTCGGGGGGGGGGGTTTGGGGTGCGGGGATGGGGGTTCGGGGCGGTGCAGGGGGCTTGGGGATGGTTGGATGGGTGTGCATGGGGTGCTGGATGGAGTGGCTGGGGTGCAGGATGGGTGCGGGGAGGGCCAGGATAGTGTGCAGGATGGGTGAAGGGGGTGCCCGAGGTGCAGGGGGAGGGGGGAAGGATGGGTGCAGAGGGCGCTGGGATAGGGCGCAGGGGGTGTCCGGGGTGCAGGGCGGGTGCTGGGATGCCCGGTGGGTCCGGGCTGGGTGTAGAATGGGTGCAGCACGGGTGCACAGCTTCGGCGGTGTCAGAGGGGTGCAGGGCTCCAGGGGGCGCGCAGGGAGTGCGGGGTTGCGGGAGGTGTCGGATGGGTGCGGGGTTTCGGGAGGCGCAGGGGGTGCGCGCCTCGCAGCCCTCCTCCGGCCGCCAGGGGGCGAGGGCTCCCCCGGCCTGCTGATATGCTGGCCCGGCTCGGCCCGGCCTGCCTCGCTGTCCCGGCAGCCGGAAGCGGAAGTCGGGTGGTGATACCCTCCCACTGCCGCCGTCGCGGCGCGTCGTCGTGTGGTGGCGGAAAGATGGCGGCGGCCATAGTGTGAGCGGCGGCGGCGGGACCCGGCGGCGGGCCCGAGCGGTGAGCGCAGCCGCGGCCTCCTCTCACCCCGCGCCCGGCCCCACTGGGTCCCGGCTAGGAGGCCATCGCGGCCCCCAGTACCCCCGTATCCCCTCATCCTCCGGGCCGGCGGGAAAGCAGCTGGAGGCCCCTTTCCCGTCGGCAGGCGGGCTCGCAGCTTCCCCTAGGCTTCCCTTGCAGCTCAGTGTCCCTCCACGACTCCCGGGTACCGGGGGCTCCCTGCGGCCCGCCTCGGCAGGCAAACCTGTGGGCCTCCTGGTGACCTCCCATGTGCCCCCCGCCTTCAGTTCCCTCCATCCTTTCCAAGTTGCTCCATGTGCCTTCCTGTCAGCAGACAGGTCGACGGATTATCCCTGGCTCCCCTCACTTCCTTTACGGAGCCTGGGGGTTCCCTTCATTCCCTTGGTGCCAACCTGTGCCTGCCCCCCTCCCCAGCTCCATGTATCCCCTTCCGGTGCCCCCCTGTGGCTCCCTCATCAGCAGACAGGCCTGGAGATCCCATCAGTCCCTGCTGCACTGGGGTTTTCTCTGGGTTCCCCTCTTTTCCCTGGTACCTCCCACTGAGGTCTCTCTCCCCAGCGCCCTCCTGTGTCATCTCCTCCTGCCTTTCCAAAGGCACCTCTGTACTATTCAGCTAAGCCCTCTGCTTCTTGGGGGCTATGGGGCTTTCCCCAACCCGATCCCAGCAAGCAGGTCTCTCAGTACCCTGAATTCTCCCAGCGTCTCTGTGTGGTCCTAGGGCACATATGTGCTCTCTCTCTCTGGCAGGTTGAAGATGAAGTAGAGCTCTGACCATGGACCATGATGCCCCCACGATCAAGCCCCGCCGCATTCAGAACCAGAATGTCATCCACCGCCTGGAGCGCCGCCGGATCAGCTCGGGCAAAGCCGGCACCCACTGGCACCAAGTCCGCGTCTTCCACCAGAACGTCTTCCCCAACTTCACCGTGGTCAATGTGGAGAAGCCGCCCTGCTTCCTGCGCAAATTCTCCCCCGATGGCCGCTACTTCATCGCCTTCTCCTCCGACCAGACCTCTCTGGAGATCTATGAGTATCAAGGCTGCCAGGCGGCAGAAGACCTCCTGCAAGGCTACGAGGGAGAGATCCTGGCCAACGGTAATGACCAAAGATCTGTCAACATCCGGGGTCGGCTCTTTGAACGCTTCTTTGTCCTGCTCCATATCACCAACGTGGCCTCCAACGGGGAGCACTTGAACCGTGAGTGCAGCTTGTTCACCGACGACTGTCGCTACGTGATCGTTGGCTCTGCCGCATACCTGCCTGAGGAGCCTCACCCTCCCTTCTTTGAGGTTTACCGCAACAGCGAGTCAGTGACCCCTAATCCCCGCTCCCCCTTGGAGGACTATTCCTTGCACATCATAGACCTCCACACAGGCAGACTCTGTGACACACGGACTTTCAAATGTGACAAAGTCATCCTATCTCACAACCAGGGGCTGTACCTCTACAAGAACATCTTGGCCATTCTCTCTGTGCAGCAGCAGACGATCCACGTCTTTCAAGTCACACCCGAGGGCACGTTCATTGACGTACGGACTATCGGCCGCTTCTGCTACGAGGACGATCTCCTGACTCTGTCTGCGGTGTATCCCGAGGTGCAGCGGGACACCCAGACAGGGATGGCCAACCCCTACAAAGAGCCCTTCATAAACTCTTTGAAGCACAGGCTGCTGGTATACCTGTGGAGAAGGGCTGAGCAGGATGGAAGCGCTATAGCGAAGAGAAGGTTCTTCCAGTACTTTGATCAGCTGAGGCAGCTCCGCATGTGGAAGATGCAGCTTTTGGATGAGAACCATCTATTTATCAAATACACTAGTGAAGACGTGGTCACACTGCGGGTGACGGACCCTTCCCAGGTACCACTGGCCTCCTCAGGCCGCTCATTGCTTTGGGGTGAGGCTCAGGCAGGTACAAAGGTGTGAGCTGAGCCTGTGAGTGGGTTTGGGATCCCCAGTACTTCATTCTTGTGGCAACATTGAATGCCTCTGATACTGAATCACTTTGCTATCTTTTGTTCTTATCATTTCATCACTTCCTTCTCAACTGGAAATGAGAGAGAAAAGATCTGACGTGGTTATTGAGTACTCTCACTTCAGGGATTGTTCCCCATGCTCATAGATGCTGTACAGCCCTCTTCCCCTCCCACAGCCCTAGCTGGTTTTTGTTTTCAGCTGAGATTTCACGTAGCACACTTCCATTGCAGAGGTTGTCTCTTCCTTTTCTCATTTATCTTCAAGCATGTTTTTTCAAATATAATAGTCTTCATTTTCCCCTAGCAGAATTACCTTTTCTCTCTGCCTACATGCTTACTCTCTCAGGTTGCAGTGAGAGGTAGTATTTTATGATCTCTCCAAATTGGAGTAGCAGCTCTTAGATCGAGATAATGTGCCAATTGCTTCTCCTTTCAGTTTAGTACTAAAGAAGTCGAATTAGAGCAAATGTAGCTCAGTCAGTGCTGGGTCCCTTCAGACGTTTCACCATCCCACAGGTTGATTGTCTCTTCTTCACTGCTTTCAGAGTGGTAGTCAGGTTTTAAGCTCAGTGAAACTGAGGAGGATGGTTTTTTTAACCTGTTCTATTCCTTTAATCTGCTTTGTTTTTATTCTGTTAAAAGTAATTAGCAAGAATTGGTAATAAATCTCCAGAACTGCATGTCTGATTGTTCCCTAGATGTTTGTTTTCCTTTCGTACCTTTCTCTTCCTGTCTTTGCCCGATCCAGGACCTAGGTCATAGAAGAAATAGACAGTAGTGCTTCATGTGTTGCCTCAGTCTAATTCTTCCTGGAAGACCACTCTGGTTTTTCTGTTATGTGGTGTTGTTTGAGGGAGTTGTATTGGGAAGGGAATAGTTAAGGCTTAATCTAATCCATTTTACCCATCGGTGTAAAACTGAGCTGCTGCTTCAAAAATATTAAAGCTTTGTGGAAGTGCCTGCAGCCTCCTGCTGGTGTCTGGAGCGGTGCTCCTGACCCCGGTCTAAATGTTTGTGGTAGGCTGGGCTCCGCTCTCTGCTGCGGTTACTGAGGCTGCTGCGCCTGGTTTTCTGCAGCTGAGGGTTACTTTAAGATGCAGGTTGTGGGTGGTTTGTGGCATTCCTCAGGCGGTGTGTTTTATGCTGGAGGAAAAGCATCTCATTTCTCAGCTCTTCCAGGTCTCTGCAGACCTGCCTGAATGCAGACTTTGTGTTAGGGCTTCCAGGGGAAAACTTGGCTCACAAAATACCTAAAGCTCCAATTTTTCTTTTATCTGTCAGAGAGGATCATGAGGTTTTACCCGGTTTCAGGCTCCTCTCTTCCCTCTGGCTACTCTGCCAAGAAGGTTGAGGAAGTCGCTGTTCATGCTCGTGGGTTGCTCTTATACTGTCAGGGTCTGTACTAAGCCCTTCAAGAATTTTAATCTTGCTATTTGTTGTTGTTCTAGGCCTGTGTTGGTTGACTGGCCAGCTTTGCTGTGCGATTTCTGTAACACTCGCCCTCTGCCACCTGCGCTGTGCTGATGTTTTGCCTGTGTTTCAGGTGCTGCTCAAAAGCAGCGAGGGTAGTTTTTATGGTCAGGAGCATTCCGTAGATGTGTGTGCGTGTTAACCTGGCAAAAGAACTGGAGGATACTCCCTACAATCTTCAGGGATGTAAATAGATTTTCCTTCTGCTGTCTCCTCTTATTTTTTCTCTGCTCCAACCCTGGATTTCAGAAGGGCTTCCCTTTCCTTAGGCAGTAGTCTAGTGAGTAACCTTGTCTGGCGTGCTTCATTTTGACGTGTGTGGGCTGGATTGTATTATCACAGTTTATTTTGGGGCTGCAAACCAAACAAACCTGGTGATATTTGCAGGTGGGTGGGGTGGGCCAAGTGCCTGCCATCGTCCCTGAGTGTTGTTTGGGAGCGGGAGGTGAAGCATTTAGAAATTGCCTTTATTGACAGGGGATTTAACCAGATGTGTGCATGTGCCATGGGACGTAGGTACCTTTGAATAAGGGGCAGGTTCTTACTTTTGGGTGCCAGGTTGTTAGCACTCCTGTCTGTAACAGAAGCTACTTTTGATGACCAAGGATTAAATCTGCCCTTTACCAATGGGATGGGAACGTTGTCTCCCTTTAAGGTAGCTGTGCTGACACAACGTTGCCTTTTTCCCTGATTTCTTGCTCGTTCATGTCATGAAATACTGCCACTGCCAATCCACAGCGTGGGCTTTCTTGCACGAGAATGTTGGCATTAAAAACAAATCATTAATGTCTTTCAGATATTAATTTCTGTGCCAGCAGGGTACCTGGAGAGCACGAGTTTTTGTGGGCAGTGGTGTAGCGTACAGTGCACTGAAAAGTCTCATCTCTGTGTGATGAAAGTATTAAGAAAGGGAAATAAAAAATAGCTCTCCTCAAAGGAAAAAATAATTTGTGGCTAGCTAGCACTGGATTTAAAAATCCTTTTGTCAGCAGGAGTGAGAATTAAGTTTGGCACTTCAGAAAACGTTTTGGATTTGGTGGAGGGCAGAGAGGGAGAGAAAACAGGGATTTTGACATCCAGTTTGAGCGGAGAAATCGGAAGCCCATTAGGTTCTGTTCATAAATAATCACAGTTAAGAGATGGATGATTTGGTACCTGTGGAGGCACTTGAATAGCGGGATGGATTAGTGTGAGGACATGGGATTCTCCTGCGCTGCCGAGACATTTGGGTAGGGTCTGAGGTCATGAGTGTCGCGTAGAAGAAAGGGACAGCCTCCCACCTGTGTTCTCCTGGGTAACCGCTCCCTCTGCCTCTCTCCCCAGCCTTCGTTTTTCGTCGTGTACAACATGGTGACCACAGAGGTTATTGCTGTGTTCGAGAATACGTCCGACGAGCTGCTGGAGCTGTTTGAGAACTTCTGTGACCTCTTCAGGAATGCCACCCTGCACAGTGAGGCAGTTCAGTTCCCCTGCTCAGCTTCCAGCAACAACTTTGCCAGGCAGATCCAGCGCCGGTGAGCCTTTTGGAGCATGCTTTATACCGTATAGCCACACGCTCACCCCGTCACCTGAAGGCCAGTATCAGATAATGGCAGCAGCCCTGAGAAAACCAGTCCCTGATTTGCTGGGTGATGCAAGGGGCCAGCTTGTGCACGGTTCATCTTGCAGCCTCATGCATCTGATTTTATGTTCCACAGCATCTGTCTTGTTTCAGGAGGGAACAAAGCAGTGGCAGTCCAGTGCTTAGTAGAAGGAAAAGGAATTCTGAGGGAAAGAGGTTTCCTGCTCTCCTTGAGTAGTAACTCTTCTGGAGGTTGTTAAAGTCTTACTGCCCAGTAGCTGAGGTCTCTGAAGATAAGATTTGTCAAGATTCTAGTGTCTTCCGACTGGACATATTTTGCCAAGTGGTGTTCTCTGAGTTTACTGTGTATTGGTCTGTGTTCTGTAGCATTTTCTCCAGCTTCAGTCACAAGCTTGTGAGTGTGAGAAAGGAAACTCATCTGCTTAGACCTATTGTGAAAGCTGAGCTAAATATCAAAACAACCTGAGTTTCTAGAATGTGCTTTAATGGTAAAATGTGTTTTAATGAGGCAGAGTGTGTTGTGTCTGTTGGAATATATTTTTACGTGACTCAGGGTGTTTTGTTCTTCTGGTGATGTGTTTCACATCATCCAAAGTACTTGGCAGTCACTTAGGAGCATGAAGCTTCTGTTGGTTTTAGGTTGACGTCACATAAGTAAGAGGAAGTTGACTGTGTCTGCAGCTTTCTGGGACTGCCTGTCAGGAAATCCATAATGCTGAGAGGGAGAGAGAAGGAGAGGGAGAGAGAAGGAGAGCGCTCACTGCAGACACCCGAAGAACATCTCCAGCCTTGTGTTAAAGTAGAATCTTTTCATCCCCTTGGCTACAAGGGCCTGTAACAGGAGTGTTTAACTTCCATGGCAAAGTGTAATAGACCGTAATCTGTAGTGAGCTGGCTTTTGGCTGAGTGTTTCTGATCAAAAGGAAGTGTTTTACCCTCCTTGATGTATGACATCTCTGCAGCTGATCTGGCTGTTCTTGCACATGGAAAGCTCAAATTTTACTTGGAGAGAGAAATCCAGTCTGTGTTAATCTCTCGACCAGGAAGAACTTTCAGCTCACTGTAGTTTCTGAAGAGCTTTAGGCTTGTTATCAAGGTTCTTCCTCATCTAAGGTTTCTTGCTTTATGCATTTAAAACAGTGGGTAGAGAGAAGGGGATTCTCAAGTCAACATTAAGGGCTCAACTGTTACTGCGAAAGCCTCTGGCTTTTGCTTATGCTGTTTCCAGGCTTTGTGGTAAAACTTGGATTGACTGATTAGCTGCTAATCCATCTCTCCCTGTTTCTGATCCTGTTCATTTCCTGTACTGCAGAGCAGCTGGGGCCAGACCTTGCGGGTAGGCAGTCTTGTCCTTCTGTCTCTTTGGACTTTCAGAGCAGA
Source organism: Bucorvus abyssinicus (assembly GCA_009769605.1). Lineage (NCBI taxonomy): Eukaryota > Metazoa > Chordata > Aves > Bucerotiformes > Bucorvidae > Bucorvus > Bucorvus abyssinicus. The sequence goes on from CM020038.1 coordinate 14,180,284, forward strand.
AACAGTAATGATGAGGGAGGATAAAAAGGTCAGCAGAGCTGGTTGGTGCTTGAATTACTGTGATACATCTTTGGAAATGAGCTGGTTCAGTTCTTACACTGCTGCTGTTTTTCTTTTCCTGTCAGTTTTCCTCCTTAGTATATTTAAGCTGTGCTGGTCACCTGTGGCCTTCGTGAGTAAAGTCTGTTGCTTGGTTTGCTGCAGGTTTAAAGACACTATTGTGAATGCCAAGTACGGAGGGCACACGGAGGCTGTGCGGAGGCTGCTGGGCCAGCTCCCCATCAGTGCCCAGTCGTACAGCGGCAGCCCATACCTCGACCTCTCCCTTTTCAGCTATGATGACAAATGGGTGTCAGTCATGGAGCGGCCCAAGACCTGCGGTGATCACCCTATAAGGTATGGAACAGATCAGGAAGCTGTGTGTGAGGAGAGCAGTGTGAGAGTCACTCTAAATCACCTCTGCCATGGGGCACTGGATGTGCAGAAAAGGGAGGAGGTTGAGGCCTTTCTCTTACGACATCTGTTCACCAGAGGGTTGGTTTCAGCAGCCCCACAAAGCCTGGCCTCTCTCCTTGTTTTATCTTGTATGTGTGGGAGGGCTCGTCGGGTCTTCTCACTGAGCTGCCCTGGGGAGGGTTTGGGTAGTAAAGCCTGAGCCTTTTCCGTATGAAGGCTCTTGTTCCTCCTCCTCCTCTTTGTGCAGTCATGCCGTTGTGTTTGCGCTGCAGAGTGATACGATGCTGGACGCCTGCTTTCCTGTGCTCATCCCCTTTGAGCACATGGGTTTAGCTGGCAAGGATGGTGTGGCTTGTCCTGTGAATAAAATAGCAGCTGAGTTAGGTGTTATTCAGAATGCTTGTGGTATCGATTTAGCTATTTTCAGACTTCCCTTGTTTACAGTTCTCACCCTGGGAGCTATACTCCCCTTCATACCCCCCTTCTTTTCATGATCTGTAGGAAATTTGTTTCTGTAGTAGAAGTTCTAGCCAGGCGTAAGGGCCATTCTGTGCCTCTTCTGTCTGATGCTGGCAGAAGGATTAAGTCCCAGCTTGGGAATAAGGAGGTTTGCAGGGCTTCTTGCAGAAACACCAGGACTGTTTGTTTCTTTTTGTTGGCTGCAGCCATGGCTGTGAGTAGTAGTGGTTAAAAATCCAACATCTCTGGCCTGAAAGGCTCAAAGAGGCTGAGTCCTCCGGGCAGAATAGTCTTTCCACTTACAGTACTGCAAAAGCAAACCTATGCTCTGAAAACAAAGAGAGCCTTCAATGTCTAAGTGCTTTGTTTAGTGACTACACACATGTTGGGGGCACGGGCGGCCCAGGGAGACCATTCTGGCCGATTTCCCAACTTTATTTTCATCAATGCATTCTCACAAAGTGGTTTCGTGACTCCCCTGGCCCTGACTCAGGTAGCAGGGAACCTCTGATTATTCCTGTGCTCTCAGTTCCCAAATTATGTATATTTAATTGAATTTTCTGCCTGTATGATTTGGTTTGATCTCCAGCTCCCATGTTACCTGCAGAGAAAAGCCTGCCCTTTCCCCCTTGTCATGCTTGACGTTGGGAAATCTTGCAGGGTGGCAGTTTTCTGCCAGCCCAACCTGCATATGGCTCCTGCAGACAAAAGGGAGCAAAACTGCAGTCATTTGCTGCAGTTACGTCTTTGTAGTAAACAAAGCAAAGTGCCACCTTCCCTCCCTTCCCCTGAGCAAACCGGCACTTCAGAGCCTGAGCTTTTAAAGCTCAAAGCTGTGCAGAGTCAATTAGGACTTGAATAGGGCCTCCGAGCAGTGGGGCTCCTGGTTTTTGGAGAGTAAGCAGAAGGCGAGGTGCTAACCTTAACCATTCAGTAGCTGAAATAGTGCTGCTGTGTCTCTGACATGCAAAACAAAGGGATTAATAAAATAATGCCGCTGCCTGTTGTGGTTGGAGGGCTCGAAAATGGGGAGCCACAGGACTTGTAATCTATAGTTGGCTGGAATGCAAAACCCTTCAGAAGCTCAGAGGGTTACAACCTGTGCCCAGTTTCCTGGCACTAGGTGTGAGATAGGAGGGTCTCCAGGCCTTTTACACATCATCGGTTTCAGCGCCTCTGGGCACTGTGTCCTTTTAACCCTTAGTGCCTTTCTGCATCCCAGAAGGTTCAGCTCTGGCTGCTTGAGAGACCAGTGGTTGTTTGCTCTCGGGTGGGAAGGACTTTAGGTTCTCCATCACTGCTGCCTTCCAGTATCTTTTCAGGAGGCTTGAAGAGATATTCACTGGGTGAAATGATGGCACTTGTGAGGAAGAGGCTCTAACACAGCCTTAGCTATAGTAGGGGGTCTCTAAAATCCATCTAGATGGCTAATAAGGAGCCATTTAACCAAAAAATTGGTCTGCAGATAAATCTTCCATTTTCATATAGTTTGAAAAGGCTGGTCTTGCTGTTTCTGTTGACATACAATTTTATATTGCAGTGCCTAATTTATCCCCAGAGTGAGAGCCCATGGAAATGGCCTTTGATTGCAGAGCACTTTTAAAAATACATTTAAAAAATACCAAACTGAGCACATCTTTGAGATTACAGGGAGCTTCATCTTGAGTAGTAAATTATTGTGAATTGGGGAGAGAGAGGAGCAGACAGGGGACTGTGCTTTATTTAAAGAATGACCCTCTGCATACCCAGCCTTGTGTAGGAGGGAAAGGGCTTTTTGAAAAGCCAAATACCAAGATTGTGACTCTCTCACTGGGTTCTTGTGTGCAATTTTCAGGCAGGGCTGGCTGGCACTTTGATTCAGAGGAAGGGAGAGGAGAGTGGCCCTCCAGGAAGAACATGAGGTTCTCAATAGGCTGTGTTGTTAAAATGTGGAGTATGTCTACTCCTGAAACAGCATCGCCTGTATCTGTCATCACCCATTCTTCTAGGCTGAGAGCTGAGTGCATCATATTGCTGGCAGGAGGAGAATGTGCTCTGATATTAAAAGCATTCTCTGAGTTAAATCCAGAGGAAAATGCAAAATACCCTCCTGTACTAAGTGATGGTGGAAGAGGAAACAGCTGGGAGGCAAAATGACAATTCTGTGCCTTAAACTGAAAGGGCAGAGAAAATGGTCTAAGGAACTAAGACAACTTCAAGGTGGGGACTTGAGTGAGAGCCCAACTGCTTTGTGAAGGTACCACATGCAGAAACCAGCACCACATCTTCGAAATCTCAACCAAAGCCTGGGGAGGGTGGGGTCATCACAGAGAGACCTCTCTTCCCTCAGCAGCGCAGGACAGTTACCTGGGCTTAGGTCAGTTACACAGAGTGTGCAGAGAAGGTTCAAGCAGCAAAGAGCTTCCCAGACTCGCCTGTCTCTTCAGCACTGTTTGCCTTGTCCCTTGGCGATGTTTGTTTTGTGCTGAAGCTGTGTTTCACAGCTCGCCTGTTTGGCGATACAAACTAGCGTGACCCACAGGCAGGTTTGTAGGTGACAGCAGAAGGATGCAGGGTTGTCCTTGGCCTCTGCCCTTGCTTTGGTTAAAAGCAATTCACCAGGTACTCGCTGCCCAGCCTGTCTTGTTAATGCTTTTTTGATGGAAATTGAAAAGGATCTGCAAAGCCTTGCTTGAGCTGTACAGTACAACTTGGACATCCTTGGGCAGAGTTGGATCCAGCTGTTCACCTACCTCAACGGAACGGGGATGTAGCAAGGCACAAGAGCAGCAGTGTAAGGCCTGCCTGGAAGCACCAGGAGAGGGAAGGTGTGGCCTTACACGCTGCGTGAAGGCCATTGCTAAGGGAGGTGAACTCAGTTCTGTACGTTGTATCTGCCTTAGGGATCAAGGGGAGCAGCTTGCATTAAGAGAGGATGGAGAGCCAGCACAGATGGGGTCTGAACCAAACTTACTCCCTCTTGTGAAGTCAGCTATGTCCACCAAAATGTCAGGCAGTGTTCTCTCACCAAGGACACTAAAATGAAGTCAAGCTTTTCTAGACAGTGGAGAACTGACTGCCCCAGGATGGACTTTCTTGTGTAGCCAAGAGCCAGACAGCCAGCTGAGGACCTCCTGCCCCTGAGGGAGTACCAGAGATTGTCTCTGTGTGTGAAGAGCACAGAAGCAAAGTCAGTAGTTGGGAACAGCCATAATTGACTTTCTCTTCCTTTCAGATTTTACGCTCGTGATTCTGGCCTCCTGAAGTTTGAGATCCAGGCGGGACTCCTGGGGCGACCCATCAATCACACAGTGCGGCGCCTGGTTGCGTTCACCTTCCACCCCTTCGAGCCCTTCGCCATCTCGGTGCAGCGCACTAACGCTGAGTACGTGGTTAACTTCCACATGAGGCACAGCTGCACATAGTACCCCGCGTAGCCGGGACGGCTGCTCTCCCTGTGTCTGAGCCTCTGCCACAGACACACCAAAGCCAGACTCTCGCTCCTTCTAGGAAACCAAACCATCACTCATGTCAAGAAACCTGACCTGGGAGCTCCTACCAGGTGGCGTCTCGTGGGGCCCTCAGCCGTGGAAAACCAAGCCACTCAAGTTAGGCGTGTGGATGTTTCTTCTGACCCTGTTTGTACTGCGGAGGTCCTGCTGCTGTTGTTCCCTATTCCTGTTGATGAACAAGGCATAGCTGAGGTTCCTTCCCTGGTTTCTCAGAGGCAGGTCCATTTTCTCTCCTGTTGTAGGTCTTACGATGGCAAAGATGGAGCTTTGCAACACATTTGTGGAGTGCTCCTTTCTGCACTGGCGCTCTCCTACCTTGGTGAGACAGACTGCCTGTTGTAGAGGGAGTGGATGGGAGCCATGGGGAGAGCTTAGAAATAAGATCCCTGCGTTTGTATCTTCAGTATTGCTAGAGAATGAAATCCTGTTCTCATCCACACAATCTGCTCACGTGATTTTAATATGCAAGAGGTCAGGAAAAACGGTGTGAGAAATCACTGCAGTTGAGTGACATGAGGTGTGTTCTTGACTCTTATGCAAGTCACTTAATCTTTGTGCCTTAGTATCTGTAAAAGCTCCTGAGTGGAAGGTGGTATGTTAATACCAGAGAGCTGGGGCAGCTGCTTGTGTCTCTAATGCACAAGGAGGTGGGCACAGGAGGAAGGTGGGTGGCTGGGAAGGGTGGGGAAGCAACAGCAGCTCCTTGCTCACAGTGGAAGGACTTTTCTGCAACATGGAGGTGAATCCTCACGGCCATCTGCAGGTTCTGCTGCTGAGGGGAGGGGAGACCCAGCTGTTGGCACCCTCCTGCACGTTGGAGTATGAGCGTGGAGAATCAGTAGTATTTGGGCTTGCCCAAAAAGGAGGGAGGAAACCTGAATTAATGTGTTTTGCTGCACATTTGCAGTCAGGAGACAAGCTCGTTGGCTTGGGTTGCTTTACCTGTCCCTGTTTGATACGCTGTTCTCTGTGAGAATCCGATTTGCTGTTCCCAGGCTTCAGAGGCACAGCTGGCTGGTGTGTCCACGCTGACTGGACCACTGCGGTGTTTCTGCTGCTGCTAACATAAGCTCCTGGGTGTAATACTACCTGCCAGCAAGGATGCTGGCCTGCCCTTCTCTCTTAAAAATGGAGGTTTTGGTTGTAGGCCAGCATTTGGGTTTTTCTGCACAAAGGCTGGTTTACAACTGTGCTGCCAGGCAGAGCAGCTTTCCAGCACGGCGAGGGCTCCATCGGAAGCAGGAGCCTGCTATTGTGGTGGTGCATAGGAGGCTCAGAGGGGGCATTAGAAAATCGGTGCTTATACACGGGAGACCCTCTACTTTAAAGGACCCAGTGGGTGTCTTGTTTGGACCAAAATGTGGGTGATGTGTGGTGGCCACATGCCTGTGAAGAGGAGTGTTTGCATGGTCATGCATAGGGAAGGACTGTGTGGGTTGTTGGTGCCTGCTTATACCATGAATAGTGGACCTTGTAATGGAGGGTGCCCTGTGGTCCTTGAATCAGCCTTTACTCTCTGTCTCATGGTACTTCTCTCCTCTCCTGGCCTTGCTAAACATATTTCTAGGGTAAGACGTTGTATTTTACCGCTGTTCCCATGGTGTTTGCACTGTTGGTTTCTCAGGTCTGTCAGGAGTGACTCCAGGTCAGAAGACTGCTCATAGAGGAGGTGTCAGGCCGTGCCTGCTTCAGCCTAGGCACCTCTCCATCTCATAACACTATTTGTCAAGAGTTTGTGTTTTTATCCTGTGATCTGTTCCTCAAACATGCAATTAAAGCTCCAAGTGGAGAATCACTTGCACATTGTAGATCATGGATTTACCTCCTTCTGCACTGCTCTCGCATTTGTTCACACTTCCAGTATGAGACTTTTTTTTTTTCCCCCTTTTCCAAAGCTCTCAGCAGCTCCATCCAAGGCTGGGTTTACTCCTTGGCATCACAGCCCTGGGAGGTCAGTGCTCACTAAAAGAACTGTCATGTAGATTGTTTTTTCCATGCCGAAAATATAAACCGCTTCAGCATTTCTGCAGTTGGGGCTTTTGTAAAGCCTGTCCTGTGTGAAGCAGAGAGCATGGCACCGATTGTTGGACTTGGGGCTGAGAGACCAGAGATCTGTTCTTGGCTCTGCTATTAAGTTGTTCTGTGGCTGGGGGCAAATCTTTTCCTGTTCCAGCTGGTGATTTTTTTTTCTCTGTAAATGAGGCCAAAAACGTGTTTTCAGCTTTTGTAAAACACTGAGATTCATGGATACAAAGTGCTGGATAAGTGCTAAGTATTTTCTTATTGTTTGCAGACAAACTGATTGATCATTCTGGGTACTAATTGCCTTGGAGTAGCATAGCAGATCCTCTGCTCTTGCCTGCTGCGTTTTATATCTACAACAGAGTTAATTTTATTACAGAAATGTATTGAAAGAAAAGTCTCTCATGCTTGAAATTTTGATTCTTTTATTTAAGGAACAAAAAGTGTGTGTGTGTGTGTGTGGTGGGGAGGGTGGGAGGAAAGGGAAGATATTTTCTACCTGATATTTTTCCTAGGCTAGGAGGATTTGTTAGCAACACGGGACAAAAATGGAATAAACATGATTTGCTTTAAGAGCCTGATTTATTGTCTTTGTCTTCCAAACATCTTAAGGTGCAGAGGAGAATCCCTTTGCTAAGAAGAGAGGCAGGGGTGTGCCTGGGGCTATGCAGGCGTATCACACGTGAGATTGCTGCCTCTCCCTGGCATTCAGAGTACAAGTGTTATTCCTACCTGAGGCATTTCTGCAGTTCCTGCAGATGTCTCAAATTCTTATCTACACGAGCTAATGCTGGGGGAGGAATTCTTGGCCCTCAGTTATGTTTTCCCCGTTGTACGTTACTACTAGCCCAACTTGTATTCAGAGACTCTTCCTTTATTGCATTTATAGCATTTGTCTAACCTTGTGGTCATTTTCTGCTGATGGTCCATGATCAGGAGGTGAAAGCTGAACACACCTTGCTTGCCAGAAGAGTCATCACCCATCCCCTGCTCTTAGGTTGGGCTGAGGCACTCGGGTTTTCCACTGCGTGCCGCTCCCTGCTGCGATGTGGCTTTGCAGTGCCGCTCCCTGCTGCGATGTGGCTTTGCAGAACGTTGTGGCTGAAAACATGTGGACGTGACCTTCCCAAAGCCTGGGATCCCCTTGAAATCTGCTGTGGCTCTGTACCAACCCAGCAGCATCCCTGATTGTGTTAGTTCCTCTAAGCATCTGCATCTTGGGCATGAAAGCCGCTTGCCTTTGAATGCTGCCTCCACTGCCGTGCGTGCAGTTCTGGTGCTTTCCTTTGGGTACCTCAAGCGTATCAGAAGGCTCTTGAGACCGTGGCTTTTCAAATAGGCGGTAAGTGACAAGGAGATGCTTGACTTGGAAACCATGTTTGACTGGCAGCAGAATCCCATCTTTTCTTACTTCTTGTACTGCCTTTGCTTTTAAAAACACGCAGTAGGAAAAGCAGGACACCCACAGTATTCTGATACAAACCACATTAGCCAATGAGCCTCAGAAACCCTGCTGGAGTCTGACCTGTGTGTCTGCTGATGATGTGGCCTTGCTGAAGACTCTTTTCAATTAACTTTCCAGCAATGAGCAGCTGACCCTGATTTATCTCCCTGATGTTCTCAGTGTGCTTATAGGACCTTCCTTTTGCTCAGGTGCTGGTGTCTATTGCGCTTCCCTTCATCCTTTTGACCCAGCTCAAAGAATCAGATTTCTGACACTTTAAGAAGTCTCTTTGTCTGTCTCATTGGTGTCTTGCTGCTCTTCTGCCAGCTTTTCCTGCAGGCTCTCTCAGGGCTATGGGCAGAGAGATGGTAAAGGCTGGCTGGCAATGGGACATGCGGCCCTTGACAGCTTTCATCATCGTGTGAACTTTTCTCAGCTAGGTGCTCGCTGCAGAGCAGATAGTGGTCCTGGGGGCAAGCAATGGCACAGGATTTTGTGGATTTGCTCTCCGAGTTTGAGTCCAGGTCGCTGATGTGCTGGAATCCTTGTGCTTCCTTGTCTTGATCTGTGGTTGTAAAAGCTTTTCTGGCCAAATACTCCTCAGGAGGAGGGAATAGTGAAAGGACTTTTCTCCCTTTTTTTTTTTTTCTCTTGCTCCAGGGCTGTGGAGGATGTGGGCTGCGCTGTGCAGTCGGTCATTGTAGCAGTAACAGCCTGGCACTACCTGCCCACCAGGCTGACTGCTCATCAGGCAGCAGCGGCCCCTGCTAGAGCCATTTGCTGGCTGAGCTCTGGTTTGTCTTTGTTTCTCTCGGGGAAGAGCTGTACTTACCATGTAAGGAAATGAATTCTTGGAAAAATACTGATGTGGGAAAAAAACCCTGAATTGCATATTCTTTTGCTGATGTTTTGACATAAAAATACTGCCCTGGTTTTAGACTAGCAATCTGGAAATCAGTAATTCGTGAGCGACTACCACGGTCCTGCCTGCGAGGAGACCTGAAAAGGGGCACAGTGCCCCTAGTCCCAGCCGCTTAGGGCTGTGCTGCAGCAGCTGGGTAATGTGTTGGCCCTTGCTTGGTTTACAAGGAGGGGAGGACGTGGTATGAGCCCACAGGCTTTGCTGCATTTGTGCAGAGGTGATTTTTTTTTTTTTTACTGTTTCTTTCCTCCCGGAAGTCAAACCCTTTCCTAGGGCACCTTCTAGCTGATGCAGTTTGCTAGCAGGGTGATTGCTATCAGTTCTGGGTTTTGTGAGGCTGCCAAGTGCACCTGAAAATTTGGGGATCGTTTTAGAGGAGCGTGGCAGGGAGATGGTCGGTGGGTGCCCAGGGCCCTTGGCAGGCCAGAGGGAGGAGGACCACAGGGAGAAGTCCTTCCCAGAGGAGCTAGAGGAGAAGCAGCACATTTGGCCACTGTGGAAGGAAATCCTATAGAAACTGCAGGAAGGTAATGGAAAGTTGTGGGTAACACTATAAAGCCCTGAGTGTTTTCTGCATTCTGCTTTGTCCAGGTATGAACTGGAGCCTTTGGAGGAGTTTATTTCCTGTGGATGACAGAATCAGTTTGAATTCAGCCTTTTCAAAGCGGGGAACATGTTACTGCTACTCTCCATGGCTGTCCTCCCCTTTCTTTCTCCCCAGTAGCTTTGCAACATGCCAAGCATGAGCCAAAGCAGCCCTGGCTTTGCCTGGAGGACCCCCTGAGCCCCTGCTCTTGGCAGTGCGCCATCCCCCTCTGAAAGCTGCTCTTGCACAGGTCCACGCTCTTATCTGCCAGTGTCCTTCCTCCATCCAGGCATGTTCTGACAGCCTCAGGTGGGGAGGCAGAGCGGTACAAGAGAGAATTGGGTGGCCCAGCTGTGTCCATCCCAGTGCTTGAGGAACTGGGCCACAGCTTCTGGTTACCTTGGATGGGGCTGGTGATGTTACGCTGGTGGCGCTGACATCCATCTCCGGGCCTGAGCCCTGCTGGAGGACAGTCCAGTGTTGGGGGTGCTGGAGCCAGGCACTGGCTGTGCAAGGGGTCTCGGGGGGGTGGTGAGAGCCAGGCAGGTGGCAGGGAAGCCCTGCCAGAGCCAGGCGGCTGCTGTTCGACCTGATTTGAGGGTGTTAATAAGAGCAGCGGGCAGCAGCGCATCCCTCTGAGTGCCTGCTCGCTGCTGCCGAGCGGGTCATTTGATAGCTCCTTGGTGCTCCTCAAAGGCATAAAATGGAGCGATGCCGGATTAGATGTACCTGCTGCCCTTGGCCAGCACCGAGGAGATACGGTCCCCCCCGCCTCCGGCCTGCGGGCGCCCAGCACTGTTGTCACGGCAACAGGGAGAACCAGCCATCCATCTGCATGGAAACGGCCTTGCTGTGCCCAGCGACCAGTTTGGGGGGGGAAAACGGTTCAAACGCTGAGTTTGGAGCATTGGCACTGTCCCGGGGGTGGTAGCCCACTCCTGACACACTGGTATCACCCCTGTCGCAAAGCCAGTGCGCACTCTCATGTCTCCAGCTGTGAGGGATGGTTTTCATTGCTTTTGCCCTATTTTGGGGAGGCTGGTCCTGAGGTCAGGGTAATGTCCGGATTAGCTGTGCTGATACCTGCAGCAGCGTTGGTAGGTCACTGGTTCAGCCCTGACCGGCAAGTCCTTAATGCTGTTAAAACCCCTCTGTGTAAGGGAGAAGGGGCAGCTGGCAGCCAAACAAGGTCTCCCGTAACATAGGGCAGATGAACGTTGTGTCGACAGCGTGACTGTGCAGCACAGCCCGTCTGGCTTTGGGCAGCAAAGTCCGAGTTAATCTATCCTCATCCTGCTTCCTACCCCTTAAACCCCAGGCAATGGCTCTGTCCATGCTGGCTTCTTCCCCAGAGGGAGATTTGAAGAAGATGTCAGTGCTGACCTGCTGGCTCTGATAAGGGTTGGGGAGAGCAGCTCTGCTGTGCAGCTGCTGGAGACCCAGCAGGGTTTGTCCCAGTTTTACGCTGGCCCTTAGGTGACAGCACTACTGTTCCTGGCTGCAGGATCACTAGGACCCTGCACTGCTGCACTTGCAGGGGTTTTGGTAACCAGGGCTGGTTTTACAGGCACATCCAAGGGCGGATTGTTTCAGAGCATCTCTCAGCACTGGAGCAGGCTGCTTCCCAGCTGTTGGGTTACAGAGAAGTCCAGAGGGCTGGTCCATCTGAAGTCATTTGCGTTCCTTGGTCAGTTTGACATTGGCAGCTCAGGAAATTGATAATTTACTTCGGTGGATTTGGCAGGAGTGAAATGAAAGGCAGCATCCTGGTCTTGGCAAGGGGCTGCATGAGAGCCATGGCTGGCAATGAGGTGAGCAAGTTGTTTGCCCACAGGCTGGCGCACAAAGAGATGAGAGTCCTATTTCAACACCTTATCTTGGGACCTGCTCGGGAGGCTGAGGATGAAATATGACTCTTTCTGCTCGGGACCACAAGTTTTATTTGTTACCTGGAGTGCTGTGTGTGGTGGGAAGCCTGGCCTGCTCCCACACAGAGGAGCAAACAGAGGGAGAAGAGGCCAAAAGCTGGAGTCTTCAGCAATGTGGCCAAGAAGTAGAGTGGACTTTAATGCCAGCCACTCCATCTTAGAGCTTGGCTTTGCAAAATGAACCATTGAGTGACGAGGCACAGAGGAGGGATTTCAGAGCCAGCTCGGAATGGGAGGGACGTTTTTGAGGACTGTCATTGCTCCAAAGCCCCTCCAAGCGGCAGTTTCTAAATAGAGCTTCGGGATGGTCTTTGTGCCTCCTTTAGAATTTTGGAGTGAAAGCCCCAAAGAGGGGGCTTGAGCTGGTTGCGCTGGCAGGGAGGGCTCCCGAACAAGGCCACCCTGTGCTTTTGACATGGAGGTCTGGCTAGGAGAACAGCAAAGCAGGGGAGTGCATCTAGCTTGATTCTAGAGAGCCCTTCCCTGTGTCCTTCTGATCTGTGCTGACTCTTGGACCACCATTTTAACCTTAGGAAAGTTTTTTGGAGGGTTTTTTATGCTGTCTTTTCTCTTCCTGCATTTTCCCCCTCTGTGTTCTCTTTCCTTGACCCACCTTTTTGTTGCCCGCATCCTCACTTAGCCTTCAGCCCCTCACACCCACCCCTTCTTCTCTTCTGCCTACTCTCTTCAGAAAACCAAGCTGTGAAGCCACTGCCGGCAGCTGCTCTCCCAGGCAAGGGCTTTTGGGGCTCCATAGCTGCTGAGAGGTTTGGGTGCAGGTGCACAGCCTCCGACTCTCGGTGCTTGTGAGTGTAGGAAGAGAGTTATGAACTCTGGAGAAAGGGAAGGACCCTGCCAAGCGGCACTAGCACAGAGGGAGCTTCGAGAGCTCAGCAGAGGAGGTGTGAGGGGTTTAAAAAAACCGAATAGCATGGAGGCTTGGCTCCCCTCTGCACCTCCCCAAGATGACCCCGCAGCCCCACTCCAGTGTCAGCACGGGAACTTGGATGCTATTAGGCAGTACATTAGTAAAACCTCTGAGCAGTTCCCACTGCCCTTGAGTACCCATTAATGCCTCTTGAGGGGAGAGCATTGGAAAAACACAAAAACAATCCCAGTGTCCTTGATCTCGTTTTGGTCTGAGAGGTCATGGGCTGAAGTTGGAGGTGCAGCTGGGAGGGGAAGAGGGGCTGGGCAGGGACACCAGGCATGAAAGCAGCACCAGGATTATCTGCCAGTCTGAGTGCAAAAACATAACCTGACTTGAACTGTTCCTCCTCAGAGGCTCCCGAGGGCTGTTTTAGGGTTATAAACACCTACTCACCGACCGGCGCTGCGCATCTCATGAGCCAGGTATTCCCGCAGCAGAGGAAAACCAGCAAAACCTGCGCAGATGTCCCTGACAGCTGCAGCTGGGCTGCGGTAAACCACCCCTGCTGCTACTGTTTATTAGCACTGCAGGGGCTGTCCCCGTCTTGCTTGCCTGTGTATACAGTCAGCTGTTAAAGGACACTGACATCATTTAATTAATGGTTTAATTGAATCTCACAAAGGGATCGAAATTGGCTGCCTGACTCCTGTCATTGAGATGCTCACTAAAGAAATAGTAAATCACCAATTCAGCAGATAAAGCTGCAGCTCTAGGTGGAAAGTCCTTGTGGCTGGGGATAGGCAACTAATTCCTCTTTGCAGAATATACGCTTAGGGAGAAGGCTGGGGGCTATTTTCGCAAGCCACCAGGTGCCATCCCTGTCCAAGGGAAGGGTAACTGAGTTAGACTAACTACCCATGGTGGTATGGCACTCATTAAGGGGTAGACAGGCCTGAGGCAGCATTTATCTGTAAATCAGAAGACTGTTCTGTGTTTCACCCCCTTTATGATGGACAAAGGTCTGTGTGGTATTTTAAAACAGAGGGCAACACCCTGGAAAGGCCAGGGTTGAACTTAGCATGAAGCGCCGCTGTCAGGAGCAGCTTCTGAGCTTGTTTCACAGAAAAAGGCTTCTTTGAGAGCAGGGAGTCAAAAGTTAGGAGGGAGTGGAAAGAAACATGTCCCAAAGCACTGGGGAAGCCCAAAGGGAGGGGATGTGACCCTAGTGAGGCTGTGGCTATGCTACTGACAACTGCAGTAATTGCTGCTCAGGAGGAACGTGAGCCAGCAGAGAGCAGCGTTCCACCCAGTGCCAAGAAAAGCAATTAGAACTGGTAAACACCAGCAGCTGACTACAACCAGGCCCTAATTAATAGTTTCATCTGAAGGGTAAGGAAATCATTAAGTGCTATTGGTGTCTATTAATTCCCTGCAAGACAAACAACTATAGAGAGTTTTAAGATATCTTTCACTGTACAGTGTGTGCAGGAAGGAGCGGCCGAGCCCTTGCACAAGGTGGGAGAGCTTGTTTCGTGCGGCTGTGCTCTCCTGCATCACTGAGGACAGCACCAGTGGCCCGGGATGTGCTGCAGAGCAAACAGCTCAGGCCGAACATCAAGGTAGGACATGGCTTTGGGGGTGCTCCATCAGGGCAGGAGAGAAGGTGGGTGGAAAATGTGACCTCATCAAAAAGCTGCAAAACTGACGTACTGTGCTGGAGAGCTCAGGGAGGGTATGTGGAGCTGAGCATTTGGAAGACAGATACTGCAGGATGCTGTCCAGATCCAGCCACTGAGCCATGGAGAGCATCAGCCTCTTCTGTCCAGCTCAGAGAGAGCTAATCAATGTCAGTTGGAGGAAGAATCACAGAATCATCTTGGTTGGAAGAGGCCTTTAAGATCAAGTCCAACCTTTCCCCCAGCACTGCCAGGTCACCTCTAAGCCATGTCCCTCAGCACCACATCTATATGTCTTTTAATACCTCCAGGAATGGTGACTCCACCACTGCCCTGGGCAGCCTGTTCCAGGGCTTGACAACCCTTTCTGTAAAGAATTTTTTCCTGATATCCAGCCTAAACCTCCCCTGGCACAACTTGTGGCCATTTCCTCTTGTCCTGTCACTTGTTACTTGGGAGAACAGACCAACCCCTGCTTCGCTCCAACCTCCTTTCAGATAGCTGTAGAGAGTGATAAGGTCTCCCCTCAGCCTCCTTTTCTCCAGGCTAAACAACACCAGTTCCCTCAGCCGCTCCTCCTAAGACTTGTGCTCCAGACCCTTCAGCAGCTTTGTTGCCCTTCTCTGGACATGCTCCAGCACCTCAGTGTCCTTACAAGTGAGCGGCCCAAAACTGAACCCAGGATTCAAGGTGTGGCCTCACCAGTGCTGAGCACAGGGGGACAATCACTGCCCTGCTCCTGCTGGCCACACTAGTGCCGATACAAGCCAGGATGCCATTGGCCTTCTAGACCACCTGGGCACACTGCTGGCTCATATTCAGCTGCTGTTGACCAACACCCCCATGTCCTTTTCCACCAGGCAGCAGCTTTCCAGCCACTTTTCCCCAAGTCTGTAGTGTTGCAGGGGATTGTTGTGACCCAAGTGCAGGACCTGGCACTTGGCCTTGTTGAACCTCATACCATTGGCCATTGGTCTAGCCTGTCCGTAGGGGTAGCTGACAGAACTGGGCAGAGCAGACAGAAATAAAACTTCCTGCTCTATAAGCAGTGGTGACGCATTGGTGGACTTCATAAAAAACATTCACAAATGCTCAGAAACCAGGAGTGTTAGAGTGGGCTTTACAAAGGACACCGCCTTGATTCTAAGTCTGGCTAAGACACAGATTTATTCTTGTTGTTCTCTGACTCTCGAGTCACCCACCTCCTCTTCCCTGAATTCCAGAAGGACCGCAGAGCTCTTCCCGGTGTTATTTTTCAGTTTGTTCTATCATCTTTATCTGACGTGGGCACCTCTGCATTGATGCAATGAGCAGCTCGTGGCAGCGAATGGCAGTGTTTGGGTTTCAGTGCGTTAGACAGCGTGTCACTGACAAGCCTGTCAGCGCGGACTGGTGCTCCTCCTTTCTCAGTACAGCGGCCAGCCCAGCCTGGCTCTCAGGCACATCAGTGTTCACACATGCCTTTTCCAGTTCGCTGCCCGGTTACTTGGAGAGTTAATCTTTGTGGTTTATAGCTCACCTGGTATTTTCTCCTTAAAAAGAGGAGTATGAAGTCACTAGAAGCTTAGCCATATTTGGAGTGAGGGGGAAGCTCTTCTAGTGTGTCAAACATCTGTGGAAGAACCTCTCTTCCTCACTGTCAAATCTGTGACAGCTCAAGGAACTTCCCTTAAAGACACTGTGCCCTCTATTTAAATTCAGACAGTTGGAGTAAGGCAGGAGATTCATCCCAATCTCGTTTTCTTCTCTTCTGTCAAAAGCAACTCAACAGGCTCTTCCAAGCAGGCAGATTTCTTTCAAACCCTGCCGTACGCCATTCAGCCCCAGGAAGGAGGTTTGCTGCCGTGTTGCCATGGTACCCTTTCTCTGAAGGGGAAGAGAATAGTTAAAATATGCAATTTAAGAAACTAAGGAGGATCGACAGAAAGAGAATAATAGAAAGGAAGATTCTGCGTTTGTGACAGAATTGCTGGCTGCACCCTACACACTCTCTGTACGGGTGAACTGTTTGCCCAGTGTATGCTGTAATTGGCCAGGGCTTCACTGGCAGTGTGGATTTCAGGGAGGTGCCCTTTGTGCCTCTGCCATCCAGGAAATCAATCCTGCAGTCAGTTACTGCCCTTACTGTCCCTGGTTAATGCTGCAGGGAGCCTCAGTCGTATTTCCTTGGCAGAAATTCTCTTTGGATGGAGCTGTGACAGCAATAGTACATCACAGATGTGTGACAAGCCTGTGCTGCCTGTGGATATACAGAGGTACGGTTCAAGACTTAAGTGTTTTACATCTCCTTGGCAGCATTTGGTTGTTCCTCAGGCCTACTAACTCCCTGCTCACTTTCCCCAGGACCCCAGAAAAACCCAGTTCGTGGAGCACAAGGCAGGACTAAGGAGACTGCAAGCATCAAAATTGGCAAGATCCCAGCCCCATTGGAAGGACTGGTACTGCCTCTTTGCCAACAGCACTGGCAGGCCAACACAGCTTGGGCGAAACAAAGCACCCACAAGGATCCACACCACAGTGCTCCGTGCATGGTGAGTGGGGAGAACTGCTCTCACATGACACACTGAGCTCTGCCTGCAGGGGGGAAGGGGAGGAGTTACCCCATGCCTTGTTTCCAGATGTCTGCAGTGAGAGAACGAGGGAAGGAAGGAAGATGACATGACCCCATGCAGTTGTTTACTACAGATGACTAGAAGATCTAGACCTTGTCTTCCACCTAACAACGGCACCAATAACACAGGGCTAGACAGAGCCACAGACAGGGGAAAGAAGAGAGCAGTCGAGAGGCAAAACACTTCTGGGAACACAGCAGGAACGGCTGTCAAGAGACCAACATTTTAATCAACAAACTTTGTACAGAAGAGGCTTCCCACTAAGGGAGTACACGTATTCCTACTTCCACCACCTGGCTTGTAAGGCTTGGGACAGTCTCTCTTCCTCCAGCTTCCCTCAACAAGTATTTCCAGGGAGGGGGAGCTTTCCACAATCTGTCGCAGCAGCAGCGTTCGCCCCGGTCCCTGTTGCGTGTGCCGATGTAGAAAGCTGTGTGTTTCTCTGCTCCCCTCTCACATCCTCCTGGCTTTCCGTGGGCGGCAGCCATTGTGTGGAACTGGGGTGTTGTCAGTGATGGAGATGACCTCCAAACCTCCCATAGTCAAACCCTTGATGGCAGCCTGGAAGAACAAGACAGCAGATGATGTGCTGTTACCAACAAACTCAACAGCAGAGAAAAGAAAAAGCTCAGGGAAAAACAGCCTGGTCCCCTATCCAAAAATCAACTTGTTCCAATGGTTCTACTTTGCAACTAAGTAATTTGTATCAGAAGACCCAGTTTAAACCTGTGTGCTCCAGTCCTTTCAACAGTGTTCCCATCAATCTTCCTACTTTATTTGGAAGAACTCCCAAATCCAGCTTTTATTCTGCCTCCAAAGCGGCACTCCTCTAAAATTCTAATGATTCTAAAATTTCATTACGAGGCATGTGAGTAATGAATTCTATACATCACCTTCAGCAACACCAAATTAATAGGTAGAGTCATGAGATCAGCCTGAATGTAAAAAACCTGGATGATGCCTGAGCAAGAAAAATATGAAAAGAAAGTCTTTGACACCTACTTTGCGTCCTGGTCCCAGTCCTTTCACCATGACTCGTACATGCAGCACACCCTTCCCACGCGCTTTCTGCAAACAGAACAACTGGTTAGTGATCTCCTTGATGTAGCTACTGCTGCTGTGGGTCCCCTGGAGCCTTTTTTTCCTTTTGACCCGCTATCATAGTATTGTTTAGGTGAAAATAAAGAGCAGGTAGTGATGGATACAGAAGACAACTATGGGGATTATTGCATGGAGACACTAGGAGAAAAGAAGGCCTGGATACAGCCATGGCAGTTTCAGAATTTCTGTGCTGTCAGCTCTGCACACAGAGCAAGCTTGAGGATCAAACTATCTGTGACCTAAAGCCAGAGCAGAAGATGACATACCCACAGAGACATGACTGAACTGGCAAGGACTAACAAAGACTAACTCACAGCTGTGTTCCCTTCTCTAATGCAGCGACTTCTCTCCTGTGATCAGCAAATTCCTTCTGGAGGGTAAATGAGAAAAGCAGCCGAGCCGTGTATTTGCTGTGCAGGAGTCCACACCTTCAGGGCAAACATTCTAGGGGCTCACGGACAACGACAAACACCGGCTGTAAAGCTGAGCCGTGCTGCCACCACGTGGACGGAGCTCTCTGTGCTCTGGTGCAATTAAAGCAACAGCTTAAACAGTGCCGGAAGCGATCTGGCCAAGCACAGCCACGCACCTATTACAAGGTTCCGATAAGCATAGATTAATAGCGAAGATGTTCTTCTGTTACTGAGTCAACCACAATAAGCCGTTGGCCAGCAGTGGCATCAAACACCTCCAACATAAAAGGCTGGAGCAAGTTCCACCCATTTAGGATGAGGATTTTCAGTTTAACCTTGCCTCAATCTGCTCTAACGAGGACTGTGACAAAGCCAGCTTCATCTTCTGCTGTCACCTGGACACCCACATGGTTTTTTAGAAACAGTTACAGTAAACCATACATTAAACGTGCAGCTGGGAACTGCATGGGCAAGGAGATCCCCTTCTCTGGCTGGACCTCCTAGCAGCAGCTCAGTTCTTCTGTGGCAGAGAGCAAATACAAAACATTCAGCCAGAAATTACAGCTGTTTCTTAGTCCCCTACAGCACAACAATGGAACTGCTCCTGATTCAGAGGCTGTACTTCCAAAATGGCTGAGAGGGTCACTTCAAGAAAAGGAGCTGTGTGAACTGGTGCTAGAAAAGGACAGGCTCCAAGTCATGTTTCTCAGTCACAACCTGCACAGCTCAGCTCTGTGTGTCACACTGCAGTGCGTCAGAAGCAGGGGAAGCTGTCAGCAAACAGCAGCGTGCTGCTGACCGCGAAGGAGCAGTACGCTGGGCTGCTGCCTGGGGGAGAAGGCAGCCAGTGCTCCCCTCGGGAGGGTGAGACTCACCACTGCTGCCGCCATGGCTGCGGTCTGTGCTGCGATGGCAGTTCCCTTCTTGGCATTCTGGAAGCCTTCTGTGCCACAGGACGTGCGGGCAAACGGCCTGTTGTCAAAGCTGACCACCTGGATGTGGGTGCTACAGGAAGAGAGGGGCAAAAGAAAGAACCAAGCTAGAACAAAGCTTTATTCTTCCATTTCTTCTCGCTCACCTTACTGGCCCATCTTGTCACAGGACTCCTGTCTCCCTTCTCCAAGCCACCCTAACTCAGCACTCCCTTTTGAGCTGTCCCACTTAGCCAAACCCACTGCAGGAACCACCCAGCAGTGACCTTCTGGTCATCTTCGAGAATCTGAGCACGGTGGCAAAACCCTTCTGGATCAGGTATACTTTCAGGTACAACTCAGATACTGCTTAGTCCTTCCAGACCCACCTCTCACTCTGAGCATTCTACCTCTTCTGTTTAGTAGAAAAAATGCATAAAACATTTCTGGAACTTCAAAGCGCTTTAAGAAACAGTAAAATATTGCCCTAGGGATCACTCATGAAACACAACTGTCTCTCATGGAGAACAGGACTGTTTTTTCAACAGCTGTGCAGCAGTAGTGCTAGAGCAGAGGGCTAGAAGTAACCTGCCATGAAAGCCATCAGCTTCTAATGGTTCACATCAGAATGTAGTCAAACCATGCAATACCAATCTAATTGCTGTTAAAGACACTATAAGGACAGTTATGCTTCCTGAACAGCACTGAGGTTTGAATTCAGTATTATTCTTATTTTCCCCATCATGGACGCCACTCCTCTGACTTTTCTTCCTTTAAGCCTTTTGATCAGAATGATGACTGGCCAAAGGCCGGGTATGTCATAAGCTTTTATTTTGCATGACAGCAGCAGTAGACCAGCTCGTTCGCTTACTTGTTATAAGTAGCTTTGATGTGAGCTATTGGGATCTCTTCATAGATCTTCCCATCCCATCTCATGGAGTTCCTCTGCAGGATTAAAGGGCTGGGGAGCAAAATAAGAGTTATCAGGCACTCAGCCTTTACATTTTGCAAAGTTTTATTTCATATTGGGAAAGAAAGAAGGGATCCAGTCTCCACAAGAAACAAGCTGCGTTTGTGATTAAGTCAAGTCACCTCCTTTCCTTCCTCGGCTGAAAAAAGCACGGAAGGCGATAAAACCTCCCAGCAAGAGGCAAATGGCAGCGCCCTCCCGGCGCGGCCTGGCCCGCTCTCACCTCAGGTCGGTCGCGCTCCGGTTCTCCGCCTCCTTGGCAGCCGCCGCCTCCTCCAGGTCCTGCAGCCTCGGGGGGCCGGTGCGTAGGCCGCGGCACACGGCGGCAGCACGGCTCCTGCGGGAAAGAAACGGCAGCCAGCGGTGAGGATGCCGGGGCCTCCCCAGGTAGCGGGGGGAGCCGCAGGCCCAGGGGGTGGATCGAGCCCAGCGTGGCCACCATCGTGGAGCGGGAGCGTCCCAGCGGTCAGCTCAGAGCGAGGTGGGGTGCCGGCCCTATCCCGTCGCTCACCCCGAGGCCGCTCCGAGCAGCCGTTGCCAGGCGACCACCAGCGCCGCGCTCATGGCGGCCCCCGGTAGCCCTCCCGGTGCCGTCGCCGCAAGGCACGATGGGAGCGGGGAGGAAATATGGCGGCGCGCCCGCGCGGTGCATTGTGGGCTGTGCGGCAGCGTCATGGCGGCGGCCAGGCAGCAAGCGGCGGGTTGGGCTCGGTGGCTTTGTACCGCCGCCGCCCCTCGGCCGTGGCGGCTGTTCGGGGCCATGTGCCTGCTAAGGCTGCCCCGCATCACGCAGCCCCTGGAGAAGGAGGAGGAAGAGATGGCGGCTCTTATGGGGCAGGTAGAAGGGGACTCTGGGGAAATGGCCGCCTCAGGCCTAGAGGGAAGAGCAACCCGCGGGGCTGGCAGTTGTGGCCAGTCCCCGGTAGCGCCTCGGCGCTACCGGGGTCTGGCCACAACTACCAGCCTCATTATCTTGAATTCACTGAGGTAGAAGTAATTTAATGCTGCTTTCCAACTCCAGCTGATCGTGCTGGTGACTTAAGAATTCTCTGTGTTTGCCCTTCTAGATAGAGATGGAGAAAAGCTGCTATTCAGATCATGAAATCCGCAAGCTGGAGGAGGAGGAGCAGCTCAGGAGGAGGAAGGAAAGCGCGTACGATGATGATGAAGCACCTGGCAAAACAGTTGTCATGGTTCAAGACCTGGAGGACAAGTGGGAACAGAAGTTGCTGCAATTCAGAGCTGCTTCGCGGATCACAGGTACAGGCTGGTTCACGGTGGGTGAGAACACCTGAATTGTTTGCCAAACATAATTGAGTGCAGTTTGGTGGAGGGAGATTTTTTTTTTGCAGATGCTGATAAGAACAACGATCGGACATCATTGGACAGGAAGCTGGACAGTAACCTGATGCTTCTGGTGAAACAGAAAATCGGTAACCAGGAGCTGTGGCTCCTGCCTCAAGCGGAGTGGCAGCCAGGAGAGACGCTGCGAAGGACGGCTGAGCGAGCCATGGCTGCATTTTTGGGTGCGTAGTTTGCTGCGTGCCTGGCTCTCCCTCCTCTTTGTCCCAGTGGTTTTCTTTCTCTGCCCCATCTGAGGGATATTTGCCATCTGCTGTAGTGAAATCGCCTCCCGTCTGCTGGGAAAAAGCATTTTGTGGTAGAGAGTCAGAGCTTGGTGCGTTGGGCTTACTGATCTTGGGTAACCAGCTCTGTAACTGTGTACTGTTGCAGGGCATCTGCAGAGCGTGGAGGGCTGATGGGGCTGGGAGGCTGTGAACTGGGATCTCTGGCTGCCAGCAGTTGCGGTGCTGGACCTGTTTCTCATGGTCTCATGTTGGAGCATCACCAGATGCCCCCTCGAGTGGTCTAGGTTTGCTCCAGGTTTCTCTTTCTCTCTTGTTGCCCTGTAGCAGCTTTTGTGGCAGGTGGGTGATGGCAAACCCATGTGTCCTTGCTTTTCACTGAGGGTTGGCAAAGCTTGATACCCTCTCCCTCCCTGTCTCCCTCTGAGAGTACTCTGACAAGTTGTTTTTTCGTGAGAAAATGCTGGTTGGCATATTTCTCCTAAGAATAGTGAACAGTCAGTCTGAACTAGATTAAAGGAATGGCTTATGCTGCTTTTTTCATTACTACAGGAGAGTAGTTACTGTTGCTCTGTGTTCTGATACCTTCTTTTCTCTCTCTTGCTTTACTGGACTCTTGCAGGAGATCACACTGAAGCCAAAATCCTGGGGAATGCGCCATACGGGATTTACAAGTATAAGTTCCCTAGGGCCATCAGGACTGAGGATAATGTGGGAGCCAAAGTGTTCTTCTTCAAAGCCTTTCTCCAAAGCAGTGACTTGACCCAGGCAGAGCTGAAGGAAGATTATCTGTGGGTCACAAAGGATGAGCTGGGAGATTACTTGAAGCCAGAATACCTGAAAAAAGTCAGTCAGTTCCTTCTGGACTTCTAAGTGATGGGCTGTGCTCCAGCAGATGGGGAGACATGGCAGCAGCTCCAGGGAGGAGCACAGCTGCTGCTTTGCATGGTCTGTGTGTATGAGACATTAACTTGGGCTCTGGAGGATAATTTGCCTTTGCCTTATTTCCCAGTTCTCTTCACTAGGCCTGTACTGAATAAATATTAAATCTTATACTTGGAAGTGAAGCTCTCCTGAGGGAGTTCTCTGCTCTTGTCAAATCCTCCTCCACCTCTTCTGGAGATGCATGTTGTGATCTTTTCCTCTCCCCAGTGTGTGATTCCCTGGGGCTGTGGTACCTGGGAGGCTCGCTTTCCTCACCAGGCTCTGTCGTAGTCTCAGGCTCAAATGGTTTCTTCTACGCAATGGCTAATGCATGTCTCTGGTACCTGCTCTGTAATAGGAGCGGTGCTGGAGGGTTACCTGTGGGTCCAGGGGCAAGCAGACCCTCCTGGTTACAAGGCTGGGCAGGGTGGGTTCCTGGGGAGATGGAAGCTGGGATATTCACAGCTTGTTAGCATGGAATCTGTGTTGGAGCTGCCTCCGGCCTAGACTTGCAATACGTGACGGCCGTGGAGGACGTGAATATGTGAGGAAGAGGCAGCAGCTCTTTCTTTAACAAGGGCTGCGTTCCCACCCCCACTGCCCTCCTCTTGAGCTTCAAGCTACTGCAACAGGCTCTGGAGGCAGGTAACACTGGAGCAGCAGCTCTCTGTCTGGGCTGTGAGGCTCATTTTTCCTGGGAGGGGACGGCTGTTCCAGCACTGCTGCCTCCTGGGAGCAACCTCAGAGGTGGCTCTGGGGAGTTCCTGGCTCCCATTCCCAGTACATTAGGCCAGCACTGCTAACCCAGCCCAGCCGGGTCTGCCCCAGGTAACCTGTCCCTGTTACCCCAATTTCCTTATTAGAAGAATTATCCTGGGCTTCTCTCACCTCTCTGGGGCCGGTTCTGTTTCCTGGAGGGTTTTTTCTGGTTGTAAATGTTGCTTTTTGGTAGTCAGAGCGTGGGCCCAGTGCTGGCTGGACCTTGCAGAGAATCAGCCTTCTTCAGCAGCAGGGAGAGAGGGAGGAAATAGCTGTCGTTAATCATCGGGAGAGAGTTCAGCCTCCAGAGGTGGAACTGGAGATTGCTGTATGTATTTTACCAATCCTCTGGGAGCTGTTGAGCTGCAGGCCTCAAATTAAAGCTATCCTTAATCACTCCACGAGGCATTGGGATGGGGGGGCTAGCACAGCAGCCTTCTATTTTCTACTGCTGGGCAGTTTGGGAGCTGCAGGCTTGCTGTAAATTACCAACAACCCAAAACTTAGTTTTTTGAAGCACCCTTGCAGCCTAGAAAGGAGACTGTGTCTGCAACAGAGAGTGCTTGCAAAGAGGAAATAAATGGGGAGCAGAGTGTGTGCCTGAAAAACTGCAGAGTTTTTTTTGGCTGCTGTCTGAGGTCAGCACTGCTGAAGGGGTGACTGTTGCCTTCTCCAGGACTGAAAGCTCCTGTGGAAGGGAAAGGTGAGTCCTTTCCCTTGGGCTGTCCCGCACCAGCCTGGGGACCGTGGGTGCCCTCAACTCAGGATTGAGCTTTTCTCTGCCGCTTTGTTCCAGGCTGTCTCTGGCTCCACGGCACGCAGCCGCTGCGCGGAGCTGTGTGGGCCCAGGCTTCGGGCGTGTCCTTTGCCAAGGCTTCCTCCCTGTTTCCCACACCAAAGGGAGGTTGTGTGTTGCTGGAACAAAACTTTCAAAGCATATAAAATGCTGTTTAATCAGGGCTTGTTCGTTCTCAAAATCAGGAGCACAAAAGAGCAAAGGCTGTACTGAAAGCCTGCTGATCTTCAAACCTCATCAGTTCTTCATCTCTGGCTTACTCAAGCTACAAGTCTTTGGGCATTGTCTGTGCTGAGAGATGTGTAGCTCCCTCCAGCAGTGGAAAATGTCAGAATCAACAGCCTCCATTTTTTAAGTTTATTTTCTTGGGCTTAGGCCGTTGTTCTCACCGGGAGCAGGCATGTGAGAAGCTTGGTCTTCTCTGGAAGCTGAAATTGTTGTTTTCTCATCACCTAAAACACAAATTCCTGCTTGCAGTCTGCATAGGAACAGAACCTTTTTTTTTTTCTCCACAGTTGATTTTTGTTTAAAAACTCCCAGCTGCAAACAGTCCCAGATCCTACAACTCGGGTGCTTTTGCTCAGTTCTGTGTGGCCTCTTCCCCTTCCCTCTGACCTCGGTGAGAGGAAAAGCAGAAGGGTGTCATGCAGTTTTCCTAGTGGAGAGGATGGTTTGTATCTCATCTCTCTACTCCCAGAGGTCCCGCGGTTGATCACGGAGGCTGTTCTTTTCCTTTCAGAACTTGGTGGCCGCGGGCTATCTTTTTGCTCAGTGCAAACCTATACCCATACATCAGGCAGGCTGCTAGGATATATTTTGCCAGTAACTACTGAAAGGTTAGCACAAAGCCTTAAAACCTTTCCTGAGAGAGCTTTTCTTTTTTCTGGATCAGAAGAAACCTGTTGAGTCATGCCTGGGAGGGAGCTGATGCTGGTGAGCTGTGCCTCACGCAGTCCAGCATGAAGAGCAGGGGGAGCATGTCCCTTGTGCTGAGCATCAAGCACAAAACTCCCTTTGCAGATGTGACGAAGAACCACGCCAGTGTTTGCCCGGGTATAGAGGGAGTCTGGAGCTTGTTCACACCCAAAGCCTGGAGGGATTTTTCTCCCCTTAGCAAAGGCCTGCACACATGAGATCTCTCTACCAGAACCTGAAGCCGCAGTGCTGAGGCTGTGAATGTGCTGTGGCTCTTCAGTGCAAGGCACAGCCAGATCAGTCGAAGAGCCCTCCTGTGAAGTGCGCACCAGAGAGAGGCATTTTGGAAAGCACCTGCCACTCCTGGCTTTGAGAGCAGCAATGTGGGTCTCGTCTAAGGAGTCTAGTGTAAGATCAGTGCTGCGGCTGCTGGGGCTGGCGTTGGAGCGTGATCTTTCCCTGACTGCGCACAGTGGGAGGAAGCTGGAGAGCAGTGAGACTGCGGAGACCCTCTGCTCCTCAAAGCCGTTGTCAGCTCGGGGTGCTTCCATTCGTGAGGGTGATACATGACAGCCAGATGTGGCATGTCAAGATGACCTTTTCCTGGTGTGGTGCAGTCCAGCAGTTGTTGCTAAAAGCCTCCAGGAGCAGAAACAACTGGAAGGATCAGGTGCAGTCTAAAACACCAGCATCTAAACCATTGCTTAAACCTTCATGTTAGAAGAGAGAGATGAAGGTTTTCTTTGTGACAAATTGATGCTAGCACTTGCCTCTAGCGACGGAGAGATAACAAGTGCTAATAAAACGGCTTTTCAGCTTCATGGATACAGCTTTCCTCTACTTCTACAAAAAACCTTCCCTAGCTGCTATCCCTCCCTGTCTGCGGGAGTTTTGGAGTTCGTGCTCTCTCAGCAGAGCCCTGCTCGCATGTTTTGTGACAGGCTGTGAACTGTTCAGAGCCGTGTGCTTTCTCACATAATAGGAAGCTGCTGTTTGTTGCTCCTCCTGGCTGGCTCCAGGCAAGCAAAGGCTTCAACATTTGGAAGATAAATACATACAGAGCCAGGAGAGGCCGTTGGAGCCACAGGCTACGCCGCTTCCTGCTCTCTGCAAACTGTTCAAGAGAGATGCTGCTGCTTCCAAATACAGCTGTGAGCTTGTTAGAGCAGGGAGCAGCCTGCAGTGTCCCTCCTTGCCAGGGCAAAGGGTGGTCTGGCTGGCGAAGGATTGGAGTGAGGCCATCCTGGCTGGGGCAGCCTGTGGGCTCACTCCCTGTCCTCGAGGATAAGGTGTCTCTGGCAGCATCAGGCACTTTGCGTTTGTTCTGTTCAAGCTCTCGTGCTTGTGTGGGAAGGGATCCCTCTCTTTGAGGGAGTTTTTCTGGTAGTCCCTGGGTTTTCTGCAAGTGCTCCCTGTTCCTGTGCTCAGCTGCCTGCTGGGGATGCAGCGTCGGGTGCTCCGATGGCAGCAGCACAGAGACCCAGCAGAAAATGGCATGGAAAATCTCTTTGAGGTCACTAGTGATATGGGTGGATTAGGTCTCATCCTTTTGTTTTGAGGACACCTTTCCCCCCCCTCCCTTTTCTTGTGAAATCACCTGTGTTTTGACATAACCAGCACGTTGGAAGGACACAGAATGGGACAGGCGGAAGGCAACCGTTGAGTGAATCTCTGCAAAGGTAAAAAGAGATATAGAAGAAGGGGAGCTACTGGGAAACTGGGACTCAGGGTAGAATTGCTCCAGAAGCTTTACTGATAATAACCAATCCTTAACACCAAGCCCTCGAAAAGCAAAGCCAGGAATTTGTGAGGTGAGTACAAAATGCTGACAGCAGGAAGCCCCTTCAGGTAGTTCTAGCTACAGCTTTGCTGTCACGGCTGCTTTTCCCTAACAGATCTTGAGGGAGTATAAAATCCTTTGGCAGAACTTCATAGGCAGTGCTCAGAGACCCAGGGGCAGTTCTCAATCAAAATATGAAGAGTTATTCAGCAGTATTAAAATGAAGATTCTTCAAAACACAGGCAAGGTAATAAAGCCTTTATGCAGCATGTACAAGGCTTCAGGACTCACCGTCCCAGCCTACTCCAGAAGCAGGACAGTGTGTGAGCAGAAGCTGGCCCTTTACTCGAATACCATGAACATCCAATCTCATAATTAACGGAGGCAAAAGTTTAGGAAAAGATTTTACAGCTAACAGTTCGCTGCTTAAGCTGATCTCTGCTGGAGATTAAGGTGAGAGCTGATGTTGGAGGCAAATTATTTTGTGTCTAAGGGCTGCTGTCCCTCAAGCATCTGGGCAGAGGGAAGCTGGGGACGTCCAGGCACGAGGCACAGGCCAGAGCTGCCGCTGGGAGGACGGTGAGCGATGTCAGGGGTGAGTGCGTGTGCTGCTGGCCTGCTCCCACCACGCGCTGCTGCTGCTTTCTGCTCTCTCATCGATCAATGTAATGCTACCCATTACATTTCCCCTTTCAGGTTTTACTCTCCCAAATGTTATTCCACAGCATTAAACCCGTGGGGGAAGTGAATTATTGGGGAAAGTAACCAGATATAATCCAGATTTAATGGGCACACAGAAAAAGCACGCTGGGTTGGGAGGTGGCTCAGCCAGCGTCCTGCTTCTGCAGGCAAATAGAAATTTATCTTGATGTGTGTATATATCTAGCTTCGTGATCTGTGAGCTCTTAATAATTGGTTTGGTGACCTGCCGGCAGTGTTCTCTCTCCATAGAGCTTTCCCCAATCCCCAGTTAACATAATGGGTCACAAATCCCATTTGCTTTTGAATTCTGACTAATTCTTTTGTTCATATCGCCTATTGCTTTTCTGGAAGCATTGGGGGAGATGGGAGCCATGTGCTAATCAGTAAATCTGGTTCTGCCTGTTGGTGAGCTGCTGCCCTGCCCTCCCTGCCTTTTCCAGATCACCAGCGTGGCCCTTTTGTGGCGGACCCAATGCTCCCCTCTGCGAAACAGGAGCTATTTCCCGAGCTGTGCTGCTGGCACATGGCACAGGCTGTGAGTGTTGGATGAGCCTGGGGAAAGCAGCGGGCATGAGGAGTGGGCAGTGAGGTGACAAGGGGCTTGGCGAGGAGGGAGACTGGGAACTCAGAGTGTCTGATCCCACCAGTGCCCAGTGTGGAGAGGCAGTGAGTTCCCCGTTTCAGGGTGTGGGATGGGTGGCTGCTGGAAGCGGCACCCATGGGGACCAAGTTTTCTGCTCCTGCTCCACCAGCACTCACAGCTCAATGTCCAATCTTGTCCCCTGTGCAGAAGTAGGGGCCGTGGCACAGCAGAAGATGTGCTAGAGCCTTTTGATATACTAGGGGCTGGAGGCAGTGAGCAGTATGGGTGTTGCCTCTCCCAGACCCTTCTGGATTTCCTACCCCTTAATTTTCTCTGCCTGGAAACAGGACTGTGCCCGCTCTCTCCTGCCTTTGTGGGTAGGTAGGTGTCAGAGCCCTTTCAGCCCCCCAAATTGCCTGAAGACCTGTAAAACACTCCAAAGCATCTGCTGTTGGTGCTAACCCAAAGGCTACAAGCGGCTTGGAGGGAACGTGTTCCTGCTCCAGTCATTGCCCATGGATGGAACTGGGTGGAAAACTCTGGTAGTGTCTCCAAGCACCAGAAGATCTGAGTCACAAAGTCAGTGTTTCTTGATTATTTTAGTTTGTTTCTTGATTTTCTGGAAGTTTTCAGTCTCCTGCACAGCTGAAAAGCCTCGCCCTTCACCCCTTTTCCTCGTGCTTCCATTTGTCTCCCTATCTCCCTATTTTTAGCTTGTCTGTGGCATTCTTCATGCAACGCCTGTGTGCACCGCTTTGATCGGAGCTGCTGACGACAATGACATGACCTTGAAGGTAACAGCGTGCAGCGAAGCACGATGTGTTGTATTCAGTTAGCTTGCTGTAGCTGGCCATCATGCTCACAACCCAGGCAAGCACACAGCATCACCTGCTCTCACTCCCAGGCTGTTTTTCCTGCCAGGTCCCACCAGGATTTGGGCGATTTGACTCCCAAACCCTCTCCTTGGCTCTGGCCCAGGGCAAGGAGCAGGATGAGGAACTCCCCAGTGCTGGGAGCCTGATAAGCAGATGTGGCTGACTCTAATTTAAGCGCTAAATTCCCCTGAGGATGGAGGTGGATGTCACTTGCTGCCTGTGAAACAGCTCAGAGCTAGGCACTAGATGGCAGGCAGCGACTGGGAAATCCTGTCTGTGGAGCTTTCCTTCCCTTTCCCTGTAAAATCTGCTCCTGCTCTGGCTCTCCTAGGCTCCAGCGTGGGAGCCTGGACCATGAAGTAAGGATCACTGATTTTTAACCGCTGTGCCCTAGCCTGCTGCCTTGCGTGTGGAAGGATCCCAGCGACTCGGGGAAGGTCATCTTTGCTCCATGGAGGCTTGAGAAATAGTGGGAGGCTCAAAGGAGTCTCTAGAGCAGAGAAAAGAGGCAGGGAGCAGGCGAGCAGCGGCTGAGGGTGGAGGATGGGAGGCAGGCAGGTGCTGAGGGCTGCTCACGATGCTGTGCAGGGGTTAAGGAGAGATGGAGGTGCATCCATATGGGGTAGGGATGGGGCAAAAAGTGATTTCAGGTGTTTGACACGGGCAAGGAGAAGTCAAGAAAATCCCTGAGGATGAATTTCCTGTGGCTGGTTGTGCAGCCGTTGCTTTGGAGAGGTCAGTGAAGGTGTTTGCAGCAGCGTCCAGGTTTCAGCCTCATGCTGTCCCTCACCTCGTGAGAAGCAGTGCGGTTGCCAGACCCTGGCTATGGGGCTCAGGGAGAGCCCAATCCTCTTTCTGGGGTGGCACAGCATGCCTTCGATTTACTGGGGTTGGGCTTTGGGGGTTTATCACCCAAAGTGGGCATAAAAGTGGGTTTACCTAGAAGAGGGGGTGTATCTCCCCCCTACCCCAGTGATGCAGCCTG
The DNA here is from genome assembly GCA_009769605.1 of Bucorvus abyssinicus. Classification (NCBI taxonomy): domain Eukaryota; kingdom Metazoa; phylum Chordata; class Aves; order Bucerotiformes; family Bucorvidae; genus Bucorvus; species Bucorvus abyssinicus. The sequence continues at coordinate 14,210,051 of CM020038.1, forward strand.
GGCTCCCATGCACTGTTAGGGGGCAGGAGTGGCAAAACCCCTCCTTTATCCTCCGTTATTGGCCAGGGGTCTGATGTCAAGGTGGCCCTGGGCCCTGCTATAAGCTGCTCCCACCCACATGAACCTCAGGGCAAGACAGCCCCTGTGGTGCTGGGTGCCGGTTGTCCTCTTCCCAGGCACCGGCGCAGAGCTGCAGCCCCTGTGCCACACTGGGTGTTGTAGGTCCCCTGTAAGCACCTTCCAACAAAAAAGGGATTATCTATAGCTTGTTAGAGTCCTCGCAGGGAGGGAGAATAAGGCTCTTTGCTCTGAAATGTTCTCTTCCCTGGGATTACAAGATAATGCGTATGAAACGACATTAGCTCAGCCAGGTTTATGGATTATTTGAAAATCAAATTCTTTTAATCTCATCCACCATCTGGCACCAGCATGACAGCCAGCAGCCAGCTTGCTGCCGCTTCCACCCCGAATGTGTCGGAGCGACTGGAGTACCAGAGCCAGCCAGGGGACACCAACATCCCTGGCCACCACCGTGCTTCCTGGCACCAGAACCCAGGCCAGCCTTGTCCTGATTCCTTCCCAAGGCAGCACGGAGGTAACGTGTCTCTGAGGAGCTGGGGGCTCTCTTTGGTGCTCACTGGAATGAACAGATGGGCTGGGAAGATCCCACTGCTTGTGTCTGTGTGACCACGAGACTCAGAGCCAGCAGCCGGAGGGGTCTCCAGGCCTTGGATAAAGGTTAAGATCCAAGCAAGGGACTTGCCAGTCTCACTAACATGATTTGCTTTGATCTTCTGGCTGGGCAGGGAGGGATGAGGGCGCACGGGCTCCTTGCAGGATGCTGATGCAGAGGTTTTTCCAAGCAGGTTGTGTTTCTCCTTGAATATCGACTGGGAGCTGCCAGGTTGCATCTGGGCTCTGTGGTGAGGCTGGAGGCTCCCGTGGGTACCGGGGAGTCAGCGACAAGTTGTGCTGTTCGCGGGGGGCAATGCCAGCAGGCACATGGTCCCGAGGAGCAGGGCAGAGATGCAGCACGGAGCACTTGTGAAGCATCGCTGTCAGCAGCACCATGGAGGCCAACCTGGATTACAGGTCAGGGATCATCATGGGTTGTTTGAGCAACCAGAACTGGGGACATATGAGTGTGAGAGGTGTCTGCTGGGCTTGTTGTCCCCACTCCTTGGGTACAATTAGCACCTCCAGGGGTGGGGAGAAGGTCGGCTGACACCCTGTCCTTCTCCCAAGAGTGAGCCAAGCCGCCAGCTGATTTTTCAGAGGCGAAGCCAGCCGTGCTGCTTGGTTCTCTTGTGTTTGGTTTCTTTGCTGAGCCTCAATAGGACCATCCATCTTCTCCTGTCTCCTCCAGAACACTGCTGCACCTACTACCAAGGAGCGCTGTAATCTCAGTTCCCATTTAACAAGAATAAAAAGCCTTCTGGGACAATAGGTCACAGTTATACAATTTAGCTCAAGTAGAGAAAAGGCCTTTATAGCTATGAATACATGAATACTTAAAATATATATATAACATTGGTTAACATCAGGACTTATAAGCATAATATATATATATAGCACTGGGCTAACCGCCTGTTCCTTGACTCCTCTACAGAAGGCTGTAGCTGTTCTGCCTGTCAGCTCTGTCCCAGCGGCTCGCTGTGGCTGGAGTCACAATTTGAACCACTTTTGCTGGGCTCTCAATATGGAGAGCGGCTCTTACAGGCAGGGGGAGGCTGGGGAGGGAGGGCTGTGGTCGATTCTCAGTGGGCATCGGGATGCAAGAGATGAGGATGTGGCATCTCTGCCCGCAGGTAAGGAGCCAGGCTGGTAGCCGATGGGCCACACAGCAATTCGCTCCTGCGATTTGTGTGCCCTGAGGACAGCCACATGCAAGAAAAAAGAAAAACGAAGAACAAGAAGAAAAATTAACCGCTTTAAAGAAAGTGTCATTTCTGTAGGTAATTAATTACTAATTATACAATTGCAGCATTGTCTATATCATTAAAATTACTTGGTTTTTCAATACATTGTAGTTTTAATTAAACAAATCCTTAGATTTTTTTTTCCTCCTCCTTTGTAACACAAATCATTATTATTTTTTTTTTAATAGTGCCAAAGAATAAATTAATTGTATAATTAGTGACTATTACTTTGTCACTCCTGGAAGGGATATTTTCAGGTTGTTTGTATGTAGTGGCTGGGGAATGGATTTGATATGTTGTTTGATGCCATGATGCCCTGGAAGCAGCTGCCTGTCACTGGGGATGCTGGTGGAAGTAGGGATTTGTCAGTGCTGGGTCACAACCGGCAAGAAGGGGGTGAAAACCTCTGCCAGGGCTGGCTGGAGGAGCCCCTCTAACACCAGCAGGTGTCCCCTTGCTTGCATTTCATTTTGATGCAGAAATACCCTTTAGAAGGCATCCTCAGACCCTCCAGAAAGGAAGCAGTAGCGAAGGAGTGGATGCTTCCACGTGCTCCCCCTGGTACAGGTAAGGGAGAAACCCCAGTGTTGGATTTTCAAGCGTGCATCATTACAGGGGGCTGAGGGCTGGCAGGGCTGGCATGTCCCCCTCTGCCCCATGATGTGGAGGGTACACAGCAGATTCCAGGCAGGAGAGCAGAATTCAGCATGCAGCCAGTGATAGTGTCTTAATAGATCTGCACTTATTATTTGGAAAAGAAAGAATCAGGATTACAAGCTTAGGAGGGATTAGCAAGCATGAATGCGTATTTCTGCCTATACTGCTCCTTTTGTAAACCCATTGTGCCATTAGGCTGATACAGAGTTATGCCATTACTAGCATGACCTCAGTGTGTCAGATAGTCTTGATTATAAGACCCAACAGCTGTACTGAGAGAAACGAGGTGTTCCCACCGGCCTGCTGGTCGCCTCCTCTTTGAGACTCGTGGTTTGGCTGTGAAACCACCTTGATTTTCAGGCAGCATCAATACCACCAGTAGGACAGAACCTCGTGAGCACTGGCCCACCTCGTGGAGGATTCCAGTCACCTGTTGAAGTGGCCAAATTGAGGCTTTAAATGTTTCAGCTGCCCTTTGCTGAGGGTTTTAAGGCACCAGAAGGAAAGTGGATGCATGATGATTCTCAGGTGTCTGTGCACTCAGCTTTAGTGGAAAGAGATCTTGGACTGCTCAGAGGAGCTCAGGTCACTCATGGATCTACATGCAGAGTTCTTTCAGTGTGGCTGAAACTGCATTTCTGGTCTTAGATAACGTACAATAAGATCCTATGATCCTCATAAAGGTGGTGTATGTTGGCGTGCCCTCAAGGGCAGCAGTGGCAACATCTTGGCTCTTGGAGCCCTGCAGTTGTGTGAGCTACCTGGAAATGTTAAGAAATTGGTACAAGTGTAGGCAGCTTCAAGAGCCTGCCTGTACTTCATAGTCTGCACGTCTTGACCCCATGTGCCTGACCACATGGTCAGCATGGGTCACCGAAGCAAAGTGAAGCCTTTGGCTGTAGGCTTCCCTAGAGATGGTCTTTGTAAGTAGAGATGTGCTGAAATTGGGGTGGAGGAGCAGGGAATTGAGTGGTTAAGAAACATCAGAACCTCTCTGTGTGCAAGTGCAAGTTTGGATTTTTACTAAAAGTTTTCCCCTTCAAACCATTGTTTTTTTTCCAGGGCAATGTAACAATAAAAGCCCATGTGTTTCTAACTAAATGGCAGCCTGTGCTTAATAAACAATCCAGGGTCCGGTTTGGATGGGATCCCTGCCTTGATGTTTCTGGAAATCAAGTAAGTTGAGCTAAGACAACTTGTTTCTGGAGCTGCCCAGAGCTGTTTGCTGCAAGAGCCAAAGGGATTGAGAGACCCTGGAGCATCCGGATCTGCAGGCAGCAGTGTTTGACAGCCGGGCGTCCCTGTGCTGCTCAGACCTGGCTCCTCTCCCTACTCTCTCTTAGTCAACTGTCACTGTGGAGGACAGCGTCCCAGGAATGATCCCAGCCCTGGGGGCAGCCAGCTCCACCTGTAAGCAACCCTTAGCACTGCTGCTCTCACACCTCCTGCCTCTCCATTTTCCTTTGGGGGTGATTTCAGCAAGAAATTTGGCTTCTCCTGCCTCTGTGGTCTTCAAAGGTTTGATGCATCCACCTAGGCACATCCCACCTCCACACCGGGATGGAGAGCATCCCTCTATGGTAGGCAGAGTGCTGACCTGCTGCTCCTGGGTGCCCTGGTCCCTTGGGCAGCCACTTCCATTTTGCCTCCTCTTCTTGATGCAGCTTCCCTGATCTCCTGCAACACCACTTGTTCCACTGGGAACTTTGGACTTGAACTGGGATCAGTTTCTTATTTATCCTGTCAGGTTCCTGGTGCTTTTAGTGCTTAGATGTTTTTGAGTGTGAGATTCAAAAATCACTTGGAATATTTGAAAAGTGGTGCCTGGTTTTTTTTGTCTCCATTGGAATGTATATCTGTGGGGGTTTTGTTATTTTTTTTCTTGTCCAAGTTTAAAATTTCTTCTGGCTGTAAGTTCTTTTTGTGATCTAAGTGTTCTGACAAACTTGACCCTACAGTGCAAAGCAGTTCTGCACGAATGAGCCAGGTAGATCAAGCAATGTTCCTCTCTGGTTCCTTCCCCTGAAGTAAAAAATGACCCTACAGCCACAAACCCGGTGCATAGAACCCAATGCACGCAAAAGACCCTACAATAACAGACCAGTGTGTGCACAGCCCGCTGCTGATGCGCACTGACATAGTTTCAAATGTGTTGATGCTCCTGCTGATGTGTCCTTTCTGAGGGCATCAGCGTCAGCAGTCCTGTTAGCTGTGAAACAAGGAGGATGACTCATGAACCGTACAGACGCAAGCCGTGTCAGTACCTTGATGGTCCATCAGGTTTCTAACCTGCGTCAGCAAAACCAGGGGTGAAGAAGGAAATGAGAATGACAACCCAACCTGAATTGGAGGGCGCAATTGAGAGGGCAAGTGAGATGGAAAATCAAGCTCCCTCTGAGCCCGTGTCTCCTTGTCTTACCGAAGACATGCTGCGGGGAGACCCAGCTCTGCAGACCTCCAGGCATGGACCGTTCCTGTCATTTATAGGTATTTGAAACATTGACTATTGATATGCTCTCCAATGGGCTCCAACTTTTCTTTTGCCAGTAGCCTGAAAGCATCTTCCCCACCTCTGTCTATGAAGGCTTTTGGGGGACTTGTTCTTGTGGGCTGGCACCTCTGTCCTCCAGAGTTTGTGATGTATATTGTGCCTGCTGGTGCAAGAAACCCTCCTTATGTTAAAGCCACAAGCAGACCAGAAGTGCTTAACAGTGCTGAAGCCAAGAAAGCAGATGAGAAGGCTGGTGAAAGCAAACTTAAGAAGCTGGGAACCCAGTTGTGATGATTAATGGCTCTTTTTATCCGAAGAGGCTTAGAAGCTGACATTTTCTGAAGAAATGAGAGTGAGGTCTTTGGAATAAACTAGAAAGAGTTCTGTTTCTTTTTGAAAAAGGATGTTTCAGCCAACACAAGCAATTACGCATTCCTGGGTGTGTCTCCCTGCTTGCAATCTGTAACAGAGGCAAAAACATTGAGAGACAAATATCTTAGATTGCGTCAAGGGACAATTAGACTGGACCATCACCTGCAACTCAGGTGTGACCTTCACGGAGTGCTGAGTGGGGTTGATGAACCAACACTGTTTTCAGTGCTAGGTGCTGCTCCATGTGTGCCTTGACAGCATCTTGAGCTTCCCACAGCCGCAGGGACAGGAGATATTGAGATGCCAAGAGACGATTCCAGCTACCACCTCTACCAGCAGCCCAATGTGCATCTCTGCTCGGGCTGGCAGCAGCTCCCAAGCCAGCCCACTGTCCCCAGCACACAGAGCAGTTAGCCTCAGCAGCCACCTGCATACCTGCATCCTTTGAGCCTCCCCCATCCCCTCCTCCATCACCGCCCAAGGTGGTGGGAAGCAGCCTGGGAAGCTGGTGGGACACATCTGCCCTAGGCGCTCCAAGATGAACAGTGCTACTCCAAGAGCAAATCTGACACTGCGAGCGAGGCCTCTCCCAGCGGACAAACGAGCGGAGCTGGGCTGTAATGATTTTTAAAAGAAGGTTTTTTTAAGGCTGGCTGTCGATGACCCAGCTAGATCTTAAAAAGGGTTTCATTGTTCCTAGAGCAGAAATACACGAGAGCGCTCTGCATCTATTTACCATGCAGAAGGGTCAAAAATGGCTCTTCTCTCTCCTGGGTCCCTGCAGCTTCTCTAGCAGGATTAAAAGACACACGCAGAGCTTCAGCACCAGGGTGAATGAGAGAGGGAACGGAAGAGAAGAGCCCTGTGTTTCATCCCACCTGCTCTGTGATGGTGACTTGCCCCGAAGAGTCTGAGGAAAATCCTGTGTAAATGGAACATAAATGTTTTATGAATTCAGCCCTGGTGGAGTAAATTAAAGGGTCATTAATGGCCTCATTAAAGAGCTTTGCACTTTGTTCTGAATTATGAAAGCTATCATGCAATGTTAAACTAAATGGAGTTTTCAGTGAGATTTTAAAACTCTTTAACTAGTTCCCTCTCCCCCTCTGTCTCTCTCTATTCTTTTCTCCCCCCCCTTTTTTTTGGTGTCTGAGAAATCTCTTTCGAGGGAGCCGCCTGTAGTGCTACAAACTAGATTTCAATTATAAATCTTCTTATGCTCTACTAATTGCCCAGAATTTTTCTTGAGAGCTGCCTGAGGTTACTGCTGATGAAGAAAGAGCCCTTTTGTCTTTTCTTGGAATGATGCCTCCCTCCCCCACCTCTGATGAGATGTCAAGCAGGGAATTACCTACAATGACACCCAAATGGGACATGGAAAGAAAGACAAGTTTGCCGTGGCTTTGCCTTGGCTTGCTGGGGAGAAGCTTTTGGCTCTTCCAGCATCTCCCAGCATCTCCTGGGTGGACCTCGGCAGACTTCCCTGGCTGCTGCTCCATCAGTAACCCAGCACCAACCCTTCCCCTTGCTGGGAAATCAGCCGGTGCTCAGCAGGGTCAAGGAGGTGTATCTGGGAAACCCAGTGTGGACACTGTGGGTTTGATAGAGCCGTGTGTTAAATTGAGCGGTGCTGTGCGATACAGTCCAGAGCCATCAACTGGGCTGCCTGACAGTGTCTGATGGGGAAGTGGAGTGGAGAAGGGGGTGACGAACTGCCCAGCCTGCCTGGTTGTGTGTGTGCAGCTTTTCCCATCGCTTTTGTACTAGAGCAGGTCTCTGTCTTTCTCCTCCAACTTGCTCATATCTAAGGGCTCACCCTTAACAAGGTCCAGCAGAAACCAGGGTTGTAAGGACATTTCTGAGAGCTATAACTGCCACTGAGCATCCTAGCTGCCATCACAGGGTCCTTGTCCCCTGCCCTGGTCTTGGAGATGAGGAGTGCTGAAGCCTCTTCTGCAGCATGGCAGTGACTCCACACAAAGACCCATTTTATGACTTTTTAAATGTTGCTATGGATAAGCATTAATTGCTAGGTTGTTTTGGATCAGGCATGAGCTTGCTGAGACAGTGCATATCCTGGCCAGTTGCTTGCTGGTCAGTCCGGCCCAAGGGACTGGGTGTTGAGGGACCATGTTCTATTGCTATAGCTGGGGCAGGGGTGAAGGAGGTATGGGCAGTGGGAGGCAGTTTCCCCAGGTGTATGAGCCCAGTGCACGTGGAGATAGACTTCGAAATCCATATTCAAGAGCCAATATCTTCAGTGCCGCTGGGTTTGAGCATAGGGGAATAAAGAGCCATCCTCTGGTCACCTCCCTGCCCTTCCCCAGTGCAGGGGGATACTGGGAGCCACACAACTCAGTGCAGAGAATGGGACACCCCCATGTCTGGGGCCAGCAGCATCTTGCTGGAGATCCAGCTGCCCTGCTAGAGTGGGCAGAAATTGCTCAGCAAAAGAGAAAACATTGATTTGCCCCAACTTTTCTGCTGGGACACAATCATTTCACCACCAAGAGAAATTCCTCAGGCCTGGCCTTGCTGAGGCTGGAGGCAGAGCCGGGTCTCTCTGCGGGACACGGCCAGTCACAGTGGGGACACTGTCCCCAGCCTACCTCTAAGGCTCATCGCTTTGACTTACTGACTTAGCTCACCCTCTGCAAGTTCTTCACACAGCTACACCACAAATTAAACCCCTTATTAACTAATTAAGCTATTTCTCCAGCCAGGCAGGAAAGAGAGAAGAGGTTGTTATTATTTCTATTTTTAAATACCTGTGAGAGGCACACGTGCTCGAGCGGAGGCTGAGCCCGCTGAGACACGAGGGGTGGACAGGGCCAGCTGATGGGCGCCGCAACAGCCTGGCAGCTTTAGCAATAAAATCCCTCAGGGGTGAAACGTGCTGCTTCAGCTGTGTAGTTTTCCACGCCTGGGACCGATTTGGGGCTGAAGATGCCAGCCTCTGGGTGATGCGGGCTGTCATGGGAGCAGTGTGGGGGTACCCCCAGGGAGGGATGCTGAGTTCCCCTCCTGGTGTGCAACTCTGGCAGGGAGGATGCAGCAGCCCAGGGGACCCCACCACCTCCAAAAGTGGGTTTTAACCCCCACACATGTGTCTCTGAAGGCTCAGGCCCTGCAAGCAGCGAGCTGGTGTCCCACGTGTCTTCCTTGGCTGTGTGTGGACCTGCTGGAGCCAGATTTTCCCCAGCGCCCAGCTCCCCCAGGCCCCCATCATATGCTCTGTCTCCAGGGACCACCCACACACTTTGGGTTGGGGGTGTGTGTGCTCCTCAGATTCAAGAGTCACCCCACAGCAGCCATCAACAAGACCAGTCCAGTCCTGGGAACGCCCCACAGTGGCTCTGCTGGCCATCAGCCTCCCTGATAGGAACTGCAGCCAAGGGCCTCGCTGCCGCAATGGGGCTTCGGCAGCAGATTCACGTTATTGAGGCTTCCCGACCGGCTCCTGGCAGCCTGCGCCGCATTTCATCGCCGAGAGACTCTGCCTGCCTCACAGCTCCTTTCCTCCGAGGCGGGAATGCTGTGGCTGCTTCTGCTGTGCATCGTGCGGGAAAGGATGGGGACTTTGCAACAGCTCTGCTCAGAAATGCTGCTGCTTTCTGGCAAGCTCTGGCCACCTTCCCTGCACCCGGCTGTGTGGTGCTGGGACAGGGAGATGACCAGGAGCTGGGGCCAGATGGTTTCTGCAGGTGAAACCACTGATGTGAGGGCTGTTTTGGTCTAGGAGAAGGTCAAGATCCACACCTGCCCCATATCCACCTTGATGTGGGCTCCTTAAATGGGGTGTCTGCCCTCAGGGGCTGGGAATGTCCTGGTAGAGGTATAAAAAGTTCTGGGGGAAGGCAGCTTAGTTGGCTGGGGGTTTGGGCTGTGCTTGTTTTGCTTTTCTCCTCTTAATAGAGTTCTCCCTTTCTTTTCTCTTAGCACTTTTAGGTTTTGTTTTTTTCCTAAATGACCCCCTGCAGGCTGTGCTCCAGGGTCGTGGAGGGGCTGACCTGCTCTCTTGCTGCTTTGAAGGTTTCCTTGCTGATTTCCTTGCTCATTTCCTTTCTCTGGGTGTCTCCAGCCTGCCAGACAGCTCTTTGCAAACTTTAATGCTTGTTGCTGCTGAGGGAGCTCTCCCAGCACCTCTAACCTCAGGAGAGGGGCTGGTGCTCTGGGGAGGGATGGAAACCACTGCACAGGGTGATTTAGAAAAGCTGACACAGAGCAGTGGCAGCCCTATAAACCATGTTTATGCTGATACGATTAGTGGAGCCATTGCAGTGCTGTGCTGGAGCCCTGCAGCTGGGGTGAGTGGTGGAAGGGGCTGGCAGATGCCCTCAGCCTCCAAACCCTGCTGCGGGGAGCTGCAGGCGGTGAGCATCCAGTGGTTTGCAAACTGGGGGGCAGTGGAGGAGGTGGAGCTGCAAGGGCAGGTGGGAGGATGATGCAATGGGCTCTTTTTGATGCCTTTGCTTGCTCACTGGCGTCTGTGGAGATGGCCTCTGCATGACCCCAACTCCCAGTGCCTGCTGAGCAGGGTGGGGCTGTGGGCACGGACCCCTCTGCAGCCAAGTGCCACCGCCCCCAGGGCACATGGGGTGGCCAGGGCTTGGGGCAGTGCCGCTTGTGGGATGGCCCCGGTGGAGGGTTTGGGGTCGGTGCTGTGGTGCAAGTGCCTGTAGAGTGTGCTGTGGCTTCAGGGATGCTGCGAGGACCTGCAGCCCCTGTCAAGGGCTGGGGACAGGAGGATTTTATGGGTTTTCCATGAAAACTCTCCACAGGTGCCATGGAGGAGGGATGCTGGGGAGGCAAAGCTGGGCTCTGCTGCCTGCAGCACACCCAGGGGTCTGGGGGCTCTGTTTGCCCTCAGTGGGTTGGGGGCACTGGAGGAAGCCCAGGGGTTCCACATCCTGGTATAAGCAGCAATGCTGGAATAGGGAGGGTAGAAACGCCAGAGCTGGCGGGCAGATCCAGGGGTTAATGCCACATGTGCTGCCCTTCTCCCTGGCCACGGTCCCTGTGGGCTGGTAGAGGTGCAGCATGGCCCTGCTGTGAGCAGGGAGGTGGGAAGGATGTGGCTGGGAGGCAGAGAGCATCATGTACCACTCCTGGTCTGCACAAACGGAAGGGCAAAGGGAGCTTGAGAGCTCCTTGGGTAGGGAGATTGCTGCAGGCACAGCTGAGGAGCCCCAGAAATGCTTTGTATGGTTTCCAGCAAAGTGACTGATGGAGGCTGAGAGAGGGGGAAGGATATGGGTGGGGAGCAGATTTAGAAAATGATTTCACTGTTGGTTAAATTTCATCTACACTAAAACATTGCAGGATTTGAGGAAAAAAGCACAGCTTTGCCGTGAAAAAGATCCCATGTCCAGCTGTGGCCAGACAGCGAGGGGAAGGAGTTTGCAAAGTCATCAGTGGTGCGAAGCCACGCCAGGAAAACACAGGACAGGGCATGGCAAATCCCACCTCGTGCATACGCCTGACAGAGAAATCTCTTTCCCCTGTCTAATCCATTACCACAGGCCTTATTCCTACAACAAATAACTGAGTCAGCGGGAGAAAACCAAATTCAATTTATATCTCAATCCAAGCAAATATGAAAAGGCTGCCAAATCTGACAATAAAACCACAGTGATCTCAGATGTTTCCCTCCTTTATGTTAAGAGAAAGGGGAGCAGAGGAGCTCTTGGCCATGCAGTCATAGGTGAGGTTGCAGGGGGGTTAGTGGGATGCCTCAGAGCTGTGTCCTCAGGTGGTGAGCAATGCTTTTGCTCTGAGGGGCACCAGCCAGATGTCGTGGTACAGATGTGGCTTTGGAGCTACCCTGGGAACAGCAAAGGGACAGGGAGGACGCTGGCACTCCTGTCACCTTCCTGAAATTATCTGAATAGTCTCCGGTAGAAAAAAGTGGAGGCTTCCTGCCTTGAGCTGTTCCTCCTGTGTTGCTGTGGGATTCTTGGAGGCATCCCCCTCCTCGCTTCGCACAGGTCACAGCTGGCTCCGGCAGCCTGTGAGCACAAGGATTTTTCTTCAAAGTTTGCCGAGTTTGCCAGGCTTTCAATGAAAGTGGAGCCATGCAGCAAAGCGCCCTGTGAGGCGGATGTTCTTCCCTGGCTGGGCAGCCAGTGGCAGGCAGCACACTGCTCTACATGTCCTGGGGGGGCCCATTTCTGCATTGCCCAGCACAGGATAAATGGGTGCAGCCAGCTCAAAAGCTGCTCTTCCCTCCAGCAGAGATAGCGAACCACTTCTTGTCCAGCGAGAACTGCTCCAAGTCACTTGGATTTCCCCCAGAGCAAGGCAAACCCCTCTGCAAGTCCCTTTATTACCACGTGAGCTGCCCCAGTGTTGGGGCATTCAGCTTAACTAGGCCTGGCTTGGCTGGGGTCTGGTTTAGCACCCAGCCTGGCTGCGGGTGTGCAAGGGCAGCAAAGGTGTTTTGCTGTGCAAGGACACCAAGGACATTTTGTTGTGCAATGACACTGAAGGGATGTCCACAAAGCCAGTAGTAGGACTGGGGCTAACCCTTGCTGCTCCCTGCTAAACCCGGGTGATGTCCCCAACCAGGGCCATGCACTCATGCCTGTCGGTGCCCTGTCCCACTCAGGCAGTGATGGGCTTCCAGCAACGGCAGTGGGAACAGATGGGCAAGGGAGATTAAACAAAGAGTCAAAATAGACAGTTTGATGAACTATTTTCCTAGAAGAAGGCATTTAGCAAGCTCAGCTGAGCTATAAATATCCCATAATGTTCCTCTAATATGTGAGGAGAGCAGGGGAATGGGAAGGGGGGGATTTTCTTCATGTAAACAAATGAAGAAATAATGGTGGGAGGAACAAAAGGTACTAATGAATTCAAGTCAAACACCCTGGTTTGGCTCAGAGGTATGACTTTTCTTGGGGACTGTGTGACCATGTCCAAGCAGTTCATCTATAAACCAAACTTGGGACTTTTTCCCCCAAATTTTGGGAATTTGGCATTTGCAGTTGATCTTTCTTTATTTCCAAAACTTAAAAAACCAAGGTAAGTAATGCAAGAATGAAAGGAAACATTTAATGTTGAACTGGAATTAGTTTTTTTTGATTTTCAGCCTGAGAAGTTCCCGATTTGTGGAGCACTGCATGTGAATAAGGGCTGAATTCAGCCCATGGAGGACAAGCAGAGGATGGATGATGGGGGGGGTTGGTCCATGTGGGGAGCAAGTGGGGACACAGATGCGTGGGACGAGCTCTACGTTAGACCTGTTCTTTGCTCAGGAAAAGCTTAAGTGTTCCCCATGCTAATTTGCTTTTTATTCACACAAACCTCAGAACAGCAGAAGGGAGGGGAATGAAATGCTGTTCCTGGACTACATTAGGAAGAGTTTGGTCTCGTTAAAATCTGCTTTCACCTGCTACTAATTTTCCTCTGGTTACTAATGCCTGAAATGGTTGGTGGGTTGGTTTGATTGGTTGATTTGAATGAAGAGGGAAAAAGAGCTGTTAGACATCGTTCAGGATGTGGAAATGACAGCATGTGCTGGCAGGGGCGCACCAGGTAATGAGCCAGCAGTGGAGATGGGAAGAAAACTGCGGTGGTGAAATCCCTCCTGGGCTTTCACAGCAGCCCAAGGGTGGGAGAGATGGTGAAGTGGGAGCTGCCCTGCCTGACTTGCTGGTGCAGGCAGCAGTGTGGACAGTGGCTGCTCCTTGGGGCATGTCGGAGCTGGTGGGGGGCTGAGCCTTTGGGGCAGGAGCACTGTGGGGTGACCACAGCCCCACGGGTGGTTTGCATGGAGGACGATGCGCTGCTGGAGGGTCCAGAATAGGACCTGCTTGGTCCTGCTGTTCTGCCACGCTGCTGGCTCTGCTTAGCACGTATTAGTGGCTCAGGTGTGGGGACGTCCCTCTGTCCCAGGGAGGGGAATGTCTGCAGTCCTGGAGCAGCAGAATGGTGCTCCCATCCCTGCAGGTAGCAAAAGGTCCTGCCAGCAACGCGACCCGGGCGAGAGGGGCCCCTCATGAGGTGTTTGGGCTGTTGCTTTGGGGAGCTGTGATGAGGAAATGGGAAACAGCAGGTGTGTGGGGAAATGACCTCAAATACTGGGGCTGAGGGGTGGGAATGCATGACGCCAAGTCTCCATCCTCCCCACGGGCTTGTACATCCCACTGTCTGTCCCGCCGGCCGGGCCTGCCCCTGGCCGGGCCAGGGAGCAGAGCATGTGAGAGCTGTCTCTTGCTATTGTGACAAGTAATTAGGGTGACGTGAGATGCTAAAAAATTACATTATTGGGCAAAGGCGGCCCATAAACCCCCTGGAACAAACAGGCTTTTTAAACAGCTCCAGATTGCGTGTGAAGGCGGCTGCTCTTCCTCCGGCTCTCAAAGCGCACCTCGCCCTGCTCATCAAGACCAAAGGCTGTTCAGAAGGGACAGGCAAGAAAGGAGGGGTGGAGGCAATGTCCTCTATGGCAAGAAATGGGTAGAGGGTGAAGAGCTACCCTGAAGAGTAGCCATGAACAGGTTGAAAACTTATGGGTAAGAATTAGAGACCAAGGCAATAAAGGGAACCTTGTGGTTGATATCTACTACAGGCTGCCTAATCAAGGGGAGCTTGTTGGTGAAGCTCCCTTGCTCCAGCTACAGGACGCATTGCGCTCTCAGGCTCTGATCCGTCTGGAAAAGTAGCACAGTCCCGTGTGGTAGCACAGTTCAGTGGATAACGAATTGGTTGGATGGTCACATCCAGAGGGTAGTGGTCAATGGTTTGATGTCCAGATGGAGATTGGTGACAGGTGCTATCCCTCAAGGGTCTGTGCTGGGACCAGTGCTGTTTAGTGTCTTCATCGATGACATAGTGGGATTGAGTGCATCCTCAACAAGTTTGCAGATGACATCAAGCTGAGTGGTGCAGTTGACAGGCCTGAGGGATGGGATCCATCCAGAGGGACCTGGACAAGCTGACAAAGTGGGCCAGTGTGAACCTCATGAGGTTCAACAAGGTTAAGTGCAAGATCCTGCACCTGGGTCTGGGCAATCGTTGATATCAGTACAGGCTGGGGGATGATGTGATTGAGAGCAGCCCTGCAGAGAAGGACTTGAGGGTATTGGAGGATGAAAGGCTAGGCATGAGCTGACACTGTGTGCTCGTAGTCCAGACAGCCAACTGTATCCTGGGCGGCATCCCCAGCAGCATGGCCAGCAGATCGAGGGAAGGGATCCTTCCCCTCTACTCCGGTGAGACCCCCCTGCAGTGTTGTGTCCAGCTCTGGGGTCCTCAGCACAGGAGAGACATGGACCTGTTGGAGCAGGGCCAGAGGAGGCCACAAAAATGATCAAAGGGCTGGAACTCCTCTGCTCTGAGGGCAGGCTGAGAGAGTTGGAGTTATTCAGCCTGGAGAAGAGAAGGCTCTGGGGAGACTTTACTGCAGCCTTCCAGTACTTAAAGGGGCCTGTAAGAAAGATGGGGACAGACTTTTTAGCAGGGCCTATTGCGACAGAACGAGGGCTGATGGGTTTAAACCAAAAGAGGGAGATTCAGACTAGGTATAAGGAAGAAATTGTTTCCAATGAGGGTGGTGAGACACTGGCACAGGTTGCCCAGAGAGGTGGCAGATGCCCCATCCCTGGAAACATTCCAGTTCAGGTTGGACGTGGCTCTGAGCAACCTGATCTAGTTGAAGATGTCCCTGCTCACTGCAGGGTGAGGGAGGGGAGTTTGGACTAGATGACCTGTGAAGGTTACTTCCAGCCCAAAGCATTCTATAACCTGGAGAGACTTTTCTCTGCTTTGCCTTTACATCCTACCAGCTGGTGAAATCTCCCTGAAAGAGGAAACTCAAATCGCAGCAACCACCAGGAATGGGCTCAGCCTCTGCTCCCCACAATAGCCCTTTGTTTTATGCCACCCTTTCCCTAGTAGCTCCCCCAAAACCTCCCCTTGGGGCGAATGAAGCATTGCTGTGGAATGGGCACAGTCAGCAAAGCACCCACTTGTGCCTGCTGCTAGCATTGGCCAGCAGCGCTCTGGGGATGGGATAAGCATTAATAAATCTGCAGCACTGGTGCTGCTTTATTGTTCTTCTAATTGGAGCCATAAAGTTAAACTCAGCCACTTAGGGGTTCTGCTGGGAGCTGGGTCTTCCATTTGCAGGTTCTCCTGCGCCGCTAAAGGGCACCACACTGGCTAATAGGTGTTAAATTGGAGCATCACTTTTTAATAAGCCTCTTAATGGCATTGTGCGCATCCTTGGCAGCTTTGGGATGATGCCTGAGTTAGGATACCCGTGCCCAGGGAAGGTGGTGCTGGGAACCGGAGGTTGGAGAGGCAGGGGTGATGTGGAATGCACAGGGCAGCACCCAGGTCCTGCTCTGCTGCACGGATTCAGGTCACTGCAGAAAATTGAGGAGGTGGCTGGGTCTGAAAGCTGGGACATGGGCACAGAGGTAGGTGAGGAGATTGCACTGCCCACACACAGCCGGTGGCATTGCACAGTGTGGTGTGTTTGGTCCTACAGTGCCTGTTTTCAGGGTGGATGGGTAGTTTCTGCCTGGGGAACAGCATCGACCGGAGCTGGGCAAAGCAATGGTGCTCCCCCATGTGGTTTGTTCCTTTGGTCAGCGACAAAGCCAGTAGCTGCACTCCCCACGTTGGTACTGTTCCCTTTGTGACGGTGTTGCTGAGGTGTCACCTCCAGGGCCATGCTTCTTGCTTTCCCTCACCCTGCGGTGATTCACCGTTTTGGTGCTGTCACAGCAACACCCTCCCCCCCCAGCATTTCTCATTTACTGAGAAAGTTTCATGACTTCCAAAAACCTCAGGTTCCTCCTTCCCTGTGCCCCAAGCCAAAGTTTCTCTCCTCCCACTGCTCTGCATGGTTGCCCACCTAGAATTGACAATGTGAATGCAATCATAAACTGTCCTGCAAAAAACAGGCAGTGGAGCCATCCAGGCTGCTTTCACTTGGGTTAATGCTTAGAGAAAGGACTAAGCTCCCAAGAAACAAGCACTCTATTTTTATCTAATCCCTCTGCTGTAATAACTGAGAGTTGGAGGGCTTTCATTATTCGTAATTCAGATGAGGGTGTTTTGAAAAGTCCCTGGTGGGTTTTGTCTTCTGCCTCCAGCTCTGCTCATGCCTGGGTCTCCTCCTGCCAGGAGGAAGCTGTTCGCTGAGCCCGTGATCGCATCCTAACAGCTCCACACTGCCCAAGAACTTGATGTATAACCCCACGCTTGATCTCTGGGCATGCTGAGGTTTCACTAAGAAACATCCACCAGCAGAAAGCGCTCTGTCAAACTCAGCTCCCTGCAGCATCATCCACCCGAGTCAGGACAGGATGGACTCGCTGTGTTCCAGGAGGGGAGACGGGGTGGGATTTGTCACCTCCAGACCAGGCAGATTTGAGGCCAAAGCAGTGGAAGGGAATGGATACAATTTTTGTCAGCTCCATCCGTGCCGGCGAATGCAGATCATGAATTACACACCCGCCAGATGACAGGCTGACATTTTAGCTCCAAACATTCTCCTATAATTAGAGAATCTAATGCAATACAGGGAATGGCTCCATTTTACACACACATTATCGTAATGCCTTTAAATAAGATAATTGATTATGCCTCTGCATAAGAAAGTAAAATATTCGGTATAATTAAAACCGACATTCAGATTTTGGCATGCTGACAGGTGAGGCCATGTGTCATTTTATAAATCCTTAAAGTGATATTCACACCCACATCCGAGTTCCCAAAGTTTGGGGAGAAGAAGAAAAGAACCCCTTGTCGCCGAGTTGCTTTTTATCCTGAGTTCAAATGTGTTTTGAGGAGGGATTTCTCTTTTTTTTCTGCTCTCACTTATCTTCATTTCAGCCTCGTATCATTGGCTGACCAAAAAACTTGCAGTCACACTGCTGTGGGCAGGGATGTTGGTGGATCCCATCTGATCAGCAGGATTTGGCCACCTTTCCGCTTGCAACAGACCCCTCCGAGGCGTTTGTACGCAGCACTGCTGAGTTGGCAGGCAGCATCTTCCAGCCCGCGTCTACCCTGATACCGAAACCGCTGCCGGGTGTTTATGGGCTTTCCTGGAATGGAGATGTTCACGTGGAAACTGGGAAAGTGTTTGGTGGTGCAGCAGCTGCCAAAAGCCTTGAGGTCCTTCTGGATGAGGGCTGACTGGGAAATATGTCCCCAGAGCGATGGATGGATGTTGTGGGGCGGCTGAGCATGGGACATGCCAGCGGGACAGGTCGTGCTGAGCCTGGAGGCATGAGGACCTGCGCTGGAGGACTCTGGGGAGATGGGGCTGGGCTGGCAGATGTTCTGTCCTTGCCACCTGGGCTGAGGTGCTCTTCTTCCTCCTTTATGAGTGCTTTTATACCAAAGACTAAGAAACACTTGTTGCTTTGTTGCAAATGCCTTGTAACACATTTTTATGGTTGGAGGTGACTGTGAGGACTGTGTTTCTGATCCAAAGACTAGATGCCAAAAACTGCTCAGGACCCACCATGAAACCTGCTGGCCTGGGCTTCATCCTTCTGCTGATGGACAAAGTTTATGTGATAAATCACCGCTGCTGCTGGCTAGTGAAACCCACAGCTGGTGGTCACGGGGTCAAGGATGGGGTTTGAAGTCTGGGGGCTTTTGGGGGGATTCTTTAGGTCTTGAGAAATCCTCTAAGTCAATGCTGATGCTGACCTGCTGCCTTGATGTTTGCTGACGGTTGTGCCTTGAAACTGCAAATAGAGGCTTGAACATCTTCAGCATCCCTAAATCTGTCCTTGTTGCCCTATAGCACATTTCTGGTGACATCTGGGCAGGACGTGGGTGAGGGATCTCCTTCTCTGCCCTCTGTGCTCTGGATCCATCCCCATTCCCTTTAAAGGCAATGCTTTTCTGGTAAATGGGCCAAGGCTGCAACCATTGAATCCGCCTCCTGCCTGGTGACATGGACTTGGTCCAACCTGACCTCAGCTGTCAACAGCTGCCACTCTGTTTCCTTCCAAAAAGCTGAAACATTTTCTCCTGTCCAGCCCGTGTTACCTGTCAGTGAGCTGCTCCTTCCAGCATCCCCCTCCAGTCTTCAAAGACTCGGAATATCTGCTGGGCCAAGGTGACATCTCCAGCCCTGTGTAGGGTCTGTCCAGGGACTTTTGCAGAAGGAAAGGTGCAAGAAGGTCCCATTTGATGGCTTATGTCTGTCCATGGACACGTGCTGTGCAGAACGGTGCCTGTTAGATGGCACTCACTCCATAAGATTGTACCCAAACCTTCAGTGACGACCTCCCCTGTTTTGTACCTGCCAGTCCAGCTGCCTGCCCGTCACTCTTTTTCCCATGGGCTCTACCCAGCGCACAGGTAATTAGGACCCTCAGTCAATTAGATGGCTCCCGGCTTCCAAGCTGGCCGTAGAGGCCATATCCTGCTGTCTTCCTCACTGCTCCAGGACATTGTGTCCTTCAACATAGCTCAGATGGAGCTGGCAGGGCAAGGGCAGGGAGGTGAGCAGCCATGTCGGAGCAACTCCCAGGGGGATGCAGGGTGGGGGGAGAGGCTTTCCCTGGCCCCAGCCCTGTCCCATCTCAGGGCAAAGGGTCTCCTTGAGGGAGAGAGAAAACCAGACTCCCCAGGCTCCCCGTCTGGGCAGGGCTCTGGTGAAGGGAGGAGGAGGAGGAGGGGGGTGAGGAGCAGCAGTGTCTGCTCTGCTTGCATTAGCAGGCTGCTCTGGCTTTCTCCACCACTCTTTAGTCCATTACGCCAGGCTCGCTGGGCTGCGGTTGGCAGTGCGGGGCGCCGGAGCCCACTGGGACACCGGCAGCCGGCAGCTTGCCTCTTCCTCCGCTCTTAAGTGGGTTTGTAAAAAAGAAACCACATGCCCGTATGCCTGGAAAACAGAGCATGGTTAACCATCTTGTTTAAGAGCACTGCCTGGCCTCCCATGGGGCAGCCTCCCCACAGCAGGGTGATGAGGAGGTACACCCGGGGTGGTGAGGGGATGAGGACAAAGGGTCTCGCTCCTGGCTGAGCTGGCTGTGCATGTGTGGCAGAGCGATTGAAGGTGGGCAGATGTGGCATGAGCCCCTAGTACCAGTTCATGGCTGCCAGAAATGATCTAACATACTGGCCTGAGGGGACAGCAGACCCTGGAGGTGGGGTTTTACTGTACCTAGTGGACAGGATGATGGGACTTATCCTGTAGCCAAAGCCAGAGATCACAGCAGCATCCTGGCCATGGACACTGGCTTTGTGCTCCTACAGAGCAAGGGCAGCCTTGGCTGGAGCCCTACAGCCTTTAGGAGCAATATCCATGGCTTCCATGAGTGTACCCTTGCACACATAAATTGCAGGTGGACACCCAAGTCTGGCCAGGACACAGCAAGCAAGAAGAGCCCTCAATGCAATGTACTTTTCCATGACTGGGTTGAGAATCTGCATGGATTTGGCTTCCTGGGGCTGCATCCCTCAGCATCCTGCATCCCCCATCACTCTGCGTCACCCGGGAGCCACCAACTAGTGCCCTGTGTGGGGAATTTTTTTAGGAAAAATTTCTTCCCTGAAAGGGTTGTGAAGCATTGGAACAGGCTGCCCAGGGCAGTGGTGGAGTCACCATCTCTGGAGGGATTTACAAGTCATATAGATGTCTTAAGGACATGGCTTAGTAGTGACGTGGCAGTGCTGGGTTAATGGTTGGACTGGACAATCTTAAAGGTCTCTTCCAACCAAAATGATTCTGAAAAAGGGGTTAAATGGAGGCTGGTGGGACTTCTGAGGGAGGGAAGGGTCTGCTAAGTGTCCGACCCAGAGCATCTCCTTTTTGTGAGGGTCTGACACCCCAAGGGTGATGGAACAGCCCACAAAAGAGGCTCCAGGCAATGCCGGGCCACCCCATTGTTTCCTTATTCCCAGACATCAACCTTCATGGCCTCTGCTGATGGCTCAATGCATCACGAGCTGTGTTGCATCAAGTCCTGAAACTGGACCATGCTCATGAGAGAATGGCAACCTGTGAGACCGCCAAAAAATAATGGCTGTGGCAATATTAAGTATTGCCCAGAGGGAAAGTGAGGCAGGAGGCTGGGGCATGACTTGCCCTAAGGGTCTCAACCATTCTGCCTGGCCCCCTACTCTGTTTCTCATGTAAGAGAAACACAGGAGTTCCGATCTTCCCAGCGTGCCCAGTGCTTCCACCTCCTTCCAGTCCATGCCCCCACTTGCTTTGGGTGGGTGAGACCCCGGAAACAATGTCCTGCTAGAAAGTACCACTAGGACACCCTTTGCGTCCCCAGCTCTTGCTGCACCCAGCCAGGGAACCCAGTGCCCTCGTGGTGCCCAGGCTGTCCCCCCTCCCACCACCACATGCAGGCTCCTGCAGCCTGTCTCACACTCTCGTGAGCGCGCTCCCCCCTCTGCATGCTCACTCTCTCACCCTCGCACACCCACGCGTGCTGGGATGATGCACGCCGGAGAGGAGCCTGTGCCAGCAGCATTAGTCACTGGTTCATGTAGGAGGAAGGTTGTGAGCAGAGGAGGAGGAGCAGAGCCACAATGTGAAGCAAGACCATAGCCCTAGGGAGAGCCACCATTTCCGGCACGGTATCACCTCTGACCATCTTGCTTCTTGTGGTTGGAGCTGGTGGGGACAAAATAATTGCGTGGCTGGGTTGGGGTCAGGCAGGGTCCTGGCTGAGGGTGGTGAGCAGGCTGTTGGGGGGCACCAATGCCGCACTGGGCCACGCATGTAGCTGCTGATGTGAGGACACATGTCTAGGATTAGGTCAAGGGAGGGGCAGAACCACTGGAGTGTTCTCCTGTGATGGAGCATTTCCAAGTGTCCCTTTTTGGGGAGGAGGATCTGAGTGCGAAGGAGCCGGAGAGAGGAGCTGGAGGAGACGGACTGGAGAGGGGAGAACCCTGGGCAGTTTGGCTTACCAGTGTGGGCAAGAAATCAGGACAGGGGCAGAGAGAGGCAGTCATGCTTCTGGGGGAGCAAAGCAGGGTTCAGCAAATGTCCTCCTTCGAGTAGTGTCCAAGAGATGACAGTGAGAAGACAGCCTGGCTGGCCGGCCTGAAGAGGGGGCCCCAGCAGCAGCAGCCTTGGCTGAGAAGAGTGGAGCAATGCTCGGCAGGGAGAGGAGCTCTGCCTGCCAGCCCCTTCGACCTGCAGCTTCCAAGTTCTGTGGAGTGCGTGGGCAGCAGATTGGAGGAGCAAGTAACCACAGACGCGTACTTGCACTACCTCCTTCCCTATGAATTAGCTCAGCTGGTCAGCGGAGGCAGGCTGCCTTTGAACTGCCCTATTTTCAGGGCAGGTGGAAGCGCAAGCTAGCCGAAGAAAAGCTGTGGCCATGGGCTGCTGGTGAATTCTGGCAATGGTGCTGGCTGACAAGAGGCCTGGGTCAGAGGTGGCAGTGGCACAGCTGTCCTTGGCTGGGCAGGTACAAGCACACCAGGCTCTGCGGTCTCCCTCTGATCATGAGCAGGTGACCGTGCTGCAAGGCATCCTGGTCTCCTGGGACCTTCTCAATGCTCATCCACATGGCTCTGTCCAAAGGCAGAGTTTGGGTTTGTGTGTCTAATCCAGCCTGTCTTTTACATCCTTTTTTTCTCTCCTCCCTGCTCTCCTACCCATACTCCAGCCACTATCCCCTCTCTCTTGCTCCACAGATGTTCAGCTGTGAACTGCCATCCTCCACATCTCCAGGCCCAGGTAGGCTTGGGGAAGGGTGGTCCTGCTCAAGTGGGTCCTTGTGCCGGCCAGTGAGCTATGTGTGCAACACAGGAACACACCGTGACTGGAACTGGTCCTGGGATTTCTGAGCATCCCTCCCCTGTGAGCTGCTGCTTCAAAGCTGCATGTGCCACACGCCTGGACCTTCTCTGGGAACTCCATATGTGTGTGGTTCATGTCTGTGTGTCTGCGTCTGAGCCTGTTCCTGCCTTGCCTAGTGACAACAGGGGTACTGTGCACGCCTCGCTCCATGCCTATATATATTTATTTTACCTTATACACTTACTACATCCAGACTCCTTCTCAGTTCACAGCTGTCTGCTTCTCTTTCATCCTATACATCATCAGGTTGCTGTGATTGCTTTCCCCACGGTGGGCTGGATCATGAAGGGATTAAAAAGATCATCTAGAGTGGGAAAAAGCATCTGTGCTTTGAGCATTAACTGTAGCACCAAGCTCCAGCTCTGTTTTAATTCCCACCAAGGCTGAGTTGCCAAACTCCAGCTGGTCTCTCCCTTCCTGCGCACTTCTGACTTGCCAGCAGATGATGAGCATAGGGGAGCACCAGCTTTCAATAAGAGCTGGAGATTTATCCGTGGACCCTGGAACACCAATGCATCGATAGACGAGTAATGAATCACACCATCACTTAAGCATTAACTTCTTTGAAATGCAAAACACTCCCTTGATATTTCATCATTCTCCACCTAGTCCAAAGTAAAACCCAAAAGACAGAGAAAAGCGGGAAGCGAAGCAAGGTAACGTTTCCACCTTGTGTGTTACAATGATTGCATCAGCTTTAATTACAACGGGACTTTCTGCCCTTTAAAGCAGTTCGATATTTGTCGTATTCTCAGCTTTCCTGCCTCTGGCTGGTTCTGGCTCTGAAACGGTTTCTTTCATGCATTCAAAAGAGTTTGTAATTAACAATCACATTGTTTTCCTTTGAATGTCAAGAGAGATACAGAAAACAGAGAAATTGGGAGCTAAGATGCTGATATGGCTGAGTATTATTTTGCTTCCAGAAAATGACTTTTTCCATTTTACAGCAAATTTTGTGCTAATCAAAAGTTCAGGGTAGTGGAGAGACTTTGCTTACCAGTTGGTCATGAATCTTGGGATGCTGGCTCAGACACCTGACAAAATTATCTTCCATGTTGATGGGGAAGAAGGAAATTCCAGCTCGGCTGCCCTGTTATCTTTGGCACATGTTCTTGACCCCAACGGATGCCCATGCGAAAAACATCCCTGCCAGCATTGTTGCATTCACAAAATAGCCCTCGGTGGGCAACCAGCAGAAAAGAGTACGTAAACCCAGAAATCTCTCAGCTCTGCTGTGGATTCTTCTGCTACCCGGCAAGTCAGGCCAGAGGGAGCTTAATCTGAAGCCTTGGCTCTGTGAACAAGAGCCAGATCACAAACTTCTTCAGTTCTGGTGCAAAGCTTGGATGGGAGGATTGTTGCTTCCATCTGTTCTTCTCATAGACAATCTGCCTTCGAAAGCCGTCGCTGCATAAATCTGGAGGAAGCGTAAATGCAGAAGCACCTGAATATTGTTTAACAGATGGGGACACACATTTTTCAAGCAGAGATTTCCCTTACATTGCCCCATTTATTTTAAAGGGTGTTTTTCAGGACCATCCTTGCAATGCCATGGCTGCCAGGGAATAAGATGGCATCTCAGTCTGAGGTTTGTGGCTAGCCAAGCTGATTTTCAGCAGCAAACTTTACTGTGTGAACACTGTTGTGACATTTCTGGTTTGCTTTCACCCCTTTCAGTGCCAATTCCCTTCTGACCAAGCTCACGTTTCTCATCCCAGCCTTCCAGGGGACCCATCAGCTGCAAGTGCTCAGCATTCCCCACTCCCACCCCAGAAACAAAGCAGCTTGAGGAGTTCATCCATGCACCTCACTTGAAACTCATTGCGACATAAACAAATACATGCACCCAGGAATAAACACCAAGTCATGTTTTGAACCCTGTGGATCCCTTCACCCAGGTGTCCCTCTCCTCCTTCCTGAACAGGCAGTCCGGCAGCTACCCTCCTGTTGACAGCATTGTCTCTTGTTCTTCCACCTTTCATCCCACAGGATCTTTAACGGATTTAGCACAGCGGCTTTCAGCTTCATCAACTCAAGGACCACTACAAATTTTCTGACAGTAACACAGCCACAGACCGTTGAATGGCAGAAAGGAAATTGCTTTTCTTTGCAACCTTTTCATGACTCCCTGCAAGTAGTCGCTGGATCCCCAGTCCTCAAGGACTGCAGATTGAAAGCCACTGCCTTATCAAAGCTGCATATGGAGATCACTTCAGGTAATGTCTCTGGGTGGGAAGGGGTTAGCCATCAGCATTTCACACAGATACAAGAGGGAATAAGAAGTTACTGAAATTGCATTGGGAGTTTGGATGTTCCTGATGGAAACAGGGAGCTCTTCCTTGCCGCGATGTCCCTCCTTGCGGTGAGCAGAGGCCTGGATGTGGAGCCACAGAGTTCTGCCTAAGGAGATGAGCACGGCTTCTTCACCTCCTCTCCAGCACAGAGGCACAACTGATGCTGTACCACTGACCCCAGACATTCAGAGCTCAACAGTCTGGTCTCCAAATTCAAACATAGATATTAAATGCTGTTTTCTTTCCACTTGCCTTCTGGCTCTGGAACCAGTAGGTTGCACTCAAATAACATTCACAGCTTTTATTTATTTTTCCCCCAGCCACAAGAACTAGAACTTTTTTTTTTCTTAGTATAAACTGAAAGCTGAGAGTCTCGCTGAATCACTTGTCTTCAGCAACTGGGGCTTTAAGGAAAATATCCAGTATTGCAAAGCATGCAGCATACGCGTGAGACTTGGCAGCACCACCAGGAGATGAACCCAAAAGATGATGTAATACTGCTACCTCAGGAGGAACAACACAAGGATTGTGTCTGGGGGGCGTATGCAACCCTGGGCAAAGGGTAGGTCTCTGTGACTCTGTCCTGTGACAGATGAAGGCTGTGGGTGATGGTGTGCAAACACCAAGCTCAGCCTATCCTGGCCTCCCCTGTGTCTACTACCTCTGCATCTAATGTGGGAGCCAAGGTAAAGATCATGTCTTCTAGGGGAGGTGGGGAATGCCGTGGGCATTGGACCAGCAGCATGGCATTGCAGGGACAGAAGCTGGCTGGTGCAGGAAGGAAAAGAGGAGGAGATGGTGGAAGGAGGGATAAGGCTTGGAAGTGGGAGAAACATACGTGAAACAGACAAGTTGTCCCCAGGACAACCTGAGTTGGTCCCGAGTGGCTGTTTTCTGTCTCACTGACCCTCCAGAGCTCTGCCCATCCATAGCCCCAGACTCAGGAAAATGCAGCAGGAAGAACAAGGCAGGTCCCTCTGGTTGGTTATGTGGCGCAGCCCTTGCATGACCTGTTCTCCTGGGGCCATAAGAACTCAAAATCCAGCTACCAGGAGAAGTTGCAGCCCGAGAAGAAGTGAAAAAAAAAAAAACCAAACCCCAAACCTGAAAATATGAGTGCAGAGGATGGACCCCAAATTTCTCAGTTTTCATATCGTTTTCCCTTTCCCCTTCTCCATTCTTCAGTTGTTGTATCCTTCCTAGGAGAAAGGGGCTGTTGGAAAACAGAGAGAGAAGACGACAAACACTGCTGTGGAATTATTTAACGAGACAGAATGAATTGCATTTGAAATCATTTAAATGGGATCTGGGAGTATTTAACTGCAGCACAGGAACTTAACAAGAGTGGGAAAGGATTTTGCACTAATTGCTGGCAATGATATACCTACGGAGAGAGAACATTCAGCAATTAGTAAGCAAGGCTGTAATTTCAGCCTAAGGTCCCTGTCTGCCCTAGAATACGGCATGGATTATCTGCTGGAAGGAAGACCGGGTCCCTGATCTGCAGGTGACCAGAGAAAGGAGCAGATGAGAAGACTCATTAATAAGTCATTAACCAAGTTTTTCAAACAGCAGGATGCAGGAGATGGGTTTGGTCAGATCCAGCCACCCCTTTGCATCAACCCAAGTTTGACTCCTGACCGCCCATTCCCCAGCCTGGTGTGACTGAGATTGGCAAAAGCCAAATGAAATACAAAGCCCCATCCCAACACTTCATGGGTTGTTTTACCCCGTCTTTGCCCACCCAGACACGGCAGGGACTGATCCTGCGGCCAGCCTCTGCTCTCCGCCTGGGTGGTGGGGCTACAGCTCCCAAGGTGGAAGGCCTGGGGACCAATTTATAATTTCTTGCTGGGAACTCAGCAGCTTCAGGGCATCCTCAATGCTGCTGGATTTGGGGAACCAGCAGGACAAGATCAGAGAGCTGGGGGCATGCTATGGCCTTGTTCATAGCCTGCACGAGGGCAGAGCCTGGGGTGAGGGCCCTTGGGCTGGGGCCATGCAGCAATGATGGAGTGAGATGGGAGGAGGGTTGAGGAAAGGAGTCGAAATGAGATGGGACACTTTTGCAGGTGCAATGACAAGCAGACGGGAGACCAGCAAACTTACACTGAAACACTCCAGGTGGTCCTGAGCCTGAGAACAGGGACTTTCCCTTCCTAAAGAAATGCCTGTATAGGCTAGACCCTGTGTCCCACTCTGCTGAGCCTGCAAAGCTGGGGTACAACTGATGCCCAGCATCACGTCTCAAGCCCCAGTCCCAACAGAAATGCCATGGCTCTAGTGGGGACACTGCCTGCTAGCAGCAGCCCTGGGAGGGTGTCCTTGCTGCAGGGGAAAGCAGAAAGCCACAAGCTCTTGGCCGTGCCTCTGATGCCCGGCAGCTGCAGGCAGCCTCCGCCAGCCTCTGCTCATTGTTTTCCAGTCCTGCCGCTCCCCATCTCCATTCTCTCGCTGTGATGCCTCTGTCTTTGGTTTTTTGTCTTTCAATCAGTTTTCATCTCAGTAATTCCCATTCAATGGTTAGTCCCTGATCTTTCTAATTGAGATCAGAGATTCGTGTAATAGGAAGGGGGGGAGGGAGACTATTTTTAATTTGCTATGTTCCCATTAATAACAAGTTCTAATTAAAAAACCTCCATCTTCCATCCTCCCAAGTTCAGAGGAAAACTCTGCGACTTCTGTTGGAATCTTCTCCTGATAAATTGGTACCACAGCCTCCTAGAACAGCTGGTCCTCTTTAGCAGGCATAGTAATTAATGGGAATAATAAATGCATTCAAAGCAGGTTCGTAACCCTCCTTTCTGTGCACTCAGACATCTCTTTGCATTGCAAGAGACACACATCAACATTTCCACTTACAAAACAGGCCCCAAAGAGCTGCCTACGTTTAACAAGTCTGCGTTTCATTAGCACTCTCTGTCCCATAACAGATCTTGTGATACAAAGGGTCACCGGGGATGGGGAAGTTCCCTCTAGGAATGAGGTGGATGCACAGAGCAGGAGCCGTACCTTGGAGCATCTCTGTGGCTGTGGAGGACTTCGTGCTAGTCCTGAGTTTCACATTGCGGTTCCCCAGCCTCTGAGAGGAGGAAAGCCACGTTCTGCCATTCACCTGGAGCCTGCCCGGAGAGGAAGGGTCTCCAGTTTTACAGGGCATAGACCCAAACGCATGCCCTGCTCCGACGGGTGGGGTGAACATGGGTACGGCTCACCCTCGTCCTGAACTGCTGGTTTGCACTGCCAGTCCAGCCAGGACCAGCCCTGCCCGTGCTCCTGTGCAATGCTGCTGTGGCAGGAGAAGACAAAGTGAAAAGGCACCTCAGGGAGGGAGTTTGCTTTGCTGCTTGCAGATGAAGACAGGAGTCCAGGATTTTCCCTTCTCTCCAGCTCCTGTTCTTCTCTGCTGTGTCCATCTTCCTGCCTAGCATGTATTAGGGTAGACAGATACATCCTCACGGCAAGACTGAGAAGAAGGTGGACCAAATGCAAAGTGAAGGGTAAGATCACACCATGAGCTGGCCATGAGGCCCAGGTGTCCCGATGCCCCTTCCTGGGCGTACAAGACCTGCACATGGGGACAACCCTGCCCAGAGAATGAGACAGTGGGGACCCCATCCAGCCTGGGTCAACAGATACAGCGAAGCAGGAACATAAGTTCCACAAGCTGCACACCCTCCCCTCCCTTTGTGTGGGTCTCCATTTACACCAGCTGCTGACTTGGGCTTTCTTGGATGTGCAGATCAGCTCTGCTGGGGATGGACGACCCCTCGCTGTCCCTCTCACTTGCTTTTTTTCACTGCTGCTGAGTTAATGGACTCATCTCAGGAGTGGCCAAACTGGGAGCCATCAGTGCAGATATCCCCGAGCTGAGCAATCTGTCCCGAGCAGTGATTTCAATTAAAGGGTCATTAGCATGAAATCTTATCCAGCCCAACTCCCATTTGCCAGCAGGAGGTCCTTCTCCTCCCTGTCCCAAGCCCTGCTCTGTGGTTAGAGCACGCTGCTCCTGGTGGAGCCCTCCAGTTTTGCTAAAACACGGCAGCTGCTGCTAATAAACAAACATATTGATCATTGAGATAGGGGCTGTCAGGGGCTTAATTCATGAATGAAATGTGCTTAAGAGCGCCTGGTAGGCAAAGGCTCTGCTTAAAGAGCTCATAGCAAAGATGGTGCTTGGAGGTAGGAAGCGAGAAGCCGGGTGGCTGCTCAGCGTGGGGATGTTGCAGTCTGGGGCTGGTGTAAGGATCTGGGGTTGAAATTTATTTGTGGGACAAAAAAAAAGCAGAGCAAATTTCCCCTTCATCATCAACAGCCATCCCTAACAGGGATGTAGTGCAATGAAGGGCACTGTGCTTCCCTCCTACTGTGGCATTTAGCACGAGACTCCCAGTTCTTCATTATGGGAGAGCATCTGGGCAACCCCAAAATTCAGGACTAATTTAAGGAAAAAAATATCAAATACCCCACAAAAAGCAATCCCTCAAGTCCTTCAGGCATCTGAGGCTTGCAGAGAGACAGGAGCAGGACCGGAGCCTGCTTGCGAGAGTTTGTGATACCTATTGCAGTGGTCAGGGATGAGCTGGCGCCGCATCGCTCAGAAACTACGTCAGCGCTGAGGAGGGGGGAGTGTCACAGCTCCAAGACACCAACATTTCTATTCTAACAGCAAGCAGGTTTTCCTGAGATTGGATCAAAATTTCCTCCACAGACGGACAGTAAAACTCTCCCTGCATGTAAGACCGAGGCTGCTGGTGTTGCTCCGATACTAATGCCTGCCATTGTTCCTAAATCGTCGTCACTGTGTGGAGTTGTATCTAAACAAGGTCCAGTCAGCTCACAAACGGATCCCACACAGTCAGGCACCGTAATTACAAGAAAGGTATATTTGAATACACCCTTTATTGAGGAAATAAATTACACCGCGAGACACAAGGTTGATCTGTAACAGGTTTCCATACTTTTAGTATTGGCCACGCTGAAAACAGTTGTTAAAATAGATCTTAGTATTTATGTTCCTGGGATGTGTAGTCCTTGCTGAGAGTCTGATGAATGAACTTTCAAGGACAGGAATAGTTGTCAGTCTGAAATATTTATCAGTCTGAAATCTCCTTGCGATTCATGCCATGGTTTTGATACCTCCATTTTTTCTCTTTGACGCCGAGGTTCCCCAGGCAGAAGGAGAGTCTCTCGGTCTCTGCTGTGGGGCTGCAGTGGGCAGGGCTGCGTCCCTGCCTCCTCTCCCCCTGCCTTGTCTCATCTAGCAGGGCTGGGATAGAGGGGGTTGATGTGACCCCGGGTGGGGATCGGCACCCTACAGCCTGAGGGTTAGTCCTCAAGGATGCTGAGCTGCCTGGGAAGGGCAGAGGAGTGAGAGCTGCCTGCTGCTGTGATTGCAGGGCTACTGGGATAGAGAAAACCACCCCAGCCTTTCTGCCTTTGTGCAAAACACCTCTGTGGGGAGGCCTGTGGACTCTTCTGAAATCAATGATGTTTGCCCTCTTTGCAGAGAGGCAGGAAGATGGTGTGTGTGTTTATGGATACTCAGCGGCTGTAGCAGCCCTGTGGCAGGAGATTGCAGGGGAGGCAGTGGCCACAGGGACAGCATTTGACCTGTTGCACTGCAAACCCTGCTCAAGCGATGTTATCTCTTCTCCCCATATCAGCAGTGACCGCTGTTTGAACCGGCTGTGGTTCCCTGCACTTGCCAGCCCACTGCGCGCTGCTTCTGCTGCCCTCCGCCCCAGGGGCCGTGTTTCAGGACTTGCCAAAGAGATTCCTGCTCCACACACAGCAGGAGATGGAGGCCCGTGTCTGGACGGACCGCATGCCTCCCCCAGCACCTGTCTGGATGCTGTAATACCTTTGCTGTGGGCCTCCCGCATCCCTCTGGCCAAGGAGAGGCCAAGGGAACTCAAGGCCAGATGAGTAAGATGGGTTCTCCATCATTCTGTGTCTCATTTCTGCCTGATCAACAGCACAACCCCATTCACTGCCCGGTTTCCGGTTCCCCCCTCAGTTCCTGGCGTCAGCAGTATGCCCAGGACTACCAGCCATCTCCTATGAGGAAGGCAGCCGGGACACTTTGCTCCTCATTGCTATGGGAGAGTAGGGGCTCTGCGGTTTTATGCCAGCACAGATGAACTTTCCTCTTCTCTTCTGCAAACACAAACCCAAACCCAGTGGAATGTGTTTCATTTCTGGCCCATCTTTCTGTGCTCTTTTTATGGGTCTATTGTGTTTTCTGACTCAAGAGTGGTTTGAAGACCACAAGTAGTGCATGAGGCCACAGCAGAACTATGTCCCACTGCAGCCTTCTTAGCAGGTCCATCCATGAGGGCAAGAAGGTCTGCTGAGCAGGAGAAATGCTGGCTTTCATATGGATCCACGTCTTGAGAAAAGACTGAGGACCATGACTTCAGGGATGTTTTCAGAGCATTATCTCACCAGCTGGGAGTTTCTAGACTCCTCAGGTCTGCAAGACACCCAGAACATGCAAGTAAACATCTAGAGACAGAGGGTGAAACCTCCCAATGATTCACCTGCAGCAAATGCCAGCAAAGCACATTTGCTTGAGGTTTCTTGAAGCTACCACTGAAAGGTCAGGTCTTTCAGTGAGACGAAAAGCTCTCTTCTCCCTTCTACCTGTTCCATCAATACCTGTTTTTCCTCTCCATTTACTTTTACCTTCCTGTTCAGAAAAATATGCACAAAGAGGGGGAAAAAAATACTGCTTCCCGTGACAGCAGCTAAGCAGCTTCTACTGCCAGAGCTCAGGCCAAAGATGGCAGTACACCTTGGGGTCAGTAGTGGAGACCAGGTGTCCCCAGTGATGTCTAGGGCAGTGTAAAGATGTGTGTGAAATTGAGGAAACTCCTGATCTTCTCCAGCCAGAAGCGAGGCACAGTGCTTGTTTTCCGCATGCTCCTTTCAACCTGGTGGCCTCCATGGTCCTTTCCAATGCCTGGGGCAGGAAGAAGGGCAGATGTGGTGCACAGGGAGAGTGGAAGATGGGAACAATGGGAAGTCTGTGTGCATCTTGCTGTCTATGGTCATATGACAGCCATTGCTTTAGGCCTCACAGATAGGCAGCAGCTGGGAGCAAGGATCCAGTTTCACCCTTGCAATGATTTCTCTGAAAATAGTGACCACCGTTGTAGCCTCTACCACTTCCTTGGAAGAAGGTAGCTCTACTGGGAGGAAAGCAGAAAGCTCTCCAGTCCTTTGGACATCTGCCATGAAGGTCACCTTTCGGGGTTGGATGGCTCCTTCTTCCAGCATCTGTCCCACAAGGGTTTGGGCACAAGCAGCCAGTGCTCTTCAAGCTGGGGAAGGAGACCTCACCATCTGGCATGGCAGCAGGAGCTCTGTGCAGAGGACTGGAGTCCTCTCTCTTGCTCACCTACTTAATAGCTCTCCACTGAGTTAATGAAGTATATACCATTTGGGAATAATATTCCTTAACCCACCGCTGAGCCCTTTGGTGACAATTACTCCAGCTGCAGTCCACCTCACCTCCACTTGCTGCTCCTGATCCTCTCTTCTCTCCCATCTCTGTCTTATTTCTCTCTCTCTTGGTCATTATGGCCTTCATCCAACAAAGCACTTAACCAGGTGTTTCGCTGAACAAGTAACCTGGTCCTCTCCATGCGGCGTATCCGGAAGCACAATGCAGGAGGCATCTGGCCACCTTTGCCCTCTGGACACCTGGGGCTTTTGTGGTGTGGAGAAGCTCTCGTGCTGTGAGTAGAGGAGCTCGGAAAACCCTCAGATGGCCCTCCTGACCTGCTGGTTATGATCTGCACTCCTGACATCTGCTTGTGTGTAAAAAAGAAATCACCAAGGATTTACTCCCTGGGCTTGGGGAACAGGAGCAGTGCCGTCCCCGGGACAGAGCTGGGCCATCCAAGCTAGTCCTGCACAACCCGCAGAGAAAGGCTGAGTTTTTCAGAGCTCTGCATGGGAGGAAGAGGTGGGTGTGACGGGTGCTACCCAGCCACGGAAGGCAGCGGGAGAGATCTGAGAAGGAGTCCAGGCAATGGACCTAACAGCATATTCTCCACTTCATTAGCTACTGTTTGTGCTTTTTGTATGTGTGGTTGTTATTTTGCATGGACCTTCTCACCCGTCACCCAGAATGCACAGTTTCTGCATAACATCCAAGTCAAGACAAGTGTCCAGGCTCACCCTATAAAAAAAGGTAAGTCAATATTTTTGCTGCCGGAGGAAAGAAGAGTGTCTCAGGGTGGATGAGGAGTCTCCCAAAGAGGTGAAAATGTTTTCTGTGTGACAAGGACCAGACCCTCTGCCTTTCCTCCTGAAAGAACAAGACTCAAGGTTAGCATCTCGTGCTGGAACAACATCTCTGCTGCTCAGCTCCATAGCAAGCCATGGATAAGACAGTGGGGCTTACATCTCAGGACTTAAATATTCAATTAATCAATGGAATATTCCATTAGTGTAATAATCACTTGGCATCGCCTGATCTATAGGTACATCTCAGCTGGGTCTTGCAAATTGATTTCTGATGAAGTTCTAATTGACTGCACAGGCAGAAGAGGACCTGTCTGAGCATGTTGAAGCAGGGCTCGCAAAGACTCTGACAGCACCACCTCCACCCCAAGGAAGGGGAAGGAGGAGGGGTGTGTGTGTGATTTATGCCCCATTTACCACGACAACCTCTACCCTATCCTGTTTTATTGGTCCCAAGTGAGGCATGAGAGCTTACAGCTTTAATGCGGAAATTTGCAGGCAGCCGGAGATCCCCGTAAGCTGCTGACAGCTGCTTGTCACTTATGCAGTAGGTGCCAGGGGTACCCTAAATCCTGAACCTCCTAATGCAGGATGCAGCCATGGTGAGAGTCGTGCGGGGAGGGCTCAGCTTTCCTTTGGTGTATGTGTACTCCCTGGCTGGGCTCTGACACCCCTCTCCGTAAGAGCCAGACCAGCAAAGTTGTGGAGGTTTCTTCCCTGCCAATGTGGCTCAGAGCATACGGGGACAGATGTGCATGGAGGGAGGCAGTGGGTGGCCTGTGTGTGTCCTTTTTGCTTGGCCGTCCTGCAGCCTCGTATCCTGAGTGCTGTCCTTCCTGAGCTGGGTGGAGGTTCCTGAAAGAGGATGGCACTGCAGGGACCATATGTGTCGCAAAAGGGTTGGGCTTTGTCATGCAAGGTTGGATGCATCTTAGGCTGCCACACCAAAGGTCTCCAAAGTCTCTAACATGGCTCTGCCATAAAGACTTAGGCAAAACCTGCCCATGTTAGCAGCCTGGCTGCAAACTTACCTTGCTGGGATGGTTGTGGTGGGAGAGCTTATGGTCATGGCAAGCCCTAGGAGAAGTGTGTGATGCATCTGCAGGTGCAGGCACACAGAGATGCCAGTCTTCTGGTGGGATGGGATTGCCTGCCCAGTGGCATGTGTTGCACCAGGGGATGGTTTGTCATCCTGAGGCCATTCCTCACACCCAGAAATGTGCATACCATGCCCATGAATGTCACAGCATGAGCTGCCTTGATGGTGAGGACTGGCACACTGAGGTGTTGGGATGTAACACCAGCCCTTCTAACAGCACTACCTTTGCTCCCCAGACCCTCACTCAGGACTTGATGGCTCCTTCTGCATTCTCCTGAAGGACCTGCTAAAAGGGAAGGTTTAGGGGTTTCCTGCTCTGAGCATCAGTGGTAGGAAGGGGACATGGTGCTGGTCGCCAAAGCATGGGATGACTCTTCTTCCCTCCCCCTGCCTGCGTGGGAACTCAGGCAGCTGAGCTGGGCAGGATGAAGAAGATGGATAGTGATTTTGGGAATACTGAAAACAAGAACATCAACGAAACCAATCAAAGTGTGTGTGGCTGGCTGCTGAATTTTCAGAGAAATAGCTGCATTTTTCAAACATACAGAAGTGACTGTAACTTCCTCTCCATCCTCTACCTGCATTAACTTAAGAAACAGCCAGGTGCTTAAAGGTTACTTTGCAGGTAATGACTATTCTGTAAAGGGCTACTCATCTCTAACAGAGATAGGTTTTCTTTTATTGAACATCAGGCAGAGTGGCTGAAACCTGATAACAAATCCAGAGCTATAGCTTTTTTCCCCCCTTTTCCAGTGAGGAATAATAACCAGCAAAATAAAAAGGCAGTTGTCTTGCTGTATGCAATGGTTTAAGCAATGGCTTTGTATGGCAAGGAATACAGCTTAGGTAAATGCCCAATTAGAAAGGTTTTGTAGGAAGACCTTTGAATAACTACATCCTAATGTCTCTCCCCACCACCACCGTTTCCATCACCTTTATTTCTAGCCTTGCTTACTTATGGTACTGAAAGGAGATTTAAATGGTTGAAACCCCATGTGCGGAGTTGTCCTGGTTTCACTGGGACGGCATCACAGACCTGCCCTGGTCCACAGGCCATTAGCGGATTGGAGTCAGCCGGGACAGCTGCCCCAAGTTGGCTACAGATGCATCCCATCCCAGAAATACCATGCTCACTGTAAAGGGGGATGTTTGCTGGGTATGGGCTCTCCTCCTGATTCTGCTCTTTCTTTACCCTCTCCTGCTTCTCCCCATCTCTAAAGCATCCTGCTGCCCATCCTGCTCCAGGGGACTGCTTTCCTGTGTATTGTGGGTGCTGTACGTGTACTGGGGTGAGTATCGCTTCGTTCACTTTATACTGGTATTGGGTTGGCTGTTTCATTAAATCTGTTTTCATTTCACCCTGTGGCTCTCCTCTCCTTTTCCTGATCCCCCTTCTTGACTGGGGAGGGGTCATTGGGTGAGAGAGCAAAGTTTGTAGTTTAGCCCTGGGTATGGGCTAAATGGAGACAGGAGGTTAGGAGACAAAATTATCCCCTGGACCATTAGGGCAGGGTGGACAGTGGCAGCATGGTTGCGGGGTGGGGGGGTGGCGGGCTTCCTTAAGACCATGTGAGTCACCTTGGGTGACTTGGTCTCCTTCCCTGCAACAAGGAAAGGTTCTCTGGGATTTATGTAGTTCTACCCAGGAGGGATTTTTGGACTGCAAAAAATTGTAATAGCAGCTTCTTTGTGGGAAAGGTGCTTTTCCCTCACACCAAACTTAAGGTGATGGGCTGGGAATCAAAGCCTTTCTGTGGCTGTAGCTGCTGGTTGCTTCAGAGCAGTCTCGATTGATGAGGTTTGACTGATTTCTAGTTTGCTTGTTTTTGCTATTTTTTTTAAATGAGTGTTCTTAATTAGTCAGTGAGCACAGCTAGAAATATAACCTGTGCTGGGAATCCAGCCTAGGGGAGCAAGGATGCAAGAGGGGGAGATCTTGAGGAAGTAAAACCCATGCCTCTGACATGGTGGGACCTTTCCAGTAGTTTCTCCCTCCACTGTCTCTACCTGAGCTCCTCCCAGACCACTTTCTCACAAAGCTTGGGCACCTGGCAGAGACATCCTCTCCCAGTGGCCCATGAGCGCTCCCCTTGGGAGACATTGAGGTCTTCATCCTTGTAGAGAGAAACCTCTCTGGGGTGGTCCCTGGACTCCCTTCCCACTGCATGATCCTAAACACAGAACACTATTTGGTGGCCATCCAGCTTGTTAATGAGTCCATTAGACTTACATGGTATGTTTAGGCTGTCCCATCAGGGATGTGCTTTGGCTGCCCTCACAATTACATTTGCTGTTCTTACATGGAGCAAACCACAGGTGTGGCTGAGGCACAGCCCTTGAGACTGAGCATCTTTGGGTAACCTTGGCCTGTTCCTGGTACCTACAGCGGCTGAGGAATGAGGATGCAATGCATATCCCTGGAAGTGTTCAAAAGACTTGT
This sequence comes from Bucorvus abyssinicus, assembly GCA_009769605.1. Taxonomy (NCBI): domain Eukaryota; kingdom Metazoa; phylum Chordata; class Aves; order Bucerotiformes; family Bucorvidae; genus Bucorvus; species Bucorvus abyssinicus. The sequence continues at coordinate 14,246,383 of CM020038.1, forward strand.
AGATGTGGTGCTGAGCGACTTGGTTTAGGGACCTTGGAGTCAGGGAGTGTGGTTGGACTTGATGATCTTAAAGGTCTCTTCCAACCAGATGATTCTGTGATTAAGAGAAGTCATCTCAAACCTTCCAGGACAGGATTTGGCCATACCCTTGAGCATCTGGAGCTTATATCCACTGCAGAACAAGAAAACCCTGATCTCCAGAGCTGTCAGCCCTATTTTTATCAGCAACATAAAATTAAATTAAAAACTGCATTTTTTTTCCCAGAGTGCAGCTTGTCTGTCCCTCTCCCTTTTTTTTTTTTTTGCAAGCTGTACAACATATGGGGTAGCCATGCTGTGTGTGTTGAGAAAGCATGTCCAGTCCTCCTTATGTCACAGATTCCCACACAAATATGGAGGCTATTAAGCAGAAGTTATTAAGTGTCATTATTAATACACTGGAATGTGATGGGAGGAGATTTATTTTTATGCCAGAGGCTTGCATGTATGCTCTCATCGTGACCGGGTGAAAGTGAAAAGAGGCATTGCCCACTGCTGGGCTGTGGACCAAGAAGCTGAGCTAAAGATAACCAGCCCCCATGGGACCATGACCAGAGTGGTGCCAGGTCCATGGGAAGAGCCTGGTGAAGCCAGCTTGGCATTTTCCAGGGCACCTGGTTGTTGTGGGAGATCTGGGAGTAGGAATGCCACCAGGGAGTTGAGGGTTGATGCTTGGGTTTCCACCTCCTCCACCAAAAAAAAAAGAAGGAAAGAAAGAAAAGCTGCTTCAGATAAATATCTGATTCAGAGAGAAATGAGCAATGGAAACAACTGTGTTGTGTAAGCACAGTAGATCATTTAATTCTTCCCCTGGGCAGGATTGTCCCTTTCCTGTGATCTGACACACATGCTGCTGCCCTGGCTAAGTTTGACCAAACTGCTTTCCTTTCCCCAGCACCAGAAGTGCTCTGCCCCTTGTCCTGGCTCCTGCTGGGGCTAGCTGCTAGCTGTGCCTCATTGAGATGCTCTCCCTGCCAGGTCCCAACCCACATTTGGCTGTGTCTGGGGACCATATCTGGAGATAACATTTCTCATCAGCGTGATTCTGGTTTTCCTCCACCTGTGGCTCCCCTAGTCTCTCCAGTGTACTCCTCCAGCCTGGCTGTATGGCAGGAGCAGGGATGAACTCAGACCCTCCACCTGCTGTCATCTGCTGGTGTCCCTCTGCATTCACACAGGGCATCCCCTTCCCTCCCTCCCTTCTTCCCAGCGGCTGAGTTTCAACATTTCTAAGAAAAACACTCTTCCCCTCCATGTTCTACACTGTTTTCTGTGTGATGAAATACAGTTTTTCTCCTAAATGAAGCTACAGGCAGTTTATTAGCCTAGCTAATTAACCCATAATCAGCGGTTGGTTCTCCTCTAATCACAGGCTGCTCCCACCCTCGGTTCACAGAGTGCAGCCATGCTACAGCACATGTATTTATAAAGGAAAAAAAAACCCCAATTGTGCAGCATGTCATGAACTCTGTTTGCAGCAATAATGTCAGTTCACTCAGGCACAAGGTGTGACCTACCCAGAGCTGGTGGGCAGGGGTCTCAGGTGTCTCTGAGGGGTAACTGTGAGCTCTGGAACCCATCACCTTCTGAACACAGGTTCACCAGCATCTTGGGTCACTAATGGCTGGCTGTTGCTGGTGGTCAGCCTTGGTTTGGGAAATGGGGAAGCTGGTTGAGAAGCAGACCCAGTAAGTCCTGTCATCTACATCTCTGTCTAAGCAGAACTATGCCCCAGGGGGTAATTTTTTTCCTAATGTTCCCAGCTGAGTTTTCCTGTCCCTCCAGCAGCAATCCTTCCACAAATCCATACCAGATCTGCTGAAAACAAAGTATTTTGGAGAAAGCACTGAGCTTTTTTATTTTTTCCTCTACTTCTACACCAGGTACCACCTTCCCCAATGCCTGCCTCTTGCCCTTCCAGATCTTTGTGGGTGGATGCTCAGTTCTCTGCTCTAGCCAAGCAAAATGGATTCAGCTTTCTTAATGTTTCGTTGTAAATCAGATTTCAGATTATTACCACTGCCCTCTGAACTCTCTTCAATTCGTCACTCTATTCCTGGTACTGCAGTACGCCAACCATGAAGAGACAATGTTTGAAAACATCCTCAACCTGGGCAACGATCTAATGAGACAGCGTATAAAAATATTGTTACATGGTGAGCTGAAGGCATTGTGCAGCTCTGTAATCATTTTCAAGATGGTAAAATCATTCTGCAAGGACAGCCTGTCTCCACTCTGATAAAATCAGGGCCAGAAAGGCAGCCCAGCTTGGAGAAACAAATTGCAGAGTTTTTTTTTTTTTTTTTTTGAAAGAATTTTTTTGGAAATAAAGGAGCTGTCATAAAGTGGGACAGATGTTGAGAAGATCAGGTACAAGTGAAACCAAAGTGGTGGTGCTTTTGCCAGGCAGAAAGTGGCTGTCCCGCGCTGTCCCTGCAGTGCCTGACGCACCGTGTCCCATGTGTCCCCAGGCTGGCAGTGCTCTCTGAGCCTTTTTGGACCCACAGCTGAAACAACCCTCTGCTTCTGTGGTCCTTCCCACATCTCTTTCCCTTTGCTATGAAGCTGCTCCCATGTTTCTAGTCTGCTCTCTCTCTCCATATCTGCAAGACCTGCTGTGTGCAGAGTGAGATGAAGAAAATGAAGGCTAAGGAGATGTCAACAGAGCCAGATGAGAAGACTACATTTGTGCTGGAGGTGGGTCTATCTTTTTGTCAGTTTGCCCATTACTGGGGCACCTGGGTGTTAAAGGCTCCACAAACCCCCCAGTGTCCTCCCACCTGTCAACTCTGAGTACCATGGGATTTTCTTCTCTCTCAGTATCTTCCTTCCCTTTAATAAAAAACCCATCTTGCATGCTGGGGAACGGTGAATTTAATTACAGGCTAATGAAATGCATAACGCATTTCTTGAAAAAGTCCAATCTGCGTTAAGAGAGGGTACTTCTGTTTGCGGAGCCGCTTGGTGTTGGGGTTTGGTTTTTCCTCTCTGGCTTTTCCTTTGTCTGGTAAACATGTATTGCGTAAGTCCTTGGCATGTTCATGGGATGCTCAGAACATTGTCCTTGCTTGCCATTGTTTGGGTTAATTTATGCTGGGTTAGACCTCACCCTTTGGAAAGGGTCCAGAGTCTTGGTGGTGTAAATCTTCCTAATTTATATCTCCCCTCTAAAAAAAAAAAAAAAAAGGAATTTAGGGAGTCCCAAAGGAGGAGAATTTGCACCCATTCTTTGCTCCTGGCAGGGAAGGTTGGGATGTTTTGGGGTTGGTAAGCACAGATCTTTCATCTGTTTGTGGAAAGAAGGAAAATTAAATCTCATGGCCAGTTTGTGAGAGGAAATTGCCCGGAATAGCTCTGACAGAATAAGCTATTCCACAATAGCTCCCCATGTGGACACTCGAGCCACTTTGTTCCAGGCTAATTAGTGTGCTTCCAAGCGGAGTAATTATTCTGGAAAGGAAATCTTTCTTCTGTCACAAAGAATGTCTATGTGGAGGTCGCTATTTGGGGAATGGCACAAGCAGGCCATCTGAAGCCATCGCTGCTCCACCAACCAACAACCCCTTGTTGAAACATCCTGGGCTTGGAGAAGTCCCACCATTCGTGGGTGGGATGCTCTGGGGGTTGTTTGGAGGAGGGCTGGCAAGGAGATAGCAGTGTGGATGTATCTGGCTGGTTACCCAGGTGAGGTGGGCTTGGGAGGACTGCCCCAGTGCATGCTTATGGGCCCCAGAAGAGGTGGTGATTCAGAAATTAGAAAAGATTGCACCAATGCTGTTATTTCATGTCCTTTTTTTACTCCACTGTTTTATGACCATGCTATTAAATGTCTGCTCTAAGGGCTTTTTTCCTGTTTCTCAATGTCTCGCTTTTTTTCTAAAAGCATTTTTTTTCCTCACCTACTTTGCTACTGACTCACTGGAGGGCCTAGATCTAGTCTAAACATTCTCAGGAGACTGCCTGGTATCTCATGTGGCTCATTCCCTGTAATTTGCATAGAATTTCTTTTTATGAAGGATGAGGACTTCTTTGAGGAGGGAGCTCTGCCCGAAGAGGAGACCATTTAGTCAGGTTTGGTGCCAAAGCATTGGACTGGCTTTGAGTTCCTAGAGATGGCTCTGACCTCCACGCTGCTTGTACCAGGCTCAGTGGAGATTGACTCAGCTTATGCCCAGGGACCTGAGGTCAAATCTCCCAGTAGCAACCAGTGAGAGGACCTGCATCTCCTCCACCATGTCTCATGGAGCAAACCTGTACTTGTACTTGCCTGGTCGCTCTTTGAATTGGTCCTGGCAAAATATTGCTGCTGAGGAGATAGGAGAAATAACAGAGAATATTCTAGGGTCTTTCTCCATCCAATCCAGGATCCTGGAGATGTTTTATAGTTGTCTTATACTCAGGACTTAATAGGTATGGCCCAGGCCAAAGCAACTGCTCAGCTGCAGTCTCCTCTTAGAGCTTGTGAGAGTCTCAGCCCAATCTCTTAGTCTTTGCACATTGTTTTAGAGAAGGAAGGCAAAGTCCTGTGCTGCTTTTCTGGCATTATAGCCCTTTACTGCTTGGCTACTCTTCCCCTAAGGCTTAGCCCTGAGCATGGGGTGATCTGCTATTTGGAGGGGCAGAAGGAGGGGCTGGGAGGGCTGGATGACCCTCACTGGATCCCTTCCTCCTGGAATAAGTTAAAATGAACTTTGTAAGCATTTTAGTGTCAGTCATCGAGATTCTCCATGGCTGTAAACCCTGGCATGGTCTATAATTGCACATGATTTACCCACTCTGGAAAATTGATACTTACATGGTCCACTGAGCCCTGTGTCCCTGTCAAAATGTAAATCAGCCTCTCCCTGTGGGACAGCTGAACCCTCCTTCAAGACAGAGCACTAAAAGAAAATGGATGGGAAATTTCTTTCATTAATGATAGCTTCTATCTCCTTAAACTCAAACTCTATGGGGTCCCAGAGAAACTCTGGGGGCATGCGTTGGGAAATAAAGTGGGTTCCTGGAGTGTCTAGCTGGGATGCACCCCTGTTTAAAAGCCTTTATGGTGGACTCACAAAGCACTGAGAAGCTCACAGCTCCCTGGGCATGTTCAGGTCTTGGAGGTGCTGAGTCCTGGGGTCTCCAGGGTGGAGAAAGCTTTGGAAGAAGGATGGAGACAATGTGGATGGACAAGGGGAATCATCAGTGCTTGAGCTGGCAAGCTCAGGAGAAAAAGTTATTTTTGTGAGAACAAGTTGTGTCCTTACTAAATCTGCTGGTTCTTCTGACCTGGTATGGCTTCTACAGACCACAGACCCCAATCTTGCGGTCCCTCCTTCACCTTTTCCCTGCTTCTCTTCAGCCAGAGAAGGAGAAAAATATTAAATGGGGAAAGCACTGGAGCTTTTGTGCCTGAAAGAATTGAGAGAAGCCTGATAAGGATTAGGGGCTGATGCAGTTCAGCAGTAGCACAGCTGGTCTTCATGATCCACAAGGTCCCTTCAAGGGCCATGTCTCTATAGGGGCTGGGCAGGGCATGTCCTAGAACTGCAGTAAGGAGAAGGAGTGTATCCCATTGAAAGGCAGTCCAACTTTGCCAGGAGGTAGTGCAGGAGTCTGGGGAGTGTCTCATGACCCTGCCACACTGGCCTCAGAGAAGCAGAAGAGACTGTTTGGGGCAGGGGCTGACAGCAATGGAGGAGCCTCAGTTTCCCTCCAGCGAAGGGGAGAGAAAAAGCAATTACTGTCAGCAAGCAGCAGACTGACACCTCATCAGTTCCTGCAGTGACTGATATCTCCTTCTTCTGAGAGATTAATTATCTGAAAATAACTGTACACCAGGATCTATGAGATCTTGTCTCTGCAGAGGAGTCCTCTCCTCTCCCAGCAGCATACTTGAGCGGGAACCTCTCCGCAGATGAATGAAGGGCCCCTCTGTGGTGCTCCAACCTCACCACCCACTAGCTTTCTGCAGGCACCGAACCCTGAGAGCAGTCCCCAAAGGGGCAGCACAGGGAACAGTGTGGTCGGAGCAAGGTAGGGGTGAGAGCTAGTAGGGCTATAGGACAGAAATTTGGTTTAGAGGAGCTGGGAGGCTTTGCAGCCTCTCTAGCTGCACCTTCTCATGGTCACACCAGCTCCTCGGGAAGCTCATGTCTAGCAATTAATCTCCCAGGCATCTTCCCTGTCCCTATATCTTCCTTCTGAGCTGAACCCTCGGTCCAGCTAAGATTTTTTTCCCCTCTTGAATTATATTTCATTTGTCGAATCTGGAGAGGCGATGTGTGTGGAAATTTTGCAGATCTACTTGATTTCTGTCTGCTGCTTTATCCGAGCTTCAGCTGCTTCAAAGGGCACAAATGCAAATATTGACAAGTTCGATAAGAAGACCCATCTAGCAGGTAAATAGCTAAACAGGCTGTCTAATGAGGGGGTGCAGGAAGGGATTTGAACAGAAAGTCAGCATTTTTTTACCAATTTCTACATGCTGGCCTTTTTCCTAGACCCTTAATAATCCTGAAATATGGGCATGTGGAGTTGTTACCCTGCCTCAGCCCTTCCCAGCAGCTGATCCCACCCCATGTGGGGAAGGTGGCTTTCTCCTTGGTGCTGGAAAGCCAAAATCCCCTGCATTCACTGGGCTTGGCACTTTCCATGGAGCTACAGCAAAGTGGTAATGTCCCAGGTCACCCGACTTCCCCCTCGTCTGGGTGCACAGCCCTGCTTGCAGCCATCCCCAGCTCCCGGGTACCTGATACCCTAATTCAGCCCTTCCTTAACGATGTTTGCAAAGATTTCCACTGGCGGAGCAGGATGCCGGCCACGGTCTCCGCTGCATTCCCAGCCCGCAGATGTGCTCCCCTCATCCCGGATCGATCTCCACGTCAGAACTGGTGCTGTTTGATCTGCTCATTGAGATGCAATGGAGAGGAGCGAGTCCAGGGAACGGGCCTCCTTGGAATTAACCAGCCTCTCTAATGCAGTTACAAATGGCTGTTAACCCTTGTATCAACGCGAAGGAGTGCTATCTAGGGGTGGTGAGGGGGACGAGACATGAAAGTCCCTCCTTGCCCCGTGCTAAATGAAAACGATGGTTTCTCTGTTACCAGGAATAATTAGGCTTCCCCAGCTCCCTCGCAGGGAGTCAGGAGAGTTATTTTATGTTTGCAAGGCCCTTTGAAGAAGGGAAACATCCTATACGTGGTGCAGATACCAGCCCCATTGCTGCCAGTGCTGCACTCTCTCAGGTGAGAGGATTGCAGCTATGGGACATCCTCCACCCAAGGATTTCACAGGATGTCATCTGTGCTGGACATATGCAGAAGGTGCTATTTCATCAAATGGAGAAACAGGGGTGTAGAACACAGGGGAGCTGTGGATCATCTCTTGCAGAGCTGGGATTAGGAGGAAAGAGTCCTATTCTGCATGCTGTTGTGATCTCCACCCGGGGGATACTTGGACTTGTAGACATTGGTGTTTAGGAAGCACGTATGGACTGACAACGCTGCTGTAGAGGCACAGTGTACTCTGGAAATCAAGTTCAAGAGTAGGGTTTTTCAAAAGCCTCCATGTGTGGGAGCAGGGTAGCTAAAATTTTGTCTGGACCATTACCTTTTTAGCCTGAAGGACCCAGGAGATCCCAGTGCTTAGCTTTAGCTGTGTCTCTCCCCCAAATCAGACCAACCCCCAAGCTCACCCACCTCCTCCTTCATCATCCCCCTAAGCCTCAGGAGGAACTGGAATTTTGCTGGGTGGCAGGACTGTTTCTCCCTATCGGTGTCCCTGGTCTGCACCAGAGGACCCCGGAGTTACAGCCTTGTTGGAGCCACCACCTCCACTCCACAGTGCTACTCGGTGCCAGGAGGGATGGCTGCCTGGACACCAAGCTGAACATTACAGAGCAGACTGATGAAAACTAATTTTCCCCCAACCTCCCCATTTTGTCTTCACAGCAGAAAAGTCAAGCAGGCTGCACAGAAAAGAAGAAAGCTGTACCAGAACAAGCTTGGCTTAGTTCCCATCGTCAGTTTGGTTCCCTCCAACAACAATCAACCAGGACAGGAGCATCTGCTTCACTCAGAAGGGATCGTAAGCATCGTTTGTGCACCCCAACACAGCAGTCATGAGCCTTTTCCCCCCAAACTGGTATCACTGCATAACTCTTCAACCAGACAGTGTCTGCAAAACCCCTTCTAACCTTAATTTCTACAAAACCCCACTGCATGACATGGTCAGAGGCATTCACTGTCTCCTGAGTTGAGATGGGGATGCGTGTGATGCCCAGGGAGGTCTCCAAGGAAGATGAGCAGAGGGTGGGAAGGCACCTGCCAGGGAGGGCAGGACAGCAGAGGTGCAGGATGTTCTCGGAGCACAGACAGTAACAGCCTTGTCCATGCTTCTCCTTTCTTCCCCCTGACAGCTTGACAACCTAACAGGAAAAATGAAGTCAGTGAAGGGAGAAATGTTATCAGGAGCCCTGTGCTAAGAGGGCAGACAGGCCAGATTGGAGGAAAATGAGAAGCTGTCCAGACTAATGCAATCATTTATCACAGAATCTTGCTCAGCAGCTGGGTGGAGATCCTGGCAGTGCCTGGCACTCAGAGGAGGCTCTCTTGGCCCCTGGTACCCTGCTCCAGTTGGTGAGGGTTGTTTCCCCTGGATTCTTCAGGGCTTGAAGTTTCCCTTTCACCACCTTGTTGTGCTTGCGCTACCTGCTTCATTTTGCTCTCGCTGTTGTCCTCTGCATGCTTCCCTCCATCCCAGAGCCAGGCTGGGGCTCACGCTGCTTTGCTGTGGACTCTTTTTCAGAAAGGATGGCATCTTGTCAAGTTGTTGCTTGTGCTGAGACATTTCATTGCTGGGCCATTTTGACTCCGTGTTGTGTTAGCCACTCGCCTGAAACCTGGATTTACTGCTTCCTCATCCCTGGCCATAAAAAAAGGCATTGCTGAAACGCCACTGCAAAAAGGGGTCATCGTGAAAGCATTACCAAAAGGAAGCAGCAAGGGAATTTCACTCCCTGCTCATGTTGCATCTTAGGGTTTGCTCTGTGTTCGGGCCATATGTGATCCGTGCCCCAGGGGAACAGATGGACATCAAAGGGTGACTTCTGGTGAGGATGAGCTCATTCACCCCTGCTTGACCCCTCCTTCCAGGCAGGGAGTGGGAGCTCCATGACCACCCGCAGCTCTTCCCTGTCCAGAGCTGTGAGTGTCTGGGGCAGGGAACCTCACTGGCTGCAGCTGCTCTGGCTCCATCAAGATCTTTCCCCCTCTTGAGCCTCTAAATCGGAGGGAGACCTATGCTTCTCTTTAGACCCACACATGTCCTGTGCTGCTAGCATGGCACTCAGCACCGTTCAGTCCAGCATGGAGCATCTCACACCAGAGATGGGTTATCAGAAAAGTTTGCATGTGGAGCTTCAGTGCCAGGCTGCTGGACCTGGATCCCCTCTGAGCCATCTCTGCTGCACCTTGCCTCTTTGTGGTTAACATCATCTTCTGGATCTCCAGGAAAGCAGTGATGTGCCAAACCACACAGGTAATTTGTACAGGCCCTGTCACAGATGACCACTTATCTGTGTAATTACTAGAGCTGGTCACAGGACGAGAAAGCTGACTTTGTCACCGCTCTCAGATCTTGTTTGATTCTTTTCTGAGGAAAACTGGAGCTTCAGGAGCTGAGAGACGAGGGCTGGGCTGGTGTGCAGGGCACTGGCTCAGGGCTGGGGAGAACAGATTCAGATCCCCTCTCTGCTTGAATTATTTTCACTCCTGGACACTTCAGCGTCCCGTATCCCTAATGCTCCATCTGCAGACCCACTCCCTTGTGTCCTCTCACCTTTCCTGGCTGTGGAAACCTGCTTGTTTGGCTGGGACAAAGCTTTCAGCAATGTTGCAGCCAGGTCTAGCACTTATTGTTGTTCAGACAGACTCCTGGATGGGCCCCTCCATGTGCTCAGCTCAATTTCCATGTCCTCACCACCTCTTTTCAGAGCAGCTTCAGCTTATACTTTTGTTGGGGAGCTACTCTGCTGGGAGAGCTCTGTGCCCTCTCTTGCCCCCAGCACAGCCCAAATCCAGCTGGAAGAGTTGTCACAGCCCTTCTGTGCCTCCTCAGACAGAGCTTAGCCACCTCGAGCCCTTCTACTTCCCATCCACAGAGCTGTTTGCTACCCAGACAGCTCCAGACCTTCCTTCCTTCCATTGCAGAAGAACCATCAGGAGGAAGATGGGCAATTTCAAGGGAAACGCAGCCCCTGTGTGACAGAGGTCAGGCATAGATGCTATTGATGGAGCCTCTCAGCGCTTTCCAGCTCTGGCTGTCTGCTGAGACAGTATTGGTTCAGGTCCAAGGCAAGGGGGTGGTTTTGCCCACATGTGCCCTGTGCCGTGGACCCCCTAGGCTTGTAACAACAACAGCCAACTGTTCTCTGGCTTAGCAACAGAGAAGCAAAATTTCTTGGACTGCTGCTTCCTCCAGGAGTATGGAGTGTTAATTATTATTAATGACTCCCTGTGACTTTTATTATTAGCAATACTAATTAATTGGATTATTACTCTTTCCTTTCTCAGAGATGCTTGGGGGTGGCACGTAGAAGTAACGGACATTGCTTTCAATACAGCGAAGGGACGCGAGGGAACTCATGTGATGTGATTCGGATAATACAAAGTGGCAGAGGTGAGTGGAGAACTGGGAGACTTGTCCTAGAGGGGACAGAGTACGAGATTAGCAATGCCAGCACCAAACCCTCCACAGGCTGGATGCTTAGATTCAATGTGTGTTTTGGCTATTTTCCAGCTATAAAGATACAAGAGACTATATCTAGTCCTTAGTCCCAAGAATCCTTAGCTCCCTCTATCTGAATCAACTGTGAGTCCCTCCAGGTGCTTGGCCAGGCAGTTCCCTCAAGGCTAAGGCCAGGAGAAAACTGGCAGCAGATGGTCTCTGTGCCTCTACCTCCAGAGCTTTATCTCATCATACTCAACCAGCCATCCCGTTGAGCTGCTCAATGCACCTGCCTATCACACTAGTTCGGAATGAGCCAGTCTTCCCTGTGGTGAGAGCCGTTGTTAAAGGTATGGCACAGCACCAATTCACCCAAAATAGCTCTGAAGAAAGAAAAAGAGAAGCAGTGTGCATGTAGGCACGTGTGTGCATGTGTGTGTGTCCACAAACCCATTTGCTGTTTAGGTGTCAGAAATAAATTTTACCACTGGAGTCTGCAGCATCTGATTAGTGAATTATTCAGTTTGGAGATTGCCTTCTCTGTGACCTCATTAGTAACCCCGAGGTGAGCGGGACGCATTAGACTAACCACTAGGCTGTCACTGAGGAGCAGAACTGGGGCATTAAAATGGATTAAAGTGCTTTACCAAGAAGTGCGGCACAACTCATAAAAAATAAAATAAAATAAAAAAAAGACAAAAGGGAAAAGAGAGAAGGATACAAGGGGGAGAAAAGAAAGATAGACCAATAAATAAATAAATAAATGATTCTGTTAAGCTGGCAACCTAAGGATAAACAGGCAAGCAGGTGGAGGGACGCAGGGGCCCCAGCATGCCAGCAAAGCATGAGCCTTCACTCCAAAGTCAGGGCAGGTCTGTGGTTGGGAAAAGGCATCTGCAGGGCTCTTCACTGTCTGCTCTGCCAAGGGAGCCCATCACCTGCTCAGTGAAGCCAGCCCTCAGGATGCCAGGCAAACCCCCCTGGCTGCCCAGGAGAACCTCTTCTTTTTGACCCCCCGTTGAGCTGACACCCAGCCTTGGACCTCCTCTACATCAGGGCAGGTGATGCAGGGCTGAAGGTCCCCACATGGATCTGACCTCTAAGTCTTGGTGCCCTTGTTATGAGCCTCGGTTGTTCCATGCTGCTGGTGGCAAATGGGAGTCTAGTGGGGACATGTGCACTTCTCCCAAACCTGTCCACGAGTGGGACTTATCCAGCTGACATGGGGAAGAAGATGTGGCCTGCAGTGATAACTCAAGGACCATGGTGACTCCCTTTAAGGGGGCATGATAGAGGGAGAGGTGAGATACCCCATTTTGTCTCTTCCTGACAAGCCTACAGAAGGAAAAGGGGGATGGATTTGTACCATGCTCCCTCAGTGTTAGTTATTCTTTCCTGAGGGGGAGGCATTGGTTGATGCAAACAGCTTTCATGTGGGGATGAGTCCAGTGACTGATGTGGTTGCATTTGTTTGTTCAGCAGCTGTTGCAAATAATGGATGCTAAAAGGCTTTGTGGTTCATTGATGGCCATGTTCATAACCACACACTCTTCATCCAGTTCTGGGGAAGAAATGAAGTGCTCTCCATTTAACTTCTCAGGTCCTAAGCCCTGCCTCTGACGTGATGTGGCCTTGGTCCCTTCACTGTGTGCACAAGAGATGCTCCAAGGTGGTGGCTGGACCCTGTGAGACCATCATGCTAGGGTCTGTTCCTTTCTCCCACCATTGCAGCTGCTAGAAGCCTGGATATGCACCCATGGCACTGAACCCAGACCTTTATGGGATCTCTCTGCAGCAGTGCCCGTTAAGTATGTTTGCCTCTCCCACTTCTTTATTGACAGTACTAGGAGCACCTTATTGCCAACTCACTTCAGGGCTTCTCTTCAAGAGGATGCTTTGGGATTTCTCTGTGTCATCTGTTCTTCAGAAGCATGGTGAGCTCCCAGGTTTCTTCAATGGACAGTTTACAAAGCGTTTACTTTCCATCTAGGTTCATCTGCTCAGCTTGGGCCCACCTATAACTGGGGAGACCCTTATTTAATACTTTCCCCACGCTTCCTATAACTAGTCCTCCATCTGTCCCAACCCACCTATCCTAGGCCACTTCTGTGCCTGGGCAGATCTCTGGGCCAATACAGGAATGGGAGCTTGTTGTCTATCTCTTCTCTGTGGGGTTTTGGATATCTGAGACTGCCCAGAGCAGGGCTGTGTTGGCTGACCCCCACCCTGTCCCATTTAAATCTGTAAAGCATGTCCTGGCCTCTCATGGGAGGCTGTAAGAGGAACAAGAAAGCATATGGAGAGTAGGACACAGCTACCTGAGTTTTATTAGGTTTAATTGTCCCTATTTTATTATACCTGAATGCACAAAGAATCTTAATTGAATCAATTTCAAACACCTGGGGCAAACGAGCCACTCGATAGAGACAAGCTGAGAAGGGAGTGAATCAGGCTGTTGGTTCCTCAGGTCTTTCCTGAATCCTCCCTCCCCTACCCACCAGGCAAGTACGGGAAATTCATTCATTTATTGCTGCTTAATAATATATACTTACACACTGTATATCCCAAGCTATTTGCATTGTCAAGCCATGTGCATTGATGTGAAAGCTTTGCTTTCCCTTGTGCTGCTGCTGGTGTCATCTTTGAGCGCTTGCCTAATGATGACTTGACGAAGCGAAGATGCAGCAGTGTTGAAAAATGGCTGGGGGAGCCCAACCAGGGCTCTCTGTCACTATCCTGGGAATTTCTGGACTGTGACAACTGAGCATCCAACAGGGACATGCACAGCAGTATGCCTTCCTCCTCCAGTTAAAGTAGCCTCTGGCTTTGTTTTGAAGGCCAGCCGAACTTCGCTCAGTTGTCCTAGTGGCACTCTCATCTCCCATGCAGATTCTCATTGCCTCAGCTTAGCTCCCTCCAGAAAATAACCAGCTTAAAACAGAAGAAAGTGCCATATTGAATAAGCAGGAGACTCCTTGCATTTCATCATCCTTTTTCCAGCCAGCCCCCTTCGGTCTGCTGAGCTGCCACGGACACACAGGGACATGAAGGATCTTCCCCAGGATTGCCACCACTGTCTCAACACTTCCCTGTCGGGCTTCTGTCTCTCGATATCTTCTGAATTTGGAGGCCAGGCTTGCAGGGTGAGTTTGAAGGACAGAAGATCCTCTCCTTCTCTTATGCATGAGTTTCTTTCTTCTATCTTTTGTTTCCTGGGGAAGCTGTTTACAGCTTGTGTTTTCAGTGATGAACAGAGCTGCATGTTATGTCTCCTCACAAGGCCTCTCTCAGCCCCTGCTGCTTGCTTAATTACTTGGAAAAACCCTTTCACCTCTCTGGTCAGGGACACCTTTAGCTGCCCATCACAGCTCCTGGCCAGGCAACTTGGCAGGCTGCGAGATGCCACATGCCCACTCGTGGGACACAGCTCGGGATGCAAATGCAGACACAAGAGCATTCCTCAGGACTTTCAGGTGCATCCTCTTTGGCACTAAATTATCCAAAGCCAGACCTTCTTCATCCACTCATTAGAGATGAGCACTTTGCAATGGACCACCGTGAAAATCAGTGCAGGACAAGAGCCCAACCCCACGTTGCCTACATCCCAGCCCAGCAGGCACCAGCACACTCCTCACAGCTGGTGTCCCCTCCGCCTGCAGTCGGCACCTGGAGCATCCTCTTCCCAGCTCCCCGGCAGCTAGGAGAGGGTGGCATCAATCCTTGCCTGTTTTGTAAAGCAAGGCTGGAGTTTTCTCTTGGCCATTTGCTAAACAGCTGGAGTGCTCCCTGTATCCAAGGAAACCTGTCTTAACCTGCTGCTTTCAGGAAGGCTTCTATTTGGCAAGTTTCTCCCCGCTTTCCTCAGTGCTCCCAGGTTAAGATTTTCAGAGATCTATAAGGGGAGATGCACGTGCCTTGCTCTTGCACTCCCAGACTCTCGCGTTCCACCCGTTTTGGGAATTAAGCCTGTGTAGAGCAGAACGGGAAAAGCCCTGATTTCCCCAGTTTTGTTGTCACTTAGTTGCAGTTTCACAAAAACGGAGGCAGAGCCTGGAGGCTGTTTTTCTGCTTCTATTTATTTTTCCTTTCTTCTTCCCTACTCCCAACATTTCCAGTAGGCGAAGCATAGTGTAACCACCCACCATGGAGATGCTCTGTGCTGCATCTTCGACTGGGGTCATGTGCAAGAGCTGAGCACCACCAGAAGAGATGCAGATGAGGGCTTGGGAGGAGTTGGAAAGAACCAAAATCCAGTAACAGTGGAGAGGCTGGGAGAAACCTGTGGGTTAGGCAATATCTGTGGCTGCAGCTGGGACCTTCCACCTCTCCCCCAAAGCAGGAAAGACTGCAAGCATCAGGGTCAGCAGAGAGCAGGCAATGCTCTCAGGTTTCTCTAGACAGTTTCTCTTCCTGGCCCATGTTTACTCTCCAGATGTGGCTGTCAGCAGCTCCTTGCCCTGCCAAGCCGCTGTTGCAGTCCTGACCCTTCCCAAATGCTATATCTCTCTCTGTCCTGCCCTGCAGCACCTGAACCCATCCCATGTGATGCTGTCAGCATCCCCCATCCTGCATCCCTGTCTCCCTGCTTTGTTCCTGCTGTCCCGTCTCCTCTCTCGAAGCAGCACTGATCCAAGTTCTCCTTCAGAAAGCTCACAGTCC
The DNA here is from genome assembly GCA_009769605.1 of Bucorvus abyssinicus. NCBI lineage: Eukaryota > Metazoa > Chordata > Aves > Bucerotiformes > Bucorvidae > Bucorvus > Bucorvus abyssinicus. Next base: position 14,261,788 of record CM020038.1, read on the forward strand.
AAAAAATCCTCTTTTCATTCCCCCTTTCTTCTGCTGCTTGGGAGCTGGGTGCAGGCAGGAGGGTAGGAGAAAACCATAGTCCCATGGGGTGGATCTGAGTGGACAGGAGCTCGTGCTGGGGCTGCAGGATGGGCAGTAGGGGTGGAAGCAGGTGGGAAAAGCCCAGGGAACAGGCCTAAGGAAGGCAATTTGGGTAGAGAAGGGCTGGAAGCCATGCCAGGTTTCCCCACTCTCAGAAGCAGCATGCCAAGGTGAGCAAGGAGAAGAGGGCATCTGTCCCTTCCTTGTCCTCATCCAGCATGACCACCCCAGTCCCCAGGTGCTGATGGGTTTGTCCCCACTGCCCTGGTGCCATGGGACATGGCTACGCTGCCTTGTTTGGCTCTGGCGCCCTTTCACTTTCTGTCAGTGCATCCCTGAGCATCTCCGGGAGGTTAAATGGTGCTCTGGGAGCAGGAGGCCGCTCTTCTCCCCCCAGCAAACCCATAGCGTGTGGTGCTGTAAGGGCTGGGCTGTGCTAACAGCCCCTGGCTGCCCGCACCAGAGTGGGGCTGGGCGCTTTCCCAGAGCCGGGTTAATGCAGCAGCAGCTGCAGCGCGCAGCTCTCCGCCAGCTCCCTGCGCTGCCGGGGAGGTTAAACTCCTGCCTTGGCCTTGCAGGAGTTGGTCTTCACCCCAAGGCAAGAGCAACATTGCTTCCTGCTCTCAAGCTAAGCATTTCTTTCTCCTTCCCTAAGGTGGCAGCAGGAATCCCTCGCTGCAGCATCTTCCTGCTAACCAGTGTTTAAGCTCTGCATCCTCCAAGGTGTCCCTCTGCCTCCCAAAGCACCCAGCACTCTGTTTCGTGGTTCGCTCCCCATCCGTGCCATCCGGCAGCCCAGCCTGGCTCTGAGCAGCTGCTGGGGGACCCAGCAACACCGACCGCAGCCAGTGGTACCCGTGTAGGCACGGGCAGGAGGATGCGCTGAGGGGCTGGCACTGAGAAGCAGCTTGCAGGCAGAGCTGAGGGCTGACAAGCTTCCAGGGTCTGGGTCAATAGGAAGAGAGATGATGGAGCGGCAGAGAAAGCTGGGGAAAAAAAAAACAACAAACCCCTCGATTTTCCACTAATAGAGAGAAATAAAATTGTTACTGCTTTGTGTTGGTGTGGGGAAGCTTTAGAGGGTGATAAGAGGGTGTCAGGAAGCCTCCAAGTGAAGGAAAGGACACTTTACACACCAGCCTAGTGTTTCCACTCCCAGTTTGCAGGATCTCTCCCCAGCATAGCCAGGGCAGCGCAGTTTGGCTCACGGCCAGCCAAGGGACTGGTGTCCTGCGAGGGCAGGTCCTGGCCACAGCAGCAGGCTGGCTTCGTGCCCAGGGAGACCCACTGCTAGCCTGTACCCCTGAAGCTGTTGGGATGCCCCGTGGGGTCTCCTCCACCTGCAGAAAAGACCCAGCTTCTTCTAGAAGAGCTGGTGTGCTGGTCCAAGGTGTGGGTTTCTGACCATGCGATCCTCCAGGCTTCCAGGGCACGGTGACCAAAGCAGGTTAAAAATGATCTGGTTGGCAAAAATAACCTGTAATTTCCTCTATCTCTGATCACAAAGTGCCCCCTTAGGAGTGCCAGACAGCCCTGGGCAGCAGGCACAAATCTGGATTTACTTCTGTTGTTCAGACCAAACAGCTGCTAAGGGCGTCAGTTATACAGACATGATGATGTTGTCACTTTATGTATCATTTTTATTTCATTGCTCTCCAACGTTTGTAATACCCCGGAGCTCAGAAGCTTAAATAACATCTCTCCCCATATTGATTTTATCCTTCACCATTTGGCACCCGTTCATTCCTTTCCCTTTGAGCTCCTAATAGCCAGGATTTTAACTGAGCAGCATCCTTCTCCGTGCTTGGGCACGAGGATGGCAGGGGAAGGGATGGGCACAGGACAGTAGTTTTCTTGGGGTCCTCCAGAGATGGGGCTGGCACACACGTGATTTTGCAGTGCCTCTTGGACTCCTCCTTTCCAAAAAAGTAAAATTAGCACCAAGACAACTGTTCTTGTTCAGTTGCAATAACTCTGAAGGAAGTTGTGTTTAGGATCAGAATGGCCTCCTCTGGTGGGCTTTTGGAGATGGAGCAACCAACCAGATGGTGCCAAGGGAATTATTTAATTAAAAAATATGCCTTTTCTTCTCAGTGCAAACTGCCCATGGAGGAACCAGACACTCTTCACATATATCTGCCGTATGGAGACATACTGCTCAGCCCAGGGCTCCCATATTGGAACCATGAGACTTGGACGTTGGACCACATTTGGAACCATGGGACTTGGATGTTGGACCACATCATCCCTTGTTTTCCTCTGGCTCAGCACTGCATCCCCTCAGGTCCTGCAGGAAGGCTGTTCTGGTCAGTATGTGGTGTTTGTTTCACCTGCTTTCCCTACAGATTTGGAGTGGTGGATTTGGGTCCAGGGTACCCAGAGCTTCCAGACCACCAGCCCGCTCTGTCCTCTTCAGCAGATCTTACCCACCAAAACCACAGCATGTTGCTTTATGTTGACGTCCAGGAAGATAGAGGGACGAGTGCCCCAATGGGAATGAATGGGGATGGGCTGCAGGGGCCAGTGAAACGGTGTGGGCTTGTGGCAGGACTGGTGAGAGAAAGAGCTCCTCTCTAGCCAGCATTAACAGGCAGTAGGAGGAAGTATGTACCTTAACTTTGTTAGATGGCTCTGGCACATCACTGAGGGACACGAGGCAGGGAGGGGAGCTCTGTAGCATGATGAAGCAACTGCTACCGAACCTGCCTGCTCAGCGAAGAATGTCTATACACACAGACAGGTCAGATTGGCACAGCATGATCTGGAGGGTCAGCTTATCTGTCATGGTTGTTGAAGCTCTGTTTGGATAATCTGTGCGTGAGCAACTGACAGAGATGGTTGCTCGACCCAGCTCTGTCTTGATGGGAAGATGAGGTCTCTGTCCAGATGCTCTTTGTTACAGCACAAGGAAGAACCTGGAGTCATTTTAGCTATTCTTGGTCATTTCGGCTTTAGGGGCCATCTCCAGATTTCAGCTACGTGCAATGTTCTGTGTATTTGCAAAAATAAAGCAATCCTTTAATATTTAATCACTCATTAGTCACTTTTGTTTATTTTACTCAGCCGAACTGCATCACAAGTGTTTGAGTGATCGCTCTTCATAGTGGAAGCTCTTTGCTGGAGGAAAACTCTCCAGTGTTTGAGATTTTGGACCAACTCAGGCTCCCCTGGAAGCTCTGCAGTGCATGGCTGAGCATCTCTGGCTGGCAGAGGTCTGTCTCCATCCCTCCCCAGGGCTCTCCCAGAGCCTCCCCAGCTCTCTGGGAGGAGCAGGGCTGGCAGGGCTCTGGTTAATGCTGCTGCACCATCAGCTCTTGATGGGTTTGGCTATCACAAACCACAGCCTTGCCTGGCAGGGGGAGCGGGTGCTGATCTGGCGTGGGGGGGAATGGAAAGATGGGCTCTGGGGACCACGTTCCTCTGAGAAGGTGGGTTGTGTTTCACATTAGCTGATGCTCTTCTGCGGTTTTCAGCACTAGCCCAAATGCAGAGGCTTGTGGCAAGCCAGCTCAGATATGCAGTAAGCATAAATCATGTCAGCTGGATCTTTCTCTGTAAGGATGGGGAGAGCCTCTGGTGGGGTGATAGGGGGGATTTCTCGGTGCTCAGAGTTGCTCAGCAAAGGGCTAAAAGATGTGGGGGATTAGCTCTTTTAGTAGAGCAAAAATTTTTCTGCACTGTGAGATCTCAAACTTTGGCTTTTCCTTGTTGGTATTAAAAGTTGCAGGGCAGGGATGATACGGGTGCCAATGTGGAGAACAATATGGTACTGCTGCCCAGAGCTTGCTGGTGTCCTCCTCTGCCTTCCTACCCAGGAAGTGTGTCCCAGATGAGCACAGGGACCTCAGAGCTTGATCTGCTGCTGCCTGTCACCAACCAAAATTACTTGAGAGATCACTTCTCATGGTAGGATGCTCTCCTGGACTATAGGTTTGGAGTTGACTGGACAGAAGTGGGCAAGTTATTTGGCTTCTTGAGCTTTGGACAAGTGAGTGTGAGGTTGGTAAGGCTGCTTTTGGGAAGGCAGTGATCTTTAGCAAGGGACGTGGCTGGAGAAGGAGGCAGGCAGGAGTAGGCAAGTGAAACTTCTGCCTGTTCAAGGAGAAGAAACCTCCCAGCTGTTTTATGTGCAGGCAGCTAGACCCTTTGTTCACCTGATGGGGCAGATCTGTGGATCATCAACAGCCACAGCTGAATGCAGACATGATGCACGATTTTGGTGATCCTGAGTTGGTGTGTAAGGGCTAGGGCTGAGATAAGCCCTTCTTCCATCCAATGCTCAGCCCCTAGCCAGGGACCACTAGCCAATCCACCAGGAGCTAGGGCAGGCTCTGTGCAATACCATTGCTGGAGGAGCAGAAGACCTTGTGGTGGGATTTCATGGAAGGGGGCATTGGTGATGTGCTCTCTCTGCACAGCTCCTCCATGTTGGTCTCTCATGGCACATATCCACTTCTCAACTCTGGCACGCGGAATTTGTGCCCATCATACTGGCAGGCATGCTCATGCACATCACCTCCAGCCCCTGCAAATGCCTGCATCTCTTTTCTCCTTGGCCCCCCAGCAGTTCTGCCATCTGGCTGCTTCCCACACACGTCCCTAATCTTTCAACTTGCCTGCCTGGTAAAGCTCACCCTCCTCCTCCTAATCCTCCATCTTCATCCCCAACCTGCACCTCATCCCTCTGCAGCCCTTCGGCCCTCTGCAGCCCCCGCACCCCCTTTTGCTCACCCCACACACCTTCCTTGGAAGGGCTAAAATAAGCACTACCTGGAGTGTGTTCAAAGGCTAATGTACATCCTCCCTTAATTATTGATTTGTTTATTGCAGACACTTTGGCAGGACATTCGCCACAGCTCAACACACCAGGCTCCTGCCTTCGCTTCCCCTTGCAGCTCACAGGGGCTGAGGGCAGTGTCAGAGGGGTGACCCGGGGACAACATGCCTCAGCTTAAGGGCAACAGCCCTCCATCCCTACCAGAGCACCCTGTGCCCCAGGGTCTCCCAGATTAACCCCTGTTAGCCCAGTCCTGTGGGAATGGTGAAGGGCTTCTCTGCAAAGCCAAAACCAGAGCTCCTCTCCAAGCCTCTCCTTTCTCCCCAGGTGAGCAGAGCTCAAGGCAGGTGTTTCCCATACCAAAGCCCTCTCCTGTAAGGCGGTACCAACTCCCAGCTTGTGTCCAGGAAGTCTGGCACAAGGGATCAAAACACAATTATGCCATTGAGCCCCAGCTGCTTTCATCCCCGGGCGGGGAGAGATTGGACGCTGTGCATTAGAGGGATTGTTAACGAGTCTGCAAAACCCATGGTGAGAAACAAGCGTGGCAGCGCCTGGAGAGGAGGGCTCAGACGCACGGTCCTGCTGCTGGGGCTGGTGTCAGCCTGTCACACTGTGCTCCGTGAGCTCTGTGATGGAGCTTCAGGTGATGCTGGAGAGGCGTCAAAGTAGGAAAACACAGATGCCACCAGCTACTAAGGGTGAACCTCTTGCACTTGATTGCTTTTCTCCAGAGTGAGGTGAGGTGCCTGGGACAGAGCATTTTGGGGTCCTGCTTGCTCAGCCCAGGGCTCCTGACTAAGCCAGGCTTTGTGGGTTGTAGTTGCTTTTGGTTTGGCATGGTGATTTCTCCTTGTGTGGTAGGTTGAAGAGTGGGGCCAGCTGTCTCACTTGCACCCATCATGGGATGCGAAGATGTATTCAGTAATTCAGGATTTCACTATGCCCCTGATGGACCAGGAAACCGTTTCAAGCAGCTGTTGACTCAACTCATCCTTGGGATGAGAGAGGTAGCAGAGATTTTTGAAATGATGCTCTTTTGGGGCCGTGGCCATCTCCCCAGTCAGCTCTGGGGGCTGCAAGTATCTCGTCCCCCTGACACTTGGGAAGCATATTAGATGAGCATGATGCTGAGGTGGGGCTACATGTTTTTTATACATCAGAGCCCCAACACCCAGGTAAAAGCTGCCTTCCCTACCCTGCTGTAGATAATAGCAGCTTCATCAGATTTATTTGGGAGAGCAGCACCCTACAAAAAGATTTTGGTAAATCGTTTTATGAAAAGTTGTTATATAAGTTTTTTCCCTGGTTAGCCCTGCTCTGGCACCTCTCCTCAAAGTTGACAGAGCCCCCCAGGAAGGAAGATCAGTGAAAGATTCGGAAGCATAAACAGGTTGGGAAGCTGCTTCTAAAGCAATTTAATTTCCTCACAAGGGCAGCTGGGGTTTGCAGAGCATGTTTCTGTGCATGTGTGCAGGGAAGAGCTCAGGGCGAGGAGGAATTGATTCTCCAGTGAGTTGTGATTCGACTTGGAGGCTTGGTAGGGGCCCGAGACGAGCGTTGTTACCTCTCTGATGAGGCGTGTGTCACAGCCACTATTCCTTTCACACAATTTCCTCCCCAGCATCTCAGCAGCAGACTGAATTTCTGCAAACCAGGAAGAGGTGCGGGAGGATGATGCTGCCCATGCAGGTGCCTGGCCAGAGGACAGGGACAGTTGCATGGTGCACCACAATGAAAGAAAACAGGGCTTGGCATGGACACAGCTCTTCCTTCTGTTCTTAAAAGCATGCTTGAAAATAAGCTGAAGGTTTGGGGGTTTTTGGTTCACTTTGATCCTTTTTAAAATCCAAATCAATACTTCTTACACCAAGATCCTGTGTTGTGGGGTATTCCAACCTCTCTCTGACCCCCCCACAGTCCGACCTGCTCCACTTGTGCATTCAGAGGCTGAACTTGGAACGTGGGATTTTTGAAAACACAGGGTTGGTTTGGGGAAATTCATGGGGCAATTCGACACAGACTTCTGCTCTGCTGTCCTGGCAAAGGTTGTGTCTGTGACTGCGTAGCCTGACCGCTCATGTCAGGACTTTCTGACTTGTGCCCACAACTGAGCAGCTCTGAGCATGTAAAACGCCCGGAGACACGTGCAGATGGCAGGGCATCAGCGGAACAATGCCGGGACTATAATTCCCGTTATCTGCCTGCAGCAGGGCCATCTCGAGTGCCTCCAGGGAGCTCTTTGCAGCCCCCTTCCCAGCTCCTCTCCCAGCAGCTGCCCTCAGGCTTTACAGCCTCACCCCTGTAGGAGCTTCCCCTGCCAGGTCTCAGAATTGCTCCTCTTTCCACTCGGTGAGAGATGGACCAGCTCTGCACAGAGCATGGCTGGCAGATCAAAGCGCTGCCTTGATTTCTTGACAGCAGCTATAATCGGCTCCACATTATTCTCCTTCCCATTCCTGGGGCTTTCCAAGACCTCTGTTTCAGTCTTTTTTTTAAATTTTTGACCATTGCAGACATCCTCCCTCGACCGTCTCTTGGACATCACAGCCATGACCAGACCTTTCCCCTGGCTAGACACATTAATTCCAGAGCTGCCTGGATGGGAGGCTGGTTCAGGTCCTAGCAATGAATGCAAGCACAGCAATATTTGTTATCTTCATGACAGGGCATTTTCCTTAGACCTCACTTGAATACGTTTTCTCCTGAATTTTTTGTTCCTGTTTATTTGAGCAAACAGTTTCTGGTTAGATGCTTTTCCCTACACTTTCTTAACAGCCTCAGAGAGCTTATGAACAGGACATCTGCCGGAATGGCTTCATCCTGCCCTTGTCCCCACATGCTCACAGCATAGGCAAGGACAACCCAAGGCTGGAGCCTCCCATCACTGGCTGCTCTCCAGCCACCTCCCCAGCTGAGACCTTCACCTTTCATCACATGGCTGTTGCTGCCCAAACGTGACTGCCCCCCGTGCCCCCTCCTACCCTTCTCCCTGCAGGTTCCCCGGGGCCAAGCAGACCTATGTGCAGGATGCGACCTTCCCTGCTGCTTGGAGGCTCCTCCTGCCAAGCGCTTGAGAAGCAATACAGACATTAGATCAAAAGCTGCTTCCAAGCTCTTCCCAGGGTGGTGGGAACGAGGAGCTCTGCTTCAGGGAGCAACACTTTTGATGCTCACGTGCCTGGACGGTTCAGACAAGAGGCAAATGTCTCTTGGCTCTGCAGGGGCTGGTATTTTCCTCCTACAGTCTGTGCCACTGATGCCGTGGGGGATGCTGCATACCCAAACCAGCCCTGACCCCCTCCTGAAAAGCTGGCAGCAGCTCCCGGGCATTTACCCTTCAAACTGGACCCTCTCCAAATTTGCACTTCTTGGGTTCTCTCTGCCAAGGGGTGCGTGAACCTTCAGCCCAATTCCCAACTCAGAGGACAAACCTCTTCTCCTCGCTTCTCCTGTCAGAGCCCACACCCCCTGCTGCTGCCCGGCATCGCTGCCTGCTGCCAGGCAGCAGCTCTGCCCACCCCTGGCTGCGTTTCAGAGGTGTGCAAAGCGGTTCTGCTGCAGGCAGATTTGCAGATCCTTCTGGGCAAGAGGGGGCTAGAAAAATGTCAGCTCATCACTTTCAGCAAGCGGCGAGTGCTGTTCTGGTAAGAGGGAGCGGGGTGGTGCATGCCTCAGTATGGGCCTGCCGGATCGATACGGAGATCAGAGGCAGGAGTGGACAACGGAACTTATGATGACTGAGCAGATACTGGACCATGGATCTCTTTGTGGTTATGCCCCAAAGGGCTGTGGTGTTTGCTGGCCCCAGGAGGCAAGTGGTGCATTGGGGAGCCTTTACATGGAAAGTGAGGTGGCAGGAGGAAAGATTGTCTCTGAGGAACAGCCAGCTTGAGAGTGTGATGCTAAAGACAGCAGTGTAGGTGGGAAGACCAGAAATCCAAACAAAACAGCTGCCTTCACCTCTATCTGTGGCCAGGAGCCTCCCAGGCACCTCCCAGCCCTGTTCCTTCTTTCCTCCCTACCTCCTTTGGTAGCAACTCATGTGGCCATGTAGAGGGAGCTGGGATGGGATGATGGGGGCCTCTCTGCAGAGGAACTGGGGTTTAGACTCTGCCAAGTGCATCCCATGGAATTTCTGGAGGCTCCCAAAGGCCAGAGGGAACCCAGCCCCTGAGCCCCTGTGGGACAGAGTTCTTGCAGGAGGCACTGATTTCATTCTTCATGGAGATGCTTCTTGAAAGAGCAATTTGCCAGCATCCCTCAGAGCAATAACGGCAAGGCCTCTGCTCGAGATACCATCTCTGCGCTCTGACAGCCCCATCACTCATGCCCTGCTCCTGCCTGCCTCTTCCACGGGGACAGGAATGAGAGATGGAGGCAGGGATGGTGCGCTCCCACCGCTGGCAGCTCCCACATACTCCTGTCCCTTTTGGGTCTGGATGTTCAAAAGCATCATGTGCTGCCCTCGTGGTGGGTTCAAGCAGGGGAAGCAGGACCTGGGTCCGCCCAGCTCTAGTGATGGGTGAAGGTTGGTGGCTCATCTGCTCTCTGCAGCAGGGACTTTGCTGTTGCTGCAGCCTCTTCTGTCAGCGAGCTTGGCAATCCCCCTGGCAGCCTGCAATGAGGAGGACGAACAGCCCCCCAGTTTCTTTCTTTTCCTGCCTACGTTCTGCTGGCCCTCCGGGCACTCAGCTGGATGCTCCTGCTCCTCCCATTCCTGCGCTTTGCCGGGCCACATTTCCTCGGTGAGCGGTAGCTTTATTTATTAGCAGCAGAGGAAGCTGTGGCTTGGCACAAAACCTCCTCATCAGCTGCTGAAGCGGGGCCTTGCACCGGGTGGCAGAACAGGGGGTGTATGTCGTGGGGACAGGTGGGGTCCTGCATCCCCCGCGCCCAGGACAGCCAACCTGAGACCTCCCCAACCTTCTGTGGGTTAAACCTCATTCTTTCAATGGAGAGTGCCTCAGATTGCAGAGCAGGACCCAAAAGCCTCTCCGGGTGGGTTCATTAGCAGTTGTGCTCTATTCCAGCCCAAGGGTTGACCCACACCCTAGGGGATGGAGGGACACAGGGCAGATTGGCACCTGGGTGGGCGAGGAGGTGCAGGGTGCTCATGCACGTGGCCCTGCACCAAGCAGTGCCACGCTGGCACCTCCAGCTGACAGTGGCTTCCCCCAGGCCCTGGCACTGATCTTCCTGGAGGAGAGCCTTGCTGTGCTGCTGGACTTCAGTGGGTCCCCAAGGAGGGTGTGTGCCCCCTGAACATGTCCCCGCCTTGTGACCAGCCCTGCGGTGACACACCAGGGTAGGCTGATGCCCTCACACTAGTTTCACACACGATGGGGTGATTGATGTCAAGTGCCACCAGAAGACTGTGACCTTGCACCAGCTCCAGTATAAAGCAAGCCCTGGTCTCACCCTGGGCATTGATTTTTCAGGTAGTGTGACATCCCTGTCCCTCGTGCTGCTGAGGGATGAACCCCCATGCTGGCTGTGTTCTCCAGGGGAATATGACATGGTGCCCTCCCTCAGTGTCTTCTTCAGCCTGGTCACAGTGCTGAGCCACAAGAATGGCATCTCTCTTGACACAGGTGGGGAAACTGAGGCAGGGAATAAAAAATATGCCTGGATGTTTCCCTCTCTGGTGCCTTCCCAGCCACAGTCTCCGTACTGGTGCCTGAGGATGGGAGCTGCTTCGCACTGGGGTGAGGACCCACTAGCCCCTCCATGCTCCCCTTCCTTGCAGCGTAAGGCACTTCAGGGACCTCTTTGGATCCAGCTGTTTCACTTTAGTAATTTGCAAGCGGGAGGGGTTCAGGGAGGAACCAGCCCTCCCACCTTGGTATTTATTTGCTAGACCAGTAACCCTAGCTCTCCTGGGGAGCCCTGGCACTCCAGAAGCCCCTGTGGGAGCAGGATTGACGCTCGAGTGATGTGCAGCCCCTTGTGCATCCCTGCTATTCGCAGGGTCTGCGATGTGGATGTGCAGCAATGGGTGAGGAGTTACCCAAGTGTGAGTCCTGCTTGTACCCTGCTGGGACGGGCTTGCTGTGGGTAGCCTGCTCCCTGCTGAGGGGTGTGGGTGCATGAATTGCAGTTGCAAATTCTTCCTGCAGCTGCTTTTTTTTTCCCCCTCCCCTTTTTCACCCTCAAATGCTGTTGCTCCTTCTGGATTAGGGTGATTCGGGGTGCACAGCAGAGCCTGGAGGTCTTGCACTCTCTCAGTGCAGAGATCACCAACTCTCCTCCCTGTGCTAAGCCCTGTGCCTGGCAGAAGCAGACCCTTGAAATATTTGGAGTCCTACACCTGTAATTCCTCCCTTCACCCGTGCTCCTGCCTGCAGCACTGTCCCTTTATCACTCTGTCCCTGTGCAGAGGAGCAGAGACATGAAACTATTGGGGGGAAGAAAAAAAGGCATGCAGAAAAGCGCTGGAGAAAAGCAGAGCAAATTAGGCAGAGCTCTGATCTGCCTGAGTTTGTGCTTGCCAAAAATGCACCATGCATCTTAATTCGCTCTGCTGTTCAGCTCGCACTCACTGCTCTCCTGATGCCATTTCAGCGCTCTGAGCTCAGCCTTTTCAACACTTCAGTCTTCCTCTTTCAGGATTTTTTTTTTTTTTTTTTTGCATGTCTGATTGCAGAATCTGCTGCAGGAGGGAAGGGGGAAGCCAGGGGAGGGAGGACGGGAGCCCCGACCCAGGGCACTCCTGCCTGCGCTTCCCGGCAGCCGGTTGGGTCGCCGTTGCATTTTGGGGGGTGGGGTGTGTGGGGGGGGTGCGTGTGTGTCTTTTCTAGAAAGTCCTTCCTCGGTGTTCTCCAGTCGCTTTTTTTCCCACCCAGCCGTCTGATCTGCCTCTAAAGAAAAAAAAAAAAAATGAAATTGCCGTAATCCACACTGGTTTTTATTTTCTTCCAGTTCAGTTTTTTCCTCTCCGCCCTTGTGTCCGGATTGCGGGGCGGGGGGAGAAAACCCACCCAACCACCAAGCGAAAGGCAGCATCGTCCTCCTCCAAAAGACGAAAAAGAGCCTGAGAAAGCCGGAGCCGAGCCAGAGCCCCTCTGCTCTCCCCCAGCACAAATTTAACCCCAGCTGCAACTTTTGCTGGCGGAGCTGAGCTGAGGCTCCGGCGGTGCTGGGGTGGGTTTTTCCCCTCCCTCCCCTAGATCGGTTTTAAAGAGAGGGGGGTGGGGGGTGGGGAATCCTTTTTATTGCCGAGCCCGTCTCGCTTTGCAAGCCTTCCTTCTCCTCCTCCTCCTCCCCCCTCGCTTTTTGTGCCCGCCGCAGCAGGGCTGGCCAGGGCCGGGGGAGGGAAGCGATGGGAAGGGGAGGTCGCCCCCTCCTCTCCCTCTGTGTGTGTGTATTTTTTTGCAGGTGTGTCAATTTTAATTCTGCCCAGTAGGTGGGACTTGGTGACTTTCGCACCGTTTTTGGTTATTTATTTATTTCCGCGGCTGCCTCCCCAGCCTGCCGTTGCAATCCTCCGGAGCGGCTGCGGGGAGCGGCGGGCTCCGGGCCGGCATGTGTCCCCGCCCGCGGCCGCTGCCCTAGCGGGAATTACAGCCTCTCCGAGCCAGCTGCCAGCATGAGTTCATCTGCTGGAGGATTTTTGCATCTGATCGCTTGAGGTTTTGTTGTGTTGGGTTTTTTTGTTTTTTGGTTTTTTTTTTTCCTCCCTCTGCCTTTGTTTCCTTCCCCCCTTTCCCCCCCTCCCCTCCCTCCATCCCCCCTTTCCTCCTCCTCCTCTTTTTTAGAAGCAGCAATCGGAGATGGATGTCTCTCTTTGCCCTACCAAGTGCACTTTCTGGAGGGTATTTTTGCTCTGGAGCATTTGGGGAGACTATCTGCTTTCGGTGCTGGCTTGCCCTGCTAATTGTCTTTGCAGCAAGACAGACATCAATTGCAAGAAGCCGGATGATGGGAACCTCTTCCCTCTCTTGGAAGGGCAGGATTCAGGCAGCAGCAATGGCAACGCGAGCATCAATATCACGGACATCTCAAGGAACATCACTTCCATGTAAGTGGGGGTTCTCCCGGCGGCAGGGTGCGGGCTGGGCCGCCGGTGCGGGGCTCAGGTGCCCTCGGCGTTGCTGCGCTGCCTGGCACAGCTCAGCCCGGCTTCCCGAGCAAGGGACGCAGAACCGGCTCTTCCCCCATCCCCAAAACAACAACAAAAATAAAAAGCCCAGCAACAGTTTGTCCAAGGCTTAAGAGGAATAAAGTGAAGGAGATGTGATTCCTTAGCAGGAGGGAGCAGCAGGCGAAGATGCTAAAGCTGCTGCTTCCCTTAACTGTTTGCTTCTGCAAGGGGAGGGGGGACGCCACAGCCACGCATAGCCACATATTTAATCAAATTGGGCGAGAAAAGCAAGTTCCGAGCTGCTTGTTCTTTTTTGAGACTTCGGATCCGGTTAGATTGTCATTTTTTTTTTTCATCCCCACAACAGAAAATGCTCCCTTTCCTGCTCTGGCTGAGTGTATCAGGGGATTTGCGGGTTTGCCTTTTTAAGGGGAGGGAAAAAAAAAATAGGACAGTGAGATGTCCCTTAAGTAGCTTATTTAACTCACATTGCTATAATTTTGCAACTCGCCGTGGTGCTGCGATAGGATTTGTGTCTTTACGTCTTGGGGTGGTGGCGGTGGGGAGAAGCATCGGAGCAGGGAGATATTTTTAGTTGAGCACTTTGCGTTTGTTTGCGTGCTTGTTTATCTGGAAAATCAACTTGAAGTTGCATTATCCTTGTTTGGAGAGGCAGTTAGCAAAGCCCATGTTAATCTCATCAGCATGGAGTCGAGAAAGGAATATTTCCTTCTCCCGAATCCATCGTGTGTGTGGAAAGAAAAAAAAAAAAACCACCCACCTCATCTTTTCCAATCTCTGCTCTTTATTTTCCAGTACATTTTTGGGTGAGATGAACTCCGAGCCATTTCATTATTCTAATGCTAATTGAAATGTGAGCATTTAGGGAAATGTAGCCCCCAGAGCAAGTTGGTGGTGGGAGTTGAGCAAAGAAGAGGTGGAATCCTTTATTCTGGCAGTTAAATGCAGCAAGGTTTGCAATGAGTAATGGAGGGTTATTTATTTCTCTTTTTCTTTTTCACCTCGATCGCCCAGTTGCGTGGAGAGGAGTGGGCTTTGCTGGGTCTCTTCCTGAGGCTGTTTTTGGTCACAGTGCGAATGCAGCAGAGCCATGGAGTAATTGCAGTGCCTCTTTCGCAGCTCTGCTTGTCACCTTTGCTGGGTAAAAATGACGGGAGCCGCTTTCCCTGCTTGCTTACAGGTTCATGCGATGCCCAAGCAGGTTTTCAGCAGGTACCACTGACGCTGAGCCCCCAGCCCTGCCTTCACCTTGCCAGCAAACCCAGCAGGAATGGGGAAACTAAAGCAACGCTTCCCTTCATCACTCCGTATTTATCCTGTGTCGCGGTGCTGGAGTGTTTTCTCTGCGGTGCAGGAGGGATGTGGGTGATGCTGGGGAAGTCGGAGAAACTCGTGTTTTTCTCCTGTGCTGCTTGTTTGTTGTGGTTTGGTTTTAACCCTTTGGTGGGCAGGGAGCAGCAGGAAAGGCTGTGAAGGGTTTGGGAGCTGCCAGCGTGAGTGAGCGTGCGTTGTCAGATGCACACATGCATCGGAACTGCTGCGAGAGGTAGTATTACATGGGTCCTTTGTGCCCAGGAAATGTCTTTACTGCTTTGAAATTGAAAAATACTGATAAGCAGTTCTGTAAAAATGAGAGGGGAAAAAAAAAAAGAAAAAAATGGACAACTCCAGAAACAGATGTTGGGTATTTTTTTTTTTTTTTTTTTTGGAGAGGAGCTTCTCTTAAGTTGGGGAAGGAGGAGAAGGTGCCAGTTATGCTGGAATTTGTATGCATCTCTGCTCCACGCTGAGGAAAGCACGTTCCCTTACCCCTTGAGTCTCTGCCGGCCCCACGTCTCCCTTCTTGGGCTTGGGGTGGCTGAGACACAGGGCTGGAGTGAACCCCAAAATGCAGTGAGGGTCTCAGACTGAGCATGAGTGAAAACTTTTCCCAGGGGTCTGTGCTTACTGGGAGATGAGTAGTGATTTGTAGGGGATGCTTATGGGAGCAGAGGGATGGTTTAAGTGGTGGAGCTGCTTCCTAGCAAAGGAGTCACTGCTGGGAGCCAGATTTGAACCCATGTTTGTGCTCTTTCATGGGAGGCACCAGGTCCTGCACCCTTCCAGGCTGCTGCCAGGCCTGTCCTTGCCAACCTCCACATTATGGGAGCTAGGGCGAGGGGTGCATCACAGCCAGCCTGGTCATCGCTGAATCACTCCAGGCATATGGGTCTGATTCAGCTGGGCACCAAATGGCACTTCCCCCTTCTTGCCATGCTCACTGAGGGCTTGGCTTCATTAGGCAGCTTGCCTTGTTTGTGGGCAGTGAGTGGGCAAAAGCACCTTCTCCCACCGGGCTGGGAGGTGAACAGGAGAGGCTTAGCCCTGTCCTTGGCTCTGGGGGATGCGATGCTCTAGCCAGGCCCTCCCTGCAGGCCCTGGGGAAGGTGGTAGTCTCTGCTCCATCCTGCTGCTGGTGAAAAGGCAGATGGGATGTGGAGTGGTGAAACCACCCTGGGGCCAAGCAGGGCCTTACTCATGTCCAAAGGACAAGCTCAGCTTTGCAATCAAAGCTTGGGTGGTGCTGACAAAAGGCTGCCAGGGCCCATTCGGAGGTCTAGAGAAAGAAAACAGTGTGAGCTGGCTTGAAGGGCTCCTTCATCTTACCCCCTTGAGCCAGCGCAGAGGCCCCTCCATGCCAGCCCACTCCACCCAGGCATGTCCTCCCAGTGTTGGGGTCCAAGCCATCAGGAGCTTTGGGTTGTTTCACATCTCAGCAGCTGATAAGACCCCCAAAGCAAGGATGACAGGAGACATCCAGTCTGTAGTGCTGCCCGTGGAGGCAGGCAGGCAGGCCAGCCCTGTGGGTGCCTGCAGTGTGGTACCCCACTATTGAGACTCCCATTGCACCCCTCAAATGAATGGCCTTCTCTCTTATTGCTGCTGCTTCTGGTGTCCCCCTGTCATCCTTTTGGTGAGAGCGGAGCAGCCACAGTCAGGGCTGGGTAGCTCCTGCCTTAGTTGGGCTTGGGGGACTGGTGGCACACAATGTTAGTGCACATCCAGGCAGTGCCAGGATAATGGGGAAGGGCAGGAGGTTTCTGCCTTGATATGGAGGAAGAGGTTGGGCTGGCTGATGTCCAACTGCCCTTTCCCAGCCTGTCCAGAAATGTGTCTGATTTTGGATCACATCCCTGGGGATGTGGCTCTGCACTTAGATCCCTGTGAGAGCTGCCAATAGTCCTGTCTAGCCATGGGGCCAGCTGGGACCCCGGCTGAGATGGCTTCAGTTTGGAGTTGTGCTGCTGGACTTGCCCCTCCCTGTTTGGGGAGAGGATGACCATGGGCTGGGGTATGTTCATGCTATCATTTTTCTTTCTGCAGCTGGGTGGATTTTGCTGTGTCCCCAGCCCGGTGTGACTTGTGAATATGCTCAAATTTCCCCTAACCCTGGCTCACCCCTGCGGTGTGGGGTTCCATCCATTGCAAGAATTCCCTAAAAAGACCAGATGCACAGGGAGAACTTTGGTCCTGGGGGTCTTGCGGCACAAACCCCCATCTGCCCCTGTGTACCGAGCAGCTGGGGTGTTTGCTGCTCTGGGTCCTCTTCCCATGGTTCCGTGGGGGTCTGGCTGGTGCACAGGGTGGCTGGGCTTGCCTGTGCCGCTGCGTATCGGGGTGATGGTGGGCACCACGTGCCAGAGGCAGGCCGGGGAGTTTCCCTTCTGGCAGCGTGGGCAGCGCCTGCGTGCACTGACACAGCGCGTGGGGAAGGATGGACGGAGGAGTTTGCCATCTGGGCCTCCCTACTTCTCAGCTGTTGCTATGGCACTGCAGAGATGCTGCCAGTTAGGTGGCGGTGGCCTGTGTTTGTGACCCCTGGGCTCCATTGAGATGTCCCCAGTATAAGCCTTGCTCCCTTCCCAGTCTCACCAAGGGAGAATGGGCTTTCTTATGGTAAAATACCCTTGATGGGTGGATTTGCAGAGTTTATCTGTGCAGCTTGTAGCTGCCTTCAACAAGGTGAGATGGATTCAGAGCAGCCTAAGAGAAGGCATGTCATCACGGAGCACCATGGGATGCAGGATTTGGGGTATCACTTGCAGGGCCAAGAGGAAGCATCTTACCCCCCACGTGGACAAGAAGAGCAGCCCCATTTTTTCCTACTGGGCTGTCCCACCAGCTCACGGCAGCATCCGCTCCATCCCGTGGGCCTGGCTGGGGGTGGGAGAGCCGCGTCAGAGCCGGGTGCTGTGCGGGGTGAGCGGCAGCGCAGCCCCCACTCGCTGCGAGGGAGTTGGGAGCACGTGGTGTGGGGGAGAACGAGGAGGTGCTCAGAGCTGCAGCACTCCTTCGCTGCTGGCACAGGGAGTGCTGAGGCACTGGGGATGCCCATGTGCACCTGCATCTGGGAAGGACGGAAGAAAGAAAGGGCAGGCATCTTTCTTGGAAGGGCTGGAGGGAGCAGAACTTGCTTTTGTGGCCCAAACAGCTGGGAAAGGGGCTCCTGTAATCCTCAAGTTGGCGATTGCTCTACTTGAGACAACAGGGTACAAACTTGTCCCCCTCTGTGAATCAGAGCCACAGCATGCCCAGTGTGCCTCATGTGCTGCTGCTCTCCAAACATGAAGGGCTCTGCGTTCCCAAAGCCTCCCATCCCATCATTCCTCCCATCTCCCTGTCCTGGAGGCTTTGGCTGCTGCAGAGACTATTCAAAATGTCCCTAATTCAGTCCAGCTTTGTTTTGCAGGGTTCTTGGTTATACAGAGCAGCTCTCCCAAAGGGTGTTAGGATGGGGGGTGTAGTGCAGCATGAGGGTATAGAGATGTTTGGGGCTAGGAGGGGGGCTGAGATGTAGTCTTGATGCTCTAGAGGTGCTTTAAGCTGAGAGCATTGGTCCTGACTGTCCCCATATTGTCCCTCTTGCATCAGGCGATTGGGTTCCTGGGGGGTCCACTGTGCACCAAAGCAACTAAACTTGCACTGGGGGCACCCAGGGCTGGGTGCATCCCCTGGGCTGGCTGCTGGCTCCTTGCCCTGCTCTTATGGCCTTTCTCCCTGCTGACCAGGCCTGGAGGGGGACGCTTTCTGGCACAGGTGCTGTCTGGAACCTCCAGTACTTTTGAGCCCTCCAGGCTATGCACAAAGGCAGAGCAGAAGGATCTGGCGTAGATGGGCTATAAAAGGTAGTTTTTGGAGGAGTCAGCTATCAGGGCCAGGGCTCAGCTCAGCTTTCCCAGCCGTCTCTGCTGAGCTAATGTTGAGCACAGGACATCAGGCACCAAGGGTTACAGCCCTGCTTTGTCTGGGCAATGGGATTCCTGCTGGGTTGAGTCACCTGCCTTTTCGTGCTGCAGTCTGATTCATGCTAGTGCCTGATCCCACAGGGTGCCCAAGTGCTTCCCAACCATGTCTGCATTGCCCGGCTCTGCTGATGGCCCACAGCAGGTTTTTCTTTGGGGTAGAGACAATTTTGGTGCCTGCCAGGACTTCCCAGAGCAGAACATGATGCTGGAGCTGCTCAGACAGGAGGAGCTGGTGACCCAGATGGTTTCAGGTGCATGTGACAACTCCCCAACCCTCATCTCCTGCAGGGTTTTGGGAAGTCTAAGTCAACTCTCTGCTAGGTTGTCTCCCTGGGCTTGGAGAGGTGAGATGGGGATGCTTTGGGTCTAGGACACGTATTTCAGAGGGGGAAGAAACTGAGAAAGGACCTGCCTTAGGGGCTTAGATGTGTTGCCTCTGGCTAGGGGCTTTTGTAAAGCTCAGTTAGAGCTCTCTGGGCCTGCTCTACTCCATCAGCTCACTGTCATGGGTGTCACACCTTCATGTGCTTTGTCATGAGGCTGCTTGTGGTTTCCCAAAGGCCTGTGACCATCCGTGCACTCAGCAGTGCTGGGGTCTTTCAGTGAACCCCTCAAACAAGCCAGAGAATGTCTGATGGGATCACCCTTGGAGAGCCCTCCAGGTAGGTCGTGCTCAGCCATGCTGTCCAGTGCTACCCTGGCATGCTCGCTTGTCCTGCTCAATGCAGTGCCCATGTTAGGTGTTGCTCAAGGGTTTATGGTTGGATTTGGTGCATCCCATTCGAGAGGAGCTGCAGTCAGGTGGAGAGTGAACCAACCAGAGCCTGCCAGGCTTCCAGAAGTGAGTGTTAATGTAATTCGGAGTATTATTCACTGGGCACTGCACAACAGCGGTAATTTTGAGCTTTGGGTTTCCTGCAGCAGTGGTTTTGGCAGGTTGCGTAGGTGCTTTCTAAGCGGGTGTTTTATAGTAGCATGTGGGTCCTGGTCTCCCCAAAATTCTTTTGGTCTCCCATCTGCACCAAGGGATGCAGAGCAAAACCCCACTGAGGTGGTGCTTAAGAGGCTGCAGTTTGTTTATGGTGATTGGATATTATAGAATCATAGAATGCTTTGGGATGGAAGGGACCCTCAAAGGTCAACTAGTCCAACACCTAGTGAGCAAGGAACATCTTCAAGTAGATCAGGTTGCTCAGAGCCCCATCCAACCTGACCTTGAATATTTTCAGGATTGGGGCTTCTACCACTTCTCTGGGCAACCTGTGCCAGTGTCTCACCACCCTCATTGGAAAACATATTTTCCTTATACCTAGTCTGAATATCCCTCTTAGTTTAAACCCATCAGTCTTGTTCTGTTGCTAAAAAGTCTGTCCCCATCTTTCTTACAGGCTCCTTTAAGTACTGGAAGGATGTAATAAGGTCTCCCTGGAGCTTCTCTTCTCCAGGCTGAACTCTCTCAGCTTTTCAGAGCAGTGGTGCTCCAGCTCTCTGTCCATTTTTGTGGCCTCCTCTGGCCCTGCTCCAACAGGTCCATGTCGTTCTTGTGCTGAGGACCCCAGAGCTGGACCCAGCGCTGCAGGGGAGGGAGGAGGGGTGTCTCATGAAAGTGGAGGGACAGGACCCCCTCTCTCGACCTGCTGACCTCGCTGCTGGGGATGCAGCCCAGGATGCTGCAGGCACTTTGTGCCCCACACGAAGAGGTGGGAAGCAGCAGTCCCGGTTGCTGCAGGCTGTGCTCCAGATCCCGGAGGACTGTGCCCCGGGACTAGTGCCCCTGTTCATCTCCCAGCATCTTGAGGCCGCTCCAGACAGAGGCCGTTTGTGCGGCAGCGCTTCCAAACGAGCAGCTCCGCGGTTGTGCCGTAACCCCCAAGCAAACCTGCCGTGTGCCCTCCCGGGGCAGCCGGCGCCCGGCTCAGCCCCGGCCCGTCCCTCCTCTCACCGCTGGAGGCAGGCTGTGCCGCTAGAGGGCAAGCGGCAGCGGCTGACGGCCCGCGGAGCCGTGAGGCGGCCGGAGCCGGTGGCTCCGGGGGCAGCGCGGGGTGCGGGAGCGGCGGGGGGCTGCGGAGCTGAGCGGTCAAGTCGCCGCTTGCCGTCACGGTGATGGATGCTGTGGGAGAGGAGCCTGTGCTCTGGGGTGTCCGTGCTGCCATACCTGTCTGGGGCTTCCACCTGCTTCCTAGCGCAGCATCCCGGTGCCGGAGTGGGCACCCCGTTGCCTGGGTCCCTGGGTGGGATCCCAGATGGTCCCCTGGGGTCGGGCTGGGTGCTGGGTCGTGGCTTTCTCCTCTGTACCGCTGCAAGTGGTCTGCGCACCCCCGTGGACCGGTAGCTCTTACACCAGTCAGTGCCACAAGTGATACGGCACCAGCTCGTTGTTGTTGAGGTGATGTGCAGCTTTTTAACCCAGCCGGGGTGGGTGCTGTGGGGAGGTGTTTCTGGGCTGTTTGAGGTGCCTGAGCGGAGTGGTGTGCTGCCGTCTGCATCTGGCTTGTGGCTGTGCGTGAGCAGCAAGGCTCTGCCCATTTTACTGATGGGGAAACTGAGGCATGGAGCAGCAGTGCAACTGGCCTGCAGGCAGCAGAGCAGGGATGGAGACCCTTCAGCCCAGTGTCAGCCAGGGTTTAAGGAGAGGCCAAGCATGAAGAGGGAATAAGCAAGGCTATAAGGATATAACCAGCTATAAGGGATAATTGGTCCTATTGTATTGAACATCTATGGGAAGTGTCCTCAGGGAAATCCTGGATGTAGAGACAAGAGGACACAGGCTGAGAGCTGTCTCTGGAGGCCTCCAGGGTGGATTTGATGCATTTTGCTTCTCTGATTAACCCTCTGCTGCAGAGAGTGCATGTAGGTTGGAGGGCTGAAGAGGCCACATTACCCTTCTCCGGGGGGAGAGGCTCAGAAGAACCTGGTGCAAGATGGGGAAAAGGGCTGGGGGTGGTAGGAAGCTGTTTTTGACCCTGCAGCATACATCATGTGCAGCTCCTGAGGGATATCTTGTTCCCCTGGTGGCTGACCCGAAGATGGGCTGGCTATTTCCCTGCTGCAATTGCCATGTGCTGCCAGCATGGTAGAAGGGCTGTGACACCCAGTGGACCCCATAACACAACAGTGAATGGGTGCCCAGCATCGTGGCATTTGGGTGATGGACGTGGGTTAGAGCAGTGATATCTCCTGGGGCTTGGGCTCCATTTTGTTTGAAGAAAATGAGATTAAAATATCTCTGGACTTTCCTTGAAAGGCTGCACTGGAGTCAGTTCCCAGCTAGCAGAGCTCCCCCACCAGCCCTGCTGTGTGTGCCCTTGTGCATCTCCATCCCACATGTGCCTCCCTGTTTCCAGACCCCACAGGGCTGGGGTTCCCGTCCTGTTGCCCTCTGTGTGAGACCCCCATGCTTGCCTGGAAGAATAGCACCAGGAAAATATGTGCTGTATTTTTAGCTTGTTTTCATGTGACGTAGCAGTTGGGGAGTTGAAGGAGAAGTCAGAACCATGTGTGCAGCCAGCTTTCCTCCAGCTGCCCCCCAACATGCTGGTGTAGGAGATAATGGAGCCTGTTGGTGACTGTCCCCATCCTGTAACCCCCTCCAGCATGTGTCATCACCCCCACCTTCCTCTTCTCCCAGCTTCAATCTGCCTAAATGGAAAGGAAAACTGCTTTTTTTTTTTTTTTTTTATTTAAAACCGAAAGTCCCAGCAGTGGAGCAGGGAGGCCAGGAAGGATTCCCAAGGGAGTGTGATGGTGTGATAGCACAGATGGCTGGCTTGAGGTGCTGGTCCTTGACCTGGGTACTTGTTGCAGTGACAGCTAGTGGGCCTTGGGATTTCAGGGCTCCAGGGAAGGACACAAGGAGATGCTGAGCCGAGGTGCTCTCCTGCATGCAGTCCCTTTGCTGCAGCCCTCCTATGGCTCAGAGCTGGGCTCAGTTGTGCTGGGGAGGGCACAGGGCACTGGTGCCTTTGCTGGTTGCCCTGTGCTGTCCCTGGGGGCTTAAGAAGTGGGTAGGAGCAGATAGGAACGTGGTGAAGTCCCCATCCTCCTGGATTGTGCAAGGCTGTCCCTTGACTAGCCCTCCCTGAGCTCTCTCCAGGCAGTTCCCACTAGGAAATATTAATGTGGAAATGTTTAAACAGATGCTGGGAATCTGAGTGCTGCTGAGGACCCTGAATGCTCAGGGGTTTGCCAGGATAAGTTAGGAACATGAGTGCTCAGCTGAGCTGCAGCGATGCCAGGCTCTAACTCCTGACCCTGCTGGGACATGAGGCCGTGTGGGGGAGAGCCTGGGTGCCTCCAGCTGCTGACCTTCCTTCTGCTCCTGAAGCGGCGGCATCCCCCCTCCTGTGTTCTCCATGGAAATGCTGTGCAGTGACCTGGGCTGGGAACCAGGAGTCCTGGCTCTCTGGTCTTTGATCCAGCTGTGCAAATGCTCCCTTGGACCGCCTGCCCTTGTCCTGGACCACAGCCCTCCTCCTGCCTGCTTCTAATCAAGGCAGGCAAGAGCTTGGGCTAGTCTTGGGCATCCCTTGTGTCCATCCTGGTACAGAGGGGATTGCCTCTGGGGAGCTCTGTGACTTGTGTGGATTGAAAGATTTCTCTTCTTCCCCAAACCTCTTGCCTCCAGGACGTGGCTGGGCGCCGCTGGCGCAGTGATGTCCTGGGTTTGGATGTCTCCTGCTTTGCCTGTGCTCTCCCAGCCAAAATATATCCCAGACAAAGCGAGCTGAAAGTCATTGCGTCACTTGGTGGCTGCTGCTGAGCAGCCTGGGGAGCAAGCAAAGTTTAGTGGGACACAGAGTCAAGGATGCTTTGTATTCCTGGCTTCCCAGCCTGTGGCAAGCATCCTTGTCCTCCTGGGGCTCTCCTCGTGCCAGTTCGGAGAATCTGAGTGTTACTGGGGACTATTTCCTAGTTTGAACCTCACATGGGCTTTGGACATATTCATACTGCCAGCCACATCGCGGGCTCTCCTAGGCTTTGCACTGGGGAAGGCAGAGTATCACAGAGCTGGGTCAGCATCAGGGCAGCAGGCTGGTGCTCCCTTGACAAGTGTGTGCCCCTCACTTCAGGTTGGGGCAGATGCTGGACAGTGTCTTTGGGAACATCAGAGTTCGGGGAGAGCTTTGGGACCTTCATGGCCACCTGAGCTCAGGGAGCGCATGCAGGGCTCTCATGTGGCACTGGGATGCTGGCTGGGCAGGGAGGGAGCCTGCACAACAGGGAGCTCTGTGGGGCCTGGCATCTGGAGGGTTAACAGCAAGGTGCAAGCTGGAGCGGATTTGGGAGAGGCAGAGCATAATAAGGCCGAAGAGGTGTCAGGTGGGAGAGCTGAGGTGTGGGCACCTAGGGATGTTAGGGTTTGTGGGTGAGGAGGGCAAGTGGTTGCAGTGCTCCTGGTGAGCTACTGCAGCAGTGGATTTGGGCAGAGAGCTGAAGCTGGGATGCTCAGGTGTGAAGCTGTGTGTGTTGGCTGCCCTGGCTCTGGGTGGGGAGAGCTGGGAGGGAGGTGGGTGCCTGTAGCTGGTCCCTGGAGCAGCTCTGGCTGCTTGCGCAATGGTGGGCTGTGGTGATGTGTGTTGGTGCCTGTCTTTGCATCCCCCCAGCACTTTGTGGGTTGACCCTTTGGCCCTCAATGGCACAAGCTCCTCGGTTGCAGCTGATATCCCATCTCAGGGCCTGCTTTGGGCAACCCTGCCTGGAAATCTTCCTCTCTGTGCCTTGCCTTGCCTGCCTTCTCCTCTGGGTCTAATGGCCAAAGTCCCTGATGTCCCCAGCCTGAGCTGTGCCTGGTGTGGCAGATAAGCTCTCCCTTCCAGGAGGGATGGTAGTGGGATCCTTGGGCTTTGCCCCAGGCTTATCCCCAGCTCTGGGCAGCCTGCCCAGCACCCAGCGTGCTGCGGGCTGCCCTGGCCCCAGGGGAAGGATCCCTGCCTTCCAAAAGGCACGGGTAACATAGATTTATTTATTCAGAGACTTAATTAGCATCTTTAAATATTAAATAGTAAACAAACTGCGTCTAGTGGGATCAACATTTATAAACAGGGATTTTTATTTTTCTTCCCCCTCTCTGGGAGGTGCACTTGTGTTTTGAAGTGTTTGGGGAGGAGCAGCTGCGTGTGGGCTCTGGTTAATGGGTGAGGGACTGAACTGACCCACAGTGCTGCAGGTGAAGGAGGGGGAAGAAGACAGGTGAAGGAGCACGAATGGACAAGAGATCTGGGAAAAAAAGAGTCAGGGATGCATGCTTAGAGCGTGGGTGTTGAGGAATTGCAGAGCCAAGTGCTGGATTTAGGTAATTCTCTGCAGGATGTGCCACCCCTCTCCTGTCCAGGCAGGTAGAAGGGGACACACAGATGGAGGTTCCTGCCATGACACAGCTAATTGCAATCAAAAGGTGGTGGTCCTTGCAAGGGGAGGTTTGCAACTGATCTGCATCCTATTATCTCTGCGAACGGAGGTCTGCCTGGTAGTGGATTACACTGGGGGTTATTTATTGGCAAAGCACTGTACAGTTTTAATTTTTCCTTTTTGCTTATTCAGGCTTTAGCTCCAGAGGAAAATAGCCTGGGGTGGCTTTGAAATGGATTCTCTCTGCCCCATTAACTTATTCAGTGAGTTTAATGGGCCTTTTTTTTTTTTCTCTGGGCCTTGAAGCCATCATTAAAAGGCAGAGATTTATAAAAGCAAGGATACTCCTGAGCTTTAGTCAAACTTTGAGGTAGAGGGGTGGGGGCAATGGTCGTGTTGCTGCTTGTGGTTTGGGTGAAGATGTACAGGTCTTTGCTCAGTGAAGTTGTGAAGGGATGCTGCTATCGCGCCTCTCTGGAAGTTTTACCCAAACTAGGTTGCTTGGGATGCTGCCCTGGTTCTGCCCATGTTCCTCTGCTGGGGGGATGCCCTTGAGGAGCTGTGCATCAGCTGGGCTGTGCTGGGACTGAGCTCTCACTGTGAGCAATGGGATGTTGTCTGGGCTCTTGCATGTCGGGATATTGCCCAGTGTGACTCGTAACCCGTCTGCTCTGCAAAGCTGCCATCTCTCTGGGCTGAAAGGGAGGAACTTCTTCTCTGGCTTTGTGTAGGCTGCTCGCAAAGTTATTTTCATCTTGCTTTTGCCATGCCGGGGCTGGGCAGTGCATGAATGCTTTCATGGGTGTTTGTGGTCAATGCTTGGAGCTCTTCCCCTCCCTCCCTCTGCTAGTGGCACCTGGTCCTATTGTACCCCTGTGCTGAGCAATCCAATGCTGCAAGACATCAGGTGTCCCCTTCAAGGATTGCACTTTGTTAAGCATGTGGTCTCCTGGTATCTGGTGCAAAACAGAGTCTCTGGGGAGTGTCTGGAGAACGAGATGGAGATGAAATGTCTGAGTAAATTCCCTCTTTCTTGGGCTCTTCTAGGACCAACCTCTCCACCTGGTCTCTTTCTGGGTAGTAAATGTAGGAGCATGTAAGATGTGAGTTGGCATGTCATCTAGGAGCACCCTCCTGCTGGCATGGTTGAATTTATAGTCCCCAGGCCACGATGTGTTGCAAACATCACTTCTGCATAGGCAGCCCTTGGGCTTGTACCACCGATGGGGAATAGTAGCAGGGAGGGGCTGGGGGCGGCAGGGTTTCCTGACTCACTCCTGAACATCAAGTTGAGCTGGTCCTGGCACCTCCTGGGGTGACAAAGGCCAGCATGGTACCTGTCACACTTTCATGAGTGCTCCACACAGTGTGGTGTGCTCCCACTGGAGGATGTCACAACGTGGTGGAGTGGCAGCCAGAGTCTCAGTGCTGGCACAATTGTTCCTATATAATTCTTTACCTTTCTTACTCCCTGTGCAACCCTTGAGGTTAACCCCTGTGCCCACCCTGGCACCTGCCAGCTCAGGGATGCTGCTAGTACCTCCCAGCCTGGGCTGGGAGGTTTGTGACAGCTGGAGACGCCAACATGCTGCCTGCCACTCCTCGCCTTTGCACCATATGCTCGAGGTGTGTATTCCCTGCCAGTCCTGCTGCAGTTCAGGAGCTGGAGAAAGGTGAGTGGGAGAGAGGAAGGACCTGCTTGCCCAGACTAATGTGATCAGTGAAGCATGTATAGGGCTGACCCCAGACCCTGGCTCCTGCTGGGTGCCAGGAGCAGCTGGAAATTGGGGTTGGAGACTAGGTGATGTCACTTGTGTCTGTGGTGGTGGCCCCAGAGCTGGTGAGGGAGGGGACAGCAGACTGTGACCCCTGCCCCCTTGTCGCCAGCCTGGCAGCCCTGTCCAGGCGAGGTGGTGAGGAGCCTTGGCAGTGGGAGAAATCACCTCATTGCCAGCAGATGGGCTGGATCAGGCCTTGGTGCAAACGGGCTGTGAGGCTTGCCAGGAGGAAGGGCGTCCAGCTCCAGGAGGAGATGTCTGAGGGTTTGCTGTGTGTAGCCTCCCTGGAAGGACTGGCCATGGAGCCTGGTCTTGGAGTGCTGCCTCAGGGTGGTGGCAGGTCAAGGACATGCTGAAATGACCCTGAGGGTCTGTGACCAAGCAGAAACCCCAGCTGCAGTGTACAGCCACGCTGGGGCGGGGAGGGTCTCTGATGCGGGGAGGTTCTCCAATGCTGGCCTGTCTGTGATCTCCAGAGCAAGGAGGAGGCTCGTTGCAAATCCATCTGCTCCTGTGCCCCTCCCTGGGTCACAGCGGTCAGGGGAAGGAGACACTAATTTCGTAATAAACACCCATAAAAAGCACTTCTCCCCTGTCCCCTGCCTCCTCAGTGCTACCTGCTGTGTAAATTGCTGCTGACCCTGTAAATCACCCTCTGGTTCACTCTACCCCCCCTGAACCTGGCCCTCCCCTGTAAATCCTCTGTCCCCATCAGTTTGCTGCTGCCAGCCCCCTTGCTCTGCCTGCGCTGTAAATCCTGAGCCCCCCGAGGCTGGGGTGATGTAGGGAGGGAGGATACAGTGATGGGGTGATGGAGGGCAGCTGCCCTGGGATGGGTTAATCCCTCCCAACAGCTCCCCTGGGAGCTGATTGCCAGCGGGAGCTGGTGGAGGAGGTTCTGCTTGGCTGCCTGCAGGGAAGGTCATCCTCACGCTGGAAGCAGGACAGAGCTGAGCTCTCATCTTCGGGGCTTGGGCTGCAGCCAGCTGGGTGCAATCCAGAGAGTGTTGGTGGAGCCTGTGCCTGACCACAGGCACCCCAGCCCTTGGGAGGGCTCCTGGAGAGGGCTGCTCCCCCAGGACGTGTTTCTGAGATATAAAATAGCCAAAGAGATTTAGCCCTTCAGTGCTCAGGGTCATGCCATCGCCTCGCTTCACTGTGCCCAAATCTGAGCTCCCTTCAGCGATGTGAGCTCTGAAGGAGTTGTGGGCAGCAGAGGTCCCTTGTGGTATTGGAGGACTATCACCTGAGCTTCTGCTGGATGCTGGTGCTCTGTTTCTGAGCCCTGAGCTGCTGGGTTGACCACGCTGTGTTTTTTCCGCTTATGATGATGCCAGGACAGCATTTATGAGCTGAGGCAAGAGGTCTGGCAGAGAGAGGTGTAGGAAGCTGAGCGTGGGCTATCAGTTCAGTGCCATGAGCTGTGTTGTCTGTGACTCTGGCCTCACTGCTCAGCCTGGGCGCACTGGGTTGTGCCGGAGTGTGCCAAAGAAGGTGTTTGTGTCTTCATGGGAAAAGCTGTGGCTAGAGCTGATGGCTTGGTCTGTGTGGGTGGCTCAACCTCAACCCGGGCTTGTAGTGCTGCTGCTTTGCGGTGGCTCGATGGGGTGTCCTGAGGGTGCACATGTACCTGTAACCCAGACGGGGTGGGTTTTGGTGGGTGAAATACTGAGCCTTTCTGTGTCCAAGAACTTTGTGAGCAGAAACTGATTATGCTCCCACAGAGCAGCCTTTTTCCTCCTAATGAACAGGAGTAAGGATTACCCTGAAAGCCATGGGCAGCTCTGCCCCACTCCCACAGAGGTCAGTGGAGCACGCAGCAGAAGATGCATGGTCAGAGTCAGGATAGGATCACCGCAGTGTTTTGGGATGGTGCTGTCTGCAAAGCGGCTGTATGCACACAGGGTTTAGACTTCTGCTTGGCTCCCTGTGGAGGAAAATGCTGCAGATCTGAGGGCCTTGTGATGTGGCTTTCCAGATGCCCCAAGTCCCCAAGGTATAAGTGGGAGGCTGGGGTGCCAGCCTTGGGCAGGAGAGAGCACCCTGTCCTGACCTCTCTCTGCAAGCCCCAAGCCTGGAGCAGCTCCTCAACCGCCTGAGTGGTTCAGGGTTTGTAGATGTGCTGGCCCTGACCCACCATGGACTGTGTGTGTCCTCTGGAAAGGCACTGGCTGGTGTCATTTGTGGCTCAGTTCTGCATGATTGCCTGGAGGGTGGTTGCCAGATTTGCAAGAAAAATGAGGTGATGCTCCGGGATGGCTAATTCAAGCATTAATATTAACTGCTCACAGTGCTGGCCGTGCTCTGCAAGGACCTGGACTTGACCGGGCTGGGTGTTTCCTTTAGACCATTCTCTTGCTGCCAAACATCTTTTTTTTTTTTTTTTTTCTTATTCTGGATTAGTTTTTCTTCTGTATCTTGTGTTTGGGGCCAGTTGTTTATTAACACTATGATAGCGCTGTGCTCTGGCTTTGGGAGGAGGACAGAGGAGATGTGTGCGGCGGCAGCACAGGGATGCTGACAGCAGTGGAGAAGGCAGGGGGCAGCGGAGGAGAGCAGAGGCAGATTTTCAAAATCCATATAAATAGCAAAAATAAATTTCCAACAAACGCTTCCAGTCCTGCAGTATTAAGAAAGTGAAGCACTAGAGGATAAGGAAAGCATGAGCAATAACAGCAGGGATTTAGAAAGAATAAATCTTGCCAGACAAACCTGATTGCTTTTTCTTTTTGATGGAATCACAAAATTAGTGGCTGAGCAGAACGTGGAAATCCTAATATATTTGGATTTAGCAAAGCATTTGATATAGTGTCTCGCCAAATCTTACTCTAAAAATTAGTTCAGTTTGCCTTGGATATGACGCTGCCAAATGGACTGAAAACTGGCTTAGGGCCCTAAACAAATACCGATGGACTGTGTTTGGGGAGCAGGGGAGCTGTGGGAGCAGAGCTATGAACTGGCTTTTGTCACTAAAAAAACCCAAAACCAACAGAACCCCCCCCACAAAATAATAATAATTAAAAAAACCAGGAATGTGGCCTCAGTTTGAAGCACCTTGTTACAGGAATATTAACGAACTGGAGAGAGTTCAGAGGCCAGCAAGGGAAAAAAACCCATCAGAGGGGTCAGATTGCCCTTGGAGGGAGTCGGGGGGCTAAGTCCCAGGGCTGGAGGCATTTTGAGGAGGAGCAGGTGGTGGCCTGTGGGGCCGGGATGAATATTTGGGCTGTTGTTGGGACCTGGCAACGAGCACCTCAGTGCCTTCGCCCCCGCAAAGCGGAGAATCGCTAAGCTGCCCATTTCACGGCCCTTTCCAGATATTATCGAATAAGCAGGGGAAAATATTCACCGTGACTGTCAGAAAGAACATCCCTGACCGAGGGAGCTGCGCACGTTTCCTCGGGGAAAGTCTTGAGTCTCAGAGCAAGCACAAGGAGATGGTCCTGGATGGTTTGAATCAGCAGCTGGAAATGTTCTTGCGTTGTGGACTTGGGTGGGAAGCTGAGAGGTGGTTGTATCTGCCTTGAGGTGCTGCCTCCTGCAATGTCTATCTGTGCTTCATAGGCATTTATTTATGGAAAAATAAAGGAAAAGGCTAGGACACTGCTGGTGGCAGCTGGAGGGCAGATGTGTCTCCGAGGGCGGATGGCTGAGTCCCTGTGCCTTTAAAGGCTTGTGGAGAGGTGGTGGCCCTCTTGTCACCTTGCAGAGGTAGGATAGGATAGCTTGATGCCCTTCACAGGGTTTTATATGAGAAGTTGAGCCCTTCCATAGAAGTTGGGAAGGTTGAGGTCTTCCAGCAAGTTCATCCATGAAGATGTCTGTCTGTGCTGCATGCTGAGCTCTTGGAGTCCTTCAGCATTTTTTGGGGGGCCTGGAAATGATGCTGAGTGTGTGAAGGCTCTTGACATAACTGTGATGTTCCGTCAAGGCAAGAAAATGTGTATGTCCATCAGCGATGGCTCTTTCAGATCAGTTGGGTGCTACCAGGTGTGTTGCCCACCACTGCCAGTGGGGTGGGTTGGTTGAACGGGGCCTTTCTGCTTGCCTTGTAAAGCAAATATGTGCCTTTTGATACAAATGCATCAAAGCTTCCAGTACAGAAATGGCATATTGCTAATAGGGACGTTGCTTTACGTAGGGAGCAGCTACCCTGCACTGGAGAGCCAGTGTGGTGGGGCAGGAGGTAGCTGGGCTGAACCAGAGTTAGGGAGAAAGCCATAGTGCGGAGCTGGGAAGGACTCCTAGAAGATGGGGTGTCCTTGTGTTGGTGTCCTGATCTCCCTGGGGGACCACAGGGTTTCTTCACTCCACACAAGGTCCTTCAAGTGGTTCCCCGCTTTGCACTGGTTCCTGTCCAAGGCTGAGCCTGCTGCTGGGGCGGTGGGACGGGGCTGAACTAGGCAAGATTCGGGAGGTATTTTTAGCTGTTCTAATTGTGGCAAATAAATGCCATTCTTACTTGTTGGGATTGAGCTACAGCTAAATCACAACTAGTTCTAATGATGATAATTACCGGATTTCAATATTTATAGAAACGGGTGCTTCCTTCGTATCGGCGGCTGCCACTGTGCTCTCACCTTCACAGATCGAAACCTTGGCTCATTATCGCTGCAGCTATTTATTTACTTGCACATTTTTAACCCACAGATGGCAATGTAAGAGAGATCTGAAATGATCTGGGCCTGCCAGGGGTGTGGTAGTCTTTGGGCAGAATGGGATGAATAGGGAAGCATCTCCTAAGGACCTGCTGGTTGGAGTCTTGCTTTTTGAGCATCCTTTGAGAGAGGTTCTCAGGTTTGCAGGCTTGCCTGTGTCTGCCAGGGCTTAGCCCCCAAAGGGTGGAGGTGGCTGTGCATATTTTTGCATGCATTAGCACGGTGGATGGCTGCCTCTGATTGCTGTGTGCACCAAAACACGCACATGCTGTAACTGGGACAGAGCTGAAAGGTGAGGCGACACAAATGGCTCGAGTCCTGTAACACTGGACCTGGAAGAGCTTGTGAAAGGGGTCTGGGATATTCCTGCCTGTGGGAGCAGCTTCTGGATATCTTGATTTAGCAGCATCTCTCTCCAGCCTGGCTCTGCGGAAGGATGGGCTCCTTTTGGAGCGTGTGGGTGCAGAGCCACGTGTGTGTGTGACACCTGTGCCCATCCCTCAAGTCTGGGATGGAGGTGCAGACCCCCCTGGGCTGTATCAAACAAGCCCCGTCGGGTTGATTGCAGCCTCTGGATCCTCACTGGCATCTGGACCCGTGTACCCATCGGGTCTGACGCTCTCTCCTTGTGCAAGGTGTAGAAAAGATTCACTTATTCAATTTGCTATCTCTCCAGTGCCACATAAGCTGTATTGATAAATTAATCTTATATTGTTGTGACTAAACAGCCCTGCAATTTTTTACACTGTGCAGTCTAATCTGTCTTGACAGCTGTATCATTAGTTTATATTTGTTGTAATCTCATTCGCTGCGTTGGCTGTGGGAGTTTTTCTTTGAAGCACTGTGCTGATACGCAGGCGATGGGCGCAGCCGGCAGCTCTCTGCTGGGTGCGTTGGGGTGCTGTGGGGTGCAGCTAGGGTGCACCCAGGCAGCCACCTGGGTGCCCTCCCCAGGAGCCAGCCCTGAAATTCTGCTCTGCTGCCTGGTAGCAGCATCCCCAGGTCTGACCTCGCCTCACCAATACATCCCTGCTGCTGAAGTTTTGATGAGGACCACCACATTGGCGTAAAGATGGTGAAAAGGTGGATGTTGGGAGATTTGCATCTTAAGGCGTTCTGAAAGGTTTGCTATATGATGAGGGATAAGTTGTTTTCTTGATCTGTGCTTCAGTTTTCTGTGGTGTGGGATGGTTCCTGCTCTATTGCTGAGGTCACCTTTTGGTCACCGGGAACAAACGGACTGCGGGAGCTTGCAGTGCACAGCCTGTCACCCAGGCCTGTGGAGATGTTGCATGAGGGACAGTGCTGGCATAGTGTCATGAGATGGAGGTGGCAGTGTCACAGAGTCACAGGCAGCTGGCTGCTCCCGTGGCTTGAGTCTGGGTTTGCTGTCTGTGGTCCAAGCGGAGCTGATCCGGACCTCTCTGTTGCTTTTGTAGAGAGTTGTTTCACTTTGCAGGCAGCTTTTCATGCAACTTCTTGCAATAACAGCTCCCCAAAACTGTGGAGGAGAATGTTTTGGGCTGGTGCAATGAGATTTCTGCCAGCAGGGAGCAAGAGAGACTGTGTTCCTCAGGTATGGGACAAAACAGTGGGGGTGGGAAGCATTTTGGCTGCTACTTTATGCTTTAGGTCTTGAACTTGTTAAATCTGGATGGGAATGGACAGTGGCTGAAGTGCAGGCTCCTGTTTGCAGCATCTGACCAAGCCTGGATGGCTCAGTAACAGTTCGAGGCCATTCTTCTCTCTTGAGTGCCTCCTCTTGGGGGAAAGTGTTGGGGATCTGGCAAGACTGAAGATGCAGATGGCTTCCGAGGTGGATGTGCCCCTTGCAGTTTGGTGATGCAAATTGTTATTTAGACTTCGATTAGGGTGGTGCACCTGAAAGGACTGGTAGGGTCCAGCAATGCTCTGTGCTGTGCTCAGGTCCACCCTGGCACCAGTAATGTGTCAGTCCAGTGGATGTGCTACAGTGCCTTATGGTGTCGTGGTGGTGCTGCCCATATGCTTCCCCCATTGCAGGCAGGACTGAGAGCAGAGGGTGGGATGTGCTGTGTGACAGTCCTGGCAGCTTTGTGTAGGGCTGGTGGGGGAGGATGGTGAAGCTTGGTGAGATCTGCATGGTGGCATCAGCATTTGGTGTAAGAAAATCTCTGCTCCACTAGGCAAATGCTTGGGGAAACATCTGCAGCCTGCTTATTGCCAAGCATGCAATGATGCTGTGAAAAGAGTTTCATATGTAGTGGTCCACAATGAGTGCTGACAAGGGTTTGGTGGTGTGGCTGTCCACCACAGAGTGCAGAAGCTTATTGCTTGGTACCAGGTTGCAATAGGGTTAAACTGTCATTTGTGAAGTGATCTCAGGCTGAGGATGGATGGGGACAGTTCTTGGCAGAGACCTGCATTTGTATCCTGCAGCTGGGAGAGCCTCCCGCTGTCATTGCTAGTGGGGCTGCCGTTTGTCATGGGCTGCAGCTGGTGATAAGGTGACGGGCACCAGCAGGTTGACTACAACTACTCAGCATGGCTGGAGACAGAAGGCGTCCACCCTGTTGGTAGGGGCAGCACATCCTCCCTCTTTCTCAGCCAGGTGTGGTGATGGAGATGGGGGTCCCTAGTGGTTACCCTAAACCCAGGGTTAATAATGAGCGCATTACCTCTGCCAGCATGGCAGTAGCACCTCCATGTGCACTGAGCAGGCTGGCTGGCTCTCTCCTCCCATGGAAAAGATATATTTCCCTCTTCATTGATCTCTGGAGGCTGGGGACCTTGCTCCAAGCTCTAGTGGTAAAGAATTCCCACAGTGAGTGAAGTGGCTCCATTGGGGCACATAGCAACTGCCCAACATGCTCTTTGCTGGATGGGAAAGATTCTTGCTCTGCCCTCCAGCCCTCTTCACAGCTCTTGACAGTTACTGTTCACATCCTGCTTACTTATCAGCTTCATATCAGAGGTGGCAGTACAGAGAGGGCAGAAAAAGCCTCCCTGGAGGGATGCATCAAACCGGTGGCAGGGCCAGTGTCAAAGCTCAGCTCTGCTGCTGCTACCCTTGTCTGTGGCCACCTCCTGCTCATGGCCAGGGTATTGCTGGGGTGGATTGCAGTGCTTTGCTGTTTATTATCCTCTCATCCCTTAGCCAGCGTGAAGATGAGATTGTGGGGGTTTTTTTCTTGGTTTATTCGTGGGTGAATTGCAGGTCCCTGCCCTTGACTCCCAGATGGGTCTTGCTCACCCATCAGTGCCAAGCATTGCTTTAAGCTTGGTGTATCCCCTGTGCAGCTTGTGATAACCTCCAGTGCTGCCAGTTTCTAGGCACTGGTGTCAACTGGGAGTTTTGGCTGGTACTGCTACGCTTCACCCATACAGATGAGACTATTTCCATAGCAACTACAGGATTTTTCAAAGGGGTGATAGGGGAAAGATGTGAAAAACCAAAAACAACCCAGCTGAAAACTGTCATGGGCAGAAGCTGTTGGTCAATGTGTGGGGGCTTCAGGAGATCATGTATTGCCTCTCACCCGGGAGATGTCCCCTAGCACGGTGTATTTGTGTGAGATGTCGTGGCCAGGCAGCCCTGATGCTCTCACCACTTAACATGTGGAAACTGGAACTGGTGCTCACATTATGCTGCTTGGGAGAGCTGGGATGCCCTCATGGGGCAGCCGTGCCAGGGCTTTGGGGCTGGGGAAGGGGCAGGAGTGTGCAGGGCTGTGCTGCGTGGAGGCGGCGTGTGCTGCGGCTCTCCAGGGAACTGTGGGGGATGCTGCAGGTGCTGATGCACAGGGTGATTCCCAAGCTTGTGGCATCGCTGTGCTCGTTGTTGGTGAGGTGATTCCAGTGGTGCTGGAAGCTCTATCAGCTCAGGTGGGAGTCAGGGATGCCTTTCACCTGCCCCTGCTTTCCTGCAGGGCTCAGAGCCCTGGGGGAGGGAGCTGCAGCTTTGGCCCTTGAGCGTCCCAGCACTGCTTTGGCCCTGGGCTCTGCTTTCCCCTCTGGCTTCATCCTGCTTCCTTCTCTGCTTCCTGCTTCACTGGGAGCCAGAGAAAGAGCTAGAAGGGCTGTAAAGGATAATTCTGGGGCAGAAAGCTTTGGGAATGTGATGATGGGCACAAGCCTGGTACAGAGACCCCATGTGTGCTGTCCCAGAGGCTGAATCTGAGCCTTAGCTTTGCAACAGGAGAGACTGGAGAATGGCTTGTCCCGGTGCTATTGGGGGTATCTGTGCCTTCATGGTGGCTTGGGGTTGGGGCCTGCCAAGTGCGGCTTTGGGTGGGTCTGCTGGCTGCCTGGTCAGCTCCAAGGTGGCTCAGGGGCTGGTGGGCATCCTATAAGCTCAGCGCAAGGCTGGTGTGGGGAGGCTGTGGGTGAGGTCATATTGGTGGGTTGATGCCAACTGTGTAGGTTGGTGACACCTGGTCCCAGCCCTCCTGCTGCAGAGGAGGAGGGAGCATGAAAGCAGCTCTTCTCCATCCCATTGCAATATCCACAGAGGGAGAAGGAGCAGCATGAAGGAGGGCTGTCTCCCACCAGCTGCCGTCCCCAGTAAGCCCCAGCCTGGCACACGGCATGGGCTTTTGGGCCCCAGCTGCTGCAGGCTGCGAGCGAGCCAGCCCGCTCCCTGGAGGGTGGCCCGGGGCTGGTGGCAGACAATATCTGTATTCTTTGTGCAGAATGAACTTCCCTTCACTGAGAACACTCTGGGCTCATGTAGTTTGCCCTGAGGTTGGGCTGGTGCTGGGACCCTCCTCGTTCTCCAGCTTCCTGGGAACAGAAACAAAGTTTGAGTGAATCTTTGGAGAGAAAAGAAAAAAAAAAAAGGCTGATCCAACAACAAAATCTCCCTAAAAGGACTTTGTCCGGTGATCTGCTTTATGGTTTTGAAATTGCTCCATGACCCTAAACAGGACCAAAAAGATGTGTATCCCATTACATACATCTTTAATCCATACTGTGAAGGGCGGGTGCTGTTAGGAGGTTCTCCTTGGATTCCTCGCTCGCTATGTCTCCGCAATTAGGACTCAGCAGGACCTCTGGATCCCTCAAATGCTCCTGCAAGATTTTATACCTGTCAGTGTAACACCAACCTCTTGCTCATTTTCAGGAGCACCAAGCTATCAGGCTCATCATGTTTATGCTCGTGTCTCATACGAGAGGACGTGGCCTTGGGATATGGAGGGGGCACCCGTGGGCTGCCATGGCCCAGCTGGGACTGGATGTCATTGCTTCTCACTGCTGTGGCCTTCTTAAACCTCCATGCAAACCCTCAAGACCCAGTGATGAAGAACAACTTCAAATGGTGTGAGGAGATCCTGCTAGTGATGTGTGGGGATGTCAGCACTGGGTTAATGAGTTCCCACGTGTTGGCCAAGCTGCAGTAGCTCAGGTTGTGTGCTCCTGCCTTGCTCCTGGTGCAAAGTAAAATGTATTTGCATACAAAATCACAGCTCAACAGCAGCAAGGTTGGCTAATTTGAGCTCAAGGGTTTCACCCCACGTTTAGCCCTGGTGAAAGAGGGGACCCATGGGGAGCAAAGGGCAGGGGCTTGGTTGGGGCAGCTGGTTTTGGAATGCTGGCAAGCCCTGGCTGTGAGTGCTGCTCTCTGAGGTGCCAGGCAAGTAGAGGCTTCTCTGTAATTCAGTTATGCCTTTATCTAGAGGAACGACAAACCGAGCTGTGATACAAGGTAGAAACGGTCCCCAGATTTACTGTTTGTATAGCTGGATCAGCTCAAACACAACAACCTGGCTAGCAGCGTCTTCAGCTGTCAGAGTGTCTTCTCCTATAACATTTTTGCAAGGTGCTTTTTTTCATGTTTATGTGAACAAAGTAGAGCGCTGGGAGAGGAGCTTTTAAGGTGTCTGTCCCCTCACTGCTCTCCTTTCTTCCCTTCCCTCCTCCTCCTGCCTGTGTCATGTTTATAGATGTGCTGGTTAGCTTTCCTTTTCAGAGCCAGCTGACTTCCCACAAAATATCTGCTATCCTGGGAAGCCTAGAGCTTCGAGTCATCATGTCTTGATGTGTGTATCTCCTCCGCTCTTGAGTGATGCTTCTGCTCTTACGTGTCTGTAATAAGAGCGAGCTGGTGTGCAGGAAGAGATTCACATGGGGAGGGAAGGGGGAGTTTTTTCCTGGCTTGGGAGAAAGGGACTGAGCCTTTCTTGTGGGTGATGGAGGAGCCCCTCTGTCGCTGCTTGGGGAGGATGGGCAGAGCTGGCTGTGACTTATTTGCATTTCATATACAAGCCTGGGGTGGTCATGACAGTTGGCTCAAAATAAATTCTGTGGAGATCTTGCCCAGTCCTTTGGCTTTACAGAGATGAGCTAGCAGGCTGGGCAGGCAGATCTGCCGTGCCACGGAGGTAACAGGGACCCTGGCAATTCTCCTTGCAGGTTGGAGCTGCTCTGCCTGTGGCTGTCCTGAGCAGAGCGGCTGGGAGCCTGGCCTGCAGCCAGCCCAGCTGGGCATTGCTGCCCGCTTGTTTGAGCTTCATAATCATCTGAGGAGCCAAAACGCTGGAGGATCAAAGTTCAGGCTCCTTGGGAGCCGTTTGGGAAAACAAATGCTTCGTGGGAGCGGGATACGAGTCCAAGAAAGATTGGCTCTCCCCTCCCCTCGCTTGGGCAGTGGCTTTCCTGGTGTTCAGGATGTGTGGGAAAGCTGGGAATGGGATGAGCTGTACTATGGGGACAGTGGAGCTACAGGGGAATGAAGGAGGATAAAGTGGAATGGGGGACTGAGGG
This sequence comes from Bucorvus abyssinicus, assembly GCA_009769605.1. Lineage (NCBI taxonomy): Eukaryota > Metazoa > Chordata > Aves > Bucerotiformes > Bucorvidae > Bucorvus > Bucorvus abyssinicus. Next base: position 14,299,560 of record CM020038.1, read on the forward strand.
AGGGAGCTGCATCTGACCACTGAATAGCCACAACTGTGCAGAAGCAGAGGGACCCTCTGGCACCTGCGGTGTGCAGCTCCGAGCTCTGGTTTCTGTGCTGCTTTCGGGATCCAGGCATGGGGGCAGTGCGAAGGATCTGCCCAAAAAAGTGCAGCTACATTGAAATGCAATTTGAGATGAAGCTGATTTGGATGTAAAAAGCTCCTGAATTTAGACTCCCGTGGAGGCTGTGGTTTTAGAACGCGTGCTTGTGGGTTTGCGCGTGTGGGTGGCAGTGGGCTGGGTCAAGAAAGGTGGCGGGTCTGGATTAAGGACTGCAGCTCTCTCCCACCGTGGAGCTTGAGCAGCCCCATCACCAGCTCTCGTGTCTGCTCTTGCTGGACTCTTGCTCCTACCTCCTCATTCCCAGCGCCGTATATCACAGTAACAGCCAGTTCGTGGGAGATTTTATTTTCTCCTTTTCCTCATCCATTTTCCTGTCTTCAAGCACAGCATGAGGCGCAATGCATGCTTAGAGCTGGCAGCACTCCGCTTTGGGTCCTAGCTGAGCTAATATGGTCTATTAGCCATCATCTTGACCACCACCACGGCTCTGTGCCTTTTGGGAGGGGGTCCTTTCCACCACACACTCTTTAGCACTACTCTGTACCAAGAGTTGTTCCTGCCAAGCTGAACTCTAGTGATCCCATACCTTGAGTACATCTTTTTGTCTTGCTAACGTGCGTAGGCACTGTGCTCTCCAGGAGAGAAACACAGTTGCCTTTGGAGCAGATCTTGGCAGCTCTGTCTGCCTGTATTAATTTATATATATATATTTTAATTTCTGAAAATCTCTGGACCTGTTCGGTAATGGGAGTGCGAGGGAATGTGACCTCCAGTTTGAAGTTGCAGGCAGGGTTTAATAAGGCAGAATATGATAACTGAAGGCGATTTTGACCAGGGTGCTGCTTTCTTTATAAAATACCATTTGATCTTTAAAGACCACAAAACGCTGCACACTGCTGCCTGTCACTGCATATGAAATCCTATGGATAAAAGCATCCTTTTGGCATGGCTGTTGCCTGGGGAGCTGCCTAAAAAATGGGAGCGCTTTTGCTCTCCTGTGCCCTGTGAAGCAAAGGGTGCTCCCTCACCTTGAGGTCTGTGCTTGTAAAACTCCCAGGAGAATTGTTTTTTCCGCCCTCAGACTGCCTTCTCGTCCCAGCCAGCTCCATGGCTGTTTTGGAGATGTGGTATGATCGGACACGTGCGGGTTGATGTTAGTGGTCCTGAGCAGAAGCCTTTGCTCTGTACCCCAGATCACTGTCTAATAGTGGGAATCACCTCTCCAGGCACAGAGGACTGGCTTTGCAGGCTTTCCTGCAGGAGAGTAATGAAAGAAATGCCTTTTTAGGGAAATACCATTTTTGAGTGCCACCCAGAGGAAAAGGGGAGTGAGTTACGGCTGTTGCTGCAGGTAGGGGTGACCTCTCACTCCTGCTGATGCTTCACCGCAACGCGGTTGCATTCGTGTATTTACGTCCATGACTGCAGGACTAAACTGCTTGTCCTGTCTCGTGCTCTCTCACTTCAGCTGGTATCTGAGACTGGGGTCAGATAGTGATAGGCAATAAATAAGAAAGAGGTGGGGAGAGAGCCCGCAGCAGCTGGGAGGTGCTGAGGTGGTGGGCAAGGAGCTGGGGCTGAACCAGAAGCCCAGCCGGTACTAAGAGGAATCCAGGGGCACTGTCCCCCCCAACCCTGCTCCCCTGCAGGGGACCATCTCCTGCAGGAGATGCTGCAGCCTTTGGAAGTTTTCTCCTGAAGCTTTTGCACTGTTGCTTATCTCTGACAAATGAGGTTTCTTCAGCACTGGGATGATTTTGGACACCTAAGTTCTTGCCGGGGACCCCAGGGCTGCTTTCTCCCAGCACTTGCTGAGTAATAGCGATGGGATATTAAGGAGGGTATTTGTTGTGATGGCAGTTGCACTGCTGCCCACAGCACTTCATCAGTTCTACTGTCCCACTTGAACCTACTTCTTCTTTTCTGAAAGCGAGTGACTGGGCATAACTCTTCCTGCACTGGAAGGCCTTGAATGTAGTGTGAGATAACGGGAATGTACTGCTTCCCACGTGCTGCAGCAATCTGTCCGTGCTGGTTCCAGGCAACCCGCTGTCTTCTAGTAATACTGACACATTGCCCCTGGAAGGGATGCTCTTTACTCCATAAGTCACCAGCCAGAGCTGGTGTGGGATGTGGCAGCTGTCCTGGGGTGAGCTGAGGCTTGCAGGGATCGTAGAGGGGAAGCTCATGAACACAAAAACAGGGGGCACAGCGCATCCTGTGCCTGAGAGGGTCTTGTGTCCGCAGGGACAAAAGCAAAGAGGGACGTCCTGCTCATGTTGGCATTGCTGTCTGTTTTTTAAATGCAGGCACTTTCTGTCTGTCCTTTAGGTACAGCTCTTATGGGCACCCTTATGGGTGCCAGGTAGCATCACTTAATTGCAGAGCCTGGAAAAACCCATGTGTTTCAGCAGAGCTTAAAGCTGTTTCTCAGGGTGTCTTCCACAGTAGGGTGTCTTTATATGGCAGTCGTGTTAGTGCAGCTCTAGCGGCTCTTCTGTGCCTAGTGGTTGCTCCCAGCTGGCAGATGCAGTTGGGATGAGTGTGAAGCTTGTCTGGGCTCATCTGAAAGGTGTCCTGCAGGGGATTCCTCTCCCCTGAATGCTTGGTGTCCTGTGAATTGCTCCTGGGTTTCTTCAGAAAGACTGTTGAGACACCACGCTGCAGCGGCTTGCGCATGACTCTATCATTCCCACACCCTCCCCAGCCAGAATATCAGGGGGCTTTTTCCTTTGCCCAGCCTTTCTGGAAGGGCCTGGTTTGGATCATTGGGTTGGATGTGACTGGGACCATGGGATGGGGACTGGGTGCGTCACGTCCTCTGCAGCACCCATGTACCCCTACATGGCCACGGCAAGAGGAGCAGCTCTGCTATTGCAGAGGGGCCTGTGTTGCAGTGGTGAGTTTTATGATCATTACCTTGACGAATCACAATTACACTGTGGAGTTATGCTCATAATTGTTTCTACAAAGCTGGATTTGGTTTCTTTCCACTCTCACCCCCTTTCCCCCCCCCACCCCCCTGACCTCAAATTATGCTTAATGATGCAAAGTTATCAACTGCTGGGTGACTTTTCCATGTGTTTTGGGGAAGGAGAAGCCCACGGCTTAAATGGGGAAAATATTGCCCTCATAAGTCTTTATTTAGCTGCACTTGCCTGTAATGCTCAGTTACCAATTCACTTTTATAACTTCCATATTGAGGAAATCAAGTCCTTCGAGCCTCTGGTTATTAAATGTATGTGATAAGTGCCTTATAATACTGTGAAAGATGGCTGATTCCTTTATGGCTTCCTCAGCCACCTGAGGGACGGGTAAAAGGAGCTGGCAGTTCCCACCACGGCTGTACTTTGCCCTGGGGTGTGGGACCTGCACCAGAGCCACCAGTTTCCCAGCCTCCAGGGCTCCCCATCAACATCTGCAGCATCTCTGCTTGGAGGAGGCAGGTCTTACTGGTCAAGGGTTTTAAGAGGCATCTTCCCTTTATTCCCTCCACAATCAAATTCATGTTTGCATGATCTGGAGCTGGTGTGCCAGGAGGTTTGTTTATAATGATGAACATATCAGGTAATTGAAAGCTAATGCTTCCGTCTGGATCGCAAGGTATAATATGCCTGGATGACAAATCAATTTTCCTGTTGCCCTATAAGAGGGAGGAGTCAAACACTCTGCTTACCTTTCCTATGTACATATGTGTGTGTATGTATATGATCATGTGTGTATCATGGTGCTGCTCATTTGCCAGCATGCAATTTATTCACAGCTCATCATCCAAACATGAGCAGTGGCACTTGCACAGCATGGCTCTAACAGGGACGTGTCATCTGCTCTGGCAGTGAGTGGAGCTGATGGCATTCTGATGAAAAGTTGCTCCCCTCCAGTCTGGGCTAGATATAGATTTAGGTAGCACGTGTGTACACCTGCTATATAATAGTTGGTGCTTATCGCGTGTCTTTTTTAGCTATTGACCGCAGTGCTTGAGAAGCTGAGAGAGATTAGATAAATATTATCCTTGTTGTATGAGGAGGGCAAAGGAAGGCCAGACACATTAAGTAGCCTTGAGCTAATCACTTGGTAAATTGGTATAAGAGGCTGTTTTCCACCTCTGCCTCATGCATGTGGGATGAAATGAGCTTGGCTGTGTTTAAGTCCCAGCAGATATTCTAGTCTCCCTTGCTGTGTTGGCTCTGGGCTGGAAGGGGAGCATATAGAGCTGTACAAGCTTGCTGTGGGTCTCAGTGTGACACCAGCCTGTGTTGTCAAACACCTCCTTGCATAGTGTCCCTCTGGGAATGAAAGGAACCACTGTTTCCTCAGGGTTGGTGGCTACTGGTCCCCTTCTAGCAAGTGGGGCAAGGTCCTGGTATGAGCTGAAACCTAAACCCTGTAACTTCGTGACAATATGGTCAACAAGATTGCTGGTCTCTGTCGCTGTGTGGTGCATGGGTAAAGACATCTGCCACCTTACTGGCTTCACATGGTGCTCTGGGATCTGTGAGTGAGAAGTGATGCTTGTGAGCTGCAGAGCTGGCAAGCAGGGCTTCATGGTTCACAAGTTTGCTATTAACTAACTGGGACTCATCATGCAAACAGTGGAGGGACCATTGGTCTGACTGCAGTGGTCTACAAGGCTTTCAACAAGTTGTAAAGTCATGGCTGTAGGTACATGGACGCTGAGGTATAGTGGAGGGTTGACATCCTAAAGCTAGTTTTTGTCAAGTTAACCCCATATCTTCCTTTGAAAAGGCAACTGATTTCCTCAGCAAGGAGATGACTTTGTGGTGAGAGGTTAATATGATGCTGCATTACATCATAAATGTTTTGTTTTTCTGGAGAAGACACAGTACAATACCAGCTGTTGTAGGTGAAGAGCTGGATAATGGAGAAATGGTGGTGGGAGGTGTTGAAAGACGAGATAACCGCTGAGGTTCCTTGGAGGTGATGTTGGCTCCTGCTTTTGTTGAGAACATTGGCACGAAAGACAGGAGTGTGCTCATGGGCTTTGCTGCTGGCACAGTGCTGGGACTGTGAGAACATAAAGTGGGGTTGAGGATGGCCTAGGGGAAGTGCTGCAGTAGCAAAACCAAGAGAGAGTCTGTAACGCAAAGTCGATGAATGCCAGTGTGGGTGGAATGGAGCTTCTGCTGCCAGCTAGGAAGTCATGTCAGTTGGAAATGACCTGGAGGATAGAAGTGTTCAGTGCAATGCTCGATTACGGGGGGAAAACAAGCCTCCAGGCTGATGGGACTGTGAGAAAGGCCAGCGTGATCTCAGGCTGCAAGTCATGGGTGTTTCCAGTGTAACTGGGGAGTTGCTTGTGCTGTTATACAAGTGATATCTGGAGACTGCTCTGTGGTTTTGGTCACTCTTATTCAAGAAAAAGGGACTTAAATAGGCTGATGAAGAGAATAGCGAGCCATTTTCTATCACAGTGGTCCTTTTTGAATAGATCACCAAGCATGAACACCAGTTGTGCTGGATCTGAAACCAGAAGCAAAATAACTGTGCTACCAGGACTCTGCCTGAGCAATATGTCTGCATCATTTCTGGGACTTGAGTTAGTGTCTCTTCAAGGCACTTGAGACAATTTGCCTTGCACTTCACTGCTTGGTACAGACATGCTGCCTTAGAAGAGCTGGTCTTGTGTACCTCATAAATGATACCTGGGTCTATAAAGGATGGAGAAGGAAATGCTGGGAAAGGAAAAGAGCTGCTTAAGCAAAGACAGTTGTGACACAGGAGAAATCAGGTGTAAAATGCCTGTGGGTGAGAAATGAGAAGAGCAGGGGAGTTCTTATGCAGTGTTTCAATATGAGTTGGGAGGGCAAAGCTGTAGCTACCCCTAAGGTGGAACTTTCACTGGTCTGTAAGAGGCATGGTATAAAGGCAGCTCCACAGTGCAAGGAAACCTACACCAGTAGGACTCTCCAAACAGACAAGAAGTGTGAGAAGGATGCAAGTATTTAAATAAACACCCTCTTCCCTTTATTTACACACCCTCCCCACCTCAAAAAAGGGGTGTGTGTGGAGCAATCTCCTCTGTGTTAGTGATGCATCTCATATGGTCTCGATTAGAAGTTGGAAATGAGTCTAGGTGGATGTGTACATGGCGAGCACATCAGGATTTGTGAAGTATTGGTCCTGAAGCGTTTGCAGAAGAGCATCTTACCTTAGTAATAACTGAGGAATGCCACAGGTATACATATTTAGAGATGTTTGCAGGGAGGAGGGAGTAACCCACTGACTGCAATTCATACCTCAATGCCAGATTGCAGAGACCAGGGCAGGGCTGGGAGTTGTCACATCTGCATTTGGTGGAACCCAGCACCTGTGCTCCTGCCAGGTTAATGAACCGAGGCAGAGGAGGAGGGAAGGTCTCAGTCTTTTGCGATGATTGGGAGGATGTAAGATTTCTAAGGCCGGCAAAACCCTGGAAGGAAAAGGAGGAGATAGTTGAAATACTGAAGGACATGGAGAGGAACTTAAGTTTTAGGGGTGGAGTTTCTTTGCTTGGTTCATTTGTGTTCTGTGCAACCACTGCCAATTTTGCAATCACAGCTTGACTCCTCGAGCTTTCATAATAAGATGCATTTCTGTTTTGTTTTTGAAGTTGATTCAGGCAAACCCAGCCAGCACAAAGTACACTCTTCTTTCCAAAGTAATAGGGAACCAAAGAAAATGGTTTTCCAGGTGTACCTTTTTGTTGCCTGTGAACCAAGGCTGATTTGCCATTTTTAGGAGCGAGGGTGCAACTCTAAGTTGAAAAATCAGAGAAAAAGGGGGAAGAACCATTTCTGGGAATCCCTGAGAAGGGAATTGTCTCTGTAGCTTAAAGGACTCAAAGACCCTTGCTGACCTGTGCTCCTAATTGAAGATGATGCTATTTCCTTGTATTGCACTCTACATGAAGCAGCTGCTGGGCTGGGCATTATCCTACACATAAGTGTGTGTGTGTGTATATGTATTTATTTCCACTGTTGATTCTCTTGTGTCTCACTTTACGGGTGTCCTGTGTCTGTGTTAAATAACATACCAAAGCGTATCTGGCTCAGGAAGCCCATGGGCTTCATTTGGGAGGCTGAAACATAGGTCGTGGAGTTGTATTTATAGTCTAGTGTAATGTCATTTTTTGGGGGGGCTTTGCCATGGGGGATCCCGAAGACCCCTGTACCCCAGTGCTGTGTCATCAGAAAGTCATACATGTCACTGGGAACAAGCTCAAGTCTTCCTGACTCTTCTAGAATGTTGCCCACATGGCTTTGAGTGTCGGGTTAGAAATAACCTTGATTTTTTTTTTTTTTTTTTTTTTTTTTTTTTTAGCAAACACAATCAATAAAACAAGAGCCAATCTGGCCGCCGCCTCCTTCCCAGCTGTGGTTGCTCCATAGCTCCTGGCTCGGGGCTGCTCCATCTCTCCCCGAAGGTCATTGCTTGGATGCTGTATCTTCAGCATGCCCTGGTGGTAAACCCATATCATCCCATTCCTGCTTCTTCCCAAGTTCATTCTTTCTCTTGGAGGATGCTCTCTTCTGGTGTGTAGGAGTTGCTGAGGGGAAAATGTCTTCAGCTTGTGTTTCTCGCCTTGCTCCGTCCTGCAGTCTTGTGGCCCAGGACTGGAACTCTCAGTCCTGCCCTGTCTCAGAAGGGTTTCAGTGAGCCTTTGGATCTCTTGACTGACTCCTCCCAGTCTGTGTTTTGTTCTGCAAGCGTTCGCAGGGGCCTTAGGCGTTGGCAGGGAATACGAAATGGCTTTAATAATGTCCTGTTTCTCATTCTGTCTGGGACACAGGCGATCCAAGCCGATGAGCGGGTCATTGAGGAGGAACCATAACTTTTGCTGTCATGCGGCAGCCGGTTGGGAGCTTATGCTGCGTCCTTACGCTAACCCCTTTGGGTATGCAGAACATTATGGAACATGTGGAAAGCAGTGGTGACTCTTGTGGGTCTCTGCTTTTTTTCGATCCGTGTGGTGAGAGCAGAGAAATATGTTTAGATTTAGTCCAGGCTTTGTATTTTTCTTTCTCGAGCTGGATATTATTTGGGATATGGCTCAAATAGGTCCATATATTTCTGTCATGTTAATTTATCTGTTCTTGTGTAAGCACAAGGCGTAGCGAGTGCTGGAGGAGGAACGTGCAGCTCCTGTGACTGCTCTGGAAGTGGTCAAAGGTCTCTCTTCCGCTTACTCACCCTCTGGACCACCACATGGGTTCCTGCAGCCTTCTTGCCTAGAATCATGGGATGGTTCTCAGTGTTGGCTTATCACCCCAACCCTACATCACTTGGAAATGTTTCCCCTCTCCAGGGCCAAGTCCAAAGCCAACTATTGCATCAGGGCAGATGTGAGCTTGGGTGCACGTGTTCATAAACTTCATAAAGTTAGGCTTCTTTCACATCTTGTCCGAGGGGACCTGCCAGATGGTTTTTTTTTTTTTTTTTCCCCCCTCTCAGTTCACTTTGAGAGAGGACCACCTCCACCTGCTCCCCAGCAAGGACCCTCTTGAAAATGTTTGTTCTTTCTGGTGGGAGAGTGTCTGAGTTTTATCTGGGAGAAAGCCTGAACTGGCCAAGAATTGCCTGGGGGGTGAGGACTGAGCTCCTTCCCTACCATGCGCGGTTGCAGCTTGTTAGCAGAGGCCTGTGGCCACTCTGCTGCCAACATTGCTCCTGCGCTCTTGATAACAGGGGACCTCATTCTCTGGGGCTGTTGATCTGTCACCTTCCTCTGGCTCTAATATTTACTGAATAATGATCCTGCGGTGACAGATCTATTTCTGTTTTTGTTCTCTGTAACATACCTGCCAGAGTGCCTCAGGCAACTGGGGAGTTTATAATAAAGGCATGGTTTCCAAACTAAGTTTGGTGTTCTTCTGCCAGCAGCACATCCAGCCAGCAAAGACTAGAACCGTGTTTTCTATCCTAGTAAGAGACTGAATAAATATATGACTTTTTTTTCCATTTAGGCCCAAAGTTTTTGTTGAGAGGTTTTATTTGCATTCATTCCTTTTGCATGGGCCGTCTTAGTTGTGTCTGTTTTACTGATGCACAGAGCAATGACTTGGGCAAGGATGTTCAGTGGAATGGTTGCACGTTCCACGCTCAAAACTGTTGATGAAACCATGTTATTTGGTTGGACCAAAGCACTGGGGAAGCAGAATAAAAAGCAGCATGAGAAACTACTTGTTTTGGCAGCGTGATGTGTGTACTGTGTGTGTCTCAGGGTGTGGATGCTGAAGACTGAGCAGGCCCAGTCCCCAGATTGCAAGAAGGTTTTGGCTGAAGGAAGGTGGGAAGAGGTGTGGGGCTGGGCAGGAGGGAGTGATGAGCTCTTGCTGTACGCCGTCCACTGCAAGGGCAGAGTGACCATCTGGTTGTGCCACAGCTGAGCCTTGCCTTCTTCTCCACAGACACATAGAGAACTGGAAGAACTTGCAGATGCTGAACGCTGTCGACATGGAGCTGTACACAGGACTCCAGAGGCTGTGAGTATGTCCCGCATGTCAGGGAGGAGAACAGCACTGGGCAGCCCCTTCCAGCAAAGAGCTACAGCTTCCTGCCGCCCACAGTCTCCATGCCATGATGTTTGGAGCCTGGTTAAGCTACTGTCTCTGCTGGATTTTGCTACGAGATGCTGCAAAATGGAGATGAAGTGCTTTTTGGTCTTTGCCAGGTCTGCGAAAAGCTCCTGACAGCTCTGTCAACACACATCAGCCCTGACCTCTCTTCTCCCTCACTGTTCTGGTTCTGGGCTTGTGCATTGTTCTGACTCATTTCAGCCCCACAATGTGAAATTCCAGCTGTCTCCACCGATCCTTCATTGCTGGTCCTCATTTAGTGCAGTTGCCATCATGGGGGTCCTGCATAATAAGGGAATCGCATCTCCCTGTACAATCCTCTGACCACAGGAGAGGTTTACTGTGTGCATCACAGAAGGGAAACTGAGATCCGTGAGACTGAAGGGACTTGCCAGGCACTGGGGAAGCCTGGCCAAGTGAGGATACCACCCAATCTCTTAATTCCCCCTCCTGGAGCTGGGAGCACCCTGGGTGCTGCTGGCATGAGACACACAGTGTTGCTCAGGGTTAACAGGCTCACATGTTTCACTGGGAGCTTTGTATTAGGAACAGTTTGCCCACAGGGTGGAGGAGAGGTTTACATTTGCTGAGCACTTGATAATCAAACCCCAGCAAGCTGTACTTTTAAAACACACACACACCTTGTTAGCAGACTGTTCTCATCTCACCTAAGAAAGCAGCAATGGAGTTGGACATACTTTTGTCTGCAGCAGATACTAATAAATCCTGGTCATAGTGCTGATACAGCTTCTCCAAAACAGGCTGGGAAGAGGATTTCTCCTTCAATGTCCATAACTCCCTATGCAAAATACTCACCTCTCCTTATCTGAGCTGCAAGAAGAGTTTTCTCTTGCATTTGAGGGATGGGAGATGGTCATGCTGGAGGTTAGATTTGCTGTGGTGCTGGGCACTGCTGATTGTGAAGATGGAGGGAGAAGAGAGGAGCAGGAGATGCTCCGGGCCACCGCAGCAATGCTTGGTGGATGTGGGGACAGGGTCTTGCCCGGCAGCTGCTCGGCACTAAGCCTGTGCTGTCACCATATCAGATGAAGGTGAAAAGTCCAATTACCTCTTTGCCTGTAATATAGAGACTGTCTGGGGAGAGATATGCCTCCCAGGATGGGGAGTTGAGGGCTCCCAGTGCACCTTGGGTGCTGAGCATGGGGTTTTAGAGCAGTTGTCACCCTTGACTCCATCGCTGCCCTTCTGCATTTCTTTACAGGACAATCAGGAACTCAGGACTACGAAACATCCAGCCACGCGCCTTTGCCAAGAACCCTCACCTGCGCTACATGTGAGTGCCGGCAGCTCCTGCCCCCTTTGCTCCCTGCGGAAAAACAGTTCCCCAAGTGCCCGTTGGGGAGAGGGAAGGGAAGGGAGAAGGAAAAGTGAAGGTGCAGGGAAATGTGGTGGGCCCCAGTGTGGGGTGGGGTGGGGTGAGACCCTGCTGGGCAGTTGCTGTCTAATAACTGGCTTGGCTTTGATCGCTGCTCTAATGAGCTCTTACTTCATTAGCAGCCTTGTAACAGGCGGTGCCCATTTCCCTTTCTGTGGAGTTTGGGGGGTGGCAGCACTCCCCAGCACACAGCCAGAGCCTGCCCCGCTCATTAGCTCTTAACCAAAGGGTGCTTTTCCGGCACAAATCCTGGGGCACGGTGCTGCCAGCTCTGCTCCTAATTACTGACTTCTTAAAGTGGCATCTGCAGTAGGGACGTTTTGTGCCAGGGAGACTGGAGGCCTGTCATCATGAGACATGGCAGAAATGCCCAGCTGCTGGGGCATCATTAGCCTCCAGGAACAGTCTCCTGGGGAATTCCCCCATCTTTGAGGCCAAGGGCACTGATTTATTTTCTGAATGTGTATTTACTTTTCCCAAGGCGATAAAGGAAAGCCTGAATTTCAAGGTGCTGTGCAAGGGCTTGAAATAGCTCATCAAAGTGACTGTGCCCGAGATCAAACTCCTGCCAGCTCCGGTATAGATATAAAAGGTGAAAAGGGGTTGGTGAGAGACCCCAGCCTTGGGCATGAGGTGGTGGGCTGGATGGAGAGTGTGTGTACCCCTGCTTTTTGGAAACCAGTACTAATGGCTTCTTCCACGAAGAGCAGCTGTAGTGCACACCCGTTTAAGTCTGCAGATGCATGTGGCCATCGATATGGGCATGTTCCCGGTGGAGGGAGATAGATGCGACCTGGGGAGCAGGATGGATTTGTCTTTTGATGTCTGCTCAGAGATGATGTGAACTGAAAAACCCCAAAAGCTTCCCTTTTGGAAAATCAGTTACAGTTGCTAAGTGACGGTGAAGTACTTGCTAAATGGGAGATCTGCAGTACCAAAGAGCGTGAATAGTTAAGGGCAGCAATGAGCCTTTTTGAGTTTAAAGAAGAGTGTATTTTGTCATAATAAACCCTCCTTAATGCTGACCACTGGGATTTTCCTGATTTCTGTGCTTTATTTTGATTTGTAGCGTTTGTTTTGTGTTTTCTGTAGTTGTTTGTCGCTGGGAAGCCTTCTCTCTGAATACCTCTAACAACTGAATTGTTTTTTTTTTGTGGGAGAGGGTTGGTTGTCAATTGTGCAGTTGGTGTTTATGTATCTAGCAAATACAATGAATAACATTTAACTTCTGATGAAATTAGTTTGGATGTTGTAGGAGTTTAAAAGGCCACGTACGCTCGTTTGGAGGCTGGAAGTGTCATTAATGTGTACACATGCAATTGTCGCTTTTTCCAAAACTGTTTGGTTTTGTCTTTTGAGATTACTTTTGAGACTGGAAAAAAAACCCGCATCCATCTTGTGTCAGGAGTTAAAGTTGCTATGTGTTGATGAAATATGTGTTTGTTTACTGCTTGGGCTGTGTAAGATTGATCATGTTCTTAACATCTTTCTTTCCTTGCCTTTTGAAGCTTGAGGCAAGTAAGTATATTACTTGGTTAGTGTTTGCTGGTGGATTTTGATGCTGTCGCTTGGGACCTGTCAGTGTGGATGTTTGCAAGGTGGATGGCCCCCACGGCAGATGCCGGGCACCTGGGGATGGAGACCTGGTGCTTGCAGGGATGGTGGCTACTTCCTGCTCCCCAGAGGCCCTCAGGTCATGGGGCTGCTGCTCCCTTGTAGCCAGCCTACTTTTTCTGGGATGGCTCCAGAGGCTTTGCACAGCCTGACAGGTGCCTGGCGCCAACCGGGGTTCCCTCTGTGGCCATGGCACCATGTGAGCGCATGGAGATTCCTCCTTGGCTGCTGTGCAGCCGCTGACTCCTGGGCGGCTTGGCTCGCTGGAGGCCTGACATTTTCTGCAGCTGCTGCACGTGAGAGCTGGGGGTAAAAGGATTAATGGAAATGTCATTCTGCTGTAAGTCTTGGGCTGCTGTAACTGGGTACAGTAGCTCACAGGAGCGAGGGATACCATCCCAATCCCCTTGCAACAGGGCTGGCTGCAGCTGGATGGGTGTGGGGCTGGGGACCGTGGGATGGTGTGCTTAAGGCATACTGAGTTACTGCTACACCTTACCGCTGCCACTCTGGTTTCCTTCTCCTTTGCTGCCTTTTTGGATAGTTGTAGGTGTTGTTCAGTCAATAAGATGGCAAATGTGTCTAATAAATGACAGAGAGGTTTCACTGCCAGGGAGGGCTGGCACAGGGTGGTGGGGACCCTGGGCTGGACCTTTGCAGGGTGCTACAAGCTGGGTCTGAGCAGCAGGAGGTGTTTTTTCCACATGAAGCATGTGTACAAATTGCGAGGACTCAAAAGCTGGGGTTTCCCCCCCACCCCTTCCTCCCCATCCTGGGTTAAATCCCAGCCTCCTCCTGAAGTGAGTTTTTTCCTCAGTGCCTTTCATCAAGGTTCCCTTCTCTCAGACCAGATAGCTCTGCCTTCTCCCAGCAACTTCTATTTCTGGCCCTTCCTCTGTGTGTGCACTTGTCTTCAGACCCCAGCTGTGCAATCACAAGCAGATCACTTATCCCAGCTCTAATTGCAGGAGCTCAAGTTTGGGGCGGAGGCTGTTGTTTAAGGTAATGGCTCTGGATGAAGTTTGGTTGTTGGGTTTGTTTTTGGGGTTTTTTTTTTCCCCACCCCTCCCCATCACAGAGTCAAGGAGGAAAGGCGAGAAACCCATGAAGGGGATTTTCAGCTGCATGAATGGTAGACCTCAAAGTGCGCCAAAGTGCAACCTGGCAGGGTCATGCCTGTCCTTTAAGGTTTGAAATTAGCTGTATAAATGTAGGGCTTGAGGCCAACCTAATCAGTGGAAGAGCAGTGGGTGAGTGGGAGCCAGAGATGTGGATCTAGAAATAGATTTGCATCACTTTCTTTGAATGGAGAGAGTTAGCACTCCATGGTTTGTTTGACAGCTGGTACTGTGAAGCCTATCACTGCTGCAGAGGCAATTAATCCAATGGGGTTTGCAACGTGGATCTACCTTTTCTGCTGGTAATTGGGTCAAGGCAGTTGATTCCTTCTAGAACCAGTACTGGCTGGATGTTGCATGAGGATAGGTGTGGGTCTGACCTAAACTGGGTATCATCTAGTGTCACTTTGTACCCTCACTGGAGGTCTTTTCTTTGGGCAAAATTGCACTGGTGGGGTCCTGGTCTCATTTCTGTACAGCTTTGACAGCCCTTTGGCTAATACAGAGGTTGTCCTGGAAAGCACCATGCGCTGGATGCAAGGACCAGCAGGTCTAGGCTGTGGAAAACTGAGCCCTTGTAGTCAAGATTTGTGGAAGGCAGCGCTAGCAGGCAATGCAGGTAAATGTAGGAAATGTTTGGTGTTGACAGAAAACCTCAGTCTTTGGCTTAAGGCTGTACAAGAAAACTTTACGATGATATAGATCCTTAAATTTGAAACATATCAACCATCTGAATACGTATTTACTATGTCACTGTGTTTAGCACAGCTTGTTGAGGAAGAAGCCTTACATGCTCTCACTTTCTCTGTCCTTCTCCTAATAACACTGGAATGCTTTGACCAGTTTATTTGAACTTGAGAGAGGATTACAAGTCATGAGGATATCAAGTTCCTACATGCATCATGAAAATAGAGGAGTAGTAGAGAGGTTGTTGTAGTGCCTAAGGGGGAAAAATACAACATTGTCACGTTCCTCATGAGGCACTGGGAAGTCCACAGGAGAGCTCAGCTTCACAGCGCTCCAGGAATGAGCGCACAGCAGAGTACAGGACCTGTTTGCTGCTGGCCAAAGTGTCCAGCCTTCACTGGCTGTGGGACAGTAGAGCTGTGCACGCAGGAGAGCAGGCTCCCAGCAGGTTGTGCCTAGAGTTGGATAAGTTGACATCTGCAGTGCTTGAGTCCCCTTTTACTGGGAAGCAGGTACTTAAGAGACTGCGATTCCCTTTAAATGCTTTCCTGGGCGGCTGCGTGCTCAGCCAGCCAGTCAGTCAGGAGGCGCTGCCTTGTGTTTGCAGAAGGTAATTGTGCACACCTTATTTATTGTGTAGTAAAGAAAACAAATTAAGGCTGTGTAATTATAGAGACAGGCACACTTTTAAATAAGGCTTAAGTAGTCAGATTTCTATTTAGAAAATAAATAATTGCCATTTCTGTCTGCATTCAGAAGCTCATCTTAAACTGTATTGTGGAGGTTTATACATGCTCTAAATTGTTTTGTGGGCTGTCCAAGACACAGCTCATGTCAAAGAGCTCTCTGTCAGCACTGCCTGCCAGAGTAGGGATGGGGTTGACGATCAAGCTTTCTCTTCCAGTCTTCACTCAAGGGTCTTAGACAGAGACCCTGGAGTGCTTTGTGCTGCGCGTAACTGTTTTTTGAGTGTGGTATGGTCAGACCACCTTCTGCTCCACAGGCACTTTTATCTGTGTGATCGTGGCAGTCTTTCTCTCCCTGAAATGAGGATTGGGGAAGATGTCAAAGGTGCTGGCAGGAATGCACAGGGACCTGCTTTGTCTGGTGAAAGACAGAGCTGGCTGAGCTATGGGCTTGTTTTCATAGGCAAGCTTGAACTGTAATTAATCTGGAGCCTCCCAGAACCTCCTCTGTAGGTTGTGTTGTTCTCTGAGGATGGGGTTAGCTTGTGGTGTCCTGGTTGGGTTCATGGCTGTTGTGCGGTATCATATGAACTGGTACCCTGGTATTGGATGTAGTCTGTAGCTTTGACATGGGAATTCCCAGAGATGTGTTACAATTTTAGACTGCATCCCCTGAAAATTGAGGTGGCTGAGGCAGCACAAGGTTGATGAGTTGCTCTCTGCCCTCTTCAGTGCTGTTTCAGGACCGCACTCAAAGTCCTCCAGCAACTGAGGCCCGTGTACTTTCAAAGGGCTGCAGGCAACTGTCTTGCAAGGTTGGCAAGGTTCACCTGCTTTGCTCTGTGTGTCTGGGAGGTTGATCGAGATCTTACAGTAAAGACATAAACAAAATATCAGACGCTGAAATATTGCAAATATAGTGCTGTTCGCTCTTGGTCATGGCTTGAGGGTCATTTTCCCCTGCTTTGTAGTTAATGATCTGTTACCTTGCTCTGAAAGAGCCATTATGTGTGAAGCAGGGTTAAACTCTCTTCTGTTGTCTTCCTGTAACCAACTCCAGGCCTTTGGACTGCCTGCAACCCTCTGCTTCAGTCTGGATGTCCTATTACCCTTCCTCCTCTTCCTTGATGATTTCTCTCTGCTTTTCCTTTCATCACTGCACTGCTGTCATACCTATCCTGGCAGTCTCCTCCTAAACTGTCATGTGTTAATTGCTCTTGATTTCCTGTCCATACTCTCCAGTCAGTGCAGCCTAACAAGTCCGTGTCTATCAGCTGGCGCACAGTATATGACTCTATGTAAGCTCTTAGTTCACTGGGAGGGTGAAGTAAAATGCATGTCCCTAAACCACCTCCTTGATAGTTTAATGTGTTTTATTTTGCATTTGCAAGGGACTGAATAGAAACTGAATCTCTCCATGAATATAGGCACAATAAGAAGTATGAGAAAGATTTAAACAGCTTTTAGTTTCCGTTAGGTGAATCATAGAATGGTTTAGGTTGGAAGAGACCTTTAAGGTCATTGAGTCCAACTGTTAACACAGCGCTGCCAAGTCCACCACTAAACAGCGTCCCTAAGCACCATATTCACGTGCCTTAAATACCTCCAGGGATGGTGATTCCATCACTTCTCTGTCAGACACGCAGCTTGCGTACCCTTTGTTTCCCATTGACTCCAAGGTCGATCCTTCTCCAGCCCCTTCTGGAAGCAAACTTCTGTGCTGTAATTGGAGTAATTTTCCCCCCTATAAAATACTGGGCATGCTTATAGCACAGTCGCTAAAATAAATGCTAGTAACAGCGCTGCTTCCATAAACTTTCTTGTTCTGCCCTCCATCTGCTTTATCCCCTGGATGCCAGCATAGCGAAGGTCCTTGCTGATATGCTAATCAGCAGCAGTGGTTTGATGCCACGTTTATTCCCAGTTACCGCAGGTAACTGATAAGCAGTTAAGTGCAGCTATTCCTTTTTCTGCAGCAGCAGAGGGCAGAGGTAGGTCCTGTGTTTTACTAGCCATTGTGCACAAGGCCAGAGGAGAAAACAGTTCCCTGCAGGACTGTGGCTTTCCTTCAGGCTGGGTGGAAATAATTTGACCTGTGTTCAGAGGGCTGGGTAACTAATTCCTGGCTGCAGGCTGCTTTACTTGGCTGTGAGAGGGTTTTTTGTGTTGTAGTAAGAGGCAGAGTGGCGAGTTTGTGACTGATGTACTCTAGTGGGATCTGAGAAAGAAAGTTTCCAATTCCAGCACTGTGCACCTTGCGGCAAGGCTTGTCCTGCTTTGGTTTCGCATCTGGAAACCTAGAAAATAACATTTGTTTTCTCTGCTTTTATTTAATGTATTTGCAGTGTAACACCTTGTAAGGTTTCCAGTGAAACCTGGCCTTGAGTTCTGGGGTGCTGTTGCAATGTAAGATGAGTTACAAGAACGTATCACAAATATTTGTTGCCTGCATGGATTCTTCTGTTATGTCTATTACTCTGGTACCTGGGCTCTCAGGATTTTGCTGGTTTTTTTGTCTCTCCTTCCTTCCTTTGAAATGTTGAGATGTTCTTTCCAGTTGCATTGTGTGCCTATGAGACTTATTTTCCCTTTTAATCAATTGCCTTTTGGCAGACATGTGAAATGGGCAACTGTGGTTTTGCAAAGGTCCTGTTTTTTCTCATCCCTGCTTCAAAAAAAGGCTGCAGACAATGCTGGGAATGTTTTGAAGAGACTGTTCCTACATGGTCGGGTGTGTTTTTGTGTCTTTTTATGAGCGTTGATTCAGGGTTGGGATAATATGTGAATTTTAGACAAGCTGGGGTTTTGGGGGGCTCATACTCTGTGACATAGCCCTGACTGTATAAAAATGGCCTGATGGGTGTCTTGTCATGAGAGGCCAAGCATTCCTCTCATGATCCTGAAGATGAGGTGTAATTGTGTCTTTTTTAAGCCTCACCACATCTCTGAGATCACCAGCAGCACAGAATGAACTGATTTCTGGAGATTTGGGAGTGACAAAGGCTGGATCTTGGTCCTAGGCTCCTGAGATCACTGCAGCATGGAAGCACCCCAGAAGCAGTCTCTGGCTCTCCCTTTTGCTTGCTCCCCAAACCCTGTGGCTTAGTTGATTGGGTGTGGTGCAAGGCATGTCTTATCTGCCTATGCCAGTGTGAGAGGTGCTACACAGGGAGGAGAAGCCTCCCCAAGAGGGACCTGAGGACATGGAAACCTGCTTGAAAGCTGCCAGGGGAGAGAGAGTGAACAATCATAGCAGGATGAGTGAAAGTTAGTGACTGCACAAATTGTCTCGCCTGGGATTTTTCTTTCCATGGTACCGGCTTGCTAACAGTATGATTGCAGGGCTGATTTTCCCTTTTTGATGTACAGACAATAAGCACCAGGGCAGAAAAATAGAAACATTAAAATCATATGTTATTTGAGCAATAAGATACGACAGGGCATGAATGATGGGACATTAATTCATGATGGTGTGTGAGTAGGCAAGAATTTAAATGTCATGAGTTAGGCAGTCATGTGTTTTATTGGAATTATAAAATTTTATTAGAAGGCTGGGCAAGCGGGTGGAGTTTCCTACCAACCCCCTCCCCTCATTTGTGAAGGGGTGAGCTGTGAATTATGTCAGATGCAGGAGACCGTGGGATAGTTACAAGGCTGACAGTATGAGCCAGGGGTTTGTCTGTGCCAGGAGCTGCGGGTAACCCTGTCTGTAAACTTGCTAGTGTCCGAGGATGCGGGTGTTTCATGTCTCTTGTCCTCCGGCATGCCGTGAGGTCATGCGCGGCCTTTCCCGGGGCGGCTCCCCGCGCGTGTCCCGTGGGGTGGGGCCGTGCGCCCGCGGGGCTGCGCTTCAGCACCACGGACAGGGCCGACCGGCTCCCGGGCTCCCCCTCTGCCTGCGGCCCCGGCCACTCCCGGGCCCCGCCATCTGCAGCTGAGCCGCCCTGCTCCCCCGGGCCTCCGCCCCGGCCCTGGGCCGCCCTGCTCCCCCGGGCCTCCGCCCCGGCCCTGGGCCGCCCTGCTCCCCCGGGCCTCCGCCCCGGCCCTGGGCCGCCCTGCTCCCCCGGGCCTCCGCCCCGGCCCTGGGCCTCCCAGTGACTGGGCCCGCCCTGCCTGCAGCCCAGCCTCCAACCCTGTCCTGGCCTTCCTGCCAGTAACTATCCCCCCTGCCTCCCACCCTCCAGATTTCCAGCCCTCCCTGACTCCAACCCAGTTGTCCTGCCTCCTGTCTTCTCTGCCTGCAGCTGGGCATCTGTGCTGCCAGAGCAGCTCTGACCTCCCTGCGCGCAGCCTAAAACCAGCCCCCGACACCCTTCTTGCAGTGTGGGCCCTGGCCTCTAGCCTTATCCAGGCCTCTTGGCCCTCCCTGCCTCTCTGCTTGCAGCCTGGCCTCTGATCCAGCCTCCCTGCCCGCACTGAAGCCTCCTGGCTTCCCTGCCTCTTGCTCAGCCCCAACCTGCAGTTTGGCCTCCCTGCACACAGCCCTTGCCTCCTTTGCCCTTCTCTTGGAACAAACTCCTTTCCCTTCCAGACCCAGCCAAGCACCCCAGGCATGGAGCAGTGGCTGTGCACGCCTGGCTGCAGGCGCAAGCTGGACCAAGCCATCAGGTGCAAGCCCACCTGAGAGATGGCCAGCCTGGTTTCACTGCCAGCAGCGCCTTTATTCTTCCACCTCTCCTGCGATGAAGCCAGTCTGCCGAGATGCCTGTTTGACGGGTGGAATACAAACTTTCTGAACTGCAGTGACTCCTGGCACTGGCGTTGTTCTGCAGCATGAAGTTGTCTTGCAGCACCACTACCCGACTGCTGTCTGTGGGTTTCTCACATGAGTAGTTCTTTAGGAGATCTGTCATCCAACCTCACTGTAACCACAACCCATGAGCTTTGGCTAAATGTTTATTGTATCCAGTTGTGTGTGTTGATAATTGTGGGTAATTTGCTGTCTCAGAATAATGAAAGAATGCCTGCTGCAGTTTGAAGCACTCAGTGCTTCATGGTGATTAGTCTTTTCATTTGAAAATATTCCTTGCAATGACCAATATTTGAAGATAAAGGGTGGGTGAAAGCTACTTCTTCTTTTTAAGTATATCAAATATTGAGAACAACAGCAAAAATGCAGCTGCTGTGTCCAGACATTCTTGTGTTTTTTGACAGAGCTAATTGTCAAAGACAAAACATGTTTCTGCTTTTGGGCTGGTTATGAGTGAGGAGTGTAGCAAGCAGGCTTCACTGGGCTCTGACTGTATGAAGTCACCAAGAGTTCCCAGTCCCCCTCAGCCAGGCATGCCTGGGGCTGCAATGAGGCACATCATACCACAGCTCAGGTGTAGCTCCAGGCAGGTCTCTGCTCAGAGTGCTACTGCTCAGCAGCTGCAAACCAGGAGCATTTCTGCCCAAAAGGCCATGCCTGTGCTCAGGTGTGCTCCAGGCATTTGCTCCTTCCCTGCTCCCCATCCCTGCCCCATGGGCCCCTGGAGAGAAGCAGCAGCCTGGTGCGAGGCAGCTCCCTGCTCGATGCTGTCTGTCTCCTAGGCTGAGTGTTTTTCTTGCCGTTTGATGAGGCATAGCTGGGCATGTCAGCCTCACCTCCCGCTGTGGCCAAGGAGCATCTGCACAGCATGGGAGGTGGCAGCTGCCATCTCTGCTGGCTGATGACATGATCCCTTTGGTCCCCCGTTCCCTATATGTGCCCCTCCCCATGCCAGCCCACTGCCCCTGCATGCTGCCCAGCTCTGGTCCCTCATGGTGTCCAGCTGCTACTCCCAGCCCCCCTGTGCTGTGGATGCAGGTAGCTCTGCTCCCTGCCAAGGTGGGGCAAGCATGTAGGCTGATGGCAGGCTTTCTTTTCATTACCTGGTGTAAACACAGCTCTTTGGCAGCACCCTGCTTTCCTGAGCCCAGGAAGACCATTTTTCTTCTTATCTATTATTTAGGCAAGTGTCAAGCCACAGAAGTTTTAATGATAAAGCAGCAGAGAAAATTTATTTATTCACTGCAAAGTTGAGTTTCATTTCAGGGATGTGGGATGGTTTTTTTTACGCTTCCCTCACAAGAAATGTTGGCTGCTCGTGTAACCTCCCTTTCGCTGTGTTCAAGCAACCTTCCCTGTGAAGCTCACCACTGCAGTTCCTTGGCTCAGTGGCTTTCCAGCCCCTCTCCCACGCAGGACCTGTGGGCCAAGCAAATTGAGAAAAGAGAAGTAAAGAAAATATAGTGATGTGGGAGTATTCATGTGCTTGGTGAGGTGTAATGGGAGAAAAGGGAGTAATGAGTTCCTCATATTTCACTTTCTCTTGTTGCTGTGCATCACTTACATCTGCTTCCCAGACCAGCCTCTGTGATGGATTTGACTGCTGAGGAAAAGCAGGGAAGGGCTTTTTTGGGATTACATGTAGCGCTTGCCTTCTGTCAGCCTATGAAGCTGCCAGCGGTGACTGGAGATAAAAAGTGAATCCATGTCACATGGAAGGACCAGAGGCCTTTTCTGAGGTGCAGGAAGGCAGAGAGCAGAACTCAGGACTGGTCAAAGACAAGCAGGGGATGGGATGTGGCTGTGGGAGGAATGGGGACCAGTCTGGAGAGAGTGAGTTGCGAGAAAGGATTGGAGCAAGGAGTCATTAGGAAAGCAGGTTGAAACGGAGCAGAAGGGGGATGGGATGTAGAAAAGGTGATGGAGAAATGGATCTGGAGAGGAGAGGGAGGGTTGACTGGGGTGGGGAAGAAGCATGTGTGTGTAGGAGCTCTGTGGGGGGAAGCACATGTAAGGGAGAAATGGCTTTGCTAGCAAATACTTGGGAACTGCCTCTGAATTAACCAGAAACTTCCTCTCCCCCTTCGATGTGGCTTTGGAAGCAATATTAGAATCTTCCTAATTATTTTTCTTGGACGAGTTTTGTGATCCTGATGATATTAATTATTCTTAAAGGTCAACAGCACTCACTTGAATCCCCTTCTGTTCTATCATGTAATCAGTTAATTAATTGGAAACCATTTAGCAGTGTCTGCCGAGAACTCAGCCTGCCTTATGCCCTGTTGTTTTGCTGTTGCTGGGAGATATGTATGTCCATGTGCTTGTATCTGTATGTTCATATCTGTACGCCTTCCTTGCTTCAGAGGCTCTGCAGAGAGCTTGGTACTGTCCAGCCCATCACAGCCTCTGGCACCCTTCCCTGAGGCAGGAAAATGAGGGCTCAGGCCCAGCTGTTACTTTTCTCTTTACTAACCACCCCCCAAGAGTGGTGTTAGATTGTTCAGGGCTCATTGATTTCTGGGCATCCAAGAAGGTGGGTATTATTTTTGGTTTTTTTAATATAAATGTGATGCAAGAGCCCTCTTAACAGCTGAGAGCACAGCCCTAGTTCAGGAGCAAGAGTCCCTAGTCAGGAGACCAGACCTTGTCTCAGTGTGTCTGTGCTCGATGTGTTGAAGTTGAGGCTCTTGTGTGGACCTTGCCCAGCTCTACCAGTGCCTGCCTGGACGTTTGGGGTGTTCTCCCAGCTGGGGTGATATCTCCAGAGCATGCTGCTTCAGTGTATTCATCAGGGAGGTGGTAGGAATCATGTGGGAGCCTGGGAAGGCATGTGTTTGGGGTCTGGTGTCACAGCATACTGGGAGATGCTGGAAAATGCCCCTTAGGCATGGCTCTCCTTCCTACAGTGTCTCCTTGAGCCATGCCTAGCTGCAGCACTGAGCTCTTCTCTCACACAGAGTGATCAGATTTGCTCTGGGTCCACTGGAAATGTGTGAGTGGGAGGCTTTCCCCAGTCATTCTCTGTTCCTAGCTCAAAGAAACATGCAATTTGAAGCAAACAGGCAGGATAAACCCAACCCCTCGCTGGAGCTGTCAGCTGGCAACTCAATCGGCACACATCTCCAGTGTTATTTGTGCGTGCCGAAGCAGGAGAAAAGCCCAGTGTACAGTTATATTTCAGTCCTAATGGATCTAAAATTACTGCAGTTTGGGAGAGAAGAGATGGAGTGGGGGCAAAGCAGCCCTAAGGATGTTTCAGCTGCAGGAGGGCAGCTGTGAGGAAGTGCTTTTTCCAGTTGCAGGTTGGTTTTTCTTGAGCAGAAGACTGGTATGTTCCGTGGATGCTGCTGGACTCTGCCCTGCAGGGAAGCTGGCAGGCAAAGGAAAAAGCAACTGCAGGGCCAACCCAGCTTTTAACCTTTTCTCGAGTCCTCTGAGAGCCCAGATGTCTTTAGAGAAAAGCAGTGGAAACTGTACGCAACAAGGGAGAGATGAGTGTCATCCAGAGGGCCAGATCCCTGCATCTGATCTGCTTTGAAGCATAGGGAACAATATTACCCACATCTGGTGATGGCTTCCTATCTGTACCGTGTGCTGAACCAAAACTGTGAGCAACAGTAAGCTCTGAGGGGTGATTTGTCTCCAAACAAAGCTTTGTGCAGCTGGGAGATGCCTCAGAAAAGATGACTTGGAGGGTGTGGAAGCGTCATGGGGTGGGAGATGGCCTTTAAAATGGCCTTTAAAGTATTTTGGAATGGGCTGGGATGAAGGCAGCAGCAGGAGATGGCTTGCTGTGTGTTGGCAAAGGCAGTGGGAGGAGAGGCGTGGGGCAGATGTGCCGCTGGCACCAGCCATGGGAGCTCTATGACAGAGGCGTGGTGCCTTACGCCTTTCCACTTGCTCTGCAACTTCTCTTTTGTAGTGCTGTTGTTTAAAGAACAATGCAGGAGACCAGCCCCTTCTGCCTCCTTCAGCCCTGTGACAGTGATAGTTGGGATTTTACACATCAAGGTCGTGCAACTGGGAAATACCGAGGGGTTGGTGGTTCCTCCTCCAGGGCTAGTGGGTGTGCACGTGGAGTGGCAGGGACTCTTCTTGTGTGTCACACAAGACACCAGTGATGGTCTTTTGCTCTACTTTGATGCAAGAAGCTTTGAGTTTGGGAAATTATTGCAAATTCTGGCTTTAGCCCTAGAACAAGAAGTAATTTGGGGGGAATGAGATGATGATGCGATGAGACACACTGAGTGACACATACCTTAACAAGGCATAGGGCAGTACCCATGGCGTGACAAAGGAGTTAGTTCTGCTGTCCAAACTCACAGAGAAGATTGAACCTTGGAGGCTTTTTGATTTTGCTGTGTTTGGCGTCAGTAGAAACCTGCGTGCTGCTAAGCGGTTGCTTGAGGAGCAGAAGTAGACTGTAGGTAATGCCAGACCATGGCTGGAGGACCTCTGTAAATAAGAGGACCTCTTACTCCTCCTGTAGCTTCAATACACATGTCCTGGTGCTCAGCCTGGACAGGGAGCACAGTTGGGAGAAATGCTGGCAGCTATGAAATCTCAGGCTGGCCAGTTTAACGCTCTGTCCCGTTCTGCTAACTTGGCTTGCTGGGCATGCAAGTCTTGCATGAGCTTGGCATTGCCCCGTGCTTTTGCAGGTTCTATGTCAAGCGCATCCTGCTGGGGCTTTGTGCTGAGCTATCGGAGGTTTCAACTAAGTCTAATATTTGCAGAGACTTATTTGTGGGGAGGCCTGTACTGCCACAGCTTCTGGGACTTGCAGGGGTAATTTTAGCATGTTTGTTAAGGGAGGACAGAACATTCTTTCCCTTAATGAGCAGAGCTGCTTACTAAACAGGAAAAGAAGGGAGGGAGAAGGGGAGGGGAGGGCAGGGCAGGCTATGAGGAGTGTAACATTGCTCTTAGAGGTCACCAGAGTTATCTGGCAGGGATAAGCAAGCCCCAGAGTGACTTTCCAGCGTTTTTCTGGTTCAAACCCAAAGCTTTAGCAGGTGACTTGCTGCAGAGATGAAGCCTGGGTGGAGCTACCCCTACACCTACAGCAGCATATGAGCCTGCTGCCATTTTCTTCTCCTGTGGCCACCAGCAGGCAGCCAAGGTTGCAGCCAGCTGTGAGATGATGGGAAGCACCCATTGTGCCCAGAGCATGGGGGATATCAAGGGAGTCCCATACGGTGCTATCGGCATATCCAGCACTGGGAACCGCAGCTGAGGGTGTGCATCTTGCCTCTAATTTCTGCCAGGCAGTCACTTGTGCTCCCTCAGCCCCAGCTGCTCTGCATGGCTAATCCCCACCTGATCAGGATTTTTCAGGCTGGCACTGTGTTATTAAAATGTGTGAAAAATTTCTCCCATGCAAAAGTGAATGTATCAAGTTGGAAACAAGGGCAAGTGGAGGAGGAACAGGCGCGGAGGGTCCCTCCCCAGCAGCAGCGCTTCTGCCATTGCATTGCACTGCATTGCATAATATAGCTTACAGTTTAATTACAGGGGCTCCTGCTTGTTTGTGTCATTAATGAGGTAACTGGCTTAATTTAGCTGAATAAAAATGGCTTTAATAGTGGAAACACTTTTGGCTGCTGGATAATTGAGGGAAAAGAAAACATGACATCTCCCTTTGCATTAAAGTCTGCTTGTTCTGGATCCAGACTCCTCTTTTTGTTCCACGCCCACCCTTCCCTTTTGAAATGCAGGAGCCTGTTCAGCAGATGTACCTCTGTGGCCCCATCTGTCACTCATGCTGGGACAAAATGGCAGTGGTCACCTCCCCTCCCTTGCTAGTCGCCAGCAAGGTCTCTGCAGTGCCTGCGGGAGCTGTGGGAGAGCGTGCAGGACACAGCATGTCCCTCCCTGCAACAGAGGAGGAGGGAGGGAGGGAGCAAGAGCTGGGACTTTGCTGTCACTTAGTGAGAACATCCTGCCTGTGAGGTGTGTGTGGGGTTGCTGGTGGGGATTTGGAGTGACGAGCCACCTGCAAAGCAGGAGGTTTAGGAGCATGGCTTCCACAGCAAGAGAGCAGAGTGGCGTTGATCCTGGGTCGTGAGTGGGTTGGGTGTCTGCTGCCCTGGACCTGATCCAGGTACGCTCCATCCAACTCCCTCTCCCTACCCAACTCCTTTGAAATCTGCTCTGGAGGCAAAAAGGAGACTGGCAGCTGTTTCTAAAGATTATCTCTGTGGAAAACAGCATCTTGTGAGTGGTGGAGAAAACGTCCCATGGCAAGGAAGCAGTTTGAGTATGTTCCAGGAGCGCTGACGGAAGGTCCGTCCTGAGAGAGCCAGGCTCCTGTTCACCACTGAGAATTACTCAGGGAAGACATTTTGCTTCCCTCCCCTGTGTTTCCTTGATGTGTGATGTGCTGTATTTTATTACAGGTGGAGCTGATGCATGGGCTGTTATAAAGGTTGTCTGGCATGCTCCACTACAGGACTGCTTCCACTTCCCTATAACTCTGCCAGATTTTAATTGCTCAGGCTGAGTTTTTCTGGGTTGGGTGTCTACTCCTGGCTGAATTAAATTTTTTAAATTGTTGTTTTTATTTTCAAATAAAAACATGCTCAGATGTTTAAGGTGATGTAAAGGCTGTTTTGCTCAAGCTGGGAAATACTGGTGATGCTCCTGTTACAGAGCACATGCATCCTCCTTTTATGGAGGGGAAGGAACTTTGTCAAAGTGCAGATTTTGCTTGGAAGACTTGATTTTGCTCTGGGACCTCTCCTTACATAGGCAGAATGGCTCTTGATCTAGTTGGAGGGGAGCAGTTTTGCAAAGGATGTTTGGGAGTGGATAGGGCAGATGAGGAGTGGTAGCTTTGGTTGAGACACTGGGTTGGGATGGGAGGATGTAAAAGTGAGGAATATCATAGGAAATTTGGGCATGGGTAAGGAAATTTGAACTGAGGAGATATTTGGGAGTGGCTGGAGAGCAATGAGTAGTGTGATTCAGCCTGCTGGGGAGAAGTGGTTGGGTGGGGGGCAAAGGAGGATGGGGCTTCAGGTCACTGCAAATGATGGGGATTTGGAGGAGGTAACAGTCTTTTAGCCTTGGAAACAGCAGTGGGAAGGCAGAACGGGCAGCTGGAGCTGGGAGAGGATTAGTCCTGGCTGGGAGTGGGCTTTTTTCCCCCCATCCTCCCCATGTATTCTCTACAAAATATGATGAAACTTGGTTCTCACAGCTGAGGTTTGAGCACGGGGTGACCCTTGTGAGTGCCGAACAGTAGTTACCAAGTGCTGGAGCTCAGAGCTTCACCCGTGGAGCTGTAATTTAATCTCATGTGCATGTACTGTGATACTGTCTCTAATTACATGCTGTCTTCCTCAGGAAACCTGCCCCATCTGTTGTGGGGGGTGGATCTGTTCTGGGGAGAAATCAGTGCTGTGCAGGGAGGTTTCTCCGTACAAACTCTCTCTCTTGTGTGGCAGAAGTCAGCAGGTGTACCCTTTGCATGTGGAAACCCAGTTCTGTCATCTCTGACCTCTGGAGTTTTGGTGACTGAAATGGCATGTTTTTAATCTGTGTTTACGTGTGCAGCCTTTTCTGTCTCTGTGCTGAGATCAGGGACCTTTGCAAGGTGCACTGCAAGGACCTTTCTGACATTAAAAGTGTCCAAGGTACCTGTTTCCCAAGACAAACACGTTCCTCCCTGTGTGCGTCCTGGTTGATCTGTAATGGAGCTGTCGGCACGTATCTCGCCAAACAGCCCTGTGAAGGTGATGGTCAGGTCGGATCGGACGCCAGCTTTGCCCTTTCAGAGCAGAGTCTCCTGCCAGATGTGTTCAAGGGAAGACCCATCTCCTCTGCCTAAGATGTGCTGTGGGTTGTTGTCTGGGGGAGGGAGGAAGTGGTAGGAGTTGGTTTTGAGGGTCTGCAGGAGACGAGAAGTGGAGCACATCTGCCTGGCAAAGCTCCCTGCATTAGCGAGGATGTTTCCTTTCTCCATCTCTCTGTGTCCTAAATTGTAATAACACGATCATGCTATTTTTGATTCCCTTATTTGCGTGGAAAGCCTGTTGTTTTTTCTCTTCTCTTTCAGAATCCAATTTTCTCTTGACATTTCTGCTTAATGTAGCAAAACATGACCTTTGAGAAAGGACATTCCAACAAGATTCACTCCCTCCTCTGCATCTCTGCCTCTCTCCCACATCTTGCTGTCTCTCATGCATCCCCCTTTACGCTTCCTTCTTCTCCCTGGGTTGGGGGAGGGAGTTTTACTGTCTCACTTCTCAGTGGCAGCGAGCTGCTCCTTCCCCTCCTACTTTTCATCTGTCTTTGCAAAGTTTCCAGGTGCTCAGTGCTCTGGGGTGGATAAAAGAGGGAGTTCTGCAATATTCCCCCCTGCTCCCCGCTTAGCTTCACCTACTATTTTTGCTACGTTTCTAAACTTTATCGGAGGCTTGAAGCAGTTTGTCTACAGCCGTGGGAGTGGTGGGATCTTAGTTGTGTGAAATGAGGTACCTGTGGTGTCCGCAGCGGGATAGTCTTGTGTGAAGCAGAGCCAGAATTTAATGATGCAGAGCTGTGCCATCATGGTGTTTGGGCTGATTCTTCTGCCAGGCTCTTGGAGAGCCTTTGGGATGGCGGTTCGCTGCATGAGCTCGGCAGCTTCCCTAGTCCTAACTGCAGAGTTTTGGGCTTTGCAGCATTGCTTGGTCAGAGGTGGGACAGGAGCAGAGTTGCTTTTCCTGTATCGGGCCCTGGGCTGTGCCCTCTCTGCATTTGCCCAACACGTGTCTGCCCTTGCTGCAACCTGGTTTAAGGTGATAAATAAATCTGTCGTCCCAAATCCTCGTGCATCAAACCTGCACTGGCAGGAGCCATTCCAGGATTTGCTCTCTTGGTTTTAGAATGTTTCTGCACATCAAACAGGGATTGTGGACTGAGCCTGGCATGCTGGGCTGCCCACTGTCACCTCTGTGATGCCTTGTCCTGAACCTCCTCTCTGGCCAGCCAGGAGTTTGATGAACCTCTAGGTAGTTCAAGCCTCTGACTCTTCATGGCTATTGCCAGCGAGCAGGGCTGAGGCAGGAGGGCATCCGTAGCCTCCCATCGAGCTGCCCTGCCTGCCCACAGCCTGCTCAGGCAGCTCGCAGCAGGGAGAGAGCTGCTGGGGACAGGGGCGGATTCAGCAAAGGACATGAGGCAGCACCTTCTGTGTTTTCTGGGGACCAGCATAGATACAGGAGGATTTGGGTTTCTGCCCAGAGCTTGTGACCACCCATCCCTCTGCTCCTGCCATGGGCTGGTCCCTCAGTTGGTGGCTTTCAGGCTGGCCAGGCACCTCCAGGAAGGGAAGGCTGCTCACTTCAGAAAGCATTTTGTTACTATCTTCTCGTGCCGTTAGAAACCTGGGGCTTTTCTCTTTCCACTCACTCTGCCCCAAACATTTCTTCCTCCTATGTTTTGTAGTTTGGTTGCTTTTAGGCTCTTTCATCCACTCTGGCTTTCAGCTGAAGGGGTAATGCCTGCTGGCTTGCAGAGCTCTCCCAGGTAGAGGAGATTTATGTTTTTGCAAGTTTGAGCAGATGGAGAGAGGGATGGGGAGCTGTCGGCTGCTGTGGCAGTGGTACCCCTGGGTGCAAACAACACACAGCCGTACTGGGACGCTTCGATCACACAGCTACTGCAGATCATATGGTAACACCTTGGCTAATCATCACGCTGTCATTTGAACCTGGCTGTTACTATTTTTAACGTGAGGTTTGTACTTAATTTTTTGTTCAAGTTATGGAATTAGACTTGTTCTTTCTGTTTACGGTTGGTCGAGCTCCAGATTCATGAGCAAGAATCAGACATATCTTGCTCTGTTTGGGTTTCTTTTTCTTAACATTGCAGCACGATATAAATCATTTTTCCCCTTGGAAAAAAAAAAAAAAACCTAAAATGAGTAACTTCCATTTGGGTTTGTCCTCATTAAAATCTCTCATTATGAAACCTAAACTTGGGTCGTAAACTGCTTGACAGCCTCCCCACCGAGGAGGACGATGAGCTCTGTGGAGGTGGTAGGGCCACGTGCAGGAGGAATTATTTACCATGACTTTTTTTTCTTGTTAATTTTTAGAGACCTCTCTGGGAACCGGCTCACCACTCTGTCGTGGCAGCTTTTCCAGACCCTGCGACTCCTTGAACTGTAAGTCCCACCCTGGGGGTTTCTGCTGGGAGAAGCGGGGAGGCTGAGAGGAGGAGCGATTTCCACATAGAGCTATTTTGAAGCCTGTGAATAATTACCTAAAACTCCAGTGGCCAGCACCATCATGGGAGGGTTTCCTGAGTATGGGAGCACCCGAGTAGAACTGCTTCTCTTCTAACTTTGCAGCACCTGGCTAATTAACATCAGGATGATGAACAAGTCATGCTTGGGATAGTAAACGGTTGGCTAGCTCTGGGAACGCATAAGAATACTTACTAGGCCAGATTTTGAGTGAATCTTCTCAAATACTTGATCCTCATCTGTTATAGGGAAGGGATAACTGTTTTTCTTTAGCTGATGGACATGCTTTATAAGACACCTCTGATTTTTAGGGAAATGACTCCCTTGCTCTTTAGCAATTTGAGGCACCTCCCAGCTCCAGTGTGGGAGATGAGATAGTGTCTCTCTTGGGGCACCGGTGGCCTTCAGCCTGCTGAATTATTGATAGAGCATTCAGCACTACGCTTGAAGAATAAGTGGACACGAAATCAATAGAGTGTTGCCCTGATGACCTGTTTTGTTGAATTTTAGAAATAGTTGTTTGGTGGGTATAAAAAAAAATATATATATATGTAGGATTTATCCCAGAGGATCCTGGGAAGCTCCATTCATCCTCACTGATGATCAATAGAGCTGTAAGCTAGAAGTGACTTATGAAAGAATAAAGACAGTCTTTCAAGTAGGAGTAAGTGTGTTATCACTGGTGTTACTGCAGTGTATTTTATTTCTGTCAAATTGTTAAATGAAAAATACTAATAGTGATATTAGAAAATAGAGAAACGCCCTTCTGATGGGGAATCTGGCTTGCAGAGTTAAAATGCTGAATTTGGAATTTGTCTCCTTGCTGATTACAGCTCTAAATATTTTTCAAGCCTGGCTCAGATTTCAAGTTTAATAGCATGAGTCATTTGTATTCTTAGACCTTTACTTATTGTCATTGCACTGTCTGGCAAAACTAAGATTGATGGTTGTTACCCAAGAGAGACCCAAGAGTGGAGGAGCAAATGGGGCTGCAGTCCTGAGCTGGAGGCACTGGCAGGTTCTGGGGTAATGGTGAGCCTGCAGATTAATGGGAATACTTCCAGCAGGGCTCATTTTTATGTGTCTTTGTTTCATTTGGTCATATCTTGCCTCTTGAGGCATGTCCCAGCCCTGCCAGCACAAGTCAGGCTCAAAAGAACCATACCAAGCACAAAGGGAAATGAGATGCTGCTGTTGGGCGGCAAAGTGTGCTTTTTCCTACCTGATGAAGAGTACATCTGTGTTGTCCTGCTGTGGTGATCCTGACAGGGAAGCTGGTGTGCTTGGTGTGGCTTTGGTTAGGGTCTGCGGAGTCACTTGGAGCCAGTGCTCTGCAGCCTGGCAAACAGGAAGGAGTTGGATTACTTGGCTCCAGCTGGAGCTGTGCTTAGAGAGGTTTTCTTGGAGATACTTCTTTTATGAAAGAAGTAATGCAGATAGAAACGTGTGCGATCTCAGGGGCTGGTTAATAGGAAGAGATGATGGGGTGGGAAAGCAACACTGATGTGATGTGTGGTGTCCACAGTACTCTGTGGGAAAGCTTGGCACTGTGTGGAGCTGGAGCCTTGGCCAGACCTCTCCTGCCACCATGCTGCAAAAGGGATCCTGGCAAATCACCCCCTGACACCAGCTCCAGTGACCAACTTAAACCCACATGCGTGTGTGCCCACAGGGTCTGCCTTGCTGTTGGCTGGGCTGGAGTAAGAGCCTGATCAAGTTTATTTTTTCTCAAGAATTGTTTTGCCGCTGGTGCTTCCTGACAAGTGTTCGCCTCTGGGCTCCTTGTTGCTAAGGATCCTCCATCCATGTGAGCACAGGTAGGACAGTCAGTACCAGAATAATGTGATGATGCAGTTCCTCAAAACATGATGGGAGAGGGATATTTTAGCTGGTACCCACTGGGACATCAGTGTTAATGGGGCAGGGGTATGTGTCTGCAGTGCCCTCCCTGGGGCCATGAAACTGTCCTGCCAAACTTTGGATTTGTTAGAGAGAAGAGAGCATGGAGGTGTAGCCTAAGCTATGGGATCTGAATAATCATTCACATAAAGATGTTGGGAATTAAGGTAAAGACATGTTATCTGCTGTGGTGTGGTCATGGTCCTAAGTGCTAGAAGGATGGGGAGAAATTAGTAATGGATGCATATAAGTGGGAAATAGTGTAAAAATTTTTTTTTTTTTTAGAAATGCAGAGGATGGGTGAGTAGAAGACAGTTTTTTGGCACACTGAGCTCCAAGGAGGTTTCCAGAATTTGGGAAGGAGACAGAATACATGGCCCACATAAAGTGAGTGTGAAGCACTGGTGAAAGCTAGAAAGGGAGTTGCAGACTGACATCAGCCAAAGATTTGAAGTTGAGCCAAAACTCTCTGGAAAGAAAGGTGATGAGGAGCAGAGACCGATGCAGATGCAGCAAGCCCAAGGAAGTCAGGCTGAGCAGCAGCACTTGTGCATGACTGTAGAGAGGACAGGAGTCCTCAAGGACAGATAGATGCTGGTGAGAGTCTGTTCTTCTCAGGAGGGTTATGTCTATGGTGAGGGTTGGTGGGACAAGCAGGTGCAGGTCTGCAGTGGTTCACAGAGGCATCTTGTACTGAGTACTAGTGCCTCAGTGCTACCAGGCAATCGTGGATCCAGAGGGAGGACGGGCACTGAAGGCACAACTGTGACTTGCAACAAGGCAACTCAGAGCAGCGGAGCATGCAGGAAGAGAAGTGATGGGAGGGTTGTCTCCAGGAGAGTGTTGGGAGGAGAGGAACTGCAGCTGCTGTGACTTGGAGGTTGCCAGGGAACATGAGACCTGCCAAAGCCATCACAATGAACATGGAAGAGGAAGGAGCAGAGGACTAATGGGAAGATCATGCCATGCTATGAGAGATGGATGGGAACTTGGGGTTTGAAACAGCTGCCTGACGGCATGCAAGACAATGCAAGCTTGGGAAGATGGTTTTGCTTTAAAGCGGAGTTTCTTTTCCTGTTCAACAGAGCTGAGATTTTTCCCTGCTGACTCGCTGAAAAAAGGATGGCAAAAATGAGGCACACTTCCCAAGAATATTATCTCCTCCTCCTTCTGGCCAGAAGCAAGACTTGGAACAGTTACCAGTATCTCCAGTCCTAATTCCCACAGCACGGGCTGACCTTGACTGGCAGGGCTCGAGCTAATGTGTGCACAGCTCTCCTAAGTCTGAAGCCGAGTGTGCACAGGGAAGCATCTGACACATGCAACAGCTCATAAACATTGGACTTAGAGCCTTTCTTATCCAGAAGTCACAGCTGGCTTCCTCTGTCATGTCCTTGGCTTCCTTTGTCAGGTCCTCAGAGAGCTTAGGGTTGACATTTCGAGAAATTCCTTCCCAGAAAGACCTAAGACTCTGGATCCAATTACATCTTTGATTGTCTAAGACCTTGTACTCCTGAACATCTTGCTGCTCTGCCTGGCCTGTCAGCATTTCTAATACCAGCAGTCCCTGCCAGCTTGTCCTGCAGTAGATTTCTACAATGCTACAAAGCAAGAAGCTTTGGTGGGGATGGGGTACAGCAGCATCTCTGTTAATGTTATGAGTCCAACTTTACATCCTCTGGGCCTCTAGCTTAAAAACTTACTGCTGCCAGCAGTCTCGCTAATAGAGTTGTAGCCAGACAGTGGGTACTTGCCTACTCTCTGTATTAGCTGATCCAGCTGTCAGGCAGATTAGTTCTTCCCTTTCTATCCCATCCGTGTCTGGCAGCGGTTTGGAAATACCAGTTCTGTCTGGACCACCAAGAGAAGCCCTGGTTCTGGGAAATAAATAGAAATGAAAAACAGAGATAGATTTTGTTCTGTCTCTGCTGGGCACTCTTCGGCTCTCAAGCTTAGGGAAGTGATCTCAGTCCCAAGGTAGGAGAGTGTTTTAATTGCAAGTGTTTGAAACCTTGGCAGCAGCTTTATGTGAATCAAAACAGACAGGAGAAGTGTGGCAGGGATCTCCGCTGCCCTCTGAGACGCTTTAGATGCAGACAGCTTTGTTTTAGCTGATGAGTGGGGAGGCGTGGAACAGGGCGTGTGTCTCATTTAGCTGCCTAGCCTGAAAAAAAACCTGCTGTGTGTGTGTGAAGTCCTGACTGTCCCAGCATGTACTGCGATGCTGATGGCATTCCTGTCCTGCACTGGTCCAGCCCGGTGTAGCTTGTCCAGGCAGTTTTGGGAGGCAGTGGTACAGCATTCTGCAAGGAGCACAGCTTGGCTCAGTCAGGCACTGGCAGCATCGCTGTCTATGAAGAGTTGACTTGGTGCCCCCATGGCTCTAGAGTTTTAGGTTTGTCTTTGTCCCCTCGAATGACAGTGTGGGTCATGATTTTCCCAGTTTTTCTCTGTCCCAAACACAAGCCTTGCAGTGTGCCTGCCTCATGAAGGGACTGTGCCCAGAGCACACCCTGCTGCAAGCCTCTGCTTTGCCTGGGGCTGGTGGATGGCTCTGGTTCATGTGCAGGTTTGGTCCCTTTTTGGGCCAAGTCCTTGGTGCAGAGAGCAGCTCACTTGTGGCTGTGATACTTGCTAATTCTCACAGGCATTTTCAGTTATAATGAGGCCTGCAGAAGGTGCGGGAGCATGCACAACCCCTGAGTGTAACCAAGCAACGCTTTGGCAACACTTCTAGACTAAGGCTACCTGCGAACTGTCCTTTGGGTTTACTTGTCCTCTCCAGGAGTAAGCTGTGCTGGGTCCATCTCATGAGAAGGAGCCTCTTGTCCTGCTGCACCCATGAAGCACATGACAGATTTCAGCACCAGTTTTTGTCCTTCCTGCTGTGATGGGAAATGTCTCCACAGCACGTAGTGATCTCTTCTGGCCTGACAGTGGGTTTTATCCAAAGGGCACCTTGTGATCCCTGAGGTGCTTCTCCTTGCAGAGAGGGAAGGTGCATTTATCTCAGAAAGCAGAGAGTCGAAGGTAGTGGAGATGTGTTACAGAAGTTGTGGGAAGTAAGAAGAGTTGGAAGGAACTGTAGCTCCTAATGATCCTTGCAAGGACTGGGATGTGAGGAGAGAAATGGAGAACCATTTTTTTGGGCAGGTGAGGATAGTGTGAGTGTGGAAATCCCCATGCACCTCTCTGGACACCCTGCTGGCATGGCAGGGCAGGCACCGAGCAAGGAGAGGAGGCATCTCCCACATGTCAAGAGTGCTTTTGCAATGCGTATTAGGGAAAACGGGTGCACACATCTATGCCCCTTCTACCTGCAGTGCCATGCCAGCTACTGGTGGCATTCAGCACACCCAGCCAGTGATGGGAGTTAATTTCTGCAAAAGCTCCTCTGGGGGTCTTGATTAGAATGAGTTACCTCACTGATGTTGGGACGGGTCGTGGGTAAGCTCTGCCCTGAAGCCCGCTGCTCCTGTATTATTCATGGACCTTCATGAATTAGCAATGGGCTGGGAAAGCTGCCATCTCTTACTTACAGAGCTGCCCTTAAGTGCTAGGACAGCAGCTCTCCCCAGCAGCTTTGTTTCATGAGGATATTTGCAGCGGTGCAGAATTTCTCCCCTGTTATCTCTGAGCTCCCCCAGCTCCCTGCCTGGTCCCTGGGTACAAGTCTGGTTACCTGATCTGCCCTTAGCAGAGACCATGGTTCTTACCCATGTGCCACCCCATGTCCTGCTGGTAGCAGTGACCATAGGAGAATCCTGAGGAGAACGTGGATTCGTGGCCATCCTGAAGAGGTTGCAAAGCCTGTGCGAGGCACTGGCAGTACCTGTCATAGAATGCCTCCAAATCACTGCACTAATCTCTCTGGTCTGTTAAATTTAGTGGTTTGGCCTTTGAGTCGCTTGTCTGAGCCTTGTACTTGTCTTGCAAAGGTTTACGTGCTTTTGATGGGAAAGGAATGAACTACTGAAAAGCCACAGAGTGGAGTTCAACTCCATGTTTGTTTTTTTTTAAAAAAAAAAAAAATCCATGATCAGATGGCATCTTGATCTATGAGAAGATTCAAAGTGGCATCGTTAGTGTTCAGGTTTAACACCCCTGACTGCTACCAGAAGATCTCTTCTCTTCCTCATTTTGCGGTGCTGTATTGACAAAACAGCAGCTGCACATGTTTGGAAGGTTCTTTCCAAATCCTGTTAGTCGGTGGAATTAATTTTGTAAAAGCAAGCATGAATTTTGCAGTAACATGTGGAACACCAGAAAATCAGCTTCCCCCTGTTTGACAGGGGGACCTTGATACTGCGTGAGGCACTGGTTTGGTCTTTGGAGCTGCCTTTGAGGTGACTGAGCTCACCTTTTTCACTGTGGTCTTCTCTGCTCCCTACTTTATTTTGCCTCACAGTTATGAGGGGAGATATTTTGTTTGTTCAGGCTGCATCACCTGTTTTGCTCAAGTTATCATTGCAACCCACACTGGTAATTCAGTCTGTCCGGGCTGAGCACTAGGCTCTCATCCCTGCTGGGACCTGCCTTCCTTGCATCTCCACAGAGCGCTGCAGGGCTTTAAAAATGTAAATGAAATTGTTAATAGGTTGGAAAATCAATTATAATAAACATTCCTGGTATATAAACTATGTGTAAGTGTGTTTTAAATGAAGTACATTAAAGGCAGAGCTTTTTTCCACTTCTCCTGACCGGGTCAGCAGGGTCTCAGTGCAGTGGTGTTTGATTTAATTAAAATACATGATACCCTGCGCATTAGCTCATGTCCTGGGTCACCAGGAGGCTGTGTTCGAACAAGGTACGTGGGAGAAGAGCTGCCAGCTTGACTGAGTGCTTGCTGGAGCTGGAAGTGTGCTTTCCCCAGCAGGGTCTTGGACCCCTACTGAAGTGGGATTTGAAGATGTGAATCAGTATTTTAGGGCAGTGGGGAGCTGCCTGCTCCTCAGCTGAGATATGAATGTTTTGACTGTCTGGATGGCTGCAGGACTGAGCTGCAGATGTGCAGGTCTTGCAGTGAGAGACGTTGCGTGTATCCCTGTGCTGCCCTGGGAGATGTAAAACCTTGTGTGCGTGCATGAAGGAGACTGCAAACACATGGATGTGTAACCTCTGCCTCTCTGGAGGCGGAAGAGACATGAATAACAAGCACCAGAAGACCTCAGGCAAATAACACGGAGGAGATTCTCCCTTAGCTCTAAAGGGCTCCTTGTACCTGCATGGTGGCTGTCCTCCTTGGGAAGCCTGGAGCCAGGGAATGGCCCTGCTCATCTTTCCCCACCCCACCATCCTTTCTCATGCTCTCTCTGCCCGTAGGAGACTAGAGAGGAACCTTTTTAACTGCAGCTGTGACATCCGCTGGATCCAGCTCTGGCAGGAGAAGGGTGAAGCAAACCTGCAGTATCAGGAGCTCTACTGCATGAACATGGATGCAGCCATCATCCCTTTGCAGGAGATGAACATCACTCAGTGTGGTAAGGGCTGCTGTGGCTGGGCTTGGGGGAGGCCAGGAGGGAGCCCTGTCCTATCTGGCACCTCTGGTTCAACTGTTTGCTTGGGGAACCTGGTGCAGCAGAATCCCACCATGTGGTCAAGAACAAGATAATTGAAGGTGATTGGGGTAGTTTGCAAATTAAAAATAGCCTGTCTGGGTAAGTGTGGGGCTGTTCTGTGTGTGTGAGGTTATCAGGTGATTTGGGGCATTTCCTTCACTGTAATGCAGTTGCTTGACAAAGTGTCTGTGATGAGGCTATGTGATGTCTTGAAAAGGAGTATGTTTCACATTGCTCTTCCTCTGTCTGACAAATCCTAGAAACAGCATATTGTTAAAAGACGCTGCCACTGTATCTTTAATAATTACTCTTAGGAAATACATGTCTCTGTTCACTTTGTTTTATTTTTTCAATTGAAAGCCCTTATCTGTAGGCAAGAGACAGGAGTGACTAGATCTCTGTTTCCTGCTGATGTTTAAGAGTCCTGCGGCCCCAGGAGCAACATGAGGCATGTTGAAAAGTTTTCCCTTTTTTCTTCACCTTGTTCACACATCAGCTGCCTGTTTGGTGTCGGTTTTTGTTCTGCTGTTGCCGTCACTGGAAAGCATCCATTGCAGAGTAAGGGGAAGGAGGTGTATCTTCAGCAGAACAATTAAACTGTCTGTACTCAAGCAGCTGTCAAACTCAAGGGCTGAAAAAAGGAGGAAAACCAGAGGTTTTCTTTTTCTGATGATCATCCTCTGTTTTAGGAATTTCGGTTTGTTTCTTGTAGCAGTAATAGACAAACAGCATGCACGGTTGGATTTGCATGGCTTTTTTTTTTTCTCTTTTTAAGTTCACAATGTCCCTTTATTAAGCTCTGGAAATTGGCCAAAGTGTGCCTGCATGTGGATGAACTAAAAAGATTTGAGAGAGTGCTGTAATTTCCTCCCCACATGGGAAGAGTAATCTGCAAGGATTAGATGAAAAAAAAAAAATCCTTAGGGATCAGAGACAGGAGGAGAGGTGACTCTGTCAGTGGTGGTATTCGGCTCTAGGGGACAGCAGGGTGCTGATTTGGGAACAGGAATGTGCTGGTGTGCAGGGTGAGTACCTCCT
This sequence comes from Bucorvus abyssinicus, assembly GCA_009769605.1. NCBI lineage: Eukaryota > Metazoa > Chordata > Aves > Bucerotiformes > Bucorvidae > Bucorvus > Bucorvus abyssinicus. The sequence goes on from CM020038.1 coordinate 14,338,220, forward strand.
CTGACCCCACAGTCTCCTGGAAGGGCAAGGAGCCACACTGATCTGTTTTCCTCCAGAGGAGAATCCTTCTGTTCAAGTATTAAGATGACTCGAGGGATGTCGTAACAACACTCCATTTGTCTTTGTCCTGCTGAGGGCTGGCGTGGCTTGATGTGGCCATGTTTGATACCAGCTCAACCTGGAGAGACCATATGTGTCCCTCCCATCACCCTCTCCACTGATTCTGGCCACCTATGCAACTTTGCCAGGCCTTGACCACTGCCTCCTTTCTTCTGAAATCCCCCCAAATCAGTACAAAGTTGCCTCTTCCGGGTGTCGCTCTCTGATGGCAGTGAAAGGATGTGTATCCCTATCCATGGCTTTGGTTTGACATGATGGATGCTGCTGCCCTACGATGGCAGGGGACCATTGGTCAGTTCTCCCCTGCCCTGCCTCTACCCAGTTTGCCTCTACAAACAGCCCAGAAAGCCTCCCCTATGCAAGAAGGCTATTTGTCCTTCTTGCAACCATCGCTGTCTTGTTTCATGTTGCAAGGATATTTGGTGCCTGCAGCAGCAAATAAAGAAGTGGTGTAAATCAGAGCCACCATAAATCAGTGACTCTCTGCTACCACCAAGGAAGAACAAGGGCACCTTTTATTAGGAGAGCTGCAGTTAATATGAGGACACATCCTTGGTCATCTTCTCTTGATTGTTAAAAATTGGAGGGACACTTTCCTCACGTGGAGTGGAGGGTGCTCTGTGCCTTGTCCCTGGAGGTGGGGATGCTTTGGATCCTCTCCCAGCACACGCAGCTTTCCCATCCCAGGTGACTGCCCTCAAGAGCAGCTTCTGTGGGAGTAGAAGAGATGGATGTGGAGGTTGTGTGAAGGGGAGGGCAGACAGAAAACTGAACACTAGCCTTTGGATTCAAATGTGATGGGAGAGTCTGTTCAGCTGGCACACCTCCAGTGTCTACATTTCCCCCTATCTCCAAGACCCCTCCTTCCCTTCGTAGGGCAAGGCCATGTTGTTGCCTCCTGTGTACTTATCCCAGGTTATTGGAGGCTGATTTGAGAACAGCTTGGTTGGATCTGGGTCCATGTGCGTGTCCTGTGGCTGGCTGTAGCAAATGCTGCTCCACAGCTGACTGCCTTGGTGTCTGGCTCTCCTAGACCTCCCCGAGATCAGTGTGAGCCATGTGAACCTGACGGTGCGGGAAGGGGAGAACGCTGTCATCACCTGCAACGGCTCAGGCTCGCCACTGCCCGATGTCGACTGGACAGTGGCTGATCTTCACTCCATCAACACACACCAGGTAGGTGCTGCAGGGCCTCGGTGCTGCCTGTGCTCCATGTGTCAAGGGCAAGGCAGCTGCCATGTGTTCCCCAGGTCTGTGCATGCAGGGCAGAGGGTCAGGTAGAAGGTGGAGACTGCTATTAGAAACATGAAGTGGATGTCTCTAAAGGAAAATTGAGGCTGTAGCCTATCCACCTGGGAACTACCTGAAGGCAGCAAAACCTTCCCTCTGTATGGCTGGAAAGAGAAGATGAGATAGCTTCATATCTCAGAGCTGCCTGATCAAATTGACTCATGTTTCCGCTAATGAAGCTACCTGTTTACAGGGGTGTCTGCAATAGCTGAAAGAGGCAGCTGAGTGGGTTTCTGAGAGGCAAGCCATGTTTATCAGTCCTACAACATCGTGGCTTTTCCCCTCCTAGTATTTCCTCTTATAACATACGGTATATTTAATCAGGTGAGGAAACACCTCCCTTCACCCAGAACCTAGCTGCCTATGGATTTTGTAGACCTTCTCACATCCTCTGTGGAAACTGTGATCCTCATCTTCTGGGGGCAGTAGTGGGGAAAGAGAGGAGCCACCAGACTCTGATTTTTGTCTGTCTGTCTTTCTGGGATTTTTAGACCAACCTCAACTGGACCAATGTTCACGCCATCAATTTGACCTTGGTGAATGTCACCAGCGAGGACAACGGGTTCCTGCTTACCTGTATTGCGGAGAACGTGGTGGGGATGAGCAATGCCAGTGTGCTGCTCACTGTCTACTGTAAGTAGCAGTGGAGAGACTTTGACCATATAGAGCGCTGCCCTGGGAACCATTCGAATGCATGGCCACTTGCTGCCTGTGACATACTGGTTTTGTGGATGAGGATTAGGAGCTGAGTACAGTGAGGAGGAGGTGGATTCTTGCACAGCTGTCTCTTAAGTATCAGTATTTTTGCTTTCCTGCTGCTTCCATTAATGCAGAAATGAGCATGAGAGCAGGAGAGGAGCAGCAGTGCCACACTGGTGGTGGACATTTCTCCACCTATCTCTTGGAAGATCCAGCAGAGTAAGGAAAAGCTGTAGAGGTACTAAAACTCTGTTTACAAACACAGAGTTGCTCGCCCTGATGAGAGGTTAAACATCACCCTTGCTAAAGCCACTGTAAATCTTGGTTTCAGAGATGCTAGTGCTCCCTCCCAGATCTTTTCCTACAAAGTTAAACTGCAAATGCCGTGTAAACATGCACATGTCAAATTTCAACTGTTCATTTTTAGCTGCAAGTCGCTAAACTTTCTTCGTGCTTTCTAATATAACTTAACACAAACCTGACCTTAAGAGGAAGTTTACACAGCTTTGTGCTCTCAAACAGCTGAGATTTACGATATGTTGCTGTGTCTGTAATATTTGCCCTTATTCTGTAGTATGAAAATCTGTACCCCAACCCTGCCAGGTAGAGCTGAGATCCACATGGGATTTTAGTTAGTCTTAGTAAACCCACGTGTGGCCAGTGCAGTGCAGGAGCCATGGGGTCCTGTAGACAAGGCAGTCACAAGGGATAGGAAAAATGAGATGCTTTACTACTTTCATCTTCCTCCCAATAAGTACTATTGATGGATTGAAGAATGGAGGTAATTGAAGTTCAGATCAGCTTGGAGGTGATTGGTCAGCAGGCAGGTGGTTTTTGCAGTGGGTTTTAGTATCTCTTCCTCCGCACCTTAAACAGCACCGTGCGAATGCCTATTTTCACCCGTGTAATCCTCTAAGCTGCTGACAGTTTCTGCTACCTCTGCTCTTGTTGCCTAGACCCATCACTCAGGCGGTAATTTCACGCTGAAAAGATCTGGGTTTGTGTGTGTAGGTGGCTGCCTGTTTTGAATCCTCCTTGCCAGGAAGATGTGAACAAGCCACATGCAGATCTAGGCTTGCGAGTGAAAGGAGGTGGCTGGGACACGGCTGTGTGGTTCAAGGTAGCTGGGCGCTGGTGGGAGAATTTTGTTCAGCTCCAACCAGCTCTGTACCTTTTTCCCTTCTACTGCCTTCACTGCCTGAAAAATTCACTTTTTTTTTTTCCAAAAGATGGGTCGATGTTGGTGGATTGGCTTTGTTCCTTGTGGATGCTTCATGGATTGTCTCTGCAGCTGGAGGGTATCAGGAAAAGGAGAGTTTTAGGGAGGTCCTACGTCTTTTTTGTGTCCCTTGTCTTCACACAAAACTGCTCCTCTAGTTCTGACCTTGCCAGCCTTCAAGTTTGGGACCTTACGTGTAGGCGTTTTTAATAGGGTTTCAGAAGCGATGGCAGAGCAGCATTTGAATTCTTGGGGTGTCCCTGGGGGAAAACAATGCATATGCAATAAATTGCAGGTTGAGTCTCTGCTTTTCTTTTCCCTCTCATGCTCTACTCCTGTTAATTAAAACATCCCTCGAGGGTCTTCGGCGGGTGAGAACTCCTTTGGGATACTCAGGCAGTCAAAACCCCCAAGGACAGGCAGTCTCTGAGGAATGCTTGCTTCCACAGCTATGCAATCCAAAATCGCTCAGTGCAACTGGGAAGTTCCCATGGGCACCTTGCACATGTGTAATGTAACAGGGCTACATCATGGTGTCCTCTTAACGGGGATGGGTGGCCTCCCTGTGATCCACTGAGGGAAGGATAGCAGCAGTAGGTATGTGGACCAGGCTTAATTGTTTCTGGACTGGTGAAAGGACCATTCCTGTCATTAATCTGTACCCCTCTTCAGAAGCCCGAGAGAGCTGGCTGTGGTTCAGATAATCGTTCTGGGGAGTGTGGAGTGGTTCTTGTGACTTAGCACTGCTACTTTGCAGAAATCCATGGGGAGAGTACAAGGGATTTTGGAGGTTGCATTTTCAATAATCTTGATTTCCGTGGTGCACAGAGACGTGACGTGGGTGGAGGTGTGCTGTGAGCCTGCCATGTTTCTCTCTGCTAGATCCCCCTCGCATCCTAACTCTGGAGGAGCCGGTGCTACACCTGGAGCACTGCATTGCATTTGCAGTGCATGGGAACCCAGCTCCCACTCTTCACTGGCTGCACAACGGCCAGGTCCTCCGGGAGACAGAGATCATCCACATGGAGTTTTACCAGCAAGGGGAAGTGTCTGAGGGTTGCCTGCTCTTCAACAAACCCACTCACTACAACAATGGCAACTACACGATTGTGGCCACCAACCAGCTGGGCTCAGCCAACCAAACCATCAAAGGACACTTCCTTGAAAAGCCCTTTCCAGGTAGGATATTCAGTTTATCTCCTTAGGGTTGCTTGTAATCCAAAGGTCTTGCTATGGTCCCCTCAGTAATCCTTGCACCTAGACAAGGCCTTGACAACCCAAGTTGACCTTTGAGCAGCAGGTTGGAAGAGGTGACCTCTGGAGACCTATTCTGACTCATATGATTCTCCTACTCAAGTGTAGTTTGGTGTCATAACTCTTTAAAGCAGAGAGATGCTATCTGCAATATAACATATTCTGCAGTGTATTTTCATGGTTTTTTAAAGATTTTTAGGGAGTTCAGTGGGAATAGGATCTAAGTTTGGTCAATTATTTGGGATCTCCTCTGGGGTGGCCCAAATAAGTTGCCCAAATTTTTTGAGAGAAAGTATTCTTCTGTGTGATTGCTACTTATAAGCTGAAGAAAGGAAAGCCCTTTGAAGTGATGCAGCGCTTCCCTTTCTTCTAGCTTGCATTTGTGAAATGCTTAAAGCTGGATGCAGCAGTGTCAGGATTGTTTTCTTTCTGGATATGACATGTGCAATTCCAGAATGACAGGTCTACAAAAGATGCGACGACTCAATTAGTCGCTTTGCATCAGTTTGCAGGGATTTCTTAACGGATTGTTTGGAATTCCCCGTTGTACTCCCTGGTGATTCAGGGCTTAACTGCAAAAATAAAAAAAGCGTTTGAGGACATGAAGATTCAGCTCTGGGGAGTGCAGTGACTTTTGTGGCGACCTGTCTGCTCTATAGGAGCATGGGGGGGGTCTTGGTCTGCTCTCTGGCATTACAATACTGAACTGGCCATCATGGAGTTAAGATCTGTGCGTGCCACTGCCTTCAGGAATGATGCCATGAGAAAGTGGCAGCTGTAAATTGGCCCCTGCAGCCCAAGAAAATCCAGCAAAATAGGGCGTTGGCTAAATATAGAAAAATACCAACAGTACTCTCATTTATTATTTATATCACACCATATACGTCCACACAGTTTTCCCGCAGGTCAAATATCGTAAATGCAGTCCCAAATCTCTGCCTTGAAGAGCTGACAATTGAACAAATGAGCTGATGTGGATGGGAGTGTAAAATTTGTATTCTGGCTTCAAGGATGATGCCTTGTTTGGCTATCTGACCTGTTTCTGTTTCCTTCTGTCAGGGTAGAAGAGCAGCTTTTCAAATGTAGGTGGGTGAGGAGAGGCGCACAGGTTTGCAGTCTCAGCTCTGTCAGGTCTCACCTTTGTGACTCAATTTCCCCATCTGTGGAATGGGGACAGCTCTTAAGTACTGCTGGACCTTCAGAAAAGGAGGCAGATCTGCTGTTCTGGAGGGCTGATTTTGGAAACGGATCTGAGCCTGGCTCTGATGTGGGAAGGTGTGTTAGAGTTTGAAGAGCCTATTGTGTCAGAAGCTCAGGGAGAATGGGATTGTGTGAAATATATGTAAAATACTGCCCTTGTGAGTGCATCTTCACCCACACCTTTTATGGTGTTGGTGTGGAGTACTTACTGACACTGATCCATCTCTCAGCAGGAACTGACCCACTTCTTTTATTTCTTCTGATCCAAAGTCCCAAGCTGTTCCTCACCCTGGCAGACCCTGTCAGCCCAATGCAGGATGTAATTTACTTTCCTTGAAGTTTGTTGTTCTGTCCACTGCCACAGCTGACATTAACACTCAATGCAGCTGATGTTTACAATTTCCCATTTGAAGGTAGATTCCTCCAGAAAATGCCACAACTTGAAGGTTCCCCAGTGTGGTTCAGTCAAGAAACTTATTGCCTATAGCTATTCACATGTGCAGGGGTTTTGCTGTCACTACCCAGGATGAGATTATTAGTCTTAAATAATAAAAAAGTAGTGCCTGGAAGGCTTCCTATCAGCGTAGAAAAGGATCTGTGACCATGTTTTTTAGAAACTCCTGGTCTGCGACCTCTCATTCGTACGGTGCCAGATTGTTCTTCCCAGGTTGAGAGGAGAAAGGTGCTGTTGGACCCTGCGGGGGGAGCTGGGTGATATGCCCCATGCCATATCCTGCTTCTCTGCGATGTTGCGGCTCTGGGAGCCAGGGCAGTGGCTCCCAGCACAGATTTGTGTCATATACTGATAAAAAACCTCAATGTTGTCACTGGCATCTCTACCATAGGCTACCACCTCCTTATTTAATCCTCAAATGTTAACATGCCTGCCTCTCTTGTGATGAGTATTCAGTTCTCTGGGAACTTCTCACACAATTCAAGCTGGCTGAAATTTCTTGGCTAGTTTTATACTTTGAAAAAATAAGGTTTACTAGGAAATACTTCTTGTAGGTTTGTGTTGAATTTGCTTAGTCCAGCAGAGAAGAATGGATGGGGGCGAATATAGAAGCAGCAAGTTTTATGACTAGACTCTGTCTGCTTTAATAGAGGGGAAAAAAGTCTCCAAATGAAATATTTCTTCCTTTTTTTTTCTCTTTTGCTAGAAAAGGGAAGTTACTCTTCTGCTTGACTTGAAACAAATATTTTTTCAGGTTTTTTTTTTTCCACTGGTTTGGAAAGCCATGTTTGTCACCCGGGGTTTGTTTTACGCTTCCCTTCCAAACCTCACCCATACTTCAGCATGAACATTTCAGCATCCTTCCAGGAGCCCTCTGCCAGCAAAGCTGTGTAAACTCCAGTTAATATCGGGCTCAATTTCTTACATGGGCAAGTGAATTGAAAGCTGACGTTATTCTCATGCTATGTAAACTGAGTGTCACCAAGAGCTTTAGACCTCATTGTCTGGGGCCTTGGCCTTCTTTGGAGCTGAAGGAGCTTTACTGAATAGACTGCAGCAGTCAATAGGCTGACAGCAGGGGCTGGTGTGGATGTCTCCAGCAAGAGGCAGCTCTAGGACAGCCACAGTCTCCATGTCCAGTCCAGAGGTTATTAGCTTTTATGAGTGGCTCATGAAAAGGAGGTCAGAGGAGATCTCCTCTAACCCCCTGCCCCAACCTGGGCTCTGCTCCCTGGGAGCTGGTCCTCACCCTCATAGGACTTTGTCCTTGGGTAAGCACTGCCATGCAAGGCAAAATCTGCTCCTCTCCCCTCCACCTCCATCCTGCTGAGCCCTGTGTGTCTGTTGAGCTTTGCTCGCCTGCTGAAAGCAGGATTGTTTAACGACTGGTCAGAAGGTTGGTTAGCATGTTGCTAATTGTTCTCCATTTTGGCCTTGCAGTAACACCACTCCTCTCCTGTTTCAGCACAATGCCCTGCACAGTTACCCCTGTGCTCTCCATCCTGACCTCCAGCATGTCCTGCTGGCACATGCGCTGCAATTGCCAGTTACGGTTGCCCAGCAGGGCAAAATATGAAAAGTTGGTTTCCTGGGCTCTTTGGGGTGGTGGGGTGTGTCTGAGGCAGGTTGGGAATGAGACCACTCTCCCTTTGCTGTGCTGCTAATTCTGTTGCTTCTCTCTTTGTCCTTTCCACAGAGAGTACAGACAACTTTGTCTCAAGTAAGTTTCTTCTTGCTCTTTGCATACTGTGGGTGTTTTGTTTTTGTGGTCCCCCCTTGGCCTTCTGTGACTTGGGAGGGAAAATCAGGAAGCTAAAAGCAAGTTGGCAGAGGTTGCACAAAGCCCTGGCTTCCCCATGCATGACCAAGATGGATGGGGAGCTTTTGATCATCTGGGTAATTTTTAGAGCCCAGGAGATGCTCATTTCCTGCTAGTGATGTCCTGAAGAAGGTCCTTTAGTGGAAATGACGGTTGGTTGTGATGTAGTGGAAGGGGTCTTAACTAGAAGCAGGACTCAACTTCTGCCAAGTAACTGTTTCTTTGAATCAAGTTCTGAGGGAGTTAGTCTTGTCTTTTAACCCTACTTAGCCCAGTAGATTTCTGAAAACTCTAGGAGATGGCTCAGGGGTGGAGGTCACCCACCTTAGGACATCAGGCACCCAAATATTTCTCATTTGTAAGGTTGGAGTGACATCAGCATTATCCTGGTCTGTGTTTTCTCTGTTGATGTGCACAGGGACCTCTCTAGTGGTTGATTTTGGTGCCTTCTGAAATAGAAGGTTGCAGCCTCTGTTAGGGGTGAACTGGATCTCGTTAGGTCAGGCACTGCCATTGGGGATGAGCTGGTGCCTTGGGAGTCCCGTGGAAGCCACGCTGAGTCTTCTGTCTGGTGTTTTGGTTTCAGTCGGTGATTATGAAGTGAGTCCCACCCCACCGATCACTGTGACCCACAAACCAGAGGAGGACACTTTTGGGGTGAGTCCTCTCCTCTTCTCTGCAGAACTGTTTTACATGCTTTTTTTTTTTTTTTGTTATTGACAACTCAATATTTACATTCCTGTGCTGTTTTGAGAGGTTTGCAAGGAAAATCTCTTATGACTCAAGACCACAATCAGAAGAGTTTTGTGGCTTGTGTCAGACAAGTAAAATACTGACACGAACAATCTGATCCTCTAGGGTCTGCTGTGTGGAACCAGGAGGCTCTTTGAAAATGGGGCATCCTGTGAAGTTGCTACTGGCAGGTTCAGAAATTCTCACTCTAAAAAACGTAGCGCCCAGGGAGCAAACAAACAGGCAATTGTCTGTTTTAGACTATTATTGAGCTGTTAAGTTTAGCCCTGTGAGGGACTCAGATTTAGCTTGGTTCAATTCTGTCAAAGCCAGTTTGCCCTCTCTCCTGCTCTGCGGGGCATGCCGAAAATGAAAAAGGAAAAAAACCTATGGCTTATCGGATCTCAATATAGTCTTTCTTCTGCAGAATCCAGGTAGAAAGAGGAAAAAAAAAAAGTGTGTTTAAGTATTGGGGGAAAAAATTAGCATGTTACACAATTGCTGTAATTCTGTGAAAGTTTTAAGATGTTGAAGCCCCCCAGGCGTTAAGAGAGTGAACAAAACTCCATCCACCTTGGTTTCAGATCTTATCCAACTGAAAATCTCCTATGGCTGAAGTGAAAGCTTTGAACAGTGAGACTGGAGTAATAATGTGCACTGATTATTAAATATAAAGCACAGCAAACAGGCTGGGGGATGAAAATAGTGTGTGGTAAAATAAAAAGTTTAAAAATATCGTAGCTAATGTATCAAGGGCCAGGGAAAAGAGTTGCAAAATGAAATGACTTTTTCTTGGTTAAATGATGTATCTTCTGTTGTAGCAGAATAGAGTTTTGTAAAAGGAAGTGAAGCCTAAATGCATCACAAGACCCAGTACAGAAGAACAACTGGACAAATGCCAAAGAAATTGTTGTTTACATCAATGCAATAAAAGTATCTCGAGCAAAGACTTGAAGGAATAAATATTCATAAATATTAAAATAAGTCTGGGATTTTAAACCCTTTAGGGCAAGGAGGTTTTCTTTCCTCCTCTTGTACACTGACACAGTGGAACTATAGTTCCAGTGAAGGACTTTGGATGCTGTTGTAGTACAAATACTTCCTGCTAACAATTACAATAAATAGGGAACCATTAGATGCTTTAGGAAAACCAAATGTTTTGGGGGAAAAAATACCCCAAACAGTTCTACTTAATTTCTTCTGGTTTGGGTTTGTGTGGGTTTTTTTTGGTGTGCTATTTTCCCTCATTCTTAGTCCTGAGGGATGTTTGGGTGGAGACAGAATTGCTCCTTCTAAAGAATTTTCTGCTGCTCCTTTGTGTTCCCCGCTCAAGTTGTTATAGCTTTAGTGTTGTGACATTGTAGTACAGTGGTGATGTCAGAATTGGAGGTGTATGATGTGGTGCAGTGAAGGGAGAGCCCAGGCATTGGAGCAGAGGTCCTCCTTCCCTGCAGATATATGGAGAGGCTGGGGAGAACTGGTGCTAAAACAGCATTGCTGATAGGGAGATCTCAGACCTCCCAACCCTGCTCACAGCCTGTGATGCTTCCAAGCTGTGCCAGAGCCCACTACTTTAGCTTGTATTTCCTCCACAGCTGATATCCACAGGACTGCAGCAAATGGTGGGAGCCTACAGAGGGGTTAACTGGGCAAGGAGGTGCTATATTTCCAATCTAGACTCCTAAATTCCTCTGTTGTGACCCTAAGGCTTTTTCCTTTCAGGTTTCCATAGCGGTTGGGCTGGCAGCTTTTGCTTGTGTCCTCTTGGTCGTCCTCTTTATTATGATCAACAAGTATGGCCGGCGGTCCAAGTTTGGGATGAAAGGTACGTGCAGTCACTTTCTTCTAGCAGGAGGCACCTTCCAGGATTGCCCGGCTCTTAGAGCACGCATGGAAAGGTGTTGTGGTTTCATTCCTACATTGTCAGTATTGATGCTAAACCTTCTGAAGAGAATGTTGTCCAGTCCACTTCTGTTTCTTGAGGGAGTAATAAAGGTGTACAGGTGGGTGGTTCTCACCTGTTGTATGTGCTTCTGCTGGGCAGAAGTATGCGTGCGTTTTCCTTATTAGTACATAACTGCATCTACAGGTTGTGCAGAAAAGCTTTGAGCCTGCTTCCTCCAGCCATGCATTGAAGGAGTTGTACTCAGGAGAGCATGTTCTTGGGTGAAATATATTGTGTGGATTTGATGATGCATGGGCTTGTGGGTGCCGAGCACAGAGTGTGAAGGGGGAGCAGAAGAATGTGGAGTTGGTTTGGGTTCTGTTGGAAAGGCAGGTGCACCCATCCTGTGCCTCTCTGAAAATGGGGACCAAGTTGCTGCTGTAAACTTGTAAGGTCCATGATGGTAAAGCAATCACTGATCTGTCTTTCCGTGGTGTGAAAGGTCTCTTTCTGCTGCCACTCTGGAAGGTTTCCTCCTCTGCATCATGAATAACCACTTTAGGAGCTATTTCAAGTGTCCTTAGTAGGGATTGGAAAGTGAGAAGACATCTGATGTTTGCGAGGCAGAACTGATCTCTCTGTCCTACCAACCACAGTGCTGTGATGTGACATACCAGAAAAAAGTAGATGACTCTGTGCCATCTGTTTCGCGTGACACTGCTGGTTATCTCCAGTTGGGTGGCGTTGGTGGTGCCCAGTGAAGGCTGGAGGAAGAGCCTTCACATGACATAGTAGTTCCCAGCCTAATTGTTGGCTCATGCATACATTGTTTGAAGCCAAGCTTTGACAAAACATGAGCTTATTCCGAAGCTCCTGAGTCTCAGCCCATTTCCTGGCCTTGCAGGGGTCTGCGTTGAAGGGCAGGTTGGTAGGTTTGGGAATGTTTCTCATGCTTGCCCAGGGCTTTGTTTGCTTTACAAAGACATTTCCTGAGTGGGTCCAGATGGGATTCTGGCTGGTGTTTCCCCTATGCATCCTATGGAGATAGAAGACAGGACATTTAATTAAATAGCAAATCTTCTACACCAATTTAGCAATATTTAGTCCATATGTCCAATGATAAGAACCATCTGGTAGGGTGTACTTGACTGGTGGGTGGAGTAGAGGAATGGAAGACATGGTTCCTGGGATCAATTCCCAGCTCTTCTACTGACTCATTTAGTGTCCGTAGGCAATTAGCTGTCTTAACCTCTGTCTCTGCTTTAATTTCCCCATCTGTAAAACTAGGATGATGTTACGTGCCTTCTGGAGGGATTTGTCAGAACACTTTGGAAGTGCTTCGGCATTCGACACTGATGGGGCTTGGAGATACAAATATAAAAAGTAGTAACTTCTGACCTTAGTGGAAGAATCAAAGAGGAATGAAACTTGTGTGTGTAACCAGCCTTGGTGAACAGATGTGTGTGTGTGTGTGCTGAGGTGTTTGGATAAGCGTGTTCGTGGATGTTCTGCATTGCCAGAAACCAGAGGGGTGCTGTGATGGACCATTGCGTGTTCGGTTTTTGGGAGGCAAAAATGTTTAGCCAGGAAATCCTGCTTTCCCCTTCATCGTGTTGTATTTCTTCCAATCCTGAGGTGAAACCACAACCCTGCAAAATTTCTAAAAGTTTTATTGATGACATTGCTTGGAGAGATCGACTTGACAAATTAAATACATCTTTAAAACTGAAGAGGTAGCTCTTTAACGAGGCACCACCATGGGCAGCCTACTCATACTGCCTAAGCTCTTGACTTCACTGGAGGCTGCAGATCTCCCGCCCTGTGGACAGCCTCCCTAGAACATGGCTTTACCTGCTCTGAGCCTCCTGCTTTTCCTCAGCATCTCTTCTACTTGCACTGTTGTTCTTTAGCTGTAGCGCCATTATCAACTGCCATGCCACCAGACTTTGTATCTTTAGCCTGTCTCTCCCTTCTTTGCATCAGGCTTGCTACCAAACCTCACCACTTTCTCATCCACAACACAAATGCAACTCTTCCATTCAACCTCAGTGGCTGGAATGTTTGGTTGTACCCTGGTTATGGTCTGCTCTGCAGCTGTATCTGACTTATTTCTCACCCCCACAAGAAATGTCACAGTCCCTTCCATGCTTTCCAAAACGCAGTTTCTAAGCTCTCCTTCCTTGCTGTTCAGCAGCTCCATGAGTCCAGAGCCTTGATCTCTCCTTAGGTTGCTTTGGGGTCTCAGCTGAGTTGTTGCAGATGGTCCCAATCTGGCAATGGTACCTTGAAACTTGTGTTTGTCCTGTGTTGCTGGATGTCTCTTTCCGGTGTCTCCTCTTTCACTCCATTAACATGTTGCTGTTTGTTTCCTTCTTCTGAAGGCTTCCTGTTCATGGGGTGATGCCCTTGTCCAAATCATCAGATTACTGAGTGGTCCTGAGCTGCTTTTCCAGGGGTTCATGTACGGGTTCTACCTTATTCTGACACCCTGTATGGACAGTGCAGCTGTGACCACCTCCAAATCTCCTTTAGCCAGCACTTTCCATTGGGTCCCTCATTATCAGTTAATTTTTGGGCAGGAGCCATCCTGTATGGCACCCAGCATGTTATCATTTACTAAGAAGAAAAAATCCAGACACTGAGTCTTTTTGGGAAAGTGCATCATTCCCTGAATCAGGAGCTGCTTGTCGCCAGCTGATATGTTGCCACTTGTTGTTGAAATCCCAGCTTGGCAGCCCTGCAGGAGCAGGTTTTTCCTGTTGTTTTTGTCACGGATGCAGAACATTGTGTGCTCGTGTTGAACACATTACCCAAAGCACCTCGTGAGGCTCTCTGAGCACATCTTTTTCCTTCTGTGTCTCCTAGAGTTAAGCAGATGGTTTATCTCCTAGAGAGAGGTGAACTTGGACTCAGCGTGAGGTTGAGTGTCACACTGGGCTGGGAAGTCCCCCTGGGCCAGCCTGCTGGGTTGCCCACCAGTCTTAAAAGTGGACTCATGGACTGCCAAGTGTCCAGCATCCCAGCTGCCTTTGCTGACAAGAAAGTCACTGTGTCTCAGGGCACATGTGCTAGGGGCGGACTGTGGGAGGATGGTGTGTCCACATTTGTCCTCTTCTGCCTGGAAGCACACCCTCGGAGCATTGCATGAGAGTCCTGGCAGAGCCACCACTCTGGTTATGACCCGGCTACTGATACAGCCAACAGCCAAGAGGTGGAAAAGCCTGTGCTGCCAAGTGAGCCATCGACGGGCTGGAGCGGTGGCATCCACAAAAGCTCGTTGTGAAGGGGGCTCTGACACGCTGTGCTCCCAGCTCCTTGGCATCCCTTGGCTGAGCTCGCAGAGGCTGGCTCTGGGCCAATCCCCTCGCCTCTCCCTGCTCCCTCCAGAGAGGGCATTCATTAACACGGATGGCGGAGGGCAGATGCCCTTTCTGGCTGCCTGTCAACTTTGGCTCCCATAGTGGGGTGGGGGGTAGGAGCGGGCTGAAGCTGCTCGGGCAGGGGGCTGAGGGATCACCAGAGCTGGGATGGCAGAGGCAGCAGGAAAATGGCAAAAAAGTGCCTTTTTGTGGAATTTGATGTTACAGGGGCAACACGGAGAGGAAACTGCTGGGAAAAGTGAACGTGAAAACAGACATGTTGAAGTTGCAGACATGGGCTGCAGCCGCTTTGTGAAGGGCGATGTATCCAAGGGGGGAACTGAGAGGCTTTTTAAAGCCTTGTATTAGTATGGGAAGAACAGGATCTTACAGAGCGAGAAATGGGGAGTAAGGGCCCTTCGTTTTACTGCCATGTCCCAGGAGAGTGGGTTTTACAGGTGGGACGGAGCGCATCGGAGTAAGGAGCCCGGCATCGCATGCTCAGTTGTTGCTTGCTCCAGCCCTGGGCTCAGTGTCCCACATTCTGTGACCGCCCACTGGAGGTGGGGGGTTTCACACCTCACCTTCTGCGGTCAAGCTTGTCACCGCAAGCCTTGTAAACCCATGTCTTCCAATCAAAGTTTAATCCCAGCAGGTGACAGGAAATTAAATTTCATAATATAATAAAAAAAGCCACGTGCAAGTCCCGGGACTAACAAAAATGAAATTTCATAAAACAGTAATAAAGGCACAGAAAAGTCCTGGGACTAACAAAACCTTCGGATGGCACAGCGGTGGAGGTCGTGTCAGTGCTTAGCTTGATGGACTGAAATATATGCTGCTTTTCCTTGTCTTCTGTTACATTTGCAAGTGCCTAGGGATAAAGAATGTGTGCTCATGAATATTTCTGTGATGTATTCCTGGTGCTGCACAACTTTAAAAAAAAAAAACCAAACCCAAAACAAATTAAGTTTGCTGAGATACAGGGAGAAAGATGCTAGAGAAAATCCAGAGACAAAAGCACTTGTAGTTTTGCTGAGATGAGCTGTTTTGCAGGCTCTGAGATTAAAAAGTTCTTGCATTCTCCAAATGAGGTTTTCTTCTTCGGGTGGAGACGGTGCCAGCTAATGGTTCAGACTTGGTTACAGTTGGCAAAGAGTCGGTTGCTTTTAAATCTGATTTCCTAAAGAAATAAGGCACATAATCGCACTGTGCCTCTGCATACAGGCAAGCGTGTGTGTGCAGCTCTGCCTGCCTGGTTTTTCCTGTTATCCACTGCAGCTTTTGGATCTGCTGGCCGGTTCCAAGCAGAGGAGAGGGGGGAAGGATTCGAAATACCTTTACAGGCATTGTGGAAATAGGGGGGTTAAATAGAGGATGACAACTTGGGTGATGCCCCACTGCTAGAAGTGCATCAAGCCTTTCTGGCCATTGCAGAAGCCGTATGGAAGCTCAGCCTAGGATAGAAAACCAAGACACAGGGACCAGGATTTCACAGGGTCTGCTCTGGTGGGTGGTGTGTACATCTGCATGCAGGCATATACATATTTTCTTTCTGAATAGGCAGAAACAGCAAGGAGGTGGGGGAGAAATGAAAGAACAGTAAATAAATACTGCCCACGCTTTCTGTAATGTTTGAGGGATCGCATCACTATCAGTTCATTTAGTATTTGTTCTAATAGCCCTGATCAAAGTGCTGGCACTGCTGATGTGCATGTGGATGTCAGAAGTACTTGCAGAGCTGTTCCATTGTAATTTAGCATTAGTTAATAGATACTTAAAGTAAAGTGGTTGCCTGTTTGATTATGATTGGGGGTTATTAACATTTTTTTCCATAAACAGATGGTAACTGTCCGCTGACTCGATTGCAGAACAATTCCAGGGTTCTGATTCAAGAGGACCAACTCCTGCAAAGATATCTCGGGTGCCTGGCTTTTTGCTTTGTTGATTGGTTTTTTGTTTTTCTTTCTCTTTTTTTTTTGCTTTCCTCCTGCAATTATCGCTGCAGCTTTAAAGGGGGTAAAAAATATACAAGAGCCATCACCCACCTTTCAAATGAGGCTTAATTCTGACCCTCGTTGCCGTGGCTATAATCATGCACTAGTTGTTTTTCCCTGATTATTTGTTTGCAGCTGTATAGGCATGAACAAACATTCTGCAGCTCGGAGAGCCTGCAACTTAGGGGTTAGTTGCCCAGGAGAAATCTGTGACCAGGGCCCTTTCATTTCATCCTCCTGGAAGCCTCCTGTTTGGTGGGAGCAGGAAGAAAGAGAGTGCAGGGTAATATCAGCCAGGCTGGCACGGCTATGGGGCAGAAACAGCCGTGCATTAAAAGCCGCAGCTAACTACGGGGGCTCAGGGAAGTATGGTGAGCCGTGCTAACAAACTGGAAATGGGAGCTGATTGCTGTTGGTTGCTTTGCAGAGCCCAGCAGTGCCAAGGGCCTGAGTCCCTGCAATGCGCGGGCAGAGCAACCGCGTGGGGCTGTTGGAGGTCGGGTCTTTTCCTTGTTGGTATCCTTCTGCTTGTTTGAAAAGCCCATTGATTTACTTCTTGGGCTTGATATTAGTTTTATTTGCCTGGGAATTGGATTGAAAGGGCATGTGGTTTCACTGGGGCTTCTTTCTATAAATACCTGTTTCTACTTTGCTGAAGTGCAGGCTGTGCTATTTATTTATTTATTTAGTGCCTTCAAGGTGATAAAGTGTAAAGCTCTTCAAACTGATAAGTGCCTCACCCTCTTCTAAGCTGTGCAGTCTGTAACCGCTCTGGTGGCAGCAAGGGAAAGCTGCTGTGTAGCCCTGGGCTCCTTGGAAAACCTTTGAGAAATCCCACCTCTCCCCTGAGGTGCTGTGACAGGGCGCCTGCTTCTGCTTCTCTCTGAAGGCAGATGGGCTCTCACACCAGCAGTTAATGCTCACACCCCTTGTCTTTCGGTCCCAGGTGGTGTTAGTGCGGTGAAGGCTTTGAAAGATGGGGTGATGCTGTTGCTTGAGCTGCTTGAATGAGCAAGGAGCCACCCTTGGCTGGAGAGATGCACCCAGGGGGTGACCCTGCAGGAGAAATGGTTAGCAGAAGATCAGGATTTATTTAGGTCTAGAAATAAAACATTTTCCAACTCCCAGAAGTATTAATAGATTATTTATAAAGGAAATGTAAAGTGCACTGACCAGCCATTATCTATTTCAGTTGCTTTTGCAAAACCAAGGTGTCTATTTTAGGCAACTACTAAAAGCAGTTAAAAACCAGTCGGATCAGTAGTTTTCAGGTGACCCAAGAAGCCCTGAGCCTCCTTCATGCCACGTTCCTGCAGACTGTTCCTCCCTGTGCGTGACCTCCCTCACTCGCAGGTGCTCTCGTTTGCCCTGGTCACCAGCTGGGTGCTGGACCCTGGGTGCACCACTCGCCCTGAAGGAGCCCCACAGTGCTGTCAGTGTTTGCCCGGGGCAGTTCTGCGTTAACAGGTCTGTCACTGCTGACTTTCACAACCGATTCTCACACTGTGGTGTCAAAAGCTGAGCGAGTGACCCTCATCTTCCCCGTGATTCGGCACGGTGTGAGCTCCCAGCTGAGGTTATGGAAAGATGTGGAAATTTTTTTTTAATAATTTTGTTGAATCTGTCTCTGTTCCAGGCTCAGAGTGGTGGCTTTTCCACCAGCAAAGCGTTAACAGGTGACAGCACTGGGGACCCTGCTGCTTATGGCACTGTGCTTGCTTCTGCCTTTGTGTACGTGGTGGGCAAAACCTTGAGGAGGAGGAGGGTGAGAATGAGCCGTGGCAGCTTCCCTCACACTGCAGGGTTGGGAAGATGTCCTTCATCCACTTGCTGTTCAGTAGCAAGTGAGCCTCATCAGTTCCTCATCTAAGTGCTTGCAGACATTTTTTCCATGGCTGTGGAATCACCCAGGCTCAGTCACCTGAGCAGCCTTCCCCAAGGACCATGCAGAAGGTGCTACTCCTCGTCCTCAGGTGGCTCCTCTCCATGGCAGTGATGCTCCTGCCTTGCCTGCTTCTTGCCTCCATGACTCCAGCCTGTGTTTGCTGTTGGACTGTCTGTCTGTCTTCACGTGGCTTTGCTTTAGTGAAAGATGCTGGAATGACAACATAGAGACAAAATAATTCTGTTTCTCTCCGGAACAGGTGCCACATACAACAGCAGGATAGGCTATTTTTTTAACCATTATAACCAGTCTGATGGAGAGACATCATGTCCACAAGTCTTGTGCCCTGTGTGCTCTCTTTTGCGCCTCTGAAGGCAGCCAACAACCAGACAACTAGGTGTCAACTTTGATGTGGCTTTAATAAGGTGCAGGGCAGTGTGGGAAGAAGCAAAGGGCTTTAATTAATATTTTAATTGTAGTTTGTCTGTACTGCAGTTGTCCAATTATTCTTTGAAAAAGATTTTGCTACAGTTACTGCTGGTAAATGGTCCTCTGGGATGATGTCCCTGGTGAGTTCATCACCTCTTCCTCTTCATGACTTGCTGTAGGATTGTTATTCATTTATACAATGTTCAGCCAGGGATAGTGAAATTTAGCACTGTCATTAAACCCTGGAGCAGGAGAGCTTCGCTATTGATCAAGGGAGAGGTGACTGTGGTGTAAATGACAGGATTGACAAGAGAGGTATTTGGGAGCTGTGAAGGCATATGGAGAGAAGAAAGAGAATGGTGCTGCTTGGTTTTGAACCTGGGCTGAATGTGCTTGAAGGAGTGCCTAGAAATTTGGAGGCAGTGGAATAACTTCCCAAGGGAATGGATAGGAGCTGGCACTTGCGTCGTTCAAGCTTCCACTGGTGAAAGCACTGAGGAGGCAAATTGTAGAGAGCGCTGGAGCATCTGATGATCTAATGGGCTTGTTTCATCTCCAACTTGTATTTCTTGTGGTGCAATAACGAGCCTGCCTGTGTCCTGGACAGACCCAAGAAACTAGTCATCAGCAGTGTTTAGTGTCTGTTGGTGAAGGTGGGAGCAGTGAATAACCCTATGTGATGCTCAGGCATCTCATTTTGATCTATGACTATGCTATTAAAAATCAATGGAGCGGGAGATAATGCCTGTACACAAAGTCACCTGGGTAGTATTTTGTGCACAGGAGGAATAAATCACATTTGGAGTCTCATGTTTTGTGTCTGAGGGGTGATGTTCTAATCGAGTTTCTGTTTGGGAGAGGCGTCTTCAGTTGGTGTGATGGCCCTGGATCATGAAGGAGGATAGAGAATGGGATGCTCCTGGCTTGTAGTTCAGGAATGGGACCCAGGAGATCTTGCTGGCTGTGGCCACATAAACTGACCACAAGTCTCCATTTGGGCTCTGTGTATAAGACACTGCTGCCATCAGGGTGCATTGAGGGGAACCATGTTGGGAATGATGCTCAGTGCACCCACAAAAACTCACCCCAGCCCAGTCATCAGCCTTCAACATGCTCTGCTCCACAGTCAGGCTGGATTGCGGGATCTCACCTCTGCTCTCAAACTTGCGGCATGAGAAGAGCATGGAGCCGGTGCTTATGCCCATCTTTTGTGTCTTACGGCCTCTCTGCTCCCTCTATCTGCTGGAACCTGCTGGCTACAGAAAAGGTTTTCTTCATTTTTTACTTCACCGTGGTCCAGCATCTGCAGGAGTTACCAGCCTCTTCTGGAAGGGACTGTTTCACATTAGGTCCCTTACGCTGCAGCCCAGCATTCTGCACACCCTGGTTTTGGGCTGGTTTTGTGGCTCTGCTGGCTACCCTCTGGTCTTGCTGAAAGCCTTCACTTTGTGACCAGTGAGGAGTTTTCCCTGCAGAAAAGGCAAAAGCCAATTTTGATCAGAGCCCCATTGAGAAGCAATTTCTGGCAAGGTGGTTTTGCCACACCTGCCTTTGACACCCAAATCAAAGCGACGCAGCAGCTTCAGAAACCACAGAGGGTGAAAAACCATACAATTACGGCAGAGAAAATGGATGAGTCTGCTTGGATTTTGGATTAAAAACTCTTTGGCTTTCTTCTCATTCCACCTGAACCAGCTATAGAAGGAGCCAATGCCAGTGAATCTGCATCTCCATCTTCTCTCTGTCCCAGGGAGTGCTTCATCCCGTCCAGCAAACAGCAGGTTGTTCCCGGCCTAATGCAGTCAAGAGTTGGACAAGATGTTGCAAATTATTGTGAAGGGAAAAATACTGTTTTCCTTCAGCCTGGTTTTGTTTGAGTAAGATTCACGTGGTAGGGCTGAGATGCTGTGCTATGGCTGCTCACGCAGAAGCCTGCGGTGCTGAGACAGCTGCTGGGGTTGGGGCAGGGGAGAACTGGCCCTTTTGTTGCTGACAAGACGATTTCGTCGTGATGCTCTAAAAGCTCTTGTGACATCCACAATTTTCCAGATGGATAATGAAAACCTGTGAGCAGGGGCGTCTCAGCGGCTTTCAAAGCATTTGCCTGTGGAGCTCTGTCCATTGGTTTCATATCTGCTGACAGGGCTTAATAATCATTACGTTAAGTGGAGCCGGCACTCGGGGAGGCAGGTAACGCCGCTGCTGCCCTTGGGCTGAGACATGTTTCTCACTGTGCAGCGCAGAGATGTGCATCGGAGCTGCTGATCCATGTCCTCATGGGCTGATTTCTGCCTCTTTCCTCCCAGGCTGTGGAGCTCTGCAGGAGCTGCTGGCTGGTCTGCTGGCCTCTTGCTCAGGAGCTTCTTGGCTCACTCTCAAAGCATCCCGGGGTTCTTCTGGGTCTGTCCCCAGGGCTGTGGTGCTTCCACTGGGCTCTAGCTTCAGTCCTGCTGTGGGAAGAGGAAAACGGTGCTAGTTTCCCACAATGAGCAGGTGCACAGTCTAAGCAAAGCATATCTTCATCTGAAGTGCTCTTTTTCTGATTGATGTTGGCGGTAATAATTAGTATGGTCTTACCTATTAAGCTATTGTATGTTTTTTCTGATGTCTGATATTATAAAAAGGAAAGAAAACCCCCATAATTTTGAGATAACAATGGCCTAGTATCAATATTTATTCCTATTGATTTCTGAATTGATTTCTCTGACTTTTTTTTCATATGGGTTTTGTGTAAGTTCCCATGCTCATCCCTGTTCACACAGCAGCGGGATGCTGCAGCAGGGCTGAGTAGCCAGTGAGGAGCTCTGGCACAACGGGGTAGGGCAGTCTCCCCTTCCACTGGTGGGCTGTTACACTGGGGAAACGGCTGCTGAGAGCTGTAAGGAGGACGTGTGATGTACAGGGTCTCTGTGCTGGTCACCAAAGGTGCTCTGGGGCTCGACCAAGAGGCAGGGCAGTTTGCTGCTGGAGAACTGGTCAGTCTCTATCTATTTAAGTCGTTACATGTTTTCACATCCCATCATCCTGGCTTCGGCATCGCTGGTCGTCCCCAGCATCGTTGCAGCTGGTTCTTCCCGCAGGGCTAAGCAAGGGCACTGATGTAAATCCTCTTTTATCCCAGCTCAGTCCTTCCAGCATTGTCATCATATTTTTGTGCTGTTTCCCTTTGAATTCTCTTGGCGTGTGGAAGGCTCCTGGCCCTGTGCCTGGCAGGGTTGGGGGTTACCTCAGGTTTGGTCCCCCGGTGCTTGCTGGGGCCATCTCCTCCCTGTGCAGAGCACGGTCCTGCTGTCCTGCTCCCTCACAGGCTGCTGTCACCACCAGCCCATTTGGACATTAATTTTTTTCCAGGTTCCTGCCTCCCAGTAAATCGGTGATTATCTCCAAAACTTGATTTTCTTTAATGCTTTTGAAGTTTGCATCTTGGTTTTCTTACTTCTGCCCGTGTTGGCTGGCTAAGGGACACGCTGCCTGTGCGACTTTGTGCCGCTTGTCTTGTGAGAAGTCACTGAGCACCGTATCAGTGGTGGCTTTCAGAAATTATTACAGTCCCACCTGGCCCCCTAAACAGACACATAGCAACAGCTTAGCTAGTTCAGTGGGTTTCTTTCATTTCCAGATAGGTAATAGAGATGTTAATCAAACCCAGCCTTAAGACCAGTCCCTGTGGTGAGCCTTTCTGGCTTAAAGCTTTGCCGTATTTGTGCCACCCAGACCAGCTCTAGCAGGGAAGAGTCACATAAATCAAATATACTGTTGTTATTAATACTGTTGTATGACAGTGCTCATATCCAAGCCAGTTTGAATTAAGTTTTAAAGGAATTTTTTTCTGAGACACTATCAAATATTTTACTAAGCTTGAATATATTATGGTCTTCATTGACTAATTTTGTAATTCAATCAGGGGAAAATAAGACATTGAAGGTAGTTCAGCGTGATTTGTTTTTATAGACCAACTGCTTCATCCTCTCAATTTCACTATCATTTAGGCTCTTAAATATTTTTTTCTTAATATTTCCTTTGATTTTTTTTTACTATAAATTTAAAATGAGTTTTATTGCTTTCTTCTGCGCATCAGCCAGAGGAACAAAAACAAGTTGTGTGCATATATACGTGTATATAAAGGGAAATGTCTTTACAGTACATCTGCCTTCTTGACAAGTTTCTCATCCTGGAATTAAATTGGAAGCAGCATCTGGTAATGAGACTTCATACCTTTTGGGCTGCTGAGTGCTTTTGCTGAGTATCCTGCTCCAGACTGCTGCAGGTCTGTCCCCTTGGCACGTGTAACCAAGAGAGAAAATATTGCTGAATTTTCCAGTAGGAATTTGCTTAGCTGTTTTGGCCCTTATTTAATGTTCTTTCTCCTCTTTTTTATTTTTTTATTTAAAGAGTATTAATTGTTATATCTCCTGTTTGCTCTCAATCTCCCTTGGCCTAAAGTGTCGTGATAGAAATTGAAATTAGATACAGCCTGATTTCACTCCTGTGTGTCCACAGAAATCTCCTTCCACTCTGCTGCTGCAAGGCAGCTGGATTTTAGATTTTTCTCCTTTTTTTCATACTGTTTCTTCACTCTTAATAACAAAACATATGGTATTCACTATGTTTCTTTTCTAAGTTTATTATGCTACTGGTGTATTTAAGGAGTGATTTGTGCTTATTCTCTCTGCTTAAAAATTTCAAGTAATGCTTCTTGGCTGCTACTGTCTATTAACATGATATTGGAGTTAATGGGATGTCAGCATGTGCCAAAATCCCTCATCAGCAAAGCACATGTATTCCACCCTGGCATATTAAAACTGAAGTTGTAAGGGTAGAGCAGGACACCTTCCTACCTTTTGATATGTATGGGTTGATTTAAGCTCTGCTGAACTCGCTGTGATCAGGTCACACCAAAAAAAGTCGTTTCCTCTTACGTGCATCCCAACAGAGAAGCTAAAAGCTCAACTGGGTTTAGGGATACTTCAGCAAAGGGCATCTCATTGGGGTTTGTGCCTGCCAGAGCTTTGCTGGGGTTTCAGGGGGTGGTTTTGGGACCAGTCATATGGGCAGGCTTTTGTTAATCTACCAAAAAGAAATGAGGTTCTGCTTTTTTATTAAAAGAGGAGAGCTGCTATTAAATTTTGTTGATTGAGTCTTTTACTAACACGTGCTGCTGGGCCTCTGAATGCCTGCCAGGTACCTTTTTTTTAAAAAAAAAAATTATTCTTTGGATGAGAAAAAAACTAGCATTAATTTACCTGCTACTAGACAGTTTGCAGAGAGCTGTGAAAGCTCTCTTTTTGCAAAAGGAGCCTTAGATCAAATTTCTTGTTGCTCTGCTGACCCATGGTGCAGCAACCCGCTTTGATACTGGCCTTTTGAAACCCTCCTGGATGCAGGCAGGGAGGCAGGGTGCTGCCACAAACTGTGCTTGAGGAGAAATCCTAATTTCCAACCAGTGGCAAAAATCTGTACCTTTTTCCTGGATCAGGCATAACCCTTAGATTTTTTTTTTTTTTTTACCCATACATGGTTCTCAAAGCCATCAGACTTTTCTGCAAATGCATGATAACTTATAGTTCCTTTAACATTCTCCATTCTTAGCAGAGAACCTTCAATCTTGAACCCAGCACTTGAGAGTTTTTCCCAGGAGCCATTTCCAAGTACTTTCAGATGCCAGTGTTAATCTGGCACAAAGCCCCATGTGCGTCAGGATCTCTGAGCTCTCTTCTGTGGCACACGTGTCTCCTGAAAGCTTTATGGCCCTTGCACCATTGCTATCTACAGTACGGTTTGGACGGCACAGAGCTTTACGATATGCAGAAGTGTTGTGAAGCTTGAAGATGAGAAGAAATGAGGTTGTGGAAGAATGAGGGAGAGGTAATGCAGCAGCCCAGGCACTTATCTGACAGCCTAATGCTTCGTGTCACCCTTAGCAAAGCAGGTGGAGAAAGAGGAAACTCCTCTCTCTGCTTTGTGCACGTGAGCATGAGCGCATGCGTGCACAGGCGCAGGCACCGGGGGGGAATCAAGGTAGGGAGATGCTTTATGAAGTTGTTAGTAGCTGACGGTAAGTGCCTATTTATCTGCACTGAGCTGCAGAGCCTGGGAGCTGCTGGAGGGAGATTCACTGTTGAGCAGTCTCTTTAAGGATAAATAATCTCGGCTGGAATTTGCGCTAATGATTTCCTAAGTGTGCTGGCATGTCTTGAGCAGTGGAGAAGGAGGAAAGGCAGTGCTTGCGTCTTTTTTTGGGGTGTGAATGGGGAAGGCAGGAGGAAGCTGGAGGGAGAAGCAAGAGTTTCCCATTTTGGTTAGCGGTATGGGAGATGGGAAGTTGGTGGTTGAATCTTGATTTCATTTATTGTTCTAGTAAGCACAGTAGCTATAGGAGATGTGTGACCCATGGATGTGGCTCCACGGAACACGCTGCATTCCTGATACTTTCTACTGAAGGATGTTCTTTTGATAAAGAGGTTGGTTGATACAGAATTCAGCACAGCTCTGTCAGTTTAAATTATTGAGAGAGTGCTTACAATTTCTCGATCATGTAGCAGTAAAACCAAAGCAAAATACAAAACCCCATCTCTCTGGAGCCAAAGGTTGTCCTGTGCTAGTGTAGAGCAGGGGAAGCTGCGTGGTATCCTGCAGTTGTTAACCTCAGGTTTCCATCAGGCTTAGATCACATTCAACAGAGTTATCTCAGCACCTTCCTGAATTACTGCAGGACTGAAGATTTGAATTTTAACTCATCTAAATTTTTAACTCGTCTGTCTAGAGCCTGGAGATAGATGTGCACACTCTTGCGTGTGTTTTGAGCAAGCAGGAGCAGTGCAGGCAGTGTTGCATGCACTCATGCCGTGTGCTGTGGCTGTTGAGGTGCAGGGGCTCAAACACATCATGGTACCAAAGCAAGTCTTCATGATATCAAGATGTAATCTCCTAGAAGTTGTCAGCTAAGGGAAATACTGGCTCCTAGGGGATAAAGAAATGAGCAGTCCTCGTCTGTTTGAGGTAGTTTAATCCCTGTTTCTGGGGCCTATCACAAATGTACAGATTAGGCTTTTGCTGTGGTTGTGCCTGCCTTTCTGCTGTGGACACAGGCGATGTGGGTGGGAGGCAGGGAGAAGCTCCTGGTGATGCACCTCTGCTCCAGCCTTCATCAGCTGTGACAGCAGCTCCAAGCCCCAACATCTCAGTGGTACTTTGATGGAGGTGGAGGGGCTCCTCTTAGCAGATCAGCTGAGCTTTACTGAAGAAGCAGCTGGTGGATAATTTCATTAGTGGCCACCTGTTGAGAAGGACATGTGTCAGCATTTTTCTAAATGTAGGAGTTTCAAAAGTAGTGAAGGGAATTAATAGGCAAATCCTACTGAAATTCCTCTAACATCCTTTGCCAATCCTGGATTTAATGTCTAACGAGTGCCGAGGTATGTATGATGGGAGCAGCGGATGGTACTTAACAAAATGTTTCATTAACTAGAGAAAAAGGGCTTTACTTGCAGTAACTCAGAGGGGGTAAGTTTGTATGGTCTTGATGAGAAGATGGGGATGGAGATGGGCTTGGGGGCTGAGACAGGCTCCCTGCTGTGACCAGCAGCCAGAGGAGCCATCCAGAATGTGGAATTGTTAAGGGCCATCCAAGCAGAAATGAAACCTTGTAGACTGTTAAAATACCAAGGCTGGATTTTCATTTATCCTCGGCTAACAAGTCTGCCTTGAATAGTTCATCAGTTTGATGTTGGAGTAACTTTCACAGAGGCTTAATGAGACTAATCACTCCAGACTCCCTCCACAGCCATCCAGGAGGGGTGGGTTCCTCATTAGGCAGATGCAGAAGCATTTGGAGCTGTGTTTCTCACCACTGACTGCAGAGTGAGCCTCGGGGACATCCATCAGGCTTGGTTAAGGGCTGGGAGACCCAAAGATGAAAGCATGCTTAAGGTGAAAGCATCTTGAAATGTGTCCTTGAAGAGTGGGCATGCGTGTTGATGACCCTTGTGGCCTTCTTTCAGCATGAGCTTGCCACAAAGTGGCAGGTGTGGGTTTTGGGAGAAGTCTAAGGTATGCTCAGTGACTTTCGAGGTGCAAGTTCCTGGTAGATCTCTCTGGTATCTGCTGATGAGAGTTGCTTCCCTCTTTCTTTTACTGTGCTCTTTGTTGGAGATAGTTATTATTAAACTTTTTTGTTACCATGTCAGCTAGAAGAGGTGAGGTATGTAAGAGGATACATTATCACAACCTTCTGCAGGTAACCAAAGGTAAAAAAGGGAGATTAGAGGTGTTTTCAGAAGGTGAATAGACAAAGAGCAGTTGCTGGACCTTTAGGAAGACTTGTAGAGGGGTTAGGAGAGTTTTGGGAGAGTAGAGGAGGATGGTGTTCAGCATAGGGGGTGTTTAGGGCTTGGACTGGAGAAGAGGAGCAAGATTTCCAAAAGGTTTTTCTTGCTGTGAACCCAAGGGCCCAGCTTTCTAAAGGTTTCTGTGCTCCAAAGGACAAACTCCCTGGAGAAGCTGGCGGAGGGCTTGTGTGGACCAGTACTGCTGGCCATGGGACAGAGAGGCCATGCTGGCCTTGGCCTGTGCTATCTTCCATCCTCTCTCTCTTGGGAGCTTGCCTTGCTGGCTGCTTCACCCTCCCTCCCTGCCTCCCCTGGTGTCAAGCGCTTGGTCCAGCTTTCCTCTTAATAACCCTGTCCCTCGTCTAGGGAATTAGCAAACAGCCTTTAGCACTGAGCTGCATCCCCGGCACCGGAGGGGCTCACGCAGTGTGGTGTTGGCAGCTGAGTTACGTGCCAGTTGGATATTTTTCTCCCGACAACAGCAGCATGTACGGATTTTCCGCTTACTGCTCTGAGTGCTCCGGTTGTTCCCCGAGCCTGAGTTAGTTACGGCAGCTTTCAGAACACCCTGCGTAGATCATCGCACTGGCGGATGCGTGTATTTCATGCAGGGAAAGGATTTGGTTTTGTTTGTTTGGTTTTTTTTTCCTGGAGAATGAGTGAATTAAGCCATGTGTTTACTAGCACTTGAGCAAAGCAGTCCCAGGCTGGGCCACGAGATACATGGCTGGTGTTTAAAATTAAGAGAGCAAACATCAGCATAGAAACTGAGAGAGGGAGAAGGAGTCTGGGTGATGGGATTACGTTACTTCCACTCTGATGTGACCTTGGGGATGGTCTTCTGCTCTGCAGGGATTTGGGGAGTAATACATTTGATAGCATCATCTGAGAGGGTGTGTATTTATCTGCGTGTATTTATATCCAAGCTTACGTATTTGTGTGTATGTGCATGGTGTTTAGTCTTTCTTTTATCCTGGTGTGTTTTATCTATTCATCTCCCGCTCTGTGTGACCCAGGGATGTGTTGCAGATGATGCTGTGGGATGTTCCTGCAATAGGTTCAGATGCTGTGCAAGGGGTTAATGCCTTCTCCTTTGAACTGCCACCTGAAAAGCCTAAATCAAAAGCATTGCACCCCTAGAAGTCAGAACACAGCAGCAAAACCCCCCAGGGACTAGATCTTTACTCCTCAGTCTCTGTTGGAGCCAGGAGGGGAGGGAGATTTCAAAGGAAGTAGCTGCTGTCTGCTAACATGCCATCTTTGTGGCATTATTAGTGTGGAGAAGAGCAGCAGCATCTCTTTTATCTCGGCTCTTGGGGTACCACACCAAGATGCATTAATTACTGAGGTGTCCAAGGCCCTGGCTCTGAATGGAGATTTCCAGCCCAGAACCAGGATTTTGGATACCTGTCAGTGGGCAGAGTGCTGTGGTGCTGGGCAGGTTATAAAATATTAAAATCATTTTTCTATAATCAGCAGCAGCGAGTCGTAATGAAATGGATCCAACAGTTTACAGATGGGCAGTGTAGGGGGTGGGGGGGGGAGAAGAGCAGAGTTTTGTCTGTGCAAAAGCATCTGTGGGGAGCTGCCTCTCTGGGTCAGGATATCCAGAAATGTGTGTGTCAGGAGGAGCTCACCATTCCCTCTGGACTCCGCAGAGCTTAACTTTGTTTTAGGCAACAGCAGTAAGTTTTTTGCCTTTCCTTTTTTTTTTTAAGGTCACTTTTTTTTCCTAGAGTACGTGTGAAAATAGCCTTTATGTATCAAAAGGAAAAAGATAAAAGATCATGATTTAGGGGGAGGAACAGCCTTGGGTGATGTGGGGGTATTCTCTGTGAGGGTAGCATTTACTCAAGGAGAGAAGGCAGCTTCTCCTAGTCTTTCTTGGAAATAAGACTGGGGTGAAGGGAATGGGATGACAATGAGAATGAATCCTTTAAGGGCTTACATGGCTATTGAAGCTGCGGAGTGGATGTGGTTTCCTTTGAGGCTGCTGTAGCTACTTTATGGGGCCTTTTGCTGATGGAGAACATTGCTTGAGAGTGGCCAGCTAGCCCTTTACCTGGCATCCTCACTGCAGCTGGTTTCACTCCAGTTGTTCATTGCTTCTGCATACCAAAACCCCCCTGGCCAGCTTTCAGCTGCACAGGTCCTTTCTTGTGAAATACATCTTTTCTTCTTTTATTTCAACACACTTTGGATGGAAGAAGGTTGTATATCTGATACAATGTTTAAAGCTGATGGTCTATTGCAATGCATGCTTCCTCCATGTCCTGAATCCCCTGGCAATGGTACCACCTGCCTGTACGTGGCAGATTGGAGGTGTCTCCCTCCCCCTTAACCACAGAGGTGGCCCTGGTTTGGCACGATGAACCTTGGTCTGTGTCCTGTTACCCTATTCTCCATAGCATGTACCTGGGCTGTTGATGCGGGGGGAAGACACCATTGTTTTGTGGGATAATGCAGCCTGCCAGAGCAGAGCTGGGTTGGGTTTCAGCACAGAGGCAGCAACTCCGATAGGCACCTCAATGACTGCAGGGTGCCAACATGGAGGGATGGACCCTGATGCTCTCTGAAGAAGGGGCTTTGAAGGAGCTGTCTTGAGGCTGTTGGATAACCCCTGGTACCCTGGGCTCGGGTCCAGACTCTCCGCACCCCTCTGGAGCGGGTTGTAGGCAGCACGTAGAGATGAATCTTTGCTTGCGATCTATAAAACATGCATTAGAAGCTGCTCTTCACGTTCAGGCAATAAAAGTGTCTACTCCGTGCATAAAAAGAGTCTAATAATAATAATAATGGTGAAGTTAATGAGATTTCAGATGTCTTCGCAAACTGGCCTAGGTTTTGTAAGTTCAAAGATGCGTCGTGTTGCAGCCCCTGTGAATTGAGTTTTGTTCCCCCAAGTGCTTCAGGCTGTAATGAAGGTTGAGGATCCCCACGCAGGCAGCCTGTGCGGGGAATGTCTCACCCCAGGGAAATAGGCATTAGCCAAAATGCAGTCCAGAAGGGATGAGAGCAAATTTGCAAAACATTCTGCCTGACACCTTTTGGAAAGAATTCAGAGAAGAGCAGCTAAAATGCTTAAGGTTCTGCAGGGAATGTATTGTAAGAAAAGATTAAGGAAAAAAAAAGCTAAATATATAAAATGCAGCTAGACCAGAGTGAAGGGGAAGTGTGATCCCCAGTGGTGCGTATTTAGAAGAGTTGAGCAGTGGAGAAGTAAAAAAGACTATTTAGCATGCTGGAAGGAGATCATGGGGTGTATAGGATCAATTAAGGAATCAAAAACCTGTGGGCTGCATATTTAGGTCCCTTTTCCAAAAGAAAGAGGTAAGAGGAGCATGGAAAAGTCTCCGAAATGGATGCCTTGGCCTTTGGATACTTTTGAGCTGGGCTGAGGGGGCAGGTGAGTGCTCATCCTGTAGCACATGGGTGGAGGTGTCCTCCCTAAGGTCCCCGCATGGTGGAATGGGGGTATGGAAACCGCCTGGCCTTGTTGGGCTTCTGTTTTTTCCCTTAGAAAGTTCAGAGGGGTGGCTGGGCGCCCTGGACCACCTTCTCCCTTCCCCGCTGCCGTGTCGGTGTATGAAATAGCAACCTGGCAGGTGCGATAGGCATGACTGGCTGCAGTCTCCTGCCTTAGCTGATAAATTAACTCTTCAGATTAATTTCCTTTCTGATTACCGCTTGATTAATTCCTTCTAACTCTGTGAGACCTCCTCACCACTTAATCCTCTTTATAAGCCCTCAGAGTGTGATGCTTGAAGTAAACATCAGGCAAAAGAAAAAAGCAAACACTCTGAAATGCAAACACAACACCACCACCAGTGGGGGCCCCTTCTGCGCCAGGACCTGGCACCCGTGGGGCTGCCCCATGGCACCCTGCCCCAAGGGCTCCTCCTCACTCCCCTCTCCTCCTGGAGCTGAGCCCTGCTTCTCACATCAGTTCTCCAGCATGTCTGTAGCAAATTGCACGATTTCACTTGTTGAGCCGGATAATTAGTGACAATACCCTGGTAATTTGCAAAGGGGGCAGAAGGAAGGAGGTGTGTTCAACAGCATGAGAGGAGGATTTTTCCTCATTGCTTCCTTAAAGGGAGCATCTGAACTCATAAAGCAGCTTTTGATGTATGCAAATGCACAAGAGCCTGCTGGCATGGCGGGTTGAGCCAGGCATGAGGGCTCGTGCTGTTTCACTGCTCAGCACCGGTGCTGTGAGGCAGGTCCGAGAGGCGTGGGGACAGCAGGAGTCACCACGTCGGAGGAGAATGGCAGTGGGTGAGCGGACACACCGTTTTATGGATGGCTGGTGGTCAAGGTGTTGGGGCCAGGGTGATCGGGCTGAGCCTTGTCTTAAGTCTGGACAAAATCTGCGTGCAGAAGGCAGCAATCCTGGCCCTGCTAGGGATTTTAATATAATTTTTTTAATTATTATTCTTGGGCATCCATTCCCAAAGGCGTCTAGATGCTTAAATAAAATATAAGTAAAAACATAACTTAAAATGAGAAAAGAAATGCAGCCAAATGAATCCCCAGACAGGAACGAAAGTTTTGCCCCTATCTTCCTTACACTCAATAACCCGATGCGTACCCCGGGGAAACATAACGTTTAAAGAACAACAGCACTTACTTGGCCATTGGTATTTGAGGAAAATTTTGTGGTTGGAAACAAAGCTGTACTATGCACCAGCTAAGTCCTAGTGAATTTGTTTTTCTCGTGACCTCAGCTGCAGTGGACACAGTGGACACACATATTTTGCACTCAAGAGCCAAGCTTGCTTTTTGTTTCGTGGCTGTACAGCGTCTGTGATCCATAAACGTGACCTAAACTAATGAATTTGGCTGAGTTTGAACTACCAAGTGGCAGAAAATAAGAAAGATGGTGTGTGGATAGAGGCACAGGCTATGATTTATTTCTGTGTTGACGGACAAGACAAGCAGCTCTCAGAGGTTTTTGGAGCCAACACAGTTCCCAGCTTGCAGCCTTTGCCGTGATAGCCTTGTACAGCCCTGCCCTGCGCTCCCCTGTTGTAATGCTGCTACAGTCGTGGTATGTGAATCAGTGTTTAGATCTGTTGGAGCCAAGTGACTCTGATAAAGGAGGCTGAGCTGCACACGGAGAGTATGCTGTTCTCATGTACATGGCATTAAGCGTAACCCTCCAAGATTGCCCAGGGTACAGTGCACGGACTGGAACAGGCTGCAGCCAGTAATCTTTGGCCATGAAGTCACTTGGGCCAGAGCTTGTTTTCCACTATGTCACTGCTTCTCAAAAATACTCATTTTAGCTGTGCCAGCTGTGTTCTAGGTTGCATATGACAAATGACAGCCGTGCTCTGCCACGTTAGCTGGGACACACGTAAGTCTGCAAACCAGCCTGGTCCAATATCCCAGCTCTTGAATTGCAGGAACAGATAATGGTCCACTTTGGCTATTTCTGAACTTGTGTGATGATGTTCCCGCCCTGCTGGCGTGGGGTGAGGTGAGGAAGGGATAGAGTCCTCCTGGTAGCCCACATCCGTGGGAGTTGGCAGCACCCGGGCTGCACGTGGCTGAGGTTACTGGCCAGGGAAGTCCCATGTCCAAGCAAATGCAGGCAGTGGAGGGTTAGGGGACCTGAGCTGTGCCTCTAGCTATGCAGCTGACCCAGGCTTCAAGCCTTCCTGTCCTCCTTGTCACCCATCTGTAGTAGAAGCAAAGGGCACCTGGAGCCCCTGCATAGCTCCCCGGTTTCTGGGAACCAGAGGTGCTATTGTGGCATGGGCAGTGATTTGTTCTTTAGTCTGAGATCTGCAGAAATGCCCTTTTGGGTGTCAGCAGAGCAGGGTCCTGGATGTGTGACTTTTGTAGGTTTTTCATTAGGAAAAATAATTCCTTTTATTTGCCTTTTAATCTCTACTATTAAAGCTTTACTGCTGACTGATCTCCAATTTCTACAAGGAATGTGGGACAGTAATTGGAATCTTTGATTTCCTTTGCTCCACCTCCCTTGTCCTTGCATCGTATTTAGGGCTCTATTTCCTTGGCCACAAAAAAGTCAATATGAAAGTAAGAGGGCAGGGGAAAATAAACCCCAAAATTTACTATACCAGCAGCAGTAACGGCATTGCATCAAGGAGTCGTGCACCGCGCCTGTGGAGGAGAGACGTTCTCAATTGCATGTCAGGCTGGGAGGGGAGACATTTGTGGGACAGTGGTGTGGGTACAGGTCAGTACAGGATTGCAGGTTGAGCCTGTAGATGTGCCACTGTTGAAATTGTGCAAAGCCTCCGCCTTGGCATCACCCCAGAAGATGTGATGGGTCACCTCCTGACTCCGGAGTGGGTTGCTGAGCCCTTTGGGGGTGCAACACCTCTGACATGGTCAGAGCCTCCCAGAACAGGACCGGTTCCCCCAGGCTGGTAGGGAATTGATGCTCTGTCCTTCTTGGAGGGTGACAGAGTAGCTCTGGTGTTGAACCTTTGGACCTTGTCCTGTGGCTCATTCTGGGCTTGGCAGACGCATGCAGGCATTGCTGTGTGAGGAGCTTCACTGGTTTTCAGGCTGCTTTAGAGCAATTGTGGAGCTTTGAGGAACTTTGGGAAGTTCCCAGGAGTTTGTCTGGACTGAGTGTCATCCGGATCAGAGGAAATTAACTTCTGAAAAGGGGAAAAAAGAAAAAATGGTTGTTCTGGCTATATCCTGACAATCTAACCAGAAGCAGCCGGAACAGGGCTTGGTGGAGCAGTGCTGGCACGCTTTTTTGGTTTCCTACGCAGCTTGGAAACGGGAGCCAGAGAGAGAGATGAAAGGCAGATTTGCAAGGAAGGTGGTAAGTCTGGGGGAAAAACAGACCGAAAGGATGGATGAATTTCCAGCTCATGCAGAGGATCCAAATATGCACATAAATTATTTTGGAGGGATGAAACTGTAGTTTTTAAATAGACGTCGCTGCCAAAATCCCCAGTAAAAGGTGCTTCAGCGCCCAAGGAAATTTCTCATTTTGTAAGGTGACCAGAGGGCGAATGCACAATCTGTTCGGTACAGCATTGTACCAGAGCCACCCGTGCACCCCCCTCCCTCCATCCCTCACCCTCAGATGGCTTCAGCTCTGTAAAGATGACTTAGCGCATGAAGGATGTGGTAGGATTGGAGCCTAATCAGATCATTACTGCAGCAGCAAAGGAATGTAATTTCTCTTCCACGAGCCACCACCTTTTTCAGCATCTTCTTTATTTCTCAATAATATCTATCTTTACTTTTTTTTTTGCTGTGTGGTCAAAAATGAGACCACTCTGTGTAAAAAGGCAGGAGAAGTAGTAAGCCAGGTTTAGACAGTGTGGAAAATACTCTTTTCTTCAGAATTATACCCGAGTAAACACCTGAGATGGTTTGAAATTCAATGCTGAGAAACACATGTGCAAACATCTTTACTGACAACTAAGTAATATTCCCCTACATCCAGAATCCAGCTACTGGACTTGTACATCCATTTAGCACGGTGGGTTCTTATGGCTAAAGGCTACAGAACTGAAGGGGTGGGAGGAAATGAATGTATCCAAAAACCTCCAAAGGGTATCAAAACCCAACACTTTGCTGCTGTAACAGTGTGTGGCAACTGGCTGGCTTAAGACTCAGGTAGCAACTCAGTCTCAGGACCCAGATATCAGCTCTTTGGGGTGGTTTGTTTTGCTCTTTCCTGCCTCTGATTTTGCAAGGAATCCCTGGGTCATGTTATCAGCTACCCTGGAAAGCATTTTAGTGACAATATCGTACTAATTCCATAAACAAAAGCTAAAAGCCGTACGTATGGTTAAGTAGCGTTGTGTGGTGTCATTTGTAGCCTCGATGAAACGGTTGAACTGTGACACGTGCAGCCTTTTAGCAGGCAGTGGCGTGCTGCTATTGCTAATTTTGGGGGGGAAAACTCATTTCTCACATAGACTCAGAAAAGAAAGTTTGTATGCGATGCTGGAGGAACTCTAGAGCTGTGAACGCTTGGCAGAACTTTTTTTTTAGGAGTTCACAGATGGAAAAGAGCTCCACACTCTCCACTAGTATGCAGCTACGTGTGAATGGGGAAACCTCAATCCCAGGCACCATCCACAGTGGCAAGTTGTTGATGCAGACTGATTTAACAGGCCTGCTTTTGATAGCCTCGCCCAGCTTGTGACTCAGCTTTTGGGGTGGAAGTGTAACCTTTTATACAGAAGTCTTGCTCTGCTGCAGGTAAGCTCCCAGGCTGTGGGCCAGTCGTGAACCATCGTGCCACAGGACATTCTTGGTGGAAGCCTGTGTGCATGGAGCTGCGTTCATGTGTGTGCACCATCAGATAACTGGGTTAGAAGGGGATGGTCCTGCTGATGGGAGTATGGGGTTCTGTGTTTTAAGGCAGCTGCTAGAAAAGGTCATGGTTTTGCTTGTCTGTTTTCAAAGGGCAGGAGGAAGAGGTTGGAGCGGGGAGATCCTGCTGGGGGCTCCGTGGTGTTCTGCCTACATAAAGCTGTCTCAGCAGCATCACTGTTCCCTGCTTGAAATGCTAAATTATTCTTCTTCTCTGTTGTGCAATTGTTTTATGTGCTTTTCTCAGCAAAATCAATCAAGAATTGATAATTTATAGGCTCTTATTTGCCTTTTTTACTCTTCTCAAGGGGAAAAAAGAGAAGGATAAAGCAGAAGGTAATGCCACAAGTAAAGGAACATGGGGGATGCAGAGCTGAGCACCCCCTCCCATGTCTGAGGGTGCTCATTGCTCATGTTGGTGAGGGGGCTGGTCTCTGCTGCTGATTTCATAAGGGTCTGCACTTGCTGCCCACTAAAGATGTGAGGATATGAGGTGTGAGCATGCCTCTGGAAAACACAGGGGCTCAACCTTGAGAGGTACCAGGCACGGTCAGTCCTAGCAAAGTTATCGGAGTGTGAGCGAGAGCAGAGCATTGCCAGGTTTGTGTATTTCTGCATGAAGAATGCCATGGAAAGAGGGAGATTCAACTAGGCAGGTAGAAGGAGAAAGCTGGGTCAGCTGCCATCCCAGCTTACACCGAAAAAGAAATACCCTGTGGCAGCATATTCCACACTTCTAAGCTTGAACCCTGCCCGCATGCCTGCTGTCACGCGCACCCCCACGCACACAGCGATGCCTCCTCCTGCCTGCCTCCCACCTTCCCCCAGCCGCTGCTGCCCTGTGGGCACATGTCCTGTCTCCTTCCCACCTCACCACTTCCATGTGATCCTCCCTAAATTGCAGTGAGGACATGGGAGGAAGGAACCATATCCCCTGAGAACTGCCCTACTTTGGGAATTTTGGGGAAAAAAGAAGTGCTATTGTTCTGAAATAGAGACAAATACCAGAACTTTATAGAAAGATAAATAGAATAAGACACTGCTGAGAGACAAGTGCTGTGGATAAAAACTTAGATACTGTAAATAATTTTGTACAGCCAGTCCATAAACATGGGTGATATCAGGATGCTCTTGTAGAGTAGGAGAGATACACACTAGTTATATTGCCCAGATCCTACTCTGAACTGTTTGTCCCCTTCACTGAGGCTCCTGCCGGAGCAGTCATTGGCATGGTGAGCTGCTGTTTTTTCTTGGGAAGGTTCCATTTCTAGTCTCCATACTCTAGCTTTCCAAGCATTGCATCTCCAATTTGGATAGTAGCCTCGAAAGAGAGAGCTTACTAAAGCCAGGAAAATTCATTTATGAAAACATCCCAACTCATACCTGCCTCCAGTTCTGCTCTGAGTTCTGAGTTCAGCTCTGAGCTGAGCTGTGGGGTGCAGCTCAGTGGCTACCTGTGCTCCTCCAGTGCTCAGGTACCTGCTGGAAGAGATGGCATCTGTTGTGCTGTCTTCTCTGCCTAGCGGGGTTTCATCCTTTAGCAGATGGTCTAGAAATGCAAAACAAAGTCTGAGTGGACTGTTGACATCCTTCTTTGTAGACTGACTGTTAAGAATTTGATTCAAATAGTCTGTATTTGTCCTGGGTGTTTCAAACTACGCTGTGGAGAATTTGGCTGGGAAGGTCTGGAGAACTGGCTGGCACCTAAAGCTTTCCTATTACAGATACCCGTGTCTCAGTTTTCAGCTCTTGTGCTTCTACTCATGATCTGAAGCAGCAGCACCGTAGTTGTTGAAATGGAGGGATGTGAAATTCTTGTGGTTTCCTAGAAAGACTTGGGCTTTCAGCTTGGCTCCAGAAATGGGAAAAGTTGGCGTGGGTGGTGCTTCTTCGGAGTAGTTCTGTCTTCTCCTTTCTGGGGGATGACTTTTTACTTTATCTGCCCTGCCTTCCTGGTATAACCAACACTGGTCTATTCCACTTGACTCAGTCTCTTGGGAAATAGGGATTACTAGATGGGTCAATAGCTGATACAGTTCAAAGTGCAGCCTGTGGTGGGTGGAGTGATTCTGAAAGCTTCTCTTAACCTCTTTGTTGTTTTTCTAGTTGCAATTTAGCAAAGAATATAGCTCAGCAAATGAATTCATTTTTGTACCAGTCTCTTCCTGTGCAAGAAAATTTCCATTCTCACCCACTGATGCCCACTTTAAAGGAAAGCCAGCAAGATTTTGTAACCACTTCACCAACCACCTGCTTCTTATCAGAGAAGGTCCAAGACTTGACCATGCTCCTCAGAACAGACTCTGCTCCCACCTTCAAAATTGTGACCAATTATGAGTAAAGGCTGAAAAATACCCCAGATTCCCCCTTTCCAAGCCTTCCTATGACAGGCTACTGGCAAAGAGAGACTCTACCAAGAGCTCTGTTAAATACAGCAGAGCTGTGCAACGCCCCCACGTGCTGGACGCTCAGTTTGTTCCTTCCTGCGTGCCAAGAGATGAACACCATGAAACAGCTTGTTCTTGCCACTGTTAGGTGGAAGATGCTCACTATCTTTGTGTCATCCTTGTGAGAAGTATGCTCGGGCTGGACAGTGCTCATGCGTCCCCTGAAGAAGATTCATCTCAGCCGTGGAAGAAAATACTGGGCTGATTCCTTGGGGAATTACCAGAAGAGGGGTTTTCTCTGTAGTGCTCTCAGATGGGCAGTGGCCAGCAGAAGTCCCTCTGGATCCACCTCTCGGTTTATGCAAGTTCTTTGACTATTCTCATTAGAAAATATGCTTTTGGAGAACTCAATGCTTCCAGCAATATGTCCTGGGGTTCTTCTGGTCCCATCTTGCCCCTCCACATCCCACCCTTCTCCCACCTCTCGTTGTGCTATGGCTGCAAATGAAACAAGCAGCTCCTTACACTGTGCCACTAATGGGGTTGAAGATTGATAACTCCTGGTTGCAGAAACACTTGTCAGGGGCTTGACAGGCTGCTCAAGGGTGCCTAATATTGAAGGGTGGAAGTGGAGGGAGGGAGCCGGTGAGCTGTGTGCTTGCGCCTTATGACTTTCCTGGTGGGACTGGTAGGCAGCCTGGCATAGCAACCTCTCAGGGCATTTACTAAGAGATTTATGAACTTGTAATTTTCAGAGGCCCTGAAGCAAAAGTGTCTTTAATTAAATTTTTACGCTTTTCCCTTTTCCCCCTCCCCTGCCTTCCCCCTCCCCATTCTCATCCCTGCCTGTGGTTTGTTTACTAAGACCCAGCAAAGCTTTTGGAGAACAGGTAGGAGTCTTTGCGCATAGCCAGGAGGAGCAGAGGATTGCAAAGCAAACAAGCAGATGGCAGGTATGATAGACCAGCCCCTGTTTGGCTCTGCCAAGCTCAGAGAGGGCTCTGTGAGGCAGTCCAAGGGTCCCACAGTAAGAGCTTCCTTGCATCCCTCTGCTCCGGAGACAGATTTGGCAAGGTGTCTGAGAGACTGATGGCCAAGTCATGTTCCTGTGCTCTCATTTGCTCGGTGCTCAGATGCTGGCACTGCTTAGGGCTGCCTGGAGTGTGGGGGTGTTGGGGACGAGACGGCCTTATGTTGCTCTGTGTTGCCTTGCTGTGGCTGACATGCACGTGCAGCCATCCAGCTCTGAGTGGCGGTCCCCTCTAGAGGTGGAGCTCAAAACAAAACGGCAGCAGGGAGCCCCCATATATTATTATTTTTTTCTTTAAAAGGAAGTTCTAGAAGAATAAGATGAGAAATTGGCCTGGCCTTTGATGTGTATTATCAAGGGAGTAGGGGTGGGTTCCCCAGGAGATGCTGCCCTGCCATTGTCTAGGTCTTCCCCCATTGTCCATCTTATTTTGTGATCCTTGCTAGCCACTGACTCAGTGGCAGTGTCTCTAGTCAGCCAAAAAACGTCAGCCTTGTGAATAGATTTCTATCAACCCACTCAGCCCTAAAGAGCTGCAGTTAAAAGGCTCTGGAGACATAATTGTATCTGCGTAACAGCAGTGATGATTTCCTTGAGAGGTGGAATGAAAAGTGGCTCCGTTCCACTGCTTCTGCAGAGACTTGATAGCTGCTTCTAGAAAAGGGCTTGATTGTGGTCCAGATGCCTCTGCCACTGCAGCTCTCCCTGCCTCGTGCTGCTTTTCAGTTGTGTGCTTGTGTTGCCTGCACACTTAAGCTGTGGTTCGTAGGGTCCCTCCAGCCTGGTGGGTGCCTCCAGGCAGGAGAATTTGGGAGGATGTTTGGCAGGGTCTGCTTGCTGCAGGATGCTCTGGCAGCCTGATTTGGGCTTTGTGCAAGGGGCGCTTGGCCTGATGCTCAGCAGATATGTGCTATTCCTAACTAGAAAGCCACCAGCCTTGTGCAAGCTCCCTTTTTTTTCCTTCCCTTGTTACCTTGCTGTGGGTGAGGATGCTGTTTATCCCACTGACTTCTTTCTGCTCCCTCAATGGTGCAATTGGAGAAATCACTCGATCTCCATGTATCTTGAGGTCTTGCTTCCCAATATGGATGCATTATCACATCTCGTTGAGAGCTACGTAGCTGTCAAACAAGGGATGTGTTTTGAGACCATGGAGTGTGGAGCAGGGAGACAGCGCTTAGTCATGGAGGTAAATGCCAAATGCCCCGTCTTTGTCTGCCCTTATGGCTTGCAGACTAATGTGAGGCATCTTCCCTCCCACCTGCCTTCAGGTTGTTGATGAAGTAGCTTAGGGGGTAGAATGTGCAATATGTGTAGGGAGACAGGGATTTGGCTGGTGACAGCCCATACACTGTCATGCTTTGAAAGCTGGTGACTAGGTTGCAAGAAACAGCAGAATCAAAAAAAGACTCTGAAGATCCCATCTTAATGTCCCTTCATATGTCAGGCCATTTCTTGTGTCAGCAATGGCTGAGGTGGTGTGTTGTGATGCCCAATCTCTTGCATCCTTTCAAGAGTCCTTTTCAGTAGAGTTTTCTCCTTCATGCCTCTCGTTTGGCTATAGGGAGGTGTTTGGTTTGATTCTGCTGCATCCAGAGCTGGCACCATGTTCAGGTGCCTCTGGTCTCATGTGGAGCTTCATATGACTTGTCCCCATTCCCCAACCACCCACTGCAGCATGTCCATCTGGTTACCTCCCACCCTTCATTTCTTTTCTGAGGCTGCTCTGTTTCACTGGTGTCTTCCAGCCAGAGGCCAGTGTTCCGTTTAGCTCCTGACAGATAGGACAGAGGTGGATCCGGGGGCAGTTCCCCTCGGGGGAGCTGGGAGATGAGACACTCTGCCCTAATCTCCACAGTTTTGTTGGGCACCAGCTGCTTGTTTCTCAACCAGAATCGGTAGATGCTGCGTTTCTGCTGACCAGCCTGCCTGCTTTAACTGAAGACTTTTTATGTTCTTGCTGCATAAAAACCTTTTTCTTAAACAGTCGGTGTTGGGCTGACAGGGTGGCAAGAGCCTGAGAGTTTCTAGCCGAGTGCTGGAGGACTTACAGAATGGGAAGGTACAGAGAGGTGCGAGGCAAGCTCTTTGCAAGGGCTATGGCAGAGCCCCCCGCCCTGGAACTGCCAACGTAGAGCTGTGATGACAGGAGATACATTCATTAGAGCCTGTATTGAAATGCGAGCAGCGTTCCTCGCTGACCTCTAATGGGAGCCACGTCCATCCCTGTAGCTCACCGGTGAGGAGAGGAGCATGTTACAGTGTTTAGAAAGGGAAATTTCCCCAGGCCTTGGAGGAATTAATCATTTTATATGCTGGACTCTTGCCTTTTGACTGATCTATCTGAATTACAGATTAACTGGCAGCGTGGGGACAGAGGAAGCCATTTCAATTAATAGCTCTCTGA
Organism: Bucorvus abyssinicus; assembly: GCA_009769605.1. Classification (NCBI taxonomy): domain Eukaryota; kingdom Metazoa; phylum Chordata; class Aves; order Bucerotiformes; family Bucorvidae; genus Bucorvus; species Bucorvus abyssinicus. Next base: position 14,379,035 of record CM020038.1, read on the forward strand.
TTTATTAAAAGGATTGTTTGGGCTCGATGATCAGCAATGCAGCAAGTTCTCTGGGTGGGGAGACGCTTTCTGTCCCTCTCCACATCTCCCAACCTTTTAGCCCCTGCTTGTTTGATCTCTGTGTTCACAGGACCCCTCTCAAACTTGATGAGGGTCCTGGCAAGGCAGGTGGAAACCCCAAACCAGCAATACTCTATAAATGAGCTGTCAGCTCCCAGCCAGCTGTACTCTTGCAGTGTTCCTCTAGGGACCACTTCCGTGACTTTTAAGCAAAACCATCACCTTTATGACCAAGGACTATAAATTTTGGAGTAAGGCATGACATCCTGGAAAACACTAGTATATTGATGCTGCAGCTGGCATTCGTTGAGCCAAAAAGCATGAGTCCTGTTCCAGTCACTTCTGCCTGGAGAATGTCAAAGGCTTCCCCCTATTCTGTAAGCCTACAAAAGTTTCTTGAAAACCTGGAAAATCTCATTTCTTCAGTGATTTTCACTTTAGCAAATGTTGATCCCAGGACTTGCAGCAAAGCTTAACACCACCAGTGCCATTATTGACGTGAGCATCGTGAACTGGGGAGCACCAGGGCTGCCCACGCCCCAGCCTTGCTTCCTCTCCTGATTGCTCAGCATTAAGGAAGAAGGATTTGTTTGTTTGTTTGTGGATATTTCTGACACAGACTTTATATTCCAGAAGAGTCTTACAATATTGTGGGAGCAGATTCAGGATTTAAACCATTATACAAGTTAAATATGCTTTGATTCTGTAAGCAACACACTATTTATCTTGGGATAGAATAAATCCAAGAGGCTGATATCACTGCTGGAGATCATCTCAAGGAGGGCTGAGGAGGGGAAAAAAAAAAAAGAATTCTGAGAGGCAGAAGTTTTAAATTTTCATTGCCCTCATGCATGAACTGACCCAACTGTGCTTGCAAGGATTTTTTTATTATTTTTGACCATATAAGGATTTATCTTTTGGTCTGAAAGTAAACACCATGGGTCTGATTTTAAGTTTGGGTCTACAGATTCACACCCTGAGCAAATGCAGTCCCTCACTTGCTGACAGGCACTGGGCACGCAGGGTGCCTGCTGGAAGTGAATCCAGTCCGTTGGCATCTGCAGCCTCAATGGCTGCTTGATGGTTTCATTAAAATTCCATTTAAAAACAAAAAGGTCAAAAGCTGACCAAAAAAAAGCAACAACCAAAAACTGTTTTTGTTTGAAAAATTACAAACACTATTAATTACTGCATGAGAACCAGATGGTGGTACTGACCAGTTTAGTTTCATGGTCCAGGAAGGATCTTGAAAGAAAACCAAGAAGAAAAACACAGAGCAAAGACAAACCATGTGTCGTGCCAGGTACTTTACATTTTGAGCACTCCTTCCATTTGAAACCTCTGAGCAATGCAGAACGAGGCATTTATTTATTATTTTTAACGTGTGATTTTTTTTTTTTCTCTTAGCAGAATATTAAACCAAAATAAGGAAGCCTGAAAATTAACATCCTGTAATGACAGCAAAATCCCTGGGTGTCTCAGGAGTCTCATAAATTGGATATTTGGAGAAGGGGGTGCGCAGCTCCCTGGGCTTGAGGGGTCTCCTCTAACTGCTGGAGAAAATAAACTTTCTCAGTGCAGGGATGGCCGGGCTCCGGGGACAAGCGCTGGTGTCAGCACGAAGTGATGTGGCTGGAAGATAGCCTCGTCAGGCTAATTGATCTGGAGCTTTTGCCTTTCCTGCCAGGGCTGCTTGTCTCCTTACCCATAATCCCCACCCTTTTGATGACCCATCAGGAATATGGGCCTTGGCCCAGTTTTACATCTATCCAATAACATTATGAAATTGATAGTGGCACTTTCATTGGCACTGATTTCAGTGAGGGATTTGAGCCAGAGGACAAGTGGCTTGCTTTCATGGTGGCTAAGCTTTCCAAGTAGATCAAGATGACCCAAGACTGATCTTGCAATGGCCAAGGCATGGGAAGGGGAGCGGTGGAAGGGGGACGGAGGCTGCTGGTGGACCTGGGCAAGTTGCTAATGAGAAACATTCCTGACGCTTGGCCTCAGTGTGTGATGGTCCCAACTGGTGGGAAGTGTGTACTGCTGCCCTGTCTTGTCCTGCAGAGCTGCTGCTGGCAGGGCTTTCTTTCCATGGATGGTGTTTTTTATGCAATGTTGAGCACCAATCTTAGCAGGGGTCAGGAAAATCCTCAGACAGAAGGGCAGTAGTGTTCCCAGCTGTTGCCTCTGAGACCTTCAGCGGTTCTTGCTGTTTTAAGTGTTTCCCAGCACAGACACAGGTTCCTGCAGCATCGCACTCTTGGCTCAGGTCAGTGATCCAGCAGCAGACTGGACGTGCTAGTGGCGGAGCTGCCATTGGAGCCCTTCACTGAGATGTCACTGGCAGTCTCCTTGTGCTAAAGGAGCTCCATGCTGAGGGGGTTGGATACCATGTCCCAAAGGTTTCACCCAACACTGGGCGCAGTGTTGAAGGTGAAGCAGATGCCACAGCCTTAGTGCGCACCGTGTGCATGTTCTTTGCTGGATGAATTGCAGGATAAGACTGAGGTGTAGCTTGAATGACTTCTGCTTTCCTTGCCATCTTGCAGCTGTTCAGCCAAGATCTGGTTTGAGGTCAGGGAGAGCATCACCTTGGTGCTGAGCTGGAGTTTGCAGAAGACGAATGCTTGATGCCTGGCCAGGCAGCCCTTTCCCCAGCCCCACACTGCGTTTGCAAGTTCACCCGCGCAAGGTCTCGGGGAAAATGTTTATCAGTTTGTCACAATTTCACTCTGCAGTGGCTGGGGGCCAGGAGAGAGGATAAAAGCCTTGGGCTGATGACAAATTGGAAATGCAGAAAGGAAATGTGTCTGCTTGGTGCTGAGCAGGCAGCCTTGCTCAGGGCTGGGGTTGTTGTGCATGATCACTCAGCCTCTGAATGCTCACAAGGAGGCAAACTGCCATCAGGACCTTGTGCAAGCCCATGGCTGAATACCGCGTGGGATCCTGAGTGTGTGGGGAAAGCAGATGCTGCTGCTGCCGCATTGCCCATGTCCCTGTGTCCATGAGACTGTCCCCCTTGGTGTGCTTGGCAGCAGATCTGAGCGCGCCTGGATGCCCATCAACCCTGACCAAGGTACTGTCCATTTGGGAAGACATGTGAGTGAGCGAGCAGCTCCCTTTTAGCAAGTGCTGACATGACCCGGGGCTCAGCTAGTGCGTGTTAGTGGTGCTCTTACACAGATGAGGTGTGGTGCTTGGGGAGACCTCTCAGCACCTCCTGCGCGGAGCACGAGAAGAGCTGTGGTTTCGATCTGCGCATCCTTGAGAGGAATCGAGGAATCGGCTGCACCCAGGCAGGTTGGGGGTGCGGAGGTGCCGGGGCCTCCTGTAGATAAGCTGTAGGAAATGCCGCAGTATATAAAGCGTGTCTTGCGAGCAGAAGAGATTAGAAAGCTGATATGATGTTATTCCGATTGATTTTGCTGTTGTATTTATACCTGGAGGTAAAGAGCAGACGTACTGGAAATCAATCGGCCCCGTGCTCTTCCCCACTCCTTCTGCAGCGCTGTTTGAATGAAATGCTTATATCATTTTTACAGTGTGTCTGTGATAGGGATGAGTGAACTGAGAGATTAATAGGTGCTGCTGAGGCCTTCACCCAGCCGCTGCCCAGCTCTCGCCTTGTAAAGCCCGTCGCTTGGCCTCAGTGTGTGATGGTCCCAACTGGTGGGAAGTGTGTACTGCTGCCCTGTCTTGTGCTGCAGAGCTGCTGCTGGCAGGGCTTTCTTTCCATGGGTGGTGTTTTTTACGCAATGTTGAGCACCGATCTTAGCAGGGGTCAGGAAAATCCTCAGACAGAAGGGCAGTAGTGGTCCCAGCTGTTGCCTCTGAGACCTTCAGTGGTTCTTGCTGTTTTGTTTCCCAGCACAGACACAGGTTCCTGCAGCTTCAAATGGAGTTGATCGCGTAAAGAGGGATGGAAATTATGGCCTTGTGCATGGGATATAAGGGGACAGGGACTTCATTTTGATGTCTTATTGCTCATCTGGCACCCAACAGCCATCTGTTCTGCCCCACCAGCCTTCTCTGAGCTTTGACCTTGTGGCTGGGGCAGGAGGGCTGCAGCAGGACCACGCAGAGAAGTTGGCTGTGCACAGATGCCACATCCCTAGTGCCCCTGCTTACTCCTGCCTCATACAGGTGCATATTTCTCTGCTCTTTAAGATGCTCTTGATGGCTCTGCCGTGCCAAGTTGCCAGCTCAGGAGGTGCCTCTGCAAAGATGGATGTGTGGGACCCTGGCTGGCTCCTCACATCCCACGGGGAGCATGCACATCCAGCAGTAGGAAGAATTGGCTTGTTATGAGCAAATAAGGGAAACTGGGTACAAGGGATGGTGGAAGGTGTCTGGGGATGGTCTGAATGCTGGACATCATCCCTGACAGACAAAATACTGCCTGCCTTCCTGCAGTAACAATTGAATAAAACAGGCTTTTCTTCCTCTCTTGTCTGCACTTAGTAGCTAGTTGTTTCATCTGAGCTCAGCAGTCAAAACCTTTTCCTTGGCAAAAAAAAGTAGCTTCCTAGTATCCATCCCTATTATGTGGAGAAGGTGTTAGCTTGTTGATACTTAGAGTCAGCAGATCCTTGCATTGTGGGATCTAAATATTCTCCTGATTACTCCCGTGCCCTGTTTGCAGTCCCTTTCCTAGTTACTACTTTCCTAGTTACACTCTTTCTGGGTTGAAGAGGTTTGGTACCTCTGGGCCAGGAGCTTCAAGGCTAGATGTAGAAATTTCTGCTTTTCCTTCCTGCTGGCTGGCTTTGCTGTCACGCATGGCCCTGGCTTGTCAGATTTCTCCCTTTTTAATTATCAGATTGTCTCATCATTTTTACTGTAAGCATTTTCTGTTGCTTGTTCTGCTGGATTTATGCATTTTTGTCATCATATGCATTGACTTTATATTTTATACGATTTGATCTTAATGTTTCCATTCCTGAGTGTGAGTGCCTATAGGATTTGTGTCTAAGCTTAATAAATAAACTTGAGAAAGAGGGGGAAGGAAAGGATGTGGAAGGAGTGGGAGAGGGGGATCCTTTGCCCGCTGTGGAGTTGGAGCGATGCTCCATACCAGGACTGTCAGGGTGACAGGAGGCTGGGATGGGCAAAGGGAGGATGCACAGGGCTGCTGTGTCCCCCCCCACCCTGATGCATCTCCTTTTGCAGCAAAAGCTGCCTTCTGCCCCTGCAAACACCCGAAGAAACCAGAGAGAAGATGTCAATGTGTAAAGAGGGAAAGGGGCTTTTGCAGACAGCAGCATTTCGGCAAATTATTTCATCAGGAAAGAAGATGCTTTAAGGATCGTCTGTGTAGGGTTTGCCCACTGACAATGGATTTATTATACAGTAACGCATCTGCGACTTAGGGGGTGGAAGATGGCAGCAGGGTGGGCAAGAACCATGTGTCCAACCCAAGCAGTGGGGGTTGCAGGGCCCCCGGGCTTGTCCACCACTCTCATTGACTTCAAAGTTCAGTGGGATCTTCAACTGCTTGAGATGTTCAGGGCCCAAAACCCATCTCATCCAGGAGAGGGCAAAATGGATTATTGCTTGGCCTTTTACCGCCCCCCCCCCCCCCCCCCCCCCCCTTTTCTGCCAGAGGGGCTGGAAACTGAGGATTTGGAGTAGACCCCTTTGAAAGCTCAAATTTATGTTCTTAGAGCCTTCACCTGCCTGCAGAGCTCAAGGAAATGACTTTTTATATGTGCTGTTTCCCCCAAAAGCTGATGGGAGAGTCTGTGCCCTATGGGCTATGGCAGAGGGAGGGGTCAGCACCTTTGCAGGCTCTGCAACTGGCAACGGCATGGTTCACGTGAGAGCCATGCCATACTTGCTAGCCTCTGCAGCGATGCCCTCCAGCTCCCATGGCATGTTGCAATGGTTGTACAAGGATGGGGGAATAACCTGGGCTGAATTTGGGACAGGGAGACAGATCTGAGCTATATGTGTGTGGGAAGAGCTGTTTGGACTTGGCTGAGGTGGTGGTGACAAAGCAAGTGCACAGAGAGCTGGAATTAGTGGGGTCTCCAGTTAAAGCAAGGGCCCTACTGTGGCTTAGGGAAGAGTCACCACGTGATGGACCATCCTGTAGTTGGAATTGGTGACCTTGGGATGAGGAGAACCTGCTGCTTCCCATTGCAGGAGGGCAGGGGACGGGCTGGAGCCCACGGCAGTCTGGCTTTAAGCAGGGCCAGTGCAGGCACCAGGCTCTAACTTGGCCCTGCGCCCACATCTGCCAATAAAAATTAAGAAATTGATTTCCTTCTGTTTGCCTGACAGGACGAAGCTCTCTTTATGAGACAGTAAATACAATCTTGCTCTGAGCATGGCTAGGTTTTTAATTGTATTTGTTGTGCTTTCACTTGTTGTTCTATGAGATTCAGTTGCCTTCCTTGCTGGTGCAAAGATCAGCCCTGAGGGATGGTTTGATTTCAGCTACAGCAAAACATTGGAATTTTATAAACATTTCTTTTATTTGTTTGTTTTCCCGATAAGCTGAAGTTTAGTTAGTTTTCTGTCTGTGTACAAATAAATGCCTATGTATAGCTCCGAGTTGTGAAGCTAGGCTGAGAGATCCTGCCTTGGAATGATCTACTGCAGCAGATCATTCTTGGAAGAGCAGCATTTAAGATTAAGATCAGGGAAATATGGAAGTGCCAACAAAGGTTTGAAGTCAGAGGAGGAATGGATTTTATATATAATATATATTGAATTTTAATGAGGTTTGCTTCTGCACTTGCTATACAATGTGTGGTGACCCACTTTACTAGGAGATCTTTTTTTTTTACTAGTTATGGGTCATATACAGTTCCTAATTAAGTAGGTTAATTATATGGCTCCTTTATATTACACAGGCAAATGTGGATGGCACAGTTAGCTCTTACGGTTAACCTTTTTTATCAAAAATGATCTGAGCAATGGCTCCCGGAGGCACGGGCGGTGAGAGGGGATTGCCCTGCAGCCCTGAGCTCTTGCCTCATTGTTCCCTGCTTCACCAAACTCAGTTTCTGTCCTGAGCATGTGGCCTGGGATGTGGATGGAGTTGTCCTTTCTGACACCATGTAGGAGGGACCATGGCCCCATCCAGGTCCAGTGCTGCACCCACCGTGCCTCCGGTGATGCCCAAACCTGGTCTGCAGCACTGGTGAGATCCCTGCATGGAATTTCTTTGGAAGCATCAAAAAGGGAAGAGCCCTCCTTGCTGAGGCTGTTTGGTTGCAGGTGAAAAGTGCTGCAGCCTGGGAGGGCTGTGACCATTGTCAAGCTCTATAACTAAACTGTCCTTGAAAGAAGTTTCTTTAACCTTTCCTTTGCAGCCCAGCAGCGGCTGAGCCCCCGCAGCATCCCTGGGTTATCTGTTCCAGGGCTCAACCATCCGTACTGCTAGGCATTAGGGAAAACATTCAAACCCTAATCTTCCTCAGTGCAATTTAAACCTATTATTTCTTGGTTTATCCCCAGTGGACATGGAGAACAGCTATTATATTTCTCTTTGCTGCAACCTTTTACGTATTTGAAGGCTGTTATCATGTGTCCCTTCAGTCATCTCCTCTCACTGCAAAGCACAATTCTTTCAGTTTTCCGTGGGAGGTTGTGTTTTCTACAACTTTGATCATTTTTGTCGCTTTGGAGAGGTTACTGTGACAGCAAGCTGGAGTTTTTGTTGTTGTTTCACCTGTCTGCCTTGGAGCATTCATTATGTTACTGGTGCATATGAAGTGACTATTATCTTCTCTAATCTGTGGTTATTTATAAAGTACCCTATATTCCTGAGCCTATGTTTTATCAGAAAGTATAGCTCTTAGCCTTGATACATAATTTACCATTATGGTATGATCATGCACATAGAGGCTCCCTAAGCTATTTATTATTATTTGCTTTATTTTTCTTAAGTAACAAGTAGTCCATATAACAGTGTGAATGAATCAGGCAATTCACAGACATAGACTAAAAGGTATATCCTATTTCATGGAGCTTCCAGATAAACAAGGAGATGATGGGAAACACCAAGCCAAACTCCAGTTTACCTACAGGGAAGAGTGCTAAATAGAGAACAATACGAGATTTTCTGAAAAGCAGAGATTTTGGGACAGTCTGGAAGTGTATGTACTCAGTAATTGCAGAGACAATAATATCAGGATGGATGTAAAGCAAGAAGAGCTGGAACGTTGCTGGGATGGATGGAGCATAGCCTGATGGGGAGGCTGGGGGAGAAAAGAGAGTGGAGATGATGCTGGGAACAGTGGTGTTAGAATGAGGCCTCTTTCCGGGGAAAGAGGAGTTGGCTGTAGAAGAGATGTGGGAAGGAAAGGAGAACAGCATTTCTTCTTGTGACGTTTCCAAAAGCAACATTTTCAAGCTGCCTCGCTGCTCTTTCATTAACAGCAGATTTATTTTGATCTCGATTTTCTGGTTGTTATGGTTGACTCTCCCACTGGTATTGCAAAGGGGCAGGTTGGCAGATGCTACACTGCTGGGCGGGAACAGGGGGTCACCACCTCTTCGCCCAGTAGTAGCCCTGGGGCGTCCTTAGTTTCTCCCCAGCCTTTCCCTGCAGCTCTGCGGCTCCATCGCTGCTGCTGATATTGTTTCCCTGATAGGAAAACTGCATAGCCTTAGCATGGATAACTGCTAAACTCTGTCCTTGAGACCCCCTGCTTGGATGGAAGGAGAGCCATCAAAAACCTTTCGGAGCGTAGATGTGACACGTTCAATGCTCAGAACATGCAAAGGCTTCTTAAAGTATTGATAAATAGAATCTTTTTATGGTTAATACGCACAATATGTTTGTCCATAGCACTAAGTCATTCACAGAAACAGCTACTGTATCACTGTTTAGATTTTAAGTTCTAGAGGAGCTCCAAAATATTTTATATTGTGTTTTAAGATCATGGGATGGTATATCAGAAGTTACTCCAGGGTACCCTTGACTATTCCTCTGAATTTTTACAGTACAGAGCTGGCTTTTTTCTGTGTCCCTCTGCCCATTTCTCTGTCCAGTGGAAGCTAAACCTAATATCTGTACTTTCTTTTTACTCCATTTTTTCCTTATCTGGGAAATGCATTGCTGAAGCCAGTGAGAATTCTTCCAAATCAAGCCATTCATCAGCGTTATACCTCAGAAATTCAATGTCTTTACTTACTTAACAGCAAAAAATACATGCTATTGCCAAGATAGATTAAAAAAATTGAAGTCTAGGTAGCTGCTTTATTTCTAGGAGTTACTAATGGCAGGATATATTTTGATTGTCAGAGCAATAGTCAAACCTATCAAAGCCATCGGTGACTGCTTGATATCAGTGGTGTTTTTAAAGTTCATCTCAGGCTTTTGCAGTGAGTCCAGCATTTATCTGAGTCTCAGAGGGGCAACAGAGCGGCTGTGTGCTCAGAGGGAGCTGGATCTCGGTGTGACCAGCCAGAAGAGATGGGAACAAAAGAATGAAAGTGATACAGAGCCATGACTGTTGTAGGAGTTAATGCTGTCCAGATGCCTACACCTCCAACCTCCTGCCCCAAAAGTTAATAGGAGAAACTTAGAGAAGTCGTTAATTGTAAATTATGTTTTTCATCCAATTACAGTCTGCAACTGCCTTTGCAGTTCTTGGGGTTTCCTACTTTTGCAGAAATGGGAAGGGGTTGAGATGGCCATGAAGTATCAGAGTTCAGCTCTGAGGCTTTTGAGGGCTGTTACATCTTATAAATGCCTAACCCTGGCAGCACTGACTTAGGCTGGGTGACTAAGAGGCTGAGTCCATTCACAGGACCCACCGCGTGCTGGGAAATGGGAGCACAGCTGTAGATCAGCTGAGACTGAGTGGTTACCTCTTTCCCTATACATCTGGGACAGGTTTGAGGCAACAGATAACACAGGTAGAAAATCCTTCAAAGAAGTGAGCTGCAGAAAAAAACCTGTGGAGTGTAAAGGTCAGACTCTGGATGTGTTTATTGGCAAGGAAATTGCCAACAGAACATTGGGTAATAGATGCTGGCTGTGCTTCCTTTCACAAGTACCCGCCCTCCTTGATCATGCCCTACTCTTTTAGATGTAGTCATGTCCTTGCTTGTGCCAGAGGGACGCTGCTGTGATCCGTGTTCTTTAAAAACGAGGAGGTACTGTGCAAGCAAGGGTTAAGTGCTCGGAGGGCGCTGTGAGCCCCCCAAGAACCATGTCCCCAGCAGGGTCTGTGCCAGCCTGGTGTGTGTCCTGTGGTTGGTTATGAAACCAACCGTCTTCCTCCAGTCCTGATACAGTAGAAGATGTGCTCTTTGCTCCTTGTCACAAGGGTGTCATTTCAGCTCTCAAAGCAGAGGACAATGAAGAGTTTCTTCATATCATTTACTAGAGGGACCTTTCACATCCCACTGCCTGATTAGGTACCTTTGAAGCAACACCTTAACTGCTCAGTGAAAGCAATAATCCCTCAACAGCCTCTCCCGCTGCTCCGCTCCAAGGGAGATCTTAGTGGTCTCTCCTCAAATTACTTACGCCGGTCTGTACCAGCTGATATTTTTATGACTTGTTTTGTGGCTTGCACTTTGAAGTGCAGAGGTCTCCCCTTCCCACAGCAGCCAGGCCTGCCAGTGGTGCCGGGTATGGTCGAAGGAATGTGTGTACCATGCAAAACCCAACCCTCCTGGTTTGCTTGCAAAGAATCGACAACATGCAAGTAGGAAAGTCATTTGAACCCAAATTGCCGGTTTGCTTTTGTGTGTTTGGAGAAATCCAGTGTGCGTAGTCCCAGCAGAGGCATCTTGCGGCAAGAGATGAGTTTTGTGTCTCAAAAGCTGGAAGTCACGTGGGCTGGGGGAATAATGTTAAAAAAAATTTCAGAACCTGCCAGGAGGAAAGCACAATAAAGGGAGAGACTTCTTTTCCTTCTGACTAAAACATCTGTCACGGCTGCCAGGACTCTGCTAATTACACAATAACTTCATTATATTCCACTTGGAAGAACAAACAATACTTGAAGCTCCAAAAATGAGCAGCCTTTAGACTAGATTAATGAAGGCAGAATGACTGCATGGAGCCAGGGTTTGCCCTGTCCTCCCAGAAGCTCCAGAGAGCAAAATGGCTTGAAGTCTCCTGTCTTTGTCGCTAGTGCTACATAATAAAGTAAATGTGCAATTAGAAGTAGATGACTGATGGGAGAGAGGCATTTTCTATGTGATATAGGTAAAAGACATGCTTCTCTGAATAGGTTTGAAGCCTCAGTGCAGCATCTCTTCTCATTTTTGCTTGAGCTTCTGGTAGTCCCTGGTAGCATCCAGACAGGAGAAAATGAGCATCTCTTATTGAGTGTGGTTTTTCTTCCCATGTGAATATATAAGGGAGGTCTTCCTGGAAAGTTGCAGTGCAGTCCCCACATTGCCCAACTCCTCAGGGTCCTGTGTGTACAGAGCATGAACGGCTGCAGCCTGGATTAAAGGGTTTCACCTCATGATGGAGGAGTTTGTGGTTAGCTGGCAGGTCAGACCCCAGGATGGGTGAGAATCGATGGGAATAGTGTTAAGGCCTGATGTCCCCTGAGGTTTGCAGCTTTGGCAGATGATAGCAAAGACTGAAATTAGAAGGTCTAAAAATACAATAAAGCATAAGCCAAAAGTTGGGATACAGCTGAATATTATGAAATAGCTCTGTGTGGGAAGCAGGCTCTCAGGTATGGATATTCTTTCTTTCATCACTTTATTTTACCTGTGGGAACCAGCCTGTCATTGATTAAGGCAAGATTAGAATGGTGATAGTCTTGGACATGAGCACTTGAGTGTGAGGAGTCATGGCTGGGGGAGGAGGCTGAAGAAGCTGGAGCACCGTTGCTGGATGGCTGTCTGCAGGAAGGAGATCAATGTGGGTGTATTCGGGCACACTGGTGTTTTGGGAATCTGGTCCGTGGTGGTAGACAAGGATGCGTAAGTGGGTGCTGTAGGACTTGAGAGAGGCACATGGACATGTGGTCAGCCAGACTCGCGAGTTCCTTTTCCCCTGTTGTGCCTAACGGATGTGTGTGGTATTTGCAGGTCCTGTGGCAGTGATCAGCGGAGAGGAGGATTCAGCCAGTCCCCTCCACCACATCAACCATGGTATCACAACACCCTCATCCCTGGACGCTGGCCCAGACACAGTGGTGATCGGCATGACCCGCATTCCTGTCATCGAGAACCCCCAGTACTTCCGACAAGGTCACAACTGCCACAAGCCAGACACATGTGAGTGCCCGATTCGGCTGGAGCCCCCTGCGAGCACCAGGGGATGGGTTGGGGGGATGGGGGAAGGAGGACAAGGATGAAGAGGTTGAGAGGATGAGGAAGAGAAGGAGGTTTTTCAGGAGAGTGGGTCTTGGTATGGTCCAGAAACCAAAGTGAATCTCAGGTCTCAGAAATCACAACATACATGTAGGTGCTTCTAGAGAAGACTTTCCACGCTCACCTTCACCTCCCTTCACCCTCCCTCCGCCACCCACCAGTCACCTTCCTCCCTTGCCTGAAAGTGCCATTTGAAGCTGGGCTTCACCTTGTTGGCTCTAAACGTGAGGTCCCTGGCATGAGCAAGAGCCACTTGGGAGCACAGGGATGGATGTGACCCCTGCCTGGCTGGGGAAAGGACCTGCCTCCCCTTCCTCCTCCAGCAGTTTCCCAGCCATGGGGCTGCCTTCTTGGCTCCCCACCGGGGCAAAGAGAAGCTCAGGACATGTGGCCATAGGTGGGGCAGATGCGTGGAGATAAAGAACAGGAAGTTTAGATGCTGGATGTCTTGTTTTCTTGGCCTTCTGTGAAGCTGTTGCATCTTCCCCGTGTAAAGCTGGGCTGTGAACTGGGCTTGTTAGACTAGCAGGTGGTGGTCAAGTGGTCCTCTCCGTTTTGCATTCCTAAATTCTGAGCACGAAAGAAAAGCGCTGGGTAAAAGGATGCTTTTTCTGGGAGTCTCTCACGATTTCCCATGTGAGCAGTGAGATGCAGCCTCCACGACACATGACTCACGGCCAGTAGTAGAGTTCTCCCAGGCCTCTTACCTCCTCTGAGATGAAAGCTGAGCAATGCAGGAGGTTCAGATAACATTCTACTCCTGCTATTGCTCATCCTTTTGGTGTGTCTTGGTTCCAGGTAGAACTGGAAAATAAAAAGCTTGCAAAAAAAGAGGAAACCCCCCCACCTTGTGCTTTCTCTATGGCCCAGCCAGAAGTAGGCAGAGTTGCGTTGAACTCACCTCTGCTTTACCCTTGGTGGCTGCTGCTGACTCGTGAGTGCAGGAGGCATAACTCAGCCCTGGAAACAGGGAGGAGGCCGATCTCCCAACCTGCGGAGACTCATTCAACATTAAGCGCTCGGCAGGAGCACGCTGCTCCCCAGCCACCGCTCCTCCCATCAGGGGATGGGGAGCCACAGCCGCTGCTCCCATGGAGGTGTCTCTGGGATAGCCCTCGCCGTGCACCCTCCTGGCTGCTGCGAGCCGGTGCCTGAGCTGTTTGCATTGTCCTTTGCTTGCCAGAGCGATGGGGTGTACCCAGTGAATGTGACGAGCTTTCCCTTTGATTTTCATTTTAATGCTGCATTTTGGTCTGTTTGTAGAGAGGGGAGGAGGAGGGTGGTGATTAGGCAGGAGCGGAGAAGCTGAATGTATCGTGGTTTTTCTGTGCTGTTAATTACATATCTTACATTTCTTCTAGCACCTCATCTCAAAATGATTTACAAACTCTGATGGATTGGGTGGGGGGGCTCCCCTGCTTTATTTTCTTCCTTCCACTTCTGTGCTCTCTCGAATCTCTTTAATATATGCGCCGACCATTGCAAGACATGGGTGCTGCTGCAGCTGTGCAGGAGCAGACCTTAAACCTCAAAAAAGGATTAAGTTTTGCTCTGGGCATTTGCACTGTGGGGGGGTTGTAGGAGAAGTCGATGGCAGGGGGATTTGGCCTCAGTTTCTTGGGGCTGTTTGATTAGGATCTGCAGAGTTCACAGAGATGCTTGGGGGTGGCATCTGGAGCTGCTTGTCCCGTGCCACGAGGGTGAAATGCAGCACTAGTGACAACTGTGCACACGTGGAAATCCATGGCAAATTGCCACTCTGAGTTCCAGGTTTCCTGGAGCTGCAAGGCAGCAGGGCCAAAACCAAACCCCCCCCACAGGCTCTCCCTTTGGCAAACCACAGCTGGATGCTGGCAGGCTGAAAGCCCTTATTTTTTTAGATTTTCTTGTCATTCATGAGGCAAAACCCAGCTTTTTGAGACCTCAGGCAGGGTTGGATATGGGGTTGTGTATTGTTTGTTAGTCCCCAGGACCTTACTTGGGCAAAATTTCTGACTTCACTGGTGGCTAAGCTTGAGGCTGGGAAGTTTCATGATTCACCTTTTAAATTATCCATGCTTTTGGGAGCTTTTGCTGTAAGGAGTTTGTTTGATCTGGTGTGCTCTGCTCAGCTTAAACATGAGCTGGAGAACATTTGTTGCTCCCGTTCTCCCCATGGTTTTCACGCCAGAAGGTTTTCTTTCCTCCTGTACAGAGCTTGGACACAAACACTTCTTCACATGCCATCACTTGTAGAGAGGAGAACTCCTTTGGGCTGGGGTGTGCCTCAATGCGCAGCTGAGCCTTTACTGATGCAAGTTGTCACCTCTCTCTTGCCATCCACCTCCCGCAGAGCTGCTGACCAGCTGTGAGGCACCCAGCATCTCTCCTTTGCGCTGAGGTGTTGCTTGAGCAAGTAATTTCTCTCTCCACCATGAAACTTTTCTCCTTCCTTCCTCCTGCAAACGTCCCTGTGTACTTGGGCGTTGTCTGGGCTGAGGACATGCCGATACCCATTACCCCGCTGCAATGAGGAGAGCAAACTCTATACGCTTAATGCAGTATTAATAGTACATTGATGTGATATAGATTTCTGTCACCCTCTATACTAGCAAACATCGCTTATCACGCAGGGATGATGGATGTTTATTCCCAGCCACTTAGCTCTGCATAATGGAACTGCAGCTGAAATATGGAGGGCAACTCCCTGCCCATGGAGCTGCAGCCCTTCACTGCTGCTGTGCGATGCTCTCCTGTGGGCTCTTGTCATTAACGTGTCCTCAAGGAGATAGAGATGTGTTCCTCACTGGGGATGTGCTGTCCTCACATCGATGGGATGAAGGGTGCGGGAACCAGCTCTCACCTCCGACTTTCTGGGATTTCTGCAGTTGCCTCTTACCCCTTTTCTGCTGCTGCCTGATTTAGAGGAGTGGGAGAGAGAAGCTTGGCTCAGAGCCCTGTCCTGGCTAAGGACTTCTCAAAGAGCCATGGAAGAAACTGTTTTCTTGTGGTGAAGCATTGAGTCTTTGAGAAGATGCTTCTCCCAACTTTACGCTGTAACCCCATGGCATGCTGGGCAGCACTAGGGTTTGCAACCAATCCTTGTTTCAGCCATCCTCAGCCCTACCTGAAGGGTTAAGCAAAGAGCTTGCCAATGGGGACAGTCCAACCACAAATCAATTTCAGAAGAATAAGCTGAAGGTTTTTTGTTTTGGTTTGGTTTTTATCCTGATCTTTTGCACATGGAAGAGAAACCAAGTGGTCTATCTGCTTGGCTGGTGTCAGCAGGAGGAGCGACAGGTTGTGATGAGTTTGCATCTCTCTATATTTAGAAACAAGCAGATAAGAGAAGAAGAACGTGACTTGTGGAGCAAGCACTGTGGACAGAATACTTGATGAGGAGATACAGTGTAGGACTACATGGCTTCATCCTATGGTCAGGGATTTTGGTAATGCAAAACGTGGTGCAGTCTACCCTCGTTTGTGTCCAGGAAATGGCTGTCAGTCCTTCTGGGCAGGATCATTACAACAGATAGCTCCTGATTGGTGGAAAAAAGAAAAAAGGAACATCCGCTTGAAATAAGCTCCTGAGGCTGTTGGTAGGATGTCATTTTCATACATACGTTTCTTGGTAGTAACAGCAACTTTTAAGCTTAGCATCAGCTCTGGATGTTCAGGATTCGAATTTGCAAAATGGGTAATTACAAGTAGCTGGAGATTTTTGTGGTGAAGGACTGGTAATGCTTCAGAAGAAACATTTTGAAAGATTGTTTTACTTTAATAGTAGTAATTAATTATTAACACGATGCATCAGATGCAGATTAGTTCTTGGATCTGATCTCTCAAGCTTTACTCACACGCCACAGCACAGCTTTGCAGTTAATCTATTCTCTCATATTGTCTGACCAAAAAAAGAATGACACAAATTAGGGAAAAAAAAAATCCAAACCTTAATGGAGAAAATGAATCTAGGGGGCAGATCCCTGTCTGTCTGCCATCAGTGGGTGCTCAGTTCCCACCACCACCGTGAAGGGGGGAGAAGGTTTGATTTTGGTGGAGGCTGTTGCCAGGCACAACCGAAGCTGGCTGCGCTTTTCTCTTCCAGGACTGGCGCAGTCTGGGGACTGGGATGCATTCTCCACACGGGTGGAGCAGCCGTCCTTCCAAAGAGTCCTAATGAGGGTTTTTTTCCAACCTCATTTATTACAGGCTGCCCTGACATAATTACATATTCAAAGTTAGTAATTACACGTATTGATGCTAATTAAGTAATTAGATATAATTACACTAACTGTAAATACATGGTAATCGGCTAAAAAGAAGTACTTCAGAAAAAAACAAGGCAAATCACACAATAAAAGCGCCATCAGCACTCTTTCACGTGGTACCCTGTCTTTATCTTGTGTTTCAGTGCAGTTTAAAAGGAACATTGTGGTCATTTCATAAATCATATTTTTTTTTAAACAAATAGATATTCTGATCTCTGTTTCTAATAGGTCTTGAAAACAAAACCAGGGAGGATATTTACGCTTACTGCTGTAAATTCTTTCTGTTTGCCTAGTATGTTTTGTTCATCCTGGGCTTGGGAAGCTAAAAAGTATGCAGCATTTCTATTTTCGGTCAGTTCATGTTCCCATTTTTGGCAAAAACAACAAAAACAACATAAAAATAAAGCCATAAATACTTGCAGTTTCATTTGGCTAAAAAAGAAAACTGAAACTGTTGGTAATGGAAAAGGGAAACTTTTTCTCTCCCCTGGGATGAGAGGACTTGTCAAATATTATATTCATGCAGTAGAAATGTGGAGCCCACTGCGCAGTGACAGCGGTACTCTGACCTCAGTGCCTCCCACAGGTCTCTGCTCTTTCTCCAAACTTCTCTTTCCCTCTTCTCTAACATGAAAGCCTCAGGAGCCTTCTCCAGCAGGACTCAGTGCCCATCACTTCTCTGAAGTAACCACTTGTGGGTCAAGACTCTTCTGCACTGGGGCTCCTCACTGTCTTACGGTCTTGTCCTTCTCAGTCCACCCATGTGAGATACTTTTAGAGGATTTAGTGAGGACCTATGAGTAGCTCTATAGTCCTTTCTGTGTGTTTTGCTACTCCATTCTGTGTGTCCTCATTGGTTCTAGCAAAGCCTGGGTTTGTGACTTGGCTGTGTGGAAAAGCCCTGACCTCAACGCTCAGCTGCTAGCAGGTGGAAGGCATTGGAGGTGGCTGCAACAACCTTCTGCCTCCAAATTTCCCTTGCTTTCCCTCTGGTTTGTGGTTGCCCCTCATAGGAACTGCTCTGAGCTCCAAGTGCTGATGTGAATGTCCTGCAAAAGATTTGGATGGTGAAGAAACCCCACAGGCTCTGGATGGCTGCTTCCAGAGCAGATGTTGCAGGTACCTGAAGAAAAGTGTGAGCCACAAAAACTACTGCTTTTGTAAGCCCCTGGAGCAGGAATGAACTTCAGCTCTTCCCAGCCCTCTCAGCTGGTTTTCCTTACCTGTGGCTGTTATGTGCTCTGTGTCGTTTCATCCAGCTCTGAAAGAGCAAGGAAGAAATACCCATATTTTCCAGAACTCAGAAGTCCAACCTGTGTTTGCAGAAGTGGAATGTCCATCCCACCTATTGCACCTGTACTTTGAGTTGCAACTCATGCTCAGCAAGTCGATCTTCAGACCTTCCTGCCCTGGTGGTGCTACAGAAATGA
The DNA here is from genome assembly GCA_009769605.1 of Bucorvus abyssinicus. NCBI lineage: Eukaryota > Metazoa > Chordata > Aves > Bucerotiformes > Bucorvidae > Bucorvus > Bucorvus abyssinicus. The sequence continues at coordinate 14,397,078 of CM020038.1, forward strand.
GAGTTTTTCAGAATGTCTTGCAGAGACTGGCAGAATTCATTGGGTGTACCTTGCCCCTCAGCGAGCTCTGCAGGTGTTGGCTGTGTTGTTGTATCAAGCGAAAGAAAAGCAGCACAGGAGGGTAGGAAACATGGCTCTGCCTGGCCTCTGCCAGCTTTAGAAGGAGCTGCTGTAGCCAGCAGTGCAACCCTGCCTTGCTCCGGTTGCGATGTGTGCAGCGACTTGGTTTGCGGGTAAGCCGATGACCTCCTGCAGCTGCGTGGTTTTCAGAATCTGTCTCTGTTACTTTAACATGTGTTTACTGAAAATACTTGTAGCATCACCTAAGATGAAAGGGGGCCAAGCAGGCTCCAGCCCCGGTGCGGGGAAATGATGCTGGCAGCATGGCTGCGGTGGGTGATGACACATCAGGCAGGGATGTGCCTGGGGACCGACATCCATTAGGAAGAGAAACCCTTAAATCAAGGAGAGCATGGCTTTGGGCTCTGACATTGACCTGCCTTCGGAGAGGCTGTCCTGGTGATGGAAATACTGGATACAGACATCAAGGAGTGGATAAGGAAGTGTTTTCTCATGCAAAACTCTGCCTGCTCCTTCTGGCCCCAAAGTATCTCCTCTGGACCCTTTAATCCTGGTGTCTGTGGGGGCAGCAAGCAGTGGTGGCTCACCTCGAGTGATTTTGGAAAGGGAGCCTGTGGTGCGTGAACTGTCAAGCACTTAACAAGCCAGATGAGGGGAGACCCTGAGCTGGTTTCCTCCTGGATTTGGAGAAGCTCTAGCACAACAGGTTCCTCTTGCTGCCTGGCAGCCTCATCCCTGCATCAAATGGGTTGGACTGGCCTGCCCAAGACATGCACCATCTCATGGAGGATGTGTGTGTGCACTTCTGATACTCTTGGCTTGCATCCAACCCCCTGCTCATTTCATACAGGAGCTCACACACCCTCCCACTGCTCTTGCAGCCTCCCGCAGCCCCCATGTAGACACTACAGTCACTGCATACATGGGCACGTCTTTCCCACTAACTCACCCATGCACCATGGCATGGGCATGATGTAAAACCTTTGCTGAATCAGCTCTTCTTCATTCCCCATAACACAGCTTCCTGCAGTGACACCTACACGCCGATCATCTCCACCTCATGACCGATGCTGCCAAAGCACATGTGGATTTCTGCTGAGTGCCCTCACAGCTCTGCCTTTCCTCGGCAAGGCCAGAGACACCACGATGCTCTTGACCCGGCAGTTCTCCTGCCAGGGATTGCCCAAAGCTATCAAAGATGGTTGCATCTCTACTCTCTAGTGGGTGTTCAGGGCTTGGCAGCACAGCATGCTTTTTACCTATGGTCTGGTGTAAGTCAAGACTCATTGTAGCAGAGTGAGAGAAGTGGGATGAAATGGGGGTAAATCAGGTTTTTATTCCCTATGTTATTGGCTGTGTGCCCAGGTATTGGTGCTTCTCCCTATCCAGTTGCGCTTGTAGTGCTCTTGACACCATGGGGCTCTTAAACCTGAAGGAGGTGACAGTGACAGAGAAACGAGGGCTCTTTTCATTGCCCAGTGCTCCTCATGCCTGTGGCTTCATCCCTACAAGATGAGAGATACGTGTGTGACCTGAGGCTGTTGCAAACTCGGGCAGCCCTGGTGCCCAGGGTAACAAAGGGGGTTCAAGAGTATTCTTCTAGTGGATCTTTGATTGTGTGAATTTTGATGTGAGTTGCTTTAAAATTAGCTGGGGTGTGGGTAAGAGTTGTGGGACTGACTGCTTTTGGCTATCAGTTAAACGTTTGTCTTGCTTTTTAATGAGTTTACTGTGGCTTATAGTGCTTGGAAATACTTTGGCCCTTGGGAATGTATCCAGAGGCTGAGGTATATCTGCATTTCTGGGACAAGGAGGATGTGGCCATGGTACCCGGCTGTTGGGTACCCCTGAAGGCACTGGGAGCATCAGAGTTGGCAAGGACATCGTGGTGTGATTCTTTTGTCTGGGCCGTTTTTCAGATTTAAAATCTAGCTCTCCGAAGTGCGTGGGGGCTGGAAGGAGCTTGTCTCTCTGGTTATAAGATTGCAAGATCTCATTGTTTGTTCATTGTCTGCTTAAATTACAATTCCTAATTAAAAATAGCTGCTATTGTTTAGGAGTTGGAGCAGTTTTGCATGACCGCACACACAGCAGGAACATTATTAGTAGTGCTGTCCTGTGGGAGAAGTAGTACAGCCCAGGATCTAGCAGAGAAGCTGTATGTCTGTAGAGGTTAAAGAAATAGAAACTTATCTTGAGTGCTGCTTTTGGGCTAGTCAGCCCAAAACACCCCCTTCAGGCCTGAAAGCTGGGGAAAGACTCCAGCTTAAGAAGCTGTTCATGTCAAAGGGGGCTTTTGTTTTCCAGCATAGTGTGACTGCTGGCTGTGGGGAGATGGTGTGGGCAGGCGGTGATGGCTCGTCTCCCAGCGTCATGGGGCAGGCGGAGCAGCGCTGCTCTCTGTGGAGCAGAGCTCAGTTGCTTCATGTATAGTGTAACAAAAATGCAGAAATTGTCATTTTTGGTTGCTGAGCATCTGCCTCAGCATCCTTCTGGCTGTCTTGCTGTCTTCTGTTGTGGGCATGGATAAAGAGTGGGTTCATTGCCAGTGGGGTTGGTGGGATGGAGAAAGATGCTGCTGCTGCTAATGGAAGCACCACTCCTGCTGGTGTGCTTCTGCAGCCCTGACCTGAAGCAGCTGTCTTGCGCTGTGGTTAAGCATAAAGCACTGTCCTTGTAGAACTCGGTGTGATTTACAGAAGTGAACAGTCCTGGCTGAAAACTCAACAAACCCATTTCAATGTGTAGCTGATGTAAGATTTGTATGCAATTGTCTCGAGGTGAAAAGTACATTGAATTCACAGCATGTAAGGATTGCTCTTGATGCCCGGGCTTGTCTCCCATTAAGGCAGGGTTTATTGCATAATCCATTTTTAGATTCCTGCATGCTCATTCCTAAACAGACTGCAAGTTACCTAATGCTGAACACCGCTTGAATCTGCTTTTCGGGCCCTCTCTCCCCACCCTTACCTAGATAGATCCACTTAAGAGACAGGAACAAATCGAGACTCAGTGAAAGCATGAAAATTCCTGTATGTACGTTAACGACCAGGCTGTCCTGTCGTCTACAGCTAAGTGTGGTTGATACGGGATGCAGTACTCAAACTAAGCGATGACTTACAGCTTCATATAGACTCAGCTTTTCCTGATGTTAGTTCCAAGCTGCTGTTCGTTGCTGATGTCGCAGCAGTGTCTCTGGTTCAGTGTCACAGTTGTGGGAACAGAAAAAATGTCACACCTTTTTTTCAGCCCTACTAACCTATTTTTCCTCGATGAATTGGAACACTGAGTCTGAAGGTTACTATACCTACCTCTTTTTATATACATATATGTTTGATCTATTTGAAATGTACCATTCTATAATGTTTGGACACCTGTTCTTATCTTGCTAATACATTTTAACAGGTTTTGCATCATCCTTCCCAGTCTCACCACACCTCCTTTTTTTTTCTCCTTACAAGGGAAAAGGGTTTGGTTTTTTTTTTCCGCCCCCTACGAGCATCTCTTAAATTCAGAGCAGTTTCTCCGGCTTCCATAAGTGTGGTAGGAGACAAGGCAGCTAAGTCTCCTAAGTATAGACGGCAAATTTGCAATTAGAAGAAAAACACTGGAACAAAATTACTTCAGCCCTTGTCTCCCTTCCCCCAGCCCTTCCCACCCCTCCACCTCCCTCTTGCAGGATTAAGCTAAGCTAATCCTCAGATGAGCAAGATCTTTGGGAAAGCAAAGAAGCGAAGTAAAACCAAGAGAGGAGAAAGAAAAATCCTTCACACTCAACACTAATAAGGAAATTATGGGTGTCCTACATTATGAATTGGATGAATTTTTAATGGTTAGAAATGCAGTTGATTTATAATGCATCCATCCTGGACTGCAGGGCCTCTTGCCAGCTAATAAATACATGACAGGGCCTTTGTATTAAAAGTATCAGTCATTTTACATCTCTGCACTGTAACTGATGGGCAACATCCAGCAAGCGGAGATGATGGCCATCAGGGTGTATACCAAGGCACCTCATGCTTCAAGCCATACCGAAGGTCTCGATATACCAGAAAGTTGCAGTCAAATCTTCAAGTCTTCTCTCAGATGGGCCACAGCTTTTGCTCTATCCCATTGCTCGCAATCCAAAACCAAAAAGAAATAAAGAGTTTGTTGAAGGGCTCAGTGGTTTTGAAATACCATTTTAAGCCTTAGGCTTAGGGCCCTGTTTGGTGTGTCTTATGCTCTAGGACAAGTTAGTTATCCCTGGACAGCAGGAAAACCTCCATCTGAGGTGGCTGCCCAAAGCTTCCTTCTTACACATGGCAAGAGATAGGATGCTTTGGGTCTGCCCTGTGTTAGACACCTTGTTCAGCACGAGGGAGATTGTGCTGTCTGTCCTCTCAATGGTCCTGGCTATTGGTGCAGCCAGGGCGGAGCTAGCTCAGAGACAGAGATCAGCATGAATTCATATGAATCCCACCACAAATGTTCACACTGAGGGCTGTGTTAAAAATAAATTCTGGGCAAATTCCAGAGGTGGGGTGGGGAGGGACTGTCCTGTTCTCATGCCAGATCCCCAGCAGAGCCCAAATGTCAAGGGAGCCTTGCTGAGAGCTCAGCAGGCAGCTGAGTGTTTGAGGGATGCGCTATATTTTATCCACTTCTTAATGAGAAGTAACCTGGCATCTTGTGCCTCCAACTATTTCCTGGAAAGAGGTATTTCTCCTTCCAGCCCATCAAGGAGCTGCCAAGGATCTTCACCTCCGTTTTATGGATGAGGAGAGGCGGTTGGAAAGACATCAGTTTGCTCAAGGTCATTCCAGGTTGCTGACAGATATCAGTCTGGCCCATGTTCAGCCTGCTGGACTATGTTGCATGTTTATGAGTTGCCACCTGAGGTCCTTTCACAGCCAGTCTTTTGGAGTCAGGAGTTTAGGTGGACAAACAAGTCAGCTGTGTATTATGATACCACAAAATGGCAGTTCTGAGTTTTCCTGCTCCTTTCCAGATAGGTTAGATCATCTTCTCCCTTTCCACCTTCATGGGGGCTGTGCTACAGTCTAACACATTTCTGCTTTGCTCTCTAAACTAATTCCGAAGAGACCTTTTCTTGCTGACCTCCTAGGAGCTCTGCCAACCTCGACCACCTAGGCATTGCCTCCCAGCCTGTTTCGTTGGAGTTGGTTGAAGCCCGAGCGCTGGGCTCAGAGGAAGAGTGGTTATTTTTTACCTTGGCTTTAGTTCCTGGCTGAAGGAATTGAACGGGGAGCCTGGGATAAGAGCCTCACTGCCCAAGGAAAGTGCTGCTCTCCTAGATGCAGGCTTTCATCTTGACCTGGAGGAAGGAAGCGCTTATTGCCTTATTTATTACATTTCCCCATAGCAGTGTAAATACTATATCCGTGATAGATACGGATCTTATGAATAATAGAGAGATTTGAAATAAGTAATTGCAGTGCTTTTTTAATACAAGAGATCCTCAGCATCAAGTAGTATTAATGATCTGTCTTGATGTGGGCTCTGCAGAGGGCAATTGCAAGCCTCAGTTCCGTGAGAATTTGAGAAATTGGGGGAGAAATCCTAATGTGCTGTTCATCCCTTCTGTTTCCTCTGGGATGCTCCAGAAAGAGTATCCTGTCTGCTGATTTTTTTCTCAGCTTTCCCTAGACCCTCCGAGGACAGGAAGGCTAAGTGAGTTTTGGGAAAACAAATCCCTTTTGTAGGCAGGCTGGGCTGGGCTGTCAGAGGAGGCAGCTTCGGGAGGAAATGTAATACAGAGATCCTAGCAGCTCCCCGTGGTCACTAACAGTTCTCCGGACATTTCTGGAAGAGTAGAATGATTAGTTACAGTGAAACAGCTAAATTCAGGCGGAGGTAATGGTATTCTATGTCTCTGATGATCTGAGAGTTGTCTCTTTGCTGTAGCTTTCATATGAAGCTCTCTTTCCACTCGCTCTCCGAAACCCTCGTGCAGCCTTGCTGCTGCGCGCTATTAAACAGGTGGCTACGTTATTATGAGAAATTCCCTACCAAGTCCACTCTTTAAAGCCTTAGAATCTTAGGGGATGAATTTAAGATCTTAATGAGTATTAAGATTTAGCACCTAATACTTCTTTGCAGTGATGTCATTGTGGGGGAAGGGGTAACAGAGAGCAATTGCAGGATGTGCTGTGGGTGGTTTTGTGCCTTGCATCACGGGCTGCAGAGAGCTGGAAGCTCAGCTGGCTGGTCCTTCTTGCTCCCTCCTGTAGGTGTGCCGAGTGCTGGTGTTACAGCTGCAGAGCTCGAAGGCCTCTCTAAGCTGATGGAACTGAGAAGGTTATGAATGCCTTTGCAGTTGTTCCCCTCCTCGCAAACATAGCATCTCAAGCCTTGAATCAGGCTGTTAGCCTTTTTCATTCCTCTCTTTCTAGCCAAGCTCCTCTTTAAGGTTATTTATTTTCCTTCTTCCACCATCACCCTTTTAACAGGAATGAGGGCAAGCGAGACCTGTGGACTCGGTGGCCTGTGTTCTCGTGCTGTCAGTCCTGGAGGAGCAGGTCTTGCTGACCTCTGTGGGCTGTGTCTAGTGAGAAGCATGGGCTCAGGTGTTTCTTTGCTACAGGAATGGTAGCTCATTAACACTCTGTGCCCTGCAGATAACTTTTATTGATCATCAGCTGCTTAATCAAAAACTCTACCGCAGTTTGCTTCGATTCTTCTTTTCCGTCTCTTCATCCCTGGAGAATCAGCTTAGCTGAAGTTAATATACTCATTATGCAGTTGGGAAACCGCTGCCACAGACTGCTATGTAAATCATAGGGTTTAGGAAGCTCTGCATCCTCCTTCCTGCATGTAGCAGGACAAATATATTGGGTGTGTATTCCTCTGCTGGGGGAAACAGGCACTAGGGAAGTTTTGCTGAACTGTGTTTGACCTGCTTGGAGTGGCACCTCCCAGCACATGCAGAGCCCAGGCTCCTCATCCAGGTCCTCACAGTCCCGGTATAACGATGAAAAGCACTGCTGCTGTGCCTAGTGCTAACCCACCCTCACCTTTCCAGAGGTGTGTGGTGGCCTCTGCATCACCATAAATACCTACCAACATGTGCACCTGGACCACTGGAGACCTCTCTCCCCTCTCACAGAGGGATGTTTGGGTTGATGCAGCAGGAGTTGTCTCTGCTGGTGATTGCTCTGCAGTTGCGCGATGAGGGCTTTCCTGTGGGAGACCAAGTGCTCAGGGTATGAGAGCTGGGATGGGGAGCACCCTGTGCAGCAGAACACAGAGGAAGAGGGAATGAACAGGGGATGTTTGAGAGATGTGAGCTGGGGGAGGGAGATGGGAGGAGAGCTGAGTGCCAAACCATGATGGTGAAAGTCTGCAGACCTGGACCATGTATTTGTTTTTTATTTTCTGATGATCTGTGAGCAATGCACATATAGACACAGAAGTGGTGACTTACACCAAAAGTAGGACATTAAGTCCCCTATCTAAATAGATCTCAGCACTCCTGAAATCAGCACCTTGAGTGATTGTTGCTGTTGGGCATTTTGCTGACGCAGTGACGGCCACGTCTGAAGACCTGCTTTGTGAATAGTGACTTCACTCTTTTGAAAACCATCAGAACTCTGGGGAAGGGAAGCAAGGAAGCAATGCAGGATGGGCAACGATATTTCCCAGCACTTGCCGTGTTTTTAATGACCAGCCCTAATGAGAAGTGGTAGGCCAGTTCGAATGGGGATACAGGAAGGACTTGGGAGGGAAACCGTGAGACAGAAGTGCTGCTTGTTCCTGCCACTCCAAAGTTATCTCACATTCTGGTTATGCTTGATGTCCTGATATGATTAATTTTCCTTTTGTCTTTCAATGTTTGCTGTATAAAATCATTCCCCTAGATCCTATATGCTATCAGGGCTACATATTCCATGCTGATTATGGTGTTGCAATGACCTAATTTGATTGCAGAGGGTCGTGTCCTGTATAATATTGTCTCGTTCTCTCAGTAGTCGATACAAACTCGATTTTATTTTCTTTGAAAAGAAAGGAAGGGGGAGGGCAGGAGCCCAGCATCTGTGGCCAAGCTCATACCTGCAGCTCTTACCTTGCTCCCTGGCTGTGAAGCTGCGATGGCACACATAGTTCAGGCTGAATGGGATCTGCAGGCTCTTTTTATTAATTTTTTTCCTGCTGATACTGAAGGGGAGAAAGGATGGAAACTGCAGCAGAGGAAGGCCCTCATTTGTAGCTGCTGGCACCTCTGAGTCGTTATTCCAAGAGGCTGGATGCCCTCTTTTTGGAGCTTATCTCCAGAGGGGAGGGTTAGCTGTGTCTCCCGGTAGGACCTGGGTGAGTGTTTAGCTTTCTCCTTTTGTCTCCAATTAGATGCTTGGTTCTTTGTACCTCTTCGTGCCTCAAAGACCCTTCACCTGCCTTACGCCTCTGTTATTTATGAGTAGCTCCGAAGGGAAAAGGAGGGTCTGGTCTCAATTTATGTGGCTCATTTGCATGTGAAATAGGCATGTCATTTCAGAAGTGGTGGCAGCAGCCCAGGTCTCCTGGCCCCACTGGTCTCATTCAGGGCAGCTTCAACAGCTCCAAGGCTGTGGCTTGGTGAGCGGTGGCAGGGCTTGTTCATAAACTGGAAGTGTCACTGTGTTTTTGCAGAGCTTGTTCAGAAGATGGTGGTTTTTTCAGCAGCTCATAAAGGAGGTGTCAGCTCAGTGTTTGGTCTGTGGGAAAATGAACCTGCTTTTGCAAACTGAAGACTGGAGCAAGCACTTAGCTCTGGCTCGTGGGCCACCTCTGCCAGCTGAGTTTGCTGGTGTGGCAAATTGTTCAACTGATGGTTTCATTGGTGTTTTACTTACGGGTTCTGGCCTTTCTTCCTTTGTTCTCAGGATACTCCTCATTCTCAGCCCTGCCTCCACCCGTCCTGTTGGGCATTCACTGGGCATTTGATTAAAAATGGATTTGTTGTGGTGACAGAGCAGGAGTCGGAGAGTCGTTGGCAGGCAAAATGAACCATGATTTTGCAGCTTTAGCTGCAGGTAGGAGTTGAATAAATGAGTCAACAGATCTGTGTTCTTGGTGTGTCACCAAGCAGGCTCCCTTGGCTTGGGTGAAGGATTTAGTGGTGGCAGGAAGAGGCCTGGCAGCAGAGTGGCTGAAGCATGGCAGTGATCTGTGCAGCAGGGCAAGGACCAAGGGAATGGGATCATGAGCCTTGAGGGCAGGAAGAAAGGGAGCAGGTTGGACATTAGCTACTCATATGAACCTCCTTGGCAGGATACCAGGTCTCCACGGGCTAAGCACCTGGCACAGCTGAGCCAATGTCCTTGATTTGTTCACGGTTTCAAAATATTTAATCAGAGAACCACATAAGAAGTCTCTTTAAGACGAGACTGGCACAGAGCAGCTGGCTGAGTGTCGTAATCAATGTATCCGCTGTGGAATGTTTCCTGCAGAAATATTACATCCTCTCTCATTTACTTGATGATCTTTAGGGTGAATCAATCAAAAGATGCTGCACACAAATAATTCAGCCTGTGATCCTGTGGGTGTCCATTAGAGAGGCATTTGCTCCGTGTTAATGGACCTGTTGATTAACAAACAAACCATTGCTTTTTAAATAGCTGTTACTTGATGGCAATTGCTAGCATCGCTTCTCTGGTGCCCCACCTCCCCTACGTACAGCTCTCACTCGGAGCCAGTGCAGGCGACTGCTGCAACAAAACCTGGGTCTGCACTGCTGGAGAGAAAAGCACTTATGTCTCACCCAAGCAGTTGTCAGGGGTGGACCTTCTTATGGAGGTTGGAAAGGGCAGAGAGAGACTTCTTTGTACGCGGCGTGTGATTTCACCACCATGTGTCTTGTCCTGTTAATTGTTTTCTGCACCCATCTGCCTTGGCATGTAATGTCTTGTTGGACTCCAGCAGTGTCTGAGGAAGATTTCCCCCCAACATCCCCAACAGGTCAAGGCCCAGCAGCTCCTTGAGGAGTCTGTCTTGGGTTTTACACCAGACTGAGTGCATGGGAGTTTTTATTTGGGTCAGTAAAACCTCTAGACCATTGGAGCAATAGTGTGTTCATTTCCTTTCCCTACAACATGGATATTTCCCTAGTCTCCACTTTTTCTGGGTGAAAAATTGCCTATGTTGTAGTGTTAGTTCTTGCTTTTCTGATGCTGTCATGGCATGAACCCCAGCTGGCGTTTTAAGCACTAGAAGATCAGAATGAATGATGATGTCATTAGAAGATGTCCTTTACCTATTGGAAAGCCCCTGCACCAACTTGAGTGAACCGAACCCAGTGATGACCACAGCTCTGGAGGTGGGCATATAGCATGTTCAGTGCTGCCAGAGCTCTGGTGTGGCACTGGAAACACACTCCCTGGACATAGCCCAGGACAGAGCACTGTGCTGAGCCGCCTAACACAGCTAATTGCAGTCCCACAGCAGGGCTGACCAGCCTGAAAGGACCAGGGTTGGGGCTGTGGGTTGCGTTTAGCCTCAGGCTGGTAGTCGCCAGCAGCTGTTCTGCTTTCTGGGAAGTGTGTTTGGATCCTTGCTGCTCAGCCAGAGGCTGTGGGGCATTTGGTCCCCCTGCCCCAGGCTGCTGGGGCAAAGCAGCTGCCATTCAATCTGGTGGGCCAAGCATGGCTCCGGCTTGCTGCAGAGGACCAACTGCCCCAGTGTCACTTGTTTAGCTCCATCCTTTATTGCTACAAACTGACTCACCCAGAGCCATCCTTCCCACAGCTGGTGGGAGTCAAAGTGACGAGGCAGTTAGTGGATTAGGGCAGCAGAGTGAAAACCATTTGGCGTTTCCATCCTGATTCTTCTGGGTGCCTTTAATTAGCATGATTGCTCAGCACGCGATTTTGCCATGTTCTTTAGCTCCCCTGGTTAGAATAATTATTCCCCCAGCTCCTTTTGTTCCAATTCCTGATCGCTTACAAAGTCTCCTGTTAAAAGCCATTAAATCCGTAATGTAAAGTGAGAGTAAATGTTCAGCAGTGTTATGCTCTCAGCCCCACGCGTACATGCTCGCGCACTCTCCAGCCCCTCTCCGGTACTCCCCTGCCACGTGATCTGTGCTGCAGCATCGCTCTGCTTTCCTCTCGCACACTTCCCCACTGGCCATCCCACGTGTCCCACATGCTGCAGGTTGTGTGCAAGCTCTCCCTGCTTTCTGCTGGCACTTTTGGTATTGCCCAACTTGGTTTCCTCTGTGCACAGGCAGGTTTTGGCACTGAGGTTGAATTCAGGGCTGTGGACTGTGATATCTTATGTTTAGTTGCATATGCAAATATAAATGTGCTATTAGAAGTGTATGTTTTTGCATGCTCTTGTCCTAGTGTGGGCAGCTCTTGCTTTGAGGAACAACTTACATAGAGGGACGTGGTGGCAGGACTTCTGATGATACATGATGGAGAATAGAAAAGATCTTATTTTTTAAGTAAAGCTGGTTCCCTTTTTCTCAAGTGTGAAATCCTCTGGTGCAGGGGAAAATGGGTTTTGGATAGTCGCGTTCCTGGGAGTTTTGGTGCTGCAGTGCCTCCCTATCCAGAGGCTTGGGAGCTCAGCCCGTTCCCTGTCCTTCATCTCTGCTGATATTTGATCAGCACATGCCAATGACACAAGTGGGGCAGACACAAAGGCATGCACAGATTTATATAGTGTGAAATAAGATTGGGCTGAAGTGCTTTTAATGCCTTGTGCATTTAGGTGACTTAATGTGAGAGGGTGAAAGGAGAGAGGGAGACTTATTTTCAGACCTAAAATGAAACTGGGTTGGAGAAGGGTCTGGCAGTCATGTAGCTCATTAAGCTTGGAGCTGACTGCCAGGGCAAAAATTCACATCTAGACTGCTTGCTGGAAAAAAACTTGTGGGAAAGAAACCCTGGTCCTTCCTCCCTCCTTTGAATGAAAACTTCTGATTCATAGCAGCCACATTTTGGGCTTAGGTCTTCTTTTGCTGCCCTGCTGTGATGTGGCAGATGTTCCCTGCTCTGCAAAGCTCATCTTCTGCTGCAGGGTGGAGTAAAGTTCTCCTTGCACAGCAGCAGCCCCCCTAGTGCGGTGCTCGGGGGGGCTTCTCACTCATCTCTGCTTTGCTGACTGCAAGGGTCTTTCAGACATTTCATACCTTCTACTGCAAAAACATGCTGTGTTTCATGTGTGTTTTGTGGGAGCAAAGCCATTTCTCCCCTCCTACTTGTTGAAGGCCACCACAAATACCTGCCACTTGTTTGGTGGGCAGTACTCAAACTGTTCCCTAGGAGCAGCATGATCCCAGCACAAATCTATGTTCTTCTGCTCCCTGTCCCTTCTTCCCCTGGGGAAAGCACAGCCCTCCCTGTGCCCTGGGGTGTGTGTTTTAGAGCTTGCCATGTGTAGCAAGTACCAAAACATGGACTTGAAACAAAATCTGGAGGCGCGTGCTCTCCTCTGGGAAGATTAATGACGTCCTTCTGATATATTTTGGTGCAGAAGGCAACTTGTTTTGAGAATCATCTAGTAGGGCAATTACCAAGAGAAGAAGAGCCATGGTGGCAGCCTTCATTTCTGAAACAACCAGCAGAGTAGGAGTGCTGGAGAGACACAGACGAAGGACAAGAATTCCAGACAACGCATCATCCAAGCAGCCTAAAAAAAAAATCAGCAAAACCTCATTCCTCGAGGCTCCCTGCTACTCTCGCTGTGTCACTGCCCTCAGCTCTTCTTGTTCCCATTTATAATTCCCCTGTACTCAATGCCTCCTTGCCTGATGAGATCTCCTGTGCCCCTCAGTTTCCATCCTCAGCTTGTAAACGCCATGAAATTGTGTTTCCCCACAAGATGCTATTGTTGACACTTCAGGCTCTTGGGCTTGTACCACTCCTGGGCTTCCTGGAGGACAGCTCTGGCCTTTCTGGAGCAGATGGCAGATGGCAGAGCAAAGAGACTTGAGTGAGCAAGGATTTATCCTGGGCCTTGATCAGCTCCCCCAACAGCCTTCTGGAGAGCAGGAGAGCATCATTGGTACTGCCTGGGCAGGGAAGGTCCCAGGCACAGACTGCGGCAGGTGTGTGCTTTCCTGTCCAACATGTGTCTCCTTCAGCGTCTGCACTCATATCCCAGCCCTCTGGCTTTACGAAGTGCTTCTGTCCCGTTCTAGACCCCAGGTCTCCTGGAGAGGACGGAAGCCTGGGAGCTGAGGCTATTCCCTGCCGAGTGCCTACAACTGGCATCAGTTCCTCTGGGGACCTTGGAGAAACTGTGGTCCCGCTCCATACCACTGTTTTGCCATCTGCATAATGAACATAACAGCTCCTGCCTCCCCAGGGAATGAGCAAGGCGGAACAAATTAATGTTTATGAAGTGTTCTCCAGCTGAAAAGAAGTTTGCAACAGCCCTGTTTCAAGTTCTAACTCAGGGGCTTCCTTTGCTGGTTGGCTCTTTGATGTGGCAGTCTGTGGTACTGGTGGATCAGCTGTACCATAATTGGAATTAATCAGCAATTAAGGAACACAAGCCCAACCAGATTCTTTCCCAGTGGATATTCATTTCTGGGCAGATTAGTCTGTGGTTTCAATAACTGTGTAAAATGCTTAGGGTAACTATTGCTATCTGAGGTGGCTGGGGAACAGAGGCAGTGGCAGAGGGACACAGATACCTGTCAGGCAAAGTGAAAATGAGAAGCTCTTGTAACACTGTGCACAGTGCTTAAATTGGCAGCACTCTGAGGGGAAAAAAAAAAACTAAAAATTGACAAAAGAACGTATTTGAAAACCAAAGTAATGAAAATGATGTATTACTTGTTGGGATGGGATCTTTCATATCGGGTCCCGTGGGCTTTGTGGAGTGCAGAGGCAGAAAAAGTGCACGGCGCTGAGAAATGGGGATTCGCGGAGGCAGGGAGAAGTGGTTGTTCCTCCAGGCGATGAGAATTGCAGAGGAGAAGGCTCCCGGACAGAGTGGTGCAAGCGCACGGAGGGACAGAGGCAGGGCAGCAACCTGACGGTGCCCAGGATGTCAACTCCCACCAAACTCTCGGCATTTTGCAAACATCTTCCTGCAGCTTGTTCTCGTGGCTGACCTACAAACCTCAAGAGTTTTGCCACGCACCTTTGCACAGGTGTGGGTGTTGCAAGGAACAAAACAGCCGCCCTCTCTCCTCAGGTACCTTCTCTCTGACCCAGTACGGTTCAGATGAGGCAGAGATGAAGCTCTGCGTGTTGTGGGTGAAACTGCTGTGTGCCCAGTCCTCTCCCCCTCCCCGGTCCTCTTACAAGCCATTTCACACACTCTGGCTTCAATCTAACGAAAACAAAACCGATGGGGCCCAACTGATCTGGCTGCTTTCCATCAGGCCGTGGGCCTCCGGGTGGCTTTAAATAGCTGCACCTCGGTGCGGTCTGGAGAAAAGGGTCGGCTCTGCCTCTGGACAGGGAGGGTAGCTTTGACTCACACCACAGGCCATCTCAGACCTGAAAATAGCCTTTTTATTTTATCTCTTCTTTTAAAATTTTTTTTTCCACCTTATTTTTTTTATTTTATACCCTGGTAAGTGCTTTCCTACTTTGGGGCTTTTCCTAAGGGGGATCGGTGGGGAATCTTGGAGCTCTGCCTCCTGAGCTATCAGGCTACATCATTTAGTATCTTGGAACTACTCCATCCATGAAAAACTTCCAGAGAAAACAAACTTGTGATCCTGACTAATGCGGACACGGCCCACGTTAACGGCGGCAACAGTAGAAATGCAATGGATACTGGAATTCCACCGACCAAAGCTTTAATGAGTCTTACATAGCCTTAAAGGGTTCACCGCGTGGAAAGCTGCAAACACTGCCCTTTCTCAAGGAACTTTGTTCAGCTATCGAGTGCCTGCGGTATTGTCCTACCCCTTCCTCTGCTCTAGTCAAGCATGAGAGAAATTTATGTGGAAATGAGATCTTCTGGACCCATTTCCTTCTGCTGTTTCTCTTGCTCTCAGCCCATCTCTTCCCTTTCCTGCCTTCAAAACCACATGCAGTGCTGCAATCCCCTGCTCACGATTTTGGGTAGTGGAGAAGATGAAGACTAGAGCTCCATCTAGCACATCCCCAAGAGGTTTCCAGTGATGTCAAGTCTTACTGACTAAAGTGGGAGACTCTTATGCCTGAGGTTAAACCATGGAAAATGAACAAAAATACAAGGTGAGCTGCTGTGGAGGGGAATAAGGACCCTGTTTCCATCCAAATGAACAACCATAATCATTTCTGTAGCGCTCAGAGCCTTGTGAATCTTAAAAGAGCTGTTATTTCCTTGGAAGATCTGTGTATTGGTGTGAAATTCATCTGTGGGCTGAATTTCCTTGTGGTTCTCCATTGTGGTTGATAGTGCTGGCCTGGTGTAAGTGAGGGGAGGTCTCGGCTTTTTGACTTTACCTTGGATGGTAGAGGAGAGTTGATGTGCTTATCTGCAGCTGAGAGCACCAGGGAGAACCTCGTGGTGTGCTTCTGCCAAGCTTCTGTGACCTGCTTTGTTGTGGTAAGCAAGGCCCCAGGCTGAGTTCCATCTCGCCTTGCTGTATGTTGGGAGAGAGAAGGAGAAAAAAGAGGGTTTTATATCACAGCCCTGCAGATGAACCCATCCCTGACAGGAAACCTGGATTGCTGGGTTGCTTTCCCCTCAGGTATAGACATATCAGTCCTGGCTTTGACTAGACGGATGGCTGTTTCCTTTGCTCTGGGTGCAGGCCAGGCTTGATGGTTTTCATGCCGCCTTTGATGCTATTCATGCTTCATATCTGTGCATAGAGAAAGATAAAATGTACGCTGTTGTTGGAGTCTCCTATTGCTTTTCCTTTATATCATGAATTCTGCTGCAACATAGAAGAGAAATCAAAGCTCCTTTGCCTAACGTGGGCTGTGGGGATAGCAGTGCTATGTCTGGCCAGCTCGTTGCCCCTAATCTGCTATTTTTGTTTAACCCATTTTAGCCAGCGTTACATGGCATCCTGTCGCTTTTCTCATCCGTTCCCACAGCAATTTATGCTGCCGTTTTAGAAGCAGTTTCCATCCCTGGGTTTCAAAACCAGGCTGCACTACTCCTGCTTTGGTGGATGGGACTGCCGTGAGGAGTTGTGCCTAATTTTCTGCGTCGTTCCCTTGCCTCCCAGTGTCACATTCACTGCTTCTCTTCTGGAGCAGCCTCAGATCTCCAAAGCCCTGGAAGTACGGTGTATTTGAATGGTTATGATTTTACCAGAAGGCAAATGGTGAAAGTGAGGTGAAATTGTCTGGTTTGTCTCCTTAGTCTTTCTCTCAGCCACTGGAGGAAGGGTGTTCCTTGCAGGGCACGGTCTGTAGGCTGGACTGGATGTGTGCATGAGCTAGAGTGGTTGAGAACCACCAGCCAGGGTGTTGGGAAACACAAGACATCTCTGGAGGACTAAGCGGATGGCCAAGGTTGAGGACAAAAACTGACTGCATGCTTCGGTTGCCTTTGATTTTCTTGTCCTTTCATTGCCACATCCTTCCAGCCTGCTTAGAGAAATGCCTCATCTGCCCCCTCCATCTCAAGCTGTTAGAGCTGCACAGCAAATCTGAGCTCATTCCTCCTTCCCTATTTTCCAGCACACTCCATACATTTATTCCACTATCATACCATGGCTATTAGTGGAGACCGCATCAAATTTTAATTTAAAAAGTGGCCTCACTAGAACAGAGAGAAGCACAAATTTAATCTGTCAGACCCTTCCCAATTTTGTAGATCTTTGGACATGCTTTTGATTGGAATCTACAGGGTGGGGTTTTTTACCTCCTTCCTGTTTTCAGGCTTGTATATTGGAGTTTCCCTCCAAATCTACTACCAATGTCAAAGACAGTATTTTTCCCCTCATTTTCCAGCAACCACTGACAAAAGTGAAATTCCACAAAAGAGATTGTTTTTAAAATTTCCCAACTCCTTCTAAGGAGATGAACACTTTTCTTTCTCTTTTTCTTTCTTTTGGGGAAAAAAAAGGTAAAAACCCTACACTCTTTAAGATATCTTCAAGCTAGTTTGTCAGGAGCTAATAGCTTTGATGGTAGAAAGATGACATTTGCCATAGCAGCATCCAATCTCTGAACCTGTTGAGATTCACCCATTTTAACCCTAGACATCTCAGTGAACATCATCCATCTCACATCTGACAGCAAAGACATGAACCTAAGCAAAAGCCTTGTTGGTTTCTGCTCCATACAAGAGATTGGGGTTGAAGGTAGCAGTACAATATGGGAGACAGCAGAGAGGAAAGAGAGAAAACCAGTCAGGAGAGAAGCATGGGGTTTTTCAGATTCTTTGGGGACTTTAATAAATCAGAATGAAAGGATGCCAAAATGACCGATGCTGCATTGCTTTCCCAAATCAGCGGTATGTGTGTTCAGCCCCTAAGCTTCAGAAGCGCAGGCTGTCCTCCTGCCACGTTCCTCATCCTTCCTCAGTAGCGGCTGCATGTCAGTTGTAGGGTAACCCCTATTGCAGTCCCATTCTGCTGTCACTGGAGATCCCTGCAGCTGGGATTCACAGCACAGCCCCGACGACAAAGAGCAAAGCCCTCAATGTCTTCAGCCTTAAGTCTCGCTGATCTTTCACATGTCCCTTTGTTGAGGCTGTGTGTCCCCAGTGGGTTTTTAGGTCTGTTGGATGTGGTCCGGGCAGAAGTGGAATTGCCTTAATTTAGCAGAGCTAAGAAATGCAAAGAAAATAAAGCAGACTCGAGTGCTCCTTGGAGATACTTGGTATTGTTGAGTATAGACTTTCCCAGCTATCCTTTGGTGGCCATAAAATATATTTATATTATATATTTTTATTATGAACAACAAAACACGGTAACATTCAGGGATGCCACCTTTGTCTCCCAAAAAAACTAGGGAATGGTCTTAGTTTACATACACATCTCCAAACATCAATACTTTAAACTCTGATATGGCTCTGAGAGTTGAGCTAGGCTTTTTCTCACTGCTAATGACATTTCAACACTTGGAATTTGCCTATGAATTTTGTTTATGACACATGAACTGAACTGAGCCTGGCTTACTCTCCCATGTGGACCAGCCCTTCCAGGCCACTGAGACTATCAGATAGTTTCCCCCTAACAAGTTTAAGCAGTTCCAAACCAAACAAACAGCTTTCGTCTGCATTCTCAGGTTCATCAAAAGAGGCATGCCTTTGATGAGCAGATGGGAAAAGGTAGTGCAGGGAAGAAATATAAATAGATATAAAAGAAAAAATAGAAGAAATAGGAAAAAAAATCCTACGGCTGATACAGATTTGGTGTGAGAAACTTTCTCTTTCTAGCCTAGTGAACAGCACCTTTCTTATTGAGATCAATTCACAAGGGCATCCAAGCTGCTCCATGATGCCAGACTTGGGCTAACTTACGTGATTCATGGAGGAGCTTGTGACTATATGAGGAGGAGAAGCATTTTCCAGACTTTAGAGCAATTGTGTAGCCAAGACATCCCAGTAATTTTCTCGGAAAAACCCTTTGGGCCCATGAGAAGTTGGGACAGATTAGATCGATCCCGAGGATCCTGCCATGCTGCCATGTGTGACTTGGTCCTGGCAACTTGGTGGATCTGTATGGGGGATTTTGGTAAGCTGGCGTAGAGGCTTCTTATGTCCACATACTTGATCTGAGCTAAGAGCAACTTCCCTGCAGTCTTAGCAGCTACCTTCAATGACCTATGCCTATTCCTGCTACCTCTCTTTCCCAGTCCATTGGGATAGCCTCAGTTGTAGAAATACTCTTACAAATGGGTGTCTGAGAAAGTAATGTAAAAAATGATGAGCTGACACCTGAAGACAAATGCATGGGTCTTTTCTGCAAGAACTTGCAGGACTTGGCACAAAAGATTATAGAATATAGGGGTTCAAGTCAGGAAGAAGGGAAATGTGGGCTAAACGTCAGGATTTGTCCTAACAGTGAACCAGAATATGTCCTCCTTTAGTCAGACCTTGAGGAGAGGGCTGTGGGACGGGATGTCTCAGCAGAAGGATTCCCTCCTGGGGCTCACATCCAGCATTCCACAACAGGTTTGCTCCCTCCAGTCCAGAGGACTGTTCTCAGACAAGTCCTGAATATTTGCATTTATTTAGCTTAAGAGAATAGTGTTTATCTTTAAAAGTATTTAACATCAAATCTTTTCTGTATTAGAAACACACTAGTAATGTGTTTCCCTGGCTGGAGCATCCCAAGACAGGAGCATTATGAAGAGATGGTTAATACAGCCCTGGAAAACATTTTATTTGCCCAGTAAGTTCATTGGGACTGAAGGATGGAGCATGCTTATGTTCTCTGCTCCACTTATTTTTTCTTTTCATCTGGTCAGTATTTCTGGCAAATCCTAAACCTTCAACTTACTTTTAAAGAGGTGGGATTGTGTAGAGAGAAAATGCCTCCAGTTTGCAGGTGTCGGTGTCAATGGGACAGCCGGAGCTAAGGAAGTCTATGGGGTTATGAGAGCAGGTGTCCCTAGCCTTGCAGTGGTGCTCTTTGGCTTCAGAAATGTTAAGCCAGACTAAATAAATCACGAGAGAAGAGTAGACATCAGAAGGATTCTCTGTTTTCCTCTCCCTGCCGAGGATAAAGATGGGCTAGGTAGGAATTAGAACTTTTCCACCCCTGAGCAGTGAGAACGTCTAGAAAACAGTTGTTCCCGGTTCTCTATCCAGAGTGCTTGCATGCCCCTTGTCCTCAGAGCACTTGTGCCTGCACACAGCACATGAAATAATTGCCTGTTCTTTGTTGAAAAACAGAGCGAGGTCGCCCTGCCCAGAGAGGGCGTTTTGGCTTTAATTTAATGGCAGCCATTTGCTGGTTATTCATTTGGTTCTTTTTTAATAATTACATGTGTGTCAATATCTCTCTCTTTTTTTTCTAGTTTTGCTCTCTTTTGTTTTTTCGTTTACTTTATTTTGCTTTTTTCTTTTTTCTGTTTTTTTTTCCCCTTTAGGTTTCAGAGAAATTATGTTGAATCCAATAAGCCTCCCTGGACATTCCAAACCTCTTAACCAAGGCATTTATGTTGAGGATGTCAGTGTTTATTTCAGCAAAGGACGTCATGGCTTTTAAAAACTCCTTAAAAGTCCCTGTTCTGATGTCAAGTTTATAGGCTGTGCCCTCACAATGGTGGGAAGCAGTAAGCGTGGTCTGTATGGATTGAGGTCTCCTCCTAATAGGACTCTGCAGCCCTGCCTGTACTCACGTTAAAGCCAACTGAAACTGTGGTTTTCTGTCACCAGATAACAGGGTTGTTCTTTTCCTCCAATGGTCGCTGTGTTCGTTAAATATTCCTGCAAGGCACAACAGCAGCAATGAGAGCAAATAAAGAGAATTAAAACCCGATTGAAAGGAGTCATCCTAATAACAGAGTAAATAATTGTACTTTTGCTTTAAAATAAAACACAAAACAAAACCAACCAAGCCAACCAAACTGACATCTTTAGTCATGTCCTCCCTGCTTGGAGTTTTCCTTGTAAGCTTGTGTCTTCGCAACACCCAGTGAATGCCGCCATCACCTCTTTTGTGGCACCGCCATGGGAGGTCTCCCCGAGCGAGCTGAGGCGGGGAGCCTGGAAGAAACTAAAGCAGAATGAAGACTTTTGGTAAGAACAAAGGCAGTCCCGCTCCCAGTTCTTGCACAGAAAGTAATGTTGGAAGGAATAATACTGGGAAGAAAACGAGAAATTTTACTTCTCTGACGGGAAGAAAATGTGGTTATCTTTGAAGTGCACATATCCTAGGAGGCTTTTTTTGTTTGTCTGTCTGTCTGTGTGTGTTAGAGCGGCTCGTTGGATCTGGCTATATCGTTGTCGTACTCTGGTCTCTCCCTGCTGCTTGAGTGATGAGCTTTATCTGAGGAGTTGCCTGGACTTCCCGCATGGGTAGAGAATCCATAGCGCAGGAGGGTCTGTGTCCTTGCCAGGACTAGGGCAGTAAGCAAAGTGGAAAAACATATCAGACGCACGCAGGTCCGACTTGATGGGCCTTTTCCAAGCCCCCTTTAGCTCTCCCCTCTATTCCCACCCAACCAGAGATTTATTGTAACCTGGTCACCTACCCAGAACCATCAGCTCAAGGCTGACTGACTGAAGGGGAGGAAAAATAAGTATTCTGTTGCTTCTTCTCTGGCATAAACAGGAATATCGATCCTGTTTTCTGGCCAATATTCGTATTCACTCCTCCTCTCCCGTCCCACTTTTGTCTTACTTCAGCTAAAGCCTCTCAGATGGAAAAATAAACCCTTTGATCCTGTCCTCAAGAGAAGCCAGCTGCCCTTGTGGCAACTTGCAGGGCTTTCCTTGGACTCTCTGGATGTCACGTGTACGGGATTTGCTCACACACATCAGTGATAACCTATAAGCAAGGCAGATTTTCTCTAGAGGAAAAAAAGCCTTCCAAAAGCTTCGGGTGTGGCCGGATCCGTTTCTGAGAGGGATATTGAACCAGGAGCTTGCTCGCCAGCCACTCAGCTTTGCTTGCCTTCTTGGTGGCCCGAGACGACCTTATCACATCAGGGATGTCTCTAAATCACCAGCCCTAAAGGGTCACTGCCACTGGAAAGTGTCACAGTCCCTCTCTGCCAGAACTGGGCAGAAGCCTCAGAATGGGATGTTCTGTTCCATCCTGCCTTTACAGGTGACCTGCACGAACCACCCTGGAGATTGCCAGGAGGTTTTATTATCAGCTTTCCCACAGGGATGTCCCTGGGAAGATTCCATTCTCTTGCTTCTTCTTTTGGTTCATTTGCATAAAAAGGTGAAGTGCAATAGGAGGGTACAGGAGAAACAGTAGCAGACTGCTTTAAGTCAATAGACATGCCTTAGGGGGGCATCTGTGTTAGGATGAGGAGGCCTGGCTCAGGTTGGATGGCTTCAGAAACCATGACCAAAACTCCCGACAATGTTTCCAGCCTGCATCAGAGGTGGAAATGCCAGAGGTGCACTGCCAGAGAGGACCTGCGGCCATGTGTTATTGACACCTCAATTCTGCAGATTCACAGAGTGAGGAGGAGCTTCACCAAGCGTGTGAATCACTGGGTGCTTGTCTGAACTGAATTTCCCCATCTCCTGGAAGTTGTCCACCTGACCTGGGGATGTCTTGTCCGTCTGAACTGTCTCCTCTCCCTAGCACTGTTCAGGGGACTCTGCTCTCAACTGTGTGTATCAGTCGTAGAGATACATCCATGGGCCTGGACCAGAAGCCTATATCCAAACACCCTAGCAGAGGAAGGGTTGAATTTTGCAGCTCAGGTCCATCTCTGCTTAGAAGAAATCCTCCGGACCGTACAGCATAATTTAAAGCAGTTCTCCCCACTGTGATCGATGTCTCAATTTGTTTAACACCAATTAAAGTCTCTGGTTCCTCACTGCTGACAACGAAAGCCAGTCATGGCCGTTTGCGATTGGTGGCTTTAAGTAGCAAGTCTAAGGATGTTTGGGGTTTTTTTTAATTTTTATTTTATTTTTAATTATTGTAAATCATTACCTCATTTTCTGTCAATGAGACTCCTCCATCTTTGAGCATTCTTATCTTGCCATAACTACCATCCTGTGCTAATGGGAAATGGGACGGTCCCTTTTCACAGAGACTATAGGGGTGTTCAATGTCTAGTTTCTTAATAAACACTTTATTTTCTAACGAAACAGCTGCATCAGGCCTCTTCTTTGAAGATTAAATAAACATTCAGAATGACACATCATATAGTCTACTTCTTCATGAGGTGGTCCATGTGTGGGGAGTCTGGTTGATTTGCTTCTCCGGGGGGTACGGTGGGTGGGTTTTACAGCTGTGATGTGAACATTGCTGAGGTGCTCTTGCTTCTGTCACTCTCTTCAGGCACAAAGATGTTTTCTTACCTGAGAGCTTAGCTGCTGTGATCTCAGTTGACAACGTGTTGGGTTTTGTAGCTCAGAATGGTCATATCTCAGGGACAAGGCAGTACTGTTAGGACATGGTGTCAGGATTTGCCAAGACAAGTTTCTACACTTAGTGGAAAGAGTTTTATTAGGAGTCTTTTCCCTCAGGGAACTTGACACTAAGAGATTGTTCTGGCTGCGGTGCTTTTGTTTCAGGACTTGCTGTTGATGCAGATCTCCCTGCGTGGCTGTTCAAATTGCTTTCCTGTTGGGTGTTGGACTGTTGTCCCTTCATCGGGGACAATTAGCCTCCTATTAAGCTTGCAAGGATGCATTTGATGTAGAGGTGGTGGGGTACAGGTGAGTGCTGCGCTCAGATTCCTCATTAGGAGTTCATGTAAGAGCGGTTGGTTGCTGTAGGAGGAGAGAAGAGCCACTCTGCAGCAGGCGGGCCTCGGCCTGAGCATGAGTCTTAGCATTGTTAACAGGAGTTGTCATTTATGTGATGTAAAGCTGCTGTGCCAACCTGCAGGTGACTGTGGGCATGATACTGGGGGTGTGTTTGAGCTGATTGTGATCGATGGTACTGGAATCCTCTTAGAAAACCTGGTAAAAGTTTTGATGAGCAAAATAGAAACATGTTTTCCAGCATCCTTCTGTTCCTATAACTTCCTGGCATGATTTTCCAGCAAATGTCTCAAAATGATGCTGTGAGTGAATTTCTGCATGCTGTTCAGTTCTAATGAGTATGCCTCTAGAAGTGACTCCTGACATATAGCCTTACACACGGGACAGGCGTCTGAGCACTATTGGATTTCATCCCTATCTCCCTCTACTTTTTGAGGTGTGGGGACCAAATACGGGCATTGGAAGCTCTGCCTTTTTCCTCCCTGCTACTGCACAGCCTGTTATCAGATTTCACAACCTAGAAACACTACAAATAGGGGATTGATTAGCCAATTACTTAAGCTGCTGGTCTATGATCAGCCTTAGTCCACTTTGCTTTGTATTTCAGGGCATCTGATTCCTACCTATGAGTTCCAACGGTGGTTTTGATGCTGCCAGGGAGCTAGCTTAGCTCTGCCCACGGGCTCTGACATACATTGCAGTGGGATTGGGCACATTTTTCTCCTTGTGCTTGCTTCTTGGTTGTCTCTGCTGCCTAATGCACCTGATGTGAAAGTTCTGTGCTCTTCCAGACAGCTGGATTGTGGGTTGATACCGTTGTCTTGCTCTCCCTCAGCACACTGGCTTCAAATGGCTCTTGAGCTGTTCACAGACCTTATTACTGAAGGAACTTGGGGTACTGGTGTGGTAGGGTGCAGGCAGTGGTATGTATCAGCTTCTCCTGAAAATCACAACCCAGCCTTCTCCTTTCTTGTAGAATGTGAAACCTGCAAGTGGACAAACAGAGAAGCAAAGTTTTGTTTCCTTGTGTTTTGACTCTAAAATGATGGAGTCACATTTCTTTGAGTTCGTGCCTGGGGTGAGTGTGGTGGGCATGGTATTATTCTGGCACAATACCTCTGCATGATGAAAGCAACTCATGGCCTGGTGGAACCTTGGGCTTGGACTTGCTGCAGGCAAGTGTTTGGTTTGCATGATGCTGTAGGTCATGATCGGGGTATATTAAGTCTCTATAGCTGCTTATCTAAGTTGTACTGGTTGAGTCTTGATGTTCTTTGCTGCTCTTTTGTTTGTACAGATGTGCTTTTAAGGAATCAGTCCTACTTTCCCAAGAGGCTGGAACTGCTTTTGAAGGTGGTGTTTGTTTTCTCCACAACAAGGTTTTTGGTCTTTCCAGCATGTGTCTGTGCCCTGCTTTCCAGGGAGGCAGGGCCAGAAGTCCCCAGAGCTGTGGACAGTCAGAGGAAGGTGCTTCTGCTATTTCAGAAAACTGCAGGAGTGCATCATCACCCTGCTCTGATTTGTACCCAGAATAAGCTGCAGATCTTCAGGGTTAACCCCTAGCATTAGCAGAGGATGAGGAGGACTAGACACAGTAGTAAAGCTGAAAACCACAAGTTTGGAGCATTCAAGAAATCAATGCTGGGTGACTTCATTTTTGCTTAACGTTTTGAAGTGCCTCTGGTGTGGTTTATGCAATGAGTCGAAGAGTCCTTGTTAACTGTGGATTTACCAGTGCCTGCAGACCCTGATCAATCGGCAAACAGATTAACAAGCTGTAGTAAAGTGCACATGAGGCGCTTTAAAGGGGAAAGAGTATGGCAGGAGACAGGCACACACATCTGGAAAAGGTGCTTTACCTGGTGAAGTGACGTGTCTTCCTCTGCTGTTGTGTCTCATTTTGCTTTGCTGGTATCTTTTGTGATTTGTTCGATGTCACTCTGCTCCTTTCCTCATGACAGACAGGTTCTTTGGTGGTGCCAGTATGTGGTCTGATGCCACAGAGCATCAGCAGCTGGTACCACGTGGCCTGAGCTGCTTGTGCCACAGGGGTGCACTGTAGGCTTAGGACATCCCACCCTGTGTCCACCCCATGGGGGATCACATATGTACTGCTTTACCTTGACCCCCAGAAATCAACATAGGAAACCTAATGGCAAGAATAATAGCCTAACAGCAAGTTGATTTGCCTAATGTGGCTTCCTTTGTGTTTCTTGTAAACTGACACATGGGGAAGACACAGGTTACTTAGGGGTGCAGGTACGACGCCTTTCTGCTTCTGCTGGGAACAGTTTGGTTGCGTCAGTTCCTGACGTCGTTCTTCAATTCTGAATTTCACCTCCTTGGATGCACCGTTGGAGTTTTGGGGGTTGTTTGTCCGTCTTCCTTACTGGGATTTGGTAATTGGTTTCCAGAGAAGTGGTAAGTGCCTGTTCTTGCTGAAATCAGTACATTCAAAAGAGTGTTAACAGAGCTTTTGCCAGACAGCACTTTGAGGTGGAGTTCAGGCTTGGAGTCTGTCAAGTTAAGAGCTAGAATAAATCCCAACCCACACTCCCAGCCCCGGTAAATGAATGCAGGATGATTCCTTTGCTAAGAGAAAATGATAGTCTCCCCAGCAGTAAAGCAGAATGCAAGTACAAGACAACTACATTTGAACTTTGATATTAATTTTGAATTTGTGAGTGTAACTGCTGACTAATCAGCAGGAATAAATTTTGGGTGTTCTCTACAAAGTAGAGGGATTTGTTCCAAATGCTGGTTAAATGATTTGCTTTGCTCATTTTCGACCTGTGCCCAATTCCCGCAGATGAGTTGACATTTTTAAGGATTTGCCTATGATTTCAGACTATTTGGTCTTTTTTCTTAAGGGTTTGCTTCACATATTCATGTTGTGTGGCTGGCTGACTGGTGCTGCTTTTGCTCTCAGTGAGTGAATGTTTCAGACAGGCAGCCAGAAACGCAATATGCAGAGATGCTCTTTGGTAATCTGGTATTTGGGGTCATCCTTAACCCCATGTCTCTGTTTCCTGTCTTGGGACTGATACCACCCTACTAGGACTGTCTACGGGCAAGAACAACTGCTGTTCCCCAGGTCTTTGGGGGAGTTAAGAGCTTGTTTTCAGAGCAAGCAGTCTTCGTGGATGCAGCCTGAATTTTGGGAGCAGCCTGTGTGTGATATGTATGTGGGTCTTCATCCACTGACCGCAGTTCAGCCACTGCTCGAGGTCAGCCTTTTTCATGGGAAGTCAGAAAGAGCCAGACTGGAGCTGCATTAGGCTTGGTGAACTGCCAGAATGTCTGAATAAGATAATCACGGCCAGGTCATCATTATCTTAAGTGAGTCAGAGATGTGTCCAGGCTGTTTATTAAGGTAATTGGGAGAGGAAGGAATGTTTGCAATCTGTGGTCTAGATTGGTGAGGTGGTGGAGTGTATTGCAGCAGCTGATACAAGAGAGAAGGAGCTCATGGTCTTCCAAGCTGATGTTCTGCACTTAACGAGGGCCTGGTCCTGCTTTCAAACACCACCAGTATAAACTTGTCTTGCCAGGCTAAATAGTTCTACTTATGCTCAGATTTCCTTATGAGGCCTTGTTGCCTGGTAGTTTTAGAGATATTCTGGTTTTCAGAACATTTTTGTTTTGCTGCATCAGTGCCAAGCAGTATTTGGGGATGATAGGAGCAGCTGTGCAGTCACTCCTTCCTTGGTAGTGCCTCGTCTGGTCCCCCATAGACTGCTGAAGGGGCTGCAGGTTTGCTTTGGGTTTGCTTTCACACGTTTGTTCATCGAATGATGCCAGAGGTGGTGGCAAGTTTAGGAATGTTTAAGCTCCAGTCATATGCTCAGTGCTGTTAGACCAGCTCCAGAGATCCGAGTCCCCCAAAGCCATCACATCTCGCAGCGCACAGCCATCGCAGACGACTCAGGAGGGACTCACTTAAAGACAGGTAAGCGTCATTTTTCTCCTTCCAGGGAGCTATTGTGTGTAATATGCTGAATCCAGACGTCTAGCAGGAATTATTTTGATGGATCTGCTCTAAACGCGTAAAGGATAACTGACTGCATTAGACAGTATCAGTGAGAAACTGTTGGTCCCTGCTCAGGAACTAGCAGGGGCTCTTCTGGCTGGAAATGTTGCAGATCTGGCACAGTGTGAGCGCAGAAAACGAGAAGATCCAAGTGCTGCTGGGGACTGGGATAACACCCACACTTGCTCCTGTTTGACCGCCCAGGTCAGGGCTGGTGGCTGGAGGATGCAGCCGGGGTGCCAGCAGGTATGGCAGCGCTCTGGGAGGTGTTCGGCATGGCTATTTGCTCCTTTAGAAAGCTCGGGAGCACAGATCTGCAAGAGTGGCTATTTGATGATAGTGCCAGTCTCTCATTTTCATCAGCAATAAGAAAAAAGGCTCTGCTGTACCTTAACCCTTCTGCCTGGTGCCAGCAGAGCATGTGTTACAGACAAATTGCCTCTTTTGCAGCCATATGAAACATTTGCTGCTCAATCCCACCAGATCTGTATAGCTACAGCTTCAGAAGAAGGCAGCAAAGTCCCTGACAGTGCATCTTGGATGAAAACACTGTCCTGTGACTAGACTGAAAGTTCAGTTTAATTGTATTTAACCTCAGATGGGACTCCTGGGAGCTGGGTGCTGCTCTGTGTAGGTCTTTAAGCTCTTCTGCATGAGGCATCTAATGTTGTGCCAGATTTCCTTCCCTGGATTCATCGTTGCTGGCCTCAGCCTCAAAGAAGATGGGCAGATTGACCTCAATAGCAGTCTTACAAAGGAAGAAGGGTATCTTTTGCCAAAAAAACCCAGAGTCACCCTTAGGAAATAAAGAAGACTTCTGAACATAACAGATACTGTCAGGTACACCCAAATGGGTACGGATCAACAATGTCCCTACCACGGAAGACGATCTCTAGGACTCCAGAGAGCAAGGAAATGTGGTGATCATGAGCTGTAGATACAGCATAGACTGAAACCTGGCTCTTTGATCCTGAAAGGACCACTGAAAACAAATGGCCTGCACAGGAGTGTATTTGAGTGTTCCCTTGAAGGGATGGTTCAACGTGTTGGGACAAGTCTGTGCCATTAGTTTGTAGCACTGTGAAGCTCAGGTTTACGAGGTACCCAGGCTGTTGTCCTGCCAGTACATGGAGGGAGGCATCCCGTAGCTCACTGGATTTGAGCCATGGAGGGGTTTGCTGCCAAGCCTACCCTGTCTGAGACCTCTCCATCTCTTGCCTCAGCTTTTGCCTGTGCTCCTTTCTGAGTAAGGATGGATTCTCATGGGCTTGGAGCTTTCACCAGATCTTCCCTAGGCCTATGCTTAAGTTCCCCAACAAGAAATCGGAGGATGGCTATCTGTTCAGTTAGAAAGGAGGTTTGACCTAACATTCTTGAAATTGCACGAAGTGAAGTTCTTGTTTGGAGACATAAGTAGATGTTCGTCAATCATGGTGCAGGGATGTGTGTGTATTTATGATTGTATGTGTAATATGAATCCAATATTGATGGTGAAAATATGGAGCTGAATTCCAAGGGAAGAGTCACAACCATTAAATGTGATCTGCTGCCCAAGGCATCCACAGTCTCTGTGGATGAGGCTGTAACACGGAGGTAAGTTTTTGCTGCAGCTTCCCTATCTGTAATCCTGCATAAATGATTTAAGTCTCTCACAGTGCACTGGTGGGATTTGTACACTCTGGCTGCCAGGGATGGATGAGAAGAGCCTGGCTCTGAGCTGGTCCTGGGCGTGACTCCAGAAAGCAATTCTTGAGACCTTCAGCAGCAAGCACATCCCTATGTCATAGCGACTGAGCTGGGGTCTCCCACACAGCTCAGCTTCAAGCTCAGAACAGCCTCTGGGTTTGTAAGGAAGCGGGGAGCCACAAGGGTCTTTTCCCAAGGGACACTCCAGCCCAAGTGCTGCTCCTTCACAACCCCCTGAAAAAAGACTCTTTGTTCTAGGAGATATAGATTATATATATTTTAAGGCTCCATGAATCATTCATAGCCAAAGATGAAACCGAGCATCAGAGCTAAGGAAAGGCTGAGGGTATGGGGCGAGGAAGATTCCATTATTTATTGTATTAAATCTTGACCTAGTAGCACCTTCCCCTTGCAGCCCTGCCTTTGCTTTGGGAAGCCCTCTCTTCTAAAAATCTGAAGTACTCCTCTACTTTCAATAGAAAATTGTAGCAAGAACCTACTCAGCTGCTCCTCTTGTTGTGCAGCTTGATGGTTGGCCTTTAAAGGAGTAAAGTCCTGTGAGTGTGTGAGAGCACAGTGGGGCTGCCAAAAAAAGCATGGACATGTTGACTTGGATGGAAGATGAAAGAGTCCTAGGTATACTCTGGAATCAAGCAGGGTTGAAGGTTTAGCAGCAGGAAAAATGTAATTGAATGATTTGGAAAGAGAGGCTGTCTGCTTTCTGACTGGCCCAGGCACTTTCAGGCTTGGTGTGGCATGAGCTAGCAGTGAATAAAAGCTCCTGCTCAATTGTGGTCACTTGGTGGTCAGCAAACAATGGACTTGTAGGTGTCGGCCTCGTTCCTGGCAGCCAGATGTCCCTAGTGCAGAAAATGTCTGTGGTTTCTTGGATGGAGGCAAATGCCAATGACTAAATCCAAAGCATGGCTGCGTGGCGCTGGTTTGTGGTGTCCTGACCTGGCAAAAAGGAATAGTCAAAACAACCTGTCTGAATAGCACCAGAACTCAGCCAAAAAAGTGAGGAGGGTGGAAGAGAGACTGCTTGGTTGCTTGCTTGCTTTTTCTTGGGTTGGTTTTTTGTTTTTGTTTTTGTTTTTGTTCAATTCTGTAATCTAAGAGATAAGCTGGAAGCTGAGCTTTCATCTTATAAGATCAGAGTTTTCTTTCTTATTTCAGTTGTATTGCAGTAAAATTCAGGTTCTGCTTGTCCTGATTAAATGGCAAAATGTTGTACCACAACAGCAGGAAACTATCACATTGCTTTGTTATTGCCTTTTTAATCACTGTGACCAATTCATTGGCAAGAGTAATATTATTATTGCTAAGGGCTGGAGACACCTTCCTTTTCCATTGCTATGCAGCCCCAGGGCTTGTGAGATGCAGCTTTGGCAGTAAGGTGAGGTAAAGAGAACTTCATTTATTCGCTGATTTTCATTTGTGCCAGCACAAGCGCTTATGAGGCCGTGGTCTAACCTGGCTGTCTAGTATGATCCAAGTTAAAAATAACCCCACTTCCAGCCCTGCTCCCTCAAAGGGTTCTTTTTCACCCAGAACATTTCAGGGCACTGCTTTGCCAAACAGCAGCGACAGCACAAGGGAAGGAGAGACCAGTGGTGGGGATAGGAGGAGGCCAAACAGCCAAGCAGGTTTCACCATCAGAGCTGGCAGCTGATAGTTTGCAGCAAGCAAGCCTCGTGACACCCAAGAAGGCTGCTGCAAAAACTGGGAGAGAAATGATTTGGAAACGCACCATTTCTAAAGATTTTATTTTTTAATAGAGAAACCTTTCAGGCCCCTTTTTAATTAATAATAAAGAGCAGGCTGAAAAGAAGGAGAGGGCAAATGAAGAGAGTGAGGCTTGCTAACTTTGTTTAAAGTTGGAAGGTCACCTTTAAAAATGAATGAGTGCAGCGTTTGGAGGAAGCTCCAAGGCGGCAGCCCTGGGGTTCAGCACTAGAATAGGACACAGAACGAAGATGAAAAGAAGAATCCAGTTGGGATCTAGAAATAGCTGCAGAGCTGCAAGTGCCCGTGCTGGACTTGGGTGGAGGCGGTGTTCAAGGGAGCTGCTCTGCCTGCTCTCCGAAAGCTGCTGTTGTGCGTGGTGATGTGCTGGGGAAAGTTAAGACGGGTGCTCGATAGCCAGCTGGACTGCGCAGGAGGGTGTGGATTGTTGGTGTCGTTGTGTGTGTAAGCTGGAATTTGGGATAAAACTAAGGCACTGCTCGCCCATTCTGCATTCAGGGATGCTGAGTAACCCTAGAGATGTCTCGCCTGCTCTGGTTGTGTTTGTTGCGGGACTCCTCAGGGAGTGGGAAAAGGGTGATCACAGCATGAGCCCTGGGAATGACTGGCTGGACAGAAAACTTTCGGGCTGTGCTTTGGATGGTTTCCTGCCTCTCACTGCTTTGGTCCACTCATGAACCGGTGAAAGTCGTGGTAGTGTCACTGTGTCATACAGAGTTACATGAGTATATTCCCCTCTCTGTACCCCATCAAAGTCAACATGCTGGGTGCTGAGATACAGCCATATGCTTCATACTCCTTACCAGTTACCTGGTTCAAAACCAGGAATATTCCTCTTGAGAATACCTAAAAGATGAGATATCACAAGGAAAGAAGCCCAACATTTGAAAAGATAACCCCCTCCATGTTCAAGCTGATGCTTTCTACCCTATGCTCCCAGTGCAAGCCCTTCCCACCTTTCCTTGGAAACCACCAGATGCAGCCTGGGAACTGCTGGGTCACAGAGCGAGCATACAGCAGCTCTTCTGTCTTCTCTAATCGGATCAGGCATATCCTCAGGGACCTTCACACAGCCTGTAGTCCAACAGGTTCCAGGTTTGGTCCCCAAATAAAGGGCTTCGGTAAGCACAGGAAAATGCATTTCCCCCCAACTCCTTCCAGGCAAGGCTGAAAGATGAGATTGCCCCTGTGAAAACCTTGTGTAGTCAGATGAGAGGGCAGGATTACAATAGAGAAAGCACTCCTGTGAATCTACAGTTAGTTTGTAAAGCTTTGGCATCTACTGGGAAATGCTGTCTACATGGTGTTTTGTCCTGTTTCTGTGTCCGTCCTATTTGAAGGCTCGTAGAGCACTTTTGCAATCACTTTTGCAGTAAGACTTGATAAGGGTGTAGTTTGGAGGCCATTTTCAGGAAGGGAAACTGAGGCAAGTGTGTTGCCTTCCCCAGGCTATTACATTTCATAGAGAAGCACATGGGAGTGCATGGCCAGACAGGGAACAGGATGCCCGGGGAGGAACAGGGACTGTGACCAGAGCAACCTGTGACCCTGGCGCTGGGCTCAGCTGTGTCTGCCCTGGGCAGAAGTTCCTTATGACAGGGAATGAAATGATATTTCTTAAGGGTTCACCTAAGAGAACTCGTTTCATATTTAAGCGCTTGCCTGTCTTTCCCACTGAGCCAAGGCGCGGGAGCATCAGACATATGCTATCTATTGCTTATTAAGTGGTTTAACAAGCCCAGCTAATTACAATGTACTCAAGGATTTTGTAGCTTATAAAAGCGGTCCCTGTTTGTTTGTGTCAGTGCTTTAATACATTAAAACACCAATTAAACCTCAGGGTGTGTGCGTGCTCACACAGCTTAACATGCAGGCAGGCATGTTGGTGTCTTTCATGTCAGCTGGGGCTTCCCTGGCCGTTTCAGCTCCACCTCTGAAGGGATGCTTCTTGTTTTACGCTCAACCTTGTCAGTGAAGGGACACGCATCCCCTACATAAAACCACAGTTCTACCCTCCACCGAAGTTTTGCAAGACTCTGGCAGACGTGGGCACTCTCTGTCATTAAGATTTCCTTCTGTCAGACAGGCCTGGAAGAGTTTCTCAGTCTTTATTTCCATCTTGGTGCTGATGATACAGGCAATTTGTGCATGAAAGTGTTGTCTTCTCTCTTTCAATTAGTCCCGAGGGGTCACCAGTGGGAGCGTGCGGTCTGCAGCATTTGCACTTGTTTGCAAAGGACCCCGCACATTCGTTAATCCCCACGAGTAACGAGCGATAATGAGTGCACGAGGCACCCAGCATGAGTCATTGCAGGGATGGAGCTGGAACAGGCAGCGAGGGTCAGAGGTAAAAGCCTCCTTCAGTGCACTTAGAGTTCAGTGAGAAGGCGGCAGTCGTGGGGGGAGGAGAAGGAGAACTGACAGATTAAAGGAAATTGAGCAGCTGTAATAAATACACTTGAAACTGAAGAGCATCTAGGATGCCGTGATTATATTCCCTGCAGAGCTGAAGTGCTGAGGAGGGTCTGCAGAAAGGGCAGGCATACGAAACCAGCGGCCATTCGGCGAACAGGCTTCCAGGGAATGCAAAATGAGTTGAAGAAAGCTGCCTGGGCTTTAATGCAGGTGTTTAAGATGCAGTTGGGAAGCCTGCCCTAAACGTTCACTCTAGTAAAAATAAAGACAGTAGAAGGCGGGATGAAAGGACTGATGTACACCAGGCTGGTTAGGCAAGACATAGGGACTGTGATGGGGCACTGCTGAGGTATCACAGTGAAAGGGGAGGGGTGAAGAAGAAAGCAGGAGAAAACAAAGGGGTGGAAAACAGCAGCCACAGGGGATGCTGAGGGTGTATTTCGGACAGCAAGGTCCTTTTGTGCATAAGTATCTCTGAGAGACAACGGAGCTGGCCTCACAGCAAGGAGGGGTTTGGAGTTTTGAGGTGAGCTGGTATGGAGGATATGGAGGAGAAATGCTTATCTTGAGAGTGATATATGGAGAACTTAGACTGAGGACAGAGAACGAAAGCCAGCTTTTATCAGTGATAAGGGGAGAGAAGGATTATTAAATATTTTTCATCTGCCAAAATTGCATCTAACTTTATTGAGGATGAAGAGAAAGATCTCCCCATATCAATTGCCAGCTGTTCAAGGGCAAGCAACAAGGTGAGCATCGTCTACAGATGGAGAGCACATCCCGTAACACACCTGTGGGCATGCAAATGACTCGCCAAGCTCTTTGCTAGCATTTTAAATTGCCTGTCTAAAATGGGGCAGATGGATGAGAGTTGGAAGGTGGTGGACGTAATGGGGACAAGAGGCAGACCAGTAAGTTTAATGTTTGCTCTGGGAAATTCTTGGAAATCTTCTTAAACTTCAAGGGGTGTTGTGGGAGAACACCTGGAAAAGCAACGCGCTGTGAAGGCCAAACTTACATGGCTTGAAGTAGCTGGAGGTCACAGTTGACTAATCTGCTGGCATTCCCCAAGGAGCTAACTGCCACTATATATAAGGGAAATTCAGTAGATACAGTACCCTGAGATTTTCAGCAAGTAGTTGACAAGGACCAGCATCAGAGATTAATGACTGGAGGTAGAAGCATTGGCGTGGGATTTAAACGAAGAGCCTGTGTAGAAACCTGCCCTAAGAGCAAGAGACAAAAAGGAGCTATTGCTAAAAGAGTTTCCAATTGGAAAGAGGTTGAAAGCGATGTGTCCTGGAGGTCAGTCTGAATCATCTGCGTTTTTCATAATGTCTGCTACTGATCTGCAAGAAAACAGGGAGCCAGAGTCGTCCCTGCTGTGACACCATGGACGTGAGCGATTTTTCACCAGCGCTGACTATGGCTGAGATCCCAAATGTGCCCAGTGCCTCTCCTCATTTGGGAGGTGTTTTGAGAGGGGATTCCCAAGCGAGAGAAGAGAACCAGAGAGAGAGAGGACCCCTCTGGCCCTCCTTAATACTGTGAGCAGCACTGGGAATATACCTACGCCAGAGGAGACGTGACATGAGGAGACTGCAATTTATGCAATGGAGACACTGTGCTATCTGTGAACAAAGGATAAATAAAGCAAGCTGGACAGCATAGGAGACTTTTCCTTCAGTGAACTCCTTCCAGAAATGAAGATGTGATTTTGAACGTCTCGGTAATTATTTTTTCCTTTATTATTTTTTAATTTGTCGGCTTTCTCTACAATTCCAGTTTCTAGTCTGGAGACCTCGGATGACTTGATGCGAGCTCTGTTTGCAGGACAATTGCAGCCTGGCTATGCAAGTGCAAGAAGTCTGAGTGAAGTTTTGAACTTTGGGTGCTTATCTGCACTCAAATACTGATCTGGGTAGGTTTGCCCATTACCTTCTCGAAAAATCTCTGCCCTGGGAAAAGGTTAAGGGACTTGATTTAAACTCTGATTGATAAAAAAAAAGACATCAAGGTGACCTTTATAATACAAGCTGAATTTGGGGTCATTTTCCAAGCTTAGATTGCAATAAGGAAACAGGATTTGCAGGCAAATTGATGGATTAGAGTAGTGGAAACTGGCTTCTGATTTTTCCATGTTACCATCCCAATATCTGGTGCTGGCCCTCCCATTAAGACAATTCAGGAAAGTAACATATATACTCTTGTTCAAGACAGTTTCCAATTAAATGAGACCTGTCCTAGGCTAGTGAGGAGGAACAGCTAATGGCAAATCTGAGATCTTTCCACCACTATAACTCGCTCCGTGCTCTGTGGCATCACCCACATGTACTCATCCACAAATCGCTATTGCCAGCTTTGGGAGGTCCTTTTTATACCTCTGCATCCTCAGCTAACTGCAAAACAGTATTTCCTTTTCCCTCCTTTCTTAGCAATCTTGCTCATTTTGCTCCTTTCCGCTAGCAGTATGTTCTTGCTGTAAAACTTCAGTATACACATTTAAATTTAAGCTTTTAAGCTATATTTGATATATATATGAAAGTACATATATATAATCTTGGTTTTGTAGCTGAAGGTCCTAGCAGGTTGCCTTGTCCCTGTGTCTTGAATACCAACTTAGCAATCATCCACTCCTCACACATAGTTCGGTTAAAGCTGAACATGCACCTTTTCACCATCTGCAATTAATCATGTCTTCTGAGGCTACCAGCACTGCAGAATGTTTTCTTGAGTCTCACCAGGGCCCTTAAGAAAAATTAACTGGGTATTTTTCCCCTGGTGCAGACACTGATGTTTTGCCACAGGAGAAAACTGTAGGATTTTATTTGTTTTTCCCTCTTGCACACAGTGAAGTTTGTGATGTTTTTCTGTGAAAATTCACCCCAACCATCTGGCTCATAATGGCATGAGACATCACCGAAAGATGACAGACAAATGGACAGATATTCAGTGTTTTATTACCCCATGTTTTCCCCATGCTGGGCGCATCAGAGACAATAAACCAAGATGGATTCTCATTTATAATCGTAATAAAGGCAGGACACAGCAGGGATATGATAAAGCAGTACTATCAGGGAGGGAAAGGCATTGTCCTAACAAGAGCATGTGGGTCCTTAAACAGTCCTGAACTCCTGGTGATGAGGGAATTCCAAAGCCTTGTTCAAGGAGGCTTCTCGCTCCTCAAAGTGCTCTGTTTCAGCCAAGGAAATGAAGGTGGTGATGGCACGACAGTGCTTCTGCTCGGCCAGCGTGTGTGAAATGAGTCAGATCCCACTGTGGAGCAGCTCTGGAGTCTATGCATGGCCAAGCCGCTGCCTTTCAGAGGTCCTCTTCTGCAGAATGGACCTTAGTGGGCTCCTTTTTCTTGTTTAGAGCCACCCTGCCATTACCCCGCTCATTTTCCAGCAGCGAGGGCGACCTGAGAGGAAAGGTGGATTTCTCTTTGTGTGAAGCATCACAGGAGCACCAGTCTAGTATTCGTTGCATCCTACTTGTGATTCAGACATAGACCAAAGGAATCCAGGAAGCCCCAACTATGTGCAGACCTAGAGAGCTAAACAAGGACCAGCTGCTATCCCCATCAGATTCGCTAATTCCTTTGTACGATCCGTCCTTCTCTTTATTCCTCTCTGCATAATTTGCTGCCTCATAACAATTGCCAAAATCACCCAAACCACAGTAATTTTAGAGCCCAGCAGGCAGAACTGTCTCACATTACTCCTCCTTCAGGATTTTCCTTCCGCAGGAGAAGTTGGAAAGATGAAAAAAGGGATGGGCTTGTGCAGACAGAACAAGAAAGGAGAAAGCCAAGGAAACCTCAGACAGAAACAAAGACGGAGCAAGGTCCATTCAGGGTGTTAGGAAAACATGAGTCCGAGGGAACACCTCATCAAGCCATAGACGTAAGCGTGCCTCCTGTGTTGGTCCTGCGAGAAAGGGAGTTGGAGGAGGTTGGAAGGAAGGGGAGAGATGGAAATTGGGCAAGTTGGAGAGAGGCTTTCTAATGAAATCATAACATGAGCCTGAGATCTGTCTTTCAACACCTCATGTTTTTACTCCATATGGCCTCTTTTCTGGAATTTTCTTGTTCTATGAGTTTGGCTGCATTAGCCACTTGTTTATTAACCACCAAAGGAAGTTGGGAGAATGACTGGGCATGGGACAAAGACAAGACATAAATACGCAGAGATCACAGAAGAAAAAGAAAAGGGGGGGTGGGGGTGGTGCATAAGCAGAAGATGCTCTGTTTTGTCTAAAATCATCCTTTTCCTTTGTGATGATGGTGAGGCTGGCAACAATCAGAAGCATTTCCAACCTACCTGGAGCTCTAACTGGAAAAGGCAGAAGACTAGGTCCTCTCACCAAATTTCCTGCTTTGAGATGGTCCAAAAATTCTGTCACAACAGATTTTTTTGAAAGTCTTTTCACACTTACACATCTGGAGAAAACTGCACTTCTTCTAAAAATACTTCTTTGCTTTGCACCCAACTTTGGGGCCAGCTCTTAACTCTGTTCAGAGTGGGTTTTGCACCAAGGACCACAGCTGTGGGTCACTGCTTGAACCAGTTCCAAACCATAACTCTTTCTTTAATGCCACCCTTCTAATAGTCACATAGTCCCCAGAACATATTCAACATTATAGGGAATTTTTTTGTATTTATGGTGGGGACACATTAAGATCAGAAGCCGTTACGAAGACAATGACAGCAGAGTTTGACTAGGCAGAAGCAGCACATGCCTGTGGCTGGATCCTTCAAACCATGAATCAGGCCAAAGACTAGACAACGTTGAAACAGTAGTATCAAACCCCCAGTGCTGCAATATCTACCTGAGTGTGCAAGCAAACTGCAGCATGAATCTGAGGGTGACTGTTGGGACCAGGATGGCACCGGCAGGACTGGCTGGTGAGGCCAAAAAGGGCAATAGATTGACCATGTGGGATGTCTGTTGGTCAGAGACATACCCTACTGTGGAGGTAAGTACTAGCGGGGCTGAGTTCTCCTGTTACCTGTTGGAGGGAGCACTGGGTGCTTGCAGCGGTGATACATGGCACACCTCCATGCTGGCCTGTCACTCCGGGTGGGGACTGCATTCTAATCAAGGCTGTTGCAAAGATGAGGGGAGTTTTTTGGTGCTGCTCCCAAATTAAGAAGTGGGAGGAAGACCCAGCACAGGGTTGTGGGTTGGGAGAAAGGCTCATGTCGTGGCACAAGCCAATTAACCCAGCCCTGTGACATCCTCCTGCTGAGAAGCTGCAAGGGTGCCAAAACCCAGAGGACAGCAAAGGTGAAAGCTCAGGCTGACTTTACTGAGAGCAAATTACTTCCTACAAAGGACCCAGCAGCTCTTTTCTGGCCTTGCAGCAGCTCAGCATGATTCACACACAGCTGAGGAGGAGCTGCTGCCTATGCCAGCTACTGGAGTTGGTCTCCATCTCTCTGCAGTGGAGCTTTGACTGGGGAAATATGAGTCTCGATGCTGCCTGAAAGTGGGTGCTGCCAGGCTTCTGGTCCCCCTGGAGCAGGCAGAGCCATGGCAATGAACTTGCAGGCTTGGGGAGCCGATAGCCAAGAGCCTCTGAAACCTCGGGGGCAGAAGGTAAGCCTCTGCGTTCCTGCTGGGAGACAGTCTTGAAGCTGCGAGGCTGCTGCTGAGACCCGGTCACTTCCAGCTCTCTTGTGATTATCCATCTCAGCAA
This sequence comes from Bucorvus abyssinicus, assembly GCA_009769605.1. Classification (NCBI taxonomy): domain Eukaryota; kingdom Metazoa; phylum Chordata; class Aves; order Bucerotiformes; family Bucorvidae; genus Bucorvus; species Bucorvus abyssinicus. Next base: position 14,435,978 of record CM020038.1, read on the forward strand.
TAGGATACTGTTGTGTCTGATTACTGTGTTGTTAAAGCCTTAAGCCTGAAATCTGACTATTGTGTGGTCCTTCGAGGGGCAGCCGATCCTCCTCCATCTCTCCTCCAGTAATCTCTCCCTTCCCTTGGAAAAATAATAAAAAGAAAGCCAAGTGATATCTGTCTGCAGCAGTGCCTCCCAATCAAGTGAAAAATAGCTGGAAAATCAAATCAGCCGGTAAGTTCCTGCAAAATACAACTCTTATCTCTTTAAAATCTCCCCTTTTTGAAGGAATGAACTGAATGGCACTAGCTGCTGATGTAAAACAAACCATTATTCCTCCTAGCTCCTCTCCAAGCCCCCTCCCTGCAGACGCATGAGTCTGAGGGAGACAGATGCTCTCTGAAGACTATTTTCCTCTGTTAAATAAATTCACTTTCAAATAATGTGTAATTAAATGTGTGGTATTGAATTAATGTTTTATTCTGAGTGCTTTGGCAGCCGGGGACCTAGGGGCCTGGCTGGTGGAAAGAAAACATGTTCACCAGGAAGACTCCCTTCCCCTCTCTCCTTCCCTTTTCCTCCCACCCTGCCAAGAATCCCAATCCCTGTTTCCAAGAGCTGCTGGAGTGTACCAGTGAGTTGGTGAGGCTGATACTTTGTGTAAGGTCCCTTTTATGACACATTGCCATGGTGCTCTTGGGCACTTCACCCAATGCAAAGACCTCTGCAGCCCACTCGGGTTCCTCCTCTGTCTGTCTCCTGATGGGCTTAATCTTCTTCCTCAGAAGAGCCCAGTTGTGTAGTTAACTGTCGTATACAAAAGGTGGAGCCCAAGTGTCCCCTCGGGATGTGAAGTTGGTGCTGGATGTCTAGGGCCACAGACTGCTGAAGCTGGAGAGGCAGTTTGGTTTTGCAGCCTAGTGTCAGCCAGCAGTTATTTGAGAAGGTGCAGGAGATGATGGGAATCATTGGTTGGTTTGGAAGTCTCTTGTCTGGAGTGTTAGTAAGGTTTTGGTCCCATCAGCAGCTTTTCATGTTCCCCTGGGAGCCAGCTGAGGAGGAGTTGGTGCATGCAGAGGCATGGGTGGGCACAGGGTAAACCTGCACCCAGGCTTTGTAGAGGTGACAGCAGCAAGGGAGACCATGGTGTCTGTTCCTAACCTGAGGGGATCATGACATGTGCCTTGGGCAAAAGCAAGTGGGGCAAAGGCAGAGACTGGATTGGGGCACAGATGGGAATCTGCTTACAGTTGCCTACCTGCTCCCTAACCCTGAGCCCAGCGGCTGCAGGGAGCCTTGTGAGTGTTAGATTTCTTTTGGAAAGTCTTCCAGGTTTCCATACTAAAGGACATTTTAACCATTGGCAACAGCATAGGTGAAGGGATTTACCTTGCTAGGTCAAGGAAGGGCCCTGTTGATATGATGAGTTCTTGCTTGGGTAACTTCAGGAGGTGGATGCTGTCTTAAAGGCAAGAGCCCACTGCTGTGCAGGGCCCAGATGTGCTGGACTTTTCCTTTTGTTGCTGTAGTCATTGCCAAATGTTTGCTGGGGGTGATGTGCAGGAGCCTTCCTCTTTGTTGTAGCTCCTTTGCCTTGGAACCTCCCCAGGATGGCCGTGCTTCTGCAGGACTATGCAGTGCTGTGCACCCCAGCTATGACTGCTCAGCACCCAGTAGCTGTGGGACACTTTATATTGCTCTCTTCATAAAATAATTACTAAGTGGTAAGTATTCAGGTTTATGGTACTGAAATGGATGAGAAGAGCTTGAAATCACATTTTGTTTTTATTGGAGTGTCAGGTGGTTTAAGCTGGGATGGAAGACTGCTTAAAAAGTGTTTGTGAGGTGGTACCAAGCACATTGTAACATTATTTTTCAGGATATTTTCATGAAGAAAATGAGAGTTTGCTTTGGTGTGGGTTTAAACTTTGCAAGTATGTCATAGCAGGCAACGTCACCTGCTTCCAAATGGTTTTCAGCATGGTGCAGTGAGTGATTCTGGCAGGCTCTGGGTTTGCATCTGGTGAGTTGTCGGTTTAAGGGGTGACTGTGCGATTTGCCTTTCTCTCAGCTCCTTTACACACCCACGCACGCTCCCTTTACGCTTACCTTTAGCTCTGAGAGCATCGCACACGTAGACTGTCATCGGCGGTTGCTGTGTGGCTGATAGCAGAGCTGGTGCTGCAGCAGAGATGCAGCAGCTCAAGTTACGGCAGCCCAGCGGGTGCTAATCCAGTCGCTCTGTGCCGCTAATCAAATCACTCTGTGGAGCTCGAGGGCTGTTTCACAGAAACGTGTCTCTCTCGAATCGAGGCCAGCTGGAGTTAGCTGATGACTGAAAGGCAGCCTCTTGGGTCAGGGCTTCCTCTCCACCCACTATTGCAACAGCAAAAGCCAGAGGAGCTGATGATGTCCTGAATGATAGAGTTATGCTGGAAGAGTTGGATGTAAGGTATCTTCAAAGCGTCAGAGATCTGGCTTGCAGAAGTTGCTCTTCTGATCTCCTGGGTTTTTTCAGCCCAAATTGTTCAGCTAAATGCTTCATGGCCTGCTATTTTTTACCTATGTCCATTTTGCAGCGTGTAATGCATTACCTTCAGGTCTGCTGGGTCAGCTGGGCAATAATGCTTCCTTCACATCTGGGATCTGCACTCGTGCCTTGCAGCTGCTCCCAAAGAATGAAAGGCATGGAAAGAAAATGCAAAGAACTGAAGAAACGTAAAGTTGAGGTCTTTATGAAGGAGGATGATCACAACTGTTTGATTATCTAATATATAGTCAGGCACCAGGAGCTGCCTGGAAGCAAGATGTCAGCATCTTGGTATGGTAACAAGAGGTGAGAAACAGCCTGTAGATAGGCTATGAAGCCCATGACGTATATTGGTTTGCTGGAGATCGAAAAGCCTGAGAAGGCATGCAAAGAGAGGGGTAACACAGTAAAAGGGAGAGTATCCTTTGCCTTTCAGGTTGTTCCCATCAAGGCCATAGGAGAGATGGATGGGAAAATGTGAGAAAGTCTCTCTGTATATCCGTTTGCTGTGTGGACACGCACAAATGGCTGTGGGAGCTGTCATGCAGAATCAGTAAGATTGAAATACTGCCCCCAATTTGAGGAGGAAGGTCTGACTGAATCTGAGTGAGGTGGTCCTCTCCATAGGGCCTGCAAAGGAGAGTGTCGCAAGGATCTTGGTGAACCTACATATTGGAGCCCAGCTGGCTCAGCTAAGGACTGTGCCTGCTCCACCAAGTTCCCAGAGATCCAGATATGCTTTACGTAAACCTCCATGATTTGGGATCTTTTTGAAAGGACTGTCAGAACTGCTCGGTGCTTATAATCATGTCTTATGAATCTGAGTCCTTGAAGGGTGCCTTAACAGGGGAATTTGGCAAAAAACCAGCATTTGGGCACAGCGCCAAGCTGCTGAAGTGTCTATCCAGACCTTTTCCCAGAGGTGGCTCAAGTCAGAGCTGGGAAAGAAGCCACCAGAAGTGGAGGGCTCCCTGCTCAGAGTCCATACAGAGATAAGAAACAGCCTGTTTATGTCCCCATTTTTTAAAATGATGTGGGACTGATTCTCCCTTTGTTTACATGTACTTCACAGCAGTCCACAATCAAAATCAATATCCTTCATTGACTTTGATGGATTTGCACCGGGCCAGGAGGGAGGCTCAGCTAGCCTATGCATTATCTTCTCTCACGATGAGACAAGTCTGTGAGAGAATGACTTATCAGCCCTCCAGCAGCAAGGCTCTTTGATCTGGTCCTACCCAATCTGCACACTTTGCTCTGATCAGGTACCTTGGGTAACTCATCAACACGTTTGGTTGACGCCCAGGTTGCAGTTGACTGCCTGACATGGAAGGCACTCTGTTTGGTAGTTACATATCTTAAGACAAGCTTTCCCATGTAAATTGTAAGCTTTGTTTATTTGATTTTAATTGTCACAGAGCAGGGAAGCTATTAAGGGTTTATTCATAAGAATTATTTTAGCAGTACGTCAAGAAAGAAGTAAATGAATCATATTGACTAACTGAGAACTTTGCTACCTTTTTGTGGACAACTCATGTATAAAGAAAAAAAGACAGTTCTTTGGCATAAATTAGTTCTTACAGCAAATGACTCAGCCACTACTGAAAAATGTCGTTGTTATCATTTATAAAGTGCTGTTGATGCAAATGAGGCTTTAGAAGCTTATGAAAATCAAGGCTGTTACCATGAAGGGCCCAGAATCAGACTCGAATCAGGATACCCTAGAAACACATCTAAAAGAAGTCAGGTTTAAAACAGGGATTGAAAAGCAAGAGAGGCAGGAAATAGAGAACAAGAAAAAGAGAAGAAATGCCATGACATGACAAAGCTAAGGGAGGGAGGAGCTGCTGATGGAAAGGTGTGTTAGAGGACCTGCTTCTAGGAAAACAGGGCCATGTGTGTCGGAGAGGATAGAACATTGTTACTGGTCTTTTGCAGGCTAGAACAGAAAGCTGCTGATAAAGAGGCTGGCAAAAGTAAAAGGAGAAATTTCTATAATTTTGCTCCTGTTTCCCCAGTGAGCTACATGTTGTTTGTGAATTAAGTGTCCGAGGACAGGAAACCCACTAGAAATACAACCACCAGACTGACCGCTGTTTGGGAGTTTGGAAGATGTGAGGGATTAATTTCAGACCTAGTGTAAATGATCCAGCGTAAGAAGTAGTTTTGCATTTTGTTGTAACTTCAGTACCGGCACTTGCTTGTGGTTTACTCTGAAGTTTGATTTGTCCATTTACCTCCCACTGTAGTCTTCTGTGTCCAAACACGATCATGCACATCCAGGTTTCAAAAGTATTATCAAACCACGGTTTTAAGGATGCTGGCTGTGATGGGAATCTGAAATGCAGAATTTGCAGTGTCATTGAACCCATCTCTTCTTCATCCGACCCCCAGGACAGATTGGGAATGAGACAATAATTGGAAAACTAGATTCATGAAATGCACCCACGCAACTTCCTGATTTCTGCTCACGGGATTGAAATGTGGTTCTTAGGAAAAGGTTGTTTTCATTGCACACGGTCTGTTATCAGCTTTTTATGGTCTACCTAGGATTTGGAGGTTGAGATGGGGTCTTTTTGCCTTGACCTTGTCACAAGCAAGAGAGATTCTGCAATATGAGTGTAAAAGATGGGTGAAGAGTTATTGAATCAGAGATTTAAGCAAAAAAGTTCTGGCTTTTCCAGGCTCTGTCCCAGGGGCCAGTGCAGAAGTGACCCATCAGGACATAGTAGATTGATGTATGAAAAAAGCAGTTAATCTTGTTCCCCTTTCTTCTTCTCCTATATCCCATGGCTGCGCTGGGTTCACAAGGTTAGCAAAATAGGATATGTTTGTGTCGAGGAGCGGAGCAGACATGACTAAGGGACACATGGGAGAGAATATGGGGAGGAAGAAGTTGCTGTTTTTAAACAGCCTCTTTCTGACTGAGTGCATTTTAAGCACAGATCAAGTCAACCGTCCCGCAAAAGGTTCAGAGGAGATTAGGTAACATCCCATCGCAGATCCAAAGCTTCAACCCTTCTGCCTTGGCTCTTCCAGAGAAAAGGAAAGCTTTCTGCTCTGGAGGCAATTTGTAAAGGTGAGTGTGGTGTCCCAGACTTACCTTCTTGTTAACGCTCTAGCTTACCAGTGTGCTGCCATCCTTGAACCGAAGTCGTGGAGCATTTCCAACCAGCTGCTTGCCGGTTGTTTTCTGATGTGGTTCATGAATTCAGAACAACAGCGAAGGCAAGAGCTTCAAACACGTTCTCTGTGCTTAAATCTTGACGGACAAGAAGGAAGGTGGGGGATCTGCCCAGCTTTCCTTCTGTGTCATGCAGCAACATAGTAATCCCAAAACAAGGACTGCAAGATGTTTCATTTAAAACTGGAGTTACTTCAGTGATGTGCACTCACATCCTTCCTGTAGATACAGCACAGTCTTGAGTAAGTTCCCATCATGCTGTCAAGTCTGGTTATTTTCCTGTCAGGTCGTGCTGTGGCTCCTGCATAGGTTCTGCTTTTGAATTGTCTTGTTGGCTTGTTTTTATAAGTTAATGGTACAGGGGCGATGGAAAAAAAAAATGAGTGGTACTTAGGGGAAGACAGTTTGCATACACCTTGTCGGCAGGGCTGACTGCAACGGAGTTGAGACAGATTAGCACACCGCTGCCTGCCTAAAACAAATAAACACCAGCTGTTTATCAGACAGGGCTCAGCTTTCTCCAGGAGGAGGTAAACAGATTTATGCAGATGAACCTCCCAGGTGCCCTTGCAGCACAGCATCTTTCCTGGCTACTTGGCCTTCCTTATGAGTTACAGCCAGGACAGACGTGCAAAGAGATGCAAGGTTAGCACAATAACACAGCAGTTTGCACAGTGCCAGAGCAGTTTGTCATTGCTTTATGTTTAAAGCCCGTATTTAATAGTAATGTAGAATTAATCATAGTGCTGATCTTACTGTGAATGGAAGAATTTGATGTAAACTTCAGTATTTTAGGCCTATAGCATGTGAAAACGCAATTTATTACAGCTCACTTATTATTCTATTTGTGCCTAAAATACTACAAAGCAAAATTTATGGCCATTCGAGGTTGATAGAAATTCAGCAAAGTACTTTTCTGACTTTACATTACAATTGTCCAGTTGCTGTCAAACCTTTTTTTTTTTTATAACCATCCAAGTTTACTTCAAATCCAGCAGTGTTACGTGAGTCCACTACCTCAGAAGGATTGCTCCTCCCTCAGCTCAACTCTGTCTGCCACAGTATATACTTCAATTCTTCATATATATTTTCTCTGAAGCTTCTCAGGTGACCCTAGCAACTTGCTGTGAAATCTGGTCTTGAAGACAGATGGGATATTGTTTTAATAATGTAGACATAATTACATGTGCCGGCTCTCAGAAACGTCTGATCATTTATTAAGATGTTGTTGGGAGGAAAAAATGGTTGATGAAAATTTTGGGCAAGACCCTGGGGAGTTCAGAAAGAGAGGATTGCTTCAGTTCTCATGGTGTTACCGCTGACTTATCAGAAGTATAAATAACCTCAAATAGTATTGCTGGTTATTCTGAGACAGTTTCCTTTTTAAATTTATCTCACACCAAATGGGGCAATCAATTGCAATTGCTACATTTCTGTTGGGATTCTGTTTTTTTTTTTTTAAGTGTCCTTGGGGTCCTTTTAATACAAGATCATTTCCCCACAGCTTTCTTAACTGCTGTTATTCAGGAGACCAAGAATGCAAATACGTGGTTTGTCAATACAGTAAATCCTAGGTGCTGTATGATGAGTGCTATAGAAATGCTCGCTGAAAGAAAGAGGAAAAAATCCTTTTCCTCTATATTAAGTAAACTGATGCCATCTAAGCTTTTCTTAGATTAGGACTTTCCTCACCCAAGTGCATTACTTAACATTTCAACACATAATATTTCAGATTTCTCAAGGTACTCCTTAAACACTCAACTAAACCAGGTGGAGGAAGCGAAGTCCACATGCGATTTGTTCTCCCTGGCTGTCACTGCAGATTTGAAACCAAAGTAACTTTGGATGTGCCTGCCATCCTGCGCCTTAATGTTACCAATATTATTAATACTGGTAACTAACAGTTTTCAGTCTATTGAACAATTAATGAAAAGGTCAACAGGAATTCTCTATGGAGGCATCTTTCATTACAGGGCCCGTTGCTCATGCAACCTCGCAGCATCCGTCTTCCCAAACAACAAAAAGGGCCAGAGATGGCAGCTCCTTAAACCTGCCTATGAGCTCCTAATTAAAAACCTTAATTGTATGAAAGCCATTAGGATGTTAGTCTTCCAATCCATTGGCTTTTTGATGCATTAAGTGGTACCTATGTTGCTGTGGGGCATAGGCTCCCTGGCGTTGATGTGGGTGCCTACTCAGGTGCCTGGGTGGTAGGAGCTGGTAGCGGATTATGATCACTGTGAGCGATGCGTCCCTGTGGCCAGTTTGAAAGCCAGTGTTAGTCACCTTCACCTCCTGCATCTCCAGCGCCCCAAGGGAAACGCATCTGAGTTAAGGGGTGCCTACCTGTACGGCTCCTGTGGCACATGGGAGAGATGGAAACAACTCAAAAGCAGTCCAGTTTATAAACAAACAGATGCAGGACCAAGTTATGAATGGCCCAGGGTAGGAGTGGAAAGAGGGCACTGTCCCATCTAATGCCTCTGCTTAAGGAGACCTCTAATGCATCAGCCTTTGCTCACCAAGGACTGGAGAAGAGTGCATAGCTCTCACTGCCCTACCGTGACCATCAGGCTGAAGCTGGGGTGGTCTGTGCTACCACAGTTCTCAAGGGAAATAGTAAGCTCCCTTGAGCTTACTCAAGGAGTAAGAAGGGCAGTTCAAAGAGGTGAAATTTTGAGTACTGTGCCTCCAGAAAAAGCTATGGTGGCAGTGCATCTCTAGCTGCTTCCACAGTTCATTCCAGGCATTAAAAAAAGCCTCTTTGTATTGCCAGAGGAGCTGTATGGATACTATGATGCCAGAAAGGTGCTTAGAGGTTTGGCAGCAAGTAGCTGTGCCTTAGTGTTGCCCCCAAAAGAGAGTATGGAGACCTCCAAGCTCTCCCAGCAACCAGTGGCATTTAATCATGTGCAGCATTTGTGGATATCCTCCTAGTCGCTTCTCTATCCTTGAAGGTGCCTACTACCTGTGTAGATCTAGCCATTATGAATGACCCGTTAGATGAGCAGACTAATCTTCATAGGCCTCTGTACCTTTGTTAAACTAATAGCTGTTGCTCTTTTGGTTCTTTCTGAAACCTGAGTTGCTAATCTCTCTCAGTCCTCGTCATTCTAAATGTCGGTGGAAAGGATCATTGAAACTAATGGGTTCGGTTTGTCTGTTGTGGCAGTGACTCTATCCTGGGATGACCTTGTTTCTGAGGCAACAGTCATGTAGAATATGGCTGCAAGGTCAGGGTCTTGCTGTGGTGCAGCGCTCGGCACTTCCAATGGCTCCTGCTCATGCCCTAAGGTGCTTGGGGGTCAGTGGTCCTCTTCTCCTTGGGAACGCTTTGACTTGCCACAGTTCACCTCAAAAATCTGCTTGAGTTTGGGTTTATACTGATCCTAATTGAAATGCAAAACTCAACAGGACCTTCTAATCTTGCCTGGTCTGGCATGTGTGGTCACATGGCATGTGACCTTTGCTATGCCTCCTGGGCAATGAATTATTTCCAAGATCATTCCAAAGAGATTCAGGTCTTTAGCAGATTTTGCCCCAAAGGTTCCTCTTCTTGAGGACAAGCTTGCTGTGAGCTTGTAGTAGGGACTGGGTAAACCTCAAGTACTTTCCTCGCAGATGTTTTGCGTGAGACTAGCTCCATTCCAGAGATGGCTGCATTCTGTGGGTGGGTAAAAAGATCCCTGTAGATATTTTTGCTAAGCAATTTCAGGTCCTTTGCAGCTTGCTAGAAAATAGAATTAGTTGTTTTCCATTCCCTGAATTAACCCTGATTCATTCTTCCCTCAACCCTCTCCCTCTTCCTCCCCTCCCTCCAACAGATGTCCAGCATATTAAGAGGAGAGACATCGTTTTGAAGAGGGAGCTGGGAGAAGGTGCCTTTGGGAAGGTGTTCTTGGCCGAGTGTTACAACCTCAGCCCCACCAACGACAAAATGCTGGTGGCAGTGAAGGTAAATCCCAAGGGTGAATGGCAGAGAGTAGGGCAGGGGCTGGCCAGCGAAGAGAGGCTGGATGAGCCTGCGTGGGAAAGGGAAGCTCGTGAGGGCTGGGGGCCAGGGGAGGAGATTTATCTGATGCCGGAGATTGTGGTAAATCCACTTAGTCACACAAAGTTTCAGTGTTCCGCTTCAAGGTCGTCTATTCTCGCCAATGCCAAAGCCTCTCTTCCTGCCGACGCGGCCAGGAGACAGACGGGGAGGAGAAGCTGGTCTGGAAGCTGTCAGCTCCCGTGCAGCTGCAGCAGCACCGTCTGGAGCCCACTTCCCTCTGCGAGGGACCAGGGTCCTTCTCTTTCTGGATTTTATCTCTTTGTGGAACATGCAGAAGCTGAAACAAAAAGGGCCTCAGCAAAAACGAGCACTTAAAAGCTAAGCACGACCAACCAATTTGCTGGAATCGATTTGCTGCAAGATGGACAAAGCAACTCGGCTCGGCTCCGCTCCACTCCACTCCTGCTTGCCTAGCCACACATTGCTCCTGGTTTGGTGATTTTGAGCCAACACAAGTTCAGCTTGGCTTGTGCTGTGCTGTTTGCATCCTCGTGAGGGTCCTCATGTGAGCTGTGCCCCATCAGTGTGGCTCTGGGCAGAGGAGACCACTCAGTGCAGAAGCGTGCTCTCCCCTCAAGGGACACCAGTCAGCAGACACACGTAGTCTAATCCCCAGGAGTTAATTGATACCTTCTCACCCCTTGGAAGAAGGTCTGCATTCAAACCACTGCTCTACAGGGAGAAAGGTTCCAGCACTCTTTCCAGGATGCTAGAGGCATCCAGTTACTTGAGAGCTGTTTTAATCATTGGCGGTTCAAGCCTTTTTTTGTCCCCTTATGCTGTGACTGTGAACTGCAAGAATGCACCTTTCACCTCTGAGTCTGGTTACAGCGAGGTCGCACATATCATTAATTGTTTGATGGTGTGGCTGGTACCTGCCTATCAGTGTCAGCCATCCCTTACGCAGTCCTGTCTCTCAAGTCTCTTCTGAGTTTTATTTGCATGTAAGCAGAAACAGCATCCAAACTTGTTTCCAATTGCTACCATGAGCTTACATCTCCAGAGCGCCTTTCATCCTGCAAGACCATACAGATCCAGCTTCAGAGCAGGGCCTCGAAATCTGGCTTCTTGCCAGCTCTGGGAGGGGGACGGGGAAAAAAATCCCTCTAATTTGGGCCACATTATAAATCTTAGCGGGGGGGAAATCAGGAAACAAAAGAAGGCTTTACATATTAAGTCGAGATTTGGCTGCATTTTGTGAAGATCTCATGCTCCCCGTGGAGGCTGAGAACTACCTCCCCGATCACTGCAGCTCAGGGCAGCAACAGGACACACTGGTTAGGGCAGCTGAGTCCACAGCCCGGGGTCTGCCTCTGCTCTGCTCTCAAGGACTCCCTCCCAGGGCCGAAGGAAGTGGCTGTGTTACTCACTCTGTTAATGGGCTCAGGTTTTCAGTGGATCTAAAGGTTGCAGCCCCGCAGATAAGCTGAGCTTTGATGTGATGGCATGGTGTGATGGCAAGCTTCCTGTTTTATTCAGCTTGCTTCTAAAAACATCCTAAGAAATGCACAAAAAACTGCGTTCAGCAAAGAGTGTTGAGGTTACAAAGTCAAGAAACGCTGGAGGGACTGGTATTCAGGGCATGTCCTCCCAACATGTATTTTTCTTTTCTTTATGGGCTGCTCCATTGTGATGATCACTCCTGTGTCTGAGAGCTCCCTACATGCGAGTGCGCTTGTTTCCACAGCCTCCCAGTGAGGTGCTGGGGTTGTATCATCCCCATTTTGCAGAGGGCGGATGGAGAAGTGGGGAAACTGAGCTGAAAGAATCCGCTTAAGTGGAGGATGGAGTTACTGACCTGCCTTTCCGGCCCTGAGACAGCAGGTGCCAGACCCACGCTGAGCCCTGCTGCAGCCATAAACACGCGGCTCTTGTGCAGACCTGCTCCTGATGCCGCGTGAGAGGGGACTTCCCAGGTAATATTGGACAACCTGACACTTTGTGACAACGGCTGCAACCTGCAGATGTTGAGTGACTTGCCAGATGTCACACCGGACTCGTGCGATGGAGACACAAGTACAGACCTTCCTCGGAGAGGCATTTCAGTGGTTTTGCTGAGACATCTCTCCTCTTCCTCTAGTCCTGATCTTCTTTCCCTGTTCACTTCCAGCTCCTGTTTCTCTCATTTCTAAATGAGCTGTGCAATGTTTTTTTTTTTAATACCTTTTTTTTTAGTGTGATACTTACAAACTTACAATCCTAACACCTTGTGGAAATGATTGTGTGTGAAGGAGAGGAAACCTAAAAGCACTGCAGCTTGAAATACTACATGCAACCACAGGAAAAAAAGGGAGAGAAGAGTGATGGGGAGAGGACTCTTTTCCTGGGGAAAAATAGGGTAGCATCAACATTATGAAGACATTAAAAGACTAAAAGTAATTGGGTGCCTGAGATAAGGATGGATGCTTTGCCATCTGCACCATGTACCTAACATCCATCTAAATATCTCTTCAAGCTATCCCTGAGGACGTAGAGTTAAAATAAAATGATGCCATATGACTAGCAGTTTGGGGGCAGAAGGAGATGAAGCAGTGTCCTGAGGCTTGGGTGAAAACCTTGCAGCAGATCTGCTTCGAGGGGAAAAGTCTGGAGGACTCACTGCTTTGCCCTGTGTGTCGTTGCACCAGCAGTGCCATGGCCAGCCGGAGATGCAGTAACTGTGCTCGGCCCCTTCCTCTGCGAACAACTTTCTCATGCTTAACATCCCTTTTTGCACATAAATCAGAGCCTGCACCTGCTGATGCCACCTCTTCTGTCCTCATGGGGAAAAGGGGGCAGGTATGTTTGAGTGTAGGTGAGGGGAGGGCCACTTAGTGTCCCCCACCACTGAGGGGAAACTGGTGCACATCAGACTGAATCCGGGGATAACTGGAACAAGTTGCCTCGAATCCTCTTTGACTCCTGTTAGGCTGCACGGTTAAAACCAGAGGTGGTACTAAACAGTCCTGACATGTGGAAGGATGAGGAGAATATAATTGAGAGCCAGCAATTCCAAACCAGGATTGCCTTTTAATTTCCTTAAATGTTTGCAAAGACTCTGCTGATTCTCGTGGCCAGCCCATTTTGTCGAATGTTCTGGACTTCCAACTTTTTTACTAAGTGCCCTCCCTTGATACCCTGGGATGACAACACACTTCTTTCAAACTAGCTCTCTGATACAACTGCACAATAATGCATGGACAAGCCAGATTCCAGCCTTAGGGGACCCTCCCCGATCACGAGCTGCACCCACAGGAACATCTTCTTAGCAACCCTATGACGTCAGGCTGGTCCATGCAGCCTGGAGCCTGCAAGGTACCCCGCGATGCCAAAGTGGTGTGCTCAAATGTGGAAGATATTCTCAATAAGGATGCCAATTTCAGCATCAGTCTGCCAGGGGAGCTGTTATAAACAGCAGGGAATAAAAACATGATTTTTAAAATTATGAGAAAAGACTTGACAGTGTCCTTCTTCAGAGGCAGTTTGAAAAATCCACACAATAACTGCACAGCCAGGCAAATCCATCTTCTGAATAAAGGCGGTGTAGTCAGCTATTTCAAAATAAAAGACAGATAGCAAGGACTGGCTGGCTCAGGAATTTAATAATAATGAGATATGAAGCCATTCACCCCTAGGTCACCAGTACAAATCCTGCCCAAGCTGGGAATAATTGGAAGCTATTACCCTCTGAGGCATGTTTGCTGCTGCCTGGGAAATGAGTTGGGGAACCTGCTGGGCCAGTAACGACATGGACCAAATGCTGAGAAGGTGCCACGAGCACCTACCATTAGCTGTCCCAGTGCAACTGGGCCAGTGGCAGCAGTCTTCCCTCCTTTCCTCACCAGCTTCTCTACAATGCTGAGATCTGTTTGTTCTGGCTTTGTCCTAACATGAGCCCACCCTGTGCATATCTGTGACCCTTCTTTCAGGCACTAAAAGACCCCACCTTGGCAGCCCGTAAGGATTTCCAGAGGGAGGCAGAGCTGCTCACCAACCTGCAGCATGAGCACATTGTCAAGTTTTACGGCGTATGTGGTGATGGTGACCCGCTCATCATGGTCTTTGAGTACATGAAGCATGGCGACCTGAACAAGTTCCTGAGGTACGTGCGAAGGAGGGCACGGGAGTTGCTGTGTCTTGTTATAGATCTATGATGCACCATTACTGTGCGGATGATGCTGGGCTGAGTAATGAGAACCAGTTGTTCCAAGGACAGTATGTATGAGATGATGGTCCTCACCAGATCTGGGGCTTTACTAGCCCTACCCCAGCATTTCCTCTTAGGTGGTCCCTGTGAGCTATGAAAACCAGATTTCTCTTCTCCCATCCCAGCAAGTTTGAAGTTGCAGGAAGCATGGTTGCAATCCCTCTCTGTCCCGTGGGGTAGAAGGGCATGAAGCCATGGCTGTCAGCAGCTCTGAGTCCCATCCACCCTGCAAAGCCATGTCCTGTTGGAGCAGGAAGGCCACTAGTCATCGCTTCCCGTGTCACCCAGCTCCTGGTTCAATAGCACAAGAACCAAAATATTCCTTTGAGAAACCTGCTAGAGTCCTTGGCCTGACTGATGTCCTGGGCATTTGCTGAGCTCTAGTTCTCATTCCTATACTCAGAAAAGACCTGAGAAATGTTGGAGGGGCCTCAGGTGGTGCCTGTGGAGTCCATCCCTGGTCCTTGTTCCCTAAGCCTCGTCAGATAGAGACCCTTACTGAGACAGAAAATATCCTAACCTGTGGCACCACGCTACTCAAGAAGCTAGGCAAGGCCTGACAAAGTGCTGTAATTGCCTTCCCTGCCTCTAGAGAGATGCAAACTGCAGGAGCCCGCCCCCACCCCCAATCATCATTCAACCATTTCATCAGCGTGAGGCAGATCATTTGTGTGCCCTGAATCCACCAGCGGCGAGAGGCAGGGTGCCACTGTGGGAGGATGTTTGTGGTGCTGTTCTCCCACAGTACAGAAATTACGCTCCGAAAGCTGCGTGCAAGTGGAGTGGTACTTACCTCTTGAAATAATTAGTAGTTTTATTTCCCAATACTTAGAAAATTGGACCCTTGATATTTTCCTGTTTTGACTGCTAAGTGTGAACATGATTGCAGCAGGCACAAGAAGCTTGAGCACAGCAGGTCTAGATCTGGGGTTGGGATACGCTCAGTGATTATCTTTCCACCATCACAGCCAGTTTCTGACCAGGAAACACAGGTCCTTCCCTAAGGTTTTAATTTCTAAACCATCACCTACACCAGAAGAACTACGGGGAAGGACCCCAGAGGTTTCTTCTTTCCTCTGGCAAGGGCCAACCTGTCTGCAGCTCCCTTGGGGTCTTCACAGGGCAGTTTTAAGGACCAGGTCTCAGCCTCGTGACTGGAGGAAGGCAGTCTAAAAAAGACCATGAGAGACCCTGTTCTTGAAGTGCTTCACAAGGAATATCAGAAAATTGATCCATCTTTTTTTCCTGGAAGAACCAGCAACATTATTCTCCTTAGAGGAGGTAGGCATTACAGCCGAGGCATAGACTCCTTCACTGCTGTAGTTACCTCCCAATCAGTATAGTCCAAAACAGACCCTGTTGCTGTCTCGGACGGATGTCTCATGCCCACTGCCAATGCCTTGTGGAGTTGATTCACACAACGGTCTGCTCCTAAGGCTGATATCATGCTGAAGCCACAGGTGGCCTCACCTCCATGCCCCGACCCTGCCTTGGGACATGTCTGAGAAACACTGGGAGGCCAGGGCCTGTCCCGTTGTCACTGGAGAAGAAAGCTTGTTGTTGTATTATCTTTAGCCTTTATGAAGGAAAAGAGAATTTCTAGATGTGTGGTCCCTGGGATTGCAGCTTTTCATCTTGCAGCTACGTTTAGCTGCCAGCTTCTCCTTCTCAGGCAGCTATGGAGCAAGCAGCCATGAGCTCCCTTCTCTGCATGCTGGTGTGTGATAGGCAGTGAAATCCCTTTGTGTCCTGAAAGAATTTGGCTTTTGGGACAAGGGAGCTTACCAGCAAACAGGAACTCACAGTTCCTACAGGGGCACGTAGAAATGGAGTCCTGGGCTTTGTTTGTCAGGTCAGCTGTCTGCTGATAGGAGACTCTGGGGGATGGGGGCTGCAAGGGGGTCAGAAAGGGTTGGTGGTGCAGGATTGCCTGGCATCCCTCAGCAAGCAGCAGTTTTTGTTGTGGCATGATTGACCCATCCCACGGCAGGAGATGATGGCTCCTAGGTACTGGAGGCCCAGGGATGCTGGGAGTCTGTAAAAGACTCTTAGATGGACTTTTCCCAGTTTAACTGCAGAAATTGGAAAAGCACTAAAATGAAAGAGGCTCGCTTTAGATCCAGTTTCCTAGAGAAAAGCACAATAAATAAATTCCCCTAAGTGTTGTTAGACCTTTATGTGCTTCCCAGACAAAAGAGAGAACTGTACTGGTCTGTAAAATTAGCCGGTGGGCCAAGGGAAGCGCTGAGATCCACACCTCCCAGCTGGGCTAGGGTTGGCACGTATAGGGATGGCTCTGCATGCCTCCCAGGGCCCCACTGTGTAAGACCGTTGCTGGTGGTGCAGCAGCTCAAGATCTTGCCGTGGAAAAGCACAGACATTGCTCTCCAGGGAGCACGGCATCCCTAGGGCTGGTGTACTCAAGGGCTGGAGACTACCCGCAGGTTGTGTGGCGTGGCAAAGCTGGGTGCTCCCCGGCACACAGACCTGCTGCCTGGGGTTCCGTGCAGCCACCTTCCCTCTCTGCTCACTGCTTCATCATCTCCATCGCTTCCTCCCTTTACTTCTGTCACTGGTTTTCTAGCCTTTGTTTTCTGTCTGTGACAGCAGCAAATCCGAAGTGGGGATATTTGCACATTGCCATTACAGACCCTCTTTTCAGTCTACAGTAAGTTGTTGCCGTTTGCTTGTAACTCAGGCACTAGATTTTGTTTGAAAAGTTTCAAAATTCTGAGGCTTTTTGTCAGCTCTTCCTGTGTAGTAGCCCCACAGTCAGACTATCTTGGGACAGAAAGTAGAATTTCAGCAGAGAAAGCCAGATTTTCTCTCCCACATTGACAAAAGCCTCCATCACTCCATAACGGAAAAAAAACCCCAAGAGTTCTTTAACAGAGGATCCACCAAATTTTATGGCCTCTCTGTAAAGCTGAATTAAACCCCTTTCCCCAAGAAAAGATGGGCAAATCCTTCTCCTATTCCCCATAGGCTTCTTGACACAACTAAATGTACTCATATCCTTCCTGCTAATCTCATAAATGTGTTGAAATATCTTTCTTCTGGACTAAAACCTTGTGGGATGCAGAGTGGGAGGGAGGGAGGCATATGTACTATACAGGTCATACAAAGATGTGTCCTATATAATAGGATGTACAAAGAGCCAGTGAAATAAAGGTGTTGCCTGACCATCTTTTAAACATCACCTGTTCCTTTCAGATACAGACATTTGTTTGGGGGCCAGTTTTGGGCCAGTTGAAAAAGGTGGCAGGAACGAGGTAGTAATAAAACCTTCACTTCTCACCTAGGAATGTTTACCTTTGATGACAACAGGTATCAGCTGCAGCTAACTATGGTATAACTGCGAGGCATGACTGGTACAAACTGTCCAGCACAGCTTTAGAAGCTATTGTTTGTCCTGCCTTGCTGTTTTTAGCCAACCTGCTCAGTCCTGGCTCAGCTTCACCTGCTGTCGATGTCTGTTGTCACCGCCAGGTAATTTCCTGGGGTAAACCCATCTGTGTGCTGTGTAACAAAAAAGATATCAAGCAGTCATTTCTGCATACACTCTTCTGCAGCTCCTCCTTGCCCTCAGCAGTTCTTCCAGTGTGCTGCTGCTCCCTCCATGCCCATAAGCCTCCGAGATGCCTCTGGCAGCCCCAGCCCTGCTCCCAGCCAGCTCAACCCACATTCACTGCATCATCACCCACTTGCGGTTCCCGAAAAACACTCCTGGCTCCTCAGCAGTCATTTCTTGAGTTCCCCTCCTCTTCCAGCTGTCCCTTCTACCAGGAGGGGACCTTCGGAGCCATGTTCCCAGTGGTAGGGCAACAGGAGGAGGCTGAAGGGGGAAGCATTTGGAAAACTATCGGTTGAACCCCAAATGCCTGGATGCTCATCCCTTTGGTGCACCCTCAGGCCCAACAGAGCAATTAGGGAATGGAGACGAAGGAGGAGAACAGTTTGGATCTTGTTGTGGGTTGTTCAGTCCCGTGTCAAGAAGGAGGGAAAGCTCTGTGTGTGCAGTTTAAATTTGCGGTCTCTCTGTGGGGTTACCGCTGATGACAGGGGTGAAATGCCAAGAATCATTTCAAAGAGAACAGCCTCAGAGGAAATGCGGTACTTTATCTTAGTCACGAGGAGGAAAGTCACAGCAAAGTCTCTTGCTTTTCCCTAAATCTGAGGGCTTTTGTTATTTCACCTTCAAGCAGGCTACCACAGTGTGAGCTCTACCAGGGGAATAGACATCACAAAGGGAGCACGGCAAAGACAGGCTTGGTACACAGCGAGGAAGGGGACTAAAAAGGGGACAGGACAGGAATGAGACTGACCTTAAGTCCTGCATTTACAATGCACTTGGTTCAGCAAAACATTTTCTTTTGTTGCCCAGGATGTTCTGTGCATCTGCTGACATCCAGGTGTAACCTTTGCAGCTGTGCTCGTGCCTTCACAGTTCACAGTACCTGTGTTACCTCTGGGATAGCTTGGGGTATAAAAGGTGTTTTCCAGGGATGAAACTGCTGGTGTTCCTCTGAAACCTTTTCTGTGCTCTCTGGCTGTATTTATATTGATCAGGGGGTGGTTGTTTGGCAATGGGGTGTTTGGAGGAACTAGGCTGTTTGGGATTAATAAAGAAGCTAGGTAGCAAGAATATAATGGATGTGGGAGAACAGGGGGTGATATCTCTACCTCTGGGAAGGTTTCCAAGGTGTAGGATTTGACTGGAATAAACATGTAAATATCTGGAGGCTCATTAGTTTTGCATAGGTCTTGCCAGAGAATAATGTCCATGCTGCATCAAGCCAACAGTCCCTCTGTCCTGGCAGTCTGTCTCCATCTGTGGCCATAAGAAGTTGCTTGCAATAGAGTAAGGATAGGATAAGGATGTATGGTACCCACTCAACCACCAAATGTTCCCCCAACCTACTGTTCTCTTAAGCTTTTCTTTTTTCCTTTCCACTGGAGCTGTGTGTCCATCCTCACAGTATAGAGTTGGGGCTAGTCCCCACCCCAGCAGGAACAGCGACTGTGTGGGATTCCTATCTCCTGGTCACTTTTGAGACCCAACCCTATGCTTTTTGCTTCTTCCTCCCTATAGGGCACATGGCCCAGATGCTATGATCCTCGTGGATGGGCAGCCTCGACAAGCCAAAGGGGAGCTAGGGCTATCCCAGATGCTCCACATCGCTAGCCAGATCGCCTCTGGAATGGTGTACCTTGCCTCCCAGCACTTTGTCCATAGAGACCTGGCCACCAGGAACTGCTTGGTCGGAGCCAACCTGCTGGTGAAGATTGGAGACTTTGGGATGTCAAGAGATGTCTACAGCACTGATTACTACAGGGTAAGGCAGCTCCAGCAGCAGACTGATGCTCAGAGCAAAGGGAGACTAGGACACGTTACAGTAAATCAGTTTTTGGAGCTCTTGGGCTCACTCATTTGGTTATTCCTCGAAACATGCACAGATGTCGATCAGGCATCCCTGGACCACCGTCCTTACTCCTTTTCAGTCCTGGGCATGCTTGTAGTTCAGATATCCATGCAGATGCCTTCACACAGAGCCCTCTGTGATACCCCAGCACATGGTCACATGCTTTGGGATGGCTCTGAAGTCATCCTATTCTTACTTCCTTCCTATTTTTTCTCCCTCTTTTTTGAAGACATTGATAAATTAAAGGTAATCCAAAGAGATGGCAAAGACTACAGGCTGTGACCTCTGGTGTTAGATTAAAGAAACTTAATTCAGAAACCTAGAGAAAAGGCAACTGAAAGGCTGACTGATAAGTGCATAAAATATGGAAGAGGAAATAATAGGCAATTTAGGTTCGACCTCAAAACACTTTTTTTTCCAGCAGGGTCATAATTTAGACAATGGAATAATTTGCCAGAGGTGGGTTGCTGAGGACCTGTCATTAAAGAATTTCAGGAAGCAACTAGATAAAAACGTCTGGGTTTAGTGCAGAGGGTAATCCTGCACTTGTCTCTGGGGACAGACTCAACGAGTCAGGAATGCCTTTCCAGCCTTTTCTTCTGTGATTTGTGCTCGCACTGTCCCCTTGTCTTGCACACTCCCTTTGTACCAGTCTGCACTGCCCTATCTGCCTGTCATGGCAGCCTCCCTGGGGGGACAACGTGGTTCTCTCCTTTCCTCAGCTACAGGAGAAGCTGTGATGTGCCAAGCATTTGAGGCACACTGGAGTAAGGGTTTGTGGCTGGGCCATCCACCAGCAGGAAAGGGCTTTTCAGGCTAAGGAACAGAAGTTTCTAGCCTGATCCTTGGACTAAGGCTGGTTTATTTCTGGTTACAAGATGGATGTTATGGCTTTGAAGATGACTTCTATCAGCTACCCTAGAAAGAGTTGACCTACGGTCTTGAGCTGATTCAGAAGGTTTTCTTTATATTTAGGCAGTTGCCAAGTGGAGTTACCGCATTGGGGAGGAGGAAAAATGTGATCAGATTTCTGCTGAGACATATTACCTCTCCCAGCCCAAGACACCGGCTTGTCGCTAAGTTTAATTACCAATCAGAGAACCAGTCTTCACCGTGCAGTGAAAAGACCATGTTGGGCAAAGGTCTTGGTGCTATTACTGAGCAGTGGTGAGGGAAGAGAGATGTCTACAGTCCCGTCACTGCTGAAACTTCAGGAAGGAGTAGGAAAGAGAACAGCCATGAGGAAGATGAGAAGCATCTCATACAATTACCCGTGTTTTTGCCTGCCTCCTTTTCTTCAGCGGTCCTTCAGACCTACCCCTACCATAGTCAGTGTCACACCGCTTGAAACACTCCCAGATGGGCTTGTTTTCCTGCAGCACCGAGAGCTCTCTATGCATGGGAAGAATTGCTGCTATTAATGTGTGAAGGCTGGGAGGGCCTCCGAAAAGTGAGAGCTGAGATGATCTGCACAGGCCAGTTCATTGTTGTGGGACTTTTTGTCTTCTCTGTGGTGGTGTCCTGTAGACCTCATCCTGTCTGTGCAAAATGCTTTGCTGAGGATTGCTCCATGCTACCTCGTGCAGTGTCGTAAGGCTTTTCAGTGGACTTTTCTCTGCTGACAGAAATTGCCATGTATGACCAAAGTAGTAACTAGTTATCACCTGTTTACCAGAGCAAGAGTCGAGCTTCAGATCAGCACAGCCTTTTGTTCTTGGTTGATTTTTCTGTCTCTGTTTTCACTGACTTTTGGTACTTTTAAAATGCTTGATTGGTAAGTTCATGCTCTGTGTGCTTGAAGAGTTTTTCTCTGTTACAGTCCAAAGAAGGGGCCTAGAAAAGTAAGATTCTGATTGCCCATATTTACATTGGTGGTGTGAGGGGCAAACAGTTTACCTGACTTGCCCAAGGCTAAAGCAGGATTCAGTGGTAGAGCTGGGAAGCCCGTCCAGGCCATATATTTCTCCCAGGAAAGAACAAAAGTCTGGGGCCAAGTGTCCTTCATCTCTCCTCCAGCAACAGCCCAACCACACTCCTCCCAGCATGAGAAGAACCCAGATAGGTTAATTTCTCAATCCTTCTCTAATTGCTACCTTGTGGGACATGTTTACCAGGAGAGAACGTGGAGCTGATCTCGTTATTCACCCTTCATGGTTACGTGACAGTCTCTGTCCTTCCTCATCCACACTATCTTGTATCTATCCTCTCCCTCTGCCTTTGCACAGCACTGCTGCATTCATTCTCTGCAAGAACTGGTGTGAGCCTTTCTGTCTCTGGACTGAGAAATTGATTTGGTTTCTATGCGGCAACCTGCACTTCTAAGTTCCCTACGAACAAGAGTAGTCAACCCTGTGAACAGAAACCTGCTTGTGATGCTAATGAAGCCACATGGAGCTCATGTGAATTGACTGTATTAGACTTGACTTTAACCTTGGTAGGAAGCAGCATTGACTCTCTCCTGCAAACATAGGTGAGAAAAACAATATGGCTTCACAACAGTTGTGCATTTGTGCTCAGTCTTCCTTGAAATTTCAATTCCTGATATCCCTTGGATGAAAACTGGGTCTTCAAGGCTCCTGAGACAATCCTTTTGAATGCACAGACCTATCATAAAATTCACCAAGGTACCCAAGTGAGGGCTTTTGAATGGGTCCAGACAGAGAGCAAATGAGCTCAAGTGTGAGAACCTATGGAAGGTGGAGATGGGGCTGAAGAGTTGAACTTTGAAACTCTTTGGTGCTGTCCCTGATCACATCTATAACCTGTTTGGTGAAATTCCCAAGTCTGATTCTCAGAGTGTGTGCACAGCAGCTCTCCCCTGTTGACAGCCTGCCATTCCCACCAGTAGGACCTGGAGCAAAGTTCTGCTTCAGGTGGTTTCTAGAAAATACTACTTGATGCAGCCTGTGGAGGACACTGTAATTTGACGTTTCCTGGGAGCACAGAGAAGGATTCCACCTCAAAGCTGCCATAAATTGACAGGTCTGGAGCCTTCTGCAAGCAGACTCACTTCAGCGCGCTGGGTCCTGTGTTTGCTCCTGCCCCGTGAGCATCGATAACTGGGCATGTGGATATGTGAGTGTGGTCCACACTGAGGATTAGCTCTCAGCCATTTCCTTTATTTCCCATTTTTAGTCTTTTAAAACAAAGAAAGAACACCATCTGGCTCCTGCATTTGTGAGAAGCAAAAGTGCGTTGACAAAGGTGAACTGCTTAATTACACATTTGGATACAGAAAACAAACATTTGCCTAACAAAAGCAGCAGAGAGGCTCGTTTCCCCTCTCTGCAAAGCTCTCCATGTTCTGTTTGAAGACACATGCCTGCGTCCTTTTCCTTGTGCATCACAGAGGGATCCCATCAGCTGCTGCCTTTAAATCTTCTTTCAACAGGACAGGAGGGTTGTGGAGGTGTAGGTGGTTCTTCTGATTAGAAAGCAGAGGAAATTGGAGGGACTGGGGAGACGAGAAGTAGCCCAGCTTCTGTGTGAAGAGTGAAGGTGGGGATGCTGAAGAAGCGTTTCTGTGATATGTTGTGTAATACGCTCTGAAATCGTTGGTGTGGTTCTCTGTGGGAAGGCAGGATGGAATATATCCATATTGGAGAGAAAAGATTTGGGCGGATTTCATTTTCCTTGTTGTTTTCTTTTAAAAAATTGTGTGAGTAGGCGATTTTTTAAGGTATGACTCAGGGCTGTGACAGCAGGTGGTGGGACGCTGCAGGTCAGGGATGTTGTGGCTCAGCCAGACTGAGTGTGGTGTGGAGACTGCAGCAAGTCAGGCACGTCGTGCCTGCCCAGTGCTGCCTGGGCAGCTGGAGGCTCTCATAGTGGCTGCAGGGTTTGTCCAGAGCTGGGGGCATCACTAGGGCTGGGCTTAGGACCCCCAGCTGCTCTTTCACCCAGCAGACTGGGGCTTGATTGCTCCCAGACCCTCCCTGTGGCTCTGCACTCACCTGTGCTCCAGTAAAATCCAGGTAATTTTCCTTTTGTCCCCCCAAAATGCGTAATTCCATTCCAGAACAAATTATGTGGCAGCTGCTCAGGGAAAGTGCAGTATTTATTCATCTTTAGAAGAGAACACATCTTAAATCATAGTCAACAGTCCTTAATAATTTCTAAAGTAATGTCCTGACGTGGGTGGGATATCAGCAGTGAAGACACATGTCAGGTAGAGGAAGGATTTATGTAGGCATTAAACCTCATTAAGACATCCTCTGTCCAGATCTCCTATGTCCTACCCTTCCGGCATCCTGCCCCAAATCCTGGGCTTGGATTGAAACCTCTTGGGCATTTAGCTCCATCATTTCCCAGAGGTCTGTCCAGAGTGTTCTCCTGGTCACAGTTCATCGTGAAGAGAACTTGCTTGTTAAAAAGAAAAAAAAAAAAGACACATGCAGGATTTGCAAAGGGTTCTGAAAATGTGTTTCTATTTCTAGCAACACAGAGCTAAACATAATAACAAAAATTTCTCCCTGTTTATGTGTCCTTACCACTCTGGGGCATTGTCTGGATTTGGGAGAGGTAAGGTTTGAAGGAAGAAGTAATATCTTTTAATAGAACATACAATATTGTTGGAGGGGGGAAAAGGAATTAATTATAGACACACAAGCCCTCTCTGAATTATTCTTTTTCAGTAGCATCAAGTTGGTTTAATGAAAGATTGATATACCTTCCTACGAAACTTGGCTCACTCATCCTTAGACTATCAGAACCAAAACAACATTTCTGCTCTGACTTTGGCCTTAGGTGAGCGTTCTTTAAAAAGTCTAGGATCCTTCTGGCAGATGCCTCCTCCTCTGAAGCATGAAGGTTCACTGCGTAATCATTTTCTTTCTTCTCTTTCTCTAAAATGGCTAGCAAAGACCCCATATTCTCAATAATTTTCAGTACTCGTTGTCACGTTGCTTTCTGATGACCATCTCCCATTTAGACCATCTCTTACTTGAGTTGTTCTGCTCTGGAGTTCAAAAGTGTTTTCTTTCTCCTGGGTACAGTCAGTTATATTTTTCCAGTGGGGTTTCCATGCCAGTAATAGATCACTGAGGTTTAGCAAATGCCTGGGTCATGCTCCTTCGGAGGCTCATCCAGCGTGGTAGATAAGACTAATAGACAAGCCTTACACTGGAAGTAGATTTAGTCTGACCCACACTATTCTAGGTAGGCAGTCCCCAAATGCTCACATCATCACTGAATGGCGCTCTGTTCCCACCAGCTTTGAACTCTCTGCAGAGCTTTAGCTGTACTCTCCCACCAGCATTTTTTGTGCATCCTTGTCAGGGACCCTTAATGCCTGTGTGTATCCTTCAGCTGTACAACACCCGCTTTTGTGTCCCCTGATGCTCTCTGTTGCTTTGCTGTCTCTCTCATGTTTACAGCATGGGAGATCAATCCTAACAGAAGGAAAGTACTGCCCAGCCCTGTTACCACCAGGAAGGAGCCCTGTGAGGAGTGTGCTGGGGCTCTGCACCGTTGCCTACGAAGGGGAGTGCCAACAGGCAGCGGGAAGGAAAACTCCCTCTGAAGTCCTATCTAGGTTATGGTACTGACTCACTTTGGGAAGAAGGGAAGCTGCCACTCTCAGGTTTTATAGTAGACCGAGTGTGTGCTGGCAGGAGTAGTCATCTCTGGACAGAGAGTGGGCCAGGCTCCACGCACCCAGCGAGCTCAGGCTCCGCTTCAGTGCTGATGGGTGGGAGAAAGCAAGTTCCCTGGTCATGCTGACTGTTGTGTGGGATCTTGTGTAGATGGTACCATGTGTGTGTCGTGTTCAGCTTCCAACATCAGTGCCATTTCCAACACCTAAGTGCTGTGCAGATGCTAAGTGGCTGAGCATCACCTTTTGTCTCTTCTACCCCTTCTCTGAAGTGACAAATACAATGTACTACTGTCTCTCCATCCTTTTGCCTGGGTGTTGGGAAGGTTTCGTATCTGTAAATGTATGTTCCAATAAGGAAAGGATTTAGAAGCTAAAAGCACTTTAATTTTCTCCTGTACTAAGCAGGATCTTGAAGAACATCCCTTGCTTTGCTATACCTACAAAAGTAAGGGCAAAAAACCATCATAGGGACCTGAAGATGTGACCTGGAGACCCCTAGTACTGATACAGATGAACCAGACAGGCAGAGCCATAGTCTTGCTATGTGCAGGAGCTTGTGTCTGCTGTGCAAAGTATTACATACCCTTCTCAGCATCTGTTTATCCCATGTGTCCCATCACCCCAATCCCTGATTTGTTGTTTCTTTCCTTGTTTTCATTGCCGTTGTTCCCCCTAGATGACACCTTTATGCTCCATTGAGGTTCAGATAGCTCATGCTGTGGTGCCTCACAACTACCCTGACTGGTGGTGTAGGGGCAAAAGAACTAATTTCACCCTAACTCGCAGCAGGGCTGGGAACAGGGGAGGTGAGGGAACCGCTCAGTGTGAGCTGTGGGTTAAGTGTCTCTGTGCATGTTCTGGTGCATTCTGCATGCAGGAAAAGTCAGTGTGATACTGAATGTGCTGGTCTTTGGTATCTCTGTGGCTCCTATAAAAACCTCTGCAAATTGAATTTGCGGCACAGTTCCTTATCTCCTGAAAGGAAGATATAACAGCATCATCTTGTGTTTTAGCCAGACGTTTTTTCTCAACACTTCCCCATTTCTACACTGAGGGAAAAACAAATGTTGAGGTGGTTTTTTTTTTCCCTTCCTCTTGTTTGAAGCATTAAGAGCCCTTCACACAAAACAGCTCAAGTGCAGAAGAATTAATTGGGGAAATTAGGTTATGTTGTATTTCTGGCATTTTCTCAGAAATGGTAATTGCCCTAATTCTCCACCCTGCCAAGACCTCCACCCACACCCTGTTTCCCCCTCCCCCTTTCCTTGCTGTCTACCTGTCTTTTCTCCTGCTTGAGTTGCTGTTTTCATGCTGTTGCCATTTATTTCATTTCAGTAATGAGAGTGATGTGGCAGGTAAGGAGCTCTCACAATCTGGTGACATCTTCTTTGAAACACAGGCACAGAAGAGCAGGAAAAGAGCACAGTGCCTAGTTTTGAGCTAAAGAGACTCTTCCGTGGGAGATCCATCCAAAACATGTTCCTCTGTGGTATCACCAGAAACAAGGAAGGATTTTGTACAGGGCAGGCCAGAGAAGCTGATGGTTCCTGGGTTTTACCAAGGTGGCCTGATTTATTCTGTATCTAGAGCGGAAGAAGGTGGAGAACCATGTGCCAGCACGCTTCAGAAACACATGCGGAATGTGTGCTCCTGAGCATACGGAAATGAACCGTTCATGCTTTAGAAGGAGCACTGACACGGTTGAGTGAGACTTGGATGTGTAAACCTCTCCCCTCTCACCTTATGTAGGTTGTTGGACCCATTTCTCCACTGCAGCCCAGCTGGCCAGTGGCCTCCTCCTGCCCACCTTGATCTCAGCTCTCCTTTAACATGGGGACAGCCATGAGATCACACATCAGTCAGTTTGGGGAGCATCCCCAAACCTCAGAACTGGAGGCAGAGAAGTTACAGGTCAGTTTAGTGGGAGCATGGATAAATTATGCCTTGCTTCAAGTCAAACTGAAGACCTCCCTAGAAAGATGAAGATGAAAATATCTTCATCATCTTCCTTAATGACGATGCTATTTTTTTTCCCTCCTGATTCATGCAAGGTCAGAGTTTCCTCAGACTTTCCCCTCCTGATACCCCCTGTTTCACTGTCCTGCCTCTCTCACAGCCTCAGCGAGCTCCTTCTCCACGCCAGCTGGAGGGAGAAAGTCCCTCTTTGCAAGCAGCTGTCTTTAATACATAGGCTGTTTAGGGCTAGGCTGTCAAAGAGAGCATGTTCAATGTACAATCAAGAGGCAACGATGCACAAAATTGCACACACACACAAAACAGGCATCTTTTCTTGGTGTGTGTTGAGCTTTGAACGCTTAAGTGATTCCACCTCTCTCTTCCCGATCCAATTGTGTGGGTAACGCATGATCAAATTGCTACAGGAATTAGTGAGGAAAATCTATACGCTGCCTGATCAATATTGTTCTGCTAAGTACAAGGCATCTCTCCACCTCTGGCCTCAGTCATGTTCTCTGAAAACACAAGTTCACCTTCTCGCTATTTGAGCTGTGGTGACCAAAAGGCAAAACATCAGCATGTCTGTTGAAAATGTTTGTAGTTACAGAGTTTCTTCCTTGCATTCAAAAAAAGAAAAAAAAAAAAAAAAAAAAGAAGATGTAATGCAGCCCTGCCAAAAACCATGTTTCAGAGTTTTAAAGAGTCTTGCTGAGCAGGGCAGAAAGACCTTCCGTCTCTTGCATTTGTATGGCCTTGCAGAAATGGCCAACAACCTTATAAGCAAAGACACTGGATGATAATTTTTCTGAGCACTACTGAGGCAAGACGCCAGATTTTATGGGCCGCTAGACTGATCCAATATAGCAAATCCTGTTTCCACTGTGGATTCTGAGACCAAATTATCAATTAATGTGAAGCATTAAAAAATCCAAATCCCTTTTAGTTCCCTGCAGTCATTAGTGGCAAGATACAATATCTATAGCTCAAATGCTTTGCCAGCATCCCCTGGCAGCAAGAAAGAAACTCTGCTCTTATTTTTTCCAATACATACAAGGAAAACATATGAGATCAGTGGTTTTTACAGTCAGATTCGGCTGCCTTTTCATATTTACTTAGATGGAGGAATAAATCAGGTTTGGGTTACTCTCTGGGTTAGTTATTTGTTATTGGAATAAATGCATGGTAATAGATCTGACAGAGGAAGATGTTTCTCTTTCAGCTCTGTGTTTGAGGTACAATTCTCTTTGTTCTGCACTATATTATTTTGATGGTTTTATTCCACTGCTGGATGACTTCATTTGCTTTGCTTTCCAATGTCCATACCTCTGCCACAGCTGGCTTTAGGACGCGGCTTTGTGCTAGGTCTCTCTTTTCCTTTTCCCTAACTGTAGCATTGTAATGCAGAGGCAATTTAAACAACCATCATGAAACAATTTTCTAAACCTTTCCCCCACCCATTTCCTACCTCAACTGTTTGGGAAGGGAGGTGAGTCAGTCATTCAGGGGGCAATTCCCCAAGCAGAATGAGCTGTCAGCTACATTTAGCAGCTCAGTTTTCACCTCTGGTGCAGGGTGGGAAGGCTCCCAGGGTGATGACTTAGCTGGACACACCCCGAGGTCGTATTTTTGGTATTACCCAGGCAGCTGTCAGCCTGAGCTCCTAAGTAGCAGAGTCTGAAATCTCTCCCCAAACCACTGTTCTTACCAACTGCCCTTTCGTCTTGGGATTTTGTCTCCTTTTTGTCCTGGTGGGAACACAAACACCTTACTAGAAGGTCAGCGGACCTTACGCTCATCGTTCACTCTTAATTTGCACGCTGAGTTCCCTATCCCTTCTCCCTCTCATTCCCCAAATCTTTCCTACTTTGACACATGGGAAAATGTAGTGCTCTATTTTCTGCTCCATCATTTCGCTTCCCTTGTTCCCTCCTAAAGTTCCGTTTTGCAAGTGCTTGCAGCTTTGCAGGTGATCAGATGCTGTGGGACCTGCAACAGTACTGATGGGACAAAGACCTTTGGAGAGGTGTAGGGTGATATACCAGCTGCTTCACTGGGACATTTGGCCAATGATACTCTTAACTCTGGCTAACTGGAGCTGGCTTGCGTAAAGACATCAGGCCTGGGTCTTGTTCTGCTGGCAGAGGCAGATGCACTGTGCCTGAGAGGGCTGGCAATGAGCAAGGAGCAGGACGCTTGAGTACCAGATACAGAAGAGCAACTTGAGCCTCCTAAAACTTCTCCTGTCTGGAGAGGGACTCCGGATCCCCCAAGAAATGTGGCTTCACAGTGTGAGGAGAATTTTCAGGAGGCTGAGTCCCTCTTGACTCTCACCCAGCTCGCCCTCTCTCTGCACTGGTGCGTTTGAAGGTATGGGGTACAAGGTGGTGGTGACCAGGGCCAGAGGGTCTCGCCTGCCCCGTGCCCTTGCAGCAAGAGTTGTGCAGTGTTGGGGTGTTGCACCCAGTGAAAGAGGTACAGTTCAGTTAAAGACATACCCTTTCCCTTCTTGTCCCCTTGCATCATCCCCCCCATCCCTCCCTCCCTCTCTCACCCTTCCCTTCTCTTTTGTTTGTCTCCCTCCCTTGTTTTCACCCATTCACTGTCAGGAAGGGCCGCGTCCGAAGGGCCAGTTCAGCGCAGCGTGGCAGCGACAGAGACTGGCACCGCCGGCAGCTGCAACAGTGAGTGGATCTCGACCCCTGGGGCAGCTGGAAGCGGGGGACTGGTGCCGCTTGAGCATGAAATGACACGTGGGGTTGAGCGGCTTTGGGACTAGGTTGGGTCTAGTGCATTTGGCAGCGAAGGGGCTCTTGCGTGTGATGGGAACTGCACACGTTTCTACTATAGCAACAGTCTGGGGCTTGTCTGTATGGTGAGATAATATGGGATGAACGCAGAAGTCCTCAGTGCAATCTTCCTCCACGGATGTTCAGGCTGTGTCTGCACTAGTGGACACCTTGGGCTGTCTTCTGGCCCTGATGGCAGCAAGTGCAGCATGGTTTGTCACCCTCCAAGCAGGGTGGCATTTGCACTGCTCACCAGGGGCTGCCCCTGACTTGTGTTGTCCTCTCAACAGTTGTTTCAATGCTATCAAATTGGTGTGGACTAAAACCAGACCACTTAACAGTTGGACTGTCACGTGCCAGCCCTGATGCCTTTTGTTTCCTAGTCTAGACACAGCCTTGGTGTCTGACCGGTTGGGTGCTTGTAGCTGCAATTGAGTGGACGTCAACCATCACTACACCACTGCTGCTCCCATCCCTTGCCCAGAGGAGCGTCAGAGAGGGACCGGTGTGAGTTTGATGCTCTGACAGTGCAAAGGCGTTTGTGTTTGACAAGGTGGTGGCTGATGGGAGGCACGTGAGGCAACTGAGGGCTGGTAACTGCTCTGTTCACCCTGCCCTCCCTCCCACAGAGGTGAGCCATCAGCATGTTGTTCTCGTTTTGTGCTGGAGCCTCTGTGTAGGGATGTTCAGCTCAGTGGGTCCCCAGCTGTCACAGCATCCCAGAAGCCACTGCCAGCAAGCTACAAGGCTGCTAGAGATGAGCTGCAGAAGCTTGTGAGAGGGGCAGGCATTGAACTTGATTGTCCTGTGCAGTTTTGCTCATAGCATACAAGAGAGTGCTCTGTTGATCCAGAGAGCTGGGGAACCTTTTCTTGAGTGTGTTTTGGAAGCGGATTGAGGTAATCTACCCAAAGACACTGTCTGTGCTGTGCCGCTCATAAGTTAAGGCAGGAAAGTGATGGCTTCTACAATTTATTTCTCAATAGCTTCCCTATGCCAGCAAGCTCAGAGGGATGGGGATAAATATTCGCAACAGTAGCCCTGACTGGGGCAAATTACCGGGATCCAATTAGCCATTGCTAGAGGAGGTGTACGCTCCTGGCCAGGTGAAGAAGGACTAGATGTCCCAGCACCCAGCCTTCTCCTAGCGTCCACAACTCCCCCTGCCCCAGCAGCAAATGCCTAAGCGGTGTGAAGCAGCTGAGTGCATCTCACAAAGCTCTCCCGGGATCCATGACGGAGCAGGGCTCTGGCAGTGCCCGACTGTTGCCAGAATCACTTGGAAGTGTGAGTTTAGATATCACTGATTTTACCAGGAGTGTGTCAGCAGATAGGAAGATGTGCCACTGAAAGGTGATTTTGTTACATTTATGCCTTTCTGAGCCAAAACTGAATCGCAGGATGTGGATGGGAATTTAGTTCTAAGCACTGAGGTAATTTTGTATCCTCAGCCCTGAAGTCAGATTTTAAAAAATTATGTTCCTCTGTGCCCTGACACTATTTTTTTGCCTTTCAATCATATCCTTATGACAGAACAAATACTGGGGTTGACCTTTGCAATGTGACATAATAATATGTGTCTTCTTTATAGCTGTTTTCATCCGAAATGCTTGGCACTCTATGAATCTGATCCTGCAACCGCTTACCACTGGTCTTAGCACTCACTTCTCCAAGCAATCCCTGGGGAAGCGAGAGAAGCACTCACACGCAGAAGTGCTATACCTGGCATTATTTACAGGATCAGGCCCTGGGGAAATGTAGCACATGTCTGTGAGCAGTCACATTTTGAAGAGAGGAAGTCTTGCTCTCTTATTTATGATTTGCATTCACTACCAGAGTGCCATGCCCAGCACTAACATGACAGCCTCCCCTTGGCTAAAATGTCATGGCAGGTAATGCTCGTGTCGTATTTATAGCTATCATTTACAACCCTGTTGCTTCTGTTTATTTTTTCCCCCCGCTCTGAAAGCATGCTAATTAATAAACTCCTTTAGCCTATCCTGCACCATTTGATCCTGCAGAAATCACAACATTTTATCTTATTAGCAAGTAGGAATTAAAGAATTAAAACTACTCAGGGGGAAAAAAGAACATAATCACTTTCCCTGTGCATCCGTTCTGAAACAACCTTCCACTGAGCCCTCAGAAACCCCATTCTCAGCCCTCTTGGGTTGACACAGGCCAGGGATCCCAGACCAGTGAATGCTTGGGCTGAAAAATACTTCTGCTCTGATATTCCTGTTGTGAAAGGGAGAGCCCAGTGAGGTGCATGGAGAAGAAGAGACCAGCTGTGAGATCCCAGCCTTGGACTGGGCTGCAGGTCCCTTCGATGCTGCTGATGTCCTCTGCCACCATAAGAAATTCAGTTAGTCCTTCTGTGCCACAATTTCCCATTGTTAAAAGGTGATCCCTGCTCATCTTCGTCAAGGAGATTCACGTGAAAAAATGATTGCAAGGGACACAGTCATTATGGTGGTGGGAGATGGGTAAGTACCTTAGAAAAACGTAGGGAATCTGTGAGCTGAGACTTTTGTGGTACTGGTTCAAGGAGAGTGAATTTTGGAAGTCTTCAGTAGTTGGAAAATGCAAAGAGGGAAGCAGGTAGGATCCTTGTGCCCACCTCTGCCTGGTATGTTCAGGATGGGCAGAACCAGGAGAGAGACCTGCTTCACCTTCTTGGTGATGGGAAGCGGTTAAATCTGGGGATGGAGACGCACGAACCGTCAGCAGGCGCCTACACACTTCACTGTTGTTTGCCGTCAGTAAAGCTCTGCATCCACCCCCCCACCCTTAAAAAATAAATTCATTAGGAGTAGAGAGGGCTGGAAGGGATTCCCTGGATCATCAAACCCAATCCCCTGTTGCATCAATCACATCAGATTTATTCTTTTCATAATCAAGCACCACTATTAAATGTGCTCCTAAGGGAAGACAGTCCCAGAATCTCATTGCTTTAACTCGTGGATGCTTCTAATTTCCAGCCTATGCTTAGTCATGGCCCGTTTGTTAAACAGCAGGTACCTGGCAGAGAAGCAAGAAATCTAACACAGTTTTCTTAAAATAACCTCCCAGAAATCCTATCCACAAAAAAGTGCTGAGGTTGCAAAGGGAGCGTGCAAGGTCAGATAATGATAATGGGGAGGCGCGAGCTCACGCTTGCCTCTGCCATGTAGTACCGACTTTACATAATCACCTGCCGTTAATCGTGTATGATCCAGTGGAGGTACGAGGCAAAAGTAATCACAGAACAAAGGAACTTCCTTGCTATTCTTCTCCATGATAGTCATTGTGTAACCCTCTGTCTCTTTTGCCAGCTCTAACTAACACTGAGCTGAACATTTGACTATTTTCCCCTTTCTTGGCAGGCTTTTCCGTGCCATTTATTGCTTTACTGTACAAGCCGTTACCTGCACAGCATCTCTGAGAAGGCAGTGAGCTGCACTGCCCCGTTTTAGAGGTTAGGAAACAAAGCACAGTGCTATCAGCTGTATCAACCCATAGGGCTGCAAGGGCTACTCTCCTGCTCCGAAACGCCCCTGCTTTATTCAGTGCAGCCTTATTCACCCCAAACCAGGCAGCTGCAACCCAGCCCAGGGAAAGGGGCTGCAGCAGCAGCCTGCCTTGGGGCACGTGCCATGGAGATGATGGGATGCTCTAGAGCCACGACTTGCTTTACAGCCTTATCCGATGAGTTGTCCAGAGCGCACAGGGAGTGGGTGAGGGGGACATGGAGGTGAATACAGGCTGAGGTGCAAAAAATCTGTTACCCGTGAGTTGTGACCCAGTCAGTAGAAAGCAACGACACACAGGGTTGTACATGCATAGATCGGGTCACTGCTGCATCCCATAACCAGAGTGACTAAGGAGGAGGGCTCGCTTGCCCAAACCAGGTTTGCATGTAGGACGCCGCAATCCCATGTTTGCTTATTTAACTTGGCAGGTATTCAAGTGAAACAGGCACGGAGGGGAGGTGGTAGAGCTGATCTCGGTACCAGCATGTGGGATTTTTACTTTCTATTTCAGTGTTCCTGTTTGGAAAAGAAATGCACTCAGAACCAAGCCCCCCCCT
This sequence comes from Bucorvus abyssinicus, assembly GCA_009769605.1. Taxonomy (NCBI): domain Eukaryota; kingdom Metazoa; phylum Chordata; class Aves; order Bucerotiformes; family Bucorvidae; genus Bucorvus; species Bucorvus abyssinicus. The sequence goes on from CM020038.1 coordinate 14,469,744, forward strand.
CCTTTTTTTTAAAGCACTTTTAAATGTCATAGGAATCTTGCAGTGCCCACCTTAATGTTCCTAACAAATTAAAATATTATATTAGTCTATAATCTGAAAATCATTACTGTGGTTACTACAAAAACCTGAAGGGAATGATGTCAGTGGGTCTAAAATGTATGCAAATATATTTTGTTGCCATAGAGGTACCAGGGGTCAGACAGCCCCCAGCCCCAAGGTGACAGGCTGTTGGTGTAGAAGGGAATGAAATACATCTTATGGTGGGGAGGAACAAAGCAGATCTCTTGGCTGGTTTTCCTGGAGTTTTGCAGGGTGAATGCCTGGGGCTGTGCCTGGCTGGTTTGAATGGTTTCAGAGGAAAACGGTGGTGTCATTCCCACGTACCTCCCTCACGGAGAGGGTAAGGAAGTGCTCCAGATTGTTCACCCTCATCACAGATGAGAGACTTTGAACCTGTGGCCCCATCCTGCTAACGCAGACAGGGCAGGTGCCTGTTCCACTTGGGCATCTGCATGCCCCTGGTGCCCCTTTCCCCTTTCAGATGCTTCTGGATGTGTCCTTCCAAATAAGCGATGCCTAATGGAGGGCAGGCAGGAGACAGCAGCATCCAGCTCTGAGAAAGCATCTCCTTCCCGCTGCCCCAGGCCACAGGCACCCAGAGAGGCTGGGTGACAATGTAGCCCCTGCTCTGGCCAGGTGACACTCCCAGAGTGGCCGCTCCTGAGCTGGTCCCTTGTCCCCCACAGAGCCAGTGGGCTTCTCCTGGTTACTCCTCACCAGCTTGGGCAAGGGTCAAGTGGTTCAAAGATTAAGTACCGTTTATCCAGCGTTATTTCCATCTCTGCAGAAGTCGGCAGAGAGAAAAACAGAAGTATGGGGATAATTCACCCTGGTATTATACAGCAGATTACCCTGTACTTAGAAGGTCACCAGTTACCGTGTAATTAGATGTTCCACACAGAGAAGTCCGTGATAGGTTTCCAAACCACTCTTCTTCCCAGTGTCAGAGAGGCAGAGGGATGGCAGCAAAGTGCAGACTGAAGCCTCATTAGGTGCATTTAAAGCTGTTAAAGAGTTTAAAATTCAAGCTGGGGAAGGTGCAATGAGAGGGCAGCAAGGCCTCCGGTACCTGTCAGTGAGTGGGAGGAAAGAAAACCAGAGCAGTTTGTCTAGGAAATGCGGGAAAGCCCAAACAGAAGGGAGGGCTTTGAGGGACCTAGATATGCCATCATTCAGCTGGGGGCTGAATGGCAGCAGCGACAGCTGCTCTTCAAGCTTCATCAGGGAGAGCTTTGCCAGTGGTGGAGGACTCAGCTAAGCCTCAGAGCTGCATGGCCACTGGGTCCTGCCCCGTGGGAGGGTGTTCACAGGGCCATGTGGGATGCTGCAGTGGGGATGTCCCGTGGTCAGGACAAGGGGTGGGCAGCAGGACACCCTAACCCATGCCTGCTGCCTCCATGCTTCTCACTCCAGACTGCTGTCCTCCATTTGTCACATGCACCCAAATCCAGCACCTACTCACAGAGCATTTTGAGGAGTGACAAATGCCGCCTTTGATTATCAAGCACAAATTCCAGTAGCAGCTTATTGCACCTCTTGGGTGGCTAATAAAGCACCGAGCCCGTTCTGATCAATAAACAGCAAGTAGCGCTGTAAAGTGAGATTGTGCCTGTCCTGGGCCACGTTGCATTTTGTCTTTATAAACCCCGTCCTCTTTGAACCAAGCACAGTCCCTTATGGGGCGGCAGCTCCCCAGCAACTGTGTGGCTTTCAGTGTGCCAGTGAAAGAAATGATCTTCTGAAGCCATCCACGTAAAGAACGCAGGTCAAAGAGTAAAGCATGTGCCTCTACAGCAATCATTATTTTAAATAGTCTTTTACTAGACAGCCACACGTCCCTGACTCAATCCCACAAAGAGTATCCGTAAGGTCAACAGCTTCTGGAGAGGTGCAGCAGGAACAAAGACAGTGTATAGCCATTGATTGCTGAGGACAGAAAGAGCTGTATGTAAATAGTCTGTCTAAAGAATGACCGGAGTGGGGAGATGTGCTACCTGATCACAAATATTTACAAAGTTGTGAGCTTGAAGGTTAGAAAATGTTGAGAGAAGTATATAGAAGTTAGCACAGGGATAATGCGGTGAGGATGAGGCTGGGGAAAATCAGTGTGGCAGCAGGAAATTTCCATCGTGTAGGCAAGATTTGCTTGTGATTTCCTGAGGGAGGCCCACTGGGATATATGGATTGGCACCCATCGACACCTTAGGAAATCCCTCAGCTCCCTCTCTTACGAAGGAAAGAAGGCAAAATGAAATTTAATAGGGGTATTTTCCAGGCATGTTCTTTGGGCTGTAAAGCTGTTTCCTACGCGGATGTGCGTGTCATTGGCTGTGCATGCTGCACACACATACCTAATGCTCTTGGACTGGAGCGGCTTATCTCGAGGCAGTGAGAACAGCCAAGGCTTCAAGCCCAGCGTTTGTAGTCATGTTTCTCCTTAAAGTAAGTGCTCCAGCAATGACATAATTGAGGACTGTCCTGTCTGCTCAGCATATGTCTGCCGGGGTCATTCATCCTATCAGACACTGCAGAGCATTAGCGGTTTCTTTAGACTCACTTGCTCCTTCCGTCCTTCCTTTTGTGGCTAACCCTAATGGAGAGCTGGTGGCTAGAGACTCCTCTAGGAAAACTCGCTCGGTTCAGAGAGCTGACCATCAAGAAGCAGTCCTATATTATAGCAGAAACAGCCAGATGTGTCCTACCAGGTGCTGGGTTCGTGAAATGGTTCCAGCGGGGCTCACGGGGGTGTAGCGTCTGGCTGGCTGCAGGAAGGAGAGCAGAAGGCAAGTGGTGATAGCTGTGATGGCCACTTAGTGCTCAAGGGCTCTAATGGCATCTGGGAACCAGGTTCCTGTGTTTGTGGGTTTGCTTATTTGTTTACGCTCCTTGCTAAATAAAGTAGGGAGGAAGAATTTTAACACAGTGGTTAAAATGCATGGAACTCCAGCAACTCTGTCCTATTCAAGGGCATCTGGAAAACTTTAGACAAAGAATCGAGGAAACTTCAAGAAAGTCTTAGGTGGAAAAATAGAGTAGAAGAAAGAGGATGCAATGCTTGATTCCTTCAAACTTTCAAAAGTCAGCTTGTTTTCAAACAGAATCCTGCAACCAAACCCCAGCCTCATGTTCTGCATGTGTCACCATTTTGGCTATTGCTGGTTTTATTTCTGCCACTTCCCAGTGCTGCTGCTGCCCCCATCACAGCTGTGCTCAGATGGGTGCCATCGCTCACTTCGCCTGTGGCCATCCCTCTTGGGCTGTTGTCACCTTCTGCAGCCTCTCCTCTGCGAGCCACCCCACCTTTTGACAGAGATGCTTCAGGCAGGCTTGGGAAGGGCATGTCCAGGGCAACCTCCCCTATTTTAGGTCTCAGGAAGTTTAGCCATTAGCATCATATAGTCAGTGTGTCTCTACAGTGGCCTAACTCATGGTGGGGGGGTGGGTTGGGGTTTGCCTATGCTGTGAAACGCAGCTCTCCATTCAACAGTGCCAGAGCTGGCACAGCTTTCCCACCGGCACTGATGAGTTTAATCACATCATTAGTAGGTGTGACACTGCAGCCTCCGATGATGAGCTCTTTATTTTAACAGGGCTTGCAACGTGTTTGTCTGAGATGCCATCTGTGCCTGCACTGCCTTCATTAGGAGAGAATGCGTTTGTGTCTTCTGAAGTTCTGTATTTCTGTGATGTTTCCCTGCTGAGAAACCACTGTTCAACTAGAGGGTGCGAACTCGTATCTGAGGGAAAGCACCATCACCCAAAATGCTTAAAGAGCCCAAATAACCCATTAGAAAGCGCACCATTGGGAACCGTCCTCAACTGGCTTACAGGAAACTGGCTAGAAGGAATGTTCCAGCTGTCTGATGACTGAAAGTTCTTCACCTTGGTAAAGCGCTGAGGCCCCATCCTCTAATCAAAAGGAAAGCAAGGAAGAGATTTGTATTTTAAAAAGACTTTTGATTTTTGTATCTCCATACCATGATGATGCATAAAACTCTCTGGGATGCCTGCCCCATTTTAGATACTGTTAGATTTAGACATTATATACTATTTAGATACTATGTACTCTAGAAATGATACTGTTTTGTGGACGCAAATCTGAGCATCTAACCTTCTCCCTTAAAATCTCCATACTCAGCTATGTATTTCTATAGATGCCCCTTGATCAACCAACAGGCAGCGTGCTCAGTGTTTCACTTAACAAGCCTCACCAATGACAAACCGGGCAGGAACTGCCAGATCACGGTTCAGCTGCATGTCAAGAAAGGGACGGCTTCTACAGGGAGTTCCCGTACCCTCTGTTGTATTAAATTTCTGTCTGCATGCTGCCAGGCCTGTGCTCAGTGAATCTGACATTAACAAGAAATAGATTTCCAAACAATCTAGCCTAATGAATTTTGAATATTATTATGATTAATGCCAAGGCAGTTGAAGTGATTATCCAGCATCCAGAAGTTAAGTAATGGAGCCTTATCTAAATCATGTATAGTCGTCAGTCAGGAACGGCTCTGACTGCAGACAAAGACGGAGCATTATTGGTTACCCAGAGGGGAGTCACTGTCAGGACAGAGAGAGAGAGAAGGACGATGGAAGGGAGAGATTAGAGATACCAACCTGAAAGCATTTTACCATAGAGTGACCGCACATGCAAGTGCTTTATTGGTCCTGTTTCCTAAGCTGCAGTTCTCAGGCCATCGTGAGACTTTGCTTTTATATCACCAGGTTAAGATTTACTGAGCAAATCTTCTTCCTTGTTTCCGAAACCAGAACCTGAGCTGATTTTCATTCTCTACATTACCAAAAGAGTGGAATCCTGATGGACGCGTTTCTTGCATCATGATGGTTTAACTTGGCCTCGATCTGATTAGCTTTTGAGCTATTAAACACTTCTTGTAGTATTACCAGCTTACTGCAAAATGCTAATGCAGATCAGTCATGGACAATTTCTGCTGGTACTCACAATCTTTGCAGGCTACGGATCCCCTTTGAAGTTGGAACCAGTCAAGGAGCGGTGCTGTTTCATGGGTATTGCATGTCTCTGAGCGGGCTGGTCCTAAAAAAGACTGCCATGTGGTGCAAGGTTCCTGACAAACCTATGGCTGTAGTTTGAGTAGGTTTAGTGGCCTTATCTGGGCAGTGACCAGGAGAAAGGTGGCTTAGTTGGTAGCTTCTGAACATCCTAGATGTGGTGCCCATGTTGTGGCTGCAGTGCAGAAGACCCTGGAAGCCACTGTCTGCATGCGCCCCTCTGCACAGCCACCCAGTGCCAACCCACAGCCAGTCACTGGGACTCCTGGGAAGCCACTGGTTCTCCCATCAGTGGATCCTTCCCACTTTAATCCGCTGCCTTGAGATGCCAGTGTGGGGTCTTGTAATTCTGGGTGCCACGCGAAGCTTTCGCTAGGTGGATCAGGGGATCTGTTCCTACATCTCCCCAGCTGAAGGAGGCATGGCTGGGCTTCCTCACAGTTTATGTCTCGGTGTTGGAGATCATGGGTTTTGAAGCATTTTGAAGCATTTACTTATATGAAAATGAGAAACTGGCCTTTGTTCCTCTGCAGCCTGGTTGCACAGCCCTTTCCTAGCAGCGTGTGCTGCTGTTTAGAGTTCTGGGAAGAAAAAAGGGGAGGGGTAAGGTGGTAAGGAGCACACCAAACAGATTATTGGCAAACATAATTAAAAATATATGTGCGATTACTCCTGTTTTCCTTTTCTTAACCATCCTCTGCATTACCTCTGGCATTTTTAGATAATATAACTGAGAGGACTCTTGGGTACAGGCAGCTCTTAAAGCAGCAGTGATTTATCTCAGGCCGTTTTAAGGTAGCAGAATTTACCTCTAGCTACGGCCACCCCTCCATGTCTGCCCCCACCCTCATTTGCATAAGTAATTGGCAGCTTGTTAATGGCTCATTAGGAATGCTGAAAACCGTGGGATTAAAGCACAGTCAGTGGAGCAGAAATGAGGGGAAGGGGGAGAAAGGCTGCTGTCCCTGCTTGCAAATTACACCGCTTGATTCAACGTGATTCAGAATTACAGGTCATAAAGCAACTAGATTGTTAAATGAAGTAAGGAAAAACAATGTCAATGGAAGGCTTTATTTTTAGACTCATGTTTAAACACAGTATGTGCATCTGGGGGGAACAAACAGTCCCTCGCCAAACAGCCCTACTGACAGCAGGAAGGTCTCACCCCCCCTTCTCAGTTTCACATTAACCCTGCCTGGTCAGTCTTTCCTGCTCCTGAGCAAGTCCATCTGGCTCCTTTCATCATCCCACGACAGGGACATTAGGTTCCTTTCCCCATGCTCTCTCTGGGTAAGTCCAGCCCTTTCCTCTCTGGCAGCAGGTGACCTGCATCTCCCCTGCTTTGGGCAAGGCTGCGACACCCAGCACAGCTGCATGCGAGTAGGAGAAACAGCTACAGGTTGCTTTGTGCGTTCTCAAAATCTCCAAAACCCCTCTGTGATCCGTTACAAGCTGCTGTGAGATGTCTTCAGTCACTGGCATGCAGGGGAGCAGGCAGCAAGCTGCAGCATGGCCAGAGCCTGCAATGGAAGGGGTAGTTGGAGTAGAAAGTGAGGCTTGGAAGAGGATCAGATCTGCCATTCCCAGAAGGTGGAGCGTACACGTGCAGAGTGCTGCATGGCCAGGACACAATAGGTCGAGTAGGTTGAAAGATTTGGCAGAAGCTTTTTGTTGTTTGCTGACGGTTTTAAGCTCATGTTCAGCACTGGCTATGACAGCAGTGACAGCAAAGGCACAAGACCTGAAGGCAAGGGCAGAGCTACGCTAAGAGTTTGCAGTGACAGCTTTTGGATCACTTAGCAGAGGCTCAGCCTGGGGGCTGGTATGGCCATAACGCAGGCTGACTTTCAGTCAGAAGAGCACCTTTGGGATTTTTTTTGAGTCCAGAGTGATTCTACCAATTGTGCAAGCTAGCACCTTTCTTTCTGAACAAGCTGGAAAGAAATTACAGATAAAGAGCTAGGGAATCACATCCAGTCACAACTTGCAGTTAAATTCAGCTCCTCTGATGGGTACTTAAGAGCCCTAGTAAGGTGGCAGTTAAACCTATGAAGCGCAGGACAGCTAATGGTCAGCAAAGCTCAGTTAATCCCTCTGCTTTGCAAAAGGTGCTCGGGAATCTGTCAGGACCCACACAGGCAAAACACAGGCATATCTGATAGGGAAACATCTTTCAGTGCTGCTGGATCCAGCACTGAAGGCAGGGAAGGAGTGTCTATCTCCTCCTGGCTCTCCAGCCATGAGCACATACTGTCCTTTGCCTTGTCCTTGAGAAGCCACCTTCTCATGCCCTGACCTGGTCTGACAAACTTCGACTCACAAAAGAGTGATCTACAGCAGTTTTGTTTGTTGTTTGTTTTTCTCCAAGAGCTCAACTTAGCCAAACAGAGAAGCTTTTCCTGCTTCTTGTTTGCATTGCTTTCTTTTGCCCTTGTGTCCTCTCAAGTGACCCAACCACCTGTGGTTCTTATTCATACAAGGCCGTCCAGAACTGCTGAATAACACATCCTGCCCGCAGCAGGAATCAATGTGTCCTGATGGGGACATACCTCTGGCTGCCCGGGGAAAGTTCAGAACTAAGTATCTTCCAGGAATCACCCAGCTCCTAGAGCTGACGTCTAAAGGACATATGTTCTGGTGCAGCCCAGCCTGGGACGACAGCCAGGTCTGCAATTAAAGAAGATCCCCAGTCATTCCTACCTACAACAGCAGGAACAGAGACAGCACTCAGAGAACGCGTGTCTTATCACTAGGTCGAGCGGATTGAGTGTTGAGTGGATTTTCCTGGAGAGGAATGGTTCCAAGGTCTCCACTACTGCTACGTGATTCTGTACAAACACAAATGGCTCAGCTTCCTGCACATAAAAGGCATTTCAAATAATGCTGCACCAAATGAAGACACCTACAGTGGTTCTTGTGACTTTCCCAAGGCAGGAGCAGGAGCAGAGCCACCCTGAAGTATGCCAGGAAGAAAGCTGTCAAATGACCTTGGAAAGCAAATGTCAAATGACCAAGGAAAACAAAAACACTGATTTTTTTTAAATTTTATTTCGAAGTTGGGAAGGAAACTGCACAAAAAGGAAATAAAACACAGCCTTAGAGTGCGCCAGAGTCCAAACTCTGTTCTTAGCTGAGATCGATGAAGAAACCTTCAGCTGTGGGTGCCGAGGGGAGGGCTCAGTAGCTCCCCTCCAAATGCTACTAGCCCTGGAGCTAGTATGGGAGCTGGGAGGGGGAAAACAGGGCTGCCCGGCAAAAGCTGCCTTTAACGTGTTAGTATCTGGATTCCCACCAGTCCGAAGTTCTCATGAGGGTTTTTCAGCCCTACTCTGGTTTTGACTTCCATGGTATCTCTGTTAGTGGCCCCAACTTCAGATGTATTGCACAGTCTTCACTTAACACTGCTGCTCCACTACCTGCTGCTGTACTGTCGAGCTCATTGGGGATAACATGTCATCTTTTCCCTTCCTAATCAGCTGAATGTCATTCAGAAAGCTGGGACAAGGAGAATTTTTTTCCCCAGACATCTGCTTTCCTTAGTAGCAGCCAAACCTCAAGCCTTTATAATACTACTTGTACATAGCACTTATATAGCTTTACATCGTCAAAGTGCTGTACTAGCATTAAGTAATTATCTTTCTCCCTAATGGCCATTAACACTGGCCTTTCATGAACCTCCCCCAGCTCCCCGAGGTTCATATCTGATACAGCAATAAGCTGCTCAAAGGGAGTGGCTGGTTATCTTGCAAGTCTATGGGCTTGGATGTGTAATGAGGTTTCAGAGCAGAGGCCAGGTGCCCTGGAGTATCAGAAACCTGTGGCTGTGGACCAGGTCATGCACTTGGGATTATCCATTAGAAAGGCATGGAAACGAGTAGGTGATCCTGCGATCTTGAAATGGAGACAGAATAAGGAGACCTTGGCCGCTAAGAGGATATTCACTGATTGCTCTATTTACTACCATGATAGTACTGCAGAATAAAAGAGCGAAGCAGTGGGAAGAACTTGTCAATGATGTAGGCATGGGGAGTTGATCTAGGGAGAGCAAGTTAGAGAGCTAAAAATGTCAAGCAAAGCCAGACAGCCATGGCAATGGGATAAAGAGGCCAGTCTGCAAGTCTGTGAAGCATTACAACAACAAGGAGAAAAAGAGTGAGCTTGGCAGCATCATAGGATTTAAAGAGAGGAACAGAAGTGGATTTATTTGCCTTATTTGCTTGAAAGCAAATCCCTCTTCCAGGTTGTGGAGTGTCTCCAGGGAAGATGTTGCAATGCCACTGTTGAGGACATTTCACCCTTAGGGGCCTGGAGATGGTGAGCCTGCAGGATAGCTGGGCTTCCCCGTCCCTGGCTCTGAAGGGGAATGGAGGGAGTTGGGGTGGGAAGATGACATGACTGTTTTAGAAAAGACACAGAGGAGGTATGCTTGTGACAAGCATCAGTCCTTCATGGTCACTTATTTCTGAAACCTGCCAGGCCCAGCTCTGAGCAAACAGGCTCGACTGCAACAAACCTTCAGCTGCTCACTAAGGACACAATAACAATTCTTTCCAAAGCCAAGGACACGCCATGTAAACATAGCATTGCAAAACAAAAAAACACAGCATCCTTTTCTTTAGCCTGATTTAATAGCATCATTTTGCTTTTATGCTTCTGGCAGTGGCTGGTCCTGTAAAAGATGTATGTAGCCATGGGAATCACATGCAAGTCTACAGCAGCATAACACAGATCACAGACACTACACATTATGCAAAGGATTTCTGGCACCCTGGCCACACTCTGCTTCCTATGGCATCAGTAGCACAATCCCTCTGTACTCCGCTCTAAATCATTTTGCTACATCAGCAAATAACAGGGTACAGCTGACTGCAGACCAGGAAGGCTTGACTTCGTGTTCAGTTACTGTACAGCTTCAGAGCAGAGCCTTACCCTGCCTTCCTGCATCTGTTTTCTCGTCTGTGAAATGGGAATTTTAGTCCTAATCAGTTTGCAAGGGAAGCAGTAAGGGCTAGTCAAAGGCAATGCTTTAAAATGTAATAGTGAGCCTTATGTGCTAGGCTAGACATTGGAGTGGGTTTATGGTACAGTTTAATTGGTGCCTGTTCTCCTTATAGCTGGCTAGTAAGTGCAAGACAACATTTGCTCTCAAAAATGTAGCACCCTGTTTGAGATGCAAAGAATACCTCTGCAAAGACTACCTTCTGAGCCATATTTTGGGACCTACACATTTCTAGGTGTTGCTTGGGGCTTTTTCCCCAATATTAATTATTACCAGATTAATTTTTAGTAAAAGATATGTCTCACATGACATACAGGGCTGGAAAGAATGCTTTGGCAGTGCCTGGACTCCATAGTATGAGCTAAGCCAAGACTGTCCTCACATCCTTGGGACAGCCACTGACTCTGTATGTCACTTCACTGCAGTTCTTCAGCAGGATGTGTCCAGAGTTGACCAAAGACCTTGACTTTATTTTAGCTTATTAGAACTGAGATGAGACTACTGGCTTTTCTCCGCTGCTTTCAGGGCCAGATCCTCAAATGGTGTAAGTCAGGGCCCTGCCATTCAAGCACAACTGCTGTAATACTGTTTGCGTAAGCTGAGGACCTGGTTCATAGATTCTGAACTGCTGCAAGACCTGTTCAGAAGGGAGTTAACTGTGCTCAAAACGGTGTTCTACCTGCCATCTCAAATGATCCTGCACAATTCAGGATATTGCAGATGTAGAGAGCTTTGCAATAAGTAATCATTTTGAGATTGCTGGAGAACAAAAGAGTTCGTGCTACTTAAAAGAGAATAAAATAAGCATTAGCACAAAACAGTTTTTCCAACAATCAAGTTTGATGTATGTCCTGTTCTGTTGATGATATTTCCTCAGAGCCCTTCATGAGAAGGGAAAGCAAGTTGTAAAAGCTGGGACTGCAGGAAAGAGCTAAAAATTGCAGCCAGGGTTTCAAAGGAACAAACAAAAAGAAAAGCATATTTCCATTTCCATTATGGCAGAACGTTCTTGGGAGTTCAGAGCAGCAAGCTGAGAACACACCAGCCAAGCCATCGCTAAAGAGGAGGCTTAGAGCTCCAATGAGCTGTTTATCTTCATGCATTGCAGTTCTGAGCATCTCTGTACTTCGGGAAAAGATGTTCCTCAGACTTTTAAAACCCCTTCTCTTTTTTGAGGGAGGGTCTGTGTCAGAGTTAGGAAGAGGGCTGCTCTGCAGATTGCTTGAGTGCCACATTGCAAGCCCAAGCCTGAATTCTGTCAAACCCCAGTGAAGTCTGACTCACACCTTCCTTGCAGAAACCCTGCCAAGCACCAGACCCGTTTCACACCCTGTTCCCAGACATCTCCCCAGCACTGCCCCTCTGGCTTCACGCATTGCAGGGTGTCTCTGTACTGACCCTTCCCCACACTAGTTAGGCGAAGAAATCTGGGAAAACTGGCAGCTCAGAGGAGAGCTTCTGCTTGTGCAAGAAACATTTTCATCCAAGAGAGCATAACAATCTTTTCTTTTTTTTTTTTTTTAGTAGCCACACTTTTGTTGGAAACCTAGATACTAAATCCCTCCTCCCTTGGTCCTTCATAAGACCAGGGAGAGTTCTGCCTGTTTGATTCAGTTGCAGCGCTACAAAGCTTTTAGCCCTTGTTTTTTTGGTGTCCGTAGTGAGACAAGCAGTCTTTCGAGCAGTGTCTCAAAGGTGCTCTTTCTCATCACCTCTAAAACCTCAGACACGTTACCCTCAGCTGAAACAAGTGCAGCCATACAGCTCCCAGCACCGGCTGCTCTCATCAGGTAGCTGTTTCCCCACAGATGGTCCTTCTTATGTAGAAGGATAGAACAGAGAAAATCTTGTCCTGCTCAGAGATACTTGATTAGAAATCTCTAGTGAATCCAAAGGTAAATCCATCTGCTCTCAAACCATTTGCATGTATCCTGCAAACCTGCTGTACACCTGCTGGATTCACGTGGGCTAGAGAACAGTAGACCCTGACTGAGATAGTGCCTTTCCCTGGCTTGGCGTACCCCAGTGGGACTTTGCCCGAGGGCTCTTCCATTTCCAGCCTCTCCAAAGGGGCTAGCTTTCCTGCCTCTGTTAAATGCTGGGCATATCCCTGCCTGTACGCGCCTGTTCTTTACAAACAGACCGCCTTTTTGCAGTGCGGTCCTGCAGTCATTTACATATTCAAAGCACTCTTTGAAAAGGCCTGTAGCACAGTTTTATGAGCACAAAATCTTTCATGCAGTTAGGTGATGTGCAGATGCCTGGACGTGGCTTTTAGAAAACCTTACCGGAGAGGAACAATCCTCACGCTCTATATCTGGTGGGTGCCTCAGAGCACTGAGGCCCTGCAAAACTCAGCACAATACTTTGCTGAACAGGTTCATCACACTGCAGGGTTTGAATATGCTCTTGGCTTCTTTTGTAATTTGATTTCTTTACCAGCCCATTTTGGGAGGAGAGGACATCATTTATCTTGATACATTTCACTCCCTATCCATCATGATAACCAGGTGGGATTGGCGGGTAAGCCCATGGGCGGTCAGGGAGGCAGTAGCCAGCCCAGCTTTTTCAAACAGCTCCTTGCTGATGTAGCTCACAGGGAGGCCCTGAGCTTGTCCACATCATGTCAGGGCTGACCCCTTCCTCAGGGCTCTCATCACTCAGATTTTCCTGTGCCTTTGCCCTCACCCAGGTCGGAGGACACACCATGCTGCCTATCCGCTGGATGCCTCCGGAGAGCATCATGTACAGGAAGTTCACAACAGAGAGTGACGTCTGGAGCTTCGGGGTGATCCTCTGGGAGATCTTCACGTATGGAAAGCAGCCCTGGTTTCAGCTCTCAAACACAGAGGTACCACAGTGCTGAGACACCTCAGCTAGAAACCGTGCTTTTTACCACTCTCCTTTCCAGATTGCTGCAAAGCAGTTTGTACGTAGATGGTCCCTGCCTTGGCACTCCCATGGCTTCACCATGGGAGAAGTATTGTTGTCTCCATTTAAGAGCTGGGGAAGCTGAAGCATGCAGAAATCAAAGGGGTCTGCCAAAGACATGTACTGACTCATCCTCAGGCTCTCCCTTCTAACTTCTGACATACCTCCGTAGCAGCCACACCCAATAAACTCTTGGGGTGCTGCCAGAACTGGGGACACCCAAACTTTCTCACAGTCTCCAGCATGTAAGAAAGCGTTGGAAGCCCGTTATACAACATGTGGCACATTTCTGTAAGGCTTTTTGCCATCAGGCTATCTATTATATGGTGTGTCCCCATTCATTGAGGGTGAAACCCACGGAGCCGGTTTGCCCTTGTTGTTTCTTTGAATAGCAAAAGTTGCAGCCCATCGGTATAGGGCTGCAGTGTAAAAATGTTGAGGGAAGGCTGGCTGGGATTAGCGGGGTGTCAGAGCTGAGGTTTGAGGCACATCAGCAGAAATGCATTGGAAGATTTTTGCTCAGAATAGTGGGGGATATTATCGAAGAGGAACAAGATGCATTGACATAGCAGTGTGTGGGAACCTTGCACATTTTTATCCTACTGTGTATCTAATGGATTTCAGAAATTTCACCTTTTGTAATGAGAAATGTGCATTTTCTGCTTTCTGGATACAGATCCCTTAATTAAGTGAGTTGCAGAGATGGCAAATCCAAGGTGTTGCTTTACAGCTCTAATACTTGCCCATTCGTGTGCTCAATGGGGCCTGACTGTATATCCCAAAGTAGCACACGCAAACATTTTAGAGACACAAACAATGGAATCGACAGCGACAGAAGTTATTTGTCACGCTATTTAATGAGCTGCTCTTGCATTTCCCTGGGAGAGTAAATACAAATACACTCAGATGAGCACACGTAGCTTGTACATGGGTGACAGGCACGCTGGAATATGACAGCTCAGCTACCCCCATGCTTTCTGCCTCAGTTTCCTTTGCAGGGCACTAGAACTGAGAATAGTCACCTTTAACCTTGGGGGAGGAGGGCTGGTCTGCACAGATGCAGCTGTATTGGCTTTGCTACCATCCCTAGAAAGAAACTGTGTCCTTCCCTTTCCTATTGCTGTATCCACTTCTTTCAGAGAGCTGAGGATTCCCACCCCAGACCTCACTATGCTGGTGGGAGGGAGGCACATTAGCTCTCGTCTAGCCCATTTTTCATAATTTGTGGAGAAGTGGGCAGAGCCTGGGTGGTTGGAGAGGACTGACACCTCTACCAGCTCCTGGATGGCGAGGCATCAGCACAAGTCTCAGCGGCACAGAGAGTGAAATGGAGAGGCAGGTTAGCCGAGTCTGTCCCAAGCTCCAGTCTGCCAGGACTGGACTGTGGGCGATCACGAGGCTGGTTGAGCATCGGCACTGCTGGATGCGCACATGAGCAAGGCTGAGACGCCCTCTCCCTCCTCCATGTGCCCTTATACTCTCAGAGCATTTTCAGCAGGTTTTTTGAAGGCTGGAGGAGACCCTGCCTGAGCAGAGGAATGAGGCAGGACACCACTTTGTCTGAAAGCCTCAGCCAGTCCATTACCTTCTGTCTATGCCCTTCTTTTGCCCTGGAGAGAAGGGGCCCGCCCACCACAGGCCTCCTGTACATGTCCAGGATGTCCTGTCAGAAGCCATAACTCATCTCCTCCCAGCAGCTTCTCTGCATGCTGTGTCTTCCTCACCGGCTTTCAGCAGGTCCTAATCTCCCCCCTCTGTATTTATATGCAAACAGCAAAGAGATAAGTATCTGTTGAGCTGTGTGGCAGGCCCATTACTATTCATAAATGATAAATTCCAAACACCCCTTGCTGGGTGGCTTCCCTCAACACCCTGCTTGGGATCTGTGTTTATCTGCAGAGCGTGGCAGGTCACTCGCATACTGCAATGCTGGGACTCATCAACTCCAACCAAGGAGGCCAGATGATAATACCAGCTCTCTGACAAATCATACCTCCCTTCCCTTTTCATCCATTTCACCAGTGAACAAAACATAGACACTCAGAGGAGCCCTTTCCAGTGGCATCCCTCTGAAGAGATTTCAGTGCTACCCAAGAGCTCACATTTCTCTCGTTAGCAGCACCAGCCTGACGCAAAACAGAGCGTTAGCACTGCAAATCTTTTTTCTCCATCATAGATGTGATTTGAGATGAAATTTCATTCTTTCAGCCACTTTTCTGTCAAAATGAGGCAAAGCTGCCCTTGGAGATGGAGGTAGGGAAAGATGCTCTGAACTCTTCCTTGTAGAACTCTCCTGGGCTTTGAAATGGAAAGGGCTCCTGATTTTCAAGGAAGAAAAATACCATTTCAGCTGTGCAAAATATTACTTTGGGGATTTTAAGGCTTTTTTTCCTTCTGCAATTAGCAGGAAAAATTGACATCATAAATTAAAACTTCATTCAATTTGCTTGTGACCTCCTGTTTGGAAAGTGCATAGGTAGATGTCAAATATGGAAAGGTTTTGGGAACTGCAAGACTGCAGCTGGAGACAAACTTTTCACTGTAAAATTATCGTTAACAACACACAAGCAGGTGAGCACTGAGGATCTGCAGACCTCTTGGCTTCTCAGTGTTCCCATTCGTTACATGGTACCACATCAGCCAAGAAGTAGCTTGGACAGGACATCCTCCAGGAACCATCTGACTGGTGTTCAACCTCTCTTTTCTTTCAGGTCATTGAGTGCATTACCCAAGGCCGAGTTTTGGAAAGGCCTCGAGTCTGTCCCAAGGAGGTTTACGACATCATGTTGGGCTGCTGGCAGAGAGAACCTCAGCAACGGCTCAACATCAAGGAGATCTACAAGATCCTTCATGCTCTGGGCAAGGCCACACCAATCTACCTGGACATCCTTGGCTAGCAGTGGCCACTTGTCGAAAGTCCCTGCTCCTTCCTTCCGTCCTTCCTTCCCTCACCCCCTCCCGAGTCCTTTGCCCCTCAGCTCCCAAGCAAACATCTTCATATAAACTCAAGTGCCTGCTACACATACAACTCTGAAAAAAAACAAAACAAAAAGAAAACAAACAAAAATCCCACAAAACAACAACCTGTAAGGCAGTTTGGCTTATATATATATTTATAGATATCTCTATATATATAACTTCCACACCAATACAGAAGAAAACTGCTGTTACAGAAAATTATAAGACTTTAAAAAGAAAAAAGAAACAAAAATGGGAGAAAAAAGTACTTAAACAGATATATATAATTTAAAAAAAAAAAAAAAGAAGAGACAGAAAGGAGAAGGTATCTATCTCTCCCCTGAGCAACGAAGCAGTGAATTGTAACCCTGCTGTGAGTACGGTTCGGGCTCTAGACTGGCTACAGCAGCAATGCCACCCTGGGTAGGAGCCCCAGGAGGAAAGCCTTGCCCTGGTTGTATGACGTGCACTGAATGTGTGTAATCAGTCCTCCCTTTTCTTCCTTGCCTCTCTCCTTCCTTGCCAGCCCGCAGGTCATGGGTGCGAAGCCAGGGCAGTGCCCCTGGATGAACTCTCTTTTACCAACCCTTTTCCTCCTTCCTTCTCAGTCCTTCCCCATCTCTCTGCCTTCCTGCCTTTTTCCTCCCTCCAACATTTCAGGACAATTTTTCTAATTCGCTGATTCTTCACTGTATAGACTCAAGGCTTTCGAGCACACAGTCAAAGGATTGTGCTACGGGTAAAACACACACCGGGAACCAGCTGCCCTCCCACAGACTGCGAGCCGGCCTGCCCCAGACCTCCCTCCTGCCCCACGTCGGCTGCCACCAGGACTGGGAGAGCAGTGGGACCAAAGCAGCTGTGCGAGGGAGTCAAGGCAGGGTTCTGGAAACCCTGTCCCGAGTCATCCCCAACCCATTTCAGTGGGTGAGACAGGAGTGCCGTTCGCCCAGGGCACCCAGCACAGGAGGTGACTTTGGGAGGAACAAGTCCCCCATCCCCATCCCCATCCCTCTTTTTCTCCCCATCATCCTTCATGTTTGCTAGTGACCATGGGGTTGTTCCCCCTCCCTCAGCTGGCTGAACCAGGGCCAAATTGGTCCCTGGTGTAAACCTTCGGTGGACAAGGTTGGATCCCTGCTCCCTTCATGGGAGGAAGGCTGCGGCGTGCAGACAGCTGGGAGTGTGCCTGCATCCCAGCTGGGTGTGCCTGTGGGGTCAGCATATCCCTCCCCATCCTCTTCTTTTCCCCATCCCTGCCCCATGCCTCAGTCCAAGCCTCAGGCACAAGCCAGTGGGGGATGGGAAAGGGACTAAGGCTTGTGAGATGGCTGGGAACCTACCAACACCTGCCTGCAGCCCCCTTGCCATTCTCCTCACGTCCCCATCCCCTGAAAGGATTGATGCATCTGCCTTTGAGCGTTGTGAAATGCAGAGGCTGAAGAATAGCTCCACAGGCAGCCCCGGGAGGAGGGGGGGAGGGAGGGGAAGGTGCCTTCAGGAGCAGACAGCTCAGCGGATGGCCGCAGCAGCCAGCCTTGCATCTCAATGAGGATAAAGGCCTGGCAGGCAGCAGCAGCGACTGGGTGGTGGGGGCAGCAAGGAGGAGACTCATCCTCCCTGTAGCCCATCTCCCTCCAGCAGGAAATGATCCTGACCTGGGGAAAGGCTGAGTCAGGCGCTGAATCCCATCCGTCCAGACTGGGCTAGGAATACAAAACTTTGCTGGTCTTTTTTTCGAGTGGTTAATGGAGGATGAGGGGGAATCTCAGCTTGGCAGCTGCTCTCAGGAGGCAGGGAGCGGGTGGCAGAGGCGTTGTGAAGGCCATTTTGAGAAGGCAGCAACAGCTGGCACAAAAATAGCCTGCTTGGATGTGGCACTTGCCTAGAAGAGAAGGCAGAGGGGGGAAGAGGAGATGGGGAAGGGAACTTGGCTACTTCCCCATGGTCCCCATGGCAGTGTTCATGGCCAGGATGCAGGGAGACATAGGGAACTCTGGCTGGCTTCTGAAAGGGAAGATTTTTGCATCTTTTCCTCATCCCCCTTGTCTCTTGCCAGTCTCTACCTCCCACCCGTGGCTTTGGAATGACCTGGCTTATGGTTTCAGACAGAGGCAGGGGACACTTCTACAAGGAGATGTGTGGTGGCAGTGGGTTTATTCTGTGCTCGTGTAAAAAGCAGTACAAGCCTGGGGTGGGAGATGATGGGTGGCAGTAATCATGTGGGAGTAAGGATGTAACCTTCCTTTGCATGTTAGAAAGATCTGGGCTAGTGGGACAGACCCATGTCAATGGAAGCTGGACAGACGGCCATGGAACAGGCCCCAGCGGCATGGACACCAAAGATGACATGGTCAGGGACAAGGGTGTGGACTGGCACTGGGAGTCTGCACACAGGAAGAGCGTACCATGTCACCCCTCAATAGCAGGATCTTGCTCCTTTGGAAGAGGACATCCAGTTTTCCTCATCTGTCTACTTAGGTCCACCTTTGAAAGCGAAAAAGGTTGTTTGAAGGGTTGCTAGCCCTGGCCTGGCTCCCTTTGTATGCAGACTGCTTTGGCTAAAAGAACTGGAGATTCTGTACAAGGGGGGAACAAGCAATGGCTGTTAATTGCCCAGCGTCTCCAAAAGAAAACCCTTCCCTGGGACTGCCTGTCTCTTACCCCAAACAGCTTCTTGCTCTTGTGGTTCTCAGGCACTAGGCCACCATTTTGTACACCTCCCTCTCTCTCTGTCATGCTCTCATTTCTTTTTCTGGCCAATGTCACAGGCCTTTACACTATCAATCACCTACAGACACTGTGTTCCCGTAGTGGATGAGATTCCACTGTCACCATCCTGCAGAGCAGCTACATCTACATTTCCTTCCTTCTCCCCTCCTTTCCCTCCTCCCCAGCACCACCAGCCTCTCCCTTTTGCCACTCTTTGTATGGTCACGACAGCAAGGTGAGCTCAGGAGCCGAGCATGATGCTGAGCCTTGATGCTGCACGGTTAGGAATAAATAGTCTATGAGAGGCAAGGAGATGGATCCCCAGAAGATGTGAAGTGGCTGAAACCAAGGCTCAAGCTGTCTGCCTGCCTTACTGTTAGCCCCACCAAGTCCAGTGACTGCCTTAGAAAAAGGTCCTTATGTCAAGGTTAATTGTGAACAATTGCTTAGAAGAGCAGGTTAAGCTGCAGTTCTGCGGTGCAACATCTCTCCGGCTGCTGCTGCTTTATGCCCTTTGGCCTGTTGGTGCTGGATGGAGGTTTGTTGTGGGGGAGGAGGAGGTTGTTTTGAAGACATGATGGAAACTGCTACATCCCCTTCTGGCCTGACAGCTTTGGAGGGGAAGAAGGAAAACAACTGTGCTGAGTTCCTGGTGAACGCTCTGAGACCTCATTTCCAGAATCACCTTCCCCGGACCACAAGCAGAGCTGTCCATCAGCACAGGTGATGGTGCTCTTCCCTGTAGGAAGATGGGCTCTGGCATGGCCCCGCTGCCTGTGAAGGGAAGAAGAAGAGAGTATTTGGGGGAACCTCTCACTGAGCGCCATAAATCTGAGTATGGGGACTGTTTGGCGGTAAAGAGAAAGGAGTTCATGCTGCTTCTCCATTTCCAGGAGACTTCCCATTGCCCTGCCTCTAGTAAAAGCAGAGAGCTATCCCTGCTGCCTGGGAACACTGACAAGTCTCACCCAGCTCTGGGGTGAGCCAGGCCTAATTTCCAGCATGCCCAGGCAGAGATTCCCATCACCCAGCCTCTTCCATCTACGGTTTTCTTAAGGGGCTTGTGAAAGGGAGCTGGGAGGAATGCTGGTCTGAGCACTGCTGAGAAGGGGCCATGGGGTCTTCCCTGTCCCAGCTGCATCCTGCTCCCTACAAATGAAAATTCGCACCAACTCAGCCACCCAAGGTGTCACTGAAATGATGTGGAGGTGAAGGTGCTATTATTTGGTGCATGGTACAGAAGGCAATCCTGTGCCAGGGCTGTGAACTGTGGGCAGTAAATGAGGCTCCAGCCTCAGTGTCTCATCAGTGACCTGTCTTGTCTTCTCCAGCCATTACTTTTCCTTCCACCCCAGCCTGCCAGGCTGCAAGACGAAAGCTGAAATGTAGCAAAGGGAAGACACGCAATTGTCTGCCAGACTGAAAGTCCATCCTGTCCCCCACAAAGCTTGCCTGTCTGGTCTTCTTAAATGTCCCTCAATGCCTGTATTTTGGGACAGAAAAAGAGGCTGGGCTGTCTCATTTCAGGCCTGTCCTTGGGTCCTCAGGGTGTTGAATTGCAGACAGGTGACTCTGGGAACATGTGCTGCACAGATAAATGTGAAAAATCTGGAATGCCTTTAGAGAGGCTGCTTGCTTGAGAGACATCGTTAGCTTTGAGCTGTCTGCTTGTCCCCAGGAGTGGGTGGAACAAGGTGAGAAAGTATGTGGGGAAATAAAAAAGCCAAGGAAAGGGAAAGGCTGGTTTTAGAAGGCAAGTGAGTATCTTGGCTTGGGAAATTGAGACTGGTTGCAGGAGTGTGGCGTAGAATTTTAAGTAGCACAGTGGACACAAGCAAAACCAAAAGAAAATAGCGACATACTGGAGCTCCAGGAAAAGTTAGCTATAACACTGGTTTAAAATGGAGACAGAAACCAATAAAAGCAAGGGACAATTTAGGCAGGCAGAAAACAAAATCGCTAGGGTTTGCGCTTTTTTGTGGTATTTTTTGTTTTCTATAAGAAAATGCAACTAAAAGAAGGCCTGAAAAAATACGTTTTTTCAGGGCCGCAGACAGAAGTATAATACTACATGAGCTATTTCCTTTCATGTGAAAGGCTCTTATTTCCCAGAACTCAAATGCATGAGTTCCGTTGAGTTCAGACATGGGTTGAAGAACGCACACCCGGGTCACCAAAAGCCCACAAAACCAGAAGTAGTTCTGAACTCTTGATCAGCAAGCATTTATGTACAAGTCTGCATAGAGACAGTGTTTTGTTCAGCATGTCGTCTTAAGAAGCTTTTTTAAACCTTTCTCATTTCCCTACTCCCCACGGAGTGTCTACATCCTTTGCCCAGCTGTGACTCCCAATGGTTAATGAAAAAGCAATGAAAATAGCTGAAATTTTGGTGCATCATATGTCCATCTTTGCTTCTTGATCTGGCCAGGAATCAGCTGAACCACTACAGCCATGGATCATACCTAATGTTTTCATAACAGCTCTAGGTATGTTCTCTGGTTGTAAGGCAATGGTTAGGACAAGGACACTGAATAAATAGGATCTTAGCTGTGATATGCTGTAGTGGCTCTTTGATAGCTGGAAGGCTATGGGCATCCACAAGGCTCCTCTGCTATGAGACTCAGCAGGCACAGGCATGCTTTGCCCCAACCCAAAAGGCTCGTTCTCCATTCAGATATAGTGGCTTTCTGACAGATGGTAGGGTCAGGGAGCCTTGTCATAACAATGCTGACTCCAAATGAGTAACAGAAGTAGAAAAAGAGAAAATTCCCCTCTCAGTACTACTTCCCAGGAGTTCACCAACTTGCTTAACTCTAAGGTGCCTTCTCCACCACTGCCCCAAGGTGTCTCTTACATCGGTATGCATTTAATGTTTCTTTAAATAGCTGCTAAGTCCTGAAATTTTTTTCCCCTTTGCTGCTCTCCTTGCAAGCAGGGATATTGAGTTTCAAGCCTGGAGAAAGTAGGTGACACAGAGAGAGGCATCAGTTGCTTCTCCAAGAGAAATGCAGGAGCTTTCGTCTCTCCTGTGCCTCTTACTCCTTTCCAGTAGACTACTGAGCCATGAAACAGCTCCCTGAGAGAAATGATACGAGTTCCATTGCTTGCAACTTTGAAAAACTGAACTGAGGAAAGAGATAAGAGACCAAAGAGAAAGAAGGACACAATCTTATGGCTTTCTTCAGGGGCTGCACTAAGCGGCTGATAGTTTGGTTTTGTCTCGATGGCTTGAGTTTCTCACAGACCCAATCCTACAGGTCTTTTCAGACTAAAGGAATGACCATTGGTTCCTCCTTCCCTCTGCTAGTCCCACAATTTTAGCATCTCTCCAAGGGGAAAGGAGGCACAACAAATCTAACCATCGCTTCCTCACACTGTCAGGATTCCTCTATAGGAACGGATCTCCTGCCCAGCACTAGCGACTGATCCTACAGCTGAAAACTTCAGCAGTTGTTCTGAGGGGGTGTTTAACTGCTGAACTACTGACTGCGTAGGACAGGGTCCCAGCAGGGAAGGACTAAAATACCTCTAAAGAAAATCATAGCTCTGGGAGGTCGGAATCTCTTCTTACATGCTTTCTCTCGCTCTCTGCTGGCTTCCAACCTCCCCAATCTTTGCTGCTTGATACTTAGATAGCTGAGTTTCTGCATTCACTCCCTTTTCAGAGCACAGAGAGCTGGTGAAACTGTTTGATTTCGGTGTGGTAGAAGATTTCTCCCCTCTGCCCTCTTTTTTTTCTCACTGGGCAGCTCCTGTCCTTGCAGTTCTCAGGACTTGACTAGCAGAGTTTTTAAATGAAGCAAAAGTCTTAATGTGAGGTGAATCCCAAGACCACAAACAGTTTGGACTTCAAACAGTGAGAAAATTGGCGCCGAATGATTCTGCACACAAAGCAGAAAACTTTCATTTCCTGCAGGCAGGATGGAATTGACTGTTATATTAAGACTTCAGAAGGAGCACTGCCCCGGAGTAATTTCACTGCTGTCAGGCAGTGTTGACATCTAGATTAACCTCTGTGCAGTGAATTTTACAGCAAAGCTCATTGTAATGCATGTGGGATATCTCCTGTAAATCCCAGCTGAAGCCCATAGTGTCCCACCCTTCTGCACAGGAGAAAGGGTCAGGGGACAGCCGCTATCATTTTTGACCCCAGCAGAGCGTGACTCTAACCTCATCCAGGCCAGTTCTGCTGAAACTGATTTTCTACCACGCTAAAGTGACAGTAGCTCCAGCCGGTATGTTTTTTTTTTTTAATTCCCCAAAGAGGTTTACATCACAAAGCTGACATTTTTTGCCAGTGACAAACAGCTCCTTTCACGTATCCACCCAGCAACACAGTCCTAATTAAAAGGCACTACTTAACCAGTGACAATTAGCTGCTTGCACTGATTAACTCCAACACATACAATCCCCACACACGGCTCTGATCAGACGTGATCCAGGACTAAGTGGGAGACAAAACTCCCAGCTGATATGAGACAAAGGCATCCAATCCTACCCACCAGCTCACAGGCACACTATTAACTCTGCCCACCAAACCAAAACTGCATGAATTAAGGAAGTTCACAGAGTTCATCCAGTACAAGTCAGAGGACACTGCAACAGAAGTCTCTTGACTCCTGAACTGAATCTCCCGCTGTTAAGTTAGAAGCATAGGCCAGACCCCAAGCCCTTTTATCTTTTGCTGTGAGAGTAGGTCAAGCAGCAAGATTTCCCAGGCAGGAGTACAACAGCTTCCTCACTCTTGTGTGAGTAGAGACAACCCTGTCTGGTTCTCTGAGATGCCCTTCTTTGTGAAAAAGCGCGTCTACAAAAAATGGAAGAGGAAGCGAAGGGCCTTTTGTACGTTTTTGCCACACCCTGTTATTCATATGCTTATTTTCATACTCAGACATTGCTCTGCAGTCATCTGCAGGAGGTTCTAGGCAAGAGACAAGCTGTCAGGTGCTGAACTGGTTAGCCACTAAGGGCAATATCTCAATAGTACTTTTAGAAATCTCTTTCAGAGCCCACCCATCCTCTCACACACAGCTCTTCATAGCATGCATACCGTAATATTTATCAAAGTCTTTGGGTAGCACATGAAGAAGGGACACGCCCATAGTTTTTGCTCATCTTCAGGTGGAGTTGTGTGCCCCTGGCATGTCTGTAATCAGGCCCATCAGGAAGATTTACTACCCCCAATCAGAATACAGCTGAAAAGGCTGCCCAAGGTTATTGAGAAGGTCAAGCTGTTGCTTTGGACTGGAATTTGCTTTGGAAGGAATTTGATGGACCAATTTAACCACCACAGCACATCAAAACCTGGTGGCTTCATTTAAAAAGTAATCAGTATTGTATTTCGCTTTAGACATCCGTGCATTAGTGTTCTGCAAATATGATTTCCTCTTTGTTTGCATTATTGATGCCATAAAATGTCAGACACATTAAAGAAAAAAAAAAAAAAGAGGCCAACCTTTGGGGTTTGGAATGATTCTGGCTGAATTGAAGTTGGGTTACTTCTGTTTTTATTTCCCGTGGTAGCGATGCACTGCTACTCATTCTGCTATTGCTTTACAAAGGGTTCTCTGTAAGTATATTTATTCAGCCAACCATATTTCAGGAAACACATAACCTTGATATTTTTTGCTGTATGTGGCAGTGTGTGTGTATGTGTGTTGTGGGGGGGAAGGGAGGTGGAGCTTTTTACAAGAGCCTTCCCATGTCTGGTAGGATGTTGGCTTTGTGCAATGCTGTGTGACTCGGTTTGATTTAATCTCAAGGACTGACTTTTGTGACTGGGATTTGGAAGTCTTCTGGTTTTGCACTGTCCAGAATCTGCTTTTACCATTCAGCAACCACCCACTATGCACAAGAGTTCCTAGATGTCTGTGCCACAGAGCTTACACAGCACTTGAGTCTCAGACGTGCGCAGACAAGTTTTAGCTCATTCTGGTACTGGACCAATGGTGAGTTTGCCGATTTAGCTTGGTTCCTACACTCCTCCCCACACGAGGCTCACTGACTGCTGTTCCCAGGGCAAATAGCATTAGCTGCTCGGTGCTTTTTCTCCCAGACCACTAAAGAGCACTGGCCTTGGCAGCCATGTGCTTTCTGCCTGACCTCTCTGTAACAAATGCTGATCCATTGTTCAATTTTTCTGTGAACATTTTGAAAGAATATTTTCCCTCTTACAATCTAAAAAATCCTCTTCTCAAGTATTCTATCTTCTTGAAAGTAAAACCAAAAAAGTAGGGTAGAATTATCTCCCCTACACAGAGAATTTCATCAATGGTAAGATTTCTTTTCAGCTTTTCCTTCCAGTGACAAGCGAGACTTGGGAGCAGGAGGAGAGGGATACAGCGAAGCAGTCAAAGGAAGGGACTCAACTAGGCCCTAGACTGCAAGGGCATCTGCTCACCCACTAGGCCCTTACCAGCTTCATACAACAAGAAACCCCCAGCTTTTCATGAGCAGCTTCCTGCCTAGCTCTCTTGGTCCTACTCCAATTCTGAGGAGTGACTTTCAGATCTCCTTATCTTCACAGATCCATCTCAGGGGTATCCATACAGTTCAAGGAAGGGATGATGGGCTGAATGGGTGTGTAATTCAGTGTCTTTCTCCCCTTTTTTCATCAGGGGCAAATACAGCGACAGAAGAGAAAAATTATTTTCCCCAACAGGATTGATCCAGTTTCTTTTTAAACTCAGATATTTAAGGTGCCATGCAGCAGTACCTATAAATGTGCCTTGAAATGTTGAATGAGCACAAGGAGTCTATTTGATTTTGTTTTTATGCCTGTAATTTCTCTCACCAAGAATTCAGCTGTTACTCAGCTCCCAGCAGGTTGTTCTGATTGCTGGAAAGATGGTTGGGATTGATTCCGGCTGTGATCTGTTCGAGATCAGCCTCATTCTTATGTAGCTAGATTGAGACAATAGAAATAATCAGCATGGGTCTGAATTGTTGTTCCTGTGTAACTAAACCTTCTTGTGTAACACCAGGCTAAATCTTGAAGGGGTTGAACACCCACAACTTTGTCTGAAGTCAGTAAAGGCTGTGGATGTTGATAGGCACTGAAGATCGCTATGATGTTAGGAACAGAACCGTGGGAGAGAAGAAGAGAAATGCTACCAGAAAAAAAACATTATATCAGAAAAGACACTCGTTGGTTTAGAACACAAGAGAATCTACTGTTGTACATGAGAAAAGACTCAGAATATGCACCCTGGCAACCAAGAACATTGGCCATCAGGACACGAGCAGCTACAAACCTCCTCTCACTTCTAATTTCCTTCTTCTTCTTCTTCTGCTAGTATGGAACAAATCCTGGCTTATGGCTTTCTCGAAAACTGAAGGTAAGAGGCAGATGAGGCAAAGGAAGATAGATCAGAAA
The DNA here is from genome assembly GCA_009769605.1 of Bucorvus abyssinicus. Lineage (NCBI taxonomy): Eukaryota > Metazoa > Chordata > Aves > Bucerotiformes > Bucorvidae > Bucorvus > Bucorvus abyssinicus. The sequence continues at coordinate 14,495,807 of CM020038.1, forward strand.
GACCAGATCCTGCTGGATGATACAACGGCTTTGTAGCCCAGCACCTTTTCAGTAGCAAGTATCCGGTGTGCACCTTCTTTTTATTTTTTTATACAACCCCTATTTGCTGCCAGTAGTGTTTACAATGAGGATAAACCTGTCCAGTGCCCAAGAACAAGAATCAAACCGCTCCCCGACAGCCGGGGGTTTGGGCGGAGCTGAGCCGTCGGGTCAGCACCGCGGACAGCGGCCTCCGCCGCGCCACCGGCCTCCCCCTGCTCCTGCGGGCGCTCCGCCTCCCACCTCGCTCCACGCTGGCGGAAGAGCCCACTTTGGAAGGAACAGCGCACCTCATGCCCACACCCGTCAGAGCATGGATGTCTCGCCCTCCATTCTTTTCTCCCATCCTTTTTTCAAGTGTGAAATCGTTAGCCGGTATCTTGTTTTCAAGAGATGGGGGTGGGACGGTTTAAAACACGACAATCGAACCAATGCCTGAGAGAAGCGTAGTTCCTTCGGAATTAAACACTCTGCCCCACTTCATCCTGCACTGGTGTTCCACCTATGAAGGCTCCATCTCCAATTTGGACTGACTGTGAAACGTTCCTATCTACTTGTCTCTTGGGACCATTTGACAAATGGAGAGGTACTATACTGCTAGCCCTTTAGAAATAGTTTTTATTTCATTGGCAGCATCATGTGATTCAGCTTTGGCCATCAATTAAATTTACTGTTAGTAAAGGGTAAATGGACAAATCTCATGAGAATTCAAGGGGGCATATAAATGATGCTATGGCCCCTGAAAGTTATTTTGACATCAATCCATAAAAAAGCCACGTTACTGTGTAGTGGAGAGTTGTCAGAAGAGTCAGAAAAACATGAAAAGCCACACAAAGGATTGCAGGCACCAACAGACAAGGCTCCAAATGGAGAAGCAGTCACATCTCGCAAACAAAAAAGGCAGGTCCTTCAGTATCCAGCTTGCTCAGCCTAAATACTTGCGAATTCCTCCTGCTTATTTTCCTGGATCACGCTAAGGAAGATACACCCTCAAATTAGGGTTGAACTTCTCCTGAACCTCATCACCGTGGTGAGAATCTATTGGGCAGGAGCATACAGGCCCATTCCATCCATGAACAATTTAATATGAGAAAGAAAAGTCAGAAAGACAGATGAGAAATTTGGGCTATTTCTTCCCTGCCCAACAGTGTGGCTTCCTAGAAGCAACTGTCTCTGTAGCCCATCTCTCACATACTCCTCAGCTGTGATTGGCAGTTACTACAGTGGGACATCTGGATGGACATTCAGAGACAGTGCGGACTAGGAAGTGCCTGAGACACAAGAGCTCAAAACTTGCAAGTAACAATACTGAAAAGGAGGAATTGAGGCCAGACTTCTGATGCTCTGGGCCATCTGGAAGTCAGAAAGGATGACCTTACAGGGGAGGACAAAGATCATCCAAGAAGGAGCTCAGACAGCAAACGGTGCTAAGGGAAGGGAGCAAGGAAGCCTACCAGGACATAGCGTGAAGAAGGAAATGGGTAAAGACTTAATTCTCAGTGAGGGGTCAGTGATCGTGAGGGTAGTGAAAGTCAGATCTAAGCTGTGGAGAAGCAGAAGAGGGATGGTCCAGGAAGAACTGCGAATGTGAGAAAGCAGTCAGTACAAAATCATGTGTGCTTATCTAAATATGAGGTTTCTCTCTGAAGGTTTCTCCAACCCTTCAGCCTTGCTGGGCTCCTCCCAGGCCCACTTTCTCTACTTCAAATCCTTACAAACACCATAGTTTTCACTGCATTTCTTCTGCTCTCTGATGACTCTGGTTTCAGTAGAAGCAGGCTAGATTGTTTTAGTTCCCCTCACTCCCCCTGCTCAGCCCCCACACCCAACCAATTCCCTGCGTAAAGCAGAATTGCCTAATTTTTTTTTTTTCAGAAGTGTCCTTTAAATTTTCAGCTAAACTGGGAGGCAATTTCTTGCATGAGAGCTTCATATAGATAGACTTAAAGCAGAACAAAAATAAATAAATAAATATGCTAAATTACCTCCCCCACCTTGTCTTAATGAAGTGCTATTTTACATAAGTTATTTCAAGAGAAATGAAGGAATTTTGTGCAGCTTTCAGTGAGTGTTACAGCTCCCTCTGCCTCTTCTGGGTCAGGCAAAGTTTAACCAGGTAAAGACTGAGGATACACAACCTTCTTGGGTGAAGGCTCTCTTGGGGCCTTCAAGCTGCATTTGGGATGGTGTTTAAGGGTTACTCTGTGCACTTGGCTCTGGTGATTTCTTCAGGACATCTGTGTTGACGCAGTATTGTCCACCAGTGGTTTGTGTGGCTGCGTGATGGCCTAGGCAGACAAACCACTGTGGTTTCCTGTGCTGGCACTCCTGCCACAAGAAGAAACAACCAGCCTCCAGAAAACTGCAGGGGTGGACTTAACTTGCAGGAAACTACTCCTACACCTCGCTGAACTGTCTTCAATGACGCAGGCAGGCCTGGCCCCTAGAAGGTGCTGCTCCACATCTCACTCTGACAGGCGGCAAGCCAGTACTGAGAAGAGGATCGGGCTACATCTCAGAGGAAAGACATTTTGACTGCATTTTTGTTGTTACTATTATTTAAACTAGCTTATTTTAATCTCAGTTAATGTTACTAAAAGGCTGCATGAGCAGAAAACAAATCCTCTGGTGATACTTGCTGAATTAATTTTTTTTTTTTTTTTTGGCAGACTTTTTTTACACCATGCACTAATCCACGTCTGCTTAGTTTGGGGCTTGTTTTTCATCTTTTGAATCCTATTTGCCATTTTGCAACTGAATTTCCAGTTCTCAACCTTTTCCATCCTGCAGTCTCCCCTTCTCCAAACTCACCATTTTCCCGTGCTGGGAGAAACCCGGGTTACACCTCAAGGGAGAATCTGGTGAAAGCAAGGTAGTCATGGTCTCTGCCTGCCCATCCCACCTCCACTGACTCCAGCTCAGAGGATGAGGAACCCTGATCTGATTGTTGGCCAAGGCAGGGTCCCTGCTTCTCCCCTACCTGTCACATCATGTGCATCAAGTACGCTGCTACCCTGGAAGGGGACGACTGATACAGTGTTAGTCAGACTTACAAGAAGACTTTTTAAATTAAGGATTTGCAGTAAGGTCAAGGGAACTTTTAAAGTGCTGAGGTATTTACCCTCCCCAGACCTTCCCTTCCTTCCTGCCCTGCTTTGTCCCTTCCTCTCTCCCCAGCCTTGAAATGAAACAGAAAATTATTTTTTTAAAACTGTGTCAATAATTTATGTTTAGTATAAAGGATGATTTAATGGTATCACCAAAGGTCATTTTTTTGTCTCTGTGTTGCTGCCCCAGCCACAGAGGCTGTGCATCCCCTCTTCCCCATAACTCCACCCCTCCCTTTCATTCACCTCACACATCCCTCCATCACCACCCCACCACAGCGTACCACACACCAGAAACCTGCTTCAGGTTCAGCCAACAACCATTGGAGAACAGAGATTTCAATGCGAAACCTTCACTCCAGACAACCACAAACTGGAACCATTTCCACCTTGAAAATAGTCAGTTGCTGCAAATGAAAGGCAGACTCATTTCTTGAATTACGTAAATTTTTTTTAAAGCCTTTTATACCTATTTACGTGTGCGCGTGCGTGCACCACATGTACACAGTGGCATCTGTGTGCACAGATGCACATGAATCTCTCTCAAATATAAATATATTGTATGTTAGAGCTGTAAATATTCCTCGGTCATGTGTCTATGTCTTCTTCAAAGTATCATATCCTCAGTGTTATGTTAACAACTTCATTTATTGATTGATGAAACCGTGTGTAGACCTGTACCCTCCTGACAGTTTATGTAGCTCTCTCTTCTCAAATAAAGTACAAAACTACCACTAGCAGGTGGTCCTCTCCTTTTTGTTCCATGCTGAATGTTCAGCTTTAACTCATGAAAGTCTATGCTGAAAATTAATGCAGTTTACAGCTAGCCAACAGTACAGGAACCTCCAGATGATACTTTAGGACCTGTGTAGTGCTGATCAGGCCAGCAAGTATAACGGTTGCCAGTGAAATGTAATAATCTGTAGGTGAAATGTTGTCCCAACTGCAGTAAATTAAGGTCTTGCTATTGATCTGATTCACTCTTCCCACCTATCCCCAGCTACAGCCTACGCCAACCATAGTTCGCTTCACCCTGTAGAGGCGACAGGAGGCCATGCTGCTCCTCCCCTCTGTCAGGGGGTCTCCACATCATTACAAGGAACTCTTCCACGGTGCAGAAAGCTCTTCTTCTCTTAAAACGATCCAGTCACTTCCCTGGCGTGTGGTTGGTTTATTGTTGCCTGGATTGCTCAGCACCTAAACTCAACTCCTCTGAGTAAATCTTGAGGCTGGGAGAAAGACTAAGAATCATGGCAAAATCCACTGCTGTCATTTGCTGCCTCTTGACTCCTGACACTGGCTTCATACTGAAATCACAGGGTCTAGAGGATATTTACCATTGCCACATGAAAAAAAGCCTTTTCACAGATATACTTACTGGGCAAAACTGTAAAGGTGATTTGTGAAGTAACACTTAAATTACTGCAGCTGACACCAGACTCTAGCTGCCAGGAATTTGACTGACAATTTCTATTTATTTATACCCTGCTATACAGTATCTGCCTTAATGTTGTAAATTTTTCTGATTGGAATTTCAGAGTGTCTGCCTGGGTATTTATTGATCATAAAATAATCTACAGAACCTGTTAAAGTCAAGGCAGGGAGAATGTATGCCAGAGAAATCACTCGACAGGATCCGGGTACCAGTTCCCAGGTAACAGAAGATGCTCAGATGCTATTTTTACAGCATTATGTATTACTGAGAGCCAACCTTTTGAACTGCTTTTCTGCTGTTTCCCGAAAGCCTCTTCTGAAATGCTTCCAAGAGCCTGGTGTTGAGTTCCTACCAGCAACTCCATATGGACCCCGCAACATGCCTCATTTGCAGCTCCTCACCATTGAGAAATCCCACCTTTACAATGAAATCTGGTGTTTTCACAACTGTTCACCAAGACAGCCCACAAGGGAAACGTTTGGCTCTTTCTGCAGCAGTAAGACCTTATTTTTAAAAAAATATATATATTATTATTGGCAGGCAAAGACAGAAGCATAAAATTTCTGCCCACAGGGGAAAAATTGTGAAACTTGGTCTCAGCTGGGAGCTCCCATATTGGCCGGTGAAGACTCTCATTCACAGCTTCAGCTATGCAGCCTCCCAGAACCTCCCAACGGGTTTGGCCTCCCGAGTTTGGGCTTTTTTCTTTTCTTTTTTTGTTTTGGTTGGTTAGTTTCTTGGTTTGTTGGGGTTTTTTTGCTTGGTTTGTTTTTTTGCTAAGGCCGAGGTTTGCTCCCCTGTGGAAATTAGAGGTGTGTGCTCACCTTAAGCAGGTGCACACAGGAGCGTACCTTGGTCGTAGCCAAACCCACCCTGTCCCCCAGAAGTTTACACATCCCTCCCCCAATCCAGCACACACCCGCCTGCTCACCAACAGCTTCCTGGTGTGACACCCCTCCCAACCCAGTGCACGCACACTACTCCAACCCACCACTCTTCTGCCTACTCCTGTTCTTGTTCAACAGGAGCCTGCTCTTCTCCCCATAAATGCTGCACTACCTATTCATTCCTGCTGCTTTTGGAGCCCCCAAACCAGGCTGCACCCTCACTCTCATAAAACACAGCTTCCTTTCCTTTCTCTATATCAGAATAACAAACCAGAAAATGATGATTTTCATTTTAGCCACATTAGCTCTGGCCAGGCAGCCTGACAGACAGCGTTCCCTTTTTTCACTAGTTAAGGCATTTATGAGATGGAGACCTTTATAAATGTAATAAAAATACAATAAAGAATTTTAAAAAACTCTCATAATTTGACCAAGTTCCCTAGGAGTCACTTTGTTCTGCCCCCTCCCACTACATGTTGCAATTTATCTTTGCCTATTCGAGCGGAGGTGATTACTCGAGCGTGCAGCAGCTGGTGGAGCATCTAATGGTCTTTGAATAAAAACACACCAAAATAAACAGCAGCTGAGGCTGCCTACAACTGGGCTGTCAGTCTACAGGCATGTGTCCTGGACTGGACAGCATTTCTTGTGGGAAGGTGGGCGAAGGAAGGACTGAATCTGCTCAGGGCTCCCTGTTCATTCCTGCCACAGCCACCCCGAATCAGCTCAGGCACACACGGTAATCTTTTCAAGCTCCATAAAACCCTTCACAGATGTCGTGGTCTAACCCTAGCCAGCAATTAAGCAACACACAGCCACTTGCTCCCCCCTCGCCACAGCGGGATGAGGGAGAGAATCGGGAAAAAAAAGTAAAACTTCTGGACTGAGATAGACAGTTTAATAGGACAGAAAAGGGATGATAATAACAATAACAGAATATACAAGACAAATGATGCACCATACAATTGCTCACCACCTGCTGACCGTTGCCCAGCCAAATCCCTGAGCTACAGTGTCCCGTGGCCAACTCCCCTCTGTTTATATACTGGGCATGATGTCATATGGTACAGAATACCCCTTTGGCCAGTCTGGGTCAGCTGTCCTTGCTGCGTTCCCTCCCAGCTCCTTCTGCACCCGCAGCCCCCACTGACAGAGTGGGAGAAGCTGGAAAGTCCTTGACTTAGTGTAAACACTGCTTAGCAACAACTAAAACATCCGTGCGTTATCAACATTATTCTCATCCTAAATCAAAACACAGCACTGTACCAGCTACCAGGAAGAAAATTAACTCTATCCCAGCTGAAACCAGGACAACAGATTACACTTTAGAAGGCAGGAAAGGCAAACAGACCCCCACATCCCCTCTGCTTGGGGGGAAGGGAGAGGTCCTGGCCTTCCCCCAGGTTGCAGAGACAGCCAGACAAAAGGTTAACAGCGCGATGGTTAAAGGCACGATGTAATCACAAGGTAAAAGTGCAGGGTGGGAGGGGGGGAAATTATTTCCTGCTGAATTGTCGCTGCTGTTATTCCCAGCGAAAAGCAGCAGGTATTCAGGAGCTTCTCATTAGCCAGCATGATTTCCATTAGGCTGTCTATTAACATTTTGTGGCCGTAATAAACACCTTCATAATTAACACTGAAAAGGAGCCCTCTCTAGGCTAACAGAAACGGCCAGAACAAGCTGGGAATTGCACAGGCAGGCTGGTTCCTGCCTGGAAATTTCTGCCTGCAAAGGAATTTCTCCTTCCATCCTCCTGGGACAAATTCCCTTGCAAAGAGTTAAGTTTTAATGTTTCTGTTCTCCTGTCTAGGAGGACACCTACCTCTGCTTTGCAGCTGGAAAATAACATTACAGAACAAGGTAGAAACCACCTCTGCAAGTCCCCAGGGGAGGTTCAGGAGACCCCTCTGTTCCCTAGCCCTCTGCCATGACTCTGAGGAGCCTTTTCCTGCTAAACTGACAGACAAAGATATCCCTGAGGAACACATGAATGACCCCAGCTAGCAGACAAGCCCCAGGAGCTCCTGCAAAGTCCCCATGGAAAGAAGATGGAACTTACTATTAACTTGGACTTGTTTATAACTTTAGGTCCACTGAGAACTGATGAATGGTGAAGAAACAGACAGAGGCAAACATAACCTTCCCAATGCCTCAATCACAGGCTTTCCGTGCCTCCTTCATCCTCCTAAGGGCATGAACAACATATCTGAGTATGGTACTCGCAGGTAGCTGTGGCTACTCCACAGCCCTCGCCTTCCTCCCAGCCCTCTATTGCTAAGGGTGCCGCTGCTGAGCCTGTGCACAGGAGATTGAGGACATGTCATTCTGACGGGGCTGCCTGTCCCCCTCCCCGCCTCTCATTTCAGGCTCCTGCTGCTAAGAATATGTGTGCCCTTTATCATAGCTTTGAAATAGAGAGAGACACTTTGGAATTCAATTAGTCAAACAGTTGCCACAGCAACAAAAACATATAAACTTAAATGATTTATACTCACAGACACCACTTCAAATAGGAATAAATTTAATACAGCAGCTGGGAATGAAATGCATTGTACAATAAGAAAATTGTATTTTTTCTCTCCCCGATGATAGGCCTCAAGGTCTTAATGCAATATAGATGAAAAAAGATATTTGGGCAGAAGGAAGCAGAATACATTGTGCTGTATGTACAATGCCGGCTTGGAGAGTACAACACATAATGAGCGTGTACATCTAATCACAGAGCTGCGATTCTGTTTGCAGACAGCCACAGATCAAAGACTGCAGCTAGCAAATTAACTGCTTGGTTTCACTTTCTTTCTTTGGCTCTCCTCCACCTCGTGAAACCTTTCCTGTCAGCCCCTACCCAGGAGAAAAACAAATCTACCCTTATTCCAGCAGCTTTTCCATCCACTACAGAGCCAGGTCCCAGCCTGGTAAAGTGAGATTTGTGGGGTTTTTCTAGCAAAAATTATTTGATTCAAACATAGTTCTGGGACTTGAAGGAGAAATTAATTCCAAGAAACATGCAGCAAAATTTCTCCTCTGTGAGAAAATTGCAAAAAGCTTGCAGGGAAATCTAGAATAGTCATTCAAAGTGACAGTCAACTGTGGTATTTTTGTCCATGAAAGGCTGAGCCTGCAGTGAATGCCACCCTCCCTACAGCTCTCCTTTGTGATTCCCTGAAGAGAACTACAGGTACATGGGCTGTGAGACTGCACAGAAGGTAAAGCACATACAGACCACTGGCATTAGCACATCTTCAGCGCATCCTCAGTCCAGTACATACAGCTACCTCTTTTTCCAACCAGAAAAGGTTTCATCAATGAAAAAAAGTGACGCAGGGGCTTAGAGGAACCTGATGGTTAGCTTCCTGTAAACAGGAATTGTCCAGGAGCTGTGCAGAAATTGCCTCCTTCCTTTCTAAATGCACAGCAGCTGGTTTAACCCAGAATTGTGGAAAGTTGTGTGCTTGCAGCTCGACTGCCTCTTTGTTGAAGTGCCAAAGCCAGCTGCTGTCAAGACCTTGGCAGTGCCTGGACCAGTAACAGCCAAACAGTGCCTAGAGTGCAAAAGAAAATGAAGTTCCAACCACTGGCTCTTCATTTTCCCCTAAGTGAAAGTTACCCTTTCTTCCTAGGAGAAGTAGTCATTTTGGAAGTCATCACCTGCACCCACAAAGCCTGGTCAACATGGGCACCCACTACTATCAATGGGAGCTGAGCTTGCTAACACCCTTGGAGGACTAATACAAAGTTATGAGCAATTGTATGAGATCTTTCAGCTGACCTGCTCAAATAGACAACGTCTACAGTGGGAATAAGATCTTTATTTCCTGTACAGATCATACTCATAGCACCTTCCCTTGCACTTCACAGGAAAAATAAGACGAATCCCACGTACTTTGGGACCTTTTGTACAAAGGCAACTTCTCTGGCTTAAGTTGTGTCTTGAGTAAACATTACAGGTCTAAGTACAAGAGGGAAAAGGTAGAAAAGTACCTTTCAGAGAAACTTAATCCTTTTTTCTAAGCATAAACAAACAAAACCACAGGCTGCAATTCCAGCAGAAGTTACAGGCTCCTCAATGTAAGAAATTATTTGGGTTAGTTTTTATGGTTTGTTTTAGGTAGGAGGTCAAGAGCGCTGCTTGTTATTAGAGTTGGCAGGTCGGGTAGAGAGTTCAGGATGCTTTGGGCACAAATCGAGATCGACACCTGCAATTCTCTTTGGCAGCTTTGGAAAGGAAAGCGCACAGATGCAGAACAACAGCTAAACAAAGCTAATAATGAAATCATATTTATGTAGGCAGGAAGGAAGCTCAATTGCCAGGAGAGTACTAAAGTCTACAAGTGTAAATACATACCAAATAAGTCAGCTTGACAAGATGCCAAGTTTGTTCAGCAGAGTATGGCACTTTACTGCTGAAGTGCTCCTGCAGGAGGGAAACCAGGAACATGTCAAAAAGGTCAATGGGTGAAAAGTGTAGCTCCATCAGGAAACTATGCAAACATGCTCGTGTCAGTAGGATTTAGCAGTGTCTTCCAAAGTGCCTGTTGGTCCTGTCACATTAAAGCACAAGCATTTTGCTCCAGAGCTCTGTGTCTTACTGATCTAGAGCTCAATGCTCTCTTCACATGGCAAAGCAGGAAGTCCCCCGATTTATAAATGAAGGAACTGATGAACTGAGTTTGCCCACTTGAAGGTTCTGGATTTCAAGCACAAACTCAGAGAAATGAGCTTCTTTCAGCCGGCAATATTGGCACCATGAGAGATGTGGTGGGGCAAGCGTGTGAGCATTTGTAGGACATGTATGGCCAATATTTGACTATGAGGGATCCAGGGCAATAAAGGAAATGAGTAGCTTTACAACATCTCTGAGCCTCACTCTCAGACTATTCACAGACTCCGAATCAAGGGAAAGAACCTGTCCAAAACAAGAACAAATAGTACAAAGTATCTCTGGAGTTGTTTAGAGTGGAAATCAGAGCCATCACAATAGTTAGACCCTGGATCAAGCTTCTGCAGAGGTTGCAAAAGGCAAGTTCCTAAACAGCTGAAAGATGGAGCTGAGCCAAAAGTATTCAGCCTGTACCAGCAAAAGTCTTAACTCAGTTGGGAAGTCCTCTTCATCTCCCTGTTCCTGTGAAGGTAACATCTGTTCTACTCTTTCCCCGCTCCATCCCTCTTTGGTACGATGGCACAGAGAACAGCAGGCTGGTTTATCCATCCCTGCTCTGCTCCTTCTGGGTTAGGGGATGGAGCAGTTCAGCAGCCAGCTCCCCAAGCCACAGACTATGTTTATCATCATCTTTACACGCCTTTACACAGCTGGCTCTCCTGATGATAATGTGTTCTACAGTTTCCCTTGCTGGCGTGGCTTATGTTAATACTCCATTAACATTGCTAATCAGAGACAGACTTCTGGCAACATCTCCAGGGGATGAGCAAATGTTGTCCTGTGCCTTTTAGTTTAGGAGATCAGACTTTCAGATGAAATCCATTCCCAACATCTCTGATTTCAGCAATTAAATGAAGTTACAACATCTGGGAGCTGTTCAATGCTGGATGCATGTGGGTCCTACTGCTCCAAAATAAGTCCTGTTAAACCTGCTTTTATGCCAACCCTCAGATATATGACATTTGGAACTTTAATTCACTTGGGAAATCAAAGGCTGCTAGAAAGATGAGATGGAATCAAATCAAAGATAAAAGGTACAGAAGGTCCTGAAGGTCTAAAAGTGCAGATGGCTTCATCCCAAGAGAGGAAAACCTCAGTAAGGCAAACTTTAGTCACAAGAGATGAAAACTGAGGCACATGATGCATGTCATCCATTAGAGCCTTAGGCAGGTTCACAAGGTGACTTCTCATTGCACTGTGACTACTGTATTTCTCATTCCTCTGAAGTCCTGCCTTCTGGAGAAGCCTCTGGAAGGAGACCAGCAGCCAGTTTTTAAGCTGACCCCGCTGCCTTTTGGCACTGCTTCTTTGTCCTCCCTTTCTCCAGCATGTTCCCAGTTCAGCTTACCCCATCCAGAAATCTAGATTTTAGTTTGATCTATCCCTTCTTACTTGCAAACCCTCTTTAGCTTTGCCAAAGGAGTCTACTTTTATTTGGATTAAGTAGAATCAGGCACCATGATATATTTGGTCTCAAGAAATTGTTGCGAAGTTCTAGCTGCATAGGTAAAAGGAATACAACTGCTCATTAACGCAATTTTCAAGTCACCTCAGATTTTAGGTGGACTGCCATTCTCCACAGGATTCAGAGAGAGTATAAAATTAATGTTTGTTAAACAGAGAAGGCAAAAGCAAAAGCCCACACAGTGGAAATAACTTTATTTCCAAGGAAAATATCATAAATGGGGCAGAATGAAACACAAATATTGAAAGGAGATGTAATGCCTGCAAACCTCCCCAACTCCCTCAGCACAGCACATGCAACAGCTGAGCAGGAGGATGATGCGGTTAAACCAGTGAAATAGTGAGTCTGATCAGCAAATTTATGGTCTCATTCAAACAGATGCATAAATCCATTTACCAGCCAAAATTAGGACATGCTTCCTCTCTACTTTTCCCTTTCCTCTCCCCTCACAATCTCCCTACACTTCATGACTTTTTATCTTAAATGGAAGGCACTTCCATCGCAGGAAGCAATACTTACTGGGGATTCTCAGTGATAGAGATACAACGAGCACTGCTCAGTTTTTACAGGCAGCTGCAGACCAGTCACATCTCCCAGCAAAGCCAACACTTGCCTTTCCCAAAAAAAGCCAACTCAATTTACAGAAAAAGGAGAACTCACAAATAAACAACCTACATCAGTATCTAAATGATTAAGCGGTATATGACTCATACCCATTTGGAGAGGCTTCTCCAAAACCCTAGAGGCCTCACCGGAACCTATTTAGATGCACAGCTCAGACATGCAGTAGCTGCAGGGTTTATTTCAAACACTTCGGGAGTATGGTTTCTAAGCCCACTCGTTCTAAAGGTCTGAATTCCAATTTCAGCTAGGATGTACCATGTTTGCTGAAGATGGGGAAAATGCTGTGCCTACATGCAAGGTCCACAGCACACGGAGATGACCTTCAGTCACTAGTTGGAAGCGATTTCTAATACATCAGCTCATTGCTATAGTAATGTGCTTTGGAGCCATTAATTAACTCGCTACTCTCTGAGGAAATGCTCCTTCCCTCATCATTCATGTCACCTTAGAAGAACTGCAGACCCGCAGAAGCTACGTGTGAAAGTCTGGTATTTCTGTGGGATGTAACCAAGCAGACCGTGGGCAGGTGCTATGAAAACTTCCTCATATAGTGCTTCATTGCAGCTCCATCGCATCCTACGGCACCAGACCAATGCTGCCAGAACACCCTCTTGCTCTGACAAACTTAATTCAACCGCCTGTCCTCAAAACCATTGCCACCAGGACATCCCAAATCTCAGTTCTATGATCTGTGGCTCTCCATCCTCACGTTCTGCCTCAGTGGAAAATGCGAATTAATGGAAGATGAATAAAAGTGCTGAGAAAAAAATTTGCCTGTTCCTTCTTGACATAAATTGTCATATCTCTCTCCTATTTATTCATTATTCAGATGTTTTCAACAACCTGTTTATGAATTTTTGCCTTCTCGGACTGCAGCCTGTTCGCAAATAGTTTAATGCACATTCTTCGTATTCAGTGCCAGAGCACAAGTCAACAACTAGTTCACAGATACTGCAACTCTTCTCTGGCTGGATGCAGTGAGGGCTAAAGATGACATGTGCCTTCTATGTTCTGCAATATTAACTACTCTGCAATTCACTTCTGTTTTGTTTCAGCAGCTTCCCTCACTGAGTCATCAGAGAGCAAAATTGCTTCAAAATAGCATCCAGCTATGTGGAGGGTTATTTGGAGAGGGAAAGAGCAGAGTTTCACTCTAGGTCTACATAACTCACAGATTTCACTTGCAGAGTAAAGTGTGCCTGCACCTCTTTCTTCAGAGCCAGCACCTCGGGAGCCCACCCTCTCAGCCTGACCTCTGCTTTCCCTCTTTAAGGACAAAACACCCTCCCTCATGTAACAAAGATACCACTTCTGCAAAGCCTTTCAGCTCAGGAAGGGATTTTTTCCAGGTTAAGAACAGTAAGGAATGGATTTTTGGTAAATTCAGGTCCCACACCCCCCATCTAATATTGTGGGGCTGTTGCAGGTTAGTACTTCTGATATCCATAATAGACTAGTCCTGTCAAAGCACATAACATCTCTGGCTTTGGCTAACATCACTGCACACTCTGAAGCAGCTCTATCCAGCAGACAGAAAGTACATTTGTAAGATTCCCATTGCACTTGTCTCTCTCTTCCACACACACAAACGAATCTTAAAGTACAGATTAATATTTAAACAATCAGGGCTACAAATATCTTCCAACCTTCCCGGACAAGAAAGTTCTTGTATGGAAAAACAGAGTGGGGAAAACGCACAGGGGGAAAAAAACTCTTTTCAAATGGGAATTTACTTTTCATTTCTACTCCCTTTGATATAACCAGGATTAACTGCATTTCATCCCTTTCTAAAGGACACGTTGGGTCCCCAGCTGTTTTTCCACTATCAATTCCTGGAGAACAAAGCTTAGGAAGTTAAATGAGTTTGGGAATCTCATCTTCGTTTTTAATTAATTTGAAATGAATGTACGCTAATGACAGCACCACAGCAAGATTGCCAAAACTTTCCCCATCTGCATAAGGAAGCAGTGAACACCAAGCCTGGGATCTCACCAACGGCTTTAACCTTTACTTGCTGCAGGTACAGCCAAAACCTTCGGGTGGAATAGGGTCCAAGTGGTTCAACAGTTCTCATCTCCATAAACCCCACAAAGACATCCTGACTACCTCTGCTCCAAGCAGAGAAGGGAGCTAGCCCTATAAGCCCTGTCCTGCTGGCTTGCAGCCTCTGCAAGAGCAGCCATGATCAGAAATGCATCTTGCTGTGTTCAGATTGCTGTTTCCCTCTTTAGAGGTACACTTCCAGCTCTTCCTCTTTGTTTTACATGAATTATAAAACTACGAATGCACTTCAAGTCCTTCATGTGGAAAAAAGTGGCAGAAAACAGCCAGGTGATTTTATTTTCCTATCATCAGCCTCACTGGTGGCAGCACTGGTGGCATCTTTGAAGGTTACTGCTTCGTTGGTTTTTAAGGGCAGAGAGTGGGGTCAGATTGAGACAATGGGATGAGTGTTAGGTTGCTTCTGGTGCTGACAAGGTGAGCTATGGCAGGAATGACTGTTGGGCCAGGCATACTGAAAATCTGTGCCTGGAACTGGAGGCTTTTAAAGCTGAGAACAGCTAACTCTAATTTTGGCAGAGCTTACAGGGGTTGGGGAAGCCATTCTGCAGAGACCACAACCCTAGCTGTCAGAAGTAATAAAAGCTCAGCTCAAGCTGCGATACAGAAATGGTTGAGGGAAAGGACAAGCAAGAAAGCAGACTGGATTTGCTGATCTTACAAGGAGATTCACTTATAGTCACTCCTGTTAAATGGAAAACAGAATGGAGAGCCAGTCCTGTACTGGAGATTAAGCCAAATGAGGAAAGAGGGTAACGTGAGAGAAAGGACTTGTATCCATCAATCTATGTTAAAGAGAGGCTTTAAGGACACTGTGGAGGGGAAGGAATGAGTTTAAGCAGAGCAGCTCCCACTGCCCTAATTCACTGGGAACTGTTCATCCATCACAGCTCCAGGCCTCTCTTGTTCCCAGCCTACAGCTTTGCAGGAATTAGGCTCAGGGCATTTGTCCCAGCAGCATCTCCTTGCTTCCCTACAGAGCTTCTGCCTCTCGTCTCCCCTAGGCCCCCAGTTTGTCCATCCTCTCAGTGCAAGCGTAAATATAGAGCATGCCTTGCTGTCCTACAGGGGAAGGTGCTTGCAGCCGAAATGACAAGGTTCAGCACAGGACTGTGGGTTACAGAGGTTGAGATGACTAGAGATAAGAAGGGAGAGAAGCCATTTGTCAAACAAGCTTTGATTACCTGCCTGCTCTGGACCCTGTGTCTGGTTATGCAGTCGATGAGGCAGATACCTGCACATATCTATAAGCACAGGCTGTAACCGTAAACATTAAAAAGACCATGCCCAGAGGGAGATTTTCCTCAGTGAAGACCTAAGGCATTAGCACCAGCCCGGCTATCATCTGCATTAGTTTGTGCAGGTAACCAGCCTGCAGTCCGAGGTTAATATCAGAGTGCCTCTACAGATGCAGAAGGCGATTACCTCATTTAAATAAAACAGATTCCTATAGCTGCTGTTGTGCAATCTCTTCCCCTCTGTAACTGAGCACAAACATATTTACATGGGGGCTTTTGCGGTCGGGCTTAAGTTGTTTGCAAGATATTTTTACTGCTTGCGAGGAAATCTATGAAAAAGGATGAGGTAGAATGTCTTGGAATGCAAAGTACTGAGATGGATTTTAACCGCTGCACAACAGCAAATGGGTTATGCTTGGCTTTTTACTATTCAGCTGGTAGCAATAAAACAGTGCTTGGCTTACTCCTTTACAGAGCCAAGTTCTTTATCTTGAAAGAACAATAGTGGAAAAAGGCCTGTAAAGGAAGGAGGCAGCCTTCCGAAAAGTCCCCTTAAGACTGCCTCAGAGCTGAACACGGGAGACTTAACTCCTGCGTCTCCAGCCCCTGCGGTGGCAGCTCTCTCCCCGGTTCCTCAATATCCCCAGGGTTAGAAAAGCTACAGTTCAGCCTTGTTTCTGGTTAGTGAGATAAGGATGAACATGCCATTTACAGCTACCCGTCTTAAGGGGCAGAGAGGCACGTCAGCTGCTTCTCAAGGCAGTGCTCACCAATGAAGTGCAGAGGAAAAGTCCTTCCAGGTGGTAAGGGTGCACAGCTTTGCCTCTGCATTCTGGGAGCTTTCCACTAACGTCTGCAGAAGTACCTGACTGCATGGCAGCACCACTATCTGGAAGGATGATGTTCACCCAGAGGCTCCTAATCTTAGCATCCACTTAAGGCAGAGAAGAGACAGGCCTCCACAGCAATGAATAGAAAAGGCTTCTTAAGTAAGACTGATGGGCACAGACAGATCCTCTGGTGCTCTGTTTCACAGGCTCCCAGATCTGTATCAGCATCTCATACATTATATGGTCATCTTCCTCCTTGGCTAGGGACACAGTCATGGTTCAGTGTTTTAATTAGCCTACTCCAGGCTATCTTGGCCATAAAGGCTTGCAGAGAGAAGATAAACATTATGCAGAAATCATGTTAATTTATAAAATATTCAATTAAAGAGAACAAACAGTATAAACTAAGATCATCAGAGCTAGATGATGGGGAAACCATCCTGCTGGGAGTCAGCTGCCTTGGGCAGGCTAACATATTACTCCTCTGCACTTCTGGCACCAAAAGGGCACAGGGAGAACAGGACCACCTGGGAGGTCCTGGAGCAAGTGCTTTTGGCAGCTTAGTCCAGGGCCCCTTTACCCCCTCAGGGATCAAAACGCTGGCCTTCAACTCAAGTTTTTTTTCCAACACAAGGAGGGCACAGTCCATCCCATTAACTTCACTAATGTGCATCAAAGTTCTCCTTCTTTAAACCTAGTCCCACCATTTGCAGTTCAGATATCTGTAAATTGCCGAAGAAAGCTGAATTCCAGAGGCTTCTCTTGCACCCACACCAAAGTGGGACTCTCGAGCCCTGCCGAGGAAGAACTATTTTCTAATAGGATGTGTGAAATGGAAGAGAGGATGCTGGGAACGAGAACAGCAGCATGTTCTGCCCCCAAGGCTGGGCACACAGCTGCGGGAGCAGAAACTACAATCGGGGCTGGATCTCATGAAGGAAATGAGGGGTGAAGAAAATCACAGCATTTAGGGATGGAAAGGTCCATTTACTCTCTCTCCTAGCCCACCAGTGACAGATTGCTCCCCTGTGCTTTGTCCTGTGTTTAATGACTCAAGCAACCAGGACTTCTATTTATTCTCTCAGGGACTGACTCTAAAGCTTCAGGAATCTCCACAGGAGGAAATCTTAGAGGCACAGCCTGTGTTTGCTCCAGTTGACTAAATGGGGTGGAAAGTGGGGATGAGAGTAAATATTGCCTCTAGCCTGTGCTGCACCTCTGGAGTACTTGGGGCAGGCTTCTATCAGACCTCCCGCCATCAGTGCTTCAGCAAAGTCCTTTTTGCCAGTGTGAGTCCCAGCTGAGAGCTCAGCACCTGGGCTATGGGGATTTACCTCCTTCCCTGCCAGTCCCTCTGCATGCACCCCAGGCAGCGACAAACCAGCAAGTGGAGCTCTCTGTGCCACTGCTCCTTGGCATTTCTTCTGCACCTTTTTCCAGCCTTTTTCCTGCGGGGCCAATGTTGCTTTCAGAGAGGGAAAGGAAGCAGTGACCCTGTGAGTATTACAAACCACTAAGCCTCTCTCTGGGGAACAGAGAGACAGGACCACTCTGGCCTCAGTACGTTGCACGTTGTGTTACTATCTGAGATTCTCATTATCTCCAATGGAAGCTGTGATTTGTTTCTCAGTTCTCATTTCCCTTTGTACACAGTTGCCTCTCCTTTTAAAGGCAGCTTTTCCTAGGAGCTCTGGCCTCAAAGGTTCCTTTTTCTTCATGTGTGAATTACAGATGTCACAAACACCTCCGACATGGTGCATGATTCCTCATTCAAATGCAGACTAGCTGAGGGGGAAAACAAGTCTTTAGATCTATAGCATCCCCTGGGGATATCAGCATAGGACACACAGGCGTGCCAGTGATAAGCCAAACTAGACACTGGATGTCACCAGCACTCCACTGGAAACACAGAGGAGGGAGCAGGTATCTGGCAGTAAAAACCTCCACCCTTAAAGCAAGCAATCTGGTTAGCTACTAGAAGAAGTGTTGGCTGGGCATGAATTAACAAGGGTCATCTAATGTAGCCTAGAACCAGAATAAATCCAGCAAGAGACTCAGGTGAGGAGGTGAAGGAAAGGATGAAAGGAAATTGCTATCCTAGCCTGGAGAGAAAAGCAAGACCAAGAAGAATCTTCCAGACATCCAACAGTTCCCAAACCTTAACAGCCAAAGAAAATACGTGGTGGGATGGAGAGGGCCACCCCTCCTCCTGCAGATCCTGCATACCAACAACCTTAAGGGTTCTCCATAAGGACTCTGCTTGTCAGTACAAATGAAAAATACCTGCCACCATAATGTGACACCTCCTAATGAAGAAAGCCTACCAATGCACATCAGCACCTTGACTTTCATGTTCACAGAAGACTTTCACTCTTCTACCCCAAGGCCCTATGCCAGTATAAGTGAAGAGCAACCTTGGTAAGATGTCAACTTCGCTGCCACTCAGATCACAACATGGGAGAAGAGGAGGAGAAGACTTTGGGCAAAACCACAGCTCACTCTCAATGAGATACATGCACTGAAGAAGACAGAGAGGATCAAGGAAGAGAGAGGTTGCTACAGGTATATCCTGTATACACCAGACCAGCTGTTTAACCCATGGTAGCACATTCACACCACGTCCAATGCTTTCTGGAAGGGTCCCCACCTCACAAACACGTTGCACAGTTGATCTGATTGCTTCCTATGGAAACAACTGGGATTACGATGTGTGCAGCAGCTTGGGTAGACATGAACCACACTGGGCTGCCAGACATGTGGAGCTCCTGGACAGATAAAGTGGATCTCCTCAAAGCCCTGTTAGACTGCAGGTGGATGCCTCTGACTGGAGGTGCTGAAGAGCTTAATGGCACAAAATGCTGCCTAAAAACTGGAATTCACACCTTCATGTGTGCATTGACAGCATTTCCTTCTGGAAGGAAAGAAACAGCTCAACTGCTCATTGTAGACTCAGCCCTGCCAACAGCCAGAGCAGAGTCCCTCATGAGCGGGTTGTGTTCTGGCAACAAAAGGTGAGACTTTGATGCACACCTCTTTCACGGCAAAGCTCAGGACAGCCATGGCTCTATTCCAGTTTGGGAGGTGAAAGCTCCCAGCATGCTTTTCCTAACATGAAGGGCCTCCTACCTGGCTGCATAATTATGTTTCTGTGTCAGGCTGCTTTGTTTAGTTGCTTGTTTTAAGCTCTCCGTTTAATACCTGGCTTTGCTGGAGCACGGAGGGAGACAGGCACTTGAACCAGCTGCCACTCTGTTTCTCTCTCCATAAACGAAAGCATGGGAGTGCTTCACTGACCGCCTAAATACAGAGGCTTCAAATTAAATTATAACATTGCTGATAATCAGCAGACCAGGGATTAAACTGATTGGGGCCCTGCCAGACCAGATTTAGCTTTCATTAAGTTCTGCCCACAAATCAGACTTGCCCATACCCTTGCTCTCGAAGTTATAACGTGCATAAACACACAGAGGGAGAGCAGAAACCAAAGCACTTCACTGTTTAAAATTCTAATCCTTTCAAGGTCTGGAAATACCTGGGGTCTAGCTACCATGCTGTCCATCCAACATCTGCTGTTAGAAGTAAAAACCTGAAAGGAAGTCATTTACATGAGGGTTTAAGAGGGATGCAGAGAAACTACAAGAGCAGGTATGTAATCAGTAGCACAGAAAAAGTCTGAAAGGAGCTTGTCGATCCCTATGAAATAGAGCAAGAGGCTTATTTAATTTTTTTCTTGTGTGTGTAAATTTCCTAAACAGCTGACCTAAATGAGGTCTTACCACGATCAGATAGCCTAGGACAACAGAGTAATCCTTCTAATAGGATTACAGGCTGTGCTAAAGGAGACTTCAGGCTTTTCTGCTCTGCATTGTAATACGTACGCACACACAGATCCGTGCTTGGTACCTGCAAACCCGGCATTTCCCCCATTCCCCATTCATTCCCCTCATTACCCCGCCCTTCTCACCTCAGTTCTTTTCTCCACAATTGCTATAAAGTAGTCACTGATCTCAGATTGAGAAAGGAGGAGGGAATAAATCAAAGAGCTAAAATCATAAAACTGGACAGATGGAAGCGTAGGGAAATTAGCATCCAAAAGGGCTGGTTTCAGTAGGGTTCCAGGGGGACTGGTATTGCCTGACACCAGACAGCTTTTCCAGTGCCATTCAGCAAAGCAGCACAAACCCCCTGCCACTAAGATCTACCAGCATCACAAAAGGTGGCGGAGCAGCATAGAGCAATCCTGCAGGAGGTCCCACAGAGCTTTGCAGACCTCCTGATATGCTGGACCTGCGCAAACCGAGCACCTTAACAGAGGCAAACACAGAGGTATGCATCAGGGAACAAACGAAGTGGGACAGATCTACCTACCAGCTGTGGGTGGAAAGCTGCAGGGAAGTGTGAGGGGGTCTCTGTGGAGTGAGAACAAGAAAAGAAAGCAATGCACGCATATACAAAGAAAGAGGAGTTATTACCTCAAAGAAGTGACTGACTGTGAGCCCCCAGGGAAGGATATAGTAGTCTCTAACACAGTCTTTAGTCCCGTGCAAAGGGATGGAGAAGGTGGCTTGTAACTTCAGAATGCACAAGTGAGACCGATGCTGCTGTGCTGGTAACCACTGCCACAAATACTTTTTTCAAAGGTCGCTAAGAAGTGCTTAGAGATGGTGCTGGAGAGACTTACAAAAGCCAGATGCAGTGGGAAGAATGCCTTGCTGCGAGGGACTAAGAGGAGCTCAATTCGCTTTATCAAAAAAGATAGTGGTGGGGGATAGCAACTTGGCAACCTCCAGCAGCAAAGATCTCAAATATTAGAGAGGTTTCTGCTCACACACAGAAAGGCATAGTGAGTACCAACAGCAGCTGAAAGGTAAAGCCAGATGAGCTCAAATGGGAAATCAAGCACACATTTGCCGTAATGAGGAACAGGAAGAAAGGACAGGTTCTCCTCTTTTTTTTTTTTTTTTTTTAAATGCCTTCAAATTAAAACTTACAAGACACTTGGAATTATCCCTGGGAGGCCAAACCCTTCAGCCAAACACTTTCCCGCATTCAGTGCAGGAGAAAGCAAATAAAAGGCACTGCCCTGCAGTATTTCAGAGTGCAGCCTAGATCAGGTGGTGGTCTGCAGACAGGTCTCTGCTGCAGGATAACTCCATCCCACATGTCTGCTTCCCTTTCACTGGGGACACTAGGAACAGCTGATTCAGCAGTCAAAAAAACCCCAACAAAACACCCTACTAAACCTGATGTCTCCTCTTGTGTTCATGCATGGACAGACATGGAGCAGTCCAGTCTCTCTTGAACATGTACAGAGCTGCATCTGAGAACATGTCTCAATACACACTAGCTCTCATGTCTATGGCCTAGAGCAAGCATCCCAGGACTACTCCTAGTCCTGAAGTGACAACGCTTCACAGTGCTGAAGACACTCTTGAAGGCCTGGGTAAGTTCACAGTACAGTGCCCCTTGTTTTGGGTTCTCTCTGGCAGGACACGTGTCAGTCTTCCAAGAACATGTGCTTATCAATCATCTCGTCTTCAAAGGTCCCTCTGCCCAGCTCCCAGACACCACCATCTCACCCAAGAACAGGGGAACTGAGCTCCTCTGCTTGTTACCTACCTACTAAAACCGGTTCTAGAGAGAGGCTGATTTTTATTTTATTTATTTTTAAAATGAGAATTGATGCAAAGCACCAGAACAGACTCTGTATTTCTGTCAGCATCATGGACTTCACTTATAAGAACCAAAATGAGATCTCACAGCACAGCAAAAGGCTGTCAGACAAGAAGTTAATCCCCAAACCAACAGGAAAGGGAAAAAGATTTGCAAGATTTAGAAGTGACTTGTTGCTTGACCTGGAAAGAACATGCTGGAGCTCTGGGTCAGGAGCTCTCCTGTGCCTGTGATTGAGTAGGTGACGCAATATAGATGACTGTGACTGCAAATTAATTGATGTTACATCCCTTATAAATCTGGACTACCTGGCCAAAGCATAATGCTCTCAGAGCGACTAAGAACTGCTGAAATATTTATGACATATTACTTCAAACTGGCCAAAACAGAGGATTGACTCCATCACTCCCTCCTCTCTCCTCCTTCCCCCACCCCCCAAAATATGAAAGCTGCTTCAAAAGAAGGAAGCAAACCTTTTCCCTTTCCCCTTTAACAAAATGTTATTTTGACATCAGAATTAATTTCACTTTTTGGAAGTATGTAATCCCTGTGGGCTGCATAGCCTCACAGGTGTGCCTGCAATATAAAATACCACAAATACACAGGCTAGCACCCCTCAGCTCCATGCACACACAGCCCAGCAGAAGGACCATACCAACAGAATTACTTTTGAAGGGCAAGACAAGACGAAGGCATAGGACCCCTTTTCATATGCTGCAATAAGCTGTTAAACACGATCACATGGTTGAGGTTTACTATAAAAACTATCATATTCACAGCAGTGGAAAGCTGGGCCCTGACGCTGATCTGTGCTTTGGGAAGGGGACTAGGAGCAAGATGAGATTCATCACTGCCAAGAGAAGAAAGCACTGATGGAGACCTCTCCTTTCAGCAGCCCATCCAGGTGAACTGAAGGTCTGACAAAGATCAAAATGGCACAGAAATCCCTGCAGGGCTCTAGGCTTTTCTTGTACAGGTCTTCATGATGGGAGGGGAGAGGCTAGGGGAGCTTAAGTGATAACTAATCAGAGGAGGAGGAAATGTGAAGGAGAGAGGAAGTGAAGAGAGAAGAAAACAGGTGAGGAGCTGAATGGAAAAATCCAGGTGAGAGCAGGAGACTTCCCATGTGTTTGATGTGGTCCAGCATCTTAACCTGCATGTCCCCAAGCTTGTCCCCACCTAATGTGTCTCCTTTGCACAACAGACCTGAATTCTCCAGCCACCTATCCCCTGTCCAACCAGCCAGGCATCCCCATGCCTAGCAGCTCCTACTTGCTCAAAGAAGCCATGTTTCTCTTAGGTCTCAGCACTAGTTATGGAAATGTCTACACAAGATATTATTTGTTAGATATTTTATGATTATATTAATAATGAAAAAGGAATCTCATCTGTCTTCTTCCTGCTACCTTGCTCTCCTCAGCACAGCCACAGGCTGCCTTGCATTGAACATGCAGGGAGCATCATGCAGGCTGACTGAAGGCAACCAGCTCCCTCTTCACTGGTGTGTTTGAACTCTGGCGAGACAGCATCATCTCTCAACTTAGACCTTTCTCCTCAAGAGCTGTTTTTCACCCTTTAGACATACAGAACAGCAGCCAATTTCTTCAACAGCTGCCTAAGAGCTACGGCAGGTTAGGGAAATGAGGGATATTTTTGTTCATGGGCTAAGGACAAAGCAACAAGAGTAATTGCCTAGGGTCTGATACACAGCTGGGTCCCCACACCCGGCTGCATGAAGCACCTGTGTCCGCCACCTACCTGGTGGTAACAGCAAGCCCACTCAGGAATAACTAACGTCTCACTTTTAGCTCTGACTTATCCCACCAGCTCTTGGTATCATGAGCCACTACCCAAGGTTTGGGAATGATCCCACCACCCCCTCATCAATGGCAATGGCTAAACTCAGCACAAGGGAAGGTCTGATCTCATTTCTTTGCTGGCTCATCTGGGTAAATGCGGAAGAAGGCCAGTACCCTCTCACACACATGATCAATATTAATCCATTCCAAGTTCAGATCTGCCCCTCTTCCTCATTGCCCAGCTTTTTCCATCCACAGCCAAGCATCATTTCCAATGACCAGCACTTCCTGTGCAACCAAGATCCGGGACAAACCTGGTCCTTTTCCATCCCTAAGCTGCAGGGCCCTTCCTGGCAGCTCCCATCAGCAGCTGGTTGATCACAGAAAGGGTTATTACTAAAACATCCCTTTCTCCATTGTCTGGGGCTCTGCCACAGCTCAGAGCCAACAAAAGCTGCTGGCTGTGAGCATGACAGTGCTGGGTGAAAAGCTCTCCCCTCTCCGCTGTGCCACAGGTCATGCGTCCAGCAGGATTGGCACTTCAATTGCAATGCAGAGAATTTTTAAAGGCATTTGTTTATTGCAGCCATGTGCTACCATTTGATTGGCTGAAAAGCCCAGGAGGGCACCTAAACACAATATCTCCCACAGAGTGACAGTCAGGGCAGTCATCACTCGGTACTAAACAGACACCTTCAATACAGATGGAAAAGACTGCCAAAGCAGCATTAAAACAGCAGTTACATCCCTCTCTTACCTCTGGTGCCTGATTCAACTTCTTGGCTTGTCATTAGGGGCTGCCACAGGGGACCGTATCACAAACAGGAGCACGGGTAACACAGGCAGAGAGCAGCTCCCGCTCCCCCCGCACGCTGCTGGCAAGAAAAGCCTCCAGAGCAGCACAGGGAATGGGGTACAGCTACTGGGACCCCTGCATCAGCCAGAGACCTCGTTTTGCCCTAAAGGTGACTATAAAACATAGGGAAGGCAGTTTCTCCGTGTGAGAGAGGAAGAGCGTTATTGTAAGTTTGCTTTTGGATTTCTCGTAAAGTTCCGTAAATGCACCAGCTCCCAGTTGTTCATGCTGGGAAAGGCATCATGATGGTCTCGCCTTCCATGGGCTGGCTTCTAACTACAGCTTTTAAAGCTAGTAGGAATTTTTTAAAGCCCATCCTGCCTCTCCAGAGAGCTGTGCACCCACCCCACCCAAACTTGTTGGTATTAGTTTCCAAGAGAAGCCAAAGACAGAAAAATGATTTTATACTCTTTGAGGCTTTTCCTTCCTCCTCTACTGCTTGGATGGAGAGGCAAACCCCAGAAAATTATGAACTGTCCAAATAAAAACCATATTCCTCATATGAATATTCTGGGATGGTTTAAAGCAATGAAAAATTCTTCCTGTTCAAAACCTGCAGACTGTCAAAACTCCTCACAGAGCCACTTTGACAAGCTCAAACTATAAACCCTGTAAGGTTCGCTGCCCATTAATATTCTTGGATGATTCCTTTCTCTATTTGATTGTCACCAAATGCAAACAGCAGTTTTTCCAGACGTTCTCGTGTCTTGTAACGAACAAAAAAGTAAGGAAGTCAGAAAAATAATCTGAATAGTCAAGATGTTCCAAATGAGCACAGTCTACCTGTAACTAGATTGGCTGAGTTCATCATCCTTCCCAACGACTCTGTACAGGTAAACTAATTGTATTTTTACTCTGTTTTGCCCAACTCATTTTTCACACAGTGAAATAGAGCTTATGAGGGCATCTCCTCCTCCAGCTTTCAGACCTAGGCATCACAGACCTAGGCTTGTCCAACCAAAATGGACAGGAATCTAAGATCTGTGCAGCATAGTCGCAGGGATCCCCCGAGGGATCTTCACACCCAGGCCGGCTCGGAAAGGAAATACCAGCAACATCAAGCAAGTCCTACCAGCAAATCTGATCCCACGAGAGCTCCTGGAAGGAGCCTAAAGGCCCCTTTGTGCCTGTTACATACACCCTGTTACACCACCTGGAAATATTTATGGAGAAGAACAGCACTTTTTCCATATGCCACGCAGCACTGTGAAGATCTATGCTTTGCAGTTTTAAGTATTTTTAGTCAGTGTGGACAGCTGCAAGATGGACCAGAATACCACATGTCCCTCCTTACCCAATGGCCTGTGCTTCACAGCGAGATTTGGTTGACAGCATTCGACAACGGCATAGATCAGCAAGGCTCTGCGCTCCTGTGAAAGGGCATCAATAAATGTACAGCCGAGACAAGAGAGTGCAGGGACAAAAATATATATGATTAGATTCCCATTGGCTTGAATGTTTCCCTGTACACTCTGCCTCTGGGCTGCATCTTCCAAGCTAAGTTGAAGCAACAGATATATGGTCTGTCAGGGCTTTGATGTATTAAAAGAGGGAGGTGTCCGAGTCCACTTTAATCCTCTTTGCGTTGCTCATTTTTAACCAGGCTTTCTCACAGGAGCCATCCCAAGGACACCTCTTCAGCTGAGTAGGGGGACTGGCATGTCCGCAATGCACCAACGACTGAAAAGTGAGGGAACTGTGCACAAAAAGGCCTTTCTTTCTCTCTCTCATTCAGCTTGACTAACGGCTGCCACTGCAGCTCCACTCCAACTGTGTAAATACCAGTCCCTGTGCTAGCTGGGGAGAGCCACTGCCTGGACGCTGCAGGAACAAATGGAAATTTCACCTGGAAGTGCATAAATAAAAGCGATAAAGAGTTTTAGGACTCGTGGAACGTGCATAATGTGCTTTATGAGAGATATCAGCTCCTATGCTTAAACACTGCCAGTGGCTGCCAGGGAAAGAAAAATAAAAGGTCTCTTATAAAATTATTACCCTGTCACTTAAGTCAACAGCAGTGATACCATGATAGAAGCCAGCAGTTATGTCACATTGTTTTATCACTATAATTACATCAAGAACACAGTAACTGCCTGTGAGAGATAAGATGAGGGAAACAGCTCTTCTGAAGCTTCCTGTTCACAGCACTGGGATTTTCAGACTGGTTTGGGGTCTGGACATTACATTTGATTACTGTTCTTGAGCTCTGAAGAGCCACGTCACCGAAGAAATACAACCAGAGGGCTTTCTGGACTTGTCCTGCTGCAGATGGGTTTGCAGGAGTTACCAAGGTCAGTCCGTAGGATCACCAAGGGACAAATTGGTGCAAATTGGCCTCCAGAGTCTCCCTGGGCTTCACAGCAGCCCAGGCTCCTAAATGTCCACAGCAGGGTGGCATGAACACTGCCCACAATGTGATGGAGGAGAGCACGTAGCCACATTAGCTGAGCAGGAACTGATCTCTCCCCAGACAGAAGAGGTATATATACACCTGCCACTACAGTCATCTCATAGGCCAAGAAAGGACTTGATATGAAAGAGAATAGCAGTCCTGTGCAGCTCACAGTCACAAGGAAAGGCACTGAAAGCCCTTCTCTGGACCACAAAAGGACCTGCAGTCCTGTGTGTCACAGACACGCACCCAAACTCCTGCACTGCGCCACGCAGATGCATAGTGGCATAATCCCTACAGACCCCATTAACTCCTCAAACAACCAAATGCTTTCTTCAAGTGTGTAAATCGCTGATGCGTCATGAGGTGGTTGTTATTTGCTGTTTTCTCATCCCATCTTTCCCCTTGGTTTGGGATTTCACTGCAATGAGGTTCCTTCAGAAACCTAGCAAACTCCCAGCTCCTATATCACGCTGACAACTCATCTGGTTTTATCCTTCTTTCCCATGGATCCCTCAATTTATTGTAAATTGTTCTGAGGCACCGCGGCGTACAGTGCGCAGTACAATGGAGCCTGGAAAGCTGCAATTGCTACAGCTTTTAGTTGTCAAGTGAGACTGTGAAAACAAATAGTAAAAATGAGTTTCAGAGAGTAAGGACTTGTTTGGGGTGTTTTTAAATAGCAAAAGACAAGATAGGTCACAGACTATTGTAAAAAGAGAGATGCTGCCAGACTGGCCCCAAACCTGTTATTCTACCACCTCCCTTACTCAGAAATTCATTGAATCATACAGTTATTAGGTCTTTCCACACTTGGACGAACGGGATTCATAAAAGACTCCCTTCCCGCATTCTGCAAGTGTGTTTTGATTGCAATTTTTTTGTCCTCTGCTTATAGCAAGGAAAAAAACCTCACAACAGCACTACCCTTTTCATCCCACTGCTTTTCAGAGTCGGGTGGAGTTTGCCCTGCAGAGTCCAACACACAGACACTGATACCCTCAGTGGGAATACTGATGGGAGGGACGATCATCAGCATGGTGGGCACATGCCTGAGAGGACCAGGGTAACACCTCACTCATCTCCTACAGAAGATGCTGCCCACCTTTCAGTACTGCATTACATTCAGTACGATGATTCTAGGCTCCAGAGAAGTCCCAAGGGAACCTCAGTGCTGTGGAAGATGGACGCAGAGACCATCTTCTCTGCCAGACATAACACAGAAGAAGTTGGTGCCAGGGAAAACAAACCTATTTACCACCCTTTCCACAGAAGATTGAAATAAAATATCCTCTTGTCTGAAGTCGAGAGCAACAGTGCTGTTAAGGATGATCCGTCATGCCACAGAACTTTATCACAGTAATTACATCAGGAACAAGTTTACTGTTTGAAAAAAGAAGAAAGATTACAAGAAGCAATCCACCAAAACAGCCGCAGTGTCACAGCTGAGAGATATGCAGAGAAGGGAAACGCATTACATGGGTGCAGCCAAGAATGAATTCAACATGGAGAGGGCTACATGTTGCTAGATGGTGTTTAGAGCCCCGGCGAGCAAGTCTGCTTCCAAGCATGCAATCAATGGTTCCGCAAGCACGAGATTTCCATTTGCATCCACACGTGCACTTTTGGTAATGATGCAAATGGGTTTCCAGAAGGCTTCCAGAGCAACACAGAAGCACCCAGAGAGTTTTTCAGATTTCCAAAGAAATTAACCTAATCAAAATCCCCGACAGCTACACAGGCTGGAACTGTCATGCGTCCAGAAGGGATTGTGCTTGCCTGCCCCTTGACATCTTGGGTTAACAGCGCAACCATCAGACTGAATGCTTGACCTGTCAGCAGCTCAGGGGAGGGACCTCTGCTCTTTTAAAGCCTTGTGGAAGTGCACAGGGGAAGCTAAACTGGGATCTGGTATTGAGCCTGTTCCCAGGAGGAGCAGACAGGGAGACATCGTGCTTTCTTGCCTGCAGAGCAAGGGTCGTGCATCAATGAAGCAAAATTATCTTTTTTTTCCCCTCCTCTTTCTCTGACTCAGCAAATACTTGAGGGGGAGCATCCCACAGCCCTTCTGAAATGAAATGAAGGTCATTACAGCCAATCCAGTGGTAAGCTCCCAGCAGCAATATGATTTAAGGCCATTTCCTCTGCCCTAGAGTCACCCTGGTGTCTTGCTCATCACGCAAATCTCCTCTGCTCATCTTGTGTGACCTGCCAGGCATGTGCTGAAGGAGGCATATGTGGGAGAGAGATTTGGAGGGAACGTCTAGCAGGGAAAAACACATGGACCATCATGATCCAAAGGAGATATAAAGCAGGAGATGTAACGCAGAAGGAAGGAACCTCCAAGACAGCAGAGCTGGCTACAGGCTGATGCAGGCACTTAGGCTTTCTACTTGGCGAAGCTATGCTCTGCAAAACTGCGGTGCACTGCAAAGTGCTTGACAAACCTGGGTATTTCCACGCCAGTTTCACTGAGACCTAGCCCTGGAGTGTCTTAGGAGGTCGTCAAGCACAACTGAGCAAGAGCAGGATGAGAGCACGCAAATCACTGTCCTTACAAGGAGCTGCCCATTCATACAGGTCATGAGTTTGACAGTCATTTGCAGGGCATGCTTTGTAGCTGTGGCCTCGCCTTCCTTGGACAGGGAAGCACAAGATGAAGACCTGAGTGAGACAGGCTGTTGGCTTTTCTCAGGCCTGGATAAAATTGCCATACAGCCAACAACAAATCATCTGCCCAGTAACAAAGATTGCCCTCTCTTCCCTATGTCAGACCTTGATCTTACTCTTCTAAGCAACTCTAAACAGCTCACATCAAATAGCAGACTCCAGTCTCACCTGCTGGCTGCTGTGATCCTGGATCCTTTCCAGACCAGCTCCAGGCCATAGCAAAAATCAGAGAAAACACTCATTGCTGGGGAAATTATCCTATTATTGAGACAGATGGGTTCACTCATAGCCCTCCAGCCTGATATTTCCATGGTATCTCTATAAACACGATCCTCCAAGGACTCCCAGCCCCTCCGTACACAATGCCCAGGAAAGCTCCCTGCCACTGGGTACATCCCAGAGCTATAAAGACCCATCCCCTCCGATCTTCAAGGCACTTTATCTCAGTGCTTAAACAGAGCTCAGTGTGTGCAAATGCAGACATTCCCTTTTGCAAGCTGTGGCTGGAGGAAGGCACAGAAACATGGGAGTTCATCCACAAGTAGAAATGTCATTAAACTGAAAGGAGAGCCAGGGCCCAGTTTGCCCAGGAAAGGAGACCAACAGCCAATTCATCCTCTCACTGGGAAGTCTTCCTTCATGCTATTCCAGGCAACACTTGAACTCTTATGAGGAAGTCCTTCAAACGTGCTATAACTGGTGTTAATAACTTTGAAGCGCTCAAAGAAGCTGGTAGAAAAACAGGCAGACTAGGAATGGAGTCAGGGCAGGCGGGATGGAGGTTTTAGGATCAATTTGCAAAGGACAAACACTTTGGTGTTGTTGCTGTCCAACCTCCTGGTTTAAAAATCATCAACAGAGAGGGGAAAAAGCATTTTGCATGTATGTGTTGGCAGAGGGCAGTGGGTGTGGGAAGTCAGCTCTCTAGCAGGATAGCTGCATTATTTATTTATTAAATACACAGTAGGCTGAGGTAGGATTTATGACACAAGTTATCAAGTAAGTTGGGAGCATAAACAACCAGCCAGCTTCCAGTCATCCCTAATAACACTAAAATGCAGATGAGACACCAATTCTCTAGTCAGCAGTTATGATACCCTGCCCATCTGAAGATGTGGTGTGGGCAGTTCCCCCACCTCTATCAGCAGACCACTGCTGCAGTTGCAGCTGGGGTGCAGGTTAGGGCTGGAGCTCTTCCCAAATCCCACTGTGTCCTGAGAGCCTAAACAAGGGCTGGTGTCAGGATGGGGCTTTGTCTCCGTGCCTGTATTTCACAGCCAAATGTACACCTGTGTTGCAAGGCCCCATCACCTCCAGAACAGGGCTGTTAGAGTGTTGGGCAGGTAGTGCTTGCTGGGGCAGAGGGGAGAGCAAGTTCTCCAGAGGTTTTTTTGAGAGGCAAGAAAGAGCTGGCTTACCCAGCCACCACATGTGTTTTTAAAGCCATCAGTGTATTCACCGTAGCATTCAGATGGGTGAATGTTAAAGGACAGACACACCACGGGTGAACCTGCCATGGGAATGGCTTCTCCTTCCCCCCAGAATCAGATCCTCTCTAACACAGCAGAGACCAGCCCTGCAGGGTCTCTGTTCTGTCTACATCTGGCTGTGAAGGTTGTATTCAAAGCCTATGAAGACTTTCTGGTCTTCAGTGCTTTACAGCTCAAGCACTTAGCTTTTATAGTCCATTGAACTTGTAAAAACAGTGTCACATCCCCCATGACAACATCACCCGGACTGACTAACACCATCCTGACAGCCCCTGGTCAGGGCCCAGACAGGCTGACAATATGCTTCCCATGCACATCCTCTGACAAAAACAGAATCTCTCAATACCCAGGGCTTTCAAGCCAATACTTTCACTCGGGCTTTAATCTCCAAAAATCAATTAAAAGCAAAGCAAATAAACCCAAGAGATAGTCTCCCCTGGGATTCTTTCAGCTTCACAGGCAGGCGAAAAACTATCCTTCATAATACCACATTGAAAGCACGTACTGCAAATGGCTGTCACTCAATCATCAAGTGCAGTTTTGCAATTCCACCTATTGCTCTGTGGGACCGGGATGATTTGTGCATACTTGATGCATGAGTAACATACTGGGGCATTCTGCATCCCTTATGAAAAACCATTATAGATAAAACAGCCAGATACCTGATAAGGTTTCAAAAGGCCTGGGAGTGTATTGCCTTCAAAAACATTGCCTGGCCCTTCCCAAGATAAGTCCTACTCAAACTTGACTCGCACCCAAGCTCAGCGAACCTCGTTTTCACACTCCAGAGCTCTGCTTCTCATTGCTGTGACTAAACACGTCCTCTCATCTGCAAAGCAAGGATGTATGAACAGAAAAGAGGTAGAACACCGCTCTTAGAGTAAACGCCTCTTTAGTCACAAACCAAGCAGACTTGATCACCAGATGCAAGGCACAAGTAGTCAGACCCAGTGAGTTTTTACGTGACATTAAAGCTGAGTCATAATGGAAATTTTAACTCAAGTCTTCACCTTTTGGTACTGCCAGGTGCCACCTCCTGCATAGTTTACATGCAACACTGCAAGACAGCGGTGTTGAGTCATCCCATTCATTCTACATCACACTGGGACCAGTCTGCTGAAATCACTTGTGTGGCTGCGTGTCCGATTAGTTTGTGAGTCACCATTCTCAGACAGCGGCTGGCCTCCACTACGAGGGACCATCGGTCCACCTCTCATCTGAAAAGTTAGCACCTATTTCTTGCTGCAAGTGAATGGTCAACTAAGCCACACTGTATACCAAGGACAGGTGGAGAGAGGAACGTAACCTGTGCAGGTTGGTAGTAAGACTTGTATTTCATTGCACGTTGTGTAAGAAAGGATCATTCTTCAATTATGTTTGAGATACCTGACAACTTTGTGAAAGGAGCCACCAGGTCCCCATAAACACTGCCACAGTAACACAACTCCCATGTTCCTTAACACATTCATAACACATTTCGGAGCATTCCCTTCAACAGGAGCTACAGAGACACCAGCTTGTTAATTATACTAAGATAAAGTGGAAATTTGGCAATTAAACTCCCATTTTTTGCATACGTCCCTGGTAGGCTTTTGATAACGCTGTCTGCTGCCTCAAGGCAACATTCCCACACACGAGGTTTCCTGGAGACCCGCTGCTATGACTAAGCCTTCCATCACTGCCGTGTAATCACAGGCTCACACTAGGAGGTAAAGCTGCTCAGACTGTGGCAGCCACTGCAACTTGAACTTTCCTTACAGAGCACCTTAGGACGAGTTTCTCTAGCTGCTGAAAGCTTGGCAAAGCAGCTTTTAATGACCCTGTCAGTGGGAGCTGGTGGAATTTTTTGCCCCTTCATCTAGGAGAGGTGAATCTCAAGGATCTATATTTGTGTGTTGGCTCTGGTGGTTACTAAGGCTGGATCACTGGAAAAGGTGAAGAGATGGGAAAGAGCAAAGCTGGTGATGTCAGTCTGCTCACTTGCACACCAGTCCTCTCTGAGCACACACAAACACGCAGATAAGCGTACAGCACAAGCTGATCCCACTTCTTGCCAGTCTGTCCCTATTCAAGTGAAGTCAGAGGCCCTTGGAGTACTGCATTACTTTTGCCAGCAAAGAGCAGACAAGTACAGGGGACAATATGGAAGCAGATAGTGCAAAAGACACAGTATGGAGTATTTTGCTACCACATTGCCTCTTCTGGTTCAACAGTTGCCACAGAACAGAGGGTTTCATTCTGGAGGTTAAAAACCCTCAGGAAGCAACAGGTATGTGCCACTGGTAGTGACAAGACACAACAAAACCTCACCCCTTACCTAGTCCCTAGCACATGCTTCCCAATAAAAGAAGGTAAACTCTGAACTGAGGCAACAGGATGACAGTGAAATCTGAGCCAAAGAAAAACTTAAACCTCTCCACATCCCAACGACACTAAAGACATGTTGACTGTGTAATCCTACACGAGGTTTGATAGTAAAAGCATCAGCAGCGTGGCTTGTTCCGCCAGGCCAGCAAAGCAAAAAGAGCTGTTTCTTTGTTTGTTATCGCTACCCAAGTGCCAGCCTTAATCCAATAGCTCAGAGACAAATGAAAGGTTCCTTTCACGATTACTGCAGAATATTCCGCCCAAACTGGTCCTCATCACTCGAGCAACGGTTGCTTTGAGGGCACGAACTGAGACCGATTCTCAGTTGGAGCCATTAAGTAATGTCACATTGAGGACAGTTTGAGGAAAAGGATGGTGTTCAAAAGAAACATTATATTTTATTTAACTTCTTAAATAGAGTAATACTCAGAATTTAAACTGTGGGCAAACACATTGTCTTACCTCAAACATTATTTAAGTATTTAGCTAGCTTCATCCCTTGTCTGCCTGTGGAAGATTGGCTTTTCTCCTTAACTGACTTAAAGGGCTTTTGCTCTTCCTCCTGCCCTCCACCTCCTCACCATGCAAACAAGCTGTTTTCTGAAGAGCCAGTATCTTCTGCCGGTCTCATGTGAGTAAATTCTGAAGTTTGAAGCTTCTGCTTCCATCAGATCTGACCTCAGAAACAAGTGGTGAATCGGGTTTGAGGAGAATGGAGGGGAACATCCTTAATTAAATGAACTTAGAAACATCAACCATCATGATCAGGACCAGGATTTATTCTTTTTTAAAGATCGGGAGAAAGAGGATGGAGGAAGTGAAAGAAGTGATAAAGGCCTTTAGTATTGCACAAAGTGGCCATCAAGAGGCCAGACTAAATTTTCATTATATCCTGATAGTCACTATAAAAGGAGAGGGCAATTCACCACCTCCGAATAATGAGGAAAAACACTCAATTTGAATGGCCCATAAATACCCTGTACTTCGAGGCTTTGCACTGCTCAACATTTAAATAGCACTCTAAAAAGAAAATAAAGACATGAAGGAGAAGGGAAGATGTACCCTTAGGGGTAAATACAGCACACCTGGGAAAAGCAGGAAACAAAGATCTTTGTATTCATTCGACTTCGTGTAAGCATTTGCCCAACCAAGAACTAATTAGCAATGGAAAAATAATGTTTCTTACTGTTGGGCTGTCTGTGAGTGGTGGTTCGTTGTAAGCAGCATTTGCCACAGTGAAATTACATGACAGTGCGCACGCCTAATCCGTAACCTTCGTTAGTGCTACAGAGGCTGCTGCTTCCACCAGCGCCCAGACATCGCTGG
This sequence comes from Bucorvus abyssinicus, assembly GCA_009769605.1. Lineage (NCBI taxonomy): Eukaryota > Metazoa > Chordata > Aves > Bucerotiformes > Bucorvidae > Bucorvus > Bucorvus abyssinicus. The sequence continues at coordinate 14,530,727 of CM020038.1, forward strand.
GCTCGCTCCAGCGCGGCGGCGCTCGCAAGACCCCGCTGCGCTCAGGGGGCTGCTGGGCAAAGCACCGTACAAACGCTCAGTAAGAAATACTCCGTGTTCCACGAGCAACCAGCCAACTAGCCAGACAGACAAAGGCAGGAGGAAAAGTGTGTGATCCCTGTTTTTTGTACAAGAAGCTGGGGCACAGAGAGGTGAGTGTGGACTTGGAGTTAATCTGCTGTGCCAGTGATTTAATCCACGTGTCTTTCTTGTTTCCCTATATATGGTAGGAGGTCCTGATGTTTTTGTGATTCCCGGTGTTAACTGCACAGGCTTCCAGCCTTGTATTTGTTCAGATTTGACAACAATCAGCAAACCCAACCCCCTCCACTCCCACGCTTACCACACCACTGCAACTGTTAGAAAGCTAAATGAAAACTGAAACACGCCAGTGGTATCTAAACAAATATTCAAGCCCTTTTAGTTAGAGCAGAAACAAATCCTTAAACTGATCTCCAGTTCTGTTAATCCTAAAGCTGTCTTTGAAAGACAGCTCTTCCATCCTGCCCCAATGGGCAACAGAATTGCGCAGTTCTGGGATGTGCTGAGTGGAGATTTCCCGGCAGTGTTACCTGCCAGCTCCCTGCTTCATTCTCCTGGGAATACCCAGGACAGTTGATAGGTGTAATAATATCAGTCTCACGTTTCTTGCCATTACTGGAGGAGCTGGGGCTTTTCTCAAAACTCAGCTCCACCTTATCACCTCCTCCTTCCCACCCTCTTGCTTCTGACATCCTCTTCTGAAGGTGTTCCACTCTCAGCTCTGCACAGCCGGCTACTTTACAGACCTAATAAGAGCAGACAAACGTCTATGACTGAATGATTAGCTGATAACCACAGACATAGTGTTTGCCAAGTTTTTTTGAACACAGAAACCCATTTCAGCCTTCTTTCACCCCAGCATCCCACTGCCAAAGCCCACAGATCACATCAATGTAAGGAACAGGTGAAAAACAAAATCCAGCTCATATTGCCTGCCTTCAAATGGCTGCTAAATAATGCAAAGAAATGAAAACAATTTGGATTGGATGATTGATTATAGGGAAATTGCTCATACCTCCAAAGCGTGGCACTTCCAATCACATCTTTGTTTCATTTGTCAGCAAAGAAATTAAGTTCCTCTCCTGGCACAGAGCCCGTGCTGTCCTATTAGCTGTGTTTGGCACACTGCGTTGATTTGCAGCAGTTTCTTACCCCACTTTGACACCTCACCTTGCCCCACCAGAGCTTCCAGGTGGTGATTGATTGGGACTGGAGGTTTGGCTCCAGTTTAGCAGACCACAGCGGCTCAGCCTCCCAGCTGCTCGCACTAACACCAAACCACACTCACTCCAATCGGCTCAAAGTGTTTGCAGCCTTGGAAAAGTCAAGAGGACACCCAGCACCTGAGGATTTGCAGTTCCCTTCAGGAAGGTCTTCCCAAACCTGGCTTTCACCCCTTCACCTCCTTGCAATTATGCAATTTTAAACAGAGATGTGACCTTCAGATCTTGAAAGGAATATCAGGAACTGCCTGACACAAGAAAAAGCACGGAGATGAAAGAGGTACATTTGTGCCCATAAAGAGGAGAAAACAGTCCCACTGGTATAAAAATATTTCTTTTCCTCTCAGCTCCTAAAATCCAGCAACAAAAGGGTTCTCCTACTCCTGGACTCCACTATGACAGGCAGTAGTTCTCTATAATCCTTTGAATTAATTTAGCAAGCTCCATTTTAAAAAGGAGTTCTGATTTTTGCCCCCAGCGTTCCCATTATGAAAGGCTGTTTCAGAACATTGCTGTTCCGACAGTTCAAAACTTTCTTTCAATTTCCTGCCTAATTTATGCCTGGGCAGTTTTATACTCGTGTTGTTACACCAGTGCTGTTCTTTGGTTTAAAGACTTCCCTTTCCTCCTGATGTTAGCTCCACAATGATGTATTAACAGAGCTGTCACATAAGGCACGTTTAACCTAGTTTTACCATTAAAAGATAAAGACCTCATCTAATTATAGATGGGTTTTTAACTCCTCAAGGAAGAGGCTGTGTTTTTATATTGTGCTTAATTATAGACACTTATGGCAGAAAGGCATTTCAGGAGATCATCAGAGGCAGGATCAAATATGCTTAAATAACTATTTATCCCAATAGTTTTTTGTCTAGCCCATTCCTAAAATTCACTAAGAAAGAGGATGTCACATCCTTCCTAGACAGCCAGCTTCAGTGTCTTACCCCTCCGGGGATTAGAAGGGTTTTCCTGTTAACATCTTAAATCATCTTCACTATGAATTCAAGTACACACTTCTTCTTACACCAGTGACCATGGAAAGCAGCTCATCAGCAGCCTTTTTATAAGTACTGTTTATGTGTAGGAAGACTGACTGCATCCCATCATTTCTCTCCTAAAATGAACAAATGAAGTGCCTTCAATCTTTGTTCATAGGAATTGTTTGTATAATGTCTTACCGTTCACTTGTTCTTTTGGGGTTTTTTTTTTCCCACCCTGGACACTCTTTCCAAATTTCTTAATAGGTGTAGACAAAGTTTCACATCAGTTCTGGACACCCACACTTGGCTGAAGCTCTGCCAGCCCCAGGGGGGTTGTAATAATTGCCTCACATACCTGGCAAAGAACACTCTTGTAATACAATATTGGACACAATGAGTTTTTTGGCAGCAGCCTCACAGGGTTGATTCACATTCTGCTTGTGAACCAGCGCAACCCCGGTCCTCTCCTGCAGTGCTGATGCCTCATTGCTATTCCCTGGTTTGTGCATCCTGCTTCGCCTAAGAGGAGTGCTTTGCACTTGTCTTAATTTCATCTCTTTTGCTTTCAGGCAAGGCCTCTCATTTGTACAGATTGTTGTAAGTGCTGAGTCCTTCTAGCAGGGTCCCATGTTTACCTGCCACACAGGCAGTGTTTAAGACCTCCAGACAGCAAGGCTACAAGGTACCCACTGCAGAAGCATACTGCCCTCCAGCACAGCTCATGATGTCATATGGATGCCATCTCCACACTAGTTACATTGCTCTTCCAACTAATATTCAGATAAAGTTCTCATAGGCTTGATTTTTATAGACTACTTCCCCCAAAAGGGATCACACACCTTCTCCTGAGCAATATTCTACCACAGCATCACCTAGTGACATTCCACAAGATCTGCCTTTCAGACCTCTTCTCCAACCACCTAAACCATCCTATCTAATACGTGACACTTCCTCCCTACTCTATGGCCCTACTTGCCCCTGCCAACACCCAAAACCAACCACAACCTTGAGGTAGGATCTCCACTTCCCTTGAAGCCATCGCATGACACTATCCAAAGCTGGAATACACTAACACAAACTTTAACACAGGTTTCTTTTAAGGACAGATTAAATAAGGGGTCAGAAAACAAACTTACCTTCTGGTCACTGTGTCCCTACAGCACAAGGTCCTCTTCTGCTCTGCTTCCTAGCAGCCTTCAGTAGCTCTCTACAGCCAAGTGTCCTCCTTCCCACTTCCCCAAACGTTGGCCAGGGCACTGCAGAGGGCTCCCAGCCTGCACTGCCCCAGGCTGAACACATTCAAGAACCAAGGCTCCAAAAAACATCTGTTACAGAAAGAGCCCTGGGGCCCAGCCAGTGTCTTTCGGTAGAAAAAATCATCCCAGTGGTCAGGGAACAAGCAGAGTAAGTGCTTTTAACCCCCACCTAATTTTGTTTGTTTGTTTTGACCACTCCCCACCACCCCACAGTTCAATTTGGCAGGAAGCTTCTGGGTTGTGAAGAGCAGAGCTTTCTAAATTACATTTCCCTGAACAACCTGGCACTGTCCTGAGATGTTTTCACCTGAGGATTTCAGAGCGCATGCTGGCACTGCTACCTCCCTTGGCACTGCACTGAGGTAAGGGGACATTATTGCCCAATTACAAAGCATGGAGAGGTTGCCTCAGGTCATTCTTTTTGGAGGTGATGAGACCCACAGAAATCTGATGAGGAGCACTAAACTCAGAACCAGAATTAGCATGACAGCAGGTTTAAAGTGGAACATAATACAGTTCAAGACTTGGACTTGGCTTGTCAGTCCTTTTGGGGATGGCTGCATCTGCTCAGATAACGGGCAAGTTAGAGGCTGGGTAATTGCATTCTTGTACCTCTTGAAGAGGCCTTCACTGCACAATGAGAGCCAAGGTCCTTCCCTAGAGGCTATCAACTGGTTATCAAACAAATGATTAAAAAAAAAAATCTTAGGGCAGCTTGGTGCTGATGCTTGTGTGCCTGTAACAAGGGAGAGCAAGCAGAAGTGCTGGCCTAAATGGAGCAAAACAGAATCAGGTAGTGCTGCTGCTCCTTGTAAGAGAGTGATCCTTCAGGATTTGGCTGCAAAGCTGCTCCGAACCACGACCGTGGGCAGAATGCTGATTCCAAGCTCAGCTCTCTCACCCGCTGGCATTTTCCAAATGGCATTTTCTTGTGCTTGCTCAAGCATGGAGCAAGCCTTCCTCCTTTCCCGCTGGAGCTGCCTGCTCTTGTTCTCACGTCTGCTCCCCCATTCACGCTAACATAGGGCAGGATCTCTCCTGCTTGCCAGAGGTGTGAAGCCAATGTAAATTACTTTCCCTTTTGCATTGAGGGAAAGTCTTATTATCAACCTGTCAGATCTAGACAGCTGCCAAGATGCTTTATAAGAAGAATTAAATCAGGCTCAATCTCAACAGATAGATCCTTGTCGCTCTTTGGGGGCACCATGCAGGGCTCTGGCCTTTGCCAGCAGCAGCAACGTAGATCAACAGGTTTTTTTTCTCTCTCAGCTGAGCTTTATCAGTCAAAGCCAAGCATGTGGGGAAGACTGCGGCAGCATAAAACAGTCCACTATCATCAAACAGTAGGTCATAAGAAATTGTCTCCCAGGCTTTTAGCCAGAGACATCTCACGATGAGCTGACAGAGGAATTACTTGGTTTCATCCTTGAAATGCAGTCCTCTCCAATATTAGAAAGTGGTGGCCAGTAGAGACCAGCACAGCCCCCAAAGCAGTTGGCATGCCAAAAGAGAAGACAATACCTCTCACAGATAAAATAAATGAAGAGGGAATTTTGCATGACAGAATGTGATTATCTGCTTTACAATCCAGCCAAGACACTGAAAGGAAGCACATCTTCCCCTCTCTGGCTTGGTAGGTTCCCTTCAAGCACCATGGTCTCCAAAGTGGAAGTAGTGGTTCTGGCAGTGCTGTGGTCGTGGTCAGGAAAGTTATAACCGTTGTTTCTGTGGAATGCTGATTTGCTCAGTTGACTTCTCCAGCACTGAGTATCAACGTTTGGTTGAGTTATGAGGCCTGATGAGTTCCCAAGCCAGAGTTCTGAGGCTGGCATTCACATCCATGTGAAATCCAGCAACCTCAGGCTCCATAAGCTATGTGCATTTTGTCTTTCTCTGCAGGGGTGGAAAAAACTGCTTACTGCACACAAATAAAATAGCTCCTCAGATCCAGTCTCACCTTGTTTCCCCATCCTCCAAAGTTTCTGCAGCCTGCATGCTACTGTAAACTAGCTGTGTTGTGGATTCAGTTTAATATGGTGACAAAGCACTTTGCTCTCCGAGTCTCGAGTTCCCCTGGGTATGCTCTGCTCTGCAAAGTTTCACCTGTTTTGCATTAGCTTTGACCTAATTCTCAGTGAGGTCATGCTGGTGGATCAGGGGCTGCTCAAGAGCTACTGTACTGCTCTTCCCTTTGAAAGGTAAGCCTGAGTGTAAGGGCTTAGAAAAGAGGGATGAAGATTGATAGTCATGCCAACTCCTTCCAGAAAGACAGGCCCAAGGATGAAAATGTTGGTTTCACAATCAACAATAGACCCTGCATGATCCCAACCATTTGGCAGATGGCAGCAATCACATTCAGAAGAGCAGAGTGCGGAATTCATGTCCAGACCTTTAACAAGATCCTACACCAAATCCTAAAGGAGAAGGTTTCTACACAGGATCCATGAGTGTTTTCACAAACACCTGGCCAGGATCTAAATTCGAAGGGACAGGAGATGGATCCTGAGCCAGCTCTTAGCAAGCATTAAAGAAAGGAAAGGATTGTGGATACTCCATGTAGGCAATATTGAGAAGATGGGAGGGGAGAAGGTAAAAAATTACAGTTATCTTGAAAGGAAGCTGGAATTTTGTGCCATAGATCCTGGAAAGACCAAAAGATGTCAGCAAATCCTCCTCTTCAACACAGAAGATTGATTCAGTCCTGAGAAGATGGAGATCACAGGCAGAGGAAATTTCCTGGGTCAGTACTGGTCTGCAGGAGCCAGCTATGACCATCTGAGGTTGCTTGCCATGATACCCTTGGATGATACGGATGCATGGAGAGAACATGACTTTGGAACACTGCAGTGGGTCAGACCAGCAAATCCACTTTGTGTAACCAACCCTCCTTTCCCTGCTTCTTCAATCATCGCTGGTCACCTCAGCGCTTCTTCTGCCCTAGGAGGAACAGCCTCCTCCGTCTTCAGAGCACATAAACCTTTGAGACAAGAGAAGTGGCAGAAACAGAAACAATACAGACATAACATTTTTGTTCTCTCAAAACACTCCAATGGCAATTTATAGCCAACAGCTTTTCTGATGGGAAAGGAAAACTGTTATTTGAATACCCTTGTACCCTGACTGTGCACCTCACTGCCTTTACAGCAGTAACCCTGGCTGCAGCTCTGTGGGGAAAGAGTTTATCAAAGTCAGAAGTGGTGAAGGCAGTGGAAATTAGGAGGCAGCAAGAGCCTCTCCTTCCCTCATCATTTCTGTCCCACTCCGGTAGTCTACAAACTGGGATCTGGCTATGCAGGGTCACAGCTGCATTAGCTAGCTCTTGCGCAAATCACACAGACGCACACACGCTCACACTCCCATGGAAACATGCTCCTGGCCTACGCCGATGATTTGTCTCATGCAGAACTGACACATTTTAAGATCTAATTATTATCACAAAGCTCTAACATTGTCAAGCGAACTCTGAGCCTTTGCTCATCAATGCCCAACTACTCCCGCTGATCCCGGCTCTTGCAGCCACAGTTTTTTTGCTGCAGGAACCCTCTGTCATTTTGAGCTCATGAACTAACAAACTAGAAGAGATTCAGCCCAGGATTTGACATCTCCCTGCCAGAGGCTCAGATCTGATGCCCAAATCTGAGTCTGTGACATTCTGGGTATTTGGATTCCGGTCCCATGCGAGCCATTACAGACCATAGGTCTTTCCAGTCGGTTCATGGTCTAGGAGGTTACAATTTCTGCTGAAGATCAATGACATTTGAAACGGCATCAGGTAGCGGTATGCAGACAAATAAAATATCCACCTTCCTTCTCTATGTTTTGTACCCACTGTCCCGTAAGCCCTGATGCCAGGGTGCCCTGCCTTGCCTGCAGCAGTGCTCTCGGAACGAAGCATACTCGGTTTGTCATCAAGAAGGGAAGCCAAGGCATCTTGGAGTCCACCAGAATTGCTGCTCCCTTTGAGCTGACTGGATTAGGGCCGTCTGTAAAAAGGAACAGTTCAGCTACAGTTTTTACAGCCCAAGTCTAATACGTAGTCTCCTGTTGCCAGTGTGCTCTCAGGAGTCTGCAAGACATCAGACTGTGCAGGCTGGCTGCATGCTTCTCCAAAATCAGCCTACACACCTTGGCAGCACAGCCTGTCACTAATCCCTAGAAAACAACCCCCTTTGAGAGCTAAAAATAGATGGTATTTTTTAAAAGAACAAATTAATACATTTCTAAATTTCTCCTAAATTTCTGCATATTAGAAATAATGTCTCTACAGCCGCCCTCAAATACGCTTTTCACCTTCATTTACCTGTTTCCACACGTGTCACTGGTGGCAGAGACTGGCATATTCAGGCAGTGCCTGCAGATTAACTGGGCCATGAACCTCTTAAGCCACAGATGGAGAAGGATGAAGGTTGTGTGCAAAGACTTGTGCCATCAGTTTGTTGCTCATAGACGAGCAGCCCCAGCTGGAACAAAAGCATTCAGCACAACCAAACACCAAGGAATAAGTAGTTGGGTATTTCAGCAAATCAAATTCAGATCCCTTTCTCTTGTTAAATCTGTCCTTTTCCAGGGGTCATGGGCAGCACTGAGGTCTTCATAGTGGTTTTTAACACAGCAGAACTTCATGCCCTAGAAGTCTGAAGAGGAAAGGCAAAATAAAACATAAAATTGCTCTCTCAGCACAATACACCAGTATTACCTAACAATGTGACTGTTTTATATAGAAGCTTTGTCCATTAAGTACCTTTTGTACTTTTAGCAAAAGCATTCATATTTTCAGAAGCATGGAACTAATTTTCTTCCTCTACCTTTTTTTCTGGCTGGAAAAAAAGGAGAGACACCTAAAAGGCAGGGATGTTTCCACTGAAATCAGTGTGTTTGCCTCAGTGAGAAACCACATTGGATCAACTCATAACCAGTCTACTAATCACCATGAAAAGAACGTTTTTGCGAGCACCATCTCCTTTAGGGTGATGTCAGCTTCCACTGAACTTAGATTGAAAGTTCTCTGTGATTTCACCAGAAGCTGGGTCTGGTCTGTAACAAAAACCTCTTTCCGTCCAGCTGTAGGAATTCAATTCCAATCTTGGGGACCTTATAATCTTATTGCCAAATATCACTTTATCTGTTGTACATCTTCTCCCACCTCGTGGTGCTTAGAGCCCACACCCCCAAAGGTGTCAGCTAGAATGGCCTTATACTTGTTTGACATTTCTGAGCTTGGTTGGAGCTCAAAGGCCAGGGGTGGAAAAAAAAAATTAAAGGGAAAGAATTTCCTATTTGAACTTCAGTTCTGGTTCAATTACAGCCCGGGGCAAAAGCTCAGGTTGATTTCATTTTATCCCAATGGCCTATTTCTTCTTTCTTTCTGTCCCCCCCGTCCTTGCACCTGTTATATAGACATACAGAAATCAAGAAGGCCTTAAACCTGCAGTCCCTCATTAAATAAGGCCAAACACAGATGCGTCTTTATTTCATTTCACCCGTGTATAGTGAGGTCTTCAGTGACTTTAATCAGCACCATGACACTACAATGAAGATAATAAATTAAAGAGGATTTTTGAAATCTGGCCCCGTGGTTTCTCTATGATAAAAAAGCACAAGTTTAAAAAGGTGAAGAAACACTGGCTGCACGGTGTTGCTATCAACAGACAATCCCTCTAGCTCAGCAGTCTTGGGTTTTATCACACACTCACAGAGCTCACAAGATAGTCATCAATTAAGCATTTTTCTAAAGCACTTTAAATGGGAGCATCTGGAGCCGAGATTCAATTGTCCAGAACTAGCTGCCTGATAATTAATATTCCTTCAAATGGCTCTTCTATCAAGGGGTCCCTCCTGTTTCACCAGCTATTCCCCTGTGGCTTGGATACTCTGCTGCGTAGCCTCCAAGCCTCTAGCCCAAGCCCTGTATAGAAACAACGGGGACAGAGAGCTGGAGTACTCCTGCTTCAGCATTGCCTCAGGCACATCAACCAAGACTAGGTATGGAAAACGTCACCTCACTTCAATAGCAACAGAAAACAGGCACTTGAGAAAATGTTCTCGGAAATGTATTTGTATTGCCTCCACAGGACAAGTGTAAGGAGGTTGGATTCACCATCATGTGATCTCATGAAGATTCACCTCCGGTTCCAATACCTGTGTTTTGCAACTCTAAAGGGTCACATCCTTCAACGGCCTTTGGGCTGTGGTCTGGCGCAACGCAGAAATGCGTCTTTTGCCATCACTAGTGAGGCTAAGCCTTATACCTCTGTCTATATCTCTCTTACCTGTGCAAGTTCAGGCTCTTCAAGCATATACTGCCACCTATATAACTGCTCTACACTTGGATAGTCGTTGCTGCTCCTTAATGCAGCCCTAAAAGCATGTCCAATTGAAATGCAAATACTCTACTCTCACGCTGAGTGCTGGGCAGCAAGGGAGTCCCCTCAGCTATCTATCTGAAAAATGTTTTGTTTCAAAGAAACCTGCCTTTCTAGTTGCATTGAAACAAAATAACCAGACTGAAGGGAATGCATAGACCCTACATCAAGAAGGGATGTGTCCATAAACATTGATAGATCATATGCTAAGTATAGATAATGAGCAGATGGATATCTTCGCCCAAGGAACTTGGCACTTCTCGACTTTATCTGAGTTTCTCCACTATTTTCTTACCTTCATTTTGCCCCAAACCCCCTCCCCTGGCAGGCCTGCACGCTGGATTACAGCCTGGTCCCATCTTCATGAGTCTGCCCTGGGCATCTTCGTTGCTCTCTTCATTGACCTCTGCCCTGGGGAAGGGCAAGAAAAATCAAAATGCCCACACAGCCTGCACGTCCAGCTATGTCTATTTGGTTTCAAGTGCTTTTGCAATCTCTTTAAGCTTCCAACAGGGAGAAAGGGATCTGATTCTATGCAATCTTATTCACACCTCTTCTCCTACCGCTGCGGAAGCATGATGTTGACTTCTCAGCAAACACAGCCCCATTCCTCAGGGTCTCTCCAATGCTTGCTTAGCTGAGCCCCATCAAATTACGTTCAAATCACACTCAGACAAGAGAAAAATCAGAATGTGCCCCTTTTGTACCTGGCTTTTTTATTTATTTGCTTCTAATAGCATTTATCATCCAAAGGAATTCCAGTTTTTACAGAACTGCTTCTTTTTTCCCTTTGCAATTTGGGTCAAATCCTATCACTGAGCTCTACTAAATTTGTTGTAAGATTAGCATTGCTGTCCCCAGCCTGGTGGGGATGCGACAAGTAAACATTGCTGAGCTGTGCCAAGCTGAGAACACCAAAAGGGCTGTGGGAAAGAGCTCAGGCATGCTAGCCCAGCTCCAGGCTGCCTGACGCTGGAAGGGGGTGAGACAGGCACAGAGCAAGGACTGCACAGACCTTGCTTGGGAAAGGAGGTCTGGAACAGCCCCTGCAAGCTTCATGTTTCTGGACACTGACACGGAGACTCTTCTCGATGTCCTGATCTCTCTGTTGAGAGACAGGCAGGAATCATCAGCCTCTAAATCAGAGCAAAGGACCAGAAAGAAATAGAGGATGACAATAGAAGGTCCAATGGACAGGGGAAGTAAAAGTCACAAGGATATACAGAGGAAAAAGGCACAGGTGGGAACATGACAAAGGCTGCTCTGACATGTAATTCAGGCTGGTTGTTGCTTAGAAATGGCTTTGTTTCTCCAAAAAGAAAGCTGCTCTCCTCATTTCTGTCTGTCTGGGAAAATGGGCAGAAGAAAGGGGCCAGGAGGCACTACCTACATGGGCCAGAATCTTGGAGCTTTGGAACCACAGCAAAACAGCTCAGATCACCTCAGGGGACAGATCTGTGGGTAACAGCACACTTCACCAGACGCTTCTACTCCCTACTTAATTCAGAGCAACTACGGTTTTAAATAAGCATCTTTAGCAAGGAAAGGACTCTTTCAAGTTTACTAGCCCCAAAGGACACATCAGGCATTAAGTGGGAAGGAAACAGTTCTCTGCAGTAAGGACACCGCCCTCACTTTCATCTCACCTCATTCCCACCTCTCTTCCCTCCCTATCTCCAAACTCAAGAGGAAGAAATGAGCTAAGAAGCCTCCTATTCCTGCTGGTGAGAGGCTCCCCGCAAGGTTCAGCTCTCTTGTTCCCTTTGCACCCTTCCCATTATTATCCCAATGTTTCAGAGTCTCTCTGGAACATAGATGACAGAACCCATATGGAAAACATAAAATCATAGAATCATTTAGGTTAGAAAAGACCTTTAAGATCATCAGGTCCAACTGTTAACCCAGCACTGCCAGGTCACCACTAAGCCACCATATCTACGCATCTTTTAAATAATTCCGGGGATGGTGACTCAATCACTTCCCTGGGCAGCCTGTTCCAATGCTTAACAACCTTTTTGGTGAAGAAGTTTTCCCTAATATCCATCCTAAACCTCTCCTGGCACAACTTGAGGCTTTTTCCTCTTGTCGCATTGCTTGTTACTTGGAGGAAGAGACAGACACTCTCCTCACCGCAACCTCCTTTCAGATAGCTGTAGAGAGCAATAAGGTTTCCCCTCAGCCTCTTCTTCTGAGGGCTAAACAACCCCAATTCCCTCAGCTGCTCCCCATAAGACTTGTGCTCCAGACCCTTTGCCTTCACTACACGTTGTTTGGCCACTAGCACTCCCTAAGGGCTTCTTTTATACATGTTGAGGGGACTTAGCTGCCATTGCTCCTGGCGCTGCCCAGGTCTCCTCAGCTGCTGTCACATAAGCTGCTGGCTGGTCTTTCCACTTTCCAGCAGTTTCCCTGGTTCCAGAAGCTCCATTGTGCACCACGCTGGAGCGTTCCACTGTGGATTGTGCCAGCAGCAGAGCTGCTCGCCTCGGTGACTGAGGGCTAGTTAAACCCTCAAGTCTAAATGCATTTAAAGGCTCCCCTGAGTCTTTAAATGACTCAATACACAGAGGACAAACACCATGGAGCATAAGGCACATGCGCTGACTAACACCGTAGATAATGTCAATAGTAACGCTCTATGGCACACACTATCTGCGCTGCTCAGTCTTCCAGCTGAGGAGTTCAATGCAGGCTTGGCTGCTGTGTCCTATTTTTAATGTGTGACATAAAAACAGAGAAGATGTAATGGATTCATGTTTTCAAATAGGCTTCCTACTGTGCCACCTGGAAGTCAAGGAGATATGTGAGGACAAAACCCAAACCAGTAGGTCATGAAATCTCCAGGAGAAAGCCAGCCAGCCGTTGATAGCCCACATCTCTGTTCACCAAGGTGCTGGTGCACAGAGCACCCTGCAATCTATGGAAATGCGCAGGGTTTATTCCTGCAAATCGCTACAGCCAGTGAGTTTCATGCTCTTGGAGTAAGCTCAACAAATTGCCTCTTGATAGGGAATAACAAGATCTGAAAACAAACCTATAACTGTATCTAACATCTCAGCCCTGTGAGGCTGGATTTAGCTTCTGTATCAGTTCTAGAACTGACTCACTGGCTGCTTGCCCCCACAACAGTCTCACCCTGGAGGTGATTTGCATCTCACACAAGGGATACCTGAGCTGGGGGTTGATTTAGCAGCTACGGTTTTGTGGTCTGTAGCAGAAAGAGGCTTGTGGAAGATACTTGGCAAAGTAAATAGTACAGAACAGCCAACAGAGTCTTCTCTCTTTCACAGCCTCTAATGAGCCCTTTGCTTATCAGAACAGCAAGGGAACAGACATCCCTACAGCACATAACTGGCCCCTCTCTGAGGACCAGGAGAAACCACAAGCGATGAGTTATAAACATGGAGTATTTCTGAACTCATTTGTCTGCTGATCGGATTCAGGCCTTATTCCAACCTGCAAATGGGATATGCTTCACTAGTTCTAAATCACTCAGCAGGTGATAAGCGGTTAACGCCTGGAGCTCTGAGGTGCCTTCAAAACATAATTGCTTATTAAAATGAAACAATAATTAAGTGGAAGACACAGAACCTTGTGATTTCTGAAAACTGGATCATTTTTTATAATGAATCTCTGAGGATGGAAGCAGACAAGGTGTAGCCACAAAAGAGTGGAGAAGGGCTGAGTGAGCCCTGAGGCATGCACTGCTCTGGCAGCTGAGGAGGAGAAGTGACAGGACTTGAGAGTACCCACAGAAAGGGTGCTCCAGAATCCCACGGCAGCAAAGGCATAGATGCACCCAATAAGAAGGTGGCCATTCAGGTTTGCGCTGAGGGGGACAAACTTCAGGCACAAAAGTTCCAAAGCCGAGAAATACATGGTGTCTTTTCAAAGTTCTGGAGGAAGAGGAAGGGGTTTATTTGGTGACACAGTTCCTGCATTGTCCTGTGGCCATATCCTTCATAATGTGGATGAAGTGTCACAGCTTCTCCATTCACTTTAAGCTCCAATTGAACTGTCTCAGAAACTGGCACCTAGATCAGGTCCTTCTGGAGCCAGCATAAATCAAATTTCTCACCATCTGTCAATGATTGATCTTGTCCGTGTGGGGATCTGTATGCCAGAAACCCAGACAAGACACCCCTTAGTTTTCTTGGTATCTCAGGTGCCAGGAGATGTTTTGTATCCCTGCATTCCTACTCTCCTTCCGAGCACAGAGACCATAAATCACCATCTCTTCAGGCAAGACCTATCAAACCCTGCCTATCCCAAGAACTTTTATCAGTCAGACTAAAAACCACTGCACTAACAGTTCAGTAAGTAAACACCTGATTGTTTTCATCCTCTTCACCACAGTGTGAGCTGCATAGTTCTAATCATGCCTTTGGGCTTAATACAAATTAGTTCATTGCAAAATACAAGAACATACCACACATTACACACGGCTGTCCTAGGTACGGGGCAGACTTAGTTTGCCTGTGCAGCAGCTTAAAAATATTGTATCTTAATCTGACCCCAGTACCATGTTACAGAACTACCTAGCGTTAACTGGCCCTTCATTAACAACCTCAGCAGAGGGTCAAGTCTGGAACAGGCAATGGAGATGCTGTCTCCAGAGTGAACTTCTTACTAGGCCAGGATAAGGAGAAAACCAGACTCCACTGTCTGTCCCACAGCTGTCCCTGGAGCTCCCTATACTGGCAAGAGATGCCAGACAGTTTTGGCTTCTCAACATTTCCACATTAAAAATGTCTTCCAGCACTTCAAACAGATCTCCGGCCTCAGTGAGCAGGAAAGAGGCAGCAAACAGCTAAATGCAGAGGCTATTTTTAACCACCTTCTTAGGGAAGAAATTATTCATAACCTATACGCATGGAGTGCATCGGATACAAGACAAGCTTGGCTGCAAATGCTCGTTAATGGAGCTGCCAACTCCCTCCTTTCTGCCCTGGGAAGCAAGGGATCTTCTCACTGTTTTACAAGGGATTGCAGGGAAACACTGAAGGTGTGAGATCACCTGTTTCATGCCCACCTGCGCAGCGGCTGCTGTGGTAGGAGAGGAAGCAGGGGCTTTGAGGCACATCATAATTTTGGCACTAGCTTCCCATCCCCCTTTTTATCCCCACTCGCACTCAGAGCCATCCTCGTGGCTTCCTTGCAGCTCCAGATTCTTCTGTTCCCTGCAGTCACATTGTGAACGCACTGCGTCCTGCACCCTTCTGGGAGGTCCTCTTCTGAAACAAGACATTAGCTTAGCCTAATGCAATTCACATTTCTTTCCAGTCTTTCCTCTACATGGGGAAAGTGCAGGTTTCCTGCACTTGGAAATCCTTTTCCTGCAGCCCTCTCACTTCTCCTAACACTTATGTCCTTCGCCATAATCAGTGGTCCAATGGTTCTGGCCCAGCAAGGGCACAGATCATTTTGAACTGCAGTCCTGATAATTGGGTTTGGCAGGCAATATTTGGCTTTAAGACCTTTCTCATCTTTTTGATTTGTACTTTTATAAAGTACATGCCGAAGAATTTCAACTCTGAAGGTAAAAAAAACCCTATTATGATCATTTAATCTGACCTCCCAATTACCTGTGGATGTAAAAATTCACCCAGTGGTCCTTTACTGAGCTCAGACACTTCTAGTTGAGCTGGATTGCCTCCTTCAAAAAAGTGATCTGATCTTGATATGTCGGATTTAAGTAACAGAACTTACCACATCCCTTAGGCAACCACTCCAGGGGGTCACCATCCCATTGTTAGAAATATCCACCTCATTTCCCAATTGGAAATCAATGTGAGACAAACACAGACTTTGGATCTTGTTACACCCCTTTCTCCACTGGTCTAAAAAGCCTCTTAACATTTGGTATTGTTGTGTGTTTTCCCCTGAAGTGTGAACAAGTTACTCCTACCATCTATGCGGTATGCCAGCTTTAGAGCAGAACACACATAACAGATATACAGCAGCTCTAAAATATACTGGTGTGTTATCGTCTCAGCCTGAGCAGTCTGGCTCTTCAATGTGTCTCTGCTTGGAGATCCCCACTCCCATGCCTGTCCCTATGATCAGGGAGCTGCTTTCATGCCCTCGCATCTCAGCCAACGCAGAGGTGCTGCGTGCCACTGACCTCATCCTAACAGCTCTTTTGCTCACATTAAGTATAAAGGCCAGGTTAGCAAATGTGCTCTTGGCTTGTATTAGCCTGAACCTCCTGCGGTGTTTCAGGCTCCAAAAAGCTTGCGACACCATTGTAAAAACATTCAGTTCGGTTTAGCTGCTTAAAATTAGACTGAGAATCAGCAGGTCTCATGAGATGGATGTGTGCACTAGGGAGAAGGGAAGAAAAGAGAAAGAGACAAAGCTCAGAAGTCAGCCAAAATACTTAGGCTCCGAGTTTAGCCCACAAACAATTGCAAACCATGTTTTCAATCTGCTGCTTAAGGACTGCTGGGCTCCAGAGATGACTTCTAAGAGTTCATAACAGGTAGTTAAGGGAGCAGAACCATAAATTCTTGCCAGAAAATTCATTGTGCCACTTAAAAACTTTTGGGGCTCACACTGCAAGTGAGGATAGGACCCATTGATTACAGGACATGGATACAACAATACAGCTGAAGAGGAGCTTGTGCTCCTTATCCTCCACAACAAAGAGCACCTGCCTCTCAGTTAAAAAAAAATAAATAATCACACCTCAAGAAAGCATGGACACTCCAGCTATTCCCAGAAAGCAACTGGAAAAACAAAAGTATCTAATCAGAATGTAGTTTTAGCTAGTTGCTTACACCAGACCAACAGCCCACACACAAAACTTCCCCCAGAAATAACACTGAAGAGAAAGAAAAACATCACAGGCAACACAGAACAAACAGTTACTTAAAGGAATCAAAGCCAGCAGCACATCCTACAGCTAAAGCCATCTAGAGTTGGGACAGGGGAACATCCACCCAGAAGCCCAAATCAAAAAAGCCCCCTATTCTGACCCCAGCAACTCTAAAAGGCAGCTCCTCCCGCACAGCTCTTTTCAGCGTGCAGAGGAAACTGAGGCAAGTGATGAACTGATGGCCAGCAGCTGGGCCACTTCGCTGCTCTGGAAGTCCCTGCACTCAGCCGCGTGCCCTCCCCCAGGCAGCTGAGAGGCCCATGATCAGCCCCTTCTCCTCAAATTTATTCCACGAGCATTTCAGTCCAGCAAACAGAAACACACCATATACTGAGCTGGGGTTTTGTGTGGAGGGACATAGTACAGGTGGGCTGGATTAACCAGAATATAAATAAAAAGCCTAAAGTGCAGCAAAACAATAGTAATAAAAATAAAAATCCACCTGTATCCTCAGCTCTGAAAAATCTCTCCTCCATCTTCAGATTCTGTGGCATATGCACACCTCCATTTCCCCCATGGCTATGAGTCCCACACTGCTAGCCTGAAACTTCTCTTCCTGAAAAGAAATATGAGGCAAGTTCCATTTTTTTTCTTTTTTTGAGAAAAAGGACAGAGCAATCTTCATATGAATCCACAAAACATAACTTTTATTATCCCCGCATCTGCTTTCCCATTGGATGGCACACATTTGCAAAGCAGCCCTTGGAGGCAAGGGAGAAGAAGGGAAGAAAGAAAGTTGCTTGTGAAGAAATCCGAAGTGATGGGAAGATCCTGGGGTAGCTGTTGTAATTTATAATCAGCCCATTTAGTACGAAACACTAATGCACAGCTGCTGAGCAAACTTGTCCAATATGTTTCTGCAACAGCAAAACCGGCCTCTGAGGTCATCCTGGCGCCTACATTATGCTACGAAGAAATTGTCTAATTGCAGAACCTTGTGTAGCCTTCAGTATTAACCTCCTTCCCTCACAGCAGCCAAGAAACACAGCTCTCTTGTTTAGAAAGCCTGGGGCAAGAGGACCAAGGGAAAATGGATGAATAAATCCAACATGAAGAGTCTTTTACTGTGGATCCTAGATTTATATCGGGAATAATATATTTTTTTTCCCCCTGAGCAGACTACTAGGCCAATGACACAAAGCAGGGCTCACCTTAAGAAGAACAAGGTCTTCTTCTCCCTTCTTCCATCCAACCCATCAGTCTCTGCCACAAAGTCTGTGGCTCCTTGTGTAGGGGCTGAGCCTCTGAATTCCCCCCGCCCGTGTGTTCCCATGGTTTTAAGGTGCTCAGTGCCTTATGACTTTAGATTCAGAGGGACCTTGATCCTGCATACAAACCATAAGTGACTTCAAGGAGGGCCCAAGACAGAGTGGAGAAGAGAGAGCAGAGCCCAGGAGCGAGCATTGCAGTGCCTGGGCAAAGCAAATGCACCGGAGTCCAGGGCTTTAATGCACCGCTTAATCCTTGCGTGCAGAGGACTGGACAGCGGTTCAGGCAGCTCCCAGGCTGGCTGCTGATGGAAACTATTAGTAAAACAGCCCAGTGTCTCTGGAGAAGCCATAAAGCTTGGAAAGTAACTTGGAGAGATGGCTAAGGAGACCTGTGAGCAGGAGTTTCTCCTGGTGGTTTCTAAAGCAGCATCATCACAAGCTGAAATGAAATGACTTCTGCCTCAGAAGTCTAGGAGGTATCTGCAAACCTGAGATTATGTGTAAATGGGCCCCAGCTGACAACCAGATCCCGGAGGAAAAAGCAGTGAGAGCTGTAACACCAGTTCTTATGAGTCTACATGAGAATTCTAGTTCTCAGAGCTCCCACTTTGCTCAGCCTGCAAAAACCTAAAACTGGATCTGAAAAAGGCCTCAAACACTTGCTCATAACTTCTGTAACCTGCCTGGCAACCACCCAACACTAGAAACCCTTACTGCCTTTCTTGAAATTTGGCTCAGACAACACAAATCCCAGCTTCAGGCTAAGGGAACATTTTGAGAACCATTCCGCAAGGCTGGCTTGAGTTCCAGTTTGGAGATGATTTGTTTTCTGTGGGAAAAGGCTCGCCAAATTCACCCACACAATCCGAAGGCTCAGCTAGAGCGAAGGTAAAGCTGAAACAGTCTCTCTGTGATCGAAGTCATGAGAAATTTGGGATTGCTCAGTCCCAGCCTGGACCTGTTCCGCTATCAAAATCTGGACTGACTGCAGGCAGTCTGATATGACCACAGGAGGTTGCGCTACTACGGAGCTTACCCTTGCAGTTATTTTCCTGGCTACAAGAGGGTGACATTGCCACACATAGCTCGGCATTAATGACTTTTTAACCAGAAGACGACATGTTCCCTATCTCAATTTCCTCACGGTACTCATAAGGCAAGAGAGATTAGAGAAAATCTACAAAGGCCACAGATTTTTGAGCCTGAACTTGGAAGCTCAGGGAGGATGGATCCCTGTTTTACCAGCACATCTAAATATACCTCCTTCCCAACCATGGTAGTAATGGATTTATTTTAAACTCCAATATCTTACAGGATTTTGTGGAACCACTTTAGAAAAGATATGAAATCTCCATGAGGAATTTATTAAAGCCAACAATGCAGCTATTCTGTAGCTGCTTGAAGGATACAGAGGATCAGGTCTTCAGCCTCTTCCAAGCTTGTTTCTGCACTTAAAATTGCTCTTATCATCCACAAAACTGGTTGCAATTACAGTGCCAGAGCAGGTTGGGTTGTGACTGACTATATCTCTACGCACCCAGACTCAGGAAAACTAGATGCAAACACAGACAGTTTCATTTTGCACAAGAAAATTGGAATTTTCTATTAAAATATATGATCCTTACTGCCTCACTCAGTAAATCAGCCAGTTTGGAGTGTGAAATGAGGATCAAAAAGTGGATCATCTGTGGCTGGTTCTAGTATTGTTTGTGTAAGCACCTTCAGTGAGTCATTATTGTCTTTCTTGTACTTCAGTCTGGGCATAAGAATATGTTACTAGCTCTGTAATTCATGGCAACTTTTAGTTAAGCCTGGTGCAACTCTGAAGGAAAGCTGCTGCAGCCATCTGGGTTTGATGTTTCCTCCATCCTTTCTTGGATCCTTTTCATGTGTCTTTATCTTTTCTTTCTTTTTTTTTTTTTTTTTTTTGGAGGGGGTGGTGTGTGGTGTATGGGGCAACTTGAGCCATGTGTTTTTGTTTTGCTTTGTGCACCATTGGCACAGCCACGCATTGCTTGTTTCCTACTTTCTGTGCCTGCTTTCCAGACCTGAAATGGCACAGATGAAGCAGAGATCATCACTCTCCCTGCAAACTCACCCCGAGCCACCCAGCCTTCTTCCCACCTCAGCCAAGCCTTGCAGCCCAGCAGCTCTCCCACCCTTCCCAGTATAACTCCCTCACATATCTAATCACAAGCCTTTAGCTGTGCGGTTTGGATGCCCTTTCCCAGCCCTAACTAATATCTATTTTCTTGCTGTGGTTGAAGCACTGGTTCAAATCCACCATCATTTCCCATTTTCCAGCTTCCACAGAAAGAACTATTAAAATCCTCTTCCCAGTGCGACATTCTTAGCTTTGAATTCTTCTTGTACCAAGCTTCTGTGTGGAAAAGGATTTAGGTGATTTTTGACAAAAGTTTCTGAATTATTTTTTTTTTTAATCAGCTAACAGTGGGCTGCGGACTGGGCTCTTGGGTTGAAGGCAGCACTGATGTTTCCTGCTTATTCCTCCTCTGTTTTCTCCATATTCATTCAGTTGTAACATGAGAGGCAAGCAGACTCCACCATCTCTTTTAGTTCCTTGGGCTAGCATTTACCCAGCTTTTTTATTGGAATTTATAGTAATCACTTTTTTCAAATGCTTTTTCACAATGGCAGCGTCTGTCTTTATCTTCCCAGATCGGATATGTTCATCCTAGCACAGCCAAGTCATGAGCAAACCCACTGACTGTTAAAGCACCGATTCGTGTTTATTAGTTTGAAACCTCTGGGACATGGAGCGGGACCCCGCTGCGCTGAGCCCTGTACGCACACGCAGGACACTTTGCTTCAGACCCTGCTCAGTCACCAGCACAATTTCAAAGTGTTAAAGGTCTGAGATAATTTGCAAACTCACCTCAGTTTATATGAGCACTCAGAGAGTTAAAGCCAGCAGTTTGTTTCATTTTTTTTATAGTGACTGTGCGCTTCTCAATTTCTGTATTATTCACACCTCAACAAATCTTATTTCATTAGATTTTGGGAACTGCAACAGTAATTTTGGTGATTAACTTTAAATTGGGGATAATACATGAACAGACATTAACATAATGTCAAAACAATTTTGTACAATTGTTACTTAACCTCGGTCAAATCATTTCCACCCCCAGCATCCTCCCAAATGGACCTTTATTAATATGGTACAGACAAACACAAGAGAACCCTGGGTTTTATGCAGGGAAATGATTAAATGAGAACACTTATCAGAAATGATCACGCAGGGTAACAAGGCAGCAGGGCAGATCTCTGAATTCTCATATTCTCAGGGCTGCATCTCGCCTTTAGAGGAACTACATGAACGAGCTCTTGACAGGATGCTCGGGAAAGGTGCCATAAATTGTCTTGCCTGGGTGACAACTATCGGAAGCTCAGCAGCAAGATGTTTAGCTTCTTGCATTTATTATACACAGGTGATTTTAAAGCTGATGGATGGGTATTAATTACTGTGGAGACTGAAAATCTTTCATGTGTCTTCACGCCGCAGCCTAAACCTGAGACAATCCACTTTTTAGGTCTGAAGGAGAGTTCATTCTCTGTGGCCTCTTCAGTCAATGGAAAGACCAGAAACAAGGCAAAAATACCCCAAGGAGTGATGTGTCAGGGACACGGTGCCTCACACAGCCAGGGGGTATGTTTACTCCTACAAAGACTCACTACCTCCTCGCTTCAGGAGGCTGCTTGTATGAGCCCTGTTCCTCGCGGCACAGGAGCCACCTTCCCATCACAGGTTTTGATTGTCAGAGAATCCTCCTGGGATTTCATCTCCTTAACTGTCAGGGGAAAGTGAAAACGTTCAGCCAGGTGTCCAACTTCCAGTCTCTCTGGATTTCCTAGGGCCTCATCTCGCAATTCCCAGAGCTTATTTTACCACCAGTAGACCAGCTCCCACTGGCATCAAGGGGAGTGGGATAACTCCCTCGCTGCTGAGTCAGTGACTGAGGGGTTCTGGGCTTGTTGCAGTTGGTTGGGGGACTGGCTGACCAGGTACCTACTTTGCCCATCTACTTGCTTGAACAATCCCTTCCAAAGCACAGCAAAACCTGGAAATTTGCTGAAATTTGTGTCTTTGATCTCTGGTTGGGACTATTAAGGGAAAACACAGACTAAATGGGAAAAAACCCTAATTTGTCAAGGGACTAGCTTTTATCCAAAGTGCAGCCTCAGGGATTAGAGCTGTTGGCAGAAGAACGCCCCTTCAACTCCCCTTTACCACCTAGCTGAGAGGCTTCTGACCTTTGACATTAGTTTGCATAGCCCCATATTCTTGGAGAGGAAATCCTTCGCACAACCTCTGCTTGGTGCAACACCTGGCAGTCCTTCAGGTCTGGACTCTGGAGAGGTTCCTGTCAGCACCACCAAGCTCTGAAAGTGCTAGAAAGTTTGAAAATGTTTTGCTCTGTAAGATGTATCTTCTTCTAGGTGTCCAGCCAGAGACAGTCAGCTTCCTAAGAGAGGAAGAAGCAGATAATCACCTTGCAATCACTGGGAACGAATCCACAAATGACCTCCTGCATCTAAATTCACTCACAAGAACCTTCATTTAGATACTCAAAGTTTGAAATATTCAAGACCCATGATGGCCTTTGACAATGTTGACTTAAATTCATTCTGACATTTATTCAAAAAGTGTAGGACAAAAAAAAAAAAGGATTAATAGCTTTTTTTGGTTTGTTTTAATTCATGGTTTTGTTAGGGCTTTTTTTTTTTAATTTCATATAATTGGTCTGAATGGAACATAATAAATCTGAGAAAGTAATAAACAGCTCCTGAAAAAAATTACTTTTCAAACTGTTGCTAAAACAACCTCACAACAGTTGGTGCACTAATGGCTCACTGGAGGGATCAGAGAAAGCTTAGGTGAGCTGTGAGCTTCAGGGTAACAAAAAGTGCCAGTTGTTAGCACAGTGCCATGGCTTTACATTAGGAAAAGCCAGTACCAGTGCATGTAGAAAGCATGAGGTAACTATTAGGGGCTGTTTGCTCCTTTCTTTGTCTTTAATCTCTCCCATTTTTCTCTGTAATACGCTGCAGTTTTGAAGGTTTTACCTTTTCCACACTGGGTCTGAAGTTTAATGTGAGGTCTTGCAGGGAGGTGTTCTGTGGCTTTCAGCAGGTAGAGGATACGGCACAGATGTTCTGGGGAATCATCTGGACTGAACATCTGCTAAGGGGTTGGCAGTGATGCGAGGAACAGGATTTGATGCATGGAATATCTCTTCTCCATTGTTTTAACAACTCATTTTCCATTTGGAGGCCATTTCTGTTTCAGATGAGTGTGACCAATGCACACGCATTTACCACGTCTGCATTTTACCAAAAACACGTTTCTTAGGGAAAAAAGAAGACATTTACCCAAACTTTCACAGCAAAAAAAGTGTTTGGTTGAGAAGAAACCCTTGTGACTGCCAAAACCCACTCCAACAACAAGCCCTCAAAGAGACAGACCATGCATTAAACAAAGAATCCCGTTGCCTCTGCAAGCACCCGCTCGAGGAAGAAGGAACAAAGCATGAGTCACCATGACGTACACAAGTGAAATTATGAATAATAAGCTAAAAATAAAATGCTTTCAAATACAATTGTGTTCCTACTTCTGACCGAGGAGCATATTCCTCCAGGGGAGATGATACCCTCCTATCTCAACTGGGCAGCACTATCAGCCACTCGCAGAGCCCCAAAGCAAGCAGCTCCCTAATTGCCCTGCAGGACTTGGAGCCTGCCTGATGACGCCAGCCACGTTCTTCCAGAGGATGGGGCACTCTCTAGCTGTGGCATCATCACCCTTCAACCCTTTGAAGGCCAGACATCACCCATTCAGAAGAGGCACCATTCGTGTCAGCTCTCTTTTAAAAGGAGACGCAGCATCTTGTGAGACTGTCAAAATGTTATGGTTTGAGCCTGCGCTGGATGGAGCCAAAAGTTCAGCACTAAATATCACCGACGATAGTCTCTTCCTCTGATAGGTACTGTGAGTAGCTAATAAGAATACATAAGCCAGGCTGTCAGCGCAATGAATCTCCCTCTGAGCTTTTTAGCGCGCTGATATTTTACAATGTAAATTGCTGAGAGGTGTCCCAGCAATGTAACAATACGAGCGCATAAATTCTAAGGTCCCTGCTTGATTTTCTCAGCTTTTACGTAGTGTTTAGCCACCTTGGCTGAGTAATGGCAGGGTAAAGCCTAGGCGATGCCTTTAGCTCTGCTTCTTTGCAGTTGAAAGAACTGGTAGGTCTTGATAACACTTCCAAGTATATAGCAGCTCCTGCTGGATGTTACCGAGAAGGGGAAGAAGACAAAAGACAAGGTAGGTTCTTTTAAAGGTTATTTGCAAGCTTGAACACATCCTTCTGTTTCTGTCTATTTGTATAAAAAAAAAAAAGGGGGTGGGGGGTGGGAATCAGACATTCTCCGTGGGTGCAATACGTCACCAGCCCAGGATCCCACCACTAAGATTCTGGCAAATATTTGGAATTGAACCTGTACTCTGAATTGGGGTCAGGCTGACATACAAACCTCAGCAACTGTGAGTGAGCAGAAGCAGAACATCAGAGAGACAACATTGGGCAGGACTGGGTCCATCTCGAAGTAGGGGAGGAAAGCACATCAGCAGCTGGGTTGCCACTGTGTAGTGCTGCTCCCTTCACAGTTTCCCAGGTGTGGTAGGAGAACTGAGAAGGTGATAAATGAGCACTGAGCAACCACATTAACTCACGAACATCTGCAGATATTATCACAGGACACAGCAGTCCAGGACACTTCTGAGGCTGCAAGACAGTCCTCAGTGAAGAAGGCAGCTGTGCCTTGATTTTGAAGACCAAACGTTGCTAACCTCCACGGGCTGGGAAGGGGATGGCTCTCAGACCTTTAAAAGGAATGAGGAAACAACAGTGGTGTCTGATTCGTCTTTTCTTGCTAATGAGCTATTAGAAGTTGTTTTTGAGCCACTCTTTGCCCTCATTATAACTGTGTTCCCATAAGCTCTGCCTGTTGTAATGAAGAGAAATCTGGACTGATGCAGTTTTAATGAGATACAGTGTAGATGTAAAACAGAGAGACTAACATCTGAAGCAAGACCTCAAAGTGGAGTAACAGAAACAGGTAGAGGATTTACCTCAACGGAGAAACCTGGGTAGGAAAAGAGGAAACAACCATTTTCATGTCACAGGCAGAACACATAAACCTTGCCCCCCAAATCAAGTGTGAATTCAAGAGGTGATACTCAGAGGGATGTAATTCACCAAGGGAAAAGCAGGGAAGCTAAAAGAGATCCAGCAGCTAATGACATCTAAGAGTCGAGTGGTGAGAGGAAATGCTGGCTGTCGACAGCACCAATGAGGAATGAAACAGCCAGCAGAACGTTTCTTTTGTTCTTGTCTCATATCTTTTCATGAAAATTAAAAGGGCAGTTTTCACAGCTGGTGAAGGACTTTTTTTTTTCTCCCCTTCGCTCTGCCATCTGATGCTGTCTTCACTTTGAAAACAGCAAATTTATGCCTGAAGCTGAACGGGTAAAAATTGGACTCTGTTAACTGCCTGTGGGTATTTTGCCATGAAGAGCAGCAGGATCTGATGAAAGATTTCATCCAGATCAAATCAGAGAATATTCAACAATGTCTCTGTTTTCACAGGAGACTCTTCTAGACAGGGAGAGGGAGCCAGGGCTCCGCTGGGTGCACCCCAGGATGCTCAAAACAGTCTGTGCTATGAGGGGGAGAGAATGGGAAAAGACTGTCATTTTTTTGCCTGCGTTCTCTGAACCCAATGTGCCAGAGTGAGGGATCTCCAGTCTGAACCCAGAGAGGAGGATTTCTTCACCGCGCAACTGTTAATATTGTGATGCTAAGAAGCAGGGGTAAAACCTGTGTGAATTCCCATTCTTTCAACAATTCTCTGTCTGATGGTGCTCTGGAAGCGCACAACACTGTCCTCCCATCTTTGTTAGCGTTGTGTTTCTCCTTGAAAGATCAGCAGCGAAACGTTCACCAAGGATTACCCTGAAATAGTTGCCATCAAGAACCAGGACGGGTTGTGGGTCTTGAGACAAGTAGGGAAAAATCCCCTTTCTTTCAAGAGTAACTGGGGCCCTTTTCTGAACCTGGATTTACACGAGGGCAGCACTATTGCTTTTTCCTTGTGCTTTGTATCTGCTCAGACTCATGCCTGCTGCTTTGAACTGTGCGTAAGGGATGCTCATATGGGGAGCAGTAGAGTGGCCATGTTCCCAAGGTAAGTTTTGCAGCTATAAAGACCAGAGATTTCTGATATAATCTTCAATGAATATTTAAACACTACAAATACAGATATAGCTGGCTCAATGTCCCAGCACTGACTGGCTCTTCAGACTCTGGCTATGACTCAAAATGGTTTTGTTCCTATGTGTGTCCATGAGAAGGTTTCTGTCCTGGGATGACCATGGGCTTTGGAAAATCCCAGGTGTGGAAGGGGTTTATTCCCCAAATTCCAAAAACTGCTCTCATCTCCCTGACTGTGCTAAACCATGGCCATATTTCTGTAGTTTCTCATTAGAAGAGAGGAAGCACAAACATTAAACGCAGGCTGTTTTCCGCAGTGCTTGGCCAGCTGCAGCTCTCAGTCCCAGAAGCCTGTTGTGGTGCATTTCCCAGCCTCTGTCCCCGCAGGACTCGCTCCTCACTAAGAACTGCTCTGCTGTGACAGTGTCTCTCATTTTGCAGTAGGACAGCCAACACGATGTTTTCACATGAAGAGGAGTGCACTGTCCCTCGATGCAGCATTTGGAAAATGCGGGATTGCTGTGTTTTGTTTTTGATCATTAGACGTCAAGGGTTCAAAACTGAACAGTTCTGAAAGGCTTTGTTATTGCAGATGCTGTTGGTTTGGGATGTAAAACCATGTTCTGCCTTCCTGCATCCCACCTGGAATGAGTTAGAGGAAGCGGACAATGAGAATGTTGCTTTTTTTACTATTTCCCCCCATTATCAGTCATCAGAGCAGCCACTGGCTGTATACTGGTGTATACATTGGGGTTGGTGCATACATGCCAGAGTGTGCGACTGCGAGGGTGAGTTCTTGCATGTGTAAAATGGTTGAAGTGTGGATCAGGCAACAAAACATGGATATGTACATGAAAGGATGTGCACATCTGTATGCATCCAGCTGCCTGAAGCACCTCTACATTTTTGTGTGCATCTTTTATTTGTGTGCATGTATATGTCTGTGTGCCTGAGTGTAGCAGGGAGGAATTCTGAAGAGTCAGTTTGGGTCTAAGAAAGGGTGGTTATCACTGCCTGTAGGAGTAGACATGTATGTTCAGAGGGAAGTGTCCTTCTGAAGGCCAAGGCTCTGTTTGCACATAGCTGAAGGACTGAAGTGCTGGATGGCTTGTAAAGCCTGCATGTGGCACAGAGGCTGGGGGACAGGGATAGAGCTAAGTCCAGTTAGATGGAGAGGCTGTGCAACTGTGCCACTTTGACTGTGTTGTATGACCCAGGAATATGGGGCATCCACTGTCAATGGTGCTACATCGCCCTTGCCCCCGTGACAAACCCCCTTTAGCAGTGTCCTGACCCACTTTCAGACCTGCTTAGATGGTATTCGTCAGCTCTTGCAGTGTGGTCTGGATGTTTGTACCCAATCAGTTCTGAGGCATTTCCACTCTCGGCAAGAAGCTGTTAAAAACAAAGGGGTGGCAGGGAGGGGGAACATATCACCTAATTGATTGGCTCTGTGCATCACAGAGATGCCAGCCTGTCAAAGAGTAAATCACTGAAGCTGCGTGATGTCTCTGTCGGTCAAGGGCACACCAGCCTGCTGCAAGTGTTGTCTTTCCTTTAACGTGCTTTCTTTCTCTCTCTCTTTTAGACTTGTGCATGCGGGGATTTTTTGCCACTGGATGCCTGCAGCTGCCATACCTTGTGTTTTGATTCCTTCAGCAATTACTGGCTAAGCAGGGTTGGCTAGGACAGGCCTGCAGAGGAGAGATTACTAACGAATGGGAAATGCAAGGATGGATATTAGAGACCCCTCAAGGGATCGCTCTCCCTCTCACCACAGGGCTGTCACTCACTCTGAAAAATACATCCCACTGCAAATAACCTTCCTGGGGGTAAAGGGGACCTCCAGTTAATCCCATCTTGTGGCAGCATCAGTTGCTGGAGGAGATGGGAAATGCAGATGGGGGTGGCTGTTGGCAGGAAGACATGGTCTTCTTTTTGCACTGTCTAAAGAGATCTTGGTTGTTTCTTCCCATTTTCTGGCATGGCTGGAGACTCACTAGCAGTCATGTAGTGCTGAAAGACTATAATAAAAAGCTAAGTGATGATGCAGCTTTTGTGATGGAATTTCAGCACTCCCAACAGGAGATGAAGCCAGAAGCCACATGCAAAAAAAAAAAAAAAGTGCTATTCAGACAAAACAGAAAAAGTTAACCAAATTCCTCTGAATTTCGAGCCTGAGCTAGTTCCAAAGCTTCAGAAACTGTTATAAGGCACATCTAATCTTGCTGCCAATATCCACCACATCTCCTATCATGTGCCATCTCAGATGGAAGACTACTCCCCAGGAACGAACTGCTTTTCTTTGGTTTCTTGCCAACACCACCTGTCCGGCTCCGTCTAGGTAAAGCAACACAAGCATTGGCACAGACGTCGAGTCAGATCTGAGCCAGGCTGTGAGATGGCCTGTTAGTAGCTGTCACTTGCTTGACTGGGTTGGTTGCTTGGTGCTTGGAGAGGGTTCAGCAGTCAAAGGCTTCTGCCAAGTTTTTCTGCATGATGGCACCCTCCTTACTGCAGTCTGTGGCCGAATTGAGCATCTTTCTGTGCTTCCCAAGAGCAGGCCTGCAAAGGACTTCTGACATTTCCAGGCTGTTCTCCTTGGAGGTCCCTGCAAACACAAGCTGCTCTCTGTCCCAGGGCATGCAGCCTATATGCTAACAGCAGAGAGGTACTGGCCACACAGGCAGAGAGAGTGGGGCTCAGGTGCTGGCTTCCTTCCTCAAGAAGATAGTCTGACCCTAAAAACTCTCATGAGAGTCTCGCAAGCAGAGGATGGTGCTCCCAGAACATGCCTTGCTGTCATCCCCTCTTACTCCACCTCCTTGAAAAACAGCTCAGGGACTGTCATCACTCACCAAGCTTAGGACAAGCCCAAAGTGTCAAAAATAAATGAGCGAAACTGCTTAAGGGTTGAAACTGCAACAGAGGTATAGTGATGAAGGATGAGATAAGCAGTAACGATGGACGGATGCTTTATGCTAAATGCACTAAAATGTGTTGTCTAGCCCTTATGTCAAGCCACCATAGTTAGCTGTTTCTGTCTTCCAGGCTGAGTTTATTGCCACAAAGTTCCCCATGTAAGAGTTTTCAAATGGCATCCAAGTCAGCTCCTCAACTGGACTTAGGAAGGGTACCTGGGTGCAGATTTGACTCTAAGGTGATATTTCTTGTCTTTGAAACAATTACTGATGCTTTTTTCCTGAAGCACCTTTCATTTGCCAACAGCTTTCTTGAACTGTGGCGACCGGCACGTGGCATGGCTTTCCAGTGTGGATATCTGCCTGTAGTTAATATCAGCTCACTCTTCCCACTCTTCTTTGCCTTCAGCCTGTTACCTTAGAAGACACTGAACACGTGTTCCAGCCTGAAATCCCCCATGGACATGTGTTCTGGAGGTCACTGCTTTCCAAGAGAGCTAGAAGTACCAGTCCTTGGAGGTTACACATGGAAACACTCAGTGATTTCCTGTTTCATTCCCTATCTCCATTTTGCGCTCTGTCAGGTTTAAACCCGCTTCGTCCATGCCACGCTCATCCTGCATTGTTCTAAATTCCTCCTCAAAACGACAGTATCTATTCAAATGCTTCATATGGCAATCTTGTTATCATTATCAAGCAAATGTGTAATTTTCTCCTCCTCGTGGCTCCCGAAAAGTGTATGATCTTAGTTTATTAGATTCTATTTCTATAAAATAAGCCATGCTATGAGGTACAATAAAAATATAAAGAAAGGTGATGAGGCATCTCTGAGTTCTACCTCTGAGTTCTGACTGGCTTTCCCAATATGCAAGATGTTAAGCCATCATTAAGAAGAGGCATGTTAATTCCTCTGAAAATCTTAGCTGCCAAAGCAGACATGACCACTAGTGGCTTTTGAAGGGCATTATACTGTTAAACTTGACAGGAATCTAACTTGCAGTGATTTCCTTGTGTATCTTTAGTGAGAACCCCCTGACAGGATGCTAATGGCTTGATTCATCTAGTGGAGAAGTGATGATTATTAGAAACGTAGAGATGATGGTTTAACATTACAGCATATGTGTAAGTTCTTTATCTTGGACTTGAGATCTTAAAGAACCTCTCAAAGGTAATCAATGGCACTTTAGTACCCTTTGAAGCTTTTATTCACAACACTTGCATGGTACTTTGTGCCACATTGACTTTACTATTTTCCTGCAATTTTAAACAAAATGACTCCAGACCTGCATTTAAGATGCTGTAAATGTGGTGATCTGTCATGTAGCGCATCGTGGGGGCTCCCTTTCTACAGTAAAATCTTTGGTCATCACTACATTTTCCTATGCTCTAGGACAGCAGTGGGCTAATTGTTTAACTCTGCGCCTGCCATTCTGTGAAGGGATACGCTGCACCTTGAAAGAACACAACAGGATTGGCATTGACCTGCCAGAGAATTACAGCCCCTGAAAGCAAAATTGATGTAACACTAAAGAAAACTGGGCTCCAAGGCTCTGAAGGGCAATACGGTATATGCTAAATGAACGAGGGCTGGATGTTCAAACAGCTTCTTTAAAAATGCAAAAGCAATTTCCTAATTTTAAGTCTGCACATATATTTAGGGGTTGATTTGGGACCTTAAACAGGCACTTTTTTTTTTTTCTTTTTAGCCACATCTTTAATCTCACACAGCCATATGAGCTAATCAGTGTTAGAAATGACGGCATTTGTTCAGCCTGTAAAATCCTTCATGAGGAAGAAGAATCAGTACAAACTACCTGTAAGAGATATTAGTCACATTCCTTGGTGTAATACTGGAAGCACCCAGCTATAATGCTGGTGAAAGTGGTGTGAAAGTCAATTTAGAACAGAACAAAATAGCTACATGGAAGGTCTCTGAAGAAGAGACTGTAAATGTGCACCATGAAACAGGGAAATTGTTTTAGCTTCCTTATGAGTTTAAGCCATATTTCATTTGCTCTGCTATCAGTACTATCAGAGCAGTAAGAACCTTATAAAATCTGTCAGGAGATAAGAAGGCTTCTTATACCACAACACCTAAAGACTCACTTTTCATAATCCCCAAAACCCACAGTTCCCCAAGAAATCCCACCAGCCCTTGTACTCCATCCCAGAATTCACCACTCAGGTTTTTGCCACCCACCTCCTCTATCCACTCCGCAACGTTTAATAACCTCTTTGCTTTCTCTATATGGAAAAAGTCAAAGGCATTTATAACTCATGGATATAAATTAGAAAACTGTACCTTTAAATATATATCAAAATGTATAATATATTCATCTGCCTGGGAGATGCCATGAATCTCTCATTCCTCCAGATCTTACGTTCACCCAAGGTCTTTCCTGCAGCTGGTGCTGTGCAGGCAGTTTTCCTTGCAGCTCAAAAGGCTGGAGTCAACCTTGCTTCAAAGGAAAGCTTCTTCCCAAGTGCAGGATTGTGACCCACCTGTAGACCCACCTGTGATCACAAACAGTTTAGGGATCGGAGCCCCAAAGTCATGCATGGCCCAGGCTGGACTTGGCTACGCCCTTCCTTCTGACTGGGAGCACTAAAAGCTTGGCACAAGGCGTGAAATATTTACCAGGCTGCCACTATGTAAAAATGATAGAGTGTGCCTGAGTGGAACATCTGTCAGCAAGGTGGCAGCTGGCAGAGCCTGGCAAGGATTTTCTGGAGAGAAATGGGGCAGAGCTTCCTAATCGAGCTGCGATGCCGAGCTGTGTGGGAGGGCGAGGGGAGCATGTGTGAGAGAGTGTCTTGCTCGCTCGATGAAGAGCCAGAAGAACAAGTGCGTTGAGGAATCTCATTTGGGAGGGCAGACGTGAGAGCTGCAGTGTGAGAGAGGAGATATGGATGAGTGCAGGAGCACGTGTGCTCAGCAGGGCGATTCCCCATGGCCCAAGCAATGGTCTCTGTCCGCCTGCAGGCTCTTGCTACCCTGGCTCTGTCAGAGAAGCATGATCCCAGACTTCTCTCCTTGCACTTTTTTTTTGCACGTGCAGGGGTCTAGATCCAGGCCTTTTAAGAAGGGTACACCTGGAGCAAGCTGATGGTTGCACAGTGGGCGCAAGATCCTGTCTTGATGGTCTCACTGCAGATGGGGCTCAGCAGCCCAGTCCACAGGCAAGGTATCCAGGAGCTGGCTCAGCAGAAGACAAGAACTTCACCATTACAGTGCTTTGGTTCCGCACCAGGGTAACTCCATATATGCACACAGGTACCCACACCTCCACTCTCTTCTTTCACCAGATAATGCAAAGGTTAAGAAATGCAGTAATTAATTTCCTCATCATTACCACTGCCATACTCAGATACTTCTGCTGGCTTTTGAATTTGGCAGTACTCTGAAAGCAAATATTTCCACTTTTTGCACTAAGGTAGGGATTGCAAGGCACAGAGAGCTTTATCCATGATGCAGGTCACTAGAAAGGGTTAATCAGCCAATACTGTTTAAGAGCAGGAGCGTGGGAGTGAGACAATAAGAGATCAGAGTTGGACTCAACTTTGCATTCTCCCCCACACTCCTTTTGGAGGGTGTTTCAGGGACAGGCTGTGAGGAATGCACACTATCTAATCTGCATGTATAATGTAAATATGCACATTTTTATTTGCTCTCTCCATCTGCAGGGAACTTGCTGGCATCAGAACTGCCATGTGGTCTCACAGTAAAGTTTCCTTGTAAAAGGAAAGGAGGAGACTTAGGGCTGCTTGCTCTCTGCCTCGTGCATACTGCGCAAATGGGAGCACAAAGTCTGTCCCGTTCACACCTTCACATGTTTGCTCTTTGGTCTCAGGACTTTGGGAAAAAACATAAGGCTGGACTGGGCTCCTTACAGGGATCTGGTTCATTGACTGAGCTGGAAGATCAGTGTGGGGAGAAGGAAGAGAAGACATTGCACTTGGCCAACCTTAAATGATCATTTAAACCAACTTCTCTAGGGAAGCAGAAAGTTAAAAAATAATTAATATTTAGGATAAGACAAATAGGTTTCATCTTTTGGAAAAGAAAAAATTAAGTGGAGGCAAATTCAAGAATGCTAAGCATTTCAGCAAGAGAAGATCAAAATGTTTCATCTGAGTTGTCAAAATAAAATGTCTAGGCTGTATGTTTTGCAGGTTTTTTTTCCTGTTTGCATTTGAAGCAAGTTGAGTAATTTGCCGATTGACTAAAGCAGCTTGGTTCTGCATTTTTGCCTAAAACCAGTAATTTTTGCAAGAGCTGATACCCAGCTCCATTGCAACCTTCTGAACAACGCTCATCACGCTGGCTGGGAAGCAGCAGCAGCAGTTGCTTGCCCTGCCATCAATAGCTTGCAGCACTTG
Source organism: Bucorvus abyssinicus (assembly GCA_009769605.1). Classification (NCBI taxonomy): domain Eukaryota; kingdom Metazoa; phylum Chordata; class Aves; order Bucerotiformes; family Bucorvidae; genus Bucorvus; species Bucorvus abyssinicus. The sequence goes on from CM020038.1 coordinate 14,564,309, forward strand.
GAGTCCTGACTGCCCCATAAATTAATTGTCTATCTCCTGACTGGCTGAAATATCTGACTTTGCTCTGCAAAACATTTTGGACTTGGGTCACTTCAAACCAGGGAGGAGTGGTGCCATGCAGAAACTAAGGGTGCAAAAGCCTAGGAGTTTGCACAAAGTCACCAGGATCTCGTGAAAAGTTCTTTCACAATATTTTTCAAGAACACAGATCTGCCTTGCCATAGATTTTTTTTTGGTAAAGGCATTACCGAGTCAGAAGGGTTTTTAATCCCTTCTCCTTATTGTTCCCCAGCATGCATGTGTATTTGTGTGTATGTGGTTGTGACAGTATAAATATTAATAGCACAAGGGTGAGAATACATGTGGCCCTCAAATGAGGTTATATAAACACACAGCTGTTGTGCTACTTGTACATTTATAAAGACACGTTCCATCAAGAGTGTGAAAGTCAAATAAGCGTGCAGAGAGAGACGGCACATATGTTTCATAAACTGCACAAGAAGCCTATAGGAATTACATGGTGCTCCTTAAATCCCAGTCCCACTGAGGTCAACTGGAGCTGTGTCATTGACTTCAGTGGGATCAGGACTTGGCACAGTGCACTTGCTGTGATTTCCCCGGGTAAAGCAGATTGAGCTACTGGCAAAACAAAGGTCACACTCCTATGGCAGTAGCAAAAGCGCCAATCCCTTGTGGCTTGCTGACATCTGAGCCTGATGGGGATGATGCAGCAGCATAACACCAGACAGAAAAGAGCCTCTAACCTTGCCTCCTGCAGATGCTGCTGTTGATGGGAAAACAGGATCCGGATAGGGCAGTGAACAAGGAGAAAAGCAGCTCTGCATTTGCCTCCCTATGTAAATGAGTTCTACTAGAGAGGAGCAGTGGTGGTGCATCAGCCAGGACAACAAAAGAGCATCATCTGTGTGTTTGAAAGGGCGATGTGTCACAGCATGCAGGCCAGCTCTGTGGACTGCCACATAGCCCCATTTGAGCTGCTTTGGCAGCTGCTTGCACTCACAGTCTCCCCAGGGAGGTTGTGTAGTTGCTGTCAGACTACATTCTGGAAGAGAGGAGTTGATGGGTCTAAGATTTCATCCCATGGACAAGGTGGAGCATGAAAGGGGATGAGTCAGAGGCAGGGAGGTTTCAGGGACAAACAGGAATTGTTTGTCCTGTGAAATGGATTAAGAAATTAAAACCCCTTCATTTTCTGGGTCTCTTAAATTGAGTTGTAATATTATATTTTTCCTACTGCAGAAGATGCTATGCAGAACCTAACAACAAGTCTAGGATCATTATTTGGGCTCATCTTGGTCATGATAGTAGCCCTTGAATCAGGGCCATCTTCCTAAGAGGCTTTTCTCAGCCTGCTGCAATGGAGCAAGAACAAGCCCAACTCAGATACAGCCCTGGGCATGTAAATACTTGTTTGAACCCTCTCCACATTCTTTATTCCCCCAGGTTTGGTAAATGTCCAAGGAGGAACTAATGAGAAATTGTTCCATAGCCTTCCTGAGGCAGCCTACCTCATCGGAAGGGTGTTGTGCAAAATCCTGCTTTTCTTTTTTTTCCTCTGTAGTGTCACTGATGCTTTAACAATTGGGCCAAAATGTAGTCATATAGTCACCCAGCCCTCAGAGGACATTCTTCATGGGCACCAAAGGCTGAGATTCCTGCTCTCTAGCTTCTTCACCAAGGTATCCGAGTTGGCATAAGGTTGGCCCAGAATCCCTGGGTACCCAGTGAAGAGAAACAAGCATGTCCAGATGGCAATTCAGACCTTAGATCAGCTAAGGAAAGAACATGGAATTCAAGCTTCATTCTCCCTTTAGCCAGGAAAACTAATCTTCTAGTGGTCTAACTTTGTCCTCATTGGAGGGCATCCATCTGGGGGAGGTACTATGAAATAGGTTGGGTTGTTAATGTGTACTGGAGTGCGCTACACACTCACCTCCCTCTACAAGTAAGACCTTACACTGAAATGAGAACAAGAGCTCTTCAGGTAATTGAATTTTCAGTTCACTAGCAAGAACACTTCTGTGTTGTTTTTGACTGGTTATTTTCAAGTAAAGGAAAAAAAAAAATCTTGGTTTGAGAAAAATATTTCTTTTGAGCACACCTTTCAAAATAAAATGGAAAGCAATTTCTAACCAAACTAAATTTACAAAGGAAAGATCAAAATATTTTGTTTGAAAGTGGCAAAATGAAACATTTAGATTCAAATAACAAATTCAATGTCAAAATAAAGTTTCTAAATTTTCCCTCCAGGCTCTGAGAAGGATTCAGTGAAACAAATATAAATTTGCAAAAAGTTGCTGTTACCAAATTTGCATTGCCCACTGAAAGAAAATAATCCCCAAAAGTCTTTCTGATCTAAAAAAACAATTCTACAAATGTGAAAGCTCTGGCAGCTATTACTCGGACACAGTGCAAAGCTAGTTTAGCTAAAGTTTCAGCAAGTCACCCCGAGGCTTTATGGCAATGTCTCTGTTCAGTGATCACAAATCCCTTATGATTTGGAACATAAAACTGTCCTGCTAGGGCCATCATAGAAGACAGTCACCTCATTCAGATTGCAGTAGGAGAGCAACCTGGGCTGGATTTATCATACCTTTAAGTTGTTTGTATTTGTTCCAATCCATAGAGGGGCTTTTACTATGTTTAGTTTCAATCTAGGGAGAAGGGCTGAAGGGAGCAATAGAAATTCACAGGAATGTTTTGTATTTTATCCCAAGCACAATTGTGCAAATAGAGGAGCCACGTGGGTTTTGCAAAGGTGGACTGGGGATAAGTTAGAAAGGTATGGCAGATGTTGACCTCCCAGTCTGCTCTGTCCCTTCGAAATAGGGAGTCTGAGTTAGAAAGGTGTGACAGACATTGACCTCCCAGGCTGAAGGGTGGAGGGAGCACCACTGGCCATCAGTCAGCAAGACTGCTTCTGGGTGTGAAACACACTGGCAGGTGGGTATGGCTGAGGAAAGCGTGGAGATGGAGACTTCAGCCAACCCATGGGCACACACAGAAAAAAGCCAGTTGCTCAGTATCTTCTAACTGATGCATCATCACAGATCCCTTGCATTGCCTTGCCTGGGATTTGAGAGTTCATGGAGGGAAGGGGCCACTGCCTGATCCGAGCTGGCCAATCTGTAAACGATTGAGCAATGCTGGCAGAACCGATTTTCTCAACTGCCTCATCACCCTCAATGCCATTCTTCAGCCATGCACTTAGCTCAGCTGGATGTCCTGGCCTGACGCACCCACTGCATCATTATCCAGATGGGGATTTGGAAAGCTGTTTGAAATGCCTGTGATTGTGTGTGCGTTAGGCAGCAATTTGCCAGCTGGGGCCCTACATTGCAGTCGGCAGCTCACCTCAGGCAGGTGAGAGGTGTGCATGCTCCTCCTTTGCCTTCTCGCTGTTGTTCCCTGGATTTCTCCCTTCTGCACCGGAGAACAGCCTGTGGTGAAACAGGGTTGCTAATTGTTCCACACCAGGTTATTTTGCTTGGCTCAAATTAATTCCTTCCAGCAAAATGAACTGTTTCTCATCCTCTCCCTGATAAGTGAGCAACAGAATAATTACCTAAGATATTGCACTTAAATAGAAAAGCCACCAATATTAAAGCTACAGGAAACTATAGGGTACTGCTTACTTACCCTGTTCTCCCTGCAATATTTGTCTATCGTGTAATTCCAGATCTATGACACCTTTTATGTTCTGTCCCTTTGAAATAACGACCTTTGTCTTTATACATCACTTTTCCACCACAGATCTCAAAGTACTTCACAAAGGCAAGTATCATTATCCTCATTTTACAGATGAGAAGTCTGGACGCAGGGAGGTTAACTGCCATCGGACTATCCTACATTTACTCTTCTACCAACAGATCATCCACTTACAACGCAGGTCAAATTTCTCTCTTTCACTCCTGGATCGCTCTCTCTTCCCTATTCATCCCAACAGAATCCAAAAGCTTATGCAGAGGTTTAAATTTATGTGGCGTTATTGACACTGTGTTCTGGTCTTTGTCTCCCTGTCATTCCTGGAAATTTTGCTATTTCTGCCTGCTTTAGAAAGAGCTGAGAATTTCTTTTTCTATGAGCACAGATTACAAAACCAGATCTGATTCAAGCATCTCCCCTAAACTGGAGGAGCCTGTTAAGACTGTTTGCAGGATAAAGAATAATCATATTATTTTAGAGTCAGATTTCCACTCCAGTGATACACCTGGCTTCACAGGGTGAAATGCTGGTCTCTCTTAATATGGGAGTCTTGTTGGCCCATCTCCGCTCAACAATGCTTATGGTTAAGAATTCAGAGGAACCACATTTTAGATGATAGCCTGTGCCTGAACTTTTTCACCCAGCATCAATTGTGGCAAGGAGACAAAATGAATCTTTGCCTTTGAATGATAAACTGTTTAAAAATAGGGTTTATAGTGGCAGCACTGAAAGACTTTCATTTATAGCAGCTTCAGTAGGACAAGGATAGTATATTTCATGGGACAAAAGAGAGCAACAAGAGAAAAGAGAAAAAAAAGAATAATATTTCTCTTTGAGGTATCCCCCCAGCAAAAACAATTACTGGTCACGTTCTTCTGAAGGGTGTGAAACAGCTGGCAAAATACCAAGCAATGGTGCAGAAGATGCTTTTGTTACACCTGAATTTCCATTTGGGACTTGGACAGGACACCAAAGACAGAACCTTCACCATCTGAGATTCTTCTCTGTTAGTGCAATGTACACTTTGGTGAAAGCAGAGTAAACTCAGAAGACCCTCATCAGAAGACCATTAAAATAGCTGCACAAGGGCAGCTGTCTCAGCAGGGCCCTAAAAAGGGGCATAAGAATAGAGCAAGAATTTATGATGCTTTCTCTACATCTTCCTGAATTCCCCATGGTTTTAGCCCTTCATTGCTCTAGTTCTGTTGCACTCCCCATACATGGATACTTCTGAGTCCACATCATGATACTGCACCAGCATTTGCATCTAGATCTTGAATCCAAACAATGACCCACATTGTGTAGGGTCTCTGCAAATTAAGGTCAAAGCCACTCGGAACACAAATAGAGATGCCTATACAAAGGCCTTAGAGTAAATTCTTAAGGAGAGAATAATTAGCAACATGGAATTAAATGTAAAATGGGATAAAATGTTAGATAGGTTTACCAAAGACACAGAGTGCCAGACTAACTCGATATCCTTCTTTGATAAGATAATTGATTTTCTAGACAAAGGAAATGCAGTAGATCTAATCTATCTGGATTTCAGTAAAGCATTCGATATGGTGCTGCATGAGAAATTATTAGTTTTATTGGCAATTGTGGGGTTTAGCAAAGGAACTCTGAGGCAAACAAGGCAACAGCTGAAGAAGAAACAACAATAGGTTTGTTTAAAGGGAGAAGCATCAAGTTGAAAGAAGGTGTTTAATGAAGAGGCTTCCTGGAGTCTAATCTGGGTTAAATTTTCATACTCTGTATATAAAAAAAAAATGTGTATAACACTAGTACCTGTGGGTACAAACCTGGAAAAAACTGCAAATGGGAAGAAGGGTTGGAATATTGTAAGAAGAGTTAGGTGATTTTGAGAGTTGGAATAACAGAAACAGGATAGGATCTCTCAGTACAGACTGTTATGTCATGTATTTAGATAACAGCAGCAATATTTTTTATTATGGTCTGTGAATCTGTCACTTGGCAATGATATAAGAGGAGAAAACCATAGGTGCAACAATTAATGACAAGATATCTATGACCCACCAATACAACACCACCATTAAAAAGTCAATGTGGGATTTGACTATATAGCAGCAGTTTCAAGTTCTACTTGAAACAGAAAAGTTCTGATGCTATCGTGCAAGGTCAGATCTCCCGATCTGGTGTCCAACAGTCAAGAGGGATGGATTCAGTGGAGCAGCTGTAGAACAGGACAATATGACTGAGAGAATGGAGAACTAGTCCTATCAGAAGGATTAGGAATTAAGATTAATTAAATAAGGTTTTCACCTTGTACAGCCTAAATGGTTGAAAAGAGAACTGTGTAGTTCTGTAGACACCAGAAAAGGGCAAAAGCACTTTAACCTAAAGGACAAGAGGATACCTGTTGGTAATGTCATTCATAAACACATTCAGCTTAGATTTCAGAGGACGATCTCATTCCACCAGATTACTGAACATCTTAGGAGAAATGTTCTTTAAACAGCCTGCTAATTAAAAGATGAAGAGATATTGGTGATGGCAGAGCTGTTTTGGGGAGGCTTGCCCAAAAATATTTGGTCTCCAGCACTGTTTATTTTAGTCCTTTTAATCAGCACAGAGAAATGATATCATAAAACAGTATGAATAAGGAAAGAAACAGCCGGTCTCCTAGTTATAAGTTCTATCAGTCCCCTGCTGGTGCCTTGGTTTAGAATTATTTGTGTTCATTCTCAGCATCTCATACCTTACCAGTTCAAGTCGATTTCTCACACATGTTTTTACATTGCGGTTAGGTACATCGGGCTCAGACTGAAATACAATCTTCACAACTCCTTGATAGCTGTGAGATTCCCTTTAATATGGATTCCAGAGGTAAATTCTCCACCCCAATGACAGGAACATATTACTCACCTTTTAAAATGACCTTGCCTTCCATCCAGATCTCAGTGGTCAATCTAAATTGTGTTGCTCCCATAAAATGTAGTTAGCTGATGAGGTCAGAGACATTATTTTTTCTTCCTTAGGCATAGCCTGCAGTCTTAGTTTTTTAGTGGGTTAGTTGGCACTGATAGAGCAATCTCTGCATTGGAAAAACAGATTGGCAGGATGGGCATGAACAGTTTAGTAGGCTGGAGGCAGGGACACAGGAGTTTACAAGGAAATTGGTTTAAGTACAGACTGGTTTGTTTTTGAGAACAGCAGCAGGGTGCTCTGGAGTTGCATGCTGCTGCAGCTGTTTAGCTATTAGTGGAAGGGAAAAAAGACAAGACAAAGGAATAATCTTTGAATAGCAATAAAATATTTCAAAATAGGCTAAAAAGCTTTAAAGAGCTTTTTTTTTTTTTTTTTGAGTGCAGGACAAGAGGTGATATTGGCATCAGCAAGATAAATAGGGGTGACTATATAGAGTAGGCTTGGAGAATTCAGCCTCTACACTAATCCACAAAACACCCTGGACTTGGAATCCATCTGGTAGACACGAGGATAATGCAGAGTGAGCAGTGTAAATGCAAAAATAAGAGTATAACCAAGTAGAGTTAAATCAGGCTGGTCTGTGTGAGCTTACAAGCAGCAGGACTGTGGCAGGGCTTACACACTGCACAGCCCTGCGGGGCTCTGGCCCTGCTGTATACATCAACAGATCAAGACACTGCAGGAATGTCAACACAGCTGGTTTTGGAGCAACTTCAGCCTTTCATCAGGGAAGGTGTAAACTTCTCTACTCAGTTCCTGCTATTAGGAACTCAGAAGTCATTTAAAGATTAGCTGAGATGCTCTATCAAGCACTCTTTAAGCTTGGCCATTAGCAGCAAATTGGCTGTGAACAGTGTCAGAGCACTTTTAATTGTGAAAGACAGCTTACAGGCCAGGGACTTCCTGAACTAGAGGTGACATCCTTATATTTAATAATTCCTTACAGAATTTGCTACCATTATCCAGCCACTTCTTAAACCCCTGTAAAAATTTAGCATCCACAAGATCCTATAGCAAGGGGTTCAAAACCACTTTGGGCACAGAGTAATCTCCTGAGGTAAGTGTTGAACTTGCTATCAACTAAGTTGTTTGATACCCCCTCATTCTTTTATTGAAAAAGCCAGTGCATGGTAATTCCCTGTTTATGTTTTCCACAGTGAAATAACAGCAGAAGGAAACAATCTCCTTGTGTGTCTGGAAGTATCTAAATCTGACCATGACAGACTCAGGCTTTGAGGGCACATCAGACAATGGGTCACAGCTGCACAGCTGGAACAACGGGATGGCAGAAATCTCAAAGATCCTGTATTTTCTGCCTTCCCCCCCCTCCATTTTCTAGACTTATGTTGAGACTTGATCTGTCTTACAATGCCAATGTAACTTGCAGGTGTTTCATGAAGTCAGCGATATTTCTGGCCACGTTGGCTGAAGCTTCCCATACATAGGGAACAAAGCACATGCACAAGAAATTTTTATTTTTTAGCTTGAGATGATAATAACAGGAGCTTAGGTTTTGCTGATTTGCTGACAATGTCATAACCTGCCTATGAATAGCACAGTCATAGAAGCACAGCTAATTGAAGTCTGTTTTGGTGAAACTACAAGGGAATTTGTCCTCTTGGTTAACAGCATTCACTTAATTTACTATGTTCCAAAGTAAGGATCAATAAACAAACAACCAAAAGCTTTTGAGTTTATTCAGCAGTGAAAGAATTATGATATGAAGGATAATGTCTCCAATGTCTTCCAATTTTATAATACCTCTGGCAATAATATATTGAAATTGTATCAAGCCATGATCATATCAGAGACATGGAGCAAAGAAGCAACCACAACAAAACTCAATTTTACGTATATTCCTTCAGATGAGAGACAAATCAATCCATTCTCATAAATAATATACAAAAATCCCTTGAATAGCTCAAAACTCAATACACTTATTAGAATGTCACTAGAGCCCTGGGAACCATGCGCATAAAAACACAGGTGGAAAGAATGATCCAAGCTCTATCATATAAAAAATTCCTAGATAAGAAGCAGTTATTAAAGATCCCATCAGACTTTATTGAAGGGAAGGGATTTAACACACTACAGGGACCCCACTCTTTGCTTTCCTGTTAGCAACCTCTCCACAAATATAGCTGACCAAGTTTTATGCAAGGCAGATGAAATTGGATGAGGATGTGGGCAAGACTGGGGGGATTAGACATACAATTTATGAGGCTGTTTGAGCAAAGAAGATAGTAAATCTTTTGTAGTCATTTATAATTTTTCACTGGTTTGGTTAACCTTTGTGTCCTAGCAAGGTCATACATAAAGATCTTTCTCTGAACACAAGGCCCTCCTTGTTGTCTATCTTTCATGTGTATATCCAAAACCGAAGTGCTATGGAACGAGTTCTGAGTGTCAAAATTAAGTTTGTTTATGCAAATAAAGGCTGCTGAAAATCAGATTTTTACTGGTCATATCTGGAGGACTTTACATACAAAATGGGCTAAACAAAGACCTCACACCATGCTGTTACATATTTAACCTCACCACCCTTGTCTGAGCAGAATTAGTAGCTATCATGCATGCAAGAGGTAGACCTGTCCTGACTGCTTGCACAAAGGCTGACTCCAGTCTCAAACTGATATAAACCCTTGTCTTTCGGATGAAGGACTCCACTGAAGTTGCTCAAGACACACAGGTATTACAGGAGGATAGCAGGCTAGCTTCAATGTGCTCAGCCCCAACTTGTAGGTCACCAGCACATCTCTCATCCTAAACCTTTATCCAGAGCACAGAATAATAATAGATGTCTCCTCAGACAGATGTTATTATCACTGTAACAGAGATACCTAAACCTGAGCCTTAGAGCTGTTGCAACTTTGTCCCTTAATGAACTGGTGCACCAGAGTTTTTCTTCTAAGTTCTTGCCCAATTGTGATCTGATCCTGCTTTGAGCATGGGCATTTCACAGAAGAGTTTTGGGTTTGTTTGGGATGCTATTTTGCTAAAAAAAAAATCTCAAAGGGACCTTCCTGATAGTAACTCAAGCATACCCTGATACTAAGCAGTATGAAAAAAAAAATCCATGTACACTGCAGGATACACACATGTCCTCAAAACCCGTGATGTGCATATTTTACTTCCAAACATCTAGGGGTTGTTGCTATTCAGTCCAGACAACCCCAAATGCTTTTAGTTCTTCTTTCTTCCTTCCTCCCACCCCCTCCCTGGTGACTCAGGCCACACTAGGCTCCCTTGTCCTGCAACCCAGGCTACCTCTGGAGTGAGTATTCTGCCGTTCCTCACCTGAACCTTCTCCTTGTGCAGGCAGGAGAGTGAAGGTGACAGCCATCCCCACACCAAAAGCAGGACTTTGTGCAAGCGATGGGACTGAGAGAGCCACCAAATTGATGCATTGTTTTATAAATTGTACTGTGCGATTTTTAAACTAACTCAGGGAAAACTATGCCTTATGCTGAGCATAAAGTTACCATAAGAGTTTGTCTTAAACAAGGTTGTTAGCTAGAGAGTGAAATGGTGGTTTTTTCACATGTGTAACTAACCATGCCCAGACAGAAGGGTGAATTGGGCATAGTCCAGAACACTGATGTGTTTCAGCAACAGCTCCCCCTCAAGACAATGGGAATACCCCACTTGGTGCAGTTTGGGGAGCTGGAACAAACCCTGCATGCACAGAGTAATGAGCAAATTACTTGAGTATTTTAGGCACAGATAAGCTTGTCTTGACAATGACAAACATATCAGGAGCTCAGATTCTGCATCCTGGAGACACAAAAGTAAATGAGATGATTCCTGCTAAGTAGCTACCTTGGGGAGAACTGTCTTATTTTTAAATAGAAAGCTTTTAAATACAGATTCAAGAGGACTGAGCAGAGCTAATGCATCAGGAGCACTGAATGCTGATTCTTCATCATAACAACACTGATATGAAAGAGAAGGAACAAACCATACTAGTGTAACCAGACAGCCTGTCTTGGGGGCTCACTTCTCTTTGGATTAGAGTTCCTCCTATCTTCACAGCCCATTTAACCAAATCCAAGTGCTTCCTTTCACAGCCTGCCATCCTAATCTATGTAAGACAGCTCAGTCAGGCATTTTTCATTGAATTAGTACATATTAATGGGCAGTAATACATTTGTGCTATTGCATACATTTCCTTGAAGTACAATTTTCCATCTAAAGCATTTTATTCACATTGCCACACAGTGACTGCATCCACAATAGTATCTTTAGTGATTATTCATCACAGGAATAATACAGCTGTGCCAAACACTGTGTTGTAGTGGCTTTATTTTTTTTTTTAAACAGAATGTGTAATTATATTTGTAGACTAATTGTATTATTGTCATTAACTGAAGAAAATAAATTTCTGTTCAGCTACTGGGAAAAGCAGTGTACAGGTAGAAATCAGGTATCCCTCATATATGATCAGAAATTGTTTTTAAGAGATAGAAAACAGTAGATGTAGGGCTTGGACTAAGCTCAACTCCATGATTTGGATGTAGAGATTATGAAATAAGTGAAATATAGTAAATACACATAAACAGGTGCCAAATGTCAGTACAAATTGGGCAAAACTAAAGCTTGATTAGATGACTGGAAAGTTGTCAGATACATAACTCATTCACATTGGGGTTTCCACATGCTTACAGACAGCTCATTAGAGACTGTGTTTAAACTCAGACAGAACTGGGTATGAATGAGGGACAGTTGCTGTCAATGGTCAAACAGTTCCTCAGTGTAATGCAATGCTTGTGTAGTAAGTAGGTGTTGGACATTGCCATGTCTCCTCTGGAATGAATACTATGTAATGGAGACATAAAAAGGTGAAGAAGGTAGTGGAAGTAAGTTGGGCTTCAATTCACACAGTGATCTTTTCTCTAGACTCACCTTTCTCCTTGTGCCCTCTAAGATGCCCTCACTCCATCATGGGGTACCCTTGGGAACACAGACTGTTCGGCATGCTTCAGTCAATTTGCCACCACAGTCAGAAAAACCAGAGATACAAGACACCATGTGGAACAAGATTGATGGGATAATAATGTGTGTCCATCTTTCTCACTGGAAAACTTCAGCATCAATTATTGTGTCAGGTGTAATTGTGCTGTCTGTTGAGGAGAGGCAGACAATGGCATGGTTCTAACAAGGCAAGAGGCTCTGTCCTTTCCTATCATGATCTTTCTGAAGGGAATAAAGGCATCCCTTGAAAACCTAGCCACAACTAAACAGGCAACCCATAATTAGCTGCAGCAAAATAATTAGCAACATTAACACCTCCAGGCAATAAGCATTTCCAGTAAATCCTATGGAGGCAATTTGACCTCACTTAATGTCTATTAAACATAACTTTCTAGAGTCTTACTGATACTATAGTGCCAAAACCTATGGGATCTGCCAAAGTTTGTTTCCACCACTTACCAAGGAAACAATTCTACAGTTGCTTAGGAGATTAATTAACTTGTCAAATAACTAAGCAGACAGCATGTAATGGATGTTCCCATTTCATAACTGATTTATCACTTCAGAAATTTCCCAGATTTAGCTTCTTTACAGAAAGACTTCCATACTGTCTACATTTACCCTGTATCCAGGGCTAAACTATAGCTCTCTCTGGGCTCCATTCCCCGATGACCCCTCCCCAGCCAAGAAGGGGAACCAGGAAAAGGAGAGGAGACCCCCAGGGTGAAATGAAAACAGATTTAATGAAACAGCCAAACTAATACCAAATGCCAATATAAAGTGTACAAAGTGATACTCACCCCAGCATGTGTCTGGTGGTCACAAAAACCAGGAAAGCAGTCTACAGCAGAAGAAAGAGGAACTAGATCAAGAGAAGCCTCAGCAAAAACAAGAACCCCACTGAACTTCATGCTTTATAGTGAGCATGGTATTTCTGGGATGGGATGCATCTGTAGCCCACTCGGGGCAGCTGCCCCGGCTGACTCCAATCTGCCAATGGCCTGCGGACCAGGGCGGGTCTGTGATGCCATCCCAGTCAAACCAGGACACATACCTGGAAAAACATTAAGAGATGGCTGAATTGAGGGGAGCTTTGAGTACATGTAACTTACCTGTCCAGGATTTTTTCTTTGTGTTTGTGAGGAATGTGGTAGTGACGCAATAAATCCCACATGTATTTCACTAGAATAACAAAAGTAATAAGTGAATTTTTAGGGCTGGATGGCTATTTTCATTCTGGTGGTAAAATACTAGCAGTGGCTGAATGACAAGATCAGACTTTTAAAATGAGCTGCTGCTGCAGTGAGTGTTACAATGATTTTTGGTCCTCTGCTGTTCTAACGATCAGGTCATGATTTTGGCAGACCCAGGTTAAGCTACCTCCTCTGCTGTGCAGCTGCCTCACCTTCCTGTGCAACACTGGTCAAGCCTTGCAGGACTGCAAGAGGTCCTGCATATGAGAACCACATTCAGATGGGCTTAGGTCCCACAGCAGCACTTAAATTCAGATCTTCCAGTTTGCTTCCCCACCTAAAAGGCTGGAGTTTTCTGGGAAGCTAGTACTGACTGAGGATATTGGGCTCTTTGGAAAGCCATCGGTCCTTCATCATATGACCCTCACCTATGCAACAGGGATAAACAGGATTGCCCAGCCGCCTAAGGGAGGTGGGTCTTGTGGGAGATGGTGAAGCATTCAGCGATGAGCTTTGTACTGAGTGAATTAACACTTTTTATGTACACTAGCTCGTATTTGTTTCCCTTGAAAGCATTTGCACTACTTAAAGGGCTTCTTGACCATTTGTAGCATGGAATCCCTAAAGTTTCACTGCTCTATTAGTTACCGGAGACAAAATGCAGTAAACTACTGCACGAATAACACACACCATTCACCTTGCCTCTGAGCACAGAACTTCATGTGAAAGTGTGACACACAGGACTGAGAAGGCTGACTGCTGCTAAGATAAGCTGATTTTCATCGATTTTCTTAGAGGAGTATGTATTACTTTCATGAGTATGCTGACATTTTGTTGGAACACGTGTGAAAAATCCTGTCTATTTTCCTGCCAAAGACCTTCCCAGGAAGACAGTTCTGCTAACCTGTTTAAAGAAAGCATCCAACCAGGATATCATAATCCTGGGTGAATAGAAAAATGTATCAAGAAATAAATCTATGACTGGATTTTGAGTCTCCATGTGTTCTGAGGGGACAATGGTCTGGGGCTGTTTATTCCAGCCTCTAGTTAACATGAATAATTGTTTTGTTTCAGGCTAGAAACTCTTGACTATCAATAAAATGTAGTTGGTGTAGTCAGCCTTCTGTGGGGTACGTAATGACCCATAAAACTGTTTAAAGGGAAGCTGTCAACCTGATTTTGGCCGAGCCTGTGGCTTTAGTTTTGATGTATCTATATGATGCACATGCACATTTGCATTTTTTGTCTGCAAAGTGGAAGATTCAGAAACCATAGGATTGTCTGTGCAAACTTCATTTGCCTCTTCTGTGCACCTGGAACTGTCTATCAGATTTCATGACAGGATCGCAACTGTAACTTCCAAATCACCAGTGTCCTGCGATCCTTCTCCTAAAGCGTTAGGAGACAGGGCAACTCCATTATGGGAATGATGGGAAGATGGACAGGGCAGTGAAAATGACTGGAGAAGAAGCCTCCACCTTCGGTGCCATTACAGATGTGCATCCGCTTACTTAAAAGCATTGCTCCCACTCTGCTTGTCTGGCTGCAGTGCATGCACACACGCACCTACGTCCAGACTCGCTGAGGAACGTGTGGCAAATACAGGTTGTGATTCCATCATGCAGCTGTCAAACTCCAGCGTGTGAGCAGTGACACATGTATGAGAAGCACAGCTAGGACCTTGCAGACAGCTGAGACCTTTCTGCCTCAGATGTGGCAAATGGTATGGCAACATGAATTAACTTGAGAGCATCCATTGCCTTTACTTTGGCCTTGCATCACCTGGCTTTGAACATTCTCTGCTGGGGATATCAGGATGGGAATTGACAATGCAGATTGCTACCTCCCTGTTGCTTTCCCCCTCCTCGTTTAGACAAGTGCATCTCACTTGAAAGTGTTTGCTGTCACAGTCAATCATAAGGACTGAGGGGAGAACACTCTAATTAGCCCTGATGAAGTGGCAGGAGCCAAGAGAAGCCTGGTGGCTCTTGCTCTCCTTATGTTTGTGTTTCCTGCTGTGTCACTTGCTGGTAGAATTTTAAACCTGGTTAATTGCTCTTTGTGGTGTCTAGACATCTTTAGCAAGTGCTTCTTTCCTTTACTACTAGTGATTATAATTTGTATTTGCACGCTCCCCGCATCCACCCTGCACAATCTCCAGGTAGATACATCACACAGCACTTTACACTCAAAAAAAGAATGAAGACAGGCTTGGAAGAGTTTGGAAACTACACCATAACAATCAGCCATGATGCCCCAGCTTCTTCAGTTACTGATGGATCCTTGCACCAGTTTAGCATCACTTTCTTCAGCAAAGACTCCTTGCATCAGATTCTGATCCTTGCCTCCCAGTGTTCCAAGGAAGATAAACCAGACCTTTCACTGCACATCCAAATAAATGGTATGAACTCCTTGTCTGCTTGCTGTTATTTTTCTGTCACAGTGAAAGAGCTCCAATGATGAGGAAAGCGTACTTCTTCTTTTGAAGAAGCCATCACATCCTGTGAATGTAGGCGTTTGTTACTAGTAATGAGAGGGCCAACCGCCCTAGACTACATAGTTGAGGTGGGATTGTGGGAGAGATTGAGGTGTGAAAATTGTGTGGGTACATTAGTGGAAGAGCTTCTGACAGAAAGGGGATCTGCTGGCCTCACTTCAGCATCTGATCCCCCCTGGAGGTATTGCATTAGAGTGTTACACAGAGCACAAGCTTCAAGCTCACAACCAGTAACTCTGACATATCACTGCACCCTGAAAGAGCACCTGGATTTGTCCAGCTATGCCGCACCTTCACTGGCAGTGGGCTCAGCTCCTTTCACGCCATGCAGCGGAGCACAGACACAGCCCAGGGTATTGCAGGATCGATCCTTTCCCCTTCAGCTGACTCTCATTTGCTCCATCTGCCTGCATGGATCATGAAAGGTTTTGTAAGCTATATTAGAAAGCAAAATCCCCCTTCTAATTTGTCCTTCATGAGAAGAAGCATAAAGAGGCCAGATGCCCAGCATATGACTTCAGTAGATATTAGTCTAAGACAGTACAAATGATCATCTGGGAAGAAATCACCCCGTTGTTAATAGATCTTTCAGGAATATTAGCAGACTGCTATAGCTTATATTAGTCTCTTGGAGCTAAGCTGCTTTTTCCTCTGTACGTGTTCCATATTCACCCTTCTCTTTCTCTTCTTATAGATAAAGCCATCATTCACATCCTTTTCATTTGCCACTCCATTTCAGCAATTTTCTCACAACTGATATTTCCGTGATACTCCTCCTCTTTCCTCAGTTTAGTCCATAGAAAATGTAGCATTAATAGACTAGTATCTAATACCCAGATCTATCTATATCAATGGGAGGGAGAACTGTTCATTTCCATGGGACCAAAAATAACCCAAAATCATTGCAATTCAATTCCTTGCCTGCTCTGTGTCCGCTTGGGAAAATTTGGCCCATGGCAATTAGGAAGAGAATGTGACAAACTAATTTTTGCATATGAGCTGATTAGAATCTGTGGAGATGTTTCTGTAGGTGAAATGCTGATTTGCTTCTATCACGGTTGCTGTCTCAAAATTCATCAAGCCCAGCGTAATAATTACATTAATCACCCTAAAACTCCAGCAGGATGTCACGCATCATGAAGCCATGGTTTGCTACAAAACCATTATTCAAACCTTCTTGTTCCAGCGAGGACAGTAAGCAGCCGTACCTGGGCACACGTTCAGGTCAGAGCTGAGAAGCTGCTTGACTTCCATGAATTCTGCTGTGAAACGGCTGTATTTGAAGCTAGAAGTTAAGGCGGTTACAACTTTTGACACTGAACCAAAAATAGGTACATATGTTGATGTGACAACCTTTGAGTGCTGTGACGAATGAGCACTATTTTTTTGCTGAAAAGTGTTCCTTGTTTTCAAGCAGCCCTGCTAGTTGAAAAAAAAAATATTTACATTCTGCACTGAAAACATTCAGGAAAAACATTTCACAATGACAATGCACAGCCATGGAAATGGGTCTTTAAACCCCCGGATCCAATAAACAAGACAGGGAGACTTCCCGCGGTGTTCATCTTCTGACTTATTTCTAAAGCCACGGCTCTGAAAATAGTGAACGCTCCCTTTTTGCTCCTTGCTTACCTCCTCACCCTTAGCAGGACTGGCATTCACTCCTGAAATGCCAGATCAGAAACCAATGCTACCGCTTATTTATAAATTCCTCCCCATTAAACACTCCGCATAACGACTGCGGAAAACAATGGGCCCTGGGTGAGTCTCTTCCTCCCACAAGAGTTCATCCAATTGTTCACTGCAATTATTTCCAGTGATAATTGTAAAGATAACACTATTTAAAATATCTAATGTTTTATTCAATATTTCGGTGAGTTTCAATTACTTCCAATTATAATTCAACAGCTTTCTATTTAAAACAATTATTGTCCTTTATAACCTGTTTCAAATCAAATAAATTGTTTGCCTTTATTCATCATTGGTTTCTTTCACAGGTATTCAGTCTTTGTTTTTCCAGTTCCCCATTAACTTGTGTAGCCTTTCATTAACCCCTTATGCAGCCTCTGGCTCTACAACACAATCAAACCTCTGACAAAAAGCTGTCAGTGCAGCCCCTGGGACAATCACAATCAATTAAATTCATTAAAAATCAATGATTCTATTTCAGACAAAAAGACGCAATCCTGGTTGACTGGACAGTGTCGGGGTACTTGGAGCTAAGCAGAGGCCACTGGGGCGAGGATGAGCTCCGTCTCTAGGAAACGAGGGTGTCACCACGAGCAGCGACCTCTGACATGAATGTGAGCACGAGGCAAGTGAGGGGAATATCTCTACAGTCCCTCTTAAAACAGGAACACTGTGGGGTAAGACCATTCTTTGGTTCATTGACTTCGTGGGGAAATAGTGCTTGAAAGAGCCTCCCTAGGACAGTGATGTTAGCCTATGTATTAGTGTCTTATTTCTTTGTAGCTTAAAACATAATCATGCCCTGACAACAGGAACCCGTTATCCTGTGA
The DNA here is from genome assembly GCA_009769605.1 of Bucorvus abyssinicus. NCBI lineage: Eukaryota > Metazoa > Chordata > Aves > Bucerotiformes > Bucorvidae > Bucorvus > Bucorvus abyssinicus. The sequence goes on from CM020038.1 coordinate 14,582,164, forward strand.
TTCTGAAAAAAAAAAAGAAGTTTGATCATAAAACTATTTGAATCTATGAGAAAACCTCCCTTTCAATATGGGACAGGAAGAAACCCTTCATTTGCAAATTGTTGTCTCCTTGCAGTTCTTTGAAGGTGAGAGTTCCCAGTTCAATAGCTTTACATAACTCTGAGAACTAGTGGGGAATAAAAAAGTTTATTTTCTGTAGATGTAGAACAGAGGCACTTTGTCCTTCATTTCACACAATTTCTTTTTTTTTTCTTGATGAAAACCTGCCACATTTAAAACAATGTCTTTTTTTTTTTAATAAAAAAGGTCATTCTATTTCCCAAATGAAAAAAAAAAACCCTCAAACCCCCCCAAAACCAAACGACAAATCTTTCAATTAAAAACTGTATTTTTAAACATATTTTTTTCCTAGTGGGATATTGCTAAAAATGAAAGCACGTGTTCTTCTGTTTGGATTTTTTGCCATGATGTTTTCATTTAAGTAGGATTCTTTTCCCACAAAACAAAAAAAAAAAAAGAAAGGAAATACAGATTAGACTAAAAACATCCATAAAGCTTAAAAAAATTCATTTGGGATTTTAATTCGGAAATGGAAAATTAGAGGAAATCAAAATAGGTCAGGAAAAGATTTCCATTTAGTCAAAACAGTACTTTTGAATTAATTTATTCTCAATCAAAACATTTCGCTCAGCTCTAATCGCTGGTCTGAAGTCACCCTGCAGCATTCAGAAGGAGTTGATTTAGATGCTCCCATGGGCTCCCATGAATTGGAAAAATAATCAGTCAATCATCTTCCTGCTCTCACAGTTTGCTGCTGTTGAGTAATTCTCAAGATCATACTATCCTCTTGCCGAAACACTTTGTCTGGCTCGTATTTTTACCCAGCAATGATGACTGCAGGATCTACAGTCCCAATCCGGCAAAGCACTTCACACATATTCTTTAGTTAACATAGTCTCCTCGATGTTAATGAGGTACTCGTGTACTTACAGTTAAGTCCAAGCTTAAGTGGTTTGTTGGATGGAGTTCTAAACCCTGGAAAGGGGAGGTGCTGAGATCTGCTTTGTGGAAGTGTCCACAGCTTTTCAAGAAGCGTGGCTTGGCAGCAGTCCAAAGTCACATTGATTCGAGTAAATCAGTTTAGAAAGTGACGAAGATCCACTTAAGTATCTTCCTTTCAAGGCTCCTTTCTAAGTCGCCTTTAAGGTACTTGGAGGAGAGATGCTCTCCAAGCAGTTTAAGAGTGGGGCTGGCTCTGACTGACCCAGCTCAGTTCATAAATGATTTGCTGTAGGCATCTGCAATGAGTAACAGCTTGTGCTGAAAAGCGTGAGATGTGTCCCTGGACGCCCATAAGTAATCACCTTGCTGAAGAGGAGGTCTGAACAAGCAAAGTCAACTGTCTGAGGTTTTATACAAATTATATACTTTATCACCATTTTTTACATCAAAGTGATCAGCCTATTGTGATCAAAGCTCCATTTCAGGTGATATAACCTGGAAATTACTGCAATGTACTCTGCTCTATTATTACCCATATTTAAAAAATCCCCATCATTGTGTGTAGTTGGAGGGCAAAGAAGGTTTTTTTTCACCTTATTGCACTTTGTAACCTTACGGATCCCTCTGAAATGGAGCAGGTGCCGTAGTCAGGTTATATAAAGACAGCTATACAGTGCCGTGCAGAGATATACCTGTTCCTATGGGTTGTCAGAAAATCCCATGTCTTCCCTGCAGAGGAGAAAAAAAATACATATATTTCTTGAAAGTCACCAATCAATTACTTCAATGTTTTCCTGCAGATCTTACACAAAAAATGTATTTGAAATGTCAATTCAAACTGCTTCAGAGACAAGTTTTCTGACTGGCAAAAGGTGACTCGTTACTGAAGGTGCCATAGGAAAAAGATATATGCTGAAAAACATCGGCCAATGCCCTTGCCTTGCTCTGGGAAGCAGATAATGCAAAGGGATTGCATAATTTGATGCAGGTCCACCGCTGGGCCAAGTGTATTGAGTGATATCAGTAAAGTACATCTGAACCGCGTCCAATTCTCACCTGTTGCATCTAACGTACGCTTCATCCACTCGATTTCTGTGGGGCTTGGGACAGGTGTAATAGGTTCCGTGTGCTCTCTGTTGATCCTGACAAAACCCAGTATGTGTGTGAGTTATTCTGAGGTCTGTCAGGTACTACAAAGTGGTACAGTACATTTTATTGCTTGCATATTAATCTCTTGTCTCGACAGAGATAAGCAGTGAAATATCAATCTATTAAATCTCTAATTCATTGATTCCAGAACTAGCCTTTCTATTATATCTCTGTATCTCATTACAGCCATGCAAACACAAGGGACAGGGATAAGAAATCCATAAGTACCAGTGTGTGGTTAAAGAACAGCTATTCAGGACAGCACACAAACACTAAAACAAGGACAGGCTGAAGTCAATATGCTCAAACATATTTTAATCGCTTCTTAATAAGTGGATAATTTTGAGAAACTTCTGAACTCAATCATCTTCTGCTTTTCCCATTAATTCTTCTACAAATCTCTTCTCCTGGTTCAGGATGAAGTGGGGAAAAGGGCTGGAGCACACCATGCTTCTTGCTGATGCTGGCTGGATTCAGGACGTGTCAATCAGATGGGTCCCAGTGTATTCCCATGCCAAATAGAAAGGCTGTGCTGACCCCTTCCTTTCTTCTCTGCCATCACTGCCTCTCCACCTTCCTCAGAGAGGTGAGAAGGTGCATTTCAGCACATGTCATCATGGTTCATCCTGACACCCCTCACAGCTCTGCCACCATATCCCTGTGAAAAGCCCAGCATTCCCGGGGCAAACCATGCAGCTCCATCACTCAACCTCACCCACCTCCTCCAGCTCTCTTCCCAGCTTGGGGAGCCGAGACGATTTGGGCTGCTGCCTATCAGACCTGCCCACACACCAGCTCTCCCTTGAACCCCGCTCAATGCTGATCGGTTCTTTCCCAAAATCTGCCTGCCTGACAGCCCCCACTGGGAGCATCCCAATACGCAGCCATTTATGGTTTACGCTAGCAATGGGGACGGAGAGTCAGGGTCTGTTCACCTGAGGCAGGGCTGCTGTCGAGGTGAAGCTATTAAAGCATTAACTGCTGGAATAGCTGTCCATCCCGCTCATCTCTATCAGAAACAATTAATATAGATCATATATATTTTGCAAGAAGAATACATTTCCTTTCAAACCTTGGCGTAACTCCAGAGAGGATTAGGTGGAAGACTGAATGAGATAATTTGCATAAATTAGGTAAAATGTGAATAGTAATTTGCATTCAGAAAGGCTCTTTTTGACTCTTTATGATATATTGATACCATCTGGAGAACCTAGCTATGAACCAGACATTTGTTGGACCGATTCTCCCCAGGCTGTTCCCACAAACTTCGCTGGTATGTTCAGAAATATTCCCCTTTCCTCGTATCGTTTGGAGCAGGGTTAAAGACCTTTTTATATGACTGGCCTTTTTTTATTCAACAGAGGCCAACTCAGATAACTTAAGGAGAAATAGATGGGACGTTGGAAATCCTCTAATTGCTGTTCTGCACCTGAGGCAAGTGCTCCCACATGGTGCTATGTAGAATGCTCATATTAACATGGCAGAGGGTTACCAGGGTAAGGAAATGGCCTGACTGGCGTTTCACGTCATTTTTCTTTTCTCAGCTTACATGATTTCTTTGGAAACCATATTTTATGAGCTTCTTTTTATCCCCGTTCAGTTACATAGCTTTTCCTTGCATTATACTGTTTACTGTTCTCAGCTCTGCTCCTTCCTTAATCAGGCAAGGAGATGTCCTGGGTGCTACTGGATTTCTCACACAGTCACAGGGAGCTTGCTGCACCCTGCCCAACTCCATTACATGCCAGAGCCAGTAAAGTCATAGTGGCTGTCCCCAGCGCCTCCAGCAGATCACATTAGCTGTTCGCTACCCTCTTTGGTGAAGTTTAGTGGATCACCCTCTTTATACAAACGCAGGAACCGAGGCAATTTGGCACAGGCATGCTTAAATCTCCAGGGCTCAAAAATACTCTTCAAGACAATGGACTTTTTGGTGCCTCTTGGAGCTGCTGGTGCAGCCATCATTAAATACCTCTATGAGCGGTTAAACAAGCGGAATGCAGACTCTCCTCCCAGAGCTGCTACTGTTGCTGGGGCTCAGGAAGGACATGCTGAGCCCCGTCATCACTGCTTTATACAGACAAAAAAAAAAATCATCCGACTTGAGCTAGACCAAGCAAAGGTAACACAGTCAGGGCATTTGTGGAGGAATGACAGTTAATGGAGTAAAGACTTTGCATGCCCCAAGGTTTTAGGGTGAAGAGACAAGGACGAGGGGTCAGAGAAGTTCAAGATGCCAGAAGTGAGCAGAAAACCTCTTTAGATGTAACCTTTTTAAAGCAGGCTGGTAAGGGAAGCTGGCACCGGTTTTTGAATGTGATTTATAGTATTCTTACACAACCAGAATTGCCACCAACCCCCAAGAAACAATTATTTCCACAGCTCTTCTCAAGACGAATGTGTCTGAGCTAAGAGACAAACACGAACCTGGGTATGAGTCACTTGCTCATGCAATTGCCAAGTTCACAGACTGAACTCCGTGACAAGTCAACTCTGCATGAGCTGCCCGTGTTGGAGAGGCTGGATCTGAAATATCTCAGATGAACAGCACTTGACTAAAACTGACAAAACTGGGTTGAGATCAGATTCGTTCTAAATAAACACCTTCAGAGAGTGAAAGGGATGGATAAGGGTTTCGTGATTATTTAATAATTGTATAAAACCAAACTTACATATCCTGGAATAAATTTCAGAGAGCTCTGGAAATCTCTCTTAGACCCCTAATTAGAAGTCATTTCCGTGTGACCTGAAGGCTGGGATGGTATCAAAAATATCTAAGCAGTTTCAGACTCTAAAGCCTTGATGGTGCCTAACTCCTTTAGGCCATTCTTTTTTCTTCTTTGAGAACACCAGCAATAACTTTTTATGCAGCTTTGTATGTGTTATATAAACTTTTAATAATAAATGGCAAGCTGACAATTTTCAGATTAAATGTTTTTTCTGTTAGTGAATGTCAGTAGGTCAATACAAACTGTAGAGGAGCTCAGTTTAAATGAATTTGCCCATTTGAAGAAACCATAATTTTTTGGAATGGCAAAAACATCCTATTTCCTAATTTTCAGCAGCTAAGTTAATTATGTTTTTATTTCAGAAAGCTCACCACTAACTAAATGAAATATTTTCAAGGTATCTAAATGAATTGTGCATTGATCTGAACCGAACTTTTTTTCAGATTATTGGTTCACAAACACTGATGAATCCAGAACAGGGAATTGCAAAATCTTGCAAATTCCCACAGACAGAAAAAGCATTTCCTTTACTGATCTAATAACAAATACCAATAATAATGCATGTCATAATTACAGCGATCGTGAGCATGGTTATTGGCAATTTAAATCAAACCTCTCCCAGACAACAGAAGGCGGTGGGAAGGAGTGAGGTGGGTGGATGATGGCTTAGAAGGAATGGTTATTGATCAAGTTGTTCATGGTGGATTAACTCAGGAAGGGAGAGTTAGATTTATTTTAGCTTTATCTGTGAAGATACATTGAATATTTGCTTGATTTTATTGCATATGCATGGCATAACTCCATGATTGCACAAAATCTATATAAAAAACCCCCAAACCCATAGGAAAGCAATTAAATACTATGCTAGTTTTCCTGGCTCAGGAGAAGGACTAGATACTTCCTCGGGGTCTCCTCCAGCCCTGTCTTCTATGCTTCCACATCCCATAGGCCAGCCCTTACAAAACTGGCCTTTACTGGTCTGGGCTCAGAGCCACCTGGACAGTAACAGGCATTTCCATCAAGATCCATTGAGTCCAAAGAGCATTTAAGGTAGATGGTTTCGCCAGGTGAAATGGGAAGCTCTTCCACACTCTCTGTATACTCTAGGACAAGTTATATGCAAGTGTTTCTCATCTCTTTTCAATTTCCTGGCATCTAAAACCTATTTGGTTTCCACGTGTAAGCCCTGTCCAGCAATTCTGAGCCTACCACCAAGTTTTACAGTTTTGCAATACTTAGAGCTGCCCATTGCAGATCCTTTAGAAATAGCCCACAGACGCCCAGGCATCCTCAGGTCAGTGGGTTGAAAACCATTGGTTCGCACCGAAGGACTCCCAAAAAAGTCCTGCAGAAGGGTGGCGTAGCATCCTGAATGTACTGAAACTAATGGGACAAGCGCAAATCTCAGCTAGAGATAATGGAGTGGAGAAGTAGTCAGAGCTTTAAAACTGCCTGCTTGGGTACCAGTAGCAATGCAGCGCTGCTTGACCTAATTTACTTCATTCTCAGGCAGATCTTACAGCTTTGTGCTGCGGCTGGTACCGTGGCACTGCCAGGGCTACGCACCCAGCCAGCTGTGCCGCACAGCGGGCGCTGGCTGCCAGGGTGAGGAGGGCAGTGCGGGCTCAGCGAGCAGCAGGGCTGAGCTGCTGTTTCCCGTGCAGTCTTGGGGGCTTTTTCTACGTGTTTTAGCACAGGAGGCTTCACAACTCCCTGCCAAGAAAATTCACTAGCTTCTTTGGGATAACACTGAATAGTCCCAACTCTGATTAAAGTCGGCTTGATTGTTCGCCCTCTCTGTAGTTATATGTGGGTATAGGATTCGCCTATATCTGCTACACTTTTCCCCCCGGAGAAAACATTTCATCAGCACCGAGAAGAGTCTAATCAGGTATTAAAAATAAAGTGAATTGCACTTGCTGTAGAATCAGGGGTAAATTACTAGTGCAATGATAGAGACCCTCTCCTGTTTTAATCCATTTTAATCTCATTGTTGAGTTAATAAAGCCTATTGGTTTACTAAATCAACGTAGGGTGTGATTCATTATTATGCGCGCTGGTACACAGATGCTAACACACACTCGCTCTGCTATAGACTGGAGCATTACTGATCCAATGGAAGTTGGCTCCAGGGAAAAATTACCTCTTACCAGTTGTCATAGAAAGATAGTCGCTATGGTAAATTTTTGCTTGTGTGAGACAGAGGTTTCATTTGACTTTGTTGATGCTGACTGCACTTGAAATATTTTTACAAATGATTTAATCTATAAACAGAAAAGAAACCTCCCTTTGTATGAGTTTGTATTGGATTCATTTGTGACCATTAAGCAAAACAGCTATGTCCTGTAATGAAGAGGGATTAGTAGGGAAACAAATATATTTGTTAGTTTTATTCTTCCCTGCGCATTTATTAGAACAAGCCGGTGTTTCCAGTTTGCATTTCATTTTCTTTATGGCAGGCTGCTGGAGTTGAGACATAAGTTAAAAAGATAAATATATATAAACTCTGATTTTTTGCTGGTTTTCTGTCTCTGATCATATCATTCTTGCTGACTGTCTTCATTTAGGATGGTCAATCTATATTCTACTAGAGAAACAGACACCATTTTTTCATGCCGCTCCTCCCAATAGCTCTCTGAAAACAATGAAGTTCTATGAACTTAAAAAGTATCTCTCTATTTATAGCTTTGCAGATATCAGAAATTTGACAGAACCTTTTTCTTCTCTAAAATTCCTCTTCAGTTTTTATTTTTTTCTGTTTTCAATTCTTGTAAAAGGACTTGGAAAGGCTTGAATCAAAAAGTGCTGGTCTCTCGGGAGGTGTACACTGGTTTTCCTGATCGATAAAAGCATCCAATCTGTAACACCCGTGTAAAAAAATCCGGGTAAAAAAAAATCTGTGCTATATGCAGCCACAAGTCCTTGCAAACACGAACACATCCCAGGGTAACAAAATCAGGACTCCCAAGGACTCCATGATAGCTGTGAAGGACTCCAGGCTCTGACATATGATCAAGCGAGAGCAACTTAACAAGTTACCAGACATCAGAAGAGCTGAGGTAGCAGTCTGGGCACACGTTCTGGGCTTGTGACAAAGATATAATAATGCAATTTAACTTAGCTGACAGTGAAACAAAGTGAAGCTACATCATATTATTTTGCATTCGCTCCAGGCAAAGAGCGTATGTATGGACAGGTACGTTTGCTCTGCTGATGTGCAAGAACGTATTAAGCCTCTATGACCCGATATTTTATCCAAATCCTCAGATCCTCTTGCTTCAAATATCTTAAGCTTTTACCACATCAGCCAAAGGGGATTCTTCAGCCAAAGTTCATCAGGGACAGGCGGCAGCAGCACACCACCCCCTGCACAGATTAATGTAATGCAAACAGATTGCACTGAGCTAATATGAGGTTTGCAGTCTCGATACCACCAACATCAGGAGACAATACGCCACAGGGCAGACTCAAATCTTCAAGATGAGGACAAATGTCTCAATCTTAACTCAGACTCGGGTCAATCGAAACAGGGTCCCATTACAGACAGAGGTCTCAGCTGCACAATTGAAATGCCTGGATTTCAGCCTCCTCACAAACATTAAGGGATTTTTTACAGACTTAAATGGCCTTTGCCCTGTACTTGTTTGGGGAGCCCTCTCCAGCAAATGGCACTCTGGGGGCTTTCAAAGAACAACCAGGAAAATGTAGGGAACTTATTTTGAACCAGGAGTACTTGGTTTGGGAATTAGAAAAAGAGAGAAAATGAGAGCTTGAAAATGGAAAATCAATCATGAATGAGGTCATAAGGGCAGCGACAGTCTCAGCTGAGAGGGCTGAGCCCCTCAGAGCTCCATTTGTACATTGCTATAGATTGCTCCATTGTTGTTGTTGCCCTCATTTCCTCCAGAAAGCCTGGCTGGATCTCAGAGGCTGGAGGCTTTCTATAGACAGGGCAGGATACTGGGATTAGTCCTCACCTCGGAGGGCTAAGTTATGCACGAAAAGAACCTGAGCATTGGCTGAGTAGAGGAAGACACATGGAATGCTTTATTTATGGCATATCCATTTATTTATTGCCACCTACCTCTCTGCCCCCACTTTGTGTTCCTTTATGCTCCTTCTGCTTTTGTCATGACGCCAGCAGCACCCAGGAGTTGCCAGGGATGGAATTAATGATGGGAAAGTTTCTGAGATTTACATCCCAACCAGCCCTCTGGAAGATGTAACCAGGCTCCTGCTTCCCAGGACCCTTTCAAAGCTTCCCTTTCTTGTCCCTGCTGGGATCTCAGGCCAGCAAGGGGTGAAGTTGTCTAGCTTCAGCCCAAGGCCTGGAAGTCAGGTAGGTTGGGGAAATAGGGATGGCCATCGATGGGAAGATGATGGAACTGGGAGGCTGAGGGATGATATTCGCTCTCCATATGATTTATAGAATAGCAAATGGAAGAACAAGGCAAGCACAGCATGTGAATGACTAGTCAGCTAAGGTTATGGCCGGCTCCTTATCGATTCTCTCATTTGCCCTGTTCCTTCCTATTATTTTCTCCAGGCTGGGATTATAGCTGGACAATAAATTGTCTTTTTCTTCTAAAGTTTCCTGGTGAATGGCATGCAAACACGTTCCTCTCCACAGCACCTCCTGGCATTACTATAACTCAGTTACCAGGAGGTGGCGGACAGCCACATGCAGTGTGACCTGCCTGACTCAGCAAGCAGGTTCATGGCAGAAAAGAAGTAGGCAAGGAGGACAAGGACAAAGCTCCCACCTGGAAGAAAGAGAATACAGGTAACTTCCCTCATCTAGTTGCTGAATTGGTGTATCTTGGAGCTCTGAGGTCCTAGTGATGGATTAAATACAGCAGAACAGGGTCAGCAAGCTTTTCTTGTAAACTTCATCGCTCAGCTCAGCAACAGCAGTGGAGGGCAGTTGCGTCTAGGATGCAGTGCTTCTTCTTCCCAAGACACCCTGCGTGCTGTGGTAGGCTGGAGAGGAGGTTTTTCCCAGCACCTGTCCCTCTTGCTACCTTTCACAGTTCTGTGCTTGGAGCATGGGTTTCAAATCATCAGTCCACCACGGCTTTTTTACAGCAACTGACCTGGCAAGAACTGCTTCAGTAAAAAAGATCCTCTACTGAAATTTCAGCTACAAATCACTGTCAGACTTCACAGATGGCTTTTCTACTACAGAGCTGGAGTAGATATGTATGTACGTAAGCCCACCAAAAGAATCTATTCCTCTTGTCCACAGAGTATTTTCAGTTCTTGACCCAGGATTATATCTGTGCACAGAGAGAAGAACAGGAAAGGAGGTGGGAGAAGGAGACGGTGAGAATAAATTAGGACACTGGTACTATACTCTGTAGTACAGATATAAATATGAATTCAGTTATTCTGCTGAGAGTACAAGTGATAGGCAGGATCTAGGGGAGTATGACAGTGGAGGGCTGCTGAGGTTGCCCTGATTTTACACACTTGGGTGAAATAATCGTAAAAAAGCCTATGTGGAAAGCTCTGAGCATTCCGGGGTGTCTCTGCTGCTCCCAGTGCAAAGCTCTTTCCTTGTGCACTTGTGTATAGATATGTCCATGTACCATCCACCTTAGCTTTATCTTTAACATATACCCCCCAGTGACACCTGCAGCAGGATCTCGGCTGGCAGCTGCTCGCAGGGTGGGTTCCATGTGGATTCTGCTTTCTTATTCCCAGCACAGGGTAGATCCAGCAGGAAAGAAACACAAACTCTGTTTGGTGTCAGGGCGAAGAAAAAATCTTCACGCATAGAGCTCGTAGGCAGACAACTCAAATTGCTGGCACAGAACTAAACTCTGGAGTCCTCATAATAGCTGGAGGATTGTTCTTCTTAACCTACTTGCATTTTATTTTATTGGTCTCTTATTTCCACCTCTGCCACTCGAACCACTAAGTTACAAATCTGTCTAGTAGAAGAATCTCTGCTCCATCAAATGGCCTCCCTGGGCTTTAGAACTCCATTAATTAGCATCTTTTAAATGGTTGGGTAATATTCGTTTCTCCTTTTTGAAACCATTTCCCCAAGCTCTAATTTTAATAAAGTTGGTGCTCATGAACATTTAAATATTAAAGCCCTTGGATACAGAAAAATGAAAGAGGCATTTTAAAAGACAGCCGAGCAAGGATTACTTCAATGGCTGACATAATTCCGTGTGCACGCGTGCGTGTGTGAACACACAGCACCTCTGAGATAAAACATGGTCTTACAGGCATTTCTGTGTCAGTATGTGTAAGGTCAGGATAAGTGTCATTTGTGGGGCGGTCGTGTCTGTCAGGATAGTAACAACGTCAGAGGCCCCGGGGAAATGTAGTTCAGTGCAATATGTTTAAGTGTGGATGACAATTTGTTTCAAAACACACCAGAAAGGGCTGTGGTTGCTTTGTATGGTTGCATGCACTGTTCCAGGTGTGAAAGGTGAGCTGAAAATTTATGTATATGTAAAGATCTTGTCCTAGGAAGGCTGTTCTGTATTTTTTATTGAGAACATAAAATTGGAGCTTCTTCACTCAAACTTTATAACCCCACCAGCTGGGGCTGATGGTACCAAAGGCAGAAGCGTTGTGCTTGATGTTGTGCAAAGCACTTATCTGAAGGAGATGATGCTACTAAGATCAGGCAGGTATATAATTTTTTTTTTTTTTTTATTTTTCCACTGTCATTAAAGACCACCAGTTCAGCAGGGTATCACTAGCAAGGGTTTCCTCACCTTGCCAGCACGGTTCAGCTTTGTCCTGGAGGAGCCAGAGGGTGGCCTGGACTACATCACCTTTTATTTTTTTCTCTCCTGAGGCTGCCAACAGAGGTGTCAGACCAATGATGTTTTTTGATTTGTTGATACATCTTGTAAACTCTGGACAGGGCACAGAGTCTCTGATTCACATCTCACAGGCTAGCGGATAAGATGGCAATGATTTCTGTCTTACCACAGATCTAAGGCTCCGTGATCAGCGAGGTATAAGCATTTCTTCAGATACTGCCGTCTGCCTGGGCAAGATTTACAGCGGTTTTCCTGCTGAAAGGCTTTATACACTGTCAAACCTCTCCTAAGCCAGAGAGCTGCCTGTCAAGGGACCGTTATTCGCTCAGAAAGCAGCTGTGTTTTCCCACTAGATGTAATGGCACAGCCATGATTGGTAGCTGTTGTAAAACGATGATAATCCGTTATTCACAACCCACCAAAGGTGTGGTCACGGGGTTTGGCTGAGCTGTACCTACTACCCAAGATAATACGATGCCTTAAAAATAGATTGAAAGTTGATTCTTCTTTTAACTCACCTGCCATGCCCCAGTGTCACTGTCTTCTCTGCTGTGGCCATTGCTGACCCTGGAAACATCCTGAGGAGATCTTGGGGAGCCAATCCCAGCCACTGGCCAATTCCCACACTGGTCATGCTCCTCAGCTCTCATGGAGCTCAGCCTCACACTGAAAGGTGAAAGCAATAACCCATTTTTCAACAGTTTCTTCCTTTGTATTTGAGTCAGTGATGGATTTGTGCACAGTTCCAACTCTTAAGCCATCTTCTTCTTAACAAAAAGGCTTTTCAGCAATGTTGAGGCACTTTCTGTCTGTCTTGTGCAGGGGCAATGCTCTCTGTGACACAAATGCATGTGCTGCACTGAGTCCTTGTCCCTTCTGCCAAATCATGGGCCTTTATCCGCTTAACCTTAAGGAGGTGTTCCTTAGCTGACCCCACGCACAGAACGGTCAAGAGAGGTCAACATTGTACGCTGACATGCAGACAGAAGGCCAGCACACCGTGTTTGGAGGTCATCATGTTGAGTTCGGAGGAATTTCAGAAAAAAAACCGTAATGCAAAAGAGCCCTCAGGCTTCCATGCTAGACCTAGGGCCACGCAGATGGATCCTCGTTCCTGTGCAATCTCCCTCTAAGCCACTGAAAATGTGTATGGTGCAGAGAAGGCAGAGGTCTGCCTGCAAAACTCTTGGATTTATATTCATGCTTTGTATGGTCACAAACCCAAAACGAGTAAATAATCCTGAAATTTGTCTCCTCTTCCCCCTGCCTCTTTGAATTGTCTCTGTGGGCTAGGTTTTATTCCAAAGGATGGAACCTTTGCAATTCCAAACACTGGGTGCAAATGGTGGTTGGGTGAAGCTGAGGTTAATTTAGATCTCCTGAAAATGATCCTGAACACAACCCATGGGTTTAAAGATACTAAAGGCTGAAGATGAATGGGTAGAACACAGGAGTAAATGGCTGTCTAAAGTGGCAACAGCCACGCTGTGGCTCTTCAGTTGCACGTGGATCATGAGCAGATTGATCTTCACGGCCTCTTTTTGAGAGGCAGCCTCTCATCCTGCAGCAGAGGAGCCCAGCAGAGCAGGAGTCATTGCACATCACCCCTGCATCCAGCTTAGTCCAGGTGTGTGGGTCCTGCATGTGAATATCTTGATCTCTGGTTGGGAAAATCAGAAAATTCACCCTCTGAGAGGACGTTGAGCTTCTCTGCCTAAAGTAGGAGTAATCAGCTGCCAAGTCAAGGGATGAAACAGCAAATGCAGTGTGACAGACAAGGCATTTTGCTGATGTTTATGTAGGGTTTCACCAGCTCCAACAATCCCACAATGTGCAGGATGTGCCTTGCTTGTTTTCTGTACCGCCTGGTCTCGTGCTTCTTTTAAATTTGGCTTGTAGTTAAAAAGTAGGATGGTTTGGTTTAAAACCTGGAAAGCTCTGCCTTGTCCATACTCATGTTGCAAAAGACACCTGATCTTGAAAGAGAGAAAGAAAAAAAGGGACAGAAGAGGAATTTTAAATGCTCATATATTTACTTTACCTTATTTCTCTGCATCTGATAAAATAACTGTCTAAAAGTGTAGACCCATCTAGATGAGCTGGAGAAGAATAAATCTTTTTCTTGGAGATGCATAATAGGTGAAAGAGATTATTACTGGTTCTAAGTGCAGATTAAAACCCGGCTTCAGGCCTTCTTATCTTAGGATGAAAACATCTTTTCCTGATTTCTATGCGCACAGAGGAAAATGAATCTTCTTCTCTTGTAGTAATTGCATTTTTAGTCACAATTGCCTGTTAACTTTGCATTTCCCACAGGTGGAGATACAGGTTTCTAGGAGGGTTTGCTGTAGCTGTTCCTCTCTCAAAACCCTCTGTGATATTATGAAATACCAGGCTGCCAAGTAATCAGCGTGGTTTTCTCCTAACGAACACACATGCGCAGGCAGTAATTTGTTTATTCAACTCCTTGTGCAGGTTTGCAATTTACTCCAAAATCAAGCGGCAGCATACAGAGAGACCGGATTACGGTTCAGGGGAGAGATGGAGTCCCTTCTCAGGGACCGCCCTGGGAGCAGATCCAAAGGCCATTCACTCGCTGGCAGTCTGCGACACCACCTGTGGGAACCTGCTTAACTTTCCCCCATTCAAAGACTTTGAATTTTTAATTTATCAGGAAGCCTTTCCTGTATCATTCATGAAGTCTCTTTGTCAGCATGGAAAAAATTCTAATCACCGAAGTTTATCTTTCCGTTGTTCTCTATTTTTACTGCAGTGTGATGAAACTGGTTTGGTCAGCTTCCCGTCTGTTAATAGGCAGATTCACTTTCTGATTTTCAGTCACGCACAACACAGCAAGAAAACAGCTCACGGGGGTGATCAAAACACCTCACTGAAACCATTTTTGCTTATTTTGTGTTTTGCAATTATTCCTTTTCTCTTTTTCCTTCAGCATCATGGAACTACTGAGTCAAAATTAGGTTGCCAACATCACTTAAAAATAGATGAATTATTCTGAATCCCTAGTCAGTGTTAAAATCCATAGGCACTCTCAGAAAAAAAAAAAAAGGGCAAATATTTATCCTCAGAATCAGCATAATTGCCATAGTTATTCTTTGTTTTACCTAACAAGCCCTGAGTTTCAGATTGTTTGTGGTTTCTTCCACTGGTGCCGGTGAATATTGAAAATGTGGAAACAAAGGCAGAATGCCAGAATACTGAAGAAAAAAACTTATTAATGCACTTTCCTCTTCTGCTCTGGCCTCAGGCTGTTGGGAGGAGTGTGAAGGTGAAAAGGGCAGGGAAACAATTTCTGAAAACCTGTGCAGTGGCTACAGGAGAACAGCATGAAAGAGGTCTGAAACTCCTTAAAGCATTGTTTTATCCCTGTGGTAACCTCACTCAAACCATCTTTCACCTCCTTTTTAGATTCCGTCACAAAAGAAAAGAGGGAAAAACAGGACAATGAAGAGGGATGGGAGAGATATTCATTTCAGTCTTTCCCAGAAATTTGGTGGTAACAAAAAGGAACGGAACCATTCCCAGGCTGAACTTGGAGCTGTACGCTTCATGAAGACTCAAACTGCAGTAGATGTAAGTTCTGCAAGGCCAGAACCACCCTTTATCAAGCAGATCCTGTCCTATATGCTTGAAGAAAACCAATAGTCTTGAAGCTGATAGTCTTGCCACTGGGTGTTGCTTTCACGCGGGGCTGTAGTCACTGAGCAGCCAGGAAATGGTGATGCCTGACAGTGGGTGGAAAGAGCGAGGCTCCTGCACTTCCCCGTGAGAAGGGAGCTTTGATATTAAAACCTTCATTCCCTCAGAGCAGAGACCTATCTACCTGTCACGACTCCTAACTTGATGTGTTTTCAATGCAGTTTTACGTGATGGATGATTTGGGCCCCCTACCATTCACCTGCCAAAAGTTAATGTAAATGCTCCAGAAGCTTGCAGAGGAAATGAAAGCCCAGGATGTCTCTCAAATCTGGGAGACAATTAGCGTGATTTACATCCTTGGCATTACAAGGAGCTTAAAATTTCTTGTGTTCCCAGGAAGCACTATTGGAGAGGTGTGGGAAAATAGGATTGGATGAAATACATCGATCAGGACGCTTGTGAATAGTGTAGCTAATACAGATGGAAAGCTGGTAACAGGCTAAGGGGGTTTCAGATCACGCTGCCGCACAAGGACATAGTTTTACAGATGCTGGAACTGCTGAGCTAACTGCTTCTCATTTGAAAACTATTGCTTTGAATGGGCAAGAAATGTCTTTGCTATACTTAGAGGTGGATTATGCGATGGGAAAAAATAGAAGGGCTACTTTATGTGCCAGCACATGAAACTGCCTCCAAGTATTGCCAGAAAAGGAGAAAAGCACAGCGAAAGCTTCTCAAACTCTGGCTGTAATGAGGAGCAGGTGTGAATCCTGTGCAAACACAGGTTGCAGGGTGACTCCAGGGGAAAGGCGACGTGTTACTGCGATAGGGAGTGAGAACACAGAGGAGCGGAGAAGTGGGACCGCTGGACTCCAGGTCTTAAGATTTAATTTGGTGACACATGACAAACTATTCAACACTCGCTGTTCTCGGAGATCAGTCACTCTCGTTGTCAGGACTGAGGCCGCACAGTTCGGCGGCAGGATTGCTGCAGATCTTGCCAGTCAGAGGGGCACTGGGTACAGGGAAATGCTGCTTGGCAAAAAGGAACATCTACGGGGTGGAAAAGCCTCAATGCTGGAGGCTCTGGGCTAGAACTAGTGGCAGACATAAGCAAGGGATGCTGGTGGAATGGGGTTAATTGGAGGTTTCCATCTTTCCAGGTTATTTAGGGAAAGAGCCACTGTAACAGCCTTTAATTTTTTAAAATACAATTTAACTTCACACATTTTTGACCTGTATAACCTCCTCTCGCCTCCTCCCAAAGAGATCATTTCAGTCCGCATCAGTGAGTCGCCATGGAGACTGCAGCCACATGATGGCAAGACGTGACTCCACACTGCTGGAGCCTCGCCACTTAATTATTTATTAATAGGCTTTTACCCTTGTAGCCTCAAGAGATGCAACATCTTTACCAAAGCTGGGAGAGAAACAAGAAACAAAGGCACAAAAAAGAGGGGAAAAACACAGGCAATTACAAATAATTAATTAGAAGCACTACAAACATGCCAGACAACATGTAATAGGAGTGGAAATTGAACTCAAAAACCTATAGCTCAATATAGTTTAGCTGAGGAAATATCTGGCTAGGTAGAGCAAAGACACTTAATACATGGGAAGGTAAAGTTTGTGGCCTCGGTGTTTGCAGGGTCAGTTCTCTGGGTGCCCACTGAAGTCTGCTGGGGGCTGTCGTGGAAACATGTGCATGTTCTCAGCGGGAAATGAACCCTAACAACTAAATCATCTCCCCCTGCCCTTAAATCTCGCCATAAAGATTTCGATCACCCACATCAGGAATAAGGACCTGGGGGAGAACAGGACCTTGTGGCTTTGATGACTGGTCACAATTCCTGAACTGCGGAGAGCCTCTTGCAAATATGTGTGAAAACCTCTCACTGTCTGAATTTTTGGTTAAAACAGACCTGGCAAATAACAGGTCAAATCACAGGAATGAGTGCCAGCTTATAAAAAAGGTCAAGATGCACAGCAAGATTTCCTTGCCTTTCATTTTTTTCTAATTGAACAGCTAATCCAGCCTATTATAATGGAAAATAAGTAGAGACAAACCCCTTATTTGAGTCATCTTCTTTGTACCTCTTTAATCTGCTTTTCCCCTAGACCTCTGTAAGAGCTCTGCTCAGCATTGGCAGACCAGGTACCTTGTTTTCTGAAGTCTTCTGCCCCATCTAATCAACCCAACAACTTTCTTAGGGATCCTTGTGACTACTACAATTGGTGACTTTACGCTAGAAGGAGACTGAGAAAAAGTTGGCACTTTTAGAGGGCTTGTGAGGGGACATCTGTGCCCTCGAGATAAATATCAGATATGACAAGACAATGCACTGGGCAAGAAAAATGAAAATCATTTCATAATGCGTCTTCAAAGGGGAAAAAAAATAATCCTTCAACCCCAAGCACAATACAAAGCAAAACTAGATGAAGCGCATGGCACAGAGCCAAGCAAATTTAAGGAACAAATCTAGCAAACAATGAAAAGTAACAGCTCTGACCAAAAACAACCATTAAATGTTAAATGCTGCTCTTGTAACTGACAACACCAACAACTTTAAAGGGCTGTTTTACTAGCATGTGTATGTGTGTGTGGGGAATAGTTAGTCTCTCACAGGGCTGACTCTAAATTTGTATATCTTGTGTTCCGGTTTGGGGTTTTTTTTTTGCGGTATTTGCTGTTTTTCTTTTTTTAATTCTTTTTTTCTTTAGAAATTTGCGGTCATTGAAGGGGAAATCTAGAATCTAGCGAATTACAGTCAATGAGGTTGGAGCACTTTGCATCTGGTCTGCATGGGCACGAAGGACTGCGGGCATCATGTGCCTGCTTCGCTCAAAGCTATAGGGCAGGGTCACCTGGAGACACCTCTTTTTACCACACCTGAATGAGGCAAAAAAATCTTGCGGTGATTGGACAGAGAAGAGAGGCAGTGGAGGACCAGGAAGGGAAAGGGTTTGCTGGCATTCCCGCGTGTTTTGAGTAGCATTTCCACTCTTCCACTCTCCCTTTGCTTGTAAGGCACTCTCCAGAAACATAATGTACTGCTTGCTGTATACGCAGCCACACAGAAGTCTTAGATGGGGTCTCAGTGTTTATATCCAGCACTATCTAGTATCCAGGCGTCTGATATCTAAGCCTCCAAGAGTCTCTATTGCATTTTCCCTCACCGTTTCTTCCCCCTTTGAAAAAGGACAGCGCTTGGGTCTGCCTATTCTGTGCAAAGAAGCCTAAAGGAAGGATTTCAGATACAGAGGAATCTGAGGCAACTCACAAAAATTTATGTCCTGCTCTTCCCCTGCCTGGCACAGGTCAGCAGTGAACATCAAACCCATCGCCAACCACCTCTCTTGCTAGAGTGAAATAAGAACAGCCTAGAATGCTTTTGTTCATGAGCAAACCACAGAGCCAAAAGACTTGACCATAGTGTGGTGAACAAGCACTCAGGCTACCCCTTTTTCTTTGCTGCTCCACTTTTATCCTCTTGTCCATCCTTCAAGAACCCCAAAGTCTCTGCCTGTTTGTCTCATCAACCCCTGTTGATGCGGTGCATTTGCAAGGATTCACCCTTACCCACATCCCTGGAGTTTTTTGGAAAAACCACCTAACAGCTCCTGTATTCTCTGACAATAGCCAGGCGATTCTCTAATCATATTTAGTACAGCAAGATTAACCTGTCATTAAAAAGATAATTGTTCTGTAATTTGCACTTCTTTCTTAAATGGAGGCTGAGCAGAGCTCCAAAGCCCTGACTGCAACTTTGCTGCAAAGCCTCTGGCAACAGAAAGCTTATTATTTGCAAAAGAGGGGATCCTAATCGGAAAATATGATGGAGAGAAAATAGTGAATCCCCTGTAATCTCCTCCCAAATGGTAAAGCATGTTGTATAATGAATATTAATGTATCATATTTATGAAATGGGGACACTGCAAAGTGCAAGATAAGTTTTCCTCCTCTATGCATTGTACTTGGCAAATAACACTCTGTGGAGTCATGTTCACCCAGCAGTCCTCCTGCACACCTCTGTCTCAGGCACGGCTGAACTGCTGCTAAAGAAAAATGCACCCAAAAATACCTTTATCTATGACCCTACAATAGCCACCTTCCCATCTCTGGCATTCCCTGCCCACAAGCTTCTTCTTGATCATTACTCATTTCAATCAAACATGATGCTCCTCACACAGCCTTGACAATCCCTATGAAGTCAGGAAGACTCATGAACATGAACCAACTCTGCTGAAAACATAGTGGTGTAATTTCCACTATTGCTAAACCCTGGGTATCAACCTAGAGTGATCTTAGAGAAAAGTACATGTTTTATCTCTATTAACATTAAATTTCAACATCATTTAACTTGATTTTAGTGCCAGGTTTTTCAGCCCTTCCTGGCCTCTTGAAGACACTGGAATTACTTGGGTGAGTAGGTGCTAAGCCGAAATAGTCAAGAACTCATAATCTAGCCCTTATTGTTTAGATATTAAATGCTAATAACTACTAGAGTTTGTCCTGAAGTCCTTGGTGGACATGCCGTTACCCAGAGATTCCCCTATATTGGCTAAATTCTTGTTTCCAGCACTGTAACCATGGTACATAAAGTTTTCTAGGACAATTGCCTCTCCCTTAAGTATAGCCATTACCTGTTCTGGCAGACTTCTTTGTAATTTAATGTTGTAGTCTTTAAAAATAATTCCCAGAGAATTGAGGTTTATTTGGGAGAAATATTCTTTTATTTACTTGCCCATTCCCACACTAATATCTTCTTGCTATCTGCTTCCCTTGGAATTAAGTGGTTAACGTAGTTACTGTGTAGAAATGTAGATTTCCCCTGGCACTCCTTGGAGTAAAGAAAGGATAATTTCAGACGTTTTCCTCTTTAGGTAATGCATCTGCCAGAGCTCTCTCAATATTTCTGTAGGACAAATGAGACTGACAGTCGGAGAGAGCAGGAAGGGAAGAGCCATCTTGCTGATAAAAGACCTGGGTGGGACTCCAGGGATCTGCACTCAGCTTTAGCCACAAACTCAGTGTGTGACCTTAAGAAAACCATTTAATCTCCCTGTTCCTTAGTTCTCCACCTGTCAAGAATTCTACTTTCCTTCGACTCTTTTTCTACCATGTTGGCTTAACTTACAAGCTCTTAGATATAGTTTCTGTCTCATCCTGTCATGTTATTTAGCAGAAAGGAACACGATCTTTGCAGGGGCCTTTAGAAACTAGAGTAGAGATAACGGCAACAACAATGACAATGGGAAATAACATCATCAGGACTACAAAGGTGATTCCCTGTCTTCCGATTTCAGTCCACATAATCCCCACAGAGAATCAGTGTTGCAATCGTCACGTGGTCCCACTAGGATTACAGAAATGATTCACCTACAAAATACTTCCTCAGTTAATACTCCTAAAAATGACAGTTTGAACGTAAGGGTGGCTCTGGGCTTGTCATAGATCTTTACAGAGGTTGAACGTGGAGTGTGACAGCAAGTCATGTGCTCTGACTTTAAACCTGGTCCCTGCTACTTCTGATAAAATAAGGTCTCAGCAACCTCCAGCTTAGAGGCTGTGCCACAGACAAGACTAGTTCTGAATACATCCACGGCAGGGTGCCATACCCAGGACATAGTGGCATATGTAGGGACAACGGGATATATCCCATTGCAATAGCTTTGGGATGTGCTTCCCTCACTCTACCTCCATCATATGCTAGAATTTGCATCCACATGCGTTATTTCAGAAAACATCCAGTGCTGTGAGAAAACACCTCCCCCAGGCTATCCAAAACCTTCAGCCACTGCCATTCAGGGCAATCTCTATATATGGAATAATTATTTTAATCAGGAGATGTGTTAGAAATAGGATTATGTGCAGCTGTTGTGTGGTTCCCTGCACATCCCGGAAAGGCTGCCTGAAAAAGTGGATTAAAAGTGCAGGTGGAAGGGTAGTTGCCATGGAAACTGCGTAATTGGAAGATTCATTTCAATCTTTTCTTCCTTCTGATAATTTTCTGCCCATTTCACCACTTTGAACAGGTACCATTCCATCTTGGTTCTCCCTTGCCTTCATCATCCATGATGCCACGAGCCAGAAGTCAGGATTTGGAAATGGACCTAGTGGAATGAAGTATGGGAAACCAGAGCCAGGGTTGCATTGGAAGGCAGTTTTGTGGGCATCATGAGAGGAGCTGACTTCACTTTTGGCTCAGAGGACAAGAAGACGACCTCAAGGTGTGGGAAGCAATGACTCTTACTGGGCTAGTGCTGTCAAAAGCCAGGCCAGTCCCTGCAGGACTGTGCTGTGAGTGCATTGTTCCAGTGGTGTCTGGGAGAGCGGTGCCCTCTGACTGCCCACAGACCACTGGACAACTGAACAGTTCTTCATGGGCTCATGGTGCTCTGGGAGTCGGTGGAGAAATGGTGGATTTCTATCAGCTAGGTGTTGTTTTGGAATAAGAGAGGCATATGAGAGAGGTCATCTTCAGGGCTGAGACCTTGAGCACGTTGGGCACCACTAGCCAACATTTTCTGTGAAAACTTGTTTGTGCTAAGGGCCAACTGAGATTAAACGTCTTGGTGTATCTCTGTGACAATTAAACCCGGATTAGGCCAGCTCCTGAGATGAACAAGTGCAATACAATTCCACCAGAGTGGGATATGAAGCATATTTTCTGTAGCTGGAAAGGGAGTGGGGAGGATGTTGGATGGAGCAAATTCACCCAACATGCAATCTAAGCGGGTTATGGAAGTCATTTTGCCCCGCTCCTGGAGGAAGGTGCTAGCTGGTGTCTAGCAATTGCAGGATCATATTTTGGTGTGTTGCATGACAAAACTTTTGAATGCTTCTTTGAACCTTGCCAGGTTCAGGCACACTAAGCCCATTTCAGACATGAAGCGCTGGATAATTGTAGCACAGGAAGCCCCTCCGGGGGACTTGAGGACCGTTTGCTTTGCGATGTTGCAAGCTAAAGTGGGAACCTAAAAATTCACTTCTCTGCCTCCATGTCAGGTCTGTGGAGCTGATTCCTTCAGACACTCCAGGCTGTACATACTTGTGTTATCGGATTTGTCTGACTGTTATGGTTTTCACAGCTGCCACTTCAGGACTGGGTTACACCATCACATCAGGTAGTGGAGGTGGCTCTCCAGACTCCCACTGCTTCATATCTGGGATGGAAACCTTGACAGACTCTGATTAATATGAAGAAATTAAAGGGTAGGAGTGAAATCCAGCTACTTTCACAACAACTGCAATGCAATGGATCAGTTCCTCGCTGCTTATTTTTACAATGATCCCTACTGTTTGTGACGGTTTCACTACTTCATTAATATCAAGTATTTAATTATTATCTGCATGGTCTCTGACAGGTCAGCTGGCTTTTCTGAGATTATTTCATAGAGGGTTGGAAGCCTGAAGGTTCATTCTGGGTGTGCTGAAGCACAAGATTTGTAGCAACCCTTAAGCCTTACCATTCACCGCTGAGATTTGGCTGATGAATTTGCTTGCTCAGGGGGGCAAATTCCAAATGCTACAAGATAAATCATCACATTAGCTAATTTGTTTATTTCTTTCCTCATTTCGGAAGGACTTGAGGTTGGGAGAAGTTCAATTTAGTCTAGCACGCCTGAAAATGGAATTCCTCTTGGCAGCTCAGGCATGATACCGTCCTTAGCAACAAACTTTCAACAGTCTCTGTCCAATACTATCACCCACCCTAACACTGAGAAAAAAACTTGTGTTGATGCCTTAAAGAAAATAAGTCTGGTTTTCCTATGAGACTTTCTCAAGTTCCAAACCCAGATGTAGCAGATAGAAAAGCAACTTACGAAAAATCATCCCAAACCAAACATAAACAAGCAAGAGATCTGCAGTCAAAGCAGTGAAACTTCCCAGCCAATGCCATCTGCACCGAGAACAAAGACACACCATCGCTTTGAGAGAACAGCCTGCTTGACTCACCTCTGTGGGGCTCTGTATGAATACACAACCTCTCCCCAGGTGGAACTCATGCAAGTTGCCACAGCATCCTCAGTCACTGCTGCTCGTGGTAGGAATATTAGGGCATCCTCATTACTGGCAGACTTCACCTTCCTTTACAAACGAGACTCTGGCTTTTGAAACAGAAAGCCCTAAACTCTTTGTACCTTCACTGGGAGCCCACTGGGAGTCCCACCTCTGCTTCCCCTACCCTGAACTACTTGTCCTCCTCAGAGACCCTCAGGTGGCTCCTGCTGCAGGGTGGGTATAAGATGGACTTTATACACAGACATCTGTGTAGTATCTCTGGCCAGGATTACATGGACGATCAGCTCTACAGTCCCTTTCAAGGCTTTAAAATCTCTGACTTGCCAATGCTCAGTCTAATGGTTCTGATACTGGCACGCTCATGATACTGTGTTATTGGTTCAGTACATTATTTTAACCTGCAGTTTGTGCTGAGAACTATATCCCTTAACCACATGGCTGATCTTTATCTCCTCTTCATTGTGCAGAAATACACAGGTGATTGAAACTACCCCCAAGAAGTCCCGTATGACATTCAAGAATACATTTTGAAAAGTTATCATCAGCATTTTCCTTGCATATTAGTGTTCTGTAATTAAGCAATACATGTGGCTTGAAAATCCTTAATAAATCTTAGCATGATTTATGGGGATCATTTGTTTCAACATTTTGTTAAATGGCAGCAGATTTGGAGCTTTTATTACAAATTGTTTTCATTTAGACTTTAACCATCCTCTAGCCTCTGGATAAAGCACTTATTTGCTGCATGCCATTTTTTATCGTTTAGGAGCTAGACCTAAAGCAAAAATAGAATGGAAGAACAGTCCCAGTGGAGAGAAGCAAATGAGTGAGTCAAAGGGGTGAGGAGGAGAAAGGACAGAGGAGAAAATGAAGAAGCAGATTGGGTGACTGATCCTCTAAGGAGCTAACTGGAGAAATTGTGGTTGAGAATGGAGGTTTTAACCTCACATTGTAAAACTGCAAGTCTTGGCATGGTTTTGTTCTTGGTTAGTTTTGAAGTGCAAGTTTGTGTAACAGGGAGATCAGTGGCTGCTTCTGACGCCCAGGACAGGGGGTGATGCTCAGACTAACCCTAGCCACGCCATGGTATCTGTGTATCCTGAAATCAGGCTATCTGCAGAAGAGGGCCACTAGCCTAGAGCACACGAGCACAGCCTCAGGAGTCATTTCCATCCCTGTTTATGAAGTGCAGCTGAGAGCCAAGGTTCAAAACTGCTAAATATAATCTGAAGTGGTCCTGAGAAAATGAATTATTTTCACTTTAACGTGGGTTTCTAGTTTTGCTTTCCCCAAACATCCAGGGAGCTTCAGTGCATCCAGATGAGGTTCCTACACTCTTAGATCTTAATGAGCTTTCATTCAAGTCATTATTCAGTTAAAAAAGAACTAACAAACCAACTTTCCAGAAGGTGCACTGTTTGTTATTAGCACTTTTCAACCCATTACTCTCAGCTTTGGAGGAAAAACAAAACCATGTGGTTTGAGAAACCACTCAAACCACGTGAAAAGTGAACAATTGGAACTAACGAACCTGAAAATGATCGGTCCAAATTATTGAGTAAATACAGCACTTAAGAGTAATGAAGCTACTTACGCAGCGCTGGGACTGGTTTCAGAGCTATTTGCCAACCAGACAGCAGTCTAAATTTGCGGTAAATGCTGGGCCTGATTCATCGCTGTGTTTTCTATCCCTGTGTGACTCCGGTGGCTGTACTGCAGAGTAATGAATCGAGTTCATTACTGAAGATGCGCAGTCCCTCTGCTCGCACCAGCCTGTCACTTCCCGTTTGGAGAGCTCCGGCAGAACCAAGTTGGACGTTATGCAAAATTTAAGTTTTTAGTTAGTTTTCAGCAGGTGCAAGAGGCAGTTGGTGGGACGCAGGAACAAGAGCAGAGCCACCACCCAGCAGCAACCTGACTTATGACAATTTTTCCGTTGTTTATGGGCCATAACTATACGTTTTCTCCCAGTCCTAGTTTTATTGGAGAAGCAGAACCACAGCCACAAAGGTAGATTGGCCTTGCAGGGTTGTCCCTGCTTCGGGTCTTTAGAGTGCTCCCCAGAGACATCTGCAGAAGGACATCTGCAGCTGAGGGTCTCAGGCTCACAGAAGTAACTCCAAAGCGTGAGACTACCGGTATTACCTGTCTCTCTCCATACCAACTTCGCAATTTTCCTGTGCAAATTAAAACAGAACCGAACACTGAATTGCATGTTTCTATGCTGATTTAACATTGGAAACTTCAAATTCAGCATCAGTTGAGACGACTATATTCCGTGCAGCCTGTTTAACTGTTCTTAATACTAACCACAGTAGCTGATAATAGCAATGATGATCTGCCTACGTGTGTGGCAGTGACGGCAGAGAGAGGAAGGCTCAGTGGCAGAGATGAACAGCCCTGGCTTCCGCAGGTTCACAGTTCATGTATATGAAACACTGCTGCCAAGAAGATGAACACTGCGTGGCTGAGAAGAGAGGGGGAGGGATGTGTACAAGACAGCTCAGCTGCAGGGAGAGTTCAACCCCCAAACTACTTTCCCTTCTCTAGATGGGAAACAGCTAGAGCCCTGTTTTTCATGGCCAGCTACCTACACATCACATCCAGAGCCCTGTGGCTGAGATGTGGAAGGATTTATAAACATGTAGGCTGGACTTTTATTTTCTGATAATCTACTTTAGTGTGACAAATAGCCCCGTGAACAGGACACCCGCTGGCTCTCACTGCACACGTCACTTGGACAGCCTCCAGCTTTCCAGTGCCTGAGGTGCTGGCTTCCTTCCCAGCGCATCCCTCTATCTGCAGCCCTCCAGCAACTTTTCATCACTTCAGCCTTTTCCGAGGCAGTGACCCCTATGTACTTGTCATACAGTGTTCTTGAGATAGCCGTGACACTTAGCATTGTGCCTGAGTGCCGAGCGCAATTTAGGAATTTAGATGGTACTTCACTTTCTTTACCATCCCTTTGCTCCTTCTCCTTGCTGCTCTCTTCCTCCTTCTCTGCTGCTTCATCCAGGCAGGCCTTCGATGAGGTTGTAGGTTGCTCTCCATACATTTCTCTAGCTCTGCTACTATCTTACTGTGAAATAACCAGCAGTTCAGTCAGCTCCTCCAACAGTAAGTTTACCTTTCCGTGAAATGGGGATATCGTTTGCTTATTTTGCTAGACAGCTCCAGGCTCAATGTCCCCAGTTGTTAAATAATGTTTAAAACACCCCAGAAGGGAGTTTCAATATCGCTTGCACCAGATGCTTGTCTTTATCCACTTCTCCATCGCCACTCAGCTGACCTCCCACCAGCTTAACCGATTCCTTCCCTGTTGGAAATTGTGAAGCAATAGGAAGGAACCATGTTATCTTTTCTACAGATCATGGCAGGTTGGTTCGATATAAACAATCCTGGCACCCCAAAGTCACAGACGCTTCCAGTCGATGGAATCACAGAATCATCTGGTTGGAAGAGACCTTTAAGATCATCGAGTCCAACCGTTCACCCGGCACTGCCAGGGTCCCTAAACCATGTCACTCAGCGCCACATCCACACCTCTTTTAAATACCTCCAGGGATGGGGACTCCACCACCTCCCTGGGCAGCCTGTTCCAAGGCTTACTGACCCTCAGTGTGAAGAAATTTTTCCTGATAGCCAACCTAAATTTCCCCTGATGCAACTTAAGGCCATTTCCTCTCGTCCTGTCATTCATAACATGAGAAGAGACTGACCCCCACCTCCCTACAACCTCCTTTCAGGTAGTTGTAGAGAGCGATAAGATCTCCCCTGAGCTTCCTCTTCTCTGAGTGTTTGTGAGAATACCAAATACCTCTGCTGAGCCCTACATCAGTCAAATGAGGTGGTCTGAACTGATCTTGTGAGCTCAGGGGTATCCAAAGAGGCCTCACCCCATCTCAGAGTGCAAAACAGGGTGGAACTTACTGAACTGGGTTTTTTACAAGCAGCAACAGCAGGATGTAGTAAGGTGGGCAGACAGGTACATTCTCCAACGTGCAGCATTTATCATTTTGCCTGGGTACTGTGGGCAAAGCCTGGCAGGCATTTGCACCTGCAGGAAAGGTGCTCTCCATTGATGCATACGTGCCCAGGTGACAGTGATACATGCATATATACATGTGACACACTCCCATGTGCTGCATCTGAGAGGAGATGCTGTTGTGCAGCTCACACCCACAATTCCACGTGAGGCAGACTTTTATCTAATCACTTTCTGATTATTCCTGAAAACTCAGCTATTGCATTCTCTGAATCACTGCAGTCCAGCTCTTATACAGAAATAATTAGCCTATGGAAATAGCCTTTTTTACCAGCAGATGAAGCCGTATGTTCATGCAGAGGCAATTACTCTTCTAGTACAAGTTCTATAATAACCTTAAACAGTGCAGAATGACATAGTTGTTTGCTTTAATAAATACTTCAGAGCGCTTTAGCTGGACTGTAAAATGCCTTTACAAATCCTAGTGAAGGTTCTTCCAGTCTGCCTGCAATCATTCCCATCCTTCTGGCCATTTTTTTTTTTCTTGGAATTTTGCTGTGACATCCAAACAGGGACATTTTGAATCACAGATGTGAGGAGTTAGGAATTCTTTTCTTTCTCTTTTAAGTGATTTTTCATCATGTATTGGAGCCAAGTATCTATCAGGGTAAAATCAATAGCAGCTCCCAGAGCTAAGAGAAAAAGCCCCAGACTTAATACGCTTTGTGCACAGCTACTGCAGCTGTATCTCTAAAAGGAAGCTAATAGAGTGACTCATTCTACAGGTTACCGATGTTTGAAAAAAGCCCATTGCTAAAATGGTTAGGAACAATGTAATCCTTAGCATTACACCCAAAGTAGTACTCTTCTTTCTTTGCCTTTACAGATATATCAGAGCATCAACTATCTATCTGGTCTCAGTTCTTAATATCTGAACACCAGTGTGTGCTAAAATAGATACATCCAAACAACCTCCTTCTTCCTTTCTTCATTCCTGCAGGAATGCATATGAAAAGTCGTGTGCTGAGTGACAAGGACAGATAGGAAGTGAAGAGACAGGTCCCTTTGCTGGGACTTCAGCATCCCATTGCCTGCTCATGCAAGGCTGGAAGCAAAGATCAATGACCTTCTAGGCTTTTCTATTATTTTTAATTTTCTAATATTTCAGGTGGGTCCAAGGGTCCATTTCCCTCCCTTCTTCCCTGCTTGTTGTGAAGCAGCCAGTGAGTTGGGAAGGATCCTCTGGCTGACAAGAAACATTATTTAAAATAAAGTTATTCATCTGAGCACCAAAACTTCCTTGAAGACCATCTGAGTGATATCCCTGACCTTGAGCTTGCATATAAATGTGACCTTGGCTTTTTAGGACTACCTAGGTCAGGCACACATGGTTCACAAGAACTTTGGTCCCAGCTCCTCCACGAAGAGCCGGGCACAGCAGGACTACTAGCTGCATACCCCTCAGGGAGCACCGGAGAAAACAGCAGAAAGTCATTTCTTCTCTCCCTCCTGGGTCCTACGATGTGACCCACCCAGAACACAAAACACACCCTGTGTCCGGGAAACTGCAACCAAAAACCACCCAGAGACATAAATATTGTGGCTGCAGCACATTTAACTAGTATGTAAATGGACAAAACAGCAGCAGTATTACATATAATTCAGGAACATTAAAGAAAATATACTACTTGCTGGAAAGCATAGTGCTGCTCTCCATCTGCCTTATCTCTGGATTCCAGTGGTTGGGTGCCCACAGACCTTTTGCATTAAATTTTACATTGATTTTTATGACCAGTTATTACATGTAGTGTCTGAGCACTCCAACTGCTCTGTCTCCTCCCTGGTGTGGTATGAAATAAAGTTCATGGCAGCAGTGTAATGGATGGCTCAGACCAACTCCAAAAATGGGGGGTTATCAGGTAATTGTTTGAGAGGAGTCAGAAAACGTGCTCTTTTATGTCTACATATAAAAATTGCATTAAGCGTGGAAAGAGCCAAAACATGTCATATCATGGGTTCCCAGTGCTTATTACTTCAGCCCCATTTCTCTTTCCTCCCTTTCGCTTCCAGAGGAGCATTTCTAGGCCACTGCTTCGCTGGGAGGAGGCCAATTCCAGCGTCCCATCACTCACAGCCCAAGGAGAGACAGAGAACACGCAGGTACTGAGCTGGATGCTGGCAGAGCACAGGCAAACCCGAAGTCTGCACAGTTCCCTTCATAAGCTATAACAGGCTTTCAGAACCGTGAAGTGCCAAGGCTGCGTTAGCAGGTATTTGCTAAAGATGTGCTAATACTGCCTGCACCCTGGGACCTTCCCGACAAGAAAGGCGGTTCTCGATGCTGGCTTCAAGGGGAACTGCGCCCTCACCAGAAAGGCTTAGAAGATGATGGATTTGCATAGGTCTGTACCGCATATTTGCACATTTCAGCATTTTCTTCCTTAAATAGACTGCACCACTAAAAAAAACCCAAAATGTGTCGAAACATCTAAGGTGAGAGTAATGAATTAAAAAGAAATGGCAAAATTCCCCCACATTTCTACAATGCATTTGCCTGCCTGGGGTACAAGTAGGTGGCTGGCGGCTCAGACTGGATGGAGGATCAGCATCGTTTGATTGTTGTGGAGGGAACTGTGTCTTTTCTGGATATCTCATTTATATCTATCTGAGAAGAGCTGGGCCCATTGTCTCAAAATTGCTTTGAGATGGGACAGGATGAAGCAGGCTGTGGATATATGAGCTATTAGAGCTATTAGTGATGGTGATGTTAGACAGTATCGCTTGTCGATCTGCTTTACAGTTATAAATGTCTATCATTTAAAATACAATAAGGGGCCAGATGCTCGGCTGGTGTCTGACATCTCTCCACCAGCTTCCCACTGCTGCAGCTTTAGCATAAGTCACTGTTTTTCCAAGGAAGACAAATATTAAAAGATTTTGTTGTTGATTTTGAGATCCAAGCTACATCCATGACATCTAGATTCACTGTTCGGTCACATCTCTGTAGGATGGTATTTGATTGTGTATACATTGTTCTGAGATTCAAAATTGGGAGTGGAAAGGAGGGTCCAAAATAATAAAACAAGAATTTTTACGGCAAATCTTCCAGGAATGCTTCCTTGTTCAAAGACAACGTTAAAATGATTTTATTTTTAACAGGTCAGGGACCACGTAATCCCTTTTCTGCCAGGCTGGACATCTTACTTCAGCAAAAGCCAGTTTAACATGGGTAAAGGAAGATGAAGATCTCTGTGAATCACAGTCCTTGGGTTCACATCACCTATGTGTCTGCATAATGCCTCTGGACCAGCTGCTGAGTATTATCTCCAGTTTCTAATCCTCTAATTTCAGAGCTCTTTTGTTCAGATTATTGCTAAAAAATACTTCATGTAATTAATATCAATTATTTAGATTTGCAGCCTAATCAGTGTCAGATATTTTTCAGCTCAGAAGATGGCATTATTCCTGTTGCTGTTATTATTAATTGCTCACCTGGGTCACCCAAATAGATGATAACAGATAAAAATGTAGATTCACTTAATACCGGGACTGCTCAAGACGCAAGCTGATAAAAGCCAGGAAATTCATGAGAATGACATTTATCCTCTTGTTACTCTGCCTCAATCTGTCCAGTCTGACAGATCTGGTCCCTCTGTACCTTCACTGTCCCTTTGTTATCAGGTAGCTGGGGTATTCAATTTAGTTTGCTCTTGAACCGCTCTGACTAATTTAAATACTACATTTACTCGCACAAATGGTGCCATGCTCCTCCTCCTCCTCTGGATCATTCTCAAACCTACAGTACAACCCTCACATCCTGTTTTGATTTTAAAATACGGTCAGCTGTGACTTCTGGCAGTGAAGTGCAGTCACAGAATAGTCAACATGTGTCTATGGCCATTATGTTAGGAAACAGAGCAACATTTTTTCCAGCGAATTTCAAAGCCAGGTGGATACTACCCCATGACCTAAGTGCTAACGGAAAGATGTCACAGAAAAATGTGTGGTGTGCCCAGGAACGCACAAGCTCATGCTGGCAGCTCGGGGAGCGGCGCTGATGTCTCTCAACCCCAATCGCAGGCTCAGTTGAGGCTCTGTTCTCAGACCTACATCGCCCCAAGTTTTACCAGCTCTGACTCTTCGGTCACAGCCCCCTGCCTCCCCTCTTGCCGTGCCTGCTATAAGGTGGTTCAACGTGCTGCAAAAACTAACCGTGACAGAGGTAACCATGTATTGGAGACTGGGAAGCTGGAGGAGGGAAAGCCAACGCCTGGGAGATGGAAGCGAGCATCTTGGACCACGCAGCTTGCCTTGGGTTAGCATGACTGCAGCACGGGGAGGTGGGGTGGGGTGGGGGGCAGAAGGAGAGGTGCATTTGCCACTGCCAGCAGATTTGCAAGGTTTGAGCTGCAGCTGGAAGCAAAACAAAAATGTATTCCTGAAACAGCACCAGAGGAGCTAGAAATACTTACATTTTGGTAAATATTTAAGCTAAAAAGGCACAGGTAGGTACCGCAATAGTCTCATAAGCTCTTGGTTTATGGCATGGCCTAACGCAAACCGTTCAGGTGCCTGATTTCATGCCAGGTGAGTTTGCCTTTTTCATTTTGGGTTCTTTTTTTTTCCCCCAACTTTTACTTTTCACATCATTCAGCCATTTACTAGCATATGAAGTGGTAGAAATTCTTTGCTTTACTGATGTTAAGAAATTCTAGCAGCAATTTTATGGAAAAATTCCATAGTCCACGTACTCTGCAACTGGCGCAGTCCCCAACTTTTCAGCCCAGTAAATGCATGCAGAAAATTCTAAGTGTTTTTATTAGGAAAAAAAATAGGGGAAAAAGAAAAAGAAAAATAGCAAATCATGCCCCAAGTGATAAACTGTTTATAATAAACTCATCATTTTGGAGGGAGAGAATGTGGCATTCTGCACTTTCTAAGAGAGGATCAGCAGAATAGGGCAGAGAGAATATTATCTCTAAAAGCTATGCATCATTCTCTTAAAATGTTAATGTCCCATTTCTAGCTGAACAAATAAACCTCTACAAGTTGGATGCAACTAGTACTAATGAATCAGAGTGCAGACCGGGAAAATAAAGTGCCAGCCTCTGACTGCAAAAAAGCATCTTTCAAGAGAAAAGAAAAATTAAGTCATTATTTAAAAATTGTTCCACTAATGTGCTGCGAACAAAGGGCTGTTAGCTTGAAAGGACCAAACAGCTTTTATTTCAGAGTACTTTATTTGCAGCAGGATTATAAACAAGATCCTCAACAAACCCTTCAAACAGAGCATGCGCTGTTAAAAACCTCAGAAGCCTTTTTTCCATCTACCATTTCCTTGAGATGATTTTTTGATTTGCTCCCCTAATGTATCTACAATGAGTGTGCAGTCTCCACGTGGTTTAACATCCAAACCAAAGATTGGATGGAGGCAGGCAGCAGATATTCATGTCTTAGTTTTACGTTTCTTATTGAGTTCCTAGTGCCAGAAAACCCATTGCAAAGATCAAGATAATGCAAGATCCGATCTCATACATGCTCATGTTGAGTGCAATGTTGAATAAAGACTCCAGGCTATTTTCATCATCCAAGCGCTAAAATTTATTATCTGTAACACATTCCTGCCTAGAAGCCCTAACCAAGGTTGTGTTAGACACTAAAGAGCCACCTGGAGTTCTTGCCCTGAGGAAGAGCTAAATTGGACAAAACCAGAGGAAGGTGGTTAGAAGGCAGAGATAAAGTGATTCATTAAGGGATGCAGAGCAGGCCAGTGGTATAGATGTAAGCCTGCGTGCATGGAGTTCGTAAGTGTCCTGACGGCAGCACCTTCAGGGATGATGCTAGGTGTTTACACAATGAGTTTTGAGCAGCAAAGCACCTTTGGTTTGCCTTCCCAAGTGCCTGGCTCCAGGAAGCTTATACCACTCTGTCTCCCAAGCTGAGAGAGATCCAAACCCCTGCACTGGGCATCACTTCCGAGCACGCTGCCTCTGTGCTCCTCCCCATGTCCCAGCACCCTGTCCACAGGACGGCAGTGCTCAGTCCTGGTCAGGCTTCTAGAAACCTTGAGCCAGATCAAAAAGATTGATGGACTCCTGTAAAAGATGGTGGAAAACACCATCATAGACAAAGCTGTCCTCAGGAAAGCCGATCCCTGTATTTTACAGGCATTTCAGCCTCTTTTTTTCCCCTTTTTGGTCTTTAGAATACGTTAGTTCACTCTCAAAATCACTGTCTTTATCAGGCTGCTGGCTTCCAGCTAGGGCTCCCCAAACACTGCAGTTTCTGTTCTTTCCATCCCAGAGAAATCTCAGAAAAGACTGACCAATTTCTGAAAAAGGACCCTGGCATTTTGAAATTTCTCATGAAATGAAGTTTCCTTTCCCCAAACTACTTTTGCAAATCGCCTCATAGCAACGTTTGTTGGTGCATAATACAATTCATAAGAGAGCCAATGTGATGAGGCTGAAACAAAGTGCTTTAACCTTACCCAAGCAGAATGTTAAATAAAAGTCAGATGAAATTGATACTGTCCCCTGAAACATTCGGATTTTCAGAATCAGCGTTTTCTCATAGCAAGCTGTTCCATATCCCCTGCTGGCAGCAGGCTTGGAGACATTACCTTTTTCTGGAAAAGCTTAAGAGCTGGGTATTATTATTGTTATTATTGTAATCAATAATATGCAGAGGAAATGGAGCTGGAAAACAGAGGCAGGAAGATAGATTCTGCTACAACTTTTTATGTTCACTAGTAATATGGTTTAGGATTCACAGGGTCACACAGGAGAGGAGAATTCACCTCTACAAACCACTCTCCACCTTTCTCTGCCTCTGTGTTTCTATTTGTGAGTACATCAGGTGCTCTCAGTGCACTCCCCCACTCCTTAGTGGACTCATTCACATGCTACCACTGACTGGTGCAACATCAAAAACAAACTCTTTAATGCTCGCTTTAATGCTTTTTGCCATTATTTTTTGCTAGTTGGATAGAATAGAAAGGTAGCACCAATGCACAGGAGAGGAAGGCCTTTGGACTGAGGTGAGCTCAACAGCCTCCAATTAGCTAAGCAAGGTGGACTGGTACAGTGCGATGAGGCCATTGCCGCTTGCTGGCTGCACAGATTCATTCAAATACCTGGTTGACAAGTGCAATTTTAAAGTCTTTAGGATGGATGTTAGTGCACACACGCATGGCTGTGTGCCTGCTCAATGAGCAATCCTATTAGGCGGCTAAGCCTGGGTGGCAGAGAGCAGTGGAAACGAGGTGGGGCAGGATGGGTTGGTGCCTCATGGCATGAGCTGCTCTCTCAGGCATGAGCAGTGGCATAGAAAAATGGGCATAACTGTGTCTCTGAGGGTTTTCTTCCCAGCTGGGGAGCCTGTGGCTGGCCACAGGGCTGCCATTGCCTTCATATACAATTAAGTCCCCAAATGGTATCTACAAATATATTTTCCTTTACAATGGATTATTGACACACATGGCTGACACCTGTCTTTCCAGGCTCAGCCCTTCGTGCATGAAATGTATTGTCTTCCCCTTTAAGGAGTTTACTGCTTCACTGACCTTTATATTCTGCAAAGAGGCATTTTAATCCCCCACGCTGCTGTGCTGCTAAGTAGTTTCTCATTTGACTTGTGCTACTCAATGGTCTTTCCATGTTGATGGGCTCTGTTAAGTCACTGGGAGTTAGTCTGAAATGCTTCTAAGCTGTTATTTTCAGCAATAACACTCCTATTTGTTCCCCAGGTTTGCTGCACCCACAGAAGGTGGGAGGAGATGTGGAAGCACAAATTCTCATTAAAAGAAAAAGCAATTTTCTTTGGGAGTAAGCCACCTCAAAGCAACTGGAAAGGGACAGAGCACTGGTTCCAGTATGAGTGAGCCAAGCAGAGACTGGAAATCTTTAAATTAATCAATTTTCCTGTTGAGGAGTTTGCTAAAACAGTATTTATCACTCACAGCCTGTCGGGTAGTCTCCACGAACCTAGGCAGTGTCTCATTATTTTACAGCTGCATGTTGTAAATGTTCACGCCTATCAGCATTGTCCCTCTGTGTAGAGTTTGCACATAAACCAATGGTGAGGGCTCATTTGTTACTCTTATTTTCCATGTATATGTCACCAGTGACTTATCTCCCTTGAAAGAAAGGGGGTGGGGGGGGAGGGTGGGGGAAATCAAGAAAGACCTTAAGAAAACCCTCCATGGAAGGCAGAAGACAACGCCTTTTTCACTGGACTCCTCTCTTTATCACAGAAAAGAAGGGAAGAGCCAGGTCTGGCATGCAGGAGCCAAAGCCACTGGTTAGCTCACCCAGCATGGGGTGAATAAGGATACAAGACTGAGTGAGCAAAAGGCAGAGCTGGTCAGTCAGCTCAGGAAATCCCTTGGCCCCTCTACCCAAGAAATTAAAATGAAGCTTTTCCATCATTCTACTGCTGCTTTATCCACTCTGTCTCTTGCCTCGGTTCTGCATTCAGGAGCCTTGAAACACAACAGCAGGGACAGCCCTAAGGCTTCCGAACCAGTTTTTTTGGAAGTAAGGACAGTTAGAGATCACCTAAGAAAACCCTCTGACGGTGAGGCCGTTGGTACGAGTGCCTTTTGTTGTTCAGGCTCTTGTGGGTTACAGATGACTGTGAGTGTTTGCACTTTCCCCACTCACTCACCAGTTCCACTCCACCTTTTCCCTCTGTGTCCCTAAGATAAGGCTGTACAGCTGTAGCATGATGAGGCATGGGGCTCCTGGTCTAGTGTCCTCAGGCACAGCAACAATGGCTAGTAATGATCACCCAGTTGGGACAGGGATAGGACTGCCAATTTTCCTCACCTGAAGGCAGAACCCTCTAGCAGCTCCATTTAATTAAAATAACCAGCACTGGCTTTTACCACTGAAAATGCTAGCATTGGAGGAATAATAAAATCTAACGACAAGGAAGCTGCCTGCAGATGATGCACTCCTCCTGACTGAGCAAACGTGCAAGTGAAAGCCTCTTGGAGCCACAGGACTCTTGTCACCCAGATAAGACACTGAGAAATAACAGGAGGGACTGGAAGTGTTGTCTTACAGCAGCAGGCAGCCATCAGGCAATGACCTCAAAAACTGGCTGAACTTTACCTGACATGGCTTAAAGGTATTCTTCACCAACAGCGACACATGAAAAACCAAGTGAGGACTAGGACAAGAACTATAGTTCCCCTCTAAACATCGCTCTCTCCATTTGGTTTTCTGGAGGATGAATTTTATGGTATCATCTTTACCTTCTAACTTCTCCAGAAGTGCACAACAGGGAGAAGCTACTGAGTGTCCAAAAGAGCTGGATTTCTCCCAGTAGCTGAACCACACAAAGCTTCTTGGTGTAGCTCCAGCTGGAGAAACCCCTCAGGCTGGAGGACACCACAGAGGCACCACGCACAGAAACAGCCTCCAAACACACCTCTCTGGGTGAGCTTTTGTTCATTATTTCGTCGTGGCTAGCCCAGAAAATAATGTACACATATAGTACAATAATAATGGGAACCTGACAATGACTAGGGAGAGGATAAAGAATGTAGGCTTTATAAAAAAAAATTATCTCTTTTAACAACAAATTGTAACTAATTAGACTTTGAATGGGAAATCAAATGAAAGTGCACGAAGGCTCAATTTTCCATACAGCTGACGATCTGACCTTTTTAGGAGTGGGAAAGAAAATTATTTTTAATTAACATGACTAATCATTTCCTGTCATTTTCAGATAATTGGCTTTGTCAAAAAAATGAGCTGTTTTGGGGGGAAACTGGGGGGGTGACAGTGGCAGCTCCGCTAGCACGTTTAACCTTTTAGATTCTGCCTGCAAAGGGAATTCTGAATCCTCGTTACCGAAGGGAAAGGGTTTTATATGGAAATTTGGTGCCCTCTCCTTTTTCTTTCCATATGGCTCATAGAAATTCATATATATGGGCAAAAAAGCCCCTGACACACTGCTAGACCTCTTTCACTTTGAAACAGTCCCTTATTAAAAAACGCAGAGGAGACAGTTTAGCTCATAGACTGTGTTCTGGTACAACTGGAGGTCACTCACGTGATCTAGGACACAGGGTCAAATCTTGAGTCCTTAATAACATCTTCTTCCGCTCAAGCTACTGGGCATTTGGTTTGACTGAGTGCAGCCAACTTATATTCTGAGTGAACGGTGATCAGCTGAAGGTGTCCAGACTGAATGCTGTAGAGAGTGTTTCATTGTACCTGCTTGCCTGAAATGTGGAAGCCTGGAATAGAAATCTTAGGCCATGAGATAGGACTTTGGTCTCTTTCAAGAAGCAACGAAATCTCGAGTATTGGAGGCTTTTCTAGGCGATCCGCGTAAGGTTTTAACGCACACTTCAAGGGACAGGCAGAGCTATTGGAGAGAGACCAAAAGAAAGCAGGAAGATCAAATGTCTCTGAAACATGACCTGCAAGCAAAGACTGAACAGTCTGGGATCGTTCAGCTGAGAGAAGGGAAAGTTCAGCGGGGAACTTAAGTTCTGCATAACATTAAAAAGGCACTTAGAAAGGCTGTAATCTGTTCTCTGCTTTCAGAGTTAGTAGGGTAAGTAGAAATAGGAATAAATTGTAGCAGAAAAGACTCGGGATATATATCAGGGAAAGCTTTCAAGTGATGAAGAGAGCAGAGCACCAGGAATACAGCAGAGTCCCTGTCTCTGGTAGTCTTTAAATGGGACAAATATCTGTCAGGGATGACATGAGGACAGTTCATCCTGCTCTGAGGCAGGAAAATGGATCTGCTGCTCTGCTCAAGTCCCTTCCCATAATTGTGTAGGAGCAGAAACATTCCTGTTTGATACCAGCAGTACTGGATAAAGCTCTAAAAGAACAAGCAGGTTTGGAACAGAAGGAAGACCTAAGCATATACAAAGGGAGTAGCAATGGGCATTGGATGTAAATGCAGGCGCAGAAAAAGCACCCTGGTTAAGCAGCTGAGTTAATATATACAGATCCTTTGCCCCAGCAAGTTGCTGTGATTGTAGCATGCTGCCTGCTTGTGCAGAGCACTGCTGGGTCAGGGTGCCCAGCGGTATCTCAGGCTCAGCGGGTGGTTGCTGATGCAGCCATAAACTGGATCCTGGTATAATTCACTTGACTTGATATTGTTATCTTTTGGCCAGCACGGATCACGAGACCAGGCTGATGGCATTCATCTTTGAGGCTCTTGAAATGACAGTGACAGCATTCACTGACACAGGGAAGGAGCAGCCCGGTCTGTTGTTTCCTTTGAAAATCTAATTTCTTGAGAAAAACTGAACCCAAGGCATGGTTATTCCATTCCATCTCTACCAACAAAAATAAAACTCGAGATATTTGAGGTTAAACGAAATTTGTACCCCATGTAGAAGAATTATCTCCAACTTGAAGATTTTCTTCTGTTGCCCCCACTTGCAAAGTACTCCAGTTTCAGGAGGATGAGGAACAAGCAGGATAAATTCCTAAACTATGCAACGACAGCAACTCCTGTCCCTTCCTCTTCTTTAACTGGCGTATTCCACAGCCATGCAATCCCCTATTTCATTGATATCGAAACCGTGCAGTCATTTCTATTCATGAAGCAGATCAGAACAAGTTCCGCTAATGACTAAGAGATGTATTTGGGAGTGCAGAATTCTGCAAATTAGCAATCAAACACAATAAAAAAATCAAAGATACTGCGTTACAAAATACACTTTGTTCATTTATTTTAACAAGTATCACTTATTTTCAATTATTTACAGTGCTATTTAGCATACTCATAAAAGTACTGTGGCATATTGAGTTAAAAGTAATGGATTCTCAGTGCTGGGAGATCTCAGCAGAGCAGTCGGCTATTAAACACTGGCAAAAAATGGGAACGAAATGTTACGGTGGGTTGTTTTCTGGGGTGTTTTTTATTTTTTTTTGCTTGTTGCGGAGGACTTTTTGATGGGGTGAAGATAACCGGGTCTGCAGATTAAGTGAGTTAGGAATTAGCTGAGTTCTCACTGTGAACAGTTTCGTAAATTCCCACATCATACTTTATGTCTTCCAGCTTCTCTCTCCCTTTAACAAATCCAACATTCAGGGCCTTACCTCAGGGTGTCCTTTTCAGTCTGAATTCTCGGCTTTCTTCAGCTGCTCATCATTTAAAGACAGTTATTTTTTTGGCATTTCATTTCCTGCTTTTTTCCTCTACTTCTTGCATCTTTTATAGATGGTGATAAATGTGAATAGCAATGCGCCCAGTGTGAAAGGCAGAGTGTAAAACCCAATTCCATCCGATTTCTCTTTTATTCTAACTTTAAGCCTCAGACTTACCCATGTCTCACTCCACTGGACCTGTCACCTGAATTAAATAGAGACTCTTAAAAATGATTGCTGCAAGGAAATACATCTTAGAAGCAAGAACGAAACAGCATCTTAAAGAAAATTTCCTAATAAATGTTGAACCTCATTTAAATTTTATTTCCCACCCCTGAGATATGGAAGCAGCTCAATGCTAATCAGAAAGGGAGAAAAGTGACCTTAATTTTGGATGATCTACTTTCAAAATCCTGTTAAAAGCAGCAAAATACTCTGACAATTTGCACATCATGTAAATAGCAGAGAGAGGCCAGCAGGCAGGGAATACTGAGACACACTTGTCTGCTTTTACGGTCACTGCTGACACCTGCTGCGTAACCACCTGGCAAAGCCATCTTCCTGAAACCAGTGAAAGAACCGGCTCTCAGGCTCGTTCAAGGGAGTCCCCGCATTTATAGCAGGAAGGTCGCTGTGTCAAGCTTGTCCGCACTGTGACAAATGAAGCAGGTTTAACAGCATGAGAAAAACCCAGCTGTCTGGGTTGGGGAGAAGAGGCTTTTTCCAGCTGTATACTGTTTGGTTTCTTCTTTTTTTTTTTTCTTACTATTCAGGGCTCTTGCCTGCTTTTCAATATTTGCTTGGCATCTTGGTAACCTGGCTTTTTTTCACCATCTCAGCCTCTGAACTAGCTGGGACTGAGCTGCCCTTGAACCCTGGCCAAGAGAGAAGGGATCATCAGCAGGTGATGCTGGGAGAGATCTAGGGCAAGGCTGGTTTAGAAACAAAAGTGACCATCTCAAGCAAGGGTTGTTTCTTTAGCATCTCTTGCTTGCTCATCGAATGGGTATGGATTAGTCTGGCTGGTGGCTCCCTGCCAAGATGTAGGAGTTGCTCTGGCAAAAAAGCGTGGTTTTCTCTCTGTTCCTGCTGTAAAATGAAGAGTTCTCACCTGCCATAAACCTTCACGCCGTAAAAAGCTGCTCAACACAAGCAGATGCCCAGCAGTGTTACAGTTATCTGATGTGACACAGTAAGCATTTAGGAGTCAGCTTACTTTGGCATGGAGATACAATGAGGAATCTGATGGCCAACTTGTATTAACATCACAGAGCACAGGAGAGTGAAAAAATACTAAAAGAGCAGAGGCAGGTAATGGATAGATTTGTTTTGTTAAGGAAGTGTCCATAGTATTTGCATTTTATAATTGTTCCTGCCAAGGCTGGTGTGAGCTGAATCTCAGCTCAGCTTTCTTCGCTTTTTTTCTATGTGGAGTGGCAGAATGCTAAATAGCTTCATGGCCATCATGCCAGGGCTTACAGTGTGATCTCTAGTCATTCTTCCACTTAAAGGCAAACCAGATGCCACCCCACCTTCACCCCCAGTAAGGGTCTGGGGGAGAAGCCTGGCAGGAGCCATCCCTGGGGACTGCTGCAATGGAAGTGTAACTCAGCCTCCCCACCCCGAACAAAACAGACCACAAGTGGCAGAACAATGCTCCCCATTATTAATCCCACTGTGATTCCAAATGTCATGCTATTACTGTATGCACAAGAATATTTGAAGGTTTTCTGATTTCAATTATGATTATTATCTCCTCTGAGAGATGTTTTTTCTGCATTTGGGAAATCTCTTTAGCTGATTTGCTCTGAAACAGCAGCAGACAGCAGTAAATAGTCCTGTTTGTACGAAGCATGCATTCCTGCTGGACTCCCCCTGCCTTGCTGAGGTCCCCTCTATGAGAGATGGTTGGAGATGCTTTCAAGATGGACTGAAGGCAGCAAGGATTCAACATGCTCTGCCAGAAACACCCTCTTGTGAAATACTCAGGAACAGCATCTGCTCTGCAAGATGGACACTGAGCAGGACTGGGAAGCAGTGAGACTCGCAGCACACATGCTGAGACTTGATATGAAAACAGGCAAGGGGAATCCAAGTGAAATGGACTTGCACCATTGTTCCATTTAAGCCATTTGTGAAAAAGATGATACCACTGTCAAGCTATAAAGTCATCCCTCTAGTCTCCAAGAAACCCGGCATGTCTCAGTGCAGGGAGTTGATGGCAAATTGTGCGCATTTGTACTGTTGGATCTCTTCCACAATCCATTTACACTATCTCTGAACTACCTGCTTGTCTCCATTTAGCCCGTACCCAGGGCTAAACCCCAGCAGATGCTCTATCACCCGATGACCCCTCCCCAGCTAAGAAGGGGGATCAGGAAAAGGAGAGGAGACCCACAGGGTGAAACGAAAACAGATTTAATGAAACAGCCAAACCAACACCAGTATAAAGTGAACAAAGCGACACTCACCCCAGCACATATACAGCAGTCCCCAGGAGCAGGATGGGCACCAAGCCCCTCCAGGGCTGGGGAGCAGCAGTAGGAGCAGGAAGAGGCAGAGCAGAAGCAGGAGGTGAGCCCCTCCCCAGCAAACATCTCCCTTTATACTGGATGTTTCTGGGATGGGATGCATCTGTAGCCAACTCGGGGCAGCTGTCCCGGCTGACTCCAATCTGCCAATGGCCTGTGGACCAGGGCGGGTCTGTGATGCCATCCCAGTCAAACCAGGACACTATGCCAAGTGGAATTCAAGATTTTCACTTCACAAACATAATGACTAAAAATTTTACTCTAAAGGATGGCTGCTAGATGTGAAAATATGTCAAATAAATTTGTTCCAGGCCAATCAGATCACACCCCAATATCACGTAGCCAGTCTTTGAGGGCATCACATGCAGTAGGAGCTCATGGAAGTGTTAATGCTCTAGGAACAGTGAGCGTGGTGACATCAGACAGAACGAATTTTGAGTCACCAAACCACACTTACGGTCATCAGTGGGACTGTTGCTCTGATTTATACATGTCCTTCAGGAAGCAGTAGTTAGCACAACATACTCCAGAGCAGCAGCAGCTGAGCCCTGAGACTGTCTAGGAGCCCCCAGGCACAACCTGAGAGCCTCGCTCCAGCTCCCAGAGGACACATATCCACACTGAAAATGTCCAGAACTCCTCTGTTGGTTTCAGCAGGTCAGCCAAGAGCTGAGCTAGCCAGGAACAGAAGTCACAGGTAAGGCAAGAGAAAGACAAATGACTAACAGATGTTTGCCCTGCTATTCCACCTGCACCGGGGCTAAGGGGTCAGTCCACTGCAATTTGCAGGATGTATCTTTTGCCTGAAGCTAAAAATGCTGAATGTTGAGTGTCCCAGATACTTGCCAGTCTCTGTCCCACAGTGCCAAGTCTAGATAATCTTACATCTACCACAACCATTGTTCTCCTGCTTCTGGATATGAGCTTCCCTTTCCCCCATGACTATCTCCAGAAGCTTCTCTCCCACGTGCAGTTAACATTAGAAGCACTTTTGTTTACAAATGACTTTCTCTTCCTCCAGCTGTCCCTTTCCTGGGGTGAAGCAGGAGCAAAAAAGATGAAGACAGTTCCTACCTCAAGGCTGCCACTGGCTGCCACTTCTTACGAATGCTTTGCAGAGCCTCCCAGATGCGCATTAAGCCTGATGTGGACTCTCTAAATCTCCAGAACATTTAATAAATGGGGAATTAGTCTGACTAAGTCATACCGGAGATGAATTTCTTACATTGATACGATCTCCAATGAGCACTGCACTTCATTTAATAAATGTATTTATTAAATACATAAAAGATTTGTAAATGGAGCTCTTGCCTTGCTGAACCTTATTAGCTTCACCCCTATTTAACATTTTTTTTCCTGAGATGAGACAATATTTGTTAAATCTTGAACACGTCACTGCAAAATCCACCCATGGTTTATTCAGTCTGACTCTAAATATTAAATTTCAACATTTGCTAGACCTGGCTCCTCATTTAATCTACCAAGATCTCTAACAAGCACAAGGAAAGATTTGCTAACTCAAAAATAACTGTTATTAAATCTCCAGTGGGTTTGTAAAAATCTACATAATATTTAATAAATCTGCCCTAAGATTTGCATAAATCTGTTTAGCCTCCATTAAAACAGAAGCAGGAATTTGTTGAGTCCTTGTCAAATCTGTGCAAAACTTCCAAAGCATATCAGATGTTACCAAAATCCTATTAAACTGCCATGTGGGTTTTCTGTTTCATTTCTCATCATCGTTGATTATTAATGTATTTGTGCATAAATAACAGCTCTCTCCTCTTAGGCATTGCATCCCTCCTCCTGTCCTACTCACTC
The DNA here is from genome assembly GCA_009769605.1 of Bucorvus abyssinicus. Taxonomy (NCBI): domain Eukaryota; kingdom Metazoa; phylum Chordata; class Aves; order Bucerotiformes; family Bucorvidae; genus Bucorvus; species Bucorvus abyssinicus. The sequence goes on from CM020038.1 coordinate 14,625,980, forward strand.
ACTACCATCAGAATTCAGCTGGTGGGAAATTGTAAGTCACTGCTAGAGCTGATCCCACTACATTTCTGCTACGCCACCTTTTAGACTGCAGCCCGTAATTTTGCAGGTCTTTGCTGGGAATGCACAGATTTGTCAATTTTATACATCTTCTCTAGAGAGACACATCCTAAGAAAAAGTAATCATGCTGTATCAACAGCAGAAACAATGCTACCCCTCCTCTTACTCTCCGAGCATCTCGCCAGACTAAGACAGACAGAATAACAAACATTGTACTGGGTGTTCAACCTGCATGCAGAGCATTTTTGTGTCTCTGTCTGGTTCCAGTATTTCTGGGGCAGCGATCCCAAATTATGTTTGGCTCAAAACCTCTGCCAACTTGTCTCGCAGATCACCCTGCACCCTGATCATTAAATTCTACTTGAAAAGAGAAAATTGAAACCAGTTATGGTTTTGTGTGCTTCTGTATACCATCGCCCCTGGCTTTTCAGAGTCCAGGGACGGGTATAGCACAGCCTGGGAACCCTTCTCCAGCACGGTGAGCAGTATAGAAAGAGTAAGTGGGTAAATGAAAGTAGTCTGATTTATTTGCTCTGTGTTTCTAGTGTTTTCCGTTCTTGACAGTTACCTTGAAATCCCCTCTTTTCCATGACAATTAATGCAGATCCTTTCTTTAGTAGGTGTGACCTTGGAGCAGATAGCAGAGGGTAGCAGATGATATGCTAAAGCCCTTAATACCAGAGACAGAGGTTCAAACCTGCTCAAGGCTATAGTGGAAATGAGCTCAGTCATCTGAATCCTGTCACCATTTGTCAATAGCATGAAATATCCCACCATTTTTCTTGCTTGGTGCTCTGTGCCACAGAAGGACACAGCAGGAATACGACAGTGGACAGTGCTGCTGGGTGCCTGCACGAGGACTCATCACCAGGACAGCAGGTAGTGCTGTAGTGCACAGGGCAGGGGCTTTGGCTGAATGCTACAGAAATGCAGGGCTGGGGTAACCACCACCAGCAGATATTCTTGGAAACACACTGGTAGAGCTAATTCTGGTACGTAATGGGCAGATTCAGCTCTCCTTATAGGAATTTCATGGCAGTGCTACTAGACTCTCCCTTTATCGCTTCGCAAAATCCTCTTACAAAAGCATGATCCCAGTATATTAATATGAGTGCTCTGATATGACAGTGAAGAACACCAGACAGGCCAGACAAGACAGATAACTGATGGCAGTTAAAGCTGCAACTAAAAATAAAGGAATGGATTTATTAAAGGGTTACAGAGAAAGGTTCTGCTTTCCAGCTGACCCTGTGTACAGGGCCCACATATTAAACATTTGCATTTGAGCTCAAGTAAAATATGTATGTCTCCACAGATTTGAAAGTTTGCCTGTGAAAATTTGCTACTGGGTTCAGGCTATTCTCCAGTGATTTATAGTCTTCGACGTTCTAAGCAGTATTTATTGCATCTGATAGTAGAGCCAACTTCTAGGAAATGCCGACATAGATGACACAAGCCTTGTACATTTGGAGATTTTTAAAATATCATTTATATAGTGCCAGAATTGTGGGAAATTCCTGAGGAAAGCAGAAAGGAAAGATATGGACAATGTAACTATGGACATTCAGAAGTGGTCAGTGATTTTCTGAGCGTCTTAAGAAATGCTACTACCTCTGTTTTTGGAAAAAGCTGGGCACTAGCACACTGAAAATCTGTCCTCTTCCATCTGAACTGTGGCAGGAACACAGCACGGAGATAAGCAATGTGAGTGTCTACTTCTGGAAACCTACTCTTGTTAATAAATAAATAAATAGACCAAAAAAACTCACCCCAAAGAAGATTTCAGACTGCCTCTATGCTAACCCAGTTATTTAATATATGAGCTGTTTTATTCTGAAAAGAAGTCATGTCCCAGCCAGACAAAATTCTGCAGTCCCTGTTAAACATATCTGTGTATTGAGCCTGCTGAATACAGAAAGTCTGGGTACACAGTTCTGAGATCCTGCAGGAGGAAAAACAACTCCTCATCCAGTCCTGAACCAGGACTGGATTTGAGACACACCTATTTAAGAATCACTCTGTAATAACAAACACAATTTAATTCAATTTAACAGTCTTGTAGGACTGAGACAAATAAACAAACCCTTCACTTCAGTAGCATTAGCATTTTTCTTGAGGAAAGCCAATTTCATAAAAAATGAGGTAGAAAATCAACAGCTAAGAGGGTAAAAACTTTTCCTGTGGCATGAAAATTATTGAAAAGATCACATTAGATGCTTACTAAAATTTACAGCATCAAAAATTGCAGAAGGAGCAAATACGGGGGGAAAAGGCTACGTTTTGTTCAGCTGCAGATTTGAAAGAAGATACTTAAAGTAGAAGACATCCACTGAAGAGCACAAAATGGGCCAAGAAGAAGAAAACGGAAAAGAGCAAACTTGGCCAAGTTCAATGTGAAATTTGTCATGTGGCAGGGAAAAAGGATTTTCAGAAACAACTCCCGAAAGGCAATTGAAGTAACAATTCAAGCACATCGGAAATGAGAAACTTGTCAGATATTTTACACTGGCAGCTCATGATTAGGGTGTAATGGGTGCTCAAGGAAGAAAAGGCTATAGTGGAAAAGCCTAATAAATTCTTTTATCAGAATTCACCAGGGAGGAGGTCAGTAGTTTAAGAGGGATGGCTCTGAAGCATTCTCTGGAATGGGAGTAGAACAACTTCCAGAACAATTTTTTTACACAGTGAATGATAACAACCCTTCCAGACCAGAAGATATTCTGTGTTGATAAATGTAAAGTGATGCACATGAGGAAAATCAATTTTAATTGTGAATACAGCGAAACAGGTTCCAAATCAGCTAGCATCTCTCAGGAGTTATCCTGGAATCACTGTGAATTTCTCTGAAAGAGTCAGTTCAATGCTCAGCAGAGGTCAAGGAGGCATATAGAGCACGTTAGTAATAATTAGGAAAGATCTAGAGTACAAAAGAAAAACATCATCACACTGCTAAAATGGCTCACATCCTGATCCGGTTGTGCCATCTCAGACAAAAATTCTGTGGAAATAGAAGGGGCACAGAAACGGCTGGCAAGTGTGACCAGATGGATGTGGAGCAGGTCTTGTGTACTGAAATCAAAAGGTTTCCAAACAATTTGGAAAATAAATGAGTGAGGGGTGTACTAGGGTTATATAAAATCATAAATAGCATAGAGAAGGAGACTGAAAACAATTATTCACTGTTTCTCGTAAGGCAGAAGAGGCACCAAATAAATGATCAGGCCATTGATTGAATCAAACAAAAGAAAGTCCTTCTGCACACACAAAGCATAATCAAACTGTAGAGCTCATTGCCCAAAGTATAAATGGGTTCAAAAAGCAATTAGACAAATTCATGGAAGAAAAGTACATCAAGGGCTTGTTAAACACAGTGAAGTGGATCCAAGCTCCAATCTGGGACTCTTTAAGCTGCAGATTACTGAGCAATGAGGAGGGGTGTTGGCAGGGCATTTTCTTTCTCTGCTTTTTCTTTTATTCATTTCTAGGCACTCACTACTAGCAATGGACAGAGAGACTATTCTGCTCCAGCTGGAGTTTACTCTGACACTGGAGGGTTGTTCTTAGGCTGTTACCTTCTCTGCTGTAGGGGCTGTACAGAAATAACTTCCAATACCTGTCAGCTTTGCTTCTCCAAGGTTGCTTCCTTTCCCCCCTTGCATAGGAGCGGCTGTAGGGTGGGAAGCTGCTGTCTCTACAAGAAACCTCCTGCATAAGTAAGGACCAAAGCACAAAGATAGGCAGTGAGGTGTCTCACTGGTGCTGCGTTCTGCACTTGCTCTGCAGATAAACCAGGAGCTATCAGCGCCTTCAGCATCCACAGGAAGTCGGGGTCTGGAGAAAAGTCTCCTAAAGGCTGCCCTGGGATCAGTGCATGGGTGACAGCCAGGGCAATAGGTGCATGGTGGATGCTGATGGAAGAGCACCAGGCTCAGCGGCCCAGCCAACACCCCAGGGATCAAACTTCTGCTGCTCAGACAAAGCTGGTGCTCGAAAACATTCATTGATTTGTCCTCTCCCAACTGATAAATGACCACTAATTCACTTTGCCAACTTCTTGAAGCAGAGTTCCAAGGTCCATGTGGTGGGTCCAGAGAGTGACAAATATGTAGCGCTGAGGAAACCTGGAAGTCCCATACCACTCTTATTGTGGTTAATCTCTGGAGCCACTTAATCATGCAGGGTTTTCAGTTACCCAGGTCCTTTTTAATTTAGAATGAGAGTGTGTGGTAATTAGCCTTAACCAGGTCATTGATCTTAGAGGAATATACTCTATGAGAACTTACATCCATCTTGCGGGCTTATGCGAGGGACGGGCTGATAAGCCTGACGTCTCGGCTCACAGTATTAACAAGGCAGGTTAATATCAACCTTCTGCTAGGGCCCCTTCACACCTAGCTGGCCATGAAAATGCAAGAGCATGTCTCCCATAAGCCTGATTTTTTATTTGAATTCAGTAGTATAATTGCAGTGATGTAAGTGGAGGGTTTTCATAGATGTTCTCCATGACCTGTCATCCACTTCACAAATATCACCAAGATTTACGGACAATTTCAATAGGAACTTTGATCGCTCCCTGATTCCACTCCTCCCTGGAGCAAAGCTCCAATCCCAGATCAAGGACTTGCAGCTGCAGTAAGCGCTGAGATACTGAGCTATCCAGCTTTCCGTGGGCTGCAAGGATGGAGATGCTGAGAACCCAAGAAGAATAGATTAATCTCAACAGCATGTGCCTTGCTTCAGGGACGGAAGGAGAGAGGCCCTGAACAGAAACTTTCACGCTAACGTTTTCACAGCTAATTTCTTCAAAATGAGTGATCAAATTAGCCAAAATCATTCAGCACTTGCCGTTTCACCACAAGTCACTCACTGTGACCATGCCTGTTCTTGACATTAGGCTCAAGCCCAAGGTCAAGCAGCAATTGTCATTCTCTATCACGCACCAGGTATTAAGGTCTGTTCAACATTAACTCTGCAAGGGTTCTCACTGGCCTTAATTTTTCAACTTTCTGCTTGGAAAGGCTCTCTTCTGGTTTTTCAAGAACTTGTTTTTTTCTTTTTTGCAAAGTTGGCTCTTTAGGAAACTCTACATGGACTAATAGCTCACTTTCCCCTTACAGCCTTTGTGGAAGACAAAGGGGAAGCAGCCTGCACTTCTCCCCGACCCAGATTTCCCACATCGTGTTGTTGCTGTTATTGCCAGGTTGTGGGTTTGGTTTTTTTTTTTTTCCTTTTCTGGGTCTCCTGCCAAACATTTGTCTGCTCTGTCAGTTTTTTATTATTATTTTTTTTTCTGGTGAAAAAAGCCTGTTTAATCTTAGCAAATGGGTTTTTTCCACTTCAATAGCCTCAAAATTTTCCCTGGAGAGCTGTAAGCCCTTTAAATATATTTAGGTTGCCAGATTTCTTGTGTTCTCTCTCCAGGAAGCCAATTTTGCTTCGAAGCTCTTGAGGAAGGGCCAGTCTCATCTTTTCTTGCACTTTGAAGCTGTTGTACACCACCTTTCCTCTTTTCTCTTTTCTTTTTGCAGTCCTCCTTAGCTTTAACACTTGTCCCTGAGGTAGCATAAAGGCCAGAAACCTTCCCAGGCTCGTGTTAAGCTCCTTATCCACTCTGGGTCTTTCATCCTGTTTCCATCAGCAACTCATTCTGGTGTTTCATGACAATTGTCCCCACACATATTACTGTACACCAGGCTGAAGAGACTAACCACGACTAAACACTTCAACGGCCGTGTGCCCTGCTCTGATTCAGAAGCTCCATGGGGGATTTTCTTTCTTTTTTTTCAACATCAGCTCTTTAGGAAAGTCAGCACAGTCCATTATCTCATTTTGTCCACATCAATTTTTGTGAAAGACAAAGAAGATGTTCCAAAGCTCCCTTTTTCCCTACTGAACATCACTCCTGGAACTCTTGCTGGGTGTGGAAATCCCAGAACAAAATGGGATCCTGGGATCTGGCCAGTTCCTTACGGCCCAAACCCCTTTTCCAGATAGCTCGATTTGTTCCCATACTGGTTAAGTATGATCAGGCAAAGACACAGTGCCTAAGAATTCTCACTGCACACATGGGGATGAACCTGGTCCAATTACAAATGAAAAGTGGTTCCAGCGTGCGAACTGAAGGGAAGACACCTCGCAGTGTCTGTAACTGAACCAGCAAATGAGATGTAGAATACGTGACCTCTGGGACGAACACAAGCCCCTTCTTCTGATGTTGGCAGGTTTATAAACAATGCAAAAGAAAAAGAAGAAAAAATATGCAGCTGAAGTGTTCTGTGACGATCTGAGGAGAAGAAAGAGTTACACTGCTGAGTGACTGGCTTCATGGTGAGATTGGAGCGGTCTAAGTAATGGATCTTCAGACACCGGGGAACAGCCATGGCTACTCAATAAAAAATGCTGTTTATTTTATAATCAACAGCTCTAACACAAGTAACACTCTGGTTCTCTTATTCATGATGATAAATTATTTCTGGGATCGACGAGGTTCCTTTTTAGTGGCCTCCTATTTAACATATATAAAAATATGTACACATTAATGTGTTTAAATAGCACCTTCCCAGCCGAGAATTAAGAACATGTTTCACACATTATTCCATAAATATATCAAGACCATTGTTACCGTAAGACGAGCTTTCACTAAGGCACTGTCCATCTGGTGTCACTAAGGTGCAGAGGGGATTTAACAAGCCAAGTGTGCATCTGGGAACGGACTACGGGTGTCCTGATTTGTGCTCTAATGAGTGTGTGTTCATGGCAGAGAGACACAGGGCTGCAGCGTGCCAGGAATGCTGCTTTTGTCCACCCAGCACCCTGGGAACAGGGAATTATCCCCCGGACTCATCAGAAAATGGAATTTCCATCTTGTGAGAGAGGACAAGACTTCTCTGCTTGCTTTAAGCACAGACCAGGACAACAAGTTAAAACATTTAATTTTTTTTTATGAACCAAAATATTCACAAAATATTTTCTTTCAGTCTTATCAGAACACTCAGCCATGATATTGTATTGCTTGCAAATCCATTCAAATAATAATTCCAGTGCACTCATGTACAGAAAAACATGAGACCTGCTGCACTTAAAAATCTTAAGCCATTGCTTGGTTAACCTGGAGCTCTGCAACATGACCTTGGGCCTGAACGCTAAAAAAGCAGCTTAAGAAAGAAAAGTTTCCAGGTGTAATTACAGCAGGAGCCTGGTTACTGAGAAACAGAGCAAAACCCAAATAGGATTAGCTTCCATGAAATCTTAACGATGGCTGTGTAATTTACACAGGATTCTTTGGCTTGTCGGCATCGCTCTCGTTTTCTGGGCTCCACTCCCATTATCTCGGAGCACGAGAAGGCCACTCTTGTCCTCCTGCCAGACCCAATAGCCTTTAGTCAGATTTAAGAGAAAGTAACTGTGGGAAATGAAGATTAACACTCTGGGGACAGGTGAGATTATCTCTTGAAGGTCATTATAGTTTCCATAAATCGAGTAGATATGTCTATGTACACACATACTAATGCCCAGCAGATCTATAGCACAAGGTAGAATCGAAAAGCCTGTGGAATATTTAATCACAATGACTTATTATATGAGTCTTGGTGAGGCACCACACTGTGCAGGTGGCAATGCAGAGAAGAGGACTGGCTAGAAACTGCTAATGGAAATGCAAGGAGGTGTGTGCGACAGACTCAGAGTGCAGGTCTATGGGTGAGTGTGCCTTTAAGTTCTCTCTAATGGAAAAACAAAAATGAATCTACCAATGATTAAAAATTCCTTGCCCTATTTATATAAACGAATGTTCTTTCCATGGGACTGAAGCCCTGAGTCCAAACACACCCTTTATTGATGTATTTGCTTCCACAATGCAATTTCAGTGCCTGATTTTTTGACAGTCCATTTTTTGCGTGCTGTGTTTGGGGCAGGATTATTGTTCTGAGTTGTGGATGTCCAAATTAATCACTCACGTATGTGAGGTACAGTGTGCATACTAAATCTTCCTCTTATTTCACCAGTTGCCACATGGCCACAAACACCAGACACACAATAGCAATTAGCATTAGAGATGGGGCAGAGCAAGGGTATTCAGAGGGGGAGCTTGGCGTGGGACAATTCACACAGCCTGGCTGAGCAACGACTGCGCTCCAGTACCACAGCTTACACCCGAACAGCTCCGAAGCACTCAGACAGGACTTAAAAGAACACAGGAATTTCCATAACCCCATCCTGCTTGGGTCCCCAACCTCCAGCAGTGCAACCACAAGCCTTCCCTGAATTCCAGTTAGCAGAAAGAGTCAATGGCCAAGGAAGCGGCTCAGTCAGGAACTGAAATACTGCAACAGCAGGGACATGCATGTCTGATTTAAAAGGAAAAAACAGTTTTCTGGTCAAATCTGCTGCTAGCCTTCCAACTATATAAAATAAAACAAACTGCAGGTTTAGTGCAGAGCCCAAGTCTCTGAAAACACCAAAACCACTTTCATTTTGACCTGGCGAGTATCACAGCTGCAGATGGCTGGGCAGGTCTGTAGAGCAGCTCGCAGGAAAGTATTGCGTGGCAGCTCCAGCAAACACGTGCTGATTGCAATTCTCTGATGTTCTTTAGGGAGTCACCAGTCACCTTGTCTCTGTCTGTGATCAGCTACGGGTCTGCCTGGACGTGTAGTCCGTCTTTGAAGAAACCATCCCTCTAGCCAGGGCAGGACCTGCCTGGGCTGGGAGGGGAGAAGGTGGGTGAGCAGCAAGATTACTAAGGAGCACAGGGGAGTTCACTGAAGGACTTGCTTGCTATGGATTAGTGAGGCCGTCAGCTCTGTGCCCTGCACGATGTCGTCAGAAACTGAGCATTTGCTTTCTTCTGTCCCCTAGACCCAGTTCTGGCTCTGCACTTGCTTTTCAAGCTGTTTCTTTCTCCCTAGCACAGTTATTAAACACAGTGAGAACTTGTGACTGTACAGGGGGAATACTGAACCCTGGAAAAGAGCCCATCCAAACACAGCACCTCCTCTGGGGTTTCTCGGATCTTCTGCCACTGCCTTTTTGCTGTTGCCCACAATGGCTTGTCCCTAGAAAGTGTAAGGCTGTTTCCTGAGCTTTGCAGCCCACGTGTGAGCTGGGTCAGCAGATCCCCCAGTGCCATAAATAGCGGGACAGGCATGAATCACTTGATAGTCTCTCAGCCAGAGCAGTGCTGCCGCAGCAATCCAAAGACCTGCCAGCGATGTCAAATGAAGCACCGCTCGCCCTTCAAGGAGACTTCACATGGGCTTGTACTTTTACTTCTGAAATAAACCTGACAATTGCTTTTTCCTACCTCTCACCAGACCAGCAGACTGTCCTAGAGACTCCTTTCCAGACAGGCTCCCATCAGGATCCAGAGGCAGGCAGAAACTCTGACAGTCAGGTGGCAATCCTGCAAGGACAAAGGAGAGATGGGATTCAAACCAGATGGTGTCCTGACTTTGCTGGCTCAGCCCCAGACACGCTGACCCCCTCGTGTTGGCCAAAGTGATGTAAAAGAAGTAGAGGGTGACAGAGAGGCAAGAGTAATACGATGTGCAGAGGCACAACTTGTGACTGAGGCTCCTTCGTTTCGGCGTTATATCACTACCAACTGAGCTATACTTTTTTCCCTAGGAGGGAATATGACCTAAATAAGACAGGGAAGGAGTAATAGGAAGTATTATTCTCCCAGTATTGCAGATAGGCAGCTGAGGTAAGCAACTAACTCACACTTCTTTAGTGAGTCTGCAATAGATGTTGGTCTTAAATCTGCATCTCCCAAGACCTGTTGCAACACCTTAAGCCACAAAATCAGCTTCTCTCCCTGTAGATCAGCTTTCTTCCCTGTACAAAGGCTCAACAAGTGTTTAGCTGTTCTGCAAAACAGACCTGGCCAACTCACAGGACCAGCCTTTCTCATGAGGCTCTCAGTGCTGCTCACTCGGAAATAGCTTCAGCAAGTTGGAAAGTCAGGGAGGGCTCTTGAAAAAACTGGCAGTTAATCCCTCAGGTTTCATCTTCTCCTTCACCTAAACAGTGACTTTCAGCATGAACTGCACAAGTCAGCCATACTTCATTTAATGATGACCTTTAATATGGTCACATATGGAAGTAGCTCCATGCCAGCGTTTCCTAGTCTCCGTCCACAAGCTTAGTCAACAGCTAGTCAAACATCCACAGCTTAGTCAAACACAGTCATATCCCCCTCCCTCCATGCTAAGGAGTGGGTTTTCTCTCACTCTTCCTGTCCATCTTCCCTGCCAGACTTTTTCCCATCTTCTCATTTCCCTCAGACGAGAAAAGCAGTGTAAGGACAGCCCATGTTTTACCTTCTGGTTGCAATGAGACTGGCATTGTCTTGAAAGCCTAGTGCTTGATAGATCTGAGCTGTCTCCTGCAGTCCAAGCAAAATTAGAAGGAGATCACCCATCATCTTACCCACTGCCCATTTTTTGAAACTGGGGATATTAGTGGTCTTTTGAACACATACAAATTCATATAAGCTGCTTCTTACTCCTCTCTGTCCTGTCTCTCATTTGCAAACCATGTTTTGAGGACATGGAACGAGGCATGAATTAAAATATTAGACAATCCCACCTATAAGCTTTTGTGTGTGTGTGTGAGTGAGAGAGAGAGATTTTGCTCGTCAAAGCTTTGAGCGTGACAATACGCTGAAAGCGATAACTCGTGAGAAATGTTACTGACAGTGAACCTCAGAAAGTACCGGTAAAGACGAGGCTGACTGGACATCCCTCTGAGTCCCGTCAGAGCAATCTGAAGTTCTAGCAGCTGTGAAAGCGTGCTGGAAAACTTTCAGAGACAGACTCCCTCATGAGCAGAGGTGCATGAATAAGTGATTTTGTTTGTTTGTTTGTTTGTTTGTGTGCAGTTCTGAAAGATCAGAAAAGAGGTTGGTTTCAGGGTAATCCAAAGTATGTATTGTAGAAAACATTCTCAACAAACAACAGGTACTTATTTGCAAATCACAGTGGTTCAAGAGGAAGATTTTTTCTGAACTAAAACCTTTATTTTTTTAATACATTCCAAAATAATTGCACCTTTTTTATTTTTCTCCTCCAGACTGTTCACTTTCTTGAGTTAAAACAGCTGACTGAATTGACTTATATTAATGAAATGTCTGGACTAAATTGACCAAACTCTATTTACTGTTTAAGAAACACAACAAAGGAAAACCCTTTTCATTCAGAACTCCGCTTTCTGATGCCATTTCAGCTTTACTGTTTTATTTAGACTGCCATTAAAATAACTAAAGCAAATGATTTGCCAAAATTTGCTCCAGTTCAGTTTGTGACATAAATAACTTCCTTGAATTTGCCATTTTACCTGAACACTGCTGTCAGCTTTTACAAAAGAGGCAGCATACCCTCTTATTTAACCAAATTTTAAAAGAATTTGAATCAGCTTCTTAAAGCAGAACAAAGTGATTAACAGGTCAATGTCAAAGACAAATTGTTAATAGGATCTGACCATTTAAAATCTCTTAATTCTGCGTCTGGCTGCTAAATATTGGTAAATCTAATCAAGGCTGGCAACAAATAAAATGTTTGTGACATCAGCAGTTCTGCCTGAACACTCAGCATGGAAAAAACAAGGCTTTTTATCAGCAGTGTGGAGACATTGGCGTCTCGGGGCATGGGAGGCTTGCACATGCATCCAGGAATTCAGTTCTTTATCCAGATCCTTGGCTAATATTCTCATCACTTTCGAGTTTGCAGATCTTGGCTGAAAATCACATGCTAACACGCTCTTTGCTATTAACAGGGCGGGATATTGACTGTAGAGGTCTAAGTGGTAAACACCATGGAAACACCTTTGCCTTGGTATTTCTGCACTCTGCATGCAAAACGGGAGCAGCAATCAACACATATATTTTAAGGTATCTATACTCCCCTCCACCCCCTTTATTGAATCAGAAAAGATTCTTGCTTCTGAAGTTACATTAAAGGATTGAAGGGAAAAAAAATCAAAGAGATTCGTAGCTTAACCTTTCCCAGGCATTGAATCTTGGTATACCACTGGGGCAAATACTGCTGCAGGGTCAGCACAGGCAAGAAAACATCCTGATCAGCCGAACTTAAACAAGCCTATTGAAAGAAGAGCCTCCTTGTCATCACAAAGACTTCAGAGCTCTCATTCTTTGCTCATGATATGCAACCGGTTTAATTACATCAATAGAGTTTGTCCTGCTTTGCCTCTTGATGCAACTGAGATTGCAACTGGGTTCAAGAGTACCCAGCCTCTTAACGCAAACGCTCGACGGTGCTCCCCTTTGGCTTTCAGACACCCATGAGCAGAGGAAAACTGGAAGTGGAACCACATGCTAAGCACCCTGCAGTGTGAAACAGCTAAAAGATGTCTAAGGATAACTTGAGAGGTGCTCAAGAAGGGCTCTGCTAAGTAGAGAGCCATGGACAGCTGCTGGTTTGCTACAGCCTGCTAGCTCTGTGCATGCCACCACTCAGCCCTTCTGGCAGATCTCTGTGCCATGCTTAGTGCCACAAGCCCCAGCCTGCCATACTTTGTGCAGCGCTGACGAAAAAACATCAACACTGGGGGAAACATTAGCCTGGATTGAAACCAGCTGCTGAACTCACCCATTGCCCAGTGAAAGAGTCCACCCAACCATCTTGACAGTCAGCAATGTCAGGTCCAATCTGATAATTATATTTGCTTTGCTCAAAGAATATTGTAATTTACTGAAAAAGAATTAGGAGCTTGAGGTCACTACAGTTTCTTTACAGACTGAAGGGAAAAGATGGACAAAGGATAAGCAGAAATGGTTCTCTACTGAAGTATATTTTATTTTGGGGTTGGTTTTTTTTTTTTGCTAGGTACTTGTTAATTAGGATAGAAGTGGGAAACACTATCTAACAAGGTTCCTGGGAGCAAACTGGAAAAAACATTAATGAATTCAGCATTACAAGACGGTTCCTAAGCAACAGAACATTTCAGTTGAATATTAACCCTAGTCAAAAGGAGACAAAAAAATGGTCCAAGAATAAGATAAATGTCAGCGAATTAAGACAGTGTCTCTTCTGTGCAGAACTGTTATTGGATATCTTAAGGCAAGCATGATTTGTGTCATGTTTGAACAAACTGGTGGCTGACAGTTTAATTTCCAGACTTTTTGGAATTCGTTTGCTGCTTTAGTAGCATCATAATTATGACTGTTTATAATAGAGCATCCTAGAAGATGAGGCAAATTGCAATAGAAAGACATAAATCCTGTAATATTAAATTTAATATCGAAAAATACTCTGAGCATATCACCCACGAGTATGGACTAGCCACAGTGTATCTTCAGGTAGAAAGGAGATTAATATTGTGAAATAGTGGTACAGGAGTTAGAGATTTTAAGAGATGAGAGTAACAAGGGAAGGATTATGTAGGTGTTTGACTAGCTAGCGCATGACTGGATGAGTCCAAACCATCGCTCAGTACAAAAAGTGGGATCACATACCCGAGAATAGGTTCTCACAGATGTCAAGCAGTAACTGAGCACCCGAGTAAGGGGAATAAATATGTTAAACCATGGAAATTCTGTAGTTTCCAATCACGTTATCATATTGCTGGACAAAAATCAAACATCCATCACTCTCTTCTGCGACTAAGCAGGATTGAATTTCTAAGACATATGAAAGACACAGCTTTTTGTCCTTGAAAGTATAACACTTACTCTTTGAGCATGCAATGAAGTTTTTGAAGATGTACAAGTAAATCAATTAATTAGTTTATGAAATGAAATTAATCATAAATTCAGTCCCTTCAAAGAAAAGCAGCATCTAATGCAATTTCCTCTTTGTCCCAAATGACTTGAAAGCACTGCAAATACACGCTCACGTAAATCAAGAACTTGCAGCGTGGTTGTATTTAAACAAATTAAATTGATCTCTCTATTTGAGTTTGTGTAATTGTAGGGAAGTTAACAACTTTCTTCTGGTTCACAACCACGGGAAATCCAGTTTCGAGCAAACAGCAAAACCATGAACATTGGGGCAGGTTTGCTGGTATGTTTTGGCATCTCTGCCAATGCAAATCAGGTAGAAAGAGCCAGCTGATGATGTTTGCTGGCTGCTATCTCAGAGCAATGGTTCACAACCTGCAAAGTCTGCGGACTAGAGGTACCCATGAAAGATGACCAAAGCAAGCAAGTTCTTACAATATGATTTATGAAGAGGTTTTTAGATTCAGTAGTAAATTTGTAGACTTACAAAGACCGAAATTCACTGTGAAAATCTGCCCTTAAAATGAATTTTAAAAAATACAGTTTGAGGCAGATTCTATATGACTGCTGATCTGTAGCACTATTACCTAATAACAGTCTCCTTGAGTCTCTTTACCAATCTTGTGTGACACGTCTGATAGTTAAGGGAAAACAGAAAAGAAATTGAAAAGCATTCCTAGACAAAAGCGAAGTTAAAGCAGAGTTTAAATAGTAGCATATGTGTAATGTACAGGTGAAAACTTTTTGAAAGAGACTGCAATTAGCCCCCAAACTGAATCTTGCAAAACCTGGTTCAGAATTATTCTACTGGAAAAAAAAAAAAAAAAGTAACTTTATATTCAGGTAGGAAAAGTGAAGGCCATAAGGGATCTCAACTCTGCCTGCAGTGCTGATACTGGGGTGAAAACGTGGGGAACATAATTGCATGAGTCTTTAAGGACCGTCGTATTGAGTATCTGTAAATGTAACCACCTCTTTGCTTCATGGCATGACAGTGGCCAGGCTTGAATGGCCCAGTGCTTCAGGCATCTGAGCACTGGAGCAAAAGAGATTTGTCCATGATGGTGAAACACAACACAGCTAAAGGAGGATCTGCTTTAGGCGGCTGTGTTTCCCGTTCTCTCTTTTCTTCTTTTTTTTTTTTTTTTTTTTTGTGCCTTGGCCCAGTGAATCCGTTTCCCCTCATATCTTTTCTCAACATACATTTAGATGGTGGACAAGCAGCGCCCAATGAAAAATCACTTGCCTTTATTCAGTGCAAAGCATTAGCAATCTCACATGCAGGACTGGAACAGGTGCTCAGATCTAACAGGCTGCACAGCATCAGGGGTCTTCCCCTGACTGACATTTACCTCCTTGTTTTGCGGAAGGAAGTGAGGGAGGAGGTGGCTCAGGTGAGGTAGAAGCCTCCAAAGCACAGGGAAAGAAACCCTGTGCGTGATGGCGTGCACCGCGCAGCAAGTTCTGCTTCACTAGGAACTGCTAATTGTCCTCCACATGGAATTAACTCTCCAGTCATCCCAATAACTACTGCTGCATCTAAATCTTCCCTTTAATGGGCTCTCAGGGAGCAAGCGGTGTGCAACCTGAACTGTGCTTGCCACTACATCAATCTTCCCCTCATCACTCTCACGCTATGCAGCAATCGAGAAGAACAAGCATCGAGTGGAGCCATTGGCCCTGGCTGTAATCGCCTACCCTGAGCTGCTGCTCCAACGCTCAGAGAAGGGATTTCCTCAAAGAGGGAGGGTGCTTTGGCAAGAGCATCTCCCACAGTGGAGAAAAACCTGGGGAATGGGCAAGAGAGAAGAAGAGATCCTGGGCTGAGCATCAGAAGACAATTCTCTCTGGGACAGCAACAGAGAAAGGAGCCCATTGGGAAGAGCAGGAAGGGTTGCCTTTATTTCCATGCACGCCAGGGGATCCTGACCTGAGAAAGAGGTTTGGATAATTACAACTGGTCAGGCTCACCAGTCATTTGATCAGGGATCTGAAGTGTGTGTACACAACTTTGGGAATCCAGTAATTGTTTCTAAGAAGTGAAGGGTCAAGGTGAAAAACTTTCACTGTGTTGAAGGATGACTGGATTCCCATAAAACTGCCAACTAAATAGTCCAGCTGGCAAATATAAACTCACAAAATACTTTTGCAAATGAGGAAAAAAAAAAAAATCAGTTGATAGATGATACTGTTTACATGGAATAAGTTCTCCATCTCTGCTAAGAATAAGGGTTCCTAGCTAAGGTACTGATTTCACAAGAGAAGGGTGGGGAGTGAGCTATTTCCCCCCCTGTGATCAATTTACACACTTTTCATTCACATGTCTAGGTGCAAGAATAACCTTTCTGCAGACACTATTTTTTAAAAAGTTTAATATTTCTGTTTGCCTTGAGTAGTTCACGG
The DNA here is from genome assembly GCA_009769605.1 of Bucorvus abyssinicus. NCBI lineage: Eukaryota > Metazoa > Chordata > Aves > Bucerotiformes > Bucorvidae > Bucorvus > Bucorvus abyssinicus. The sequence continues at coordinate 14,642,176 of CM020038.1, forward strand.
AAACCAGGGGAAAAAAAAAAAAAAAGACGATGGTGTAGCAACACAGAAAAAAGAAAGAAAGAAAGAAAAGCCCAGTGTTACTTTAACACTGACAACAAAAGTCACCCTTAGATGAATTAGTGATAAACTCCTGGGGAAGACTTCAGTTCCATATGGTGATATTTAATATTAGTCACGTAGAACCGGTCAAATCAACTCCACATCCTGCAGCACCTGCGGGACCTGGTCCTGCCTGTTTAGCATTCCACTGCGACCACCCGTGAAACACTGCAATTGTCTCTCCTGATATAAATAAATAACTCCAGAATGCCAAACAGAAAGGGGTGGGGATGGGAATGATAAATCCTGAGTCAAAGGCGACCGCATGAGGAGAGCGGCAGGGCTGTAGCTATGATTTAGTGGTTCTAATGAGTCCCAACAGAAAGAACTCCAACAAGCCTGTGTTGGTAGCACAGGGACCTATGCTATACGGGTTCACAGGCTCCATGTCTCTGGCCCACTTTTTAATTTCTGAATTATTAGTCAGAAAAGCACCTCTTCCTTCACACCAGAGGATAACTCTAAGCCTCCGAGTCAGTGTGTGCATCCAGATTTGGCTCACTGTGGCACAGGGCTCAGCGTATTCATGCTGGAGCTTTGAGGTTCAGGCTGATCTTGATGGAGAAGACAATGCAAGAAAAAAGCTTGTCTGGGCTCTGCTCTGTCCTCAACAGCTGTTTTTGCAAAAGCTGCCTGCAAGAAACAAGCTTCCCCATTTGCCTTTGCTCCCTGATGCTCGCACTACAACTACTCATCCTGGCCGAGCATCCTGTCTCCTGGAGCATAACCCAAAAGCTGGAAGCAGTCTACTGCTCAACAGGAGCCATGGAATCGTTTGTCTGCCTCTGTTGGGACCACCACAAGCCCCTCTCCAATTATCCTTAAACCACCAGTACACCCAGAGCTGTTTCCAGGAACGGAATAGAAGCTTGTTTGCCATGTAGCACTGCTTCTCCCTCCTGAATGTGACTTTCACAGAAAAATAAATGAATACAATCCTCTCCCAGCACCCGACCCACTCACTTTGCATGGATATGCACTGCTAGTACATAGGTTTTGTCACACATTCACAAAGATATTTTATCTGGGGCTTGTTTTTTTGCAAGCCCATTGACAGTGCATCCCTGACCTGTGCTCTCCAAAGCTCATCACTATGCAGAATTGTCCTGTCGATCACTCACAGAAGACTCCAAGGCCATGCTTAGGTGGGAAACCCTAGGCATGCAATCCTTATTTACGGATATAAATTGTTTATTTTCCTAAAGTGATAGAAGTGGTAAAACAGCAGACACCAATCAAAATAAAGCCCCACATGTTTGGCAGCAGGCGAAACCTGAGTCCTGACTGAGACAAATACCACGAGCAGTGGCTTAGATCAAGTTCCACCTTATCACCCTCACACATGTGAGTACCTCCCTACATGCACCCAGCACAGACAAACAATGCACGTGCACTTACACAATATTTATAACCACAGTTTTTCTTCCTCTGCCCTAAGTCAACTTTTTCTTTGGTTTCCTACTGCCCTGAAGTCCATCAAAGCCAGTTGCCATGGAAATGGTTGTGATGTGCTTTCACAAGGTCCTCAGCTGTGAGTGTACATCAAGAGCTCTCTCTGCTGGTCTGGAATCACCATCATCCCTCATGGCTCTAAATGGTCAGGTCACTGCTGGTACTTTGAAGCTCTTAGAGGTACAGCCTGTGTTTCCCTGCATCATCAGGGACTGAAGTCTGGCACAGCAGCTCCTATTTTTGAGCTATCTGGAACTACACAGCTTACTGAGGAACTGTAACGTCCAGCCTCCAATTTCTCACAATCTGCTCATCATTTGGAGAAAGGTCACCTTAGTGACCAGAGGAGCAGTGGGGAAGGAGGATCCTTGCCTGTGGTGGGACTGCCAGAGAAAGCTCCAAAGCTAGACCACAGGAAACTGAAGGGATATAAGAAATAATTTTTTTTTGTTTATTTCATACTAGGAAAATCAGCAGTGGCCTAATCCCTTGCCCAAGCAGTACCTTTTCTTATTTCAGCAAAAGGTGAAGCTCCTTGTGTGGGGTGGGAACACACAAAAGCCCCTTTTTTCACGTTTGCCATCACAGCCTTAGGAGGATGAAGGTTTCCATTTCTGCTGGAGTCTATATCCTCTGTACGCTGAAAACCCACTAGAGAAGGTTTCTTTGCAATTGGCAGCCATGGAGCACCCTGAAACAAAGCCAACTCTTCCACTTTATGCCTCTTTCTCATGAAGTCAGTCTCGAGGAGCTGAGCTCTCAAAAATACCCACATGAAAAACATTAGGATCTGACTTATAATTGGTGTAATTACCGTATAAAAGGAATAAAGTAAGATTTAATTAACCAGGCACTTCTACCAAGCTTGCTCTCTGCTAAGCACACAGCTAAAGAGCTAAGCACGCTCTTGCTCAGAAAGGGTTGGATCTTTTTGTACCTGTCATGGTCGATGACATCTTTCTGATGGACCCAATCGCAGTGAAACAGCCAAGACAACCACTGAGGTGTTACTAGTTGCCTGCCTGCCGCTTCTTGCAGTGCAAGCTAATTGCTAGCGTTCAGCAGAGCCCAGATGGGCCTTTTGTACTTCAAAATAATAATAATTCCCAAAGTTGTATAACACAGCGGGCTTTTTAAGGTTTTGTTTTTAAATTGTTTACTTCAGAAGTGCATGGCTGTGGATGAAAGCTGCTTCTAATCTATGCACGAATCATCCAAGGTATTTTCTAGCCCCCCTTTCTGGGTTAAAGCTGCTTGGAGTCATAATTAATAAGGGACCTTTTGTTTCCTTCAACCACTGTACGCTTTTGCTTTACTTTATGACAAATAGAGAGAAAAAAATCACCACAGATAATTTAGGAGGGAAACACAGCAATTAAATGGTGCAACAGAAGGATAAGGCAGAGGAGGCTGCTGATGTTATCATCTGAAAATCTCGGAAAGAACAAAGTTGACCAAGCACAGATTATTGTCCCTCCAATCCTGATTCATAGTTAATAATTGGCACAAATAATCAATTGTAACCACGGCGCAAACACATACAAGAGGGGCCTTGGTAAACAATTCTCTTCCGTGAACTTATTAGAGCTGATTAAAATCTTGCCATTGATTTTTTTTTTTGGGCCATCCTGGGGAGACCAAGCATGAGGTCAAGCACCCAATGGGTAAGTGTTTCATTAAATCTAGTCCTTCTGAGAGCTAAGAAGTTAGATGGAAGTTTTAAGTGCTCATCCTGAGATCTACCTGTTTCATAATGCTTCCTTTTGACAACATCCATCCCCCTCACATCCCACATCCCAAACTAATGAGGTATTTAGTCACTGAGAAGAGAGCATTGTGCCAAATACCAGTGCACGGTATTTCCAAACCGGGGGGAACAAAGTCAGGCTTATGTGACCGCTTTCAAGCCCCTAAAATAAAAGGTTGCTGTTGTCAAGCCTTATTTCTTCCCCACCTGTTTTTTGGTCTGAATTTCATTCAAAAGCATGGACACAGAACCATTGGGAAGGGGCTCATGACATCCTGGAAAGGAAAAGTTGTTGTCAAAAGCAGGTTGTGAGGAAAGATTAGCCCAGATTTACCCAAGTCAACCAAATTACTCTAACTGCTAACTGTAACCTCCTGTATACTCAGTGAAAACACCTCCAGGAAGTGATTTATTTTGCTACCCTGTGGAGGTGCTGGTATCAGTGAGTTAGCCTGGTACCCCAGACTCAGCTAGGTACTTCATCTAGACACCGCCATGGATTTACAAGGGTTGGGAAGGGAGAGCTTTTGGCTGTTTACTACTGCTCATCAGTACAGTTCTCACTCCTGTATCAGACAGTGACAACAGGGCAGTCCCTGCCGCCGTCTTTTGTGTATTTGGGGCTGTCTGCCCCAGTTAGACATTAAACATTAAGTGAGGAGAATTTAAGCATGCACACAGATCGAGGCAGATGCCATTTAGACTATTGGAAATCCTCAGACACCACAAAAATTCTACTGAAATTTATGCAGGAGAAGTCTTTAGGTGTGGAGTAACATATCAAGAAGCCTCTTTGACATATATTTTAGATACCCGGCTTGTGTACAGACTGTCCAGACAAAGGGAAGGCACACGCTAATGGAGCAATGTCAAAGCTTTAGCCAACCTTAGCCTTTTTCTGTTAAGATGCTGAGCACAACACGCGTGCAGACAGATACCCTCAAGGGCCACTAAGCCATTGAGAATTGAAAGCACATTGAGCACAAATTTTGATCAGGCCCATTTTTCCACTTCCTAATCCGCTCCACCTGGCACAGCAAAACCCTCACTGCGTGAGCGGATGGTCCATGCGTGTGAAGCCTGGAGGCACCTGCTGCTCCTGCTGTACCTCAGCAAACCACTGCCTGGGAACTTGGGAGAGATCCAGGTTCCTCCAGCAACAACGATGCTGCTTCATGTAAACCTTATTTGCATTTCTACTCTAAATCTGTTTCAACTCTATCACCCATATGTTTATCAGGGAAGAAAGGCAGAGCAAGGAGAAAGGAAAGCAGCTGAGCACCTTCTCTCCAATTTCAACTCATTTTCACTTCCAATTCCTGCTGACATCCCCCCCACCAGGTTTTTTCAAAAACTTCCTCCCACCTTCCTTCTTCTGATCACTTGTCTCGGATCTCCATTAACACTACAAACCTAACCATGGAAACATTTTCTCTTTGTAAAGACATCAGATTTAAAACGTCAACAACAGCACGGCGTCTTTCAATCCACCTGTGCCTTCACGACTGATTCTGGCTGAAACTCAGATCTCTCTGGGTTGACTGATAGCAGAACCACATAGGAAGTAACTAGACAATGAATTTGGATAGAAAATGCTTCCCAGTGATCAGGAGAGGATGCTTCAGTTTGAAGAGAACGCCTTAAGCCAAAGAGATGCTTCTTTGAGCTCCCTGCATTGGTAGATGTGACAGGGTCAGCTGGAGAGGAGGGACAGGACCTCACTGCACTGCTGGGCAGTGACTCTTTGGCATTTAGGGCTCATAACATTGCTCAAAGGTGGGCAGAAAAGGATTCTGTGAGCAGCGTGTCATCACACAAACTCTCTGAGGTGGAAACCAGCTTTCTCTGGAGAGGTAGCATGAGGAAATCTAGGAGATTCTTAGTGCTTCATTTCTGCTTTTCTTTTAAACAAAACCTTTTGAGGTCCCATTTTGGAAGCCGAAAGATTTTTCTTGTAAAGGTTAAACCCGAGCAAAAAATGAAATGCAAATTATTTCAATTCAACCCAAGTAAAATGGGTCACCTGATCTGGGAACATCTCCCCATGCTGCCCATTTCCCCGGTTCAGTAAACAGCATGGAAAGGGCAGGCAGTGCCCCAGCTCAGGGCTGCTGCAAAGCCCCTCAGCCAGAGAGGGAGTGAAAGTTTGAAATGAGGTTTTTCCTTCTGGAAACCAAATGATGGCAACCAGATCTCTCTGCTCAGCATCTTCATCCACCGCTGAATTGAATAACATACCAGACCAGTCACGTATTTGTGTGCAGACAACTACAGAGCTCCATGGGGAGGACTGAGACTTGCTCTCTGCTCTGGAGGGAGACTGGTTATTTTGCCAGACGCATGGTTTTGGTTTTGGTGATTTTGCTTTGTGTGAGACCAGGAAGAATTTTTTCCTGATGTCAGCTAAGATTTGTATTGCTTCTGGTGTGCTGTGAGGTCTGCCTCATTGGCTCACCGAGAAGTTTTATGTAACAGCCGCACTACTATTGGGAAATCCGGGACAGGAGGGACATCCTCTGTCTCTTCTGCTGTCTTCTCTTGTGAAAATTAGCGGTGCGCTTTTGTTGTGCACGTATTTTTTAGGCACATGTCTACTGTATGGCTGCCTCTGATGGAAAGGACAGGACTCAATGACTTGAAATGGTCTCTTCTAGTGCTACACCTCAGACAGCTACCTAGTCCCTTACCGGTCTCAGAAATAAACCCCGCATCTCTCTGGGGCTCTGCCATTCTTAGGGGTGTTTGTGAAACGGGTCAGTGCAGTGGCACAGCGAACTGAAGCTTAAGTGAGTGGAATTCCTTCCCCGCCAGCCAGTTTTCACTAACTTCCTCCCACAAAGAATTTAGTTTAGAGTTAATTGAATTAGCAAAGGCCTTCAAATACTTCCACAAGGGACTGGCTTCATTCTGGCCTTACAGAGCCAATCAAATCAGCAAAGAAGCAGAAAAACTGGTCAATGACTCACATTAATCATCTGAGAGAGCAAAGGGAAAAAAAAAATTCAAACCAAACAAAACAGAAAGGCAAAAAAACCTCCCCAACTGCAACCCTTAAAAACTTGGCTCACCCCAGACACGGAACACTAGATGAAAAATTGACTCTGTGAATTGCATTATAGATTTTGAAGATGGGTCTGTTTCTAAGAGCCTGAGATTGAAAGTCTGCTACGTGCTGCTGCAGCTTACCACATCATCAGGGACAAACCTACGCTGGGGAACTCTGGAGAGCGCGTGTACGGAGCCCAGGGCTCCCTGCGCAGGTGTCAAAGGGTCCCTGCTCATGCACACTCAGCCCAGGGGGTTGGATTTGCTGCACGTACTCAAGCCATTTGCCCCTTGCAAGTACATCAAGTCGAGCATGTGCACAGCAGGCACATGAACATCAGCGGGTGGCCCCCGCGGTCTCTCCTCAGATTGAAGAGTGTACCTGAGCTTTGTAAGAGCACTGTTAGACATCTAGCTTTTTGCAGAGCTAAAAGCAGGACTGCCTTCCTCAGTTTTTCAATCAGACAGATTAACTGAGGAGCTCTGAATTTTGCAGGTGGATGTCGGTGTCCGCTCTACCTCACAACAAAGCACGTGGGGCATCCTTCACCGTACGAGGGAAGGTACAGTGGAACCTAGATGTGGCATCAGTATCACACAACTGGCACAACGTGCTTCCCTGCACATTTGCTCCTCCAGTTGCCATAGTAAAGGTACACCTCAGAGCACTGCAGTCACACCGTGTACTAAACCCTTGCAACTTCTCACTCCAGATGAGTACAAGACCCATGCCACAACCTGTCAATTCACAGGCAGCACTACAAAATACGGTCCAAACAGGAAAAAAACGATTAAGCTGCCTGGTTTATCTCCCAGTCAGGCAAAGAATCGAGGTTGGGTTTGAGGCACCTAAGTTTTTATTTTTAAATCAGTCTGTTACAAAAGACAGCAAACTGAAAACCTGTCCTTCTTTCCAGTTTTTGTATGCTCAATACTTAGATTTTGAGCCAGTAAATAATTTTTATAAAGATTATTTACTATCTCCTTTTTAAAAAAATGAGCTTGCTCAGGGAAAGGATTGGTTTTGATTAATTTCTTGGTTCAAAATATTTCAGAAAATCTTTTTTACATGACTTTTTTTAGATTTCCCCCTTTTTTTTTTTGTTTGCTTGTTGGGCTTTATTGGTTTTGGTTTTTTATGGAAAGCTAGTTAGTAAGGGTAAAAAATAAATCGTCTTAATGAATAAGAAAAGATGTTTCAGACCATATCAATAAAATTCCCAAAGTATCTAAACAAAAGATTTTTTGTTTTGTTTTCTCAAAAAACATATTGAGACATGATTTTTCCTCCAAAAATGTGGGATGGAAATATCTTCAAAAGACTTGAATCATTTTATAGGACAAAACCCTAGTTTTATAGGTGTACTACAAGAGCCCTGGAAAGTAAAAGATGAAAACAGAGCCCTGGATTTCACTTCTAAAATCACAAAAATAGTAGAAAGGGACAATTATTATTTTATTTTATTGGTAGAAAATGGTTATGCTAATTTTGCTGTAATAAATGTGTACAAAAGATCAAAGATAACAACATGTAAGTAAAACACTAAAAATTCTTAAATGAAGTTCAGAGAGTTTTTTTGTTGTTGCTACAGAGAGTTTAGTAAGCAATGACAGTCTCCAGTGGCAAGCAATCACAATTAAAAATAATTTAATTCTTTTATTAAATATGCAGAAAAGAGATGAAACCTCAGCTAAAATTCTTTGTAGCGCAGACAATTACGTAAAACTTCCATTTGATGAGATCTCTTATTCTCTGTTTCTTTAGCAGCAGCTTCAGTTGCATAAGACGAGCCCTCTAGACAATCTTTTAGACAGATATAGAGAGAGTATTTATGGGGAAAGGAAAAAAAGCTTTGTGCACCTTGTGTTCTTGCCCTTGTTTTTAGAGCCAATGTTTTTTCCTTAAAAACAAAACAAGATCAACCACATGAGGAAACATGATAGAGGAGAATAGAGCAAGAAAAATAGCAAACACTGAGACCTCAGTGCTGGAAGAAGGCAGGTGAATTCTCGGTCACCTCAACCTCTCAGAAACTGGGAAAAACCATAACACTGCTGGATGTTTAAGATAATGCTCTCAGCTGCCTTTTTCTTCATTGTTGTTTCATGGTGTTGTCGCAGAGATGCAGTGTCAGTTAAATCCTTTTTCTTTTAAACAAGGCAAGACAAAGATGCCTGGGGGGAGAAGAAATGCAGTAGGAGAAAGAAAAAAAAGGAAGGAAGACAGAAAAGTAGAAACCCAGCTGCCTGCGGGGTGGCCAGCAGTTTGGCAGACCATCGGAGACAGCACCGTTACTTGGAGCTTTCTCTAGAGCTCATTGCAGTGGATTTGTTCTCCCAAGCAAGATGGCAAAGGTCTGAGTTGTCACACTGACCAACGACCCTCTGGCCTCAGCATCTGCAGTGGTAAGACCTGTTCCATCCATGCTCCTCCTCTAACATGACACAAAGGATCCTCATGGATGGAGACAAAAGGCAGCTTAACCTCTCATCACACAGAGGCATCCAGCAGATGAAGAAAAAAAAAAATCAGATGTTTCCTGTCTCCCAGGTGAATTCCCTGCCCATGGGATACGCCACAAACTGCCAGTCCAGGATATCCTCACCATCATTCCCACGGCTCTGGAAGAGGCAAATGAGTCATGGCCAAGAGAGCTCAGGCCTTCCTGTTCTACCTTGCACTGTCACTTCTCATTCAGGCGATGAAATAATCGGATAAGGTGAGATGGGAATTATCAAGATTCACTCACTATCCATATTCTCACATCACAGGCAAAGGCAGAGATTGGCGGCACACTGTGAAGTGCATGCTGAGAGCCCAGTTCGATTCCCATGCTCCCAATTTCAATTACGAAATCAAAATATCTGAACTGCCTTTCGCTTTTCAAAACTCTGTCTGTCTTCCAGCTTCTGTGAGAGCCCTTTTTCTCCAGTAGGATTCTGATGGACCTATTCACAGAGTCAGGTGTCTTTCCTTCCTCTCCCTTCAGCATGATAGAGCTTGACTAGTGCTCTTCAGCTGGATCGTTATAGTTATTAATTATATTTACTAATAATAAACATAGAGACTAGAAAACCACCCAACGTACTGTGAAGTCCTTAAAAATGCTGCAAGTGAAGATGCTTCTGCTACTGGGGGCATCAGCAGGGCTGACTGGGTAACACATTAAGCTCCACAGCTCTCAGCAGAGTACATCTACGTTAACGAATACCAGAATGGGCAAAAAGTGAGACAGATAGCTCAGTTTATTACATCTGCATTCAAATACAATGTGTTTCTGGCCTCAGTTCTATGTAATTGTGTTTCTAGGCATGTCTTGTGCTCCATGTTTCTTCAAGCGTGTGGTCTGTGAGATCTCAAAGAGGTAGATCAGACCTTTCATCTTTGTCATGGATGATCGACCCATTGGCTGACACCAGCCACCTGCAAAGATTGTGTCATAGAAAGGACTGAGCTTTATGGGTCATCTAGGAACTGTCAGGTCTGTGTCTTGGAAGGGAGAGGCAGAGCACTCAGGGAGTGGGAAGTGGGCACAGGGTTGGGAGGGTCCATTCTTCAGCTCAATCTCAGCAGTCAATTTCCACTACCGTAATTAAAAAAGGCAAATAAAGAACCCGCAACATGGCACTGAATCCTCCTTACCTTGCTGGAGAGAGGACTGCAGCTGCTGCTTTGCTACACAAACTGCCTCAGCCGAGCCAAGAACTTAGCACTTCTGGCTGGGTGGGGAGATTTATTAGGTAGTGCTGACTTGGTCTTGAGCAGTGTAAAAACTGTATGTACTGATTAATACATCACAAGCTTTAGGCAGCTTTCCCCCCTTTACCTCTCCTTTTCTCCTCTTTGCGGGTGAGCAGGGAAGATGTATGACCCAGGTTTCAACCAAAGCATTTGTGTTCTAGGGAGATACCTATTTTTGTTGTTCAATCCTCAAACAGGAAGAAATAATAATCGCCGAGACTGGGATGGAGGCAGGTGTCAGAGGGAGCAGAGATAGCCAGAAAACATGCTGACAAGCTCTGGCTAGTGAGAGCATGGGCATTGTCGCACAGCAAGAGCATTTCAGATGCAAAGAGACTCACTAAAGGACTCAAAGCTACAAAGTACTAACAAACAAACAAAAAAAAATTAAAAAACTGTCTTTCACAAGGGAAGGGGGACTTTTCTGGGGAAGGTCTCTCAGCAGACACGTCTCTCCAAGTCAGCTCTATTCTCAGGAAGCCATGTGGTATTCGGGTACCACAGTGCTGCTGAGCTACAGCAGTCAGAATCGACAGTAGAAGGGACCATTTTGCTCTGCAAGAACGACAATATTATCAACCAGACTTGTGTTTGCAATGAAAGACCGTTACTCGCCCAGTGACTCGTGCTCTCCACTCACACTCAGGAGACCCAAATATTGTTCTGGGCTTTATTGCATAGCCTTGGAAAAGTTGCTTTGCCTTCTTGCTCTTCTCTAGCTTCTGCCTGCAGAAAGCCTTGATGTCTTTGAATATTGACTCTGTTATCAAAGGGTGGAAAAGTTTCTTGAACCACACAGCTGCATGCATGAGAAAGACCTTCTGTAATTATCGTGGTAGGAAAAAAAAGAAAGAATGAATTCTTCGAAAGCGCTTGATGTCTTGGTATTGATAGAAGGTTTTGGTTTGGTTTTTGAAAACAAAATGAAGAATGAATTCCACCTTTCTTTTGGGTTGGATTATGCTTTATTACATCTCTTCATTTCAATTTTGTCTGTTTTGGTAAGACAGTTGATGTTTCTTTACTTCCCAACATAAACTGGGTCAGGACATTTCTGACTACTGTACCAGATTTTCAGGAGCTGGCATTCAAGCAGCACTGCGACAAACTCTAGTTGAACCTTACTGGCAGTAAAACTCAAAATTTGTGGAAAACATAAGAGGTGAATTATGAGAAGTTGTTAAAAACTTGAACAAATATTCACCAAGGAAAACAAAAAGGCTCTGCTGCTTTCATAGAGCTAATATTAATTTACTGATTTCTTGATTAAAATGAAAATGGAAAAATGATTCCCAGCATGTCCCTCTTCTCTTGCTAAGTTAATAGCAGGGATGCCATTACCCTGAAAATGATACATTTGATGCTAAAACCTAGAAATGTGTTCATTTCTTCAATTCATTCACCCGGTGAGGTTCAGTGATGTTCTACTTGGCTAGAACAATCTTCCTGCACTCATTAGACTGAAAGAGAAGGGCAGAAAGAGCAACTCATCATTATGTGCTCTAACAACTGGCTGTTAACAGGAGCCCGGGAGTCTGACGTTATGAAATGAACCTAGGAGGGCAACACAACAGCAATCCAGTATTACTACTGGTCAGCTACTGTGACCTACAGAGTCACGGGAGCAGAGAGTAAAAGTGACTTGGGAAAGACAAGGCAATGTGGGAAGCCATCTATAAGCAGAAGACATGCATGATCAAAGCACAGGAAAGCTTACTTGTTGAAATGCGTTCTTTATAATGAAGTCGGTTCAGGCAAAGACAGAGGCTTTGGGAGGTGCTCCTGGGTATGTGGAGCCCAGCAGTGATTCCTGTTACTCTCAATGGTGTCTCTGTGAGACGTGTTTTGTCTGGCAGAAGGATTTTTGCCTCTCTCTGGTGCTTACCAACACATATTGACGGTGATGTTAATAGCAATTGAAGATCCTCGAAGATTTGGGTCTTTCACAAAGATCTGATGTTACTTACTGCTTGTACTGCCATTGTGCCCTTGCCATTGCTCCTTCTTGCTTGAAACAAGTTAAAGAAGAGGAATTCAAGAAGTCCTTTCACAGGGACCTCAGTACCTTGTGGGCAGGCTCATGAGGTTGAAAGAGAAAGATCCAGCTACAAAAAATTATGCCCAAAATGCCTTCAGACACCCATAGGATGTGATGCGTGGCATTCAGCTAATGGTTTCAAAAGGTCAAGGGTCTCCACTGGGTCCTGGATATATCTGCCAGTCTCTCCTACCCTTGGGCACCTAAAAGGCTACACTTATGTTCAGATATCTGTTTTTGTCTCAAAATGTCAGTGGCTTTCTATGAGTTATGTAAGAGGGACTTTCAAGAGGAAAATTTAAGCCCTGAGCCAAGAAACTTGCAGGCAAAGGGTCTGATGAGATACAGCTAAAGTGCTCAATAGTTTTGCACACCCACCTAGCCAGGTTATCACCAGTCAGCAAAGCACTGGCCGTTCCATGTCAAAGAGTGATCCTTTTCTGGGCTGCCAAAATGACAGGAAGCTGATAGACAAGTCCTGCTTGTTATACACCACAGCTAAGTGCTGCCTACACACTCTGTAAGTACCTAAGGGAAAAATGGGCTTCACAACTGAGTTAGAGTGCATGTCCTCACAGTTCCAGATAGCAAGCAGCATGTGTAGTTCTGAATCAGCTGCCTTTGGAGTGCTGAATGCATTTGAAAAGGCCACTGCTACCAGCTGTGCTTCTCTAAGAGGAATTTTGCACTTACCACGCAATTAATTTTCCTTTGCATGAATGAAAAGGATGTTGGATTCCTCGGGGACAAACATCCCCGTGAGCTTGGCCACTGGGCAGGAGATGTTCCTCATCACAGATTCTGGGTCAGGTTGGGGCAGGGAGGGTGTGTTTCATCTCAAATATTAACCAAGATAAGCATTTTTTATTGAATTCCAGAAACCCCTAAGGGAGCAAGTCCTAGCTGTAAGGAATGTGCAAGCAGTGAAATTCCACCCATTCAGCATTGATCGGCTGCGTTACTTGCGTGCCTGCTGTGCCTCCAAAAACGAATGCAACACTAAGCAGTTAGAAGCCATTATAAGGCTCGGTCTGTTTAGAGGCATAATGCACTTGAACTTATGGTCAGGTCTGCTCTGTTCCCAATAACTAGAATCCAATGATGGTTTGGCTTGCAGAAGAATGTGACTTGAGCCACTGGATTGCAAATTGGCTGTCGGGGCAGTGTTCGGGCATAAGCCATGCATGCCCCACGGTGTCTAAACTTCCCAGCCTGGAGAACAGAACTGGTAGGTCCAGACAAACAGAGTGTGGCGCAGTACAAAGGCAATGCTAAGGAACAGGAATATAGCACTAAATAACTAAGTAACATTCTTGCACATAATGATATAGATATAGACTACCAGGCTAGAATCGAAGGACAACTTTTAAGACACAATACTGTGAATTGCAAAATCGATACCATCCCTGCTATGATGGAAAAAGAAATCATCACCAGAAGACAAAAAGCAATAGGAATAGCACTGCAACGCATTCTGTCATTGTGATTCCATGGTGGTCACCTGCTTTTGGATTGGGAAGTTACCTGAGGAAGGAACACGTTTGTACTCCTTGTCCTAAAAGGGAGTGAAGAAGCTGAACGGTATCTGCAGGGGCTATAGGACACCCAAAGGCAGAAAACATGTTAAGTATATTCTTCATGCCAAGCTCCAGTACTATCAAAGCTGCAATGGTTCAGAACCACCGCAAACAGTTGCATGGATCCCTCAGGGAAGTGACTGAACAACCAGCTCCTGGCAAAAAGATCACCCTCTCCTGCCTTGTCATAGTTGCTCTTTCTTATTTTGCATTTATAGGAAAACTCAAGGGTACTATTCAGGGCTCGCCAGGGTAAAGAGACAGCAGATGCAAGCATATAGGGAAACTCCTAATGGTGCGCTGCACCTTGGCTGTGGATACCCTGGAACTCCAGGGGATAAACCTATGCCTTTGATATGCATGAAAAGTGCACAAATAAAACCCTGAAGGAATCAAAAAAGGAGAGAGACTGCTTTTTTTGAGAGGGCCCTTTAAATGACACAGCTTTGGAGTCCTCTGTGCACAGAGCCAGCACAGCTGATAAAGTGATGGATTATTGGATCAAGCCTGGTGAACAACAGAAGAACCCACACCACTGAGCTGGAAAACTTGCTCTGCCACGTCCTAGAACACCAGCCAGGCTTCAAGCTCGCGTCTAAATCTGTTGGGTTTGGCCATTTCTTTTCCCCACAAAAGAGCTGAGGCCAGTGCTGTGGAACACTTGCACTTTGCAAGGGGAACTCTGAGAGCAGGAGCTGATGGGTGGAGGCAGCTTGCTCGACTTAAATGCAGAGCTCGAAGGCGAATTCCACTCCAAAAAGCATGTGAAATTTGCAGTTCACTGCAAACCTTTTTTGCTGATTGTGTCACACTCAGTTTCCTAAGGAGGAAGCAGGGGAACTCAGCCTTATTTACATGAGTTTCACATCCCTCTCCTTGGCTGAGAACACACTGTGCTATTCGATGGACAGCTCCTTTCTGATTCACTGCTCTAATTATGTTTTACAGCCGGAATATGGTACTTATGTCAAAGCTGATGGGTAAAATTCTACTGAGAAGCAACAACGTTTTGTAGCATTCTCCAGTTGTTCATTTCCATGGCTTCCCTTCATTTTTCCCCCCTCAAGGCTCATTTTCCATGCACTAGTTGTTCTAGAGAGAGATGTTCTCACCTCCTTGATGCTTTCTTTTGACTAACAGCCATATTCTTTTTTTTAATTTATTTATTGTACATTTGCAGGCATATGGTGACAGAAAGAGAAAATAAGTAGAACAGGCTTATGATTTGACTGAAGTAGCTGGTAAAGAGCTGTAGTATCTGTCTGCGGGTAGACCTCCACAGTGACAATAATCCTTTTGTACAGGAGAATAGGAACGTGCAGGTTTAGAGATCTGTATACATATTTCCAAGACTAATTCAAGCCCCTGTGCTATGTGGAACTGCCTCTGGCATGCAGAACCTCTCCTGGACCACATGTCAAAGGAGAATAGTCATCAGTCATCTTCCCCTTCCATCCAAGACAAAAGCCACCAGCAAGAGATGGGCAGTTATTTCTTGGTCCCAGCCATCACTGACAGGACTATCCCAGATTTAATGGATCTACTCACTCTGTTTTGGCTTGTTTACTTCTCCTGAGAGGCTCAAAGAAGCCATCCCTCAATTGCAAATTTGACCTAATCATTTCTTATGCAAACAACTCAGAGCATTCTGCAGCCCTTCCTAAAGGAGAAGGGCTGGTGCAATTGACCCCCACCCTATGGAAGAGAGGAAGAGGCTATTTCAGAGGAGAGAGTCATGGGCAGTATAGGACCCCAGAGCACCAGTGCTGCTGGGCTTATCTTCACACCATTTTCCTCGTCTCCATTATTTTCTTCAGCTCAGCTGATGCTGGAGCTGTTCCCGGGGCTCGACTATTCCCCGGCTACTTCATGCTGTGAACTACAGAGGACTTCACGTACATTACGTACAGCCAGACAGCTCTAGTGTTTCTGTGCATGTTTGGCAGGTACAGAGAGGAGAAGGAGGGAGAAACATTCACTGCTGCAACAGCAGCCGGCTCACAGCTTGGGCAACAGGGAAAAAAACAAAAACATGATCTCTCATTTAACTGTGCTAAATGACAAATTGCTTACAGGCAAGGCTGCCCACTGGGGAAACCAACACGAAAGTGATTGTTTCTCATTTCCTAGAGACTGCTGACCAAAGGAGGAAGGGGAGGAAGGTGCATTTGAAATGCCGGTCAGGTGCTTTACAGTGCTCAACCGCAGCTATTTTCTCCATTTTCACAAGAACATTGGGTACAACATAATTCTTAGTCCTTGGCAACATTCAAATGAAAAGAAAAAGCTCAGGTGACTGTTTCAAAGATAATTTTCTTTTATTGCTTAACTCCAAATACTGCTTCAGCAGAGCTTGAGGTACAGACGGTTTCCTTTTCTTTTTCTTCCTAATTTTTTTTTTTTCCTATACTTAAACGTGCCAAACTTAGGGTTCAGAGATCTGTCTTTTAACACTGCACCTGCTGATGGCCCAAGCACCTACACTGTGCTGGAACAGTACTTTTGCACCACCCCTTCCCTGCCAAAAACCACATTCTGCTGTTGCTAAGCAAATCTTGTACCCAAATCTTGGCATGGGAAAAGAAATCCTTAATTTAAAGGAACCAGAACTTTCCATCCCTTTGTTGTATTTGTTTGCTGTACCGTATGGTGCCTATTCATAAAACATAAGCCTCATTTTCTTAGAACTATAGAATAATTTAGGTTGGAAGGGACCTCTGGAGGTCACCTAGTACAACTGCCTGCAGAGCTAACTTCAAAGCAAGATCAGGCTGCTGAAGGTCTTTTGTAGTCAAATTTCGAAAGCCCCAAGGATGGAGAGCTACACCTCTCTGGGCCCCTGTTTCAGGACTTCAAAAAAAACTCACATCAATTTTTTTTTTTTTCTTACATACAGTCAGAAACTCCTTTGCTCTAACTTGTACCCACTGGCTCTTGTCCATTTATTGTGCACCTCTGGGAAGGGTTTGGCTCTGTCTTTTCTATAGCCTCTCTTTCAAAGGTCCATTCGCTCATTAGCTGGTCACTGAGGAAAAGCAAGAACCTCACTCATGTGGGTCTGCTCTGCTCTGCTCTATCCTCCCCACGGACCTCACCCTGTCCACATTTTCTGCTCAGTTTTTCCCTTTATCTTTGTCTGAGATGTCCCATCCCACACATCCCAGCATGACCAGGCTGAGCAAGCCCACCATGCAGAGGATGCGAAGGAAAGATGCATGAGACAGATCCGAACAAAACATCAACACAGGTGTCCAGACAAAGGGAAACACTCCCCATGGCTCCCCTCGCACCCACCTGAACACTCAGCTTGGACTGACTGGCTGCTGACTGGTTTGCAAGGATCAAGAAAAGTCATATTTTCCCCATTTTACTGGCTCAGCTTTGTTCCTCTTCACACACACATATTTTGGCAAAACCAAGAAAGGTAAGTCCACCAATGAGACCAAATTCAGCAACAATCTAACCTTTTACTCACCAGTGTGAAGGCACACTTGATAGAATTAACATACACTAATTAATATATTCTTAGTGTCAGAAAAGGTTTTTGGTAAGTTGTGATTTTATTTTGATGGTTGATCTTTGCATTTCAGTTTCAGGATGCTTCACATTGTGTTTTTATTCTTTTCCTCTTACTCATCCCGATCAATACATTTCTAAATTTTGGCATGAATCCTCCAGAGTATTTGCCATAGCTCTAAGCAGCCCAAAATCTCTGTACTTGACAACTCAAAACCGCAATGAGCTTCCTGGGATCAGAGTCATGTTAACACCTTTGACTACTTTCCAGCCAAATTACAGATGACCATTTCAAATAGTCTTATGGAGGGATTTCTCCAGAGACTATCAGGCCAGATTTGTATTTAGAGATCATTTTATTCCCTGAATAAACAGAGGTTACCAAGGAGTGACATTTCAATGACAGCAACTGTTCTATTTCTTCAGCAATACATTTTGATAGAGCCTGGTCTGGGATCTACTAACACATTCCCCAGATACGTAAAGAGCTAGTAACAGCAGTGGATGCTCAGGTGAGCTAAACCTGACTTCTTGGCCTAAATTCTGGGAAAGCTCTACAGCTTTAGTCTTATACTGTTTCATCATACTATTGTATTTGTTTTTATATGCAATTGAGCATCAACAGGAGGAAATAAAAATGCCAAAGGGAACAGTCTGCTGCTCTCTCTGTCAAAAATGTTTTAAAATGGTTCATTAAATAAGATAAATTGTTTTCTCATTACTATTCAAACCAGTAAATAATGCATTTTTGAAGAACACTTTATTAATTAAAAATGTTTATGTCTTTACTAAACACAGTGCAACAACTCTTTCTAATATCAAAGACGTTATTTCTCTGGTGTTGTCATTTGCCTATTAAATTACCACTAAACAAACCCCAAACATTAAATATTTACCTCTAGAGTCAAACTCAGCCTATAGAACTACAGAGGGACTAGCTCTCCATGCCAGACATCCAGGCTGTTGACGCCCTTGAAGAAATGAGGCTGATACCTTGCATTACTTGTACCTTTTGGCTTGAAGAAAAATACCAGCATGAGAAAAACAAAAATACCACAAGAATCAGGGAACCAGCTTATCTAGCAAGCATTCTGGGTTGTGCCTGTTCCCGAGAAGGATCCCAGCTCAAGTTAAGAATGAACTGCAAAAGTAGTTTGTGAGTGTGTGAATTTATATAACTATTATTGATTCTCACTGTTTGCACCAGGTTGGATTGGAGGGATGGTCAGGCTATTTCTGCAGAATCAGGACTGTGAGACCAGCTGGAAACTAGATGGCAATCTCACCTGAAAGGGATTCAGTTTCTACCTCCTGGACCCAACCCTAACATTTGCTCATGGCAGTGCTGTGACAAGATGGGGTGAGAGGATGTGTGTGGCGTTGATGGTGGTATATGATGTGGTATACTTTGGGGATGGAACCAACAGTTATATGACTTTTCCTCCTAACAAATTCTCTTCAGAAAAGTATTTGTCAGCTTTCCAGTAGCAACTGGAAATCTCTCAGTTGCCTCACACAAAACACAATCCTTTCTTCCCCATGTGACATATAGACCAAAGGGTGCAGAAGTTATTCCATCAAAACATGGTGGTGTACTGCTCTGTCAGAGAAGTGGGAAAGACATCATCCTTAATGTTATTCCTAGTTCCATGGCCCAACCCTGCAAATATAAAACAAACTCCTCTTGACTACTGAAGGAAATGGCCATCTCTTCCCCTCATAGGAGATGTCTAGCATTGCTGACTCAACTGCTGAAAAATATATGCTCTTTTATTAAGGGAACTTCTGGTTTATATGTTTACTGTTCTTAACACAATGTTCCAGTAAAGGTTTTTGCCTGCCCTCCTTGGCTGACAAATTCCTTCCTTCTCCTAGCAGGACCCATCATGCCTCTTTAAGCAAAGATCTGATAACCTATTTCTCTAAAGATCTAAAGGTTATGGTATTTCATGACTGACATGAAAGCTGATGGCTGAGGTACAAGTCACTTTTTTTCTGCCAGCACCACAACATACAATGCTCTACAGCTCAGCTAATACATCTCCTAGACCATGCTACCCCTGAGCTCCCTGGGGTCTTGGATCACAACCGTTCCTCTTCAAGGGATAGTTTGACATTTACCCATCCCAAAGCACAGGACAGAAAATGGATTCCCTCTTCTGTCTTACTGCCGTGCCATACTATGATCCTTCTTATGGGTGGGCACTAAGTAAAGCAAGAGAGATTAAGCCATGAGGTAACAAATACATTCTTAAGTACCACAAAAATGCAGTCTTAATATTTCACAGCCTGGCCTTTTATACCTCTCTCCAAAATGAACAAAGGAACATGGCCAACATAATTTGAATTTTGGAGCTCCCACTTGACTATTCCCACTGAAGTAAGCACATAAGGTGAGCAGGGGAGGCAGTGCCATTAAATGGAAAAAATGAACAAGGCACCACAGTTACTCTGAACGTACAGGACTTTGGTTGCTCTGCGTTGATTGCTTGAATGCTTTTTCTATGAAAAGCTTTTTCATAAGGCACAGCTTCTTTTCCAAAATGTTAACAAAGCTAAGGTCCCAGGAGCAGGCAAGAAAATTAGAAATGTTCACACATTTGAAAGCATACCAAAAAAAATCCCTTTCCATTTTCAGGACAGAAATGCAGGGAGCTGCAGCAACGTACATCAACCTGCCGACGTACCTGGGGCTTTGCAGATGGAAAAGGGGCAAAACCAGCCCAAGCCACACGAGTAATTCATTATCAATGTAGTATTATCTGATGATCGTTGACTTCGGATTCTTAACAGCAAACAGTAAAACTTGCTGATCTACAGGACCCCTGGGATTAGAAAGCTACTCTTCACATTCCTTCTCTCTGAGTTCTGAGCCTGTTCTGGTCCCAGACCCCTCAAGTCTGTATGGCACATCCCAAATTCACTTCAGTTACACCATGTTATTCCAGCCTGGGCTAGGCAGAAGGTCTCTGTAAATGAGTGAAAGTGGCAGAGCACGGTGTTCTCCCATCTGGAGTCCCTTGATACCATCAGTCTAAAGAGATATGCAGGGAGGTAGGAGGGACAGGAGACAGGAGGCTGTTCCACGTTCCTGGCTGGGCAGTTATCAAGAAGGGCCCAGGGAAATCAGTGACAGCCTTGCACAAAGAAAGGATCAGGAGGACAATGAGCCTAATAAACTTAGCATGAACATCCCAAGTATCTTCATGGTCTCGTTTCAGGTGTCTCATAGGCTTCTGCTTTATGATGCCCCGTAGGGACCAGTATGCGTGACTTCGAAAAAGATGCAGGATGATATGAATGATCAGCAGCAAAAGTCAGGGAGGTGACCTGCTGAGGAAGGCAATGAAGGATTAGGAAGAGCAAGGAGCGGAGAAACAGGGAGTCAGGGAAGGTAAGGCAGCAAGGGATCACAGGGACCTGCTGGGGCTGTGATTGAGAAGGAAGAGGAAGCAGAGGTGACTGATTAAAATAACGTTGGCTCTTGAATTTGGATGAGACTGTCTCTAGTCAGTATTCAAAGCAATAGCTGCCCAGACTGGTTTCCTTCACCAAAGGAAAAACAGCTTTCCCCTGGATATAAAGGCAAAACCCCTGATTTGGTTTTTTGGGGGAGTGCTTTGAATTTTTTTTTTAATAACCAAGTAAATTAAGAAGCTTAAAGGCAGGCAAGAATCTAGCTGGTTCCCTGAACACTTCAACTATTGAACCTCACTTAAGACGATCCCATCTTTTGTGCACCTCTCATTCAAAAGAGATGATTAAGTGAACTGGAATAATTCTGTGAGTAAAAGCAAAACAACCTCAACTTCAGGAGGAGGAGAACTCGCTCCAAGCACACATTTCAGTCTTTGTTCCAGTTATTTATTCCCTTTGTCTTTCAACATCCAGCAATCAAAGGAATTAAAAGGATTAAAAAGCACGCACACAACAAGTGATGGCTTAATACATCAAAGCAGGTGTGACAACAAGTGGAATAGGAGCCAGGGAAAGTGACAGCTTCAAATTAGAGCTCGAGAGCCTACACGTGGATTGGTCACAACACAACACACTGATCCCCATAAAACACAACGGCATTCAAAAGGCAGCCTGGGGTAAAAGCAGAGCAAAATGCACTTGTCAGTGTTAGGGATGTTGCCGTGTCCTGTGACACTTCAGATTAGAGATCGCCAAAGTAGACCCCCTTCTGTAGATAAAGCCAGCACGAAGCCACTTGTCCTGTAATGCATTAGGTTGGGCTCTGCTGCTAGACATGCAGGAAGGTTTAGAAGTGTCTGCCCACCGTCCCACCTCTCAGGCATTCTCCAGTCCTCTTTTCCTAAAATGAACGGCTTTTCTTAACAGTGTGTGTCTTCCTTTCCCAGCTGTGGGTTAATGGCAGAGACCCTAACCTGCGGTGACAGGATTGTCTCAGCACAAGGTTCCCAGACAGATTTAGCCTAATTAAAACGTCCACTGAAGTAACATTCACAAGCTCATGCAGCCTTATAAATATCCCATGCAGCTGTAAATGGAGGATTTTCTCACACTTGCAGGAATGCTTCCTGGCTTGTCGTGTCCTCCAAAATGAGCTACGGCTACCTCCCAAAGGGATGTAAATGAGAAGAAGTTAATGGGGGATTCTGATGACCCACACTGCTGCAAACGGAGGTGGGGAACAAGTTCAGGGCACTGTCAATTCCATTTTCAACTGTATCGTGCTCAGAGTCTGACAAAAATCATGTTTGTTGGATACAACTCACAATCTAGTTCAATCAGGACAGTCATGGAGTTGCCTCCAGCACAATCAGCATGTCCCTGCAGATCAGCAATGACCACCCATAGCTGGCTTCTTTCCTACTCCCACCTCCCTTTGACTGGAATGTTGCAACAGGTTGCGCCGGCACTCCTCCATGGATTCAGTGCAGAGTCAGTCTGCCCGGCTCAGGTCCCGTCCCTTGGCTTACATCGATGCTGTGTCACACTGGCATGTTGCTGCAATTGGCACTCCGGAGGGGATGCAATTCCCCTTCTACACAAATAACTGAGATTTGTTCTGAGAACGTACTTTTAATTTCAAATTGGAGCAAAGCAAAGAGAAACTTCCTCCCTCGGAGCACTGTATAGGCTCAGATGTTTCACCACATCAGGTCCTCAGTGTAGACAGGATCAATAAAGTCCACTGTTATGAACCACGATATAGAATTTCAATGCCCTGACTTAAGCAGCTCCTGGTCACCTGGGACACAATGGCTGCTGATGCCGTTACAGTGGAACATCTTGCGGTTACTCAACGACATCAACACACTGCAATGCAGTGTGCAAGTCAGAGCACTTGGCCACTTACAGGGAGAGGTTGGTTTTCTGCCAGTACATCTGGCAATACTGCTCCCAGTGACTATCACCAGTGCATAGTACAGCAAGGCACCATCAATACTGGCCAGCTTGTTATATAGCAAATGCAGGAGCGAGACATTTTCTAGAGACATAATAAATCTATACAAAATGAATATTGTATTTGTGGCCCAAAGACATGAAAATTTTGTCTTCCCTCCAACTGCTATCTTGGAAACCCAAACTGATGGGGGTAAGCAGCAGCACAGGAGGGGTCACGATGCTCTGCCTGAATGACATGCTATTCCGCCTGTCATAATGGCCAATAGCAGCCAGCCAGGTTTTCAATTAACTCCCTGTGTGTGATGGAGACAGATAGCTCTTCTATTAGAAGTACTTCAAAAGGCCAAAGAAACAGCAACACTTGTCCTCTTGAAGTACCACAACTTCCCAACACACTCAAAGAGGTTTGCAACTTCAAATAAGCCCTGAGTCAAAATTGGATCTTGATTACAAAGCTATTAAAAGGTTAAAAAAAGGGCAGGTTGAACAGAGGATATAGCTTTCCAAGGAGAGACAAGAAAGGGAATTCATTTCTCATTGGTGAGTGGGTCAACGCAATCTGCTGGTCTGCAGATGAGAGCCGTCTCTTAGCAATGCAAGCAAAGCGCAGGGCTGTACGTGGCTGAACAGGAGGCATCTGAAGATCTTCTCAATAGGTGTCTGCAAGGAAAGTTTGGGATTTATGGGAGATGCAACTTAGATAAGCCTCTGAGGGAGCTGAGCTGGTGATAAGAAGTGGAAATCTTTCCCCTAGCTAGGTTCTTCCAAGCGAGAGTTAAATGGGAAGTACCTCTGGTGTATTTGGTGCCCAGCGTGACATTGAACTTTGTCCCTAGGACATCTTTTAATAGCAGAGATCCTTTCTACCACCATCAGCAGTGCAGCTGAGCTTGGAAACAAATAAAGCTCTTTTTCCAGTGGATCAGTGTCCTATATCTCTGCCGGCATTAAGCAGCCCAGTTCTCACTCACAGTTGCCTCTCACACATAATTCTATCCCAGCCCTGAAGTCTTCCCTGCCATTTCTTTTCCATGTCACTTATATAAGGCAAGACAAAGCCCACATTGCAGCTGTGTCAGTCCTGTGCATGTTCTGCCCAGCCATCTAGACCCATTTGCCTATTCTACTCAAAGGAACATAATTCCTTCTACCCAGAATGGCTGAAACTGGTCAATTAATTCAGAGAACATTACAGGAAGACTGAAGGACTTACAGGCTAAAGGTGAGGGAGCACATGATTATGAAGTCTTAGCTTCTTGGGAAACCAGGCTAAAAATAGCAATAGTCTGAGAAAGCACCAGACTATGAGCTGCCCTGAATTATGCCCTGAAGAGGTCTGTCTGCAGCTTCACTGAAACAAAGGTGGGTGGGGAAATCCTTCTGAAATACCGCTCCAAAAAGAAGTTCATCAGGGCAAAGTCAGTGCTTGCTATTATCTCTCTACTCCCTGCCCTCAGGAAGAACATAATTGCATTTCAGCTTAAAAGGAAAAGAGGGTGAGACAGTCCCTGGCTTTGATGACAGAAGATGCTTTACCAGGGAGAACCACTGTCTCCCCCTACAGGGTGATCCATATCAGAGGCTAATGAGTCTGCTAATGAGGATTACAAGGCTGCCGATCTCCAGCTCCAGAGAGACACTTTGCAGAGCAAAGCATGCAGTGTTCAGTCCCGGAGGGAGAACCACCACAGGGCGCCAACGCTGAGACACCCTGGGGTAACATCGGATGTAGTCACACAGGGTGACGGGAGGAATCCTGTGCTGATAAAAACCATATTACTTCACTGCAAAACTGTGATTCATTTCTTCCCTCTCGCTATAAATCAAGGGAAGGAATATGTTCTTCCTTGCCCCCGGCAACACTAATTTGGATGCAAGTGGGAATTTCTTTTGGTGCTGTTCCTGGCTCCTCTCTTCGACAGACAGGAGAGTGCTTACTAGAGCAGATGCAGAGAACATAAGAGAAAGCCTGATCACGTTGCCAGTGTTGGTCAGAGAAAATTCAAGTAAATGTCTGTCCACCCTGCAGAGAAACGTTTGCCAGTCTTCTCAGGCTGCTCAAGAACAACTTCAGCTCAAACAGTGCTTTGAGTAACGCTGCAAACAGTACTGCCGGACTCCCTTCACCTGATGAATGGCAGATTTAAGCACTCTCCCACCATAAACCCACCAGGATCCCTTGGATTAAACGCTGCCCGAGGGAAGAGATTCCCACATCCTTGACTAGTACCTAGGAGCAGACCAGGCAGACTAGACCAGCAGCCCAGCAGTTGCAGTCTCTAGCTCAGTTCAGCATGGCAGAACCTGGAACTTGTGCTGCAGAAAACACATCCTACACCTCCCAAGTGCTTAACAAGAGAAGTCTCCCCATTTTAGACCTGTTCCTGGTCAAATGCAGAGGGTGACCCCACTACTTAGCAGTCCTTCATGCCATGAGATCACCACACACTGGAGCAAAATCCAGACAAGAAGAAAAGCAGAAAGAGAAGGCGAAGAAGGGGTCAGGAGAGGCTGCAGTCTCACCTCCTGTCTGTGATGCTCTGTTGCTGCTATGCCAGAGCAATCTGAAATTTACAGCTGCCAGAGAAGGGAAAGGGGGGAAAAAAAAAAAGAAAAAAAGAACCTTGTGAGAGGCGTGTTGCTGTTACAGAAAAAACAGACACCAGATCAAAAAGGTCTGCTTAAAGACAGTACATATGCCAGCTCCAGGGGATTTCAAATATTTATGGTTTGCTACATTTTTAATCTTTAAGAGTTCCAGGGATGCTGTGCGCAGAATCTGATGTGAGCTTATCGCACGTCTGACGTTACTGTGGCTCATAAAGCGCTGCAGCAGCGGGAAGGGGAAAGCAGGCTCACACGAGGGTTTCTGATGCTCACCTCACTGCAGGACTGAGGGAGCTTCTCCCTGCATCCTGGAAGTAAAATCTGGAATAAGCCCTTACCTGCTGACTCTGGCCCCGTTTCTGCCCCTAGCTATGCCATCCCAGGCAACAGGCACAGCACCTTCCAAAGTGTTCTTCAGCTCTCGCTGAAGACAGAAAGGTGCAAAGGAGATACGGTGCGAGGTGATTGCCTCAGGCCTTCTGCTACCACTCCAAGACGTGCTACCCCACCTCTGTCACAGATGACTAAAGAGAGTCCCCACTCTACTTCATGGCCTAAATAGATTTCCTGCCTTCCAGACGATTAATAACCTGAAGCAGATTAATATTTAAGATCACGCTGGGGAGTAATTTGCAAGGTACAATGGAGGCTTTGATTCTGCCGGAACAGAAGCATGGACTGAAGTGCTTTAGCAGGAGTTTGGGGTGTGTGCAGGACACCTTAGGCGTACACAGGACTAATGCATCTAACACAGGTGCTGGAATTCATTATTATTTCAGCTCATGTCAGCTTTGATTAGAAGAGATTTCAGGTACGCTTGCTCATACGCCTCCTCTTCTCTTCTCGGGTTTCTTGAATAAAATAAACCTAACACCCTAAGCTGAGGTAGTATTTCAAGGAACTCGGCGGCTGCTGCGTACTGGCTGATGTTTGTCTCTTAACTTGGGGTGGAGCCGAATAAATTATTCAGGTTCTTGTATTTTAACTGTCAGAGAAATTTAGATTCCTTAACCAATTTTGCCAACTATTACGTGAGCTGAGGGAATTTGGGAAAGCAAAAGTACTTTCTGGGGGTTAGAAACGTTCATGCTCGCAAAGAAGCTATAAGTTGTGATATTCTTGGATACAAAAATCATATCCTGCTCCACTTTTCTTAGAAAGGCTTTACTTTTGCTCACTCTGAGGAAGCTGTAAAAGCCTGTTACATCAACACTGCTGCGGAGGTCACAATTTAAGCTGTCCCTCAGAGATTATACCCCACTCTCGGGGGCTTAGGAGCCAAGGTGCTGGCAGGCTTTCCCTGAAAGCCCTGGTACTATTCTGCATCTCTCCTGAGCTAGCACACTCGGCAACAGCACAAGCATCAGCCCATCCTCCCTGTGCCATCCCATGCCTATCACCGGAGTTTATAAACCTGTGAGTTACAGCAGGAAGGGAGCACATCAACAGGTTGGCCTGTCCACTTTCCAAAAATGATGGGTCTGATCCATTTTGAGTGAGCTGAGTTATCCCATGGTGGGATTAAAAATGCAGTATTTTTCTGTACTGTTTGTAGAAGTTGTTAATTTTCCCCAGCTTTTGCCTGCCTGCCGTAATCTGGCAACACCAGGCAGTGCAGGGACAGCTCATCTGAGCAGCAGTTAAGGGATTACAACTGGACTGTGTCTGACCGGGTTTTCTTTCTCTGTACAGTGATCAGGTCATAATTAGGACTGGAATGATGGTGCTCAGCAACGTGGAGAGGCATCAACTGTTGAGCTTCTGGCACTGTGACCAGGTACACGCTGCCAGGTTTCAAAGTTCAGCAGTTTTTAGGACTGGCAAAGCTGCAGCTTCCTGCTGTAGCACAGCAGTAGAGGTACATCACATTTCTGCAGAGCCAGGTTGTGCCATGAAAAGCCAAGCAGCAGGCGCAGCAAGAACTGCAGCATGGCCAGAGCAGCACAGCCTTAGTGCTCATCTGCTTCGTCCCTACCCAGGGAGACACACACAGCCCCAACCTCATCCCCACCCAGAAGACCCCTAAAGCAAGATGCTTCAGTGTTAAAGGTGCAGATCTATGGTGGTTTCACTGGCTTTTAAGCACACATCCCAGTTTAGGCAGAGCTGCTGGAAACATCATGCTGGAACAGCCCCTTCCTTATCAATCTATTTGTAAGAACCCACAAGCATTGCCTTCACACTGTTTTTCTCCCTTTTTATTCTTTAATCCACCTGACCTTTCAGAAAAGAAAATTCTATTGACTGGCTTTTGCAGTGTTGTCTGCAGTGTTAATTATTTATAACCATATAAAAAGGAGGCTAAGCACTGGAGGTTCATTTGCTAAAGCCCCATCTCTACTGCTGTGCTTTTCCACCTGCTTTTCATACCAATGTGTGCACTGGAGAGCTTTACTGCCAATCCTTCTCTCCTCCTGAGTACTCAGTCAAGTAAAGCATTAGCCAGGCTTGGGCCCTCTGGCATTTGAATTGGGGAAATTGTCGCCAGCACGAGAACTCCCTGGATTGCTTGTATGATGCTGTGCGACCCTCCCAGCAGAAATCTGGATGCTTTAATATTTACAACTTTTAAACCATTTCTAAGAATGCGATGCAATGTGTTTGGGCCACATAGATCAGAAAAAAAAGCTTAGCAATTTCAATATGACAATTTGTCAAGAAATAAATGGCAGCACACAAGACCCTGTAACTTACTGGCTATTCAGTGCCCTAAGGGAAATAGCTTTCCAGTCATTTTTATAGGTATGCGTGGGTGAGTGTAGATTTCTGTGAAGACGTGCATACACAGGCAGTGAATAAAGGAGTGTAAAAATATGTTTGGCCATATGTGTCACAGAAAGGGTATCCTAAATATTTTTAAAGCAACCTTCTATTTATAAGACATTGGTATTTTTCTCTTAATTCTATAGCATGGCTTTGTATTTTGAACATGCTACAAACACATGGTATGACTTCAGAACAGAAGCTTCACTTCATCTGTGTGTTTCTTGAAAAAAGTTATTGCTTTCTGATTTCAGATGATTCGTTAGTTTGAAAATATGATAAAGATTTTATGGAGTGTTAGAACATTTTCCTTTTACATCTACTTTGTTATAAGCACTAGTAAAAGGTACTATCAAAGGACAGAAAATACACCTTTTTCTGTTGAGGAAACTACCCTGAGATTTCAGCCATAATTTCGCCATCCTGAAAGACAGACTATGAAAGATTATTCATCTGCCTTCCTATCCATCTTCAGCAATATGGGTATCATATGCTTCTATGATAAAAGTCCCGTGGGAGGCTATGCTGTGATTATCGGCTGTGGCAGCAGGTGAAATATCAGACGAGCAAGATAATAAATAATAAATGAGCCTATATTTTTTAATCTGATGTCAGAAAATGTTAACTGCTAATCTGGATAATGGAGGCTCTATGTCCTAAAATCCCCTACCTGTGAACTGCAGGCAACCTCTTTGATAGCTTCAGTCTTGACTTCTTCCTGAAGTCAGGCTTCTGAAGGCATCAGCATTTCTCTAGGGCTTTCTCAAAAGAAAGCATGGCCCCATAATAAATAGGTTCATTTGCTTGGGGCTGGTAATTCCTTAACTGCATTTACCATCTCAGGACTCAGA
Source organism: Bucorvus abyssinicus (assembly GCA_009769605.1). Classification (NCBI taxonomy): domain Eukaryota; kingdom Metazoa; phylum Chordata; class Aves; order Bucerotiformes; family Bucorvidae; genus Bucorvus; species Bucorvus abyssinicus. The sequence goes on from CM020038.1 coordinate 14,670,989, forward strand.
TCCTCTGCTTTGAGACATCGGGAAACACTACTGGTTCTTTTGTCAGTTTTGCCCAGAACAGCACCTTCTGTAAGGGCCTCTCATCCACTTCAGACAGCTGAAACAGCTGGAGCCTCATTTTTCTAAACCAGCCTTTTCTCCATCTTTGCTTTAACAGGAAGATTAACAATTGAAAGTGAGGTGCTATGAGCATTTAAAGACTCATTCCTAGAAGTTCCTGGAGGGAAAAGACTTGGGAGCTACAGGTGCAATAACTGGAGATGCTAGTTCAAACCATGATGTGGTTGATTACATCTGAAGGTCTTTACACCTGATCACTGCTGTGATTCAAGCGATGCTAATAAGCACAAGCCAGCACAGCCTCAGATAGGTACCCCCAAACAAAAACCCCAGCAGCAACAATGCCCTTAGCCCCTGGCCTGGGGACCTCTGCTCAGAAACCAAAGACTGAAAGCTAACAGCAACCATTCTCCTCTTTTTCTTCTCAGGGCAGGGACCAAAGTAGCAAGTAAAATAGTAGCCTGTGTATAATTTCCACGTGGTGGGGATGCTCAAAGCAGGGGGAGTCTGTAGCATTTGTCACATGCCTGTCCCTCCCAGCAGCACAGTTTTCCATTGGCATATGAGGAACATAAAGCCAAGCATCAAAAATGGGAGAAGCCAGTTTTGGCAATTCCTGAAACGATCATATAAATAACGTTTGTCACAGGTAGATGTTGGTACATGTAGCATCAAAATATAGCAGGTGTTTTATTTACAACTGCCATGGGGAAATATAGTCTGATGTAATTGATAAAGATCTGTTCGTATTCCAGGCAGCAAACTACCATTTACAGGATGAAATTGTTTGCTGTTTAAACACTGCCAGTCAAGGACATTAATTGCTGTGGGTTAAATTAAACTAGATGGCACAGCAATAAGATTTGAAGCCTGGGAAGGGGGTGGAGAGGAAGGAGGAGAGGAACAATCTTCTCTCATAAATAATGGGATCTGAAAAGGAATCTTTATAGGGACAGATTAATCTACGAAGAACCAAGTTCAAATCTAGTTCATATCCTACGTGTACGCCAAGCAGCCCTGGGGACTGCACATTCTGCCCCCACCCCAAAACCAAGAGTTCAAGCTTCTATCGGGGTGCTCATTTAAATGTCTGATCAGCATCAAGTGCCGTATCAGAGGCTGGCTGCCTTCCAAGATGGGACAAGCTGTACTGCATGAGAGGGAGAGGAGATGCTGTCTTGCCATTTTTAAACAAAGCTGCAGTACAGCCAGTGGCAGCAGGCAGGCAAAGGGGCAAGTCCTCAGGGCAACCTTTTGTTTCAGTTCCCTGCACATCTCTTACACACATACACGTGCCAACACAGGCATACAGAGCAATATATTCATTTTACTTTGGCGGGGGGAGAGGTAATTTTATTCTTCTGTCTTGCCCTCGTATTCACCCTGGGTGCCTTGCAATAATCTCCCTTTCTTTCTCAGCTCCTGGCGAGGCAGGTTATTTATTCCTTTACAAATGTAAGCCCATTGTAAATAAATAAATAGCAGCTCTGGGCACTTTTTTTTGAGTCATCTTTAAAAACGCTAATCGAAATGTAATGACAGGCTGGCAGTCAGCTTCACTATCCAGACTGCTGATATCCAGCTAAGCTCTCCAGCCGCAGAATTAGCATCACACCCACAAACACAACCATCCTCGTCATTCACTCTGTCCCAACCCTTCAGGAAAAGGCAACAATACCAACAGCCTCAACACCCATAAGAGCTTTGCAATATGTTTTGCAGGTCAATAAGTTACAGCACACTTTAGATCAAGTGTGGAATTAATTTTTAGCATGAGACCGGCAGCAGCTCCATCTCCTCTGACAGTGGTTATAAGACATTAGTGTCAGTAACCAGTGTTTGCTCTGCTGTAAACACCTCTATTAGGAACAAGCAGCCGTGACCTTCCCAGGACGACTCGTTTGGTTCAATCTTTGTGAACAGGGATTTCTTCTTCCAGCCAGGAAGGAGGTGAGCTGTGCCCATGAGGAAGACCACAGTCTTTGTCTTCTCATCCTCAGCAGAAAGGAGAGGACATTTCTACTATTCCTCTGCAGTAATTGTAGGAGACAACCTGCCAGAGCAGGGCACCAGGACTCCAACACCCAGGACACCCACGGACATCCTGTCCAGTTCTGCCCCGCTGGGAAGCTCAGAGGGAGTAGTTTAAATACAAGCATAGATAGAAATTGACCCTCAGGAATAAATTAATTTATCACAGCTCCAAGTATTTTGCTTTAAAAAATACCTTGCAGCATCCCAAATTAATTGCATGCCTTGTCAAACGAAGACATAATTAGCAAAGCAGGACCTGATTCCTCAGTCCATGCAATCAGTTTTACCCTGGGGCAATGCTGTTGTCTGCAGATGATCTGGCATGCACAAGAGAAGGCCTGGGGTTTTAATCAGCATTTCCAAAGACGTAGTGCAGGGAGCAGTGATAACACCAACAATACTTGCATCTCCCTCCCTTAGGGCCACACCAGAGCTCCCTGCTAAAAATTCGGCACTACTGGCTTTTAGGAGAACTGAGAAATTTTCTGACAATACTATACCTAAATCAGTATTTAAATTATATGTTAAATAAAATGCTGTGATTATTAGGAGCAGACTTCCTGAAGTTAAACCACCAGGTAGCTGATAGCTATCCTATTACAAACTCCAGAAGCCTCAGTAGAGATGTACTTAATAATTGTTTGGCATTAATTTGTCATGCAATAATTATCCTATTAAATCTAAATTAAACCCTCCACTCAGACACCTCATCTAAAGTGTGAACGTAACAATTAAGAGAGAGGGGGGAAAAGGAGGATAATTTCTGCATCGTTTTCAGTGTAAGATCTCGTGCTTTTGCGACTAGCAGCAACGGCAGCAAAAGGGATTTAAGGTACTACATTGAAAAGTGAAATCACGTTGAAACTGAAACACTCGCACCACAAACAGAAATCCATCTTCAAGTTACATATGGGGCACAGCTTAGGATAGCATCTTGCTACGCTGTAAGCTACAATGCATTTATTTCTTTACCATAAGGAAGTTCTGTATTGCACTTCCTTTCTAAGGAACAAAAAGGAGTTAAGAAAAATAAATAAATTCAGACAACTGATGAAGGTTGGGACTGCTCTCATCTATCTAGCCAAATAAAAGCTCCCCAAAACAGGCTGAATTTTTTTTCCTGCAAGCTCCTCCTGTTGTCAACAGCCAGAGATCAGGCTCTCTAGAGAGAGATCCATCCCACCCACCTCAGAGCTTAGATCTGACAGCTAAAATTAGAGAACTATGAATCCCATCTGAAAGCCAGACAGGAAGCCTGGAAAGAGAAAGACTTAAACCCAGTTCTCATGTTCTAAACTGAGATTTGAGGCTCAGAGCTGTTCTTCCACATAGAATAATAGAGCTTGAAGTGCTTAAAATGTCAGCACTGCTGAGCTGAGGACAGTCTGTGGGTGTATAAGAGAGTTTTCTGGCCTTTTCCTGACTGATTTCATTTTGGGATCAAGAAGAACGGCATGTTAAAACCAAGACAAGATCTCTTTCTACTATGGCTTGCAATTGCTCCATGAATTTCCAAATGGTTTGCAGGGTAGCACAGTATGCGACAGCCACAGGAGGTTTTCTTCATCATTCCAAACCATTCTTGTTATGGTGTTTAGATGTCTGTAAAAACACAATCTCCTTCAATAGAAGGGCATCCTCTTTAGGTAAAACCCCTGTTTAGCACTTTTTTCACATGGGTTTTAGTTGTTTGGTTTTTTTGGCAGGTTTTCCTTAGAGACAGCAGTCCGTTATATCTTCCAGAACCTTCAAAATACCCGTTGTCATACTGATTTTACAGCATGTGATATTCTCTCTCCCTTCCCAGGCTGCCTAGGCTGAGTGTGTCTCTGTGCCATTCTCCGAGGAGATAATTACCTCTTCACCTTTCTCTTCCTCTGCTAACACTCTCTACTCTGCCAACTGCATTTTCCCACAGAGATCATATTACTCATCTCTCACAAAACTGTTGATTTCTCAAATTATACTTAGCTCTCCAGTCTGACACTTGTGTCTCTGTTCTTCAGCTGTATCAGTTTGTCTAATAAATGTCTCATCTAGATCCTTAGACTATTACAGCTACAAACAAGACAGCCTTTTTCAACCAAAAATTTTCCTCTAAATCACCCAAAAATGTGACAGAAAGGTTCATTGCGGATTAAACTATTTGCTGACTCTGTTTTGCTCCCATGAGCCTATTTCCAACCACACAAGTCACCTTGGGTTTAAAAGGTTGGTTTAAAAACTTCAGGAAGTAGCTATCAAAGGGGGTAGGAGTACATTAAAAAGGAAGAGCAACACGCTTTGATAGTGGGAACAAGAACAGTAAGTAACCAGATCTCTGAAAAGTTTACTTGTAAAATTTAAACACAGATTAGACTGGAAGGGAAACCCATAGATTCAGAGACGCCTGCCAATACCAGACTGAGAAAGCCAGCATAAACAAGGTCTGTTCAGGTAATCATAACCGAATGTAATTCAAAGCAGATGAAGTCAGAGTCTCTGTTTATCATGAATGGCACCCACACATGGTATATTTAGCAAAGTTTCCTTTTAAGTGAATTTAGTGCTGGTGAAAGCGTGAGATGGACAGCCACGGTACTCATTTCAGCCCATGGGGAGGGACAGCCAGGCCAGAGCAGCACCCGCTCTTCACTGCAACCAGCCTTGGAGAGGCAGAACCTCCTATGGACACGTCCATGCTCATCTGACAGCTCATGCGGTGCCTTGCAAGGCATGGACAAGCTAAAACCAGGTCAGTATGACGCTTCCTACAATACTATGAGAACAGGAAACCCTGTAATCTATATTTTGCAACAGGGGCAGGACAGTTGTGCCCAGTCCCTATCAGGAAAGGATTAATCTGTGCTCCAAAACATTGCTTCATGCAGGACTGCAAGGCAGCATTACCTCATTCTCATGACAAGAGGTCTTGGATCCATCATAACTATCCATAAAACATTTCCTCATTTGGCCACAGACAGGGAACAGCTACACATGGAACTGCAAAGGAGACCTCAATTTTTTCTCTAAGGCAATTTTAGAAATAAAGCAGAAGATGGTCATAGGAGGGTTGAAATATCTGTCATGGAGATCATTACCGTTTAAGGACTGAAGATTCATTATCGCTGTTGTCTTTATGGAGTTAGCGCCATTAATCCCCTTACTTGAGCAAAACCACAGGGTGTGTTGCTAATGGCTTCCAGGTTGATTTTTGGATAGCATGAAACCTATTTGATAATTAGTTCTCTAAATTAGGGCTGTTTCCATTGCGATCACTCCCCTCCCCAAATAATTTCATGTCACTGTTTCTTTCTAATAATTTTTTGTCTCATTTCCCATTATCCCACTGGAATCACATTGATAACATTTATTTAATCTTTTTCCACAGCTCTCCTGTACGGTTACTGTCACCATCTGAACCCACATTGCATCGATCATATGAGACTTCCTAACTGTGTTAGTGCATGCAGACTTAGAAATACACCAAATGTTTAAAGAAGCCTTTTCAAAATTTGTTACTGGCTGGCTCTGTCCCTGCTGGAGTCGTCTTGGGAGACCCAAGGAAGAACAATTGTTTTATCCTTCCTAACAACACTAACACCGCTGCCTACCCCTGTTCTTTCACAGGGCCCTGGAGATCTTTTATAGCATCCTACACTGGCGCTGCTGTGCTGTTAAACCCTCATGAATGCAACAATGAATTAATACCACCACTATATACCATAAACAATTGCTAACATAGAGGTAGCAGCAGCTCTCCTGCAACACCACCATCTTCTGATGTTCGGTTGGTGGAAAAAACAAAATTGCCTGGTTCATCTTGTTCAGGCTGCTCAAAATATATTTACAGGATGATTTCCTTCCCTGCTTTTTTTTTCCCCCTTGCTTTTTTTTTTTAGTAGGAGGCAAACTAGGGCCCAAAGCCAAATCCAAAATATCCTGGGGCTTTTCACTGCCTTATAAACAGTTAGTTATAGTCATTGATACATTGTTGGCGTGTAATAAACCTTTAATGGCCAGATTGCTTGTAAAAATACATATCTATTATTGATGTATGTAACAGTTGTGCCTGAAGGCCCTCTTTGAGATGCGTTCCCCTTAATTTTAAGACCTAGGCATGTTCACAATAAACAGATACTCGGTAACTCAGAAAAAAAAAAAAACTTTAGCAGCCTAAATACAGAACTTAGAGAAACTAAATGATTTGACAGAGGTCACAGTGGAAGTATGGGGCATACAGAGGAATAAGGACACACCTTCTGTGGCAATTAAATGCTCTATAACTCACCCAGTACTTATGCTGGCAGGAAATTGAAAGGGAGAAGCAGCTGGGAATGTAATGTTCAGACATAGATGGCAAAATTCTGGCTAGGACTTGCTAGAAAGCCAAAGTAATAATGGAAGAAAATAATTTCTGCTCCTCTCTGCTGGTGATGTTCTCCCCTTCCAGAGTTTCACCTCAAGAAAAAACACACTCATGAGCTTCATCTTTAATCCACAACAATATGTGGGTTTTTTCCAACATGCCTGCTCTATGCACCACGTACCACAGGAGCAACATCACGGCCTCCCATGGCCAAATTTTTTGTCTTTGAGCCTGGACAATCATTACACAAGACCCTGCTGTCACCACACCCCTACCAGCAAGAAGCAGGCACTGGGATTCACCTCATTTCTGACTGGGGCAACGACCCTGCTCAGCCCAGCCTGCTTTCAGCCTTGAACAAACCCGATGAGCAACAGCTGTTGAGTCAAGTACACAACCGAGCTACATACGGCTAAGTTAGAGGAATTTGCTCTTTCAGGGCAGCTTCCTGACCTGCTGAGCCTGAAATCACTAGGAATTATCCGAGTCAACTTGTTAAATGCATACATATATACACAGGCATAGAGGAAGTGCCTTGATAGCCTGACCTTAGGCACTAAAATGAGCAGCAAAATATTTAGAGGAACTGTTAACGCTGTGGCTTCTGCAAATACACACTGCGCAAATTGACGAAATGCGACCTAAGGAGCTCATGTTCTAGAGAAGTCCTTGTAAAAGGTAAGCAGAAATTTTAAATGAGGATAACATGCCCATGGGGTTATGGATCAGCATAATGGTTTAAATCATGTTACTGTGGTGTTGGTACATGATATCACTTCTGATCACTTCTGCTCGCTTCTGTTTGATTTAAGCATTACCCAGAGCAGTCTCACATGTGGAGGACACATGTGCAGCCATTCTGCTCATGCCAGGGGTGGGGGGGAAGACACAGAGTAAATGACTGTAGCATGCTTGAGGTTTAAATACCTTGATAATCCTGTGACTTTATGTAGCAACAAGTAGGTAAACTACTTACACATCAGTATGAGGTTTTTCTATGTGAAGGCCTGGTTTAAAATTCCTGAGGCTTTAATAAGCTTAAGAGAGGTCTCCTTCCTCCAGGCACCACCACCTGCTAGAGTGACTAGCAGAAATGCTCAAGCAGGAATCCCTGGGCTATCAGGGTGAGGGAGCTACTGGAAGACAGTCACCTCATGAAGTCATCTTTCCTCAGCTTGACGAGCTAGCAGATGAGCAGAGCTCATGAAACTGGGGTTAGAAGGGAGTCACAGATTGTGATTATAGGGAATACAAAGATGTAGAGAACTGGGCAAAATATGTTTTGAGCTTGCACTTCAAGACATCAAACGGGCTGTTGCTACATTAGTGAGCCAGTCAAATCAACAGTAGCTCTCACCATGTCCTTGGGTTTCAGTCTGGGCAATGAAGGTATGAGAGCATCTACCTATTTACTTTCTCATAAAAATCCCAGCTTTGTTATTAAGGGTAGAACTCATGGAAAATTGCTCCAACCAGGCCAATTTAACCGAGGATCATATTCACTAGTTTCAACAATGCCTTCAAAGCTCAAACTTGGATGCTCAGGGGATCCCACCCCTTTGTCAGCTTGCAGCTTATTCATGTCAAGGTCTCCTTCCTGTAGTTAGACCAGAGCAATCTTTTTCTCTTAAACAATCTAGCAGTTCCTTCCAGTTTCCTGATTGCTCAAGACTCTTGCCCATGTAGCAGGACTAGGAGCCCATAATACTGTGCTTTAAGGAATGTCACTGTTTCCAGTAAGAAGAGAGCAAAAAGGCATTGGAAATCCCCAGTGATCAGGGAAATTCGTAAAAAAAAAAAAATTTACCATTAACAGATATTTACATGCCAAGTTTCAGTCCAACTCTTGAGAAAGGCTTTGCTAATAAAGCCTGAATTTAGACACTCCTGTGCCTTAAAATACAAGAAGCTGGGAAGAACAACAGTTACACATGGCCATGCAAGTCCTGGATTTGACATTGAGTAGTCTCTGCAGGAGACAATGTTCCCAGTGTGCAATTGTCGTTTTCACAATATTTCTGACTGACCTTGTTTATTGGGCAGTGAGTGTAAGAATTTGACTGCATTCTCCCACCCCCTGCCTTGTGACAGGGAAGGCTCGAAGAAAAATGTTGGTTATTATTATTTGTTTCCCTTGAACATCCCATGAAGACTTCAAGACTATTTACTGCAGTTCTGAACCAACAGCTGATAAAGTTTCTATTACAAGTCTTTAATGATTGGACATAGCTGGGGGAAGAGAGAATTTACCTTCCCTTCACTCGGTGTTCGCTGTTTCCAATCACAGAACTGTTCTCCTCTCCCCTGGCCCAACTCCTCCTCTCTTCCATTCCTCCTATAAACTCGAGGGTCAACTCTAGGTCAGGCATAGATGGAGACAACGTGAACAGATGTGACCTTGCCAATCTGGGTTTAGCAGATGGTTTCTGGATAAATTGGATTAAAACACTTTGTCACCTTCAGAGCATATCTGTCCTCACTGTCAAACACTCACATTGTGCAGCCGCTTCCCCGATTCATCAGCTTCACACATGAGGCAATGGCCATGGTTTCTTTTGCCTATCCAATTAAAGCAAGAGCCAGTAATAGGCTCTGGAGGAAATAGGGGGTTTGTTCTCATTTCAGAAGTTTAAGCAACAGATTACATGTAATTTTCTCAGCACTTTCATCTCTAAGTGTTACAAGAAACCATAAGGAAACAGTGCCAGCAGCAGTCCCTTTTTTAGCCCCTATCAGCCTCTGCCGCAAAAAATCTCCCAAGTAAAACCTTCTGTGGCCCTCAGCAGCCATCCTCCATGCTCCGCACAAGACCCTGTACTTTCTGCTTGTGTTTTTATTCTCCTCTTTTTGCCAATGGACAGATTGCAGTGCATTAACACCTCAGGCCTGGGCTTTTAAAGATACGTCAGTAGGGCTCGAATGACGACAACCTAGGATGAAAAGCAGCAATTCTGCAGTGAGGTACCCCAAACAAGAAAATAACAAGCAAGCTTCAACTGCTCTCCAGCTCCAAAAATACAACTTCTTGGATTGAAAAGGCCAAAATTTTTTGTCTTTCCATATACCTAGAAGAGTCAAATATAGCCAGTTATTCCTGACACTGACACAAAGAAGTGTCAAATCCCCCATTACTTGATTAGGTTATTGCTAAAGCCAGTTTCTCTTGAGTATAAACTTGAAGTAATGTGTTTCTGTGAGTAATCAAAGAGAAATGAGAAACTGTATGGATTCGCACACAATTCAATAGGAGTCCAGACGATGGTCTATGCTTAGAAGACATTTACATGATTGCTGTAGAAAATACGGTTTTGTTAAGTTCCCTGTATTTCATTTTAGCTGAAACGAGATACAGAGAAAATCCTTAGGAATGCCTTGTTCTTACACTGTTTCTGCCTTGCCCAAAACTAAGCAGCACTGTTGAAATCTCGCACGGAAGCTCGTTCCCCTGAGGTTGCTAATCAGCATTTTAGACAAAAGTTTGGGGAAGCTTCCAACCAAGACTTCAAACTTTTATCTAAAGTAAACCAGACTTCCAAATTGCATTCTGGTTTTACAAGACAATCAATAATAGCAGCAAAATGAGAATGATAAAGATTATTTTTTCATGTGTTTTATTAACATGAAGGCAGAATCATACCGGTCAGATCAGCACAGTTACGTCAGCGATTAAATTGGTCCATTATTCAATTAATCCTTCAATGCACTCTTGTGGTCAAGGTAATATATTATTATCTCCACTTCTGTTATTCCCATTACAGACATTAGTTCCAAGAATGAGAACCATTTATTTTTAAGGGTTCTGATCCTCTAATAGGATGTGCTGGCAGAGACCCCAATGCCCACAAATTCCACTACCCCAAATGATCCTTCATTAGGACAACGGTTACAAAGAACTATTACCTCCTATTGTGTCCACCCAGTTGACAAGTGCTTGCAATATTTAAGTTGAGCTGGCAATAATTAAACAAAGAATCTATTTGCATTTACTGTAACTGGGTCATATTTAGTTGACCACCCTGCCTTTGGGAACATCCCCTTGTCCACACAGAAAAGGAAGAAGAAAACCCAGGCAATATTAAGCGTCAAAACAGAAGCACTCTCAGTAACCAAACAGCAGAGGTGTACAGTCAGCAGGATCCGTTTCCCTGCCCACCAGTCAATGCAGCTGACTAATTGTTTTGGTAGTGGTAGTAATTTTTTTTTCCCTCTTGAAATAACTAGAGTTCTCCTTTTTGACATTTGATCCACCTGCATTCATGTTTTATTTTGCATCAGGACTGCTTTGAAAGAGCATCTCCAGATCATTTCCACTTACTGTATTTTGACTCACATTGTGGAGTGATTATAGTTGAATTTCTTTTGGGTGCGTTAACCAGATTCCTTTTGAGTGACAGTCAACTTGAAGATGTGTTCCAGGAGTATTTAAACACTTTGACCATTAATGACCACATTCAATCTGTAATGCCAGACTAGAGCTACGGGAAAGCCCTTGGAATGTAGACAGTGTGAACACAGAATCCTCAGCAACAACCGTTTTGTTCTATGGTTCATAGCATTTGCTAATGCAGAACAATCCACTGTCTCACACCCTTGACCTGCAGCTAACTCCAGTAAAAATAATATCACACACACCAGTCAAGCTGGTTGCACTGTTACAGAGCTGTTAGCATGGACACCTGCCCGTTGTAAGCCAGAGCAATACTCTCTTTCAAGATTGGTCTCCAAACAGCTATTAGATAGCCCAGGAACCCTCACTGCAAACAAAAATGCGGTAAGAAATAATGCCGCCTGCTACTTAAACTGCAAAAAGCAAATAATAATAGTAAGCAATGTAGGAATGTCATATATTTTATTCATTAGCATTGCTAACATGGAGAATGTTGCTTTCCCTGTGATGAATCTTAGTCATTATACTTCGAATATAGGAGAACGCATTCATAACGTTGTGTCAAACATACAAGTACATACTATGTATTTAAAGAAACATGGAAAACAGCCAATTTTGAAATATTTTAAAAATAAGGGGTTTATATTGCCACATAGATTGTGCACAGATGGTCAATATGTTTTCTGAAGTATATAGTATATCAAAGATACAGGAAACCTTCCCTCCCCTTTCTATGCTCCACCTTCTTTACAGATATACAAGACAGATTCACATTCTTAGTAAAAGACCCAAGGGCAATAGATTCATGGTGTGATCCCTGGGGTCTGTTGTGCTCAAGACTGGACAACGTTCCCTAACATTTGGAGGCCTAGCAGGTATTGCAAATGGTAGCAAATTGCCTCAGATAGAGCTATAATTTTTTTTATTATAATTCTTGCTGGGAACTGGCCCTCTTAGCAGAAGAAAAACAAATAATGAGCCTGTCTTTTAATCTCTGAAAGGACCTGTTAATTTATGTTCACTTATTGTTCAGTTTTCATGGGTCCTAAAATCTGCACAGGACCGAGGTCTGCTCTGTTCCATGATTAAGTGAAGCACGAAGCCAGAAATGCTGTTCTACAGCTCTTCAATTACAATCTGCTTACAAACGATAGATCAATCCATGGTGTACAAGAACAAATACATTTTCTTCCTGTCATTTGCTAACTCAGACAAATGCTTCCTTGTTTACTGACATAACACAGACCATGGAGGGATCAGGTTCTGCCATGGACAAGTCACCTGGAAGGAAACGGGATGCCTGACGGCGTTCCCAGCTCTGGCACTACAGCTCCATGTGAATTTTGAGTCAGTGTCTTCATTCTTTCCATCGTGGATTCTCTTCCCCTTCTCACTAATGAGGACAAGGCTTTCACAGTGGATTCCCCCACTGACTACTTCAAAACAAATATTCCACTGAATGAAATACTTCATATCCCCTGGAGGAAGTGACAGTTTGATTTCTATTTTTTCCCCTCTCTATACACACACACTTGTATGTGTACATAAATATACATACTCCTAGAAGAGACGCGAATCTAAGTTTTTCTTGTAAAACAGCCACAGTGAAGGGAACTATGAGCATGCACATAATCTCTTACGTAACTTACTCCTGTTATGGTTTTCTTTGTAGATAAACAATAGAAAGGTTTCAGCAAACAAGGAACTTGTCCAAAATAAACCATTCAGCAATACGTGTCATTGTGTTAACCAACGATCCTGCAACCTGCTCTGACTTTGCTAGTGCAGTGGTGGCTCAGGTGGCTCTGTGTACCACCCACCCTTGGGGTTGATTCCCAAAACCTATTAACAACCAAGAGGGCCCTTACTTTGCTTATGTAAACAGATGCCTGCATACGAACATGGAAATTCCAAAATCATTTAGTCGAAGCATCAGTTTACTATTCTTTTGCACCACATGAAACCACCAGCTGTAAGACACACATGAAAAATTTGCTCTGACTGCTACAACAGTACAGCCACAGAGGAACGACTCTCACAACATGAAGTGTGAAAAACAAAAAAGCAAAAGAAAAGAAAGCCACATTAAAGCAACAGCCAACAGTAAACTAAGAAAAAAGCTTTTTCCTTGCTCTGGTAAGAAAGAATGCCAGTTGGAATAAAGATCAACTTTCCCATTTACACTTTCCATGGCTTTTTTTTCCCCTCCAACAAACAAGGAATCAAAACATAGATGACACGCTTTCTTGTTGAATGTAACCGAGTGTTTCCCACGGAGACACTCCATGCCACCACATTAATGGATTTCCATTTCACAGCTGCTGCTGCAGATAGCAACAACCTTTGCCTTTGTATATATCAGAATCCAAGCAGACAAAATAACTTCTTTACTAGAAACAAGCACTTCCATAAGCAATCAAAGGGAGGTTTTGGTTGAAGGAAAACAAAGCAAACATGGAAGTGACAGCTGGGAATCTGTTTTCTAGTTTTTTTACAAACACTGATAAGATACTAAGAATCGGATTTGTTTTGGCTTACACAAATAAGAGTTTATTTCTAGAGAAGAAAGTAGATTTGCCAGAGAATAAAAAAATCCTACTTTAAGAGGCACATCTTTAACATCAGGCATAGCCCTTCCCAAGCAGGGACTACAGGAGCAAGAGACCTCTATTTCTTCCTTAGTCATATGCAATTTCTTCAAGCTATGACTATTAAAATGAAGGCTGAGCCATCAAAATGTCATTGAGCCGAGGAAGGAGAATGAACTGGAGCTAAGACAAACTACTCATTATGAACAAAAAACAAGGGCATTTATTTCAAGCAAAAAATTAATATATGTTATATTAACCTTGTGTTAAAATCTGACTGCAGTAGAAGGATTTCTAATTTGTCTCTTTTAGTCACCACTGAATAAAGGTCTTTAGGTTTGATCCCTACCTTACCAAACCCTTCAGCAAAGGGACAATGGGCACGTTGGCTGTGTAAATCTCAAGCATCTTCACTACAACCACATTGCTATAAACACTAACAGTTCATTGCAAACTGAGAATTGTGGTGGTATCCAGCTTTATAGAGAACCAGATCTTTTAAATATTGGAAAGGTAGGTTTTGCACTTGCAAACACCATCCATAGGACTTAAATTTGCCACTGCAAACCACGCTTCCTGGTGCAATGCAAATCCAATTCCTTCAGTCCTGATTCAGAGGACTCAAGTGGTGTCACTTAGCACCTCGTTTCTGCTGTGAGAGTTGGAAGGGACTCAAGACAGAAATCTCAAAGCAGCATTGAATGGGATCACACGCAAAGATGGTTAGTCAATTCTGATTAGGTCCTAGTGGGAACCTGGGAGATGGCCTATTTGATGAGAGAAGGGAAGGCAATACTTTGCTGGCATTAATCCACTGAAAATCTTGTCGTCCCTGGTTCATTTCCTAAACATGACATGCATATTTCCAATTACACATTTTTACTTGATAATTATTTAATAAGATAGGGATGGAGTAAGCAAATAATGGCTCAAGAAGGAATATTTAATTTTGAAGACTGTCCTGAGAGATGCTTCATTGAGAAGAGTCATAGCTATTACTTCAATTTCAGTGTCAGACACATCTCACTAATTCAAGAGTCAGGAAGACAATGCGCATTAGCACTAGGAAGGTTGTAGATAGTGATAATCAGATAATGAACATCACAGTGGTGAATCTACAGGCAGAAATTCCATAGCTGCTTGCCTGAGATTTGAAATGCAAATTATTTTGCAGATTTACTCAATGAACTCACAATCCTTTTTAATGCTTTGCCTTGGTCTTGTCCAGATGATTCCTCATTTACATCATGACCTTTGGCAGATGTTTGAATTTGCCTCAGTGATGAGGATTTTGGCTGATAGGTGCTGAATGCAACGTACTTTAAGCTGTAGGGAATTTAAGGACAAAGAGCAGAGCAGCGAAGTTCAGCAGTCAGTGGTGCTGTGTCAGTGCGATTGGATCAGCTTTCACAAGTATATTTCTAAACAGCTGGATCTGACTACTTTATTAATACTGTTTATACCAGGCCCTCTTGGGAGAGCTGTATGCTTAAATATAACTTTCAGGGTTAGTTAAGACAAAAGTCACAGACTGAAAGGCAAAATAACGTGCTAACATCCATGGATTAGATCAGTCTCCTGGTTGACAATGTCATGAAAGATATTGAGCAAAGTAAAACTGCACTAATTCAGCTTTTGTGATAAACAATACTTAAGACTCAATGACATGAATTGAAAGTGGAAATAGTCAAGCCTTGGAACAGAGGACTGCCGTTCTCCTAGTTCCTTCCACAAGGGAAGTCCTTTGATTCACTCTACACCAAGGGACGACATTGAATATACGACGAACCTGGCTGCTAACCTCTCGTGCTGCTGCTTTTCATATTGCTGCACAGAAGCAAAACCGCTGACGGATCCATGCGAGTCCCTGATGACCGAGGGATTTTCTACAGATCATTAAGACTTCTCCATAAATACAGGATTGGGCTGTACTACCCTGACTGTGCTGGGTAGTACTGTATTCCTGCAGTACTCTGGTTGAAACTATTAGTAGCATGAATCAAACCGGCAAGCTCTGTCTCTTATCTGCACTCACTTAAATTGAGTACTTTGTGTATCTAATACAGCTGGGTACTGCATTCAGCAACACTGACAGAGAATCCTCAAGAACATACATGCACTAAGTGACATTTCTGATGTACATATGAATGCTGATTGAAATTGCTTTTATCCTTCCCTCCCGCTGGGTAGGAAAATGTTCTTCAGATTTACTGTTCCAGAATACTCTTCCAGGATCTCACTTTGCCCCCAAGATTTCCTCATTGTCTTCCTCCAAAGTTGCAAGAACAAATCACAAATGTGATTATTTGCAACCTTAAATGCCTTTGATTGCAAAATACTAACAATCTCAATCCTAAATCTTATCATCAGACATTGATCAAATAGCAATTACCCTTTTTCTGACAGCTGTTTTCCTGACTTGAGTCCTTCAATCATTTGCTCATAGATGGAATGATTTCCTTTTGCTGTTCCTGTTTTGATATTTATGCTCTGCTCATCACCATCCCTCTGAATTGTGATGGGAAAACTTAAATGATTTGAGATTAGATAGATGGATAGATAGCTGTGAAATTTTATCAGTTAATATTTTCGAAGCGCCTAGAGATTTCAGAATAAAGGAGGCATGAAATAATGCAGAGATTTCTTGTTATATTTCAATGCATGAATGCAAAAAGAAGAAGAGAGGGCGGGAAGAATCAAGCCGAATACTACGGTAGGTCTCAAAATAGATCTCTTTAATCCATGACTTCCCTGTTCTCTACCATCTCAATTGGCACATGCAGAACTAGACTTTGGGTTTTTTCCTCTGAGATTTTCCTTTAAAAGGGATCTGAATGGAGCTAGGGATTTCTATAGAGCACAGGTAATTAGCGCTGGAGGACTCTGATTATCTCTTTATACCACTCCTCACCATTTGACACAAATCCACACAATAAGACTTCTCTTGAACAAACCTGGTCCGAGACAGTATCTCCTAGGAGGCTGATTCACGGTGCGAGGAGAAGAGCTTCAGCTTTCCATCATCTACAGACACTGGTCCTTTTTCTTCTTTACCTCTCATTAATGCTTTTTGGAGAGCAGAAGAATGATACATTGCATTTAAAGAGAATACCCCTGCCCCCTACCATATCCTGCTGGTAGGAACTGTGGCACAACCAACTGCTCAGCTTTTTTCTTGTTCTAATTTCCTTTCTATGTTTGTCACATTTTAATTAAAGTGGGATGAACAATCCACAAGAAAACAAGCTCAGGAAAGCTACACTGAATATACATGTGCATTTTAGTTTAATAAAAATCTAAAAGTTAGGCTATTAAATAAAATTTAACAATTTCCCCTAAACAGAGTGTGAATTAAAATAAAACCCAACAGCAACAACAAAACCAGGAAAGATCATGATCAATTAATGATGAATATTGCATTGTTTTATGTTTGCCATGTATCAGTTCACGCCCAAAGAGATAATTTGGAAGAGGGGGAGAACTATTAGGGGTGTTTAGGGAAATACCAACAAAGCCCAAAAAGCGAAGCAATAGGAGAGACTAACAGGCAATAGCAAAAGACCTTGAGGAACACGAGACTAATTAGGGAAGCCGGCCATGCGTTCTGTTATCACTCCAGTACAATGAATGGAAATGAGGCTAGGGTTGAACATCTCTGCTCGGGAACACCTTGGGAACAGGAGTAGGGAGAAACCTGATCTGCCCTTGCATTAGCTATTTAAGTTCAGAGAACTTTAACTGATACAGAGCTGATTTCAAACAAAAGACGTAAAAATTAATAATCACTAAAGACCAGAAGTTCACAAAACATTCAAAGAGGGAATGGGTAAATAAAATACCCAGAGACCTGTTTTTATGACACTCAAGCAGGCAGTTAACAAGGGAACTCCTGACAGGGAGAAATAACCATTAAACTTCATGCATACTTGTTTAGAAACAATTGTCTTGTGCCAATAGCTAGAAATGGTGCAAGCTCCAGTACTTTTATTTGTACTTAAATGAGAGGCCACTTGTCAAATATTTGCACAGAATAAACCTCAGTTCAAAGCATTTGAATGTACGCTTTGCTTTAAATATGGTAGTAACCCACCTCTCTTCAGCCGAATACACAAAGTCATGCTGTGCTGAACCATATCTCATCTGTCTCTTGAGATTCCGCAATAAAAATTGTTTCACATTTCAGCAGCGAACAAAATGATTCCCACATACAGTTTGTTTGTAAAACACTTTGTCAACCAAATGGATCTTAAGCAACTGCATATTCTTATAAAGCAAAAACACAGACAGAAAAATCCCCACCCTCTTTCTGAATGTGACAGTAGACAAGCCAGCTTGACTGCTGATTCCTCTGGGAAAGACAAGCATCAGAGACAGTGGAGAGCCAGCCCAGCCTGCTGCTGGAGGATGATGCTAATAAACAGTTTGAAGGTGCTAGAGTAAATGACATGGTGCTGTTTCAAGAATCAGGCCCCATAACAAGTACCTGAGGATAGGCTGGTGAAACTGCTTCTCTTCCTAGCCATTATTCAGAATGACTGTGTCGCTCCTGCCTAGGTTTGTGATAGAGGCAGTATTTTTCTCTCTGTAGACAAAGACACATTGTTCAATGCTTCTGAATGCTATGACAACTAGAAGGGTGAAAGGCAACCCGCAAGTGACAGCAAACACATTCTCTCTCTTTTTTAATATCCAGTGTATGTATCTGTAATGCACTGTTCAGCATGATTCTCCAAGGCTGCTTCAACAGACAGCTGGGAAAGTCAATCCATTGTCAAAGCAATAGCAGCTTTTGTTCTTCATTCAAGTTTTGGGTTCCTTGTTTCTCCATTTTATGATAATACAGTGGCATCAGCTGGTGGCACAGTCTGATGTGGGCTGGATGCAAAAAATGAAATACATTCCTCTATCCAACCAACACTGCTTTTGTTTGCCCATGCTTTCCCTTCCTTTCTATAGCTTAATAGATCCAAACAGCCTTCATACCACAACAGAGAAGCATTTCCTGCCCAGTCAGCAGAGCTAGTTTCACATTTCTGCTTAAACTCAATGTTCTCAGGACACAATCAAAACAGAAGACAGATGTTTGATAAGTATCAGTCTGGGTGGGAAGATCTCAATCTGTAAGGAAGGAAAACAGAACCTTTTCATTCCTCCTTGGTGAAAAACACATTGTTTTCACATTTGCAGTTGAAATCTAGATTGCACTATGTAAGGGTATGCCAGAGAGTGCAAGTTTACAACTGCTTTGATCTGGTTTTGGAAGCATTTTGATGCTGATACCCATCTCAGTCTAGTAAATTTGACAGCATCTCTTGGCTAGATAAACTGCTGCTCCCTTGCAGGTCACTAGATGGTGATGGGGAATATTTAAAAAGCTCTTAATGCAGACAGTGAAGCTGCAGACCTTGCTGAAGTTAATGAGTAAAGGAACACTTGCTGCTCCCCATCATTCCTTTCAATTCTGCACACATCATGTAATCTCAGACAACACAAATTACCATCAATGTGAGATACCAGGAATACCTCAAAAACCACCCTGGAGTTCAGTGCAAGTGGTGAAGACTTAACAGCATCTCTAGGCTATCCCTCTGGGGTATAGTTTTAATTAACAAGGTTCTAAAGAATTTGTTGAATTGGTTATTTGAAAGAAAAAATTCTATCCAGGCTCCTAGAAACAGGACCCATTTTAAATTGCATTCCTTTTTATACAGCTTGGACACAGCAGAAACAAATGTCCAGAAGGGAAAAATCTTCCTAAGATAAAAAGGAGCTGGCTGCTCTCTGCTGATCCTTTGGCACCATGCCTACCAGTACTTGAGAAGAACAAAGCTGAGAAACAGAGATTCAGCACTGAGAAGTTGTAGCCACTCTCTCTGAAGCACTTGCACCCCACAGCCCACTAGAAAAATCACTCATAGGCAAAGCCTTTAGCCTGAGGGGAGACAGGGAACTGGAACCTGAGCCAGTGACACTTATGAGTCCGTCTTAAGATGAGAATTATTAGCCGATATCTTTTGTTACAGATTTCAGGGGTGGGGAATAGAGCAACTCACAAGGAAAGAAGAGGAGACAACTCCCCTGTGTCCCAGACACTCACCTATAACTTGCAGCAGGAATTCCCAGATCTACCCACTCTTATCTATTCCCAATGGCTTGAGGCCAGAAAAACCCTTCTCTTTTCAGGAAGTTTCTCTTTTTTTTTTTTAGTGCTTGCTCATATTAAAACAAATAAGAAGTATTTTAAGCACTGACAAACTGGAAGGTATTCAAAGAAGAGCAAGGAGAAAAGAATTATGAGCACTGGAGGGACCCAGTCACAAGGACAGATTAGAACTACATACGCCTGGTTTGGCAGAGAGATGACTAAGCAGGAGGGGAAGTGATAAATGTCTACAAATATTTGAAAGGCATATACATTGAGGAGGCAGAGAGATTCTGCAGTGTGAGCCATACCAGGTGGTGGGATTACGAGCAAAGGGATGAAATCAGAAAAGGAAAAAAACCCAAACCCAAAAAACCTCACAAAGCAAAAATTCAACTGAAGGCTAGATGAACAAAATGAAAGTGATATATATCCACATCCCCCACGCTGGGGACACAAAGGTTTTCTCAGAGGTAGAAAACTCAGTATAAGACATATGGGAGAGCTGTGTGAGTGCTTTGATGAATGCAGAACTAAGAGAAAGAGTTGTGCCTTGATGCTTGGAGCCCAACAGGAGCCTCCGTGGACAACAGGCTCCCACCAGCACTGTCAATTAGAGAGCTTCAGGCAGGAAGCGAAGGTAGTTGTTGTATCCAGTGGAAATCACAAGAGGAAGGTTTGTTTGGAATAATTTAATGACCCTGAACTTGGTAGAGCTACAGGACTTTATCTAACCAGAGATACTTCAGCCAGATGGTCCCTGGGAAGCAGAGAGCTTTGGGTCTGTTAAGCATTCAAAAAGACAGTGTGTAAAGTCTGTAAGATCACGAGGGAAGACAAAAAGCATCACATGCCTCTATCTTAACACAGGTTAAACATCCCCCAGCTTAACCAGGGTGAAAGGAGACAGAGAAGAATGTAGTTCATCCCCCAACTTAGTTTCTGATGCACAGCACATCAGTGTTGTGCTCCCTTTAGCACCTTGAAAAGTCAGGAACTAAATGTAACTAACTCCTTTTGAGAAATTAAAACCCCCACTTTCCTTCTACTTTCAGATATGGAGGACCCCAGCCACCAGCATCCGCCCAGTACATCATTTCTAGCCCCTCCTGTTCCACATCAGAACACCCATGTGTGAACAAGTGAAAAAACAAAGCCCCACCTCTGAGGGCATGTAATTGAGGGCTGTATTCTAGACCTAGTTCAGCTGGATTCCAGCCAGGACATGGAGCCCAACTGTTTTAGAGGCACAGATGAACAGTGTCTCCTCCTGCCAGCATACGAGGGGCAGACCTCTCTTTTTGTCTTCCTGGAACTGTGTCACTCAGCCCACTGTCCACAGCACTCAGCTATCTTGCCCAAGAAGGTGTCTCAGGTCCAAGATGATACAATAAAACGCTCTGAGCCCTTCCTTAAGAGATGCACTGTTAAATCTCTCCCTTATGCAATCTTGTGTAACCCAGGCAAAAGGAATTCCCACAAGTCTGGACACAGGAAGCATGTCAAGGTCCTCCTCTATAAACTAGATTTGACTGAAAGTTTGATGGGAAGGCACAGCCTCACCTTGTGTTTGCAGAGTGCTCCATGTCCCTAGCAGAGGACTGCAGGGATAAAGTGCCATGCCTATGACAGGGAACTCTGCTATCCATGTGGTGCTCACCTGCTTGGCAAGCAGAGCTAATTCTATTAACACTGTACTTTGATTGAAGGAAGCAAAAAGAGGGAAGTTATTTGACCAAAGTGAGATTTCAAGCTGGTGATTGTATATTCCTCTAACAAGCCACCAAAACAGGGGTGCAAATGGGCAGCCAGAGGTCACAGCAGTTTTTGTGTGGTGGATCAGCCCAACTAGACAATGGGGAGCTAGACATTAGGGAGAAGATACACTTCCCTCCCTCCCTGCAGAAAACTAAAACATTGCTAAGCATGGCCCTTCACACTCAGAACTGCAGCACTAAAAGCCTCAGTGCAGAGACTATCCCCATTTCAGTTGGGTAAAGCACAGACAGCAAAGGAGAACATCTTTGAGGAACAGAGATGGTAGAGGCAGAGGTGAGGTCTTCCAGGATTACCAGTATTGCAGGCAAACCCAAAGCCAGCCATTATTTTCAGTAAGCCAAAACCTCTAAGCAAAAGATGCTCTTCGTAATGTAATTCCCACCAGAAGTTACCCTGGAGAGTCATCACAAGGTCCTCCCACCCCAACAGAGTTGGCTGCCCAACAAACAGATTCTTATCATCTGTAAGAACCAAGTCCCAGTGCTCCCTGTTTACGAGCCAGCCCTAGGACAGAGCAGCTGCAATGACCCTTACAAGGGGAAACAAGCATGAGACATTCCAAGCCAAACACAGAGAAAGAGGTGATAACAGATACACTCTTCCCTCTGCTCTTCCTACACACACAGTTCTGCTAACAGAAAGGACAAGAGATCTCAGCAGAACAATTATGCAGATCCTGTTCTCCTCATGCTGGATGAAACACAATGACATACCTTGGTCTGAGCACAGCACCGGGTAAAACAGGTGTTGGGTCCACTGTAGAGGCAAGATGGTTTTTGATTCATCAGGAAAAGCAGCAGCTACTGTTCAAAACTCAGTGAGCCACTTCCAGGCAAAGTCTCAGGACTTGTGGCATTGCAGTTGTAATAAAAGAACCAGGCTCATCTTTGTGAAACAACAGAGCTTCCAGTGTCCCAGCATGGCTGTAGGGAATACAGTGATGTTGTAGTTCTTTTTTATTAATTAACCAGATGCTTAACTTCAGCATCTTGGCTGAAATCCAGTGTGGAGAATTACATTTCCTTTCTCTACCCAGCCTTCACTCAACAGCTTCAGCCAGAGAAGTTTTTCCCCCTGCCATGCTCCTGGTGCAGTTACTGCAGAGCAGGTGCAGTGTGTCACCCCAGAGCAAGCTGCAGGTGAGAAACTTCTCCTCAGTCTGCCTGCTCCAAAGTCTCACAGACCCTACTGTGTAAACATACAGCACTATTATCTCAACTCTCCACATGGAATCACTTTATGGAATTTATTATTATTATTCAGAGCTCAAATTGAAACCCTCTGGCCATGTATGAACACTAAGCCTGCTTAGGGAATGCAGGAAGCAGCTAAAGTGGTAAAGAAGCAAAGATTTATGACAAACAGAATCTTTTCTAGCAACAAGCTTCACATTCCTAATCTATTTCTGCTGTTCTTTGCTACTCTTTACCAAACTTCTGACAGGTCTTAGAGACTAACACTTACCATATTGCAAGCTGTTCCTCTAAATCCTACTTTATCATAGTTTATAACCACCTGGCTAGATTCCCTAGGTGGTATTTTTCACTCTTTCTTGTAGCCCCTAAGAGTATCTGTATTGCCTGTACCACAGCCTCCATCTTCACCACTCCCTTTCTTCCTTCCAGCATCACATCAGCTGTCCTTTACCGAGCCTCCTTTTATCTCCTCCTGGGGAGCTCCCACCTTTTCTTATAGCCATTTAAATCATCACATTAGTGAGACAGATTGACAACAGCTTTCACCTGTCTCCTAAGCAGGACTGTAGCCTCACCCCCCTCCCTTTACTTCAATAAAACCTGCTTCTGCAAGATCTTTATATTTCAGTCCCTGATAAAATGATATTAGGTGAGGATTTAAAGGGAGATCTGTGAAAGGAGAAAAACAGCATTGACAATGAGAAGTCCCTCCCAAATTGTGTCTGTGACAGTTCTAAATGGCTTTGTAACAGCATGAAAGTGCTTCTTGACTATTTCCAAGCTGAGGCTCAGGAAAAGCCCTCAGGGTGGGCAGGAGAGGGGAGAGCATAGATGTCAGCAACTGAACATGAACCTGTCTAAAGGGATGGGAATGTAAGATATTCATAACAACCTGTAGGAAGAAAGGGTGTGATAGAAATGCTGTGGTCCCTGACACTCTCTGTGATGTTAGAGCAGCCCCAGTAGCAGACTTACAAGAGGAACTCACAGCTCCAGTTTTTTTCCCCACGCCAAAAACTTTCAGCTTTTCCCTTTGCGGGGAGCAGTCTATTGGTCTCTAGGTCGCTGTGGACCCCTCTGTTATGATACTCAGCAAGATTTTGCAGCACAAGTTTCATCCAGGACTAGCCATTTCCCTCCAAACTGTCAGACTCATCTTCTCACTTTACAGTGACTCGTCCCTTCAGCTCTTCCCCTCGTAACATAAATGGGGCTGACCCCTCACTCCCAGATCCAGATACTCTGGGAGAGCCCGTGAGCAAGACCCGGACAGATGCCACCGGTGCTGCTCACATCCCTCTCTAGAGCCAGCAGCACTTGCTTGCAGGAAGAAGCATCGATAACACAAACCTCACGCTGTGTTCCCATGGCAACCAAAGTGTCATGTTCATCACCATCTCATTTCTGGAATGAAAAGATATAGGTCCGATGAAGAAAAAGCCAGGAGTTCCAAAGGGCTTTGCTGGGGCTGGGCAGATTTTTAACAGCATTGCTCGCACCGTTCACCCCAGGGGCTGCTGGGAAGTGCAGCACCTGGCTCAGTGATGGCACATAGGTTTGAGCAGGAGGGTGCCTGGGATTAAAATGCATCCAGTCACATACATACAGTTCATGTCTCATCTGCTCTATGTCACTTTGAAGCTAAGGACACATGATCAAATTACCACAGCTATAGAAGTTACTAGATGTTAGCAGAAGAGATTTCAGCTTCTCCTGTCCTATCTCACATTTGACACGACCTGGGGATAATGGTTGCTATCAGTTATCTTTGCTCAGCGGCACCCGGTGACTTATTAAACCACCGTAATTTAATAATATGGCTGAAGTTGGAGTTGCTCTGCCTGAGGCAGCAGAGACCTTTGTGTTCATCAGGTCCCCTCCCGGACTCACTGAGCTGCCACCATCTCACTGTCCTAAGCTTTTCTCTGCTGATATCTGTGTCCCAGAAGCCAGACCCAGCTCAGCTGCAGCACTTCCATTAGCAGGATTCTGTCTGAGCTTCTCTGCTCTGACTACGCAGCAGCAATTAAAGCATTGCCATGCAGATTTGTACATGGGGGAGCTCACCTTCCCGTTCTAAGACAAACATGCTACAAAAGGGACTCTAGAGATGCATCATTGGACACTTTTGGAGCTCTCTGATATGTTCTTCCTAGAGGCAAGAGAAGATCTAAGGCTAGAGGATTCAATTCAATCACTTCAAAATCAGTTCCCCCAAATAGTAGTTTTTTCCTATGGAGGGGGGAAAAAAAAAAGGAAAAGAAAATTCCAGCCTGAAGAACAAAAAAGGGAGACTTTTGAAATCATGATTACGAGAAAGCATTTGACTGCAAAGTAAGATCATGCCTATGCTTGAGAAGAAAAAGGGAAGAGCAGCGTAGAAAAGAATGGCAGCGTTATACAAAGAGTCCCTGGATAAGGCAGGGATAAGTGATTTTAACACTCCACTGTCTCTACCTCCCCACACTGAAGCATGACTCCAGCAAGGTGCAATATTTAGATGTTCTAGTATCATAAATCAGTGCAGATCAAGAGGAAATATCCCTTGACACTTGAGGGCAGGGGATATCTAAAGAACTCTGAAATCTAACACATCAGTGAAGTTGCTATTAACCTTTAGTTTTAATCCTCAGTTTTATTTTTATTTGGTTTGGTTTTCCTTCCCTGAGCAGTTTGGTTGGCCCACCAGTGCAGCATTCCAGTCAGATTTATACCTGTAACTGGAACAAGCACATTAGCTAAGAGGTTGTCCATATCTGGAGCAACTTCTTCCTCGTTAAAGACCAGACAGAAACCTCATGCATTCAGCCTTTCATGAGAGAAATAAGAGAAGCTGCTTATAGGCATTCACACGTGCTTTTATGGGAGAAGAGACTAGGGATTCAGGATGACAACGGTCAAGGCAGATGGTTCCACGGATTTAATGAAATGTTGACCTCTGCATGACATCTGCTAAGGAGAGCCTATAGGAAAGTGCTCAGTGTGGTCCAGTGGGCCGTGGGGTTTGATCCAGGGGAGTTGCATCTTCTCCTAGGTCTCCAACTGATTTGTGGCATCACCTCACTCAAGTCACTCAGCCATTTTTACACCTTTGCTCGACATTTGGGAAGCCCTCTGCAACCAGGAGATGAACATCCCAGTCATTTCCATTGCCCAGACCACAGCTCTGAGCAGGGGAGAGAGAAATAAACTTCAAAGGTTACTATTTCCGTTCTGGACTAACCCAAGCTAGCCATCAGCTGCGTGGTAATACAGATGGAAATACCTGAGGGGCCATTACGGTTCAGCCAAGTGTCCCGTTATTCCACTCATAGGCTGGGAAACAAAATACTACCCTCAAGGTTAGGTGATGCATAAGAGTCCATCCACCTAGAAGGGCCTGAGATCACAAATAAAATAGTTCTGGACATCCTTAATCAAACACAGCAGTGTATTCATTCATGCCTTGCTGAGTGGTGTTTCTGCAGAGGGGATGAGCCGTTCTGGTGAGGTGAGTAACTGTACATTCCCTCCTCCTCCTCTGCCCCTCCGGAGCAGCCAAGAGAGGGTCAAGGCAGCTAATGAGAGAGATGTGCTGCCTGTCTGCTTGCTCCTGTGACTGGCTCCCCTTTTGGAGGCTGCCAGGTAGCTGGAGTCTGCCAGCCAGGTTTTTGCAGAAAGGTGAAAATTAACAAACCTCACTCTGAGCTCGAAAGGGCAGATAATTGAGAGACTTAAAATTTAAAAAAAAAAAAAAAAATCAAATGAGCAAAAAAGAAAGAAAGAACAGGGAGATGAGCCAAAAGGAAATGCTTCAAAGGCCCATAGCCTGCAGCCCACATTAAGAACAACAACAAAAAGAAGATGGGACCCTTACATTTTAATCAAAGGCAATTATTGTTTTAAAAGCTATTATAACTCTCCCGTGCAGGAGCAGGCCTGGTCACCGCCCCTACTCCCAGAGGTAGGGGCATACCTGGCTGGCAAACACGTGAGGGTCTTCTTGGCCGCCTTCTTCCTGCACTGCCTGTGAACATCAGTGAAAGGAAATCAAGAGTGAGCGGGCGCTTCGGGAGAAATGCCTCTGGAGGAGAAGACTGAAAGCTACAGGTGACCAAAGGAACTCGAAACATGAGTGAAATCTAAATCACAGCTTCTTCTCTGTGACTAGTGTGCGTGTAGGATGTTAACGTGAAACACAAAGCCAGTTGACTCAGCACCAGAAGGCAGCCAGTAGGCAATCCCAGGGCACTGGGGCAGAGTGGCACCACCTGGGTGGATTCAAGTGGACACGTCAGGACTACAGATATATAGAGTGATTCAGATATATAGATATATACGTGTGCATGTGTGTGTGCGACAGCAAGGCTACAGAGGGTAAGTGTGACCTCCTCAAAAGTCTAGGGAAGATGCTTGTCTCTAATCCCTCCCCACTACCCAGTGAAGAAGTCCTTGTCTCCACGGATGAGGCAGGACCAAATGCCCACCTGCAGCCAGTGGGGCAAGTGCTCTTCACAAGAAGGTTGGGTGGAGACCAAATCAAGGCTTTTGCAGGGATATGGGTGTTGGGGTCTTTGTTCCCCAGTGTGTCTTTGTGAAGGAAGTGGAAAAATGGAAAAAGGGAGAGGAATTTGAGCAGCCCAGAATCTGAGCGTGGAAGATTGGAATAAGGCTGTGGCACAGGATGAAGAAACTGCCCTCAGGAAACAACATGTAATTGTTTCAATTAGAGTAACAGTGAAAAAAGGAAAAGAGTTTACAAAGGCTAAGCCTCAATTAAAAAAAAACAAAAAAAAAACCAGAGAAAGATAGCGTAATTTATGAAACACTGACTTATTTACAAAAAAGACAAAAGACAGTGTGTTTATTTGTAGTCAGAAGCTGAAATTTTTCATGTTTTTTTTAAGGCAGCGTCACGTGCAGCCACAAGCAGCAATAGCCTGGGATTCTGCAAAATTTCCATAACGGCACAAAAAAAATGAGGGCCAGACGCAAACACACCTGGATTAAACCTACCAAGCCCTGTGTTCAGGGAGCAAGGCAATGATGTTTGGGTAGAGAAGCCATAATCTGGAGAAAAAAATATTTAAGCAGCTCTTCCAAAAGGAGGTACATTCCTGCAGGGGGTAAGAAGCAGAAAACAGCTTGAAAAGAAGAAATTCAATTTTTAATAGACATTAGAAACTGTTAGTCCATTTTCCTTAAAACCATTCAAGAGAGTATGCCACTCAAAAACTCTAAAGCAGAATGACAGGGGATATTTCCTACGTATTGTCTACACAGGCTGTTCAGGACTTTCAAAGGCACGTAGTGAGTTTTGGTAACACCTGCAGCACTACTAGAGCGTAGGCACTTTCCATAAACAAAATTCTTAGACTGTTGCAACCGTAGTTAGGAAAAGCCAGGTCTGTGTAAACAGCCCTCCTTGCTCCGAATTTTAGGGCTCGCTGAGAAGAAAGGGGCAGCCTAATACTGCATGAAGTCAGAGCACTTCATTCTCCCTGGAATTATACTGAGGGAAGCGGAACTTCTAGCTTCAAACAGAATATTCTCTTGCACCCCAACTCCCATTTCTGCTGAACTCCCGATGAAGTTTGCTAAGTATCTCTTGATCCTCAGGCCAGCACTGGCCCTGACAATCCTCAGCGCTCTCTGGTTAGGCTCACAGAGGAGCCTACTCTGGAGTTGCTGGCTGCTGAAAACACCTAAGAGTTTGGAAAAGTCTGCTAGCACACGACTTGCATGGCATTTGCTCGGTGAGGTCGATCTTGTTTCATTTAACTTACAACACTTCACCAGGGACAAAACTTGATGAGGAACACAGTGCCTGAAACCTCTGCATTCCAGTTTTAACAACCAAGGTGCAAACTTGGTTTCTCTGTCATCCTCAGACTATGAGTGCTACAACACCACTACCCCAAGGCTTGATACTTCCGACAAGGAGGCAAGGCTGTGCGAGGCTGCAAAGGACTAAAAGCTTTTCCCGCATCCCTGCAGGTGTTTAACCAAGCAGCGCCTCCGAGCCAGTTAAGGTTTGCTCTCAGCTAACCTACACTGGGAAGAATTCAGTGGCCTTCAGGATATTAATAGATCCAAAGTCCCTTTGTTCCTGGGGAGCGGGCAGGGAACACATCACCATTTATGACCTGCAACTACTCTCCCACCCAACAGAACAGACTTTGTTGGCCAGCGTCTACAATTACTGGGGCATGAGTGGTGTCATTTCTAACAGGGCCAGGCAGGAGTGAAGCAGCCTGGTGCCACAGTCTTGTTCTCTGTCTTGGACCCTCTGTGATGCTCAGCCTGCCGAGTGCTCCCCATCAACGGCATGGAGTTGCCAAGCAACATTTGTCGAGTCCCTCAGTGGGCCATCGCTTACCTCTCTGTGGCAGCTCAGACTTTGAGGACAAGGGTTTGTTGTGAAGAATGAAGTAACTTTCCCTCTCTCTTTCTATCTCCTCTCTTCCTCCTCGATGAGGTAAAAAATGAATCTTTCTGAATATGACAGATCAAATCCTGCATTTGGCTGCTCTGGGGTGAATCTTGTTGAGAAAAGTCTTTGGGGAATAAATTCACTGCTAGGTGCCAAGGACTGGGGCTCCATACTGGCACACATATCCAGAATACAGCTTATGTTCCCACATCATACACATTAGAAAAAGCAGCTAGAAATGGCCAAATCATAGATAAAATTATTGGCAAATAATTTATTCAGCCATAGTCATGAGGGAATTAATCTTATCCATTATTCTCTAACATGATTCCGCCAATTCCTGGAAATAACACGGCTAAAGCCTCTCGCTCTGAGCTGCAAACCCTAAGATTTAAATTCTTACTTAATTCCACAGCTCTTCCCTTTGTTATTATGTTCAACAGTGAGCTGCTGCTGTTGGCGTGCCAATGACACAAGGTTATAAGGCTTAGACAGTTCAAAATGTTCTCTCCACATCAGTAAAGCTAAAACGTACAAAGCAGCTCTTAGAACTGAGAGCGGTCAGGCCATCTGGCAGAGCGGCTTCAGTGTGCACTCCCTGCTCCAGAGCTCTTGGCATCTACCTGGGCCCCAGCCGCCAGTGAGGGTGTGTGCTCTGATGCCAGCTTCATCTGGGATGTCAGCCTCCAGATCACCAGTATTTACCGTGTTTGGCTCTGGATGAGTGAGGCTGCGGAACAAAGGATGGAGTTACAGAGCTGGATGGGGGAGCTCTCAAGCAGGAAATACAACGCAAGGAAATATCTCAGCAAAGGATCTTTTCCGCATATCTTAGGAAAGGATGCAGACACTCTGGAGGTGTTTGTCTCTCTACATTTACCCTGTGCAGATTAATTTAGACCAGATGCCTAACTTCTAGAAGGCTAATGTTCATGGAGATGAAACCTGGCCTTCAGGAGTATTTTTCTCAGCTACAATGCACCCACCTTACAATGATTTCATATAAACTGTATTTCTTTAGTTCCTTATGAAAATGTAATATCAGAAAGTATTGAAAGCTTTCTTAAAGCAAAGACATATGTTACTTCTGCCTTATCCTCTAAGCCAATTAGCCAATAAAAGAAAGGAATTAAATCAGCTTGACAAATCCTTGTTGATTGTCTTTTACCACCTTCTTATCCTATAGCTGCTAATGAATTGTTTGTTTCATAATTTGTCAAGGTTTCTCTGTAGTCACTTGGCTTAGCTGGCTGATTTAAATTTCCTGGCTCTTCCTTTTTTCCATCTTCACAAACAAACACCCTGTTAGCCCTTCTCTACTCTGCAGAACCCTCCCAATATAGGAGAAGCTCTTGAAGTCCATTCCTAACTGTTCCCAGACCGCTGTACTTGGACAACCTGCAGGGGAATTCCCTCAGGTCCAAGAGTTTGAACTCACTTACTCAATGTTTATAAGGATTCTTTAATTTACACCCCTTTGTTCTGCCCCATTCCCATCCCCAAGTCAGTGTGACATCTGTTACATATATCCAGTAGCAAACTGTTTTGGTGCTGGGCGGAGTTTCAAAGGCAGTGACAATCCCAACCCTCTGCATGTGCTCTCCTTCTGTGGCACACAGTGCACGCTTTCATTTCTTCTAGCATGTTTATAGGATTTCTTTTTCTTCCCCCGTGTGTTCCTATCCACCTCTACCTCACTCTGAGCCAGGACCTTTCCGATTTTATCCACAAATGCTTTGGTGTCATTCTGTTCTCACTCTTTGTCATCTGCTGCTCCTTTAACTTCTTTTAAACAATTAATTTCTGATTTCAAGGCATTACTGAGGTCCTCACATACCTTTGGTGTTTCACTTTTCTTCTATTCTTCTCCCTGCCTTAGGAGATCTTGTCATCGCACCTCTGCTCTAATCTCTAAGTCAGTGCTTGCTGGCCCGTATTCCTCTTTCCTTGACCCAACCTACCAATTCCCTGATGTTTCACAGCCAATTAATCCTTCCTCTGCTGCTCCTATTTTCTCTTTTCCATGTTTCTGGAAAGCCGATTAACTCAGAGCTTGGTATATGTACTAAGGCTTTATATCCTTCCTGTTTAGCCCTTATACTCCCAGCACTTGGGCAGAGACATTTCAGATGTTTACCAGACTGCTCCATTGTTCTCCCAAGTGTCTCATTTTCACCTCTATTAAATTTCCCACTTTCCCAACTCACTAACCAGCACACTGCCTGGTTCTTGGAACACCACTACGTTGTCAAAAAATCCAAAGACTTTCTGTCGACGCTGTCCATGCTTTCACCGCGAGGATTTGCCTGACCTACCAGTGCCACCTTCCTCGGAGTCCAGTGGAAACACAACTGTCCCTGGAAAGGAGTTCACAGCCATCACGGTGACGGGCAGTACTTTTATTTCAGTGATGGCAGACATATGATGGAGGCAGTAATAAATCCCTCCTATCTGCCTTCTCTAAGGGTATCAAAATGTGTTGTTGCCTCACTGTGACACTTTTCACCACAAATAAGTATCAATAACCCCACTTCATAGATGGGGAAACAAGCACAGAAAAGCTAAATAACTTTTTATGGAAATGCTGAGGCAAAGGCAGGAAACTCTTGCAAATCTCTGCGTGAGCTGCCAGAGCATACGCTGGAAACCATTCAGAAAAAACCTTCAGTCAAGCGTTTAGGAGCAAGGGGGCAAGAAACAGGGTTGTGATTGCAATTACATCAGCTGGTGAGGAGCCAGCCCTCGGTGCCCAGAGCTCAGTTAGCCAAAGGCTATGGTAGTTCACTGGGACTGGAGTTATTGCCAGGGCATCCAATGGATGATTGGTTTTAGTGGTAGATTTGTCTTCTCCTCTTGCTGGTCCCTTCATGAGCTGCAAGCTGCTTAATCAAAGGCTAAAAAAGCCCCCGATGCCAAAATAGCTGCCTCACCATCTTGCTGGAGGTCTTGCTAGACTGATAGCAGGGCACTTCATTCTGTCTTCTCCTTTCTCTCTCATTCTCTCCTGTTCACCTCTTTCATTTCTCTCCCTTACACTTTTTAAAGTTAAATAAAAGAAGCAGAGGAAATAAAAGATGAGGAAAGTAGCCACAAACTGCTTCACTGACAGTAATATGCCATGGACTTTCCAGAACATGTCTGAGGATGTGAGTCCCTGGAGAGGAAACCTAAGGCCAGAAATGATACAGGCTTAACCATCATGAAAAGCACTCACAAAACGCAGTGCTGAACACACAATGCAGCGCTGAGGATACAGACTTGGCTGCCGTTTATGGAGTGGGGAATACAGTGGCAGATTTATTCTACAGCAGAGAGGGTTGTTTCTTGGTAGCGCTAATACTGACACATTATCTGGGGACGGAAGAGGATGCACAAATAGGAACAATTCTCCCATTTCTCTGCCTGCGTCTCCCCCAAGTGCCCCCTACTCCTATTCCTGTCTGCTCTCTTCATCCCTCTCCTTGCACTGAGGACTCTCCTCCCTCTCCTCTGCTTTATTTATTCTTTCTTTAAGCTTCTCCTTCATCTTTTCCCAATGTGATTATGTGTACAGAGGTTTTAGTTCTCCAAGCTTGTGCGTATTACCTCCAGCTAGAGCCTTGTGTATCGCCTTCTGCCTGGAAAATTATACAAGAGTTTTCAAACACAGGGTTAAATCCTGCTCTCCCTAAAGCAGGTGTAAAAATTTCCACACTGTGAGGATCAGGCCATGGGACAAGTCAGGCTGATAACAACCTGCAAGGAGAGACTTTTAAAATTATCCATCACAGACTGAAGAGGAACAGCCTAACAAACCATCACTATACGTCACTGATGTGGAAAGTAGTGATGGCAACTACCACCACACTCCCGCACAGAAAAATTCCAGCTGCCTTCTCAACTGGCAACAGCTGAAATCAGTACAGAGCAAACACCCAGGTAGTTTTACACCCCGATTTCTTCCCCTCCTTCTTTCCCCCAAAACACACTCCTCCTTTCACCCACACCTTACTCTATTTGCCATGAGGAATCAAAGCCTCATTTATACCTCACATCAGAACTGAGGCTGGGAGCTGAGGATGAAAAACTTGGTCAAGAGCGCATAAGAGATCAGTGGCAGAGCAAGAAATACAATCCGAGTGTCCCAAATTGGCTGCCAAACAGTCGCCCACTCACGCTTTGTGTCCAGGGACAGGTAAGACAGGAGATAGTGCTATCACCTGCATCTCTGCTTTTCGGCAGGAGAAGCAGCAGAGGAGAGGGGCCAATGTCTTTTCCCCTCCCTAATCTGCTTCCTGCTTGCTTTAAAAACAACCCAGTGCACAGTTGTTTATTATTATTATCACTGTTATTTTCCAGAGTGCTGTAAAACCAGGGGATAGAGCACTCTGACAGACTCATAACAAACAGCAGATAAAACTAATTAGATTTTGCTCTTCCTTCAGTTTGCTGACTTGATTCTTCTTATTTTTATTGTTTAATTATTTATTTTTAGCCCAGAGGTTTACACACACATGTATTTCACTAGGCACTGGGCAAGGCATCCTTCAGATCATCTCTGATAGGAAAGGGCTATTGTGGCCAGGCGGGTCTGAGAGCTGGCAAGAGGCTGAGACAGAGGGTGCAGTGTGAGCGCTGCATCTCCTACCCATGTCATGGAAACCACGGCGGGGGGCGGGAAGGAGAGCGGGGCTATTCACAGCCGCTAAGAGAGTCAGTGAGACAAAAGGCATCAGTGAAAAAAGTTAATGTGCCTGGCAGGAACCCAAAACTGCTTTAGCAGTGGGGACTGCGCGGGTGCCTCTAGGACACCAACTCTTCTGGCCAGGACGGAAATATTTGGCTTGCGTCTCAACCTGACAGCCTTGCTGACTCTTGAGTAACGGCAACGGTGGGGAGCAGGGTGACTCCCCTCTCCTCCCTCCCTTTCTCCATCAGCAGTTTCCAAATTCTTTGGGATTAG
The DNA here is from genome assembly GCA_009769605.1 of Bucorvus abyssinicus. Taxonomy (NCBI): domain Eukaryota; kingdom Metazoa; phylum Chordata; class Aves; order Bucerotiformes; family Bucorvidae; genus Bucorvus; species Bucorvus abyssinicus. Next base: position 14,704,877 of record CM020038.1, read on the forward strand.
CTGGCGACAGCAAGCAAAGGCACTGGCCTCCCTGCTCAGCACTTAGCAGGCTGAAGTGAGGTGACGCGCCTTAGCGCAGGGGACAACGGCTCCATTCACCGGGGAAATACCAAACCAGAATTACAAGTGTGCAAGAATAAACAAGGCTGGAGTTAATCTAAAGTTGTTTTACACTCTGTTTTATTAAAGTCAATGCACTTCCGTTCCTCTGTGCAGAGCCTAGATCTGCTTAATTACCATGACTCAGGGAGAATTTTAATGGCATGGGGAGAGCAGCGCACAGAAGAGGCCCTCTCCTGACCTCTAGAGGTCTGCCAACAGAAGAAGAGCATCCGCTCCCCATAGAAGTTCCTGGAAGAAATGAGGCAGCCTGCTTCTGCTGGAGGTTTCCAGGTGCCATTCCCGACTGCTTGGTCACCCAACCCTCTCGCTGCACTTCTTCCACTCCCACCTTCTCAGCAGCAGGCTGAGCATCCTTGGCCTGGCCATTGCCTTCCGCAGCATCCTCACGCTTACTGACACAAGAACAAACACGGGAAGGTGCCAGGGAGAAGACTTAGCCAGGCTTTTCATACTGCACAGCAGCATTTATGCAGGTGTGGTTGATGCGCACAGGCACTTTGCTCCCAGCTGCTGCACTTGGATCCCAGTCACTAAAAACACCCTAAGGGCCTTTGCCATCTCTCTACCTCCTGCAGCTGCTAGCACAGGATCTATGAAACAGTGATACTGCTCATATACATTTAGCTCCAACCATCCATGGGGCTACATCTCTGGCTTTATTATATCAGGACAACTCTCCCGTGCTCTATCAATTCAATGAATCACAACTAGGGCAGAGTCTTCCCACTGAACTGAATTCTCCCTGGATTAAGATACTCAGAATGCAAGATCTAAAAGGCTGAGCCTGGCCTATAGTATTTATAGATCAAATACTGCTGTCTCATTAAGAAAAATGCTCATTTACGAAGATGATTTTTTCCCTTTCAGTGAGGTGTGCCATTGTCAAGCCTTGGTAAGCATCATTCAGTTATAGCTGTGGAAGGGTGTTGGTACAGAGCACAGCGTGGGAGAGAAAAGCAGCTCTGGATGTACACAGGCACATCTACAGACACATACACGTACAATGGTATTTTTCACCCTGAGTCCTGGGTATGTGCTGAATGCTGAAGATCTTACAGCATGGCCTGTGTATGCTGCAGTCTGGCCCTAGCACAGTGTGAGGTTTTTGTCAACCATATGAACACTGGATTTTGAAGTTTATGCACATATGTAATTTTTTACTAATAAGCTCTGTCACAATGGTATACAAACTATTATAATGGAAACACCTGGTTTACCTCTCTGTGTCCATTCCTGTGAGCCAACCTTTTATGAAAATTCAGTATTGTGTGCCACAAGCTGCACACTAAAGCAAGCAGAACAGGACATCTGTACAGAGACACGCACCATACCTAATGAATTAGTTCAGTCTAAGAAGCTCAGCTTCTAAGTACCCAAGCTGCCTGTCTTTTGAGCAGCGTCATAAAGTGAGAGCTAGAGACACAGAGAACTCGTATGTGCTGGTAAAGACTTTAAAATACCTGGATACTGAAAACCCAGCAGGACAGAGAGAAGCTCTATCTCCAAAGAGCAAGTTCTTGCTGGAAAATATATCTAGGTAGTCTGGGGCAAGTCAGAAATGCATCAGAGAAAAACCCATTCTGCACCAGGAATTCTCGCCATAAACAGCAGAAAGATGAGAAGATGACATGGTGCTTTTAGTCACACATCAATATTAATAAAAATAATCACTGGTAATGGAGGTTTTACAGTCTGTAATGCTACAACACACTATACGTTCATCCTTCTCCTTGAGCCTCATAAAGTAGTGACAGAGCTGGGAGCCTGTTGCATCATGTAATTAATTCCATTTGGCTTCAAGGCAATTCTCCATTTGCAGCAGCAGAGTCTAAGACACATGAAAAGTTCAGGCTGTATGATGTGTGAGATGTGGTGATGTGGGTTTCATGCTCTAGAGATGTTGGGGACACGCAAGGGTTCTCAGTCTTTGTTGGATTCTCAGGAATCGGGACCTGTGTTTGCAGGCGATTTTAGGAGAAATCTTTTTTTTTTTTATTTTCATTTTGGGATCAAAGGAGAGGCTGTTCTGACTCCCTTATGGGAGTCACTGATAGAACATGTCCCATATATAACCTACCAGTAATGTCTTCTACTATATTACTGTCTGGCAGAACGGAGTCCTCTTCCATGAACTCAGTTTCCTTAATGGTGTCATAATAAAACTGACAAAGAATATCAGCCACTGGACTGATGCTTAGGCTATATTCACTCCTGGATATTGCCACCATCATTAATCTATTGACAGAATACTGGGAGACCCCTGGCTACCTCAAGAGAACACTTTTTTCTCCTTAAAATGCCCCAAATCCCTCTCACTCCCAATAGTAGCCCTAGTTTCCCAGGATGAACAGTTGTTTCTGTACTCCTTTAGCTGGAAGGATGTCTCACAGAGAAAATATAATTTCAAAGCATCTGTGAAACAAATTCTACACTCAGGCCCCCATCAGTTCAAGCAAGAAGTGACTCAACTGCGATTATGCTGGATTAGTTCATTCCAGTGCAGAAAAGAGGTGAATTTAGCCCAGGTTTCCAGAGGACCGCTCTTTACTGTCACTGATGCTTTCCTTACTATGGCACATTGGATTTCCCACGCTGCTGCTGAGATATGACCAGCTCAGAGGCATGCACAGCCTGACCCGACCAGTTGAACACACTCTGATCAGACAGAAATCAGATGCATGCTCAACAGCTCAAGAGAAATGAATGGCAACGGAGAGCTCCGGCCAAAAGGAGTCAGTAATTGTCATTCTTTCAGGCAAAGGCTGCTTCCCATAATAAGAGCCAAAACTAGGAAAAGGAGAATCATCTCTGGTTCCTTGGTCTCAGAATACCGTTCCTCAGGTCAGTCTGGAGGAAACCACACACTAGAGGCAGCTGTGAAACTGTGAACTTTGTTTAGGAAGGGATGTTGTTCTCACGTAGTACCATCTGGGCCAGCGGCCCTTTGCTCTGCCTTGTGTATAAAGCGTAAGGCATCATTCTTGGCATATGTATTTATACAAATTACACAAACACACGGTCAACTTTCTATTCAGAACTGGAGCAACACATCTGGGAAGGATGCTGAAGCTGGCAAACAGGCAAACATGAGCAATAACCCATGTCCTTACTGCTCTGCAAGTCAAAGCCCTGTTCACACAGGGCTGCTCTCAAACCCGTTGTACACCCCAAGCGCTGCTGAACGCAGAGGAAGGGCTGTACTGTTGGATGCTGGTTGGTTGGAAATGTAGAGCCCCCTGAGAGCCTTGGAGCTGCATGTCTGTCCCATGGTCGCTTCCTCATCTTCTGTCTCCCCTTCCACCCACGAGAGGCACTCCTGGATCTCTTGGTCTAGCTCCAAGGAGTCCTCTTCGCCATCAGAGCAACTGTCAGTATTATAATCGATTTCTTCCGCACAAGGAGGTTCATCATCACTCTCCAGGCTGCTGTTGCTGCAGCGTCTGCAGAAAAATCACAAGAGAGACGGGACGTCATCAAAGGAGGGTGTGTTCTCTAGGAGTGAGAGTAAGTAACAGGGAAATGCATTTCCTGGGTTCAATCCTGGCTCTGCTAATAAGGCATGAGATGGCACCAAGCAGGATCCTGCATTTCTTTGTGTCTGCTTCACCATCTGTGAAACGAAGAGTGATACTTAACTACCTCACAGGAGAAACGCGTTATTATTGTTATCACTATTATTGCTATTGCTTATACAGAAACAGAGTGCTTTACGTACAGGCACCACTGTGAGGCACTTACAACGTTATAGAAGCTGAAATATAGCAGAGGAGGAAGTATTCCATTTCCAGAAGGTTGCTGGTTTAACCATCATCCAACCTCTCTGTAGTTCCACATTTAGTGTAAGACCTAATTAATCCAGGTGGCTGAAGTGCTTTGGCACCTTTTCCTCCTGCTCTGTGCAAGCTCAGAGCACTGTTAACAAGAGGCAGCACAAACGAAACACGGAGGCTCTCAGGTCTTCAAGCACACTGGCTCCAGGGAGGACAGAATTACCAGGCGTGGTTGTGTTTTGGAAGGAACATGAAAAGGCTTTGACAGTGTGACTTCCCGAGGAAGGGCCAAATTCAGAGGCAAGTCTGCATGGCTGAGGAGCGGCTCTAAACGGATGTCACAGCTGTGTCGTCTGGCTCTCAGAAGAGTAGGTTACACCACCTTAGCCTCTTGCCATTTCCTTACAGGGATGGTCACGGGCCATCTTTACAAGTCCACTTCTACTACATATTGATGAGGCTGGCCTCACGCAGAATTTATAGCAGAACTGTAACCACTACGCTGGACGGCTCTGGGGAACACGGTCTTTCTCTTGCCTAGCTGCCTAGTTTCCATTTGGTCCTTAGCCCAGGACGGCAGCTGAGTAATTTTTTGAGCCCAGAAAGAAGCCTGTGGTTTCAACACTGCCTGGGTCAGAGTCTGGATGAATCAGGGGGACAGGTACCGTGTTTTTCACCTCCAGGTCAATGTTTTCAATCAGACTCAAAGCAGGGTAACGTATAGCTTTGGGGGACTGGGAAAGGAATAATCATCTTTCACCTCTAGGCCAGAGATTCTAATTTGTCCCAAGTTGGGAAGAGAATGACTGCTTTGGCAGATGGAGCATACACAGCTTTAATGTGTGGTCTGCTCATTTACATGTCAGTAACCGGGATAATCTTCCAGCTCTCAGCTGCCTCACAGCAGTGCCAGCATCTGAGGTTTCAGAACATACCAAAGGTGTAAAGTATTGCTTTTGGATGCATTGATCCCTTCTCTCTTCCGCACTCCAAAAAAGGAGTCAGATTTTCCTAGTTTTGAGACTGCAGATCTTAACTGTATACAGAGTACTCTGCAAGCAGAACAAGCAGTGTCAACCCACTTCTTCGGCTGATCTCTGGCTTAGTTTACTTCAAAGACTGAGTATAAAAGATTCTCTGAAAGCTTAATAGAGCTGTACAGCTTAAAAATAAATAAAAGAATAATTATGCACTTTTACAGTTTCTGGCTCCACTTCAGTCTGCTCAGAAATCTGGGTCAGGAAGAACTTGTACTGAAATTGAGTATGTGACATGAAACAAAACAAACCAACCAGGACAATCCTCCCAGCATGAACAGCAACAAGCAGTGGTCTCCACCGAGTCTGACCAGTGGGTTTGATTTCCTCTTTCTTTTTCATATGCAGGCATGGCATGAATTACTACAATACCAACTACCTATGATAATGTTCAGAGCTGACTAAACTCAGGGGAACTAGATTTTTCATTTATAAGATCTGCTCTTGCAGCTTTGCAATCACAAAGAACCAAAGCACGTCTACTTTCAATAGTGCACGTGATTGTTTGGGAGGAGCTGCTAACGCCAGGGGGACAGAGCATAGCTGCCACCCAACTCATTGATGTCTTATAGATGGAGTGATTCAGCTTACAACCTAGGAAATGAAGGTCAAACATCTGCATTAACAGGGTAACAATTTTTTTAAAAATCCCTATTATTACTTAAAGCTGGGAAACCCAATAATAGAGGACCTTCTGCATTTTTTTATAACTTAAATGATTTTAGGACTGGGCTTCTGAGAAAAATCGGAAAATGATTCCTAGCACAAAAGTACTTTACTAGAGAAGGGAAATCTGGAAGACAACAAACAACAAACAGAGAATGAAGGAAAAAACCAAACAAACTGCCATTTCCTTACACCGAAGACAGAAGGGTCCGTCTTTAGGAAGCAAGTATTCATGTATAAAACCTTTGTAATGGACTTCAAAAGCCCTCCCTTGTTGCCTACGCACATAGTACACAAAACACTAAGACCATGACAACTCCATACTGCAGGGGGAGGTTCCTCACAAGTGAGGATGTGCCGAGCCTGTGTTTAGAGGTCAGGAAAGACGACTTTCTTCCTAGCTGGTTCTGCCCTTTGCTCCTCTGCTGTGACAGTGAATGAGCAAGCCAATTAGCACTGACCTCAGAAGTGGTTTCTCCACTTTGGACTGATCCTCTCTAGATCAATGCTACCACCACAAATCACATAATGAGCAACCAAACAGCAAATAGATGGTACCAACTTCCTCTCTCTGCCAACACAGGCTGCAATCACATTGGTGACTTAGAAGTTGAAAGGCTTTTTATCACACTACCAAGCTCTACAAACCAGCTACGACTCTCTACTACATGGAATTTTCCATCCCAATCATTTGCTTTCTGTCGCAGGAAGATTTAAAACTCACAGCAAAGCAAAACTAGCTCAAAGCAGCGGGTTAGGGATTCTTCTGAAAGAGGAGAGGTGGCAGCACACAGCATACGGCATACAGGAGAACCAGCTAGTCCCACTGAGGAAGTTGCTGAAGTCAGTACTGCTGCTTCTCCACATCACAAAGACCAGCTCCTTTAGGAAAGATTGCAAATGGTGGAATGTGGTAATGAGCAGAAACACCAACATCCAGACGATCGTACACCACTGCAGAGGGTGTGGCTTGCTTTCTTTTCCCACGAAGAGTTGTGGGGTTTTTTGTTAGGTGCAGGTTCTTGGTATTTTTGTTTATTTTTTTAATCTGATTTTTTAAAGCAGCAACACAATTCACCCCCAAAAAAAACAAAAGGAAAAAAATTCCCTGGGGACATGGAACAGATTTACCAAAGAAAAATGATGTTGTCTTACAGAAGGTAAACAATGGGGAAAACCAATGACATTATATTCGAGAACTTCCAGACAAATACAGTATATGAATACCACCGACCGCGAACGCAGGACCGAAGACGGGGAGGGAAGGCTGGTAATACATCTACAGCCAGCAGTCCCCCAGCTACCACAGTAAAACATGTACGCATGCTGGTTGATCTACTAATTCAAAACCTACAGCCTCGTAGCCCTCATCTATTCCAGCCGATGGGAGCCACAACAGCAATTTGCAACTTTATGATGTGATAAATAGAAATTCTTTGGTTTGATTTTTAATTTGCATATTTATTGAGATATGACTTGATCTTAATTACTTCTTTTCTGTGTGGGTGTGTTTGTTTGTTTGCTTCGTTTTGGAAAGCAAGGAAGCTTTGGTACCCTGGAAAATAATTCTGGTTTTCTGCTGTCTTAACATGAGGAGAAGGGAGCCCAGTCCCTGCTTATATGTCAGCATAACTGGAGCTTTCTGCTATGAGTAGAAAACTCTTCTTTCAGGTGCTTCCTGCAAACCCCTCAATCTACCTGTTAGTTCACAGCTGGACAGAAATCTCACAAGACAGCTGTCTTGCACGTAAGAAAAAACACGTCTACAGTTGTGCTTCATAAACTACAGCTACATGCTGTGCGCAGGGATGACTAGTGATCTCGCTTCCGCACGTAATTCTCCTTCACTTGTGCATACACTTCCAGGGCATGGAGAAAAACCACAGATTTCCCAAGTAATCTCTCGAGATTTTTCACCCACGTTTCGCTTGTGTGGCAGGTCACTTGCTCTCTGTATATTCTACTGACAGGCTCAAAATAGAATGTTTCATTTTTTCTGATGGAAAGAACAGGCACTGACAACTGTCCCTCTTAAGGAATCTGTGACTATTGTTCGGGGCTGCTGCTTGACCTTCACTTGACAGGTCTCACAGTTGCAGTGCATTAGAGAAGAAAATGGAGCATTTACTTTCTTTTCATATTGCTCCCCTCACTCTTGTGAAATTCACTGCAGTCTTGCCAGAGCAAAACCGGAATTGAGTGGTTAAATTCCTCACACCAAAAGGAGGAAAAAGCTAAGTCTGGGGACCACTGCTGGTCGTGGACGTGCCAATGACTCCCCGTGAAGAATGTATCAACAAACAAGCCAACATGTTTTCATCTTCTCTCTGCAGTGAAAAACAACGTCCCAGTAGCTGCATAATCACCCTGTCTGTAACCCTATTTGCTCCTTTTCTTAAACCTTCCCTTCATCGTGACGTCTCCATCCTTTGGAAGCTGCCCAAGGCAGGGATGTGGCTGTGTATAATGAGCCAAGCATATCTCTGATACAGTTCATAGACTAAATTAGGGCAGGAAGTGGCTTTCTTGAAATTTTTCAAAATATCAGACATTTTGTTGGGAGAAGAGAAAACAGCAAAAAGATTTATGTCCGTTCTAAACAGTCCAGGTTCTCAGCATTTACAGCATTCAACTGAAAGAAGGGTGCTCTTTTTCTCTGCTCAGGCAGGGAGTGGAGACTGCAGCAAGTTCCCTGACCACCTGCATAGAAGGGGTGTCTCTCATTATTTTCCAACAAAGTTTTACCAATTCTCTGAACACTTATATATGCGCTGGTAAGTAAAGTGTCCTGCAGCTTGTAAAGATACATTGCCCTCTCAGCAGTGAATTAGGATTGCCTTGCTCTTCTTTTTCTTGACATTAAAATTCTACCTACGTCACCGAATCTAAGGGGTGGGTGGTCTTGCATGGTTTTGCTTTTGAGGAATCCATATGTTTTATTAAAAGTGTTTTACAGGAACACTGCTTCTGAAGTCTTGTAATGAATCTAAAATGAATCTTAAGCAGCTGCATTTGCAGTTATCCCAGAGTACAATTCTGCCTTTAATAGCTTCATAAAGCAGTATTTTAGGACATAGGTAGAACAACTATGATGCTTTCAGGTAATTACACCTGTAAGAAATACACTACAGCAACAAGATGCAGTGAAGAAGGGCTTTAGTATGCCCTTTGTGTCTTGATTCACCCGCTACAAGGTGTGGTGAACACTTTGTAATGACTTTCTGATTTAATCACTGCAAATCAGGAGCTCCCCAGACCGCAGCCTGGCTTCCCCTCCTGCCTGAGGAAAGCCAGACAAGGCTGTATGTAGTCCCTGACCTCACCAGGGGAGGAGATCAGCTATGTACCGATGCAAGATGGCTCCAGCTTAAAGAACTATTGCATTTGCCTCCTTTGTTGCCACACAGTAAACAATAACGATATGAACTTTGTAGGCTCCCAGGAGATTTCCCTTTCCAAAGTCTCTTTGCCAAGGACTTTTGCATCTTACAGCTCCTGAGAAAATGTGTGCTAAGCCCAAGGCAATGCCTGGTGCCCTGGCTTTCAGCCCACCATGGCCCATCCTTTCACAAACAATATGAACGTAATTAAATGCTGCCTTGAATTCTGTTTGCCAGGGCTGAGAGATGTTTGGTCTTGTTTTGAATGTAGGTTGTTGTTGGTTTTTTAATTCCTGCTGCAAATAGCCAAGAGAAAGGTGTAATTCATTGCTAAGACTTGTACTAATTAGGTTTTCAGGAGTTCCCAGGGTAATTGCAGGCTGTAATATTTAAAATTGATTTGGCCAGATTGAAAATGGATGTCCATTGCACCAGTTAGATAAGTAAGAATCCAGTGGGGCTTTATCATTTAGAGAGAAAGGAAGATAAAAGGAAATAAAGGAGATAAAGATAAAGGGAGATAAAGGTAAATAAAGGGAGAGCATGAAGAGCAAGAAACAGGCTGACTCCTGGCCAATACTGTCCCCTAATGTTCATTCAGGCTTGCAGCAATTTAGTCCTGGACAGCATTTTATTTGCATCTGGCAGAAACTTTCTTTAGTCTTCTCAGGAATGACCGTTTCCATTCTCCTTACTGGTGAGAAGATGGCCGATGACTGCTGTAAGACCAGAGCAGATGCCGAGTACACACCTCTCATTACACATGGTTGTAAAACTGAAAAGCCTTGTATGAATACGAAGAACCGCATTTAATTGAATTACACCGTGGCATCGGTACAGCTTTGATCATTCTGTGAAAGAGGAGTTTGTACAGAGGACGAGCAGGCATTTTTCTCCCATTTGAAGGGTACTAGTTTGACATTACGAGACATTCCTGGATTCCGGATATCTCAGTTCAAATCCAGACATGTTTCTAATGCTAATGAATAAAATTCACATGAGCTGGTCTTTAGACTTGCAAGACGGAAAAGCTGGTGAGAAGCCAAAGGCTGTGGATTCAGTCTTGTGAACACTCATTAATTTCTTCCTAATGGAGAACCAATCCATATATCAGTGCAGAGCTAACATTGCATCTTTAGCATTCTCACAGTTGTAAGCTTGTAAGCGTAATAAAACCCACTGACTTGAACAGATATAAGTCAGCCACGAAATGGAGCTATGACAGTTGGTGCAGACCCCAAAGATAACTAGCTCTCCTTCTCTCACCCTTCAACAGTTCTTAGGATTTGTCTCTTTTTTTTCATTGATGCATTCACATTTCAGCACATGAAAGCACCATCCTGTGTGTACTTTAGGAGAGATTTGTGAACTTATATACTCACTGTGGCTTGTGATGATGCGCTCTCTCACACAGTGCAATACCTGGCTTGGATAAAACACTAAAGACCCTCTAAACCTGCAGCTTGAAAAGGCAGACATGAACAGAGCAGCTGCAGCCCCATCAGCACTGAAAAGCTCAATTAGGGTACCAAGTAAAGTGTCCACATACCTCCTGTGAAGTTAGTTAAAGGTGAACCTAAGCATGGGCATAAGCATGGCAAACTCTGGCTGTATCTCCACAGACATACTATGGGACCTGCTAGACTTCAGTCCCACCAAACAAGTTCAGCCACTCTGCACAAGCAGGTAACAGTTCATTCACCTAAAACTGGCATCCAGCACCGCCTTCTGTGTGAATTCCTTGGCAACATCTCTGAAGAAAACTAGAGACATGACTGCCTATATCTGCACAGCACTATGTTCTAGAGATTTGGGCCAAATTCCTGGACATCAGAGCTCAAGCTCTGGAATACAAATTTTAAGCAAGTTGAAGACCTTTATAAGAAGAATCATGATATATTCAGGCACTGTAGGGAGACTGAGCCTGGGTTAGAGTGCCTTGTGAAAGCATAGTCTTGATCTTGCTTTTTAGATCCATACTACACTAAAACTCTGGTGTTTATTTAAGGGAACAACATCACATAGCGTCAGCTCTGGACCAGCAGGCAGGCAGCCCACCCCATGTTTGCTGCTGAAATCAAGCAGAGGTTGTTATCCAACGAGCACCTGTGAGACACCTCACTGGTATGTTTTGCTACCCTTGGCTAGATGTTGCAGTCTTACGCTTAACAGAAATTTATAGCCAGCTCCAGTGAAGCAATTAACAGCAAATGGTTTAAAATCTGGTCCATTGTGATCTTGTTATATTCATTAAAAATGGGAGACAAACACAGGAAATAAAAGATGGGTGACATAAAATGGATAGGATAATATCCATCCACTGGGCAGCACTGTCAGTGGCTTGGATTTAGTTTAAGAATCAAAAGAAATGCTTCCAAACCAGAAAACATTTTGGCTTTTTACAGCTTAAACTTCCTGTGGAGATATGAGCAGCCAAGTCCTCTTGTATGGAAGGTATTTATTAAGACTACCAGAACTCATTAGGACACTGAATAATGCAAGACTTGCTGAAAAGATGATTTTCAAAGTGTTTAGGAGCTTTTCTCACAGTGTCTCTACCTCAAGCAATTTCTTCTCCAAATGATAATCACGTTATTGATGATACTTAGCAGTCCAGCCACAGTAATACAGGAAGATTATTGGAATCCTCGTAATTGCTTTTGGGTGCTTCCAGTAATTGAGGCATTGGCACTGTAGGAGGAAGAGAAATGTGGAAAGATTTTGGCTTAGATGCTAAAAATTTGTACTGTTGAGGATAAATAATGTAAAGTTATGCAGGTTCTCCCAGGTTCTTGTTTCTCTTGGTGCTGTTTCATATAATTTCACTGACTTCCAAGTTTTGTAATTGGTTCTATATACTTAATTTCAAAAGTCCAAGTTTCATATGTCTATATCCCTCAGTGGTCTCTGCGCAACTTAAAGGGTTTGGGGATTTCGAAAGCAAAATGTTTTAAGATGGCCAAGACATGCCTAGATGTGTTTTAGTTACCTATCTGTTTTATGTACAGGGTATTTTTCTGGGTCAGATAACTATGCATGCAAATAGTTGTTCGCACCCTAGATGACAGACAGATATCTACCTGTCTAACCTAATAAGTGCTGTAAATGACTGAATTTCAGCCACCTTTGGAGGAGAAAGAAACCCCTTGGTTGCTAACTTTTCTTCATGCAAATTTTTAGATGATAACCACTCTGATGTTTCAGAGAATCTATGATAGATGTGTAAATGTTTGTGTGCATATAAATGTCTATATATGCACACAAAGTAGGTCACCATCCCTCATCTAGCCTTCCTCACAGACAGATAAATAATAGATGAACATATTTGTATATGGACATATAGACACTCTCACACCTACATATCCACACAATTACATGGTGTGCTCTCTATTCAAAGCCCTATTTTCATTACAAGACATAGGAGGTCTCAGGAGATCCTCCTACAGCTAGCTGACAGAGAACAATAGAGGATCACTGAACCTCGGGGCATTCAAGGGGAAGCAACCTCAGGGGAGAGTTGGCTACCAACCAGAGCAAACCAGTGCTTTGACTCTAGTCTTCAGGTGAGTGTTGACAAAGCAGCAGGTCACCTGAGGGGGGACTTAGACCACCTGGGCAAGACTTGAGCTATATTAGAATGGTCAACAGGCAGGCAGAAAGGGTTGTCTAAAACATAAAGTTATCATCAGCTATTTGAGAGCTTGAACTAGAAGCTAAAAGCAAGATTGTGTGGCAAAAGATCTTGGATTCTCAGTAAGGAAGGATGGACATGTTCCTATTCCACACGAACCTTACTCATTCTTGTACCATGAAGTAAGGAATGACTGCTTTAGAGACCCTTCTGCATAGCTCTGTTTTCTTCCACCGTCACATGGCTTCAAATGGGTAAACAATGAACGGGACTAAAAGTATTGAGCTCTGGTAAAAAAAATTATTCTGGTTCTTGAGGGTCCAGAGAGGGGAGCGGGTATGGCACTATGTGGGGGTTCAACAGCTGTTTACCACTGAATTCTGGTTATAAGGAAAGTCTTCAGGCAACTCTCAGCTTGAGGGTCACAGAAACCAATCTCTGGAGCGTACTGAGAATAAATTAATTTAAGGCCAACGTGAAAGAAAATCACTGAAGCTTAAGAGGTTCCAGCTGATGGACATCAGTCAACATGGCCACCTCTCAAAGCAACTTCATCTTTACGAGGTCCTATGTTATCACAGATTTCTTGAAAGAAATGCCTTCAAAAGTTATGCATCTCATTCTAGGGATGTTCATCCTATCTGATCTGAGAAAATTCCTATATAAAAAGTTCTGAGAGTAATACGTAACTTTTGTTCTCTCAAAAGAGAGAACTGTGGAGAACAAGTGTGTTTAGTTGATATTATAATTAGGAAAGAGAGGAAGAGACTCTTTGTGTATGTGTGTTTACCCATATGAATAAAAGGCAGAGAAGGCAAGGTCAAAGACATCTATCTTGCTTTTAAAGCAAATTGAAGTGGGGTTTATAGCAGAAACATCTGATGAAGTATGTGTGATCATAGATAAACGGTAATAGATCCAGGTTAAAACTTCAGCCTCTGCCCTCATCCTAAATCTTTTCTCAGACATAATGAGATTCAGATACAATCAATCTGAACACTCGCGTTCAATATATTTCAAAACATTCTGATCAATTATGTTTTTAACACCATATGGAACAAAATCCAAAACCTTGCTTAACCTCACTTATTATGCAGCTGATTTGCATATGCTTTGGACTCCATTAAGGACAACAAAAAATGTCAGCTATAGCATATAAGTGGCAACTCTTGCTAATTCCCTGATCTTGCCAAAGCCCTGCCAGATGTTTCATGAAGAACAGCAAATATTTCATTATGCTCCCCCTGCCTGCTTAAAATTTGTCTGTCAGGAATTGCAAGGATGAATTTTAGTGGTTCAGTACACAAAAAAAAAAACCCAAAAAAATAGGCATGGAGGGCTGACACAAACACAAAGCAGCACGTTCATCCTACTTCAGAACTCAAACAGGGTTTAAAGGGATTCTTTGTGCCAGAAGGACCTACCAGCCAGGAACATATGACTCCCAGTAAACAGAAGAAAGGAAAAACAACCACCATTTGCTCTGATCTAAGGAGACGGCATTGCTGTGCAAAAACAACATAGTAAAGCACATATAAAAGTTGCCATTGCTCTTTGTTGTACAAAAGACCTCCAAATACTTTTCTGTGTTCCCTTTGTAGGTATTTAATTATGTTTCACCTGTATACCAGTGAGATGCTGCTTTCAAATGAATCCATTTCTAGCTTGTAGCATCTATCAATTCCCAGTAGGGAACAATTTTTTAAATCACTGTTAACATGAGTATTTCCTGAATATTTTATAAAATTCAATTTTCAAGTGCCTGCCAAAATGTTCTATGTGTTTTACCCAAAAGTTGTAATTATATTTTCTTACTTTTTCTCTATGTGAATGTTTGTGTATATTTATACATGCATATATAAATTCCCACTAAAATTCTTAAAAAACCACTAACACATCACAGAAGCAAGTGTATTCTGAGTGAAAGCTGAAGCGATGTAAACTGACAAAAGTATTCATTTAATCAAAATAAGACATTATTTGGATGGATGGGGCAAATTAGAGCACAGCTTGCAGAGCAGTGAAACAATCACTTCACAGAGAACCACTCTGAGCGTTTCACGTCGCTCTCTGATTCACAACCAAAAATGCTAAAAGGTCAGTTCTTGTGTGCAGAGTGAGTGACTGAACAGACAGGTCAGATTGTGCATCAAGGGAAAATGGAATCATGAGGTTAGAACACTTGGGTTTGAAAGATACGGGTTATACACTTGGTGGGTTCGTAGCCACTTCAAGCACAGCGCTTTTCTCTCTTTGCCCCAATTCCCCAATTACATGGACACAGAAGGCTCCATCACTCCACCTGGATGGCAAGCTTATGGTGTGGTGGCAGAGCTCTGAAGTCCTCCATCCCCTGTGCAGTCTGAATGAAGGTGTAAAGCTGTTTAATTGCCTCTTCTGTATAAGTGCTTTTCTCTCTAACGAAAGCAGTAAGAAAATAGGTGCTTAATAACCTTGGTGGGGCTGGTCCAAAACCTGCTCTCAGCAAACCAAGATGTCAGTAAAGAAAACAGCAAGTTTCCAGATCCATTAGGGAAAGAAGTGAGCATTCATGATTCTGCCAGACAGGAATGAAGAGTTTAGCTGGAGGAATGATGAGGACTCCTGCTGACATCAGGAGGAGAGAGAGGTGCTCAATAATACCAAGGATTAGCTGCCAGGTCGTATTTCAAAGAGAAATGTTGTAATTCTTGTAGTACTGAAAACAAGTGAAGTCATAAAAGTGAAGGGGAGTTTATTCAGATGGGAAGGAAACTGTTGTGAGCTGCTGAATTTTCTGCTCCCAGTCTGGCCTCTGATTTTCAGCTCTCCAGCTAGCCCGTCTAGCAGAGAAAGCCAGCCATCCAGCTCGAGGAAACAAAGGCTGAGGCGCTGTGCATGCTCATTCCACTAGACCTGAAAACCTCATTACTCAGGAATATTGTTTCTCCTGGCATTTGCCTTTATCTGTGTTTTCCTAGCTCCTCATTTTGTCTCTTTGCTTCAGGAAGCTGCTTATTGCACCAAAATAAAATGACATCTGCTCTTCTCATGGTGGATTCTCTGTTCCAGGAACAGAAACACCAAGAAAAGACCAGGTCAGGAGTTGTTCTGGCTCATGAATTGTCCCCTAAGACACTGAAAAAGCCCACAAAAATTCTATTTGCCAGTACAAACAGCACAAATCCCAGTGCTAGAATATACATACACGGTTTACAGAGAGGACGCATTTGGGAAGGTTATATTCATGAATGCAGGCAGAGTGGTAGAATCTCTTGTCTTGTTCCTTCTTCTCCATCAAATCATGATGGCATCATTTTCTCTACAGACCTTTTTGCTGCACCAGCTTTACATAGGTAACCCCATAATAACACTTCCAGAGTCTGTAACACACAACTCCTTAAAAAAACCTGTATGTTGCTGAAGAACCCAGGCTCTTGGAATGGTGGAGATAATAGGATGGTAGAGCAGATGCAGCCAAGTCAGACTGCCACTGACTTTACCCTGAGTTTGCCAGGCTTACGCTGGACTTTCTCCTTTTCTGAACAGCCAACCTGCAGATAAACTGTGTCAGATTTAATGGTGCATGATACAGGCAATTCAGTACCATGGAGAAAAAATGCGTCTCTGAGGCAAGATGGGTTATCATCTCAGCTCAAAAAGCAGCCTATCAAGAAACACTGCCAAAGCGATTGCAGAAATCTATAATTTAGATGTTACCTTACGCCTAAAACTTTGTTTGAAAACTTCATGCTTCCCACGAGCAGACTGGCAAAGCCCAGGAGGATCAGACCAGCTATCAGTCCAGATGACAAAGTGATACGCTTAGGGTATAGGAAGCGCTGCACACACACAAGGTGCAGGAAGGATGGCAACATTATACAGGTTCATCCTGCGAGGAATCAAAGCTGTTATTACACAGCAGTTTTCTCAGGGTTACTACACTCCACTGCTTACCCACCAATCAGCTTCCCTTCCTGGGCTCCCCAGCAATATGAGTCCCTTTTAAATAACAATGCATTTACTTCACATGCAGTAAAGGACTTTACATACTTCGTGGCCTGAAATACCCCAAAATGCTTTCTGAAAAGGGAAGAAGTCTGATGATTTATGGGGAAAAGGTCTGCTGATGTGCATGGAGCTGCACCAGGAGGTCCCAGCTGAGCAGCTGGACTCCCGAATGGCATCATTCACCACTAACTTTGCAGCCGTTTCTGAGGCAGGGAACAACGCTGCTCTAAATCTTGTAATTTTTAGAACAGAAAGCAAAGAATTCTAAGTTCAGTGAACAGCCAGCGCAACAATTTTAAGGAATGAAAGATATATGCCCTATGTCAATGGCAAAGCTTGGCGCAAATTGCAGGCACTCCTGGAAGAGTGGTGCCTGCTTGTGTAGTTCTGGGAAAGCTTGGGGCTTGGGAAGGGGCAGAGCAAGGTCAGAGGGGCTGCGCACACTGATCCACAGCTTCCCTCAGGAAGCCTTTTTCAGCCATGCTCCTAGCAACAGGTCTCAGTGAAAGTCAGCCCGGACTCTGCTGGTTACCCTTCTCTGACACACGTGTATTTATTGTAACTATTTCCTATAAGTTTAGGAGAAAAATGCTCAGAATTAAATACACTCACACAATCAGGGTCATATTAACCTGAGCTGCTGAGGGTGAATTCATTAAGCAAAATGGGTAAATTTTATGTCCAAAGATCTGTCTTGATGAAGGGACAAAGTCAGGCACCACAAACCCATAGCTCTAACTTCAGAGAGAGATGCTTCCTTTTACCTTCTTGTGCTGTTCTAGACATTTCCAATGCAAAAGAAGTCTGTGAGGAGACAATCAAGGAATAAGAAAATTTCCTGAGCTTTCTATTCCCTTACTGCTTTCAAGGTCTGCTCCCTCAGAAGCTTGGCAGACCCTTCTCCCACGCTGCTCCCTATAGTCAGGAAATGCCTAACATTTAACTTCTTACAGAGGGTCTCCTTTGAGATGGATTAACCTAACACTCCTTAAACTCAGACCTATCAATTTCCTCTGTTGGAGACTTTGGATTTAGTTATCTTTGCTGCACTGGAAAATATCCACTGATAACAAGCAATTATTATTACAAGATACATCCTTAGAGATAGCAAGTGGCTGCTAGGAAAGATTGAAATGAAGGGGAGAAGGGAAAACCAAAAATTCTATTCTGACTCAACCTGACAGGGTTTTAATCGCTTTCCCAGCGTGTCATACCCAAGAGCCCTTGGTTAACTTCCTGAACAAGACTCAAATGACATCTACCATGTAAGGCACTTGATTCTCTCACGACAACATTAAGCATCATTACTGGAAATGGATGATAGAGTTCAATGCTAATTTCAAATTTAATTTGCTGTTTGAAGCCATTAAAAAATATATACAATCTCTTCTTCTCCCCATGAACTAGTACTTTGGCCCTGAAGGCAGCATCCTTAGCAAGCTAAAAGACGGTTTGTGGAGTTCTTTCTGTAAGACTTTTTTACTGTGCATTAGATCAAATGATTTATAAAACATATACCTAATATAATGCCTGTGACAGCAAGAATTTAAATCAGTCTGTGGATAGGACTGTTTCAAAGCATTAACCGTAGTGGGGAGGAGATGCTGTAGGAGAAGTGCGGAGGTTAATGTGCCTGTCCTTCCATCACCGTGGGCCTGCATGTTCAAGTCACAGAGGAAATTAACTGAACAAACCAACGCTGGCATATGCCAGAATGACTTTGAGGGGCATCATAAACTCTCTGAGGGTTCAGAGCAGGCAGACTGTGCTGGACAAGCAGCATTAGCAGTAGCCTGGAGGATGCCTACCAGCGCCCTGAGAAGGAACTTGACTGCTTCAAGGGCAGTGTGGTAACACATACTAAACAGAGACCGAGAGCCCCAAAATGAGCATCCCTGGCATGGGGCTGAGCAATCAACAAAAGGAGTGATCCTGCCAAAGCACAGGGTAGAAAGGTGGGTATGGAGGTGAACAAAACAGTAGCTGGTACAGAAGTCCATTCAACGGGAATACCGAAAACCTCATCCCGGACCACAGCAAAGACAAGGGCCCTCTATAAGGCTCAGAGGAAGCCTGAGGTGAGAT
Source organism: Bucorvus abyssinicus (assembly GCA_009769605.1). Taxonomy (NCBI): domain Eukaryota; kingdom Metazoa; phylum Chordata; class Aves; order Bucerotiformes; family Bucorvidae; genus Bucorvus; species Bucorvus abyssinicus. The sequence continues at coordinate 14,723,559 of CM020038.1, forward strand.
AGGACAGACACAGTGAGGCTATAAAGTATGAAAATCCTCAGACACCCTGTACTCTGACAGTCCTCAGGAGTGCTGATCACAGGAACCACAACAGGATCTGCCTCCCTGGAAAGGCTCTCAGTTTGGGCAGCACCTGCCAGGTGTAGGAGCAAGCCTGACAGCCTCAGCAGGAACAGGCGTCTGTGTAGATGACAACTCTTGCTCAAAGCCTATTGCAGGAGAACAGGATGTTCTGGACTGTTGCCAGGACACTTGGTAGCAGGACTTCTGACTGCTCGCTGTGGTCAGCAAGGTAGCTAAGGAGAGCTGGGAATGGAGCTCCCTGCAGGGGCTTGTGGGCTTAGAACAGCAGCGTGGGACAGATAAGCCCATAAGGTCAGGCTTGGGCCAGTACAACTAGTGGTGGAAATTTGAAACACGAGATCCCTTGGTAAGCCTGGATACAACATGGGAAGCTCATACCCAGATAGTGGCCTATTTCCAATGCTGAAATCCAAACACTCTATTTCCCCATTTACGTATCCAATGTTGCTTCAGCACTTAATTGTCCACCTGCTGGCCTGGCCTTTTCAGCCATGCTGTGGGCAGGCCATCAGTGATGTGTCCGTTAGGGTGAAACGAGCTTTGAATCAGGTGATAAATTGCTGGTTTTGCTGCAGCTGCTAACATCTCTTAAATGTTTAAACGGTATGATTGTACACATATCTAGTAGCTGCTTGGTTATGTTTATTTTGACTGAGGTGCTATGCAGCTTCTTAGATGTGAGTGTCAAATATTCATAGATGGCAAGCTACTGAAATATCTTTCTGTAGTATTTATTTATAGAATTTATCAACAGAATCAATCTCTATGTGCCTTGCTGCAGCATTTCTTGTTGCCTTAGCCATTTTTCTGAGAGAGTGTCTGTCTATCCAACAATATCCCTCTTCCTGCGACATCTATTCGCAGTATGTCCGTACAAGGTATCTTCCCATGCGTACTGCCAGTATCTAATTTTAACCGTATATCCATGCCATCTAATGCTCGCCATCGATCTGAAGCACCTGCTGTATCTCTCCACACCATCTCTTTATCTAGTCAATGGTATCTGTCTCTCCCTAGTGACTCTCTATCCCTTTCTCTCAATCGCACACAGCACCAGAGTGTAATTATGGATTTTGCACCACAACCAGCGGTTCCCTTTTTTGCCAAATCGGGCTCACAAATCACCAATTAATTTATTTGTTTTGACGGGAAAGCTAGATGTGAGAAATGAACTCTGGGAGGGTACAAGTACCTTTGGCTCAAGGACTCTTTCCCAGGCTTATTTGCTTCCCTGCTGTGTGTGAACTGATCACTGCTGCAAGGGCAGCGAGCTGCATTAAGCTTCTGTTATCTGAGAAATTCGTCTTCAAAGAAAGACGCTGCAGTGACTATTGCCTCCCTGTTCTCTTTCCCCTTTCCCATTCTTCTTTTTCTCCTCCCATCTTTCCTCTCTTCCCTCCCCCAATGCTTTGCATCCACTCCTTTAAGTTTGTCCCTCCCCTTCTTTTGCCCACCTGGCAATGTCAAGATGACAGGAAAAGAAGGACAGTAAAAACTAAAACCTCTTATTGCTTTTTTTCTTCCTTCTTTTTTCTCACCCAGATGAATTGTGACAAGAACAGTACAGAAGATGGTCAGGTCACCTGGAAGTGATCAGAGAGTCTGTTAAAATGTCAGGAACATCTGAAAGAAAGGAGAGGGGCAAAAAAACCAAAAAAAAAACAAAAAACCAAACAAAAAAAAAAGGAAGAGAGGGAAAGAAAGCAGAGCACACTATGGCAGAAAAGGAGGGAGGCAAAAGCTTCCTTATCTTTGGTTTTGGTTCCCTGAGCAAAGACCCCAGCAGTTCATAATTTTCCTTACTAGCAGGGCCAGGATGGCTCAGTGGTAGAATAAAATATGCAGTAATTAATGAACAGCTTCATAGTTTTATGGATAGTTTTAACTTCTCCCTTGTTTAGAGCTGCTGAGACAGATGCAAAGCAAGACAACATGAACTACCTGGTATTGACATGGAAGTAGCAACTGATATTTTCATTGAAGTCTTGCTGACAGCTTATGGACTTCACAGGGAAACCATTTACCCAGAGAGTAAAGAACCTCTGAAGACCTTCTCCAGAATTGTCCAAAAGCAGGGACAAGAGATCCTTAAAAAGAAGCAAAAATATTGGGGTCCCAGTGGTAGCTGTCAGCTGAGGCAGTGGTAGAAATGTGAATCGCCTGCCAAGGGCTGGCACTGCGTTGGAGTGGACACCGCTCCTCTGCACCTAAATGCCTGGTACACCTCAGAATTTATCCCATCTGTCTTCGTAGAGGGTTCTAAGACTTCTCTAAATGTTTGGGATAATATCAGCATGTAGATATCTGATTGTATTTCACAGAGACAAGTGGAAATACTCAAATTTGTTTCAATTTAAAACAACGTGCAGGCAATAGGAAGAGAGACTCAAGTACCAGACCAAAAAGCAGTATTTGAATCCCTGCTCTTTTAGGGACTCTTACTCCAGCTTGACCACCGGTTTGCCACGTATTTTTTGCAAATTGTGCATATCTCTCCTCCCACCACAGTCTGCCGTGTGTGTAGACTACCTTCTATGACTATTAGTCTGTGCCTCAGTTTCTTCATGGTGAAGGATGGGAATTGTGTGCTTTCGTTCCTGGCTATCAGCCACATGATGGCTAACGCTTAGGAAAGAAGGTGAGAGGAGGCAATGCAGCTCTCATATGAGAAGGCAAAAGGATCAGGTATCATTCCCCTTTCCTATTCTCGTTGGGTCTGCTTAATACTGCTCTAAACACGCAACACCCACGAAAGAGCTGAGTGCTACGATAATTAGGGTGGGGAAAGTGTTCATGCAGGAGCAAGCCACAAACATACCAATAGGTGCGCAAGAGCTCTCTGATGGTAATGCTTATCTCCTAAAGAAGTAAGCTACTGCCATGACCAGGCTGATGGCATGGAGCATTGGAAGCAGCAGCAGTGGAAGAGGGAAAATGGTGAATGATGAGATCAGGGGTCATCTGCTCAAGAGGTTTTGCCCAAATGTCTCTCCTCATGTTCACCTGGTTCATGGCGCGAAGACAAAGTATGTACTGATTGGAACAGGATGTGGAGACACTCCAAAGGTAGATCAGAAAGAACAATCCATCTCGTCTGACTGGGCTATATAATTTACTCGTTGTGAGCAGATGGGTTATGAGGTCTGCCATCAGTGATGAATTATATTCATGATAAGTCATTCCCAGCTAATGAGGATCCATTATCATTAGCTGCTAAGGAAGAAAAACGGCTTGCCAGGACAGAGTGGGGGTTTCATAATTTCCAGGGAGAAAATTCTGGGCTGGTAGCCACCTGGCAACTAGATTTTCAGGAAACTGAAAACTTTCCAAGATGGATACCTTCTGCCGACTTCAAGCACCGGCTTTTAATTCCTTGGGCAAGTTCAGGAGAGGGAATGTAAGAGGAGGTGGAGGAGGAGGGAACGGAGGAAAATAGTAGTAACCGTATCTGATAAGACTGTGATTAAATCAAGGTCTCACTCTAATTATGCTGCATTTAAATAAACTTTGCCTAGTAAGTAATTGTAATTAAACTGCAATTAAACATGTATTTATATCACCATTTCCTCCCCTGCGCAGCTGCCTGTTTCCACCTCCTGTTGTTGCTGTCTACCTGCCAAAACCTCTGAATTCAGCACAAGGGACTTCACACTTCTCTGGACTTCGCAGAGAAGATGTTGTGGAGGGCAAGGGCTGAGACTCCCCACCATGCTCCCCCGGTGCAATCAGCTAAACGGAGTTTCTGTTTCCAGGCTGTGTCTGGGAAGAGAGATGCAGCTGATGCTGTCATAAACTAGATGTGAGGAAAAGGTTGTGAGGGACAGAGACATGAACAAAGGGAAGTGGGTGCCTCTCTTCCTCTCACAGGAACTTGAAAAGGTATGTATCTCCCTCTTTATGAAACATCTTCATGTCTGGGCTAGAAATAAAGCTATCCTTCTTGCCTCCCATAGAGCACCTTCGATACCAGTGTGTTTTCTAAAGCCCCAGATCTCTGTTTACTGAATCACATTCGTGCTTGTGCATTGTTGTACGTGACATGGGGCATAAGAGCTCAGTTACCTACACAGTACCTACAGGTGAGAGTCCAGAGCTGGCAACACAATTCTTGAGCTCTGTTTTCAGCTTTTTAAGGAGTATTCACTAACACTAACTGTGTCTCAGTTTCCTTTATTTACAGCACTGAGCTACCTCTACATAACAACCCTACAGGTGGTCTTTAAAGTTTACTGCAGTTCTGAACAATTGGGTTAGGGAAGTCTGTTATGGAAAAACAGGCAGTTCCAGCTATTTAAAATGGAAACTCGTCTCTGTTAGGAATCTGATGGCGGAGGTGAGGCAGAGAAAGAAATGCAGCAAGAAACAAAAGAAGAAATAAACAGCTAAAGGGAGAGCGATAAAAATGAGGTGGTGAACACATATCTCGGTGCAAAGGATGCCTGGGGCTAACAAAAGCAAACCAGCTTCTCTGCCCTACCTCCCTCCTCACCAGAGATGATGGAAAACATCTCCATTCATGCCTCTGCTATCGCATAACTCTAATTAAGGGACTGGAGAAATACCACCGTCACCCTCATCTGTTTGTGTTCAGTTGCTGAAAGGACACCATGCATCTCCCTGACAGCTAGTCATTACGGCTTCATATGAGCACCCCTCCTTCCACCAGAACTATCGAGCCCTCTGATAAATACCTGAGACAAGACCCTCACTACATTTCTGTTACTCGAGGGAGGCGAGCTATGAAACACTTATCACGGGAAATCACTGCCGGGAGGATAAAGGGCTCTGATGGAGGCACGACTGAATGCCAGACATGCTAGCAACATGCTAGACACGTTGCTTCAAAAGGTACACAGCAAAGGAGAGAATCCATATGTACACATGAGGTGCCCAAAAGCGCTTACGGACACGGTATCACATAATAATAATAATAATAATAAAAAAATCCTTATTATCCAAAACTAGCTAGACAAATCTATTTGGTTACTGGCAATTTCACCATGACCGCTGTGTTACAAGCTGTATTCACTCTCTTCCTCCCTATCATCCTTCAGACATTTCTATTTTCTCCCTGAATAACTGGTCTCAGGAAAGTCCTTGTGCCAGGTATTAGTGGAAAAGAACAGAGCAGGCATCTTAAGCTTGAAATTCTGATGTGACAGTAGTCAACCTGATCTGGTGTGATCTGTCACGTCAAAGAATATAGATCACATCCCTGTGACTCTCAATTTCCTTTCAAACCTTTCTTTAACCTATAAACCTCAGTTCTTCTTCCAGAAATAGGAGACAAAAGCAATACTACTGGAGTGACATTTATCAAAGGAAGGACTGGATGTTTCTTTCCCTGCAGACTCTTACTCTAGAATCACTGTTTATTTATCGGTTCATTCAGCAACATCTTTCACTCATAAACAAGCTGATCTAAACTATATCCTTTCCACAGCTTGAATCCTCACTTTCTAAACCAGAGGGGTGAAAACCCCCAAAGGCTGTCATCACTCACAGGGTGAAAACATCACCCACGGCTCCCCCATGTAGCTCAGGACCTTTTTAATCAAGAACGAGTGAAAGAAATGCCGCCTTTCTAAGGTACCTGCACTGCTGCTCTCTCTCCCTTTGGCAACACGCTGCCCACAGAGACATACCATTGAGTCCAGGACTACTTGAAGTTTGATCCAGCCCGGCTTAGAGGTGCAGTCAAAGTAGGCAAACGACCATCACAAGTCAGAGTCCAAACCTTCCTTTCTCTTCAATAGCTCTGTGAGTGCCTCAGGCTTTTCGTTTTCACTTGCAGAGAACTCCATTCTGCCAGTAATTTTGTTCTGCTATTAGGCAGATGGAATAATGTGAACAATTATCGTCTCTGTGTGCATCCTCTATCTGTACATTTTAAGGTAAATACATCTACTTAATATCATGGATGGCCTTCAACCCCCTTATAAGACACTCAAGAAGGATCTTTTAGAAATTAGGCTTAGACAACAGTCTTCTGCACACTTGGGACACAGTCTATGGCAGCACGGGTGGGACTGTTTGTGTCTTTCTGTGCCTGTTTGTCACACATCTGTCAGCCATCAGATCCAGGCTGCAGAGTCCTGTGTGCACAGCTGCAGACTCATTCACACCCAGAACCGAATATTCACAACAAATCCTCTCACTTTGGCTTTGGTTGACATTGGAATCAAAATGAGCCATAGGCAGATTGAAAATACGAGTGAGTACAGCATCCCCTCCCTTCTGCATTCATTTGCACTGGAGTGGTAGACAGCAGCTAACAAAAATGTTTCAGTGCAGGGTCTATTTTCTTCTCAATGGCCCACTAGACTGGTAATTTTTACAATCAAGAGCATGACCAAGAGCTATTGATAGGACTAAATGTTTTGTTGTTGACTTATCCATGGAAGGAGTAAGGATCTAGCTACTAGCAAAACCCAGATATTCTCTCTGAAATCCCAGAGTGGAGGAGAGCTGAGAGGACCAACAGCAAAGCACAACAGAAAGCCTACGAGGGTAGAGGCAGAAAGCTATGAGGCATTATCCTTCATTCAGCGTGCAGATGAGTTTGCCAAGCAAGACGCAAAATGGAGAAAAGGAGTCTGACGCATCACATGTCATCTCTGCTGTCACTCACACACTCTAATTACCCTTAAATCAAGTGCAATAGCTTCCTCAGCACTGAAATACGTGCTGTCTCTCTCCTTATACATGTAAAACAGCCTGCAGGGATTTCAGAGCCTTTAGCCTTGCGTGTCTCATTGCTCTGATCCTCAGGTTTCTTTTAGCATAAAATCAGCTGAAAAGCATTGAAAGGCACAACCTTATTTTTATAAATCCCTATTCTGCTTGCCAAACCTAGCCGAGTCAATGAATGCCCAAGACTGCGATTTGGATTCTCTTTCACAGACTATACTTGTGTACTGCTGTGTCCTTATGGCATCGTGTACTTGTTATGCTGCTTGTTACTCCAGCCATATCCAGCCAAGGAAGGAGCCACGGCAAAAAACTTGCAACATTTCTAATTTACATGAGATTTCTAAGGATGGGCAAAATCTTTTGGAAGGGGAAAAAAAAGAAGCCCCAGACACCTGTCCCCTCCCCAGACTCCAGATTTCAATCAAAATAGCTTCTCCCAGGGGAATGGTTATGAAAATTCAGCTGAGCTCTATTCATTTTTCCCAGTGCTATCTCCAGATCTTGGCCTCCAATTTGCTAACTACTGTGGCTTGCCATCCCAGGAGACACGTACAAAATGAAGTACAAAAACTTTGTAAGCAAGAGTGGAATTAGTCTCAGGTAGTTTAGCCACTTAGAATGAGGCATCAAGTATAAAATATATTATTTGGCTACCCTTCAAATCAATGGAGGGAGATAATAGACCTGTTCCAGCCATAAGTAAATGAAATTAAACAATGAATAATTTTTTAGCAGTGCCTTTATTTCTTCGTGAACTGCAGGAGAGGCTACGTAACCAGCTCTGTTTAGGCACCCAAATTTTACATACAAGAGCTCCATTTAGCAAAGCGTCAAGCTGCTGAGAAGGAACACCCCAGTGAGATATTTGAGCAGAGATAGATGAAGGGTATTAAAATGGTCAATGCAGAAAGAGATGAGACCAAACTGCAAGCACACACTTCTGCGAAGTTCAGTACCAGGGCTGTCTGAATATCCTGTGCCCTGAATTTTGGATATATGTCAACTAGGGAAGGTCTAGAGCATGCAAAAGATAAGCAGAAAAAAAAAAAAAAAGTGGGTTTTGCTTAGGTATTTGCTTGCTTTTCTCTGCAAGGACAATGACTGTGTTTTGCATTACACATAACTCAAAGTGAGAGCAATCCTACCCCCAAAGAGCTTGCATAGGAGTGGGCTGGAATATAAAAGCAGTTCAATAATATATTAAGTGGCAATACTATGTTACCCTGAAAATCTCAGCCTGTTAGCGAATAATAGTCTTACTAAGAAACATGATGTGTGGTTTGCTGGCTCCGTCTTGCAGGATACTTGTTGTCCCATCTGGATATAAGAAGACCAGGTTAAGAGCCCTTGAGGAGAAGACCTGGGATCAACATAGTTTAAGTGGACGGCGTGGGCTGGATTTTTTAGTTCATTTTGAGACTAAATGAAACCAGAAAGCTGACACCTGCTTGGGAGGCACTTGAAAGCAAAGAGAAAGGAAAACATTGGAGGAGCTTATGATATAAAAATCCTGTTCTTTAGTTTGATTCCCATCTTAGAGGCATACAGAGGAAATACATTTACAGGAGGTATCTGAGAAAGGAAAGGGCAGTGGATTAGGGACTCTTTTCTATTACTGGCAGAAAAGAAAGCCCATTAGAATGTGGGAGTGTAAAACGCTCGGGAAAACAGTGGTATTTTAAAATTAAGACCGTAGCAGCCCTGTTGGTAGCTAATACCCTGGCTCTTCTCTTTTGCACAAAACTAGAGCCCCTTCCCACACCAAATCTAGTTTAAAGCTCTCCTTACATAAGTCTACCCAGCTTGTTGGCAAAGATCCTCTTGTCCCACTTGGTCATTTTGTGTCCATGCCTGGAACCTGAACAGGAAGAGGTGTGTTGGGTATGGGTGGTGGTGCATTAATAGTACTGTGGAAGAAGTTAACTCATTCACAGCCCACATACTCCTTATACCTATCTGGTGCTACCACTTCACTGTGTGACCCACATTAAAACAAACATTGCTGTAATTACACACAACAAATGGTGAGCATGAAATACGGCTGCTCGCCTCACATATGTACCCACAACACAGAGCAGAAGAGATTTCCATGAAGCATAGAAGGCAAATCAACTGCTCACTTATGATGTGGAAGGGAATTTGGTGTGGCTTGCAAGAACTCACTGAACGTATAGGCTAAATTCATCATCTGCCAGTGGCATGCTAGGCACTGGTTCTGAAACGCTGTCGCCTAAGCATCAGCACTGCACATGCCTACCCTGTATATCAGATCCTCTGGTACGTGTCTTGAATATCTCCCTTCCCATTTGTCTCGCTTCTCAGAAATGCTGAGCACAGTAGGTAAAATAAGCAAGAGCAAGGAGTGCTCAGCAAATTTGAAAACAATGTCACAGGTAGGTAAATATCTGACGAAGGAATGAGCTGCCAAACATCAGCCCCTTGTCTCCTTTGAATATTTTCCTTCTTATTTTTACATATGCACATGCTGTAAAGCTGTTTATCTGTTCTCTACTCGCTCGATGAATCTCCAATGCCTCCTGTGCCCAAGCTATGATTCATTTCTGAATAATTTCATGAAAGGCAAACAGCATGTTTCCAGTTCCACACAGTTGTCTGATATTGCTGGGCACTTCATCATTTCAAGGCAATTTTTTTTCCCCTTGTCTCAATCTTCCCTCGCCCCCTCCCTTTCCTTCCTGTACATGTAAAGCCATCACCCCAACATTCTGATCCCTCAGAGACTGCAAATCTTTTTAAGTGGAGGGAAGGTTGAGCCCCAGCTTTGCGCTTGATGCATTTTGTTTAAGTTGCTCGTGCTGTTCCAACATCTGTCATATCCTCCACAGCAGTGCAATCAAACTGTCAGGGCTGAGTGAAGTTTTGCTGATCCAATCTGCTCCTTCTGTGATTCCTGTCAAAAGCATCAGGAGGTGGTAGATACAGTTGTGTGCTCTTTAAACAACAGATCTTTATTTTTGCACATTAGAGGAACTGTTATTGTTTGTTTCTCTTAAGCTCACAAAGTGCTCTCGGCTTGCAAAGCGTGTTCAAATGTGGCTGCAATCGCAAGTCATGCTGCGCTTCCCAGACTCTGCTGTGTTCCTATGGCTCCCCAGTTCTACATCCCCTCTTCCCATGGGAGGTCAGAGCACATAAATATCTCTCAGTCTTGCTGGTGTAATTCCACCGCACATCTTGGAAGCACCCAGGAGGAAGTTACTTTTTGGATCCTGCATTGTTATTAATGATGTAATTAAGCCAAAGGGTTGTGGAGGAAGGGGAAGAGAGTCATATTTTAATAAGCTCCCTTCAGGATACTGCACTGTGAGTTGCCAGATGAACATTATTCCCTGTTAAGGATACCAAAATGATCTGATACTAATTGATATTATTGAGACTAATATCACTGATCACCTTAACTAAAAGGACAGGATGTTCTTTCATTGTTTAAAAACTTTGTACCTTTGATAGACCTTAATAACTGAAAGAATCAAGAAAAAAAATATTCCGTTTGTGCTCCTTTAATATGCAGAATGTATTTTTAAACAGCTTTCCAGCATGATGCACCTTTTCACTTCTGACTGAAGCCTTAAACCCTTGCTGTGAAGTGGAAACATGGTTTTATCATCTAATAAAAGGAACCTGAATCTGAGGTGAATCGTATGGTTCTGTCCCATTTCTGCATGTGCCTCATAGCCTATGGCTTTCCCATCAAGGCAGAAAGTCTTCTAATTACAGCAAAGCACCAATGGAAAATGAAACTTAGGATGCCACTGTGCCCTCTTCTCTGATTCTTAGATTGACTAGTGACTCCTGCAGTGATGAAAAAGCAGGTTCAGTAACACTTTGATTCATTACAGAAAAAATGTTTTTTTAAAAAAATGAAAAACCCCTAAGATAACAGACTTTGGTTCCCTAATACATTTGCTTCTCTAACTATCTCCATCTCCAAACCTAACTGGTAGGAAAACACGTTCAACTTTCCATGATCTGACTTTACCCCCTTCCAAAATATCCCAGCCATGGACTGGATTATTCTCCCTCAAACAAAGAAGAAATCTGAAAGCCCTGGCAGAGAGGAATCCAGCACTGCATATGCAAGAGAGAAAGGATTGGCTCCAACTTCTCGCTTGGATACTGAACTTTAAAATACACACACACACACTAAGTAAATGCATAGATTAATGACAAATAAACTCCAAATGGGCAAGGTTGAAAGCTCTGCAAATCCCACTTGGTATGTGGTTGTCATCACTAGGAGCTCTCTTTTACCTTTTTTGGCTTCTACCATGGCTGTTCTGTAACCCACCCTTTTCAGTCCAAGTTCACACTGTGACTAAAACACGCCCTAAGAGACAGCCTCCCAGGCACATACAGTGAAAGGAATGGACGCTCAGAGCATGCTTCAGAAAATCGGTCTCATAGGATCTAAACACCTACTGTAAAATAAGGAAGGGGCTAGAAAAGTGAATGGCAGCTTTTCCATGAGACTGAAAGCTTAACAGGTTGGTTCTACCTGGGAGGGCTGTTGCAGCTACTGATTACACATCTTCTCCCACTGTGTTAACAACTCAGCCTGACTCCAGCTGATGCCGAAATTTCTTTTGGATCACATCTGTGTTGTATGATGGAGCCCAATTGTGAGTTTTTTGGCAGCTGTACGGAGTACTAAGCATCCACTAATATAAATTCTTTCCTGAGAATGTACATCTTCAGGGAATTTACTGCTTGCTCATCCCTGAATTCAAGTAACATGGCACACAGAAAAACAAAACTGAAGAATAACAGAAGCTGCAAACAAGAATTTTGCTGGTCACAGGACATCGAGAAACAGGATCCATTAGACCAGCTGAGGTGAAAAAGTAGTCAGGGGAGAAATAGTTGCAATCTCCGAGGGGTCACCACCCTCTGAGGAAAAGTACATTAACAATTTTGACTAAAACAATGAGTTCCCAACTGTCATCTGAAGTTGCACTTCTAGCAGTATGCCCATCTTGCATTTTAAAGGAAATAAGAGTTTGGAAAGTGAAAGAGAAAATGGGAATCTTTGGGTGGCAAGGACTGGGAAATAAGAACATACCCCTTTTTTTTTTTTTTTTTTCTAAGTTTAGAAAAAGAAAAAGAGGAAATTAAAGCTGAGTTGGCCAATTAGCCCCCACAATCCCCAAAGGCAAGACAAGATCTTTTTGCAGGAAAGCCTTGAGGTGAAGCCAATTCAATTAGTTTCCACAGCAAAACTGTCAAGACCCAAAAAACTAGGTGGAATAATGAACTGATTAAACCCTGTAATTGCAATTCGATGGAGGAAATCATTAATCATGGAGATGGCAACATTCTCTCATTTCCAGACTGTGCTTGGAAGAGTTGCCAACGAAAGGGGCTGTAGGAATAAAGGGCTAATGTAAACTGGACAGGGAGCATCCTGGAGAGAAACTCATGTGGTTCTGTGACTGATCTGAGGAAAACAAAAACTTTCTCTAGACAATAAAAGAGTGGTAAAAAAGATAAAAGCTTTTTTTTTTCCTTCTTAATTCCTCAGCTCTCCTGGATTAACACCACACTTTAGAAAAGCTCATGGCCTGAGTGTCAATGATGCACTGGAGCACACTCAAGCCACACTCAAAGTTACTTCTTCCACCTTTGACTTCTTCTGTTTCTAATAATTCTCCTCTTACCCTTTTCTCTTGCCCAACTCTCCACTACAGATGTTTTTGGTCACATCTTCATAATGGTGACAAACTGCTTGTGATGTTCCCAAAGCAGTTAGTACCCAAAAGAAAGGGGTAGACACTTTGCCAACTGGCAGCTCCTCCAGGTATGTTTAGACACAACCAGCATCTGCACCTTCTGCTGATTTCTCAGCTGCTGCAGATGCTGTCATGGCACACGCTGTATTGAAAGGGAAACAGAAGAAGGAACATCACTTCTATTCAAACAAAACCCGGGTTTAATCGAAGCTAAGATTTCTGTGTAAGTTTTTAAAGATAACTCCACTGTTCAGCCAGGTCTGCATGCCATGGCTTTTCATCTTCAAAACCTCCGCCCAACTCCTTTCTCTTCTGCTGTCCCTTCAAGATTAACCCACCATGATTAAGCTCAAACGGCCAGGATAGTCAGTCACTCTCTCTTTTGTCAGCCTCGGTTTTTCCCTGAGCTGACTCCTCTGTATCCTACCTCTAAAGGGAAGGGTTAAACGAAGCTGCTGACAGTGACAGGCCACGATGGAGTGAGAGCATGCAGGATGATAAAAAGCAATGGGGTGGTGACAGAAAGGGTGAGAAAAGGTCTAAAAAGCCAATATTGCATCAAGGGTGCATCACATATAAACATGATCAGGAAATTAAACGCAATGCATGACGGGAAGGGACTGCTTCATTTATGCCAAACCAGAACAAAAGTTAGCAGAAGAGGAAAAAAAAAAAATTGGGCGTTACTTCCTTTTCAGAACCGATTTGTCACCATGTAATATTTTCTGACGGTTGGATACCATGTAACCTCAAATTCCAGTGAACCCTGCAGTGTTGTAATTAACTATGGTACCACTGAGTGGCTCTTTCACAAACACAGAAGGTTCAAACCGGGGACATGAAAATTGGCCTGCTGGGAAGAAGGAATCTGAAGGGATAGGGTGAGAATGAGTGAAAGCTTCTCTTAGCCTAGCAGACTCTTCCCCTGGAGAGCTCTGAAGAAGAAAAGCTTAATTAATTCTAGCACCATTGAAACTCTGCAAAGAAAAAGCCTATTAAGTCATGAGCTCCATCCTTCAGACTGCAGCCCAATTCCCATTGAGCTGTCCGGGATAGTGCTCAGTGCTTCTAGACATGAGGTGCCTGGAAATATTGACTGACTGAAGCAGTTATGTACTGATAGCAAAAGAGCTCTGATAACTTTCAGAAGAAAAAGGTATAAGTGCAGATCTCATGGTCTGCAAGACCCCTCTCAAGTCCTAGGTGTTTGCTTAAGGCATGAAGTACAAGACACAAGAAAAGTAGGTGGAAGAAGGAATAAAGAAGGTGAATTTTCACCTCTTTGGCTCCATCCAAATTCATTCTTCCCTCCAAAAATGTGTTCTCAATCATAAAACTGCGCTCCTCTTCAGATGTGAGATCTGTAGAGTGGTTCAGGTAGACTTTCTGTCTCTCAGAAGTTATTGCAGCAAGCAGAAATGCAGCTTATTACAAAGCAGCGAGTTCTGAGCTGTTTGCAAAACGTACGTGCTTTTGAACTCACTGGAGATGCGCCAAGCAACTCTTCCAGCTACCTCCATTTAAGAGTGAATAAATAGAGCCTTGAATTAATGTGCTTTAATGGACTGGCTTGCTCCCTCTGCAACTTCCAAATCTTGCCCTTAATACGTATAAATCCATTATTTATTTATTATTAACTTATTTTGCCACTAATGATCCGGGTGGAGGCTTGCCTGTCAACTAACCCATGTCAAGGGAGGAAAAAAACCAACCCAGCTTGGCTGAAAAGCTGCAACGTCTAAGTTGTGGGAGCACTGTGGGAGTTTAGAAGTGGGATACTAGCTCCAGGGACAGTTTAGAGGGAACGGGCTTCTCAGCATGAAGTGAGGGTGGATGTATTCCTTTGCCATAGGGAAATAAAGGTCCATACTCTGAACTCAAAAACGCTTCCTGAAAGACCAAATGGGAGGTAAAAAATATAGGTTCATTCATTTCCACCTGGAAATAGCCTTCCTAGCATTTCACCGAGAGGGAAATCTGCTGCCTCCAGGCTGCCTTGAGGTGTGATATTTTCAAGGTTCTCTCTGAATTCTTAGCCCTGTTATACTGAATAATATCAACAGGATTCTCTGGGTAAGCTCCCAAGAACCTCCTATGCCACAAAATTAATCTGCTCTCACTTCCTGCACAAAAAATCAGTTCAAGCCTTCATTTTTTCTGACTTAAGAGCGGGTAGGAACAATGTACCTTATGTTCATCAAGGATAAGAGGATGCACACAGGCAGCACCTTGACACATTCAAGCTGTTCACGGTCTTGTTCACGTGGCAGAACTTGTTCACATAGCCAGATCATAAGGGGTACAAGTAAAGGGACCTGTGATAAAGCCCCAGGATAATTCTAAGATAGCTGGAAGGTATATACTGAACACTAAAAGATGAAAACAGAACACTGAAGTCGATCTCTGGGGCTTCCAGATCATTTACATACCCTGGACTATACCTGGCTTCTCTATATCAAGATCCTGGAAAACCCAACAATTTTGAAGACAGCCAATGCCAAGATCCATTTTTTGGATCCTCCAAACTCTGCTGTTGCTTTCCAGGTGACCTCACCAGTCTTTCTGAAATCTCTAACACTCTTTTGGGTCCCCCAGAGATTGCACTGGGATATGTTTACACTGCCTTTCACTTTTGTTTTCAAGACCTTGACCATGTTTATTGATTTATGCTTTGTTTCACAGCACTGCATTTCTGCTGAAGGTGACCCCACGCCTCCCCAGAGTGGAGTGTTACTCTTTCGAGGTCACGCTCTAATGCCTGCTTGGCTCCTGTAAAACATCACTCTCTGAACGGCTCCTGATGGATCTTTTGGCCAAGAGTTCTGCTTATAACACGTCAAACGTGGTTCGAAAATGAGCACAGACTGACTGCCTTGATGAGGTGAAGCTGGGATTATGTCAAAGTTCTTTGTGTTTTAAAGGTCAACACATCAACTTCTCCAACGGGCCTTCCTATGGCTGTAATTGCAAACCTTTTGCTCAAAGTAATCAAACAAATACGCCTTGAAAAATCATGAGTTGGTTGAAAAAGATCTACAGAATTAGCATTAGGGAAATGGAACATTCTGCCTTCAGCTAACAGGAAGAAATCAACATTTGTCTTTAGAAATCAAATGATCTTGACATTTCTCAGCTCTCCAGCTGCCTACCAGCTACTGATAGAGCTCCACTGGAGCCAAGCTTGCAGAGAAAGTGTTCCTCCAGATAGGCCCAGCAATTGATATTTGAACTCTTTATTAAGCTGTTAATTTTAAAATGTATTATGCGTGAGAGTTATGTCACTTTTATGTTTAGTATTTAAAATTGAAATAGGAACCACAGTTTATTCACTGGGTTCAAGATAGCAGCAGAACCCTCCAGCAGACTCCACACCTCAAACACCACTATGTTACAATGTGCAGTACGTATACCCACTTCATAGAGCTGACATCCTAATACCCATTACTGGAAAGCTTTTCAAACTAACTCAAACTTTTCTTCGTCCACCCAAGCCATCGCTGCTTGTGCTACTACATTTAGAGAGCAAATAATTCCCTTCTCCAAACAATTCGTATTGTTCCTTGGGAGGCGTTTACAAACTTCAATCATACTCCCAAGTACTCTCTTTTCTAGACTACACAGCTTTCATTCCTCACATCTCTTCTCCCTCTCTTTCTCTAATCCCTCCAGGGCATGGCATTATATGCATTTTTTTCTCTTTTTTCTCATCTTGGAAACCGTGAAGGGTGAGAATCACACACTATTAGTAAGAGCTACAAAGAAAAGCAGAGGAGCTAAGAGCGCTAACAGTGTCTATGTTTAGGATAGTCTGAATAACAAAAGGCAAGGTATTGCAGCGGGATGTAACACCACAGCCCTACAAACATGATACACACTGCCTTGATGTATACCAGCAGAAGATTTGGTCATAAATACATCTTTATACATCCTCACAAAATTTCATCATACGCTTTGCTAAGGAGAGGGGGAATTCTCCAAGAATGACCCTGTCTTATTTATAAATTATGGTAGAGAGGACAGACATGAGAACAGGAAAATCCAGTGTAGATTTTTCTCACAGGGAAAAAAAGCTTTGAAGTGTAACAGAGTCAGCGTGTTTGTGTCACCATTTTCTTAGAGTAACATAACATTGCACAATAGGATTACAAGTTCATATCAACACAAGACTTTCTGAAGTGATGTAGAGCCATCAAACTGCAATTCTGCGTCATGTACACTGTGGTGAACGAGATCTACATGGTTGATCACCTGATGATCTGAAAGATGAATCCATAAAAATAACACTACTTCACGAGTTTGCTGGCAGCCCTCCATGAAACACCAGCTTCGGCTGTGTACAGACTGCCAGGAGGAGGCCAGGCCAGGCAGTCATTCGGGAGGAATGGGGCTGGCAAGGATCACCAATTCCCAACGGGCATCGCCCAGTGCAGTCCTCCTCAGACGCGTTTGCTTTTCTTCATAAAAGGAAACAGCAAACTTCAGTCCCCTCCTATCATCAGAAACGTTTTCAGGATTTATTTCTACAGGCTAGAGAGCTGTTTAATCTCCAAAGAAGATAAAGTTTAATTCTTTACTATATTTAATAACATCCACAAACTGTCAGCATATCTTTCGAGTTTTGCCTCTTTTGCATGAACTGTCCAGATTCAGACTCTGCTCTACAGGCATTTCATCCTGCTCCAAAGATCACCAGTGACCTCCAGTGTCCTTGTAGTCACCTGAAAGCTTAACCAAAGTGTCTCCTGAAGACCCATGACATCTGGGGACCCAGGCATCACCTTCCCAGCACGCCCCAGAATGTCACTGTATCTCTCTCCTTTCCCGAAGGAGAAAGAATCACTCTCATTTTTCCAGAGCATCTGAGGATTGCAACACCAAACAAAACCCCAAATAGAAGAACATGAAAAAGAGACAAAGCAGCTAATACAGATAACATCCTGCCGTTCTGTGTAAAAGTAGGTTTCATCCTCTGCTGGAATAATGTGCTCGGGTTTAGTCACTAAAAAGGCCAAGCAGAAAGAGACACAGCGGAGGGCAGCAAAAGTAGATTGCGTTATTATACAGGGGGAAGAAAGTAATCCATTAGAAGCAAAATGAAAAGCTTTGGGATGATGAGGGGTAGAAAGTAAAAGAGGGAGAATAGATATATGAGAGACCGCTGCAGATAATGTCTAGAAGGGCAATTATTGTTCCCTTTCTCTCTACTCTTCCCCACAACACAGGACCTGGAGGACAATTTGCAATTAAGGGCCACCTATTGAAAACAGACAAAAATGAAACACTATTTAGCATGTAATTAACCTGTGGAACTCACTCCCACATGGTATTCCATGGACAAAGAGCTCTGCCAGAGCCCAGGAAGGATTAGACGCTACTAAGAAGAGGTAAGATAGCATTTAGCATTCCACCAGCTTGGATAAAAATAAACCACAAAGAATATCAATCCTTCTGCTTCAGGGCCTGAGTTGTTCATTGTGATCAGCAGCAAGTAAAGCTCAGCAGGATGTGAAAGATGCGGTTCTGCCAATGAAAGCTGTAGCGCACTGCCCTTTCCTAGGTGCTTCTTGTTACTTATCTCAGATGCTTATATGTCTCCCACAGTTTCAGTATGTGAGTTCATTACAATCAGTAACATATTCATCATCACAATAGCCTGAGAAGGTACAGAAGAGCTTTTCTCCCTATTGTACAGACTGTGAACAAAGAGACTTAGGGGCATGCTGGAGACGGGAGGAGAGCACTGAATGGCACAGAACACCTGCTTTATGCATCCCTCCTGATCATTGGACCTTACTGCATCCCAGGTCAAGGAGCTAGCTGGGAAAGGAGATGGTACCTCCATTCCCATGCCTCTTTCAAACATAGACTAAGTATACCAGCAGTTTAATTAAATACCATCCCTAGCAGGAGTAACACTATCATTTGCATCAGCCAAACAGTGACCGCTGTTTCAGGGACCCAGTCCTCAGGTGGTACCTCCCAGCAGGTTTCTCTGACCTTGTTGATATCCAATACTGCCCCAGCAGTTGGTTTGTTCTTCGGAATGTTCTTCTGGCAGTGCTGGATGGCATAAGGTCTCTTAGCACATCATGTTTCCCTCCTGCTGTGACATTTCTCTACAGTTTTTAGTACATGTGGCCCACTTAGGGTCAGGCCATGCAGCTGGGGCATGCTGGAGCATGTTTTTTTTTTTTACCTAAGCAGTCCCAGTGAGTCCAGTGGGACTGGTCCCATGGGTTGCACAATCTGGCAATCTTTTAAATTGACAGATATACAGAAATTGTGCATTTCCTCCATGTGGAGATGGGTCACAGATCTCCCTTTTCAAGTGGCTGTATGTGTACTATACCCCTGTGTCACTTTTTATATTATCATTTATTTTTAATATATGGGATTTATTAGTCGATCTCTGATGATAAGAAAACTAAAGCACTCCTTTAACGTTCTCATTTCTTCTTTTTTTTTTTTTTTAACCTTTCCTTTTCTTGGAGCAGTTTTGCCCCAAGATAGAAACTTAAAAGGTCCACCATGATCTTTGCTGGAGAAAAGAGTCCACTTTGAAGCTGTGATACAATGAATACACAGGTCATTTTGAGAATAAAACATAAAGACACACTAACCATGAAAGTTTTATTTCCTTCTCAAGTGATAGGCATGTATGAAGGAAATACTTTTTTATTGCTACCTTTGGCCTGTTGTGGAACACTTGTTGAAAAAACGGTCCTTGATATCAGTCTCCAGCTGATGTTTCACTTATCTTGAACTCTCAAATGTCACCAGGTTTCAACTGGTGCTGTGAAAAGACCTAACTTACATATCAATAAAAGGAAGAGCTCTATTTTAATCAAGTCTCTTTTTTTCTTCCTCTCTTCCTTTTTTTCCTTCCTCCCTCCCCTCCTTCCTTTCTTTCTCTCTTCTGTCACTGCATTTCTGTTTCAGTTTTGATTAAATTTCAATTTTGATTTCTAATAAGGTCAAGAGGAGCAGCTAACCAGTAAACGAACACATTTTTCCTTAGTCTGTTACAGCACCAATTTTTAACCAAATTTAGCTCGTAATGGGTTCACCAGCTTGTAATACTTCACCAGGACCACAGCAAACTTTTCTAACTGGCTAGTGGCTCCTGAACAGGTGCCAACAGCAACCTGCGCAAATGAAGAAGGTGCTTCTTCAGAAATACGAAGACATGGGACAGGAGGGGAAAAGTGGATGATCACAAAGATTAGGAATTAACAGTTTTAATGTCACCTGTTCCACTGCAACCTGCATCTCTATACTGAAAAGATACCATAAACAGAAAAAACCCTGTCACTTAGATTGCACGTGCCATGGCCATGAATATGCTCCAAGTTCATTGCACAGCAAATTTCCACGGGCCCCATTCCAAAGCCAAGTAATGGAGGGGGTTGGGATATGGTTCACATAAGGGAAGCATCAAACAATCAAGGGTCCAGCTCAGGATGCTACTGACAAAGGTCAGTAGAAAATTGCTTCATTAAGGGACCTTGTTACAAATCAGTAGATCAAAAATCTAATTAAGCGTATTCCACAGCTCACGTCGCAGGGAGATCACAGACAAATGCAAGTTACAGATTGCTTGATCATTGGTTTGATGGGCACAAGAGATGCACAGCTGAGTTGTGCAGCTGGACAGATGGATTCAAGGATAATGATGATGACATCACCCATTTGGGAAAGAAGGGACTCAAATTCCACGTGCCAGAAATTGTCAGTGTTCCACATTACTTCTTAACCTGAATCATCATTAGATGATTGCCTCTGAAGTTCACACTTGGAAAAACTAATCTGGTTCTTTAATAACGCATTTAGGTACAGCACCAGTGAGCCAACAGATCATAAGAGGATAATTATATGGGTAGTTCTTGCCTTTCTACTAGTGTCTTATCCCTTAGATCTAAACAGTGGACACACTTTCCATAGTACTGCACATCTGAGCATATCAAAGTGCTTTACAGACATTCATTATAAGTAATTACCAGCTGGCATGTGTGAATAATTTACAGACTGGTAGAAATGAAATTCCTACTGCTCTCTCACTTAGTTTCTCCGCTCTGCACTTTTTACTCTTTCTCTTCTTTGCTCTTGCCTATCTTCCTGGCCACTGTAAATTAGCAATGTCAGTAATTTTAAAATCTTCCTCAACCACATCTCTAGGCACCTCTACCTACAAATACCTGGCTCTAAATTTGGAAGCAAATCTAAAGCAGACAGAGATCCCTTCCCAGAACCAGCTGTGCCAGAGGAAGGGTTCCTGCCTCCAGCTGCTTTTTGGCTTGCATGAACTGCTCCATCAGCACTAACTTAGCCTTTCATCCAGATAATGGGGGTAACCAGTAAGTAGGTGTGAGCTACAAGGCAGTAAGTGGGAGAGAATCTGACTCTAGAATACACCCCACTAATATGTTGAGAAGGCCAGAGAAATTAACAGACCTCAACTCATTAAACTCAGAGTCACTTCTGAATGTGTCTCATTAAGTCAAATACAGTTTAAGCATGTGAAGATTGTTTATTGATCAACAGGAAAAAAAGATTTATTTTCAGTTGGTGGGTATTCCCTCTATTTTCTGCAAAGATTTTAAACAGTTCTGCTCACTCAGTCTTTGCCTTTCATTTTTCTCAGTCAGCTTTGGGATTCTGCTTCCCAGGGCAGTCTACATTTAACAGCCGTGAGCATTTAAAACATAACTGTGAATTGTCATAATTGTCATTTTGAGCAGAGGCTGGGATTTCTGGGTTTTGTTTCCTTTTTCTTTTTTTTTCCCCCCCATAGGATCTTAATTGCCTTTTTCATCACAGATTTTAAAACAAAATTGATGCTTGGAGGAGTTTAATACTTGAATAAGAAAAGAATGGTGACCACTCTCAGACGCTCAGAAAGGAAAGCGACTCAAAGAAGCAGAAGTGGAAAGGTGTGGCAAATGGCTAAATGTGTGACACAAAGCCCAGTGAAGTACAATGGCTGAACACAAAGGAGGAAGGAAAAAATACAGCAGCCAAGCCAATATGAAAAGGTTGAAATGTTAAATAACCAGAAAAGGAAAAAAGGGAGAGCTTTCATGGCAGGAAAAAGAAAGGGCAAAAGAGAAAGAAGCAGCACAATGACAACATGGTCTTATACACACTGGAGGGAAAAAGTGTCCAATGATAGAACATACAGACAAAGAAAAATAACCCCAACCACAGATGGATTTCCAAGGCAACGTGTAGAAACCAAACAAAAATTAAAGACAAGAAATTAACTAGGTGAATTGCTTAAAATCTCCATAAAAAAATTGAGACCCCAAAACATTTTGGAAAAAAAAGCACAAATAACCTTTTCCAGCTTAACAAAAATGTTCATTTTCTAAAAAGGCCATTTTCCGACACAAGGTTTCCCATTCCACTAATGTCAACCAGCTCTCGTTATGTATTCCAGGCCCCTAGGGCAAAACATAATCTATCTGTGTTTGAAACAAGAACAGCTTTGTACAGACCTTAGGCCAAGAGCAACCAAGGGACTCATCAGTGCTGTGGAGAAAAGCAGCAGGAAGAGAACAGCAGGGGAACGTTTGAGCACCTTTTGAATGTCAGATAGTGCCCAAGCAGTCAAGTACACCTGAGCCAAATAGTCACTTTTAATATCCATAACTCATCACGACACCTTCAAAATGTTTCAGAATGTCCCCTTTCATGCCAGCTGCTACAATAGCTTCTGCTGGAGTAGGCTAAGAAGCTTCTCCAGTGTGCAGCTGTGTAGTAGCTGCAACGTGTAGGTCAGCCAACTCACTATGATGAGAAATGGAAAAGCAGCTGCATAGCAAAGGTTCACTGTTTCAGTCCAGCTCCTGGAAGGCTTCACCCAGGTTGGACTGCCATCGGTATCGCCACAATTGCTGTTTCTGCTCTGTACACGAGCAGTTTCACCAAACCAGCATTCCCTTCCCAAAAGCCTGCACCTGCCAACACAGTACAAAATCCCTTCCATGCGCTAAAGCATTTGCCCAGGAGAAAGGCTGGAAAGCTGGAGAACACTACACCGTTCCAAAGCTTTGAGACCAGGCTCTTTTTTCTAGCTACCACAGCTGTGATTAGATGGAAGTATCACTGTAATCGGAGCCACCAAATGGGTGGATCAATAGCGAGCTATCAGCAATTAGCACCGTTGTAACTGCCTGGCACATTTTTTTATTTATTGAAGCAGGCAAGTCAAGATGCCTGGGGGATAAGCAGTTTCTGGCATATAAAGATATAAGCAGAAAGGGAGAGAAGGGATAGCATTGTGCCTGTTGGAGGCTCCTTTTCCCTCCCTTCACTGCTCTCACAGCTTCCAGGCACGTGAGCCTGGGTGCATTATGTATCATTACAGAAACATCCGACTCGTAGCAGAGGCCTTGTGGCACACTGATGCATCCCTCGTTCACCCTTGGAGTCAGCGATGGAATGAGTTTGCCAGTCTCAGGGTATTCCCGTGTGGATTTTTATTTGCTGCAGACCTGTATGCTCACTTTCTTCACCCAAAGGAGTTGTCGTGACTGAAAGGTCTGGCAATGTCACAGGGCAGGATTTGGCAGAAATGAGAATTGCTAGAGGAGCAGAACTGGGGAAAACAGATACACATCAGAGCTACACAAACAGGCTGTGATGAGAATGGCTGGAAATATCCCAGTTTATATAGCAGAGAGAAAGAGCCGAGGAGAGCTCTGTGGAGGCCTGGGACGAGAAGAAGCTGCCGTTCAGAACCGCGAGGTAGAAAATTGCTGAGGCCTCTGACCAGGAATATCCCAGCTTTCCTTAGCCTTCATAAGCAACAGGAAAAACACCCAACATTTCAACAATGAAACAAGACACCTTATAGCAAGTGCCGGTTTTTAGAGTACAGTTCCAGCTGTACGATCCATTGCAGTTGGTTTTGCTCTGTTGGTATTAGCTGTTTCTTGAGGCATGATTGCTTCCAGTTTTGGAATGTGTTAGCATTCAGCTCAGCTTCAGGGATCATCCTACAGGCGAGAGGCAGGGTGACTTTTTAGGAGGGACAGATAGTATTGTTATTTTTACACTAACAGCTACTCTTTTTCACAGGAACACCTCCCTGCTGGTACTGCCACTCCAAGTCAGCCCTCATCCTGAAGGGCACTTTACATATAGCTGTAAGAGCCCAACCACGAAAGGAAGCAGTAGACACATCCTATATCCCAGCTGTAGCTCCCTGCTTCTCTGCTGCTTCACTCAGCTGGAGAACTTTGTCTTCACTGTGCCCTGACTGAATCAACCCAAGTTTAGGCAAGCTCAGCACGAGCCTTCTCAGTCCCAATAATGAGGCCAGAGAGAATCGTTTCAGATGCTGTCATTAGTGCAAATACATAACCTTTGAGTTCTTGGGGGTAATTTCAGCTCTGTTTCCATAGCTGATAAAGAGTCTATTGTGTACTGACTTGAGGCAATTGCAGCAAGATAGTTCAAGTAATCTCAACTAAGCCTGATCACTCCTCCCACCTCCACCTCCCGTCTTTATGCCCAACAACTGGACATTGCAAGTCAATGACCATCGACAATATGACACATGGATCTACAGACTTAGCAAGTCTAATATCAACTGAACTGACAGTGCTGGATTCTGGCTACCATCGGAGGAGAGACAAATGTTCCAGCTGCCAATAGATGCACACTTGCATCGACCTTGTTCAAAGCACCCTCAGCCCGAGGGAACAATAGAAATCCATCCAAATTCTTTGGAGTGCCAAATTCTCCATACCTTTCATCAGCTTCCTCTCCTCCAGGTCTGCTACAGGTGGACCGCTTTATATGCGTTTATACAGCAAACAGCTAAAGCTTTAAGGAATTAACAAGATGGTAGGTTTTTTGTTGTTGTTTTCTGATAGAATCAGGGATCTCACCTCTTTTTTAAAGCCCACAGGACCAAATGTTTGAAATATTTCACTGATTCTGCAGTTTCCTTTTCCGATCTTGTTTGCAAAAAGCTCTTGATAAGTCTCCTGCACTTGAAGAGGGCTTTTATAGTTGTCACTTTTGCCTACTCTCAGCATCCAACCTCCACACGAACAGCTTCTCCCTGGAGTCCAAGAGGACATCTGATGCTTTCCGAGAGGCAGGTTTGCAGTAAGGATCTGCTCACAGGGGAGGAGCAGAGACTCTGTGAAAGCACGCTCCAGCTGTTCTGGCCTGCTGAAATGTCCCCTCAGGGTACACTTCAGCTGACTGAGAGGAGCTCTGGCCACATGGTTGCTATACCCCAGGATCTAGCGCTACTGGTAGGCAGAGGTTTAGCACAGCTGAGAATCAAGCCTTAGGTGTCAACACAGCTCACCCCTGATACTATCTAAACCCACAAATGTCAATTAGTAGTGAATGCAGACAGTGGTGTGCTTGAAGCAATCAGAAAATGACAGATCATTTCCTATAGCCCATCTAAGAGCTACACAACAGCAAGAATTTTGCATTAATGTGGGCCTGGGCTGCAGCTGAGATGATTGTCTTGAAGTGCAAGGATCCCAGATTTAGCTCTAATGCTTCAAACCATGAGACCTCCCATAATTCACTTTGTAGACTAGCAAATTATTGTTCAGCCATGGGAAAGAACTGACTTACTCCTGTCAGCTTCCCAGAGAGTAGGGAGCAGAACATGGGAGGACTGTGAGTATGGATTGGGCAGTGGGACAAAATGCAAAGCGAGAAGAAATCTGTCAAAATAACAATAACAAATATGAAAAGCACCTATTCTCCATCTACATGGTGGGAGGTATTGACAAGCCATATCTCCTTTCCTTTTTCCACAATTACACTATCAACCAGACTTCTGGAAGCAATAAAACCTCTTCATCTAGTATGGGTATACACTGAATTTTGAAATTACTTTTAATGACAAAATGTGGGTTTGAGTGCTTTCACTGGCATATACGAGGTCGAAGACATTAGCATCAAGAGATGCTGTGAATGTGACGTGGTCCTTCATTGCTCTTAGAAAAGCAGATGATCTCTGCTGAAAGGGCACTGTGATTTGCTGATCATAACCTCAGCTTAAAAGGGACAAAGTACCCCCGCGTTTGAGAATGGCCTGTTTCTTCATTACAAGCTCTTCACTCATCTTCACAGACACAGGCCTCTAATTAATGACTGCAACAGGCTCATCAGAGACACTGCAGAATTTGGTGCTTTAGCATAACAGCAACTGCTCATCGCTGAGCAGCGATTATCTTGTCACACCAGCATTTCCTTCTCTTAGGCACAGACAGTTAAGTTATCCGGAGAATGCCTAAAACACACATTTCTGAGAGGGAACTGTGAGGTGATGGATTATGGGAGACTGCCAACATAGACACTGGAGCCATTAAGACCGACTGAGGTCTGATTACAGTTTTGCATAGCATAAGGGCACATCTGAAGAGGTGTAATCTAAAGGCTCATTGCTCACTTCCTACCCAGCGTTGCGCGAGAAAGAAAAACTGCTGGAGTCTGGTCCATTTGAAATCACCTGTTTGTGTTCTACTATGGAAGTCTACAAAATCCCATGAAGTACTAAGCAATGAAAACGCTCACCTCATTCTGAATTGCTTCAAAGTGATCAGCCAGCAATTGGAAAAATAGAGCTGGAATTGATGGAACATTCCCTGCTATTTGCTTTTTGTAACTCCCCTGAAGTCGGAAGCCTGCATTTCGCTCCCCTCGCTTTCCCAAAGAGAACTAGCTATTTTCTCATGCGTTTCCTTATGCTGTTTATATTCCGCCCTGCAAAGCTACACTAGTGCATGCATGTCTTGCAATACAGGATCTCTATAAACCACGAAGTGGATTAGGAAAACGAATGTCACCTTCTGCCACAGGGAGAGAGAGAGGCTGGAAAGAAGCTGTTCTTATTTCCGTAATGACCCTTGTTTCTGTCTCTGCTCTGCTACTTAGGAGCAAACTCTTTCAGGCACAGCAGCTAGGACTAGAAGAGCATGTTTGTCGCATTAACTTAGATGCCAGCTCTGTTCTGACCCACATAGAGAGCTGAACAGCTGATTTAGGCTTCCTGAGTTTTCACACGTGTGGGCCAGCAGGCCTTTTAGTTTAGCGATACATCATGAGGCAGGGGAAGATTTGGTTTTCGCCTTGAAGATGCAATTCCTCACCAGGTTGTGATGAGGGCTTGGGGTGGTTTTGAGGTGTTTGCTTTGTGTTTTTGTTGGTGAAGCTCTTGTTAAAGAGAGAGACAATTTTTATTCTGACTAGCTTCCATATCCCAGTGCCAAACAACACCCACTCTGACTGAATCTCTTTATTTTTTTCCTGCCAGGATCTACCTGACAGCCTCTGTCATGTTGCTGTTTATATTCTTGTCTTTTTAATCCCTGAGTCCCTTTTTTCATTCACTGCTGTCTGACACCTTGAGCAGGAAGCTGAAGACTTCCTAAAAGACCTCAAGCCTTAAACACAACCACAGTCTGGCCATCAGGAAAACTACTGCACCTAGTAAAAGAAAATGGTCTTCAGCCACTGGAGAAGGACCAGTCCCACAGCCATCAATTAAAAAGATGCACTGATTACCCGGAGACAGCGTATTTCACATGCAGACACACAGTATCATGCGTTTGCTAAAGAAAATCTCAGCTGGCACAACCAAAGCAGAAAAAGCCCCAAACTTCATGATCATTTGTAAATTCAGTGAGCATTTGAAATCCTCTTTGTGGTGCTGAGTATCCACAGGACACTGACAAGGCTCTCTGCATCCGGCCCCAGAGCACTTTGTCTTTCTCTGATTCAAAATCCAGCCCAGGAATCCAGAAGCGTTTGCTCTCTTCCTCACCAGCACACTACAAACTCAGTCTCGCTCCCTTCCCACCAGAAAGAAAGGCAGTTTCACAGCCAGGACAGCGATATCTTCACTGCTAGACCAGGTAATACAAATTTTGCTTTGCAGTAGGAGCTGGTTCTCAGAGGTGATCAGGAGCTCGTAGTAGCCTGGGCCACAGCAGAGCTGCTGGCCCTGCCTGTTGTCCACGCTGCAAAGCTGCTTTTACAGCAGCAACCTTGGGAATACACAAAGTCCTCATTCTCCTTGTGAGCAAGCCTCTGCCTTTCAGCATGTATTTCAAGATATTCTCTAACAGTTACAAAAGGGGCAAAAAGTACGATCAGACTTAGAGCAAGGGTTTAGTTTTAGGGTTTTGGGGGTTTTTTTCCATGAAACAGTGAATTTCCTTTATCTTTTTTTAAACTCTAGACTTCTTGGCTGCTAGAGGTGGCTTACTAACGCGATGAGAAAGGAGGAGTGAGCAGGTCTAAAAAGACAGTATGAGTGGTACCATGCAAGTCCTGCTGAGATCAAGAACATGTATCTAAAGAGATTACATGAAGGTGAGGAAGAAAAAGTATAATAAAAACAATTTCATATGGGGCAACATCTTTCTTTTAAAAAAACCAAAAAACAGAAAGGCCGGGAACCGCAGAGGAAACACCAGGCAGTTTCACAGCAATTCCCTTGGGAGTTGGTTACTTACTTTCCTAAGACTCCTGATTAATTATGTATGCTAGTGAAGAGATATAATGTGGCTTTGAATAAAATAAAACCCAAAATGAAAGAGATGAGGAGAAAGAAGACAAAACTATTTTGTTATTCTAAGTTTGAACTAATTTCTCTTTAATCAGAAGCTGACAGGAAAATGGTAAGTCCTGCTGCTTGTCACAGGCAGCAGAGATGTCCCCACTGTCTTTAACTGATAAAACATCTCACTGCTGACCTGCGGTGGCAGAACATTTCCTTTAATGCCGTGCAGTACAGTTTCCACAGATTTCAGTACTTATTACAAGCTGCTCCATGGTCTTTGCTTCATCAGCCTGAATGAATGGGATTTTTGCGAGTCTATTTTCTTTTAGAGGGCAGTAGGACTATCTGGTTCTTATAAGCTGTGATGACCTCCAAGACAAAGCCAGCAGAGGCAAACTTAGGTTAAAAAAAGACTTTTGGCTCATTGAAACAAAAGTGAAAAATCTTTTGCATTACAGTAATTTCAAATGGTTGAATATCAGATTTCTACTTTACAAGTCTCAAGTGTTCTGATCTATGGCCCCAAGTAATGTATAGAGTTCAAAAAAACCATCTCCATTCTCTGTATGGCCTCTTCCCCTTCTTTAGACCTCTTAGAATGAAGCCCACAGCTGGTGTTCATTTACTGAGTTTTATTTGGATTTCTCCAATAAAAAAAACCAAACCTGGTTGCCCTTGACTCCAGTTATCAAAACAAAAATAGAACAGCAGCATATCCCCAGAGCTAAAAGGGTATAGGTCCTCCTAAGCAAAACATAAAAGTCATCGTATGAGCAATTCCCTCCTGTCTACACAAGCAGATGCGCTGTGTACCCTCTATTCTGACAGCAAACCATAATCCCAGCTACTCTGGACCAAGGACAGGAATTCCTTCCACCGCCAAGCACCCTTCTTAGAGAAGGTTTTTCATAGAAGCTCAAATGCCTCACTGAGCAGAGCTCAGGTAATAAAGTGTAAAAAGAGCGTCTCTCTCTTTTCACAAGTAGGGCGTTTCAAACAACTTAAGACTTCAAGTGAGATTCACCCTTTCAGTTGAAGCTGAATGTTAACAGGCAGGCAGCTTGGGTCCTGGAGCACACCTGATACAGGCTGCCAAGAAAGAGTTACCCTCTGCGCCAATGTTGATTATACTCTGACCACATACTGATGGGTCAGGCATGTCCTGCAGCAAGTTCTCACTGAAGGGAAAAACAAAAACCTAAATAAAGCAGAATAGGCATCTTTACATCTAAAAGAAATGGTAACAATACCCAGCTACCACCTCTCAACAGGCTGCTGAGGGTTCGTATGCCAACAACACAGGATCCAACACCCTTGTGCGACTGAGTAATTGTGCTTTACGTGGCAAAGGCACCACCCCTTCATGGCTTCCAGTCCTTTCCATTTATACCAGAGCACTTTATCTTCTGCCTTTATACTATCAGCACTTCCTATTTAGGGGTAAGAGGTCAGTTATTTTCTTCAAACACCACACACCACCAGCTCCATTGCAGGCTTGCTGGATTTTGAAGCAAGCGTCTCTGAGACTCACCTCAGACTTACAAGGATATTACAGACATCCTTCAAATCCCTCATTAAGACTCCTATTTGCTGTGTTGCCTGTAAAAATATGGAAATGACAGGCTATAATTTCTGACTATTTTGCTGATTAGTATTGGCAAATCATTTCCTCTCTCCTCTTTCTGCATCCACCCATCTGTGCTCTCTTGCCTTTCCCATAAAGCTGTGAGCTCCTTGGGGAAGAAACAGCCCTTCTGTTACAAGTTTGCACATTGCTTAACACAGCAGGGTCCCAGTTCACAACTGTAAGATGCTGTAGATACAGGTACTAACAACAGCAAACACAACCCATTTCTGCTCCCGCTCATTTGCATCTGGACTGAATGAGGTATGTAGCTGGTGTGTTTGTTCAAATCTCATTTTACAGGAAACCTACAGGAAAGAGTCATGTCTTATCTGCAGAGATGAGATCTCTTTCTCTGTCCCTTTCCCCATTGCAGCAGACCCTGGCTGCTCTTCACCAGTCGAAGACCAGATGTGCTGCCGGTCTGATGCCAACTGGCAACTCTTTTGTCTCTGTAAAATAAAGGCGCTGAAAAAAGCCAGGTTAAAACCAAAGAGATTCTCTGTGACCAGCTAGAAATAGGACAGCTGGATACAACCAGTCATGTAAGGAGGGATGGATAGATACCACCAATTAACCTCAAGTAGGTCAAAGAGCTACTGCAGGCTAACACATTCTAGTCACAGACAACAGGGGCTGAATTTAAAGCAATGGCCTAAAAGAGGAAATCATTATACCACATGCCTAAGCTCCTGCGTCAATCTGCCTTTGGAATTAAATGGTTTAGACTCTCTGTTTTTATCAAGTCATATTTCCATGCAACAGCACCGTGACTCTCACTGCAGCAGCACAGCCCTGACATCTGCAGTTAAACTTCACTCTTACAAGTGAGTACAGAGCTACTCATCGCAGAGTACGAAACCCCACTTAGTTTTCATCAGTTATTAGGAACACTGCTGCTTTAACTTTCCTCTGACTCCCCAAATAAACTGATTGTCTGGATTACTGTTGCTAAGGAAAACTTTATAGTATTTAATGTTCTGTCTCAGTATCTCTGAATGTGGATCTTTGCAGAAGCATCTCCAGCTCTCCTGACCAGATTAGAGTTGGCAATATCGCTTCTCCTTACAAAACTATTTCAAACTTTCTTCTTGTTTTAGAATGGCTTTTCACTCTCCCATGTATGGTTTTCTCATTTAAGCCATGTGCTATAGATGGACCTCTCCGAGCCTTTATTACCACCAGCCTTTTAATCCATGATACACCAATGTTTTCTTCCTTTGTATTTTGCTCAATGTACCAACACTGAAATCTACACCGTGGGATTTATCTGCCTGGTGTTCGTGATCTGTAAACTGCAACAGAAGAATTGTGGCATATAACCCCACGAATCTGCCAGCACTAGCAATGCAATGCCAGCACTAGCAATGAAAGTAGCAACACCTTCTTTCTCCCGCCATCTCTCTACAGATTACGCTATTACTCTTCTGCACTTTTCATAGTCCCCCCTCCATCCAGCACTCTTTGAAGAAGACATCTATTGACATATGGTATAGTTTCAGCTAAGGAAATATAAAACATTGGTGTGTTTTTTTTTTTTCTATACTCAAATTTAACATCACCTCCCATTTTTCCAACACATGAATGGACCTTATGTTCACACGGTTGGTGAGAACACATAAAGGACTGGAACAAAAAAGAACCAACAGAGCAATGTCTGCTGTCACTGCTGGCCAGTTTTTCTGTAGGACTGTGTGCAACTGCCTGTGCAACCCTTCTCCAGCACCAACCTCATCACTCAGGTCAGATTTACATCTGTTTCATCGTCAACATGATGATGCCAGGCCAGGCACAGCAGGAAAGGTGACAATCGCTCTAAGTGAGAGAATGATTATTTCCTCAATAACACACAGAGCAGACAGCTCATTAACTGTCAAACACAACCAAACTCCCGCCAAACCAAGAACAACAAGTCAAAATGGTATTTTCTTTTCCCATTAACAGCATGAACAGAAGACTGACAAATGCCCAGATATTGTCCAGCCCTGCAATTCTAAGATTCCATCTCTCTCTAAAGTAGATCTTGTGGATGATCTCTGTCAAATCGCTGGGCAAACCACAAGCCAGATTTATACCTGTACAGCGCACGGCCTCAAGCATGCTTCCTCAAGGCTCTTTCTGCTTTTGCTTCACATTCTGGCATCTTCCTCCCATGCTGCCCTAGCAACTCTGAACCTGTCAAGAAGAATTTTTGTTTCTCCTTGCACAGTCTCTATTGTATGGCTGTTGCATACCTGATAAAGGTGCCCTGAGAGAGAGAAGGAGAAGGCTAGGAGTATAATACAGATAGTAAGGCACAAAAGCTGTGTTTTGCTTTCCACGGCTCAAGAGAAGTTAAAGAAAAAAAAGAAGTCAGCATAAATCTAAAACTACACTGTGTCTGTCAAAGAACAGAAGTACAACAGCGATTTACAGCCACTTTTACTCCAGAATCCCACACTTCAACTTCTAGCACAGGACCAAGATAATAAGAATTAACCAAGAGGTTCCTGAGGACAGAAACACTCTTCTTGCATCAGCTGATGAAAGCCAGGTATGGGCTGTCATTACCTTCTCTTGCTCGAAAAACCCTTTTCAGCTCACCAAAGCAAAATGGCATCAGGGCTACCACACAGACACATTTTGATCATTCTGTTCTGGATTTCTTTCACTATCTGACAAATGAGGTATCACTTCTTCAAGTGTATTCTCTACTTATCAGCCTAGCTTCTTGTTTCACACTGGGTTTTGCAGACAGAGTACGGTGGAGTGCCAGCTAATGCTTGAATAAAACAGTCTCTGATTTCAAAGGTGAAATGGAGAAAGTGAAAAATATGTCTTGTACAGATATGTCAACCTTTATCCTCAAAGTGGCATACCTCTTTCTGGGAAGGAGCTAGAATCCATTCGAAAGAATCTTCAGCCTCTGCTGCTCACAAGAGGAAGGGTTTGCTACGTCAGCTTTTCTCTACAGGCATTAGGTCACATATAGGGAAACAAGGAGAATTTATTCAACCTGGTACTTGGAATCAACTCTCCACATATCTTTCTTAAAGGAGCACCTTGTGTAAGGTAGGTTACTCCATTTTCAAAACATATTAAACTTCCTTGAAATATTTGTAAAATAGGACTTGAATTTATCCCCCAACTCCTGTTTTAGAAGCCTATTTCCAGAACTACCCACCCTGTATTACTTTGATATCAACATCTTCCCTGAATGCAATTAATCCCACCGGAGATTCTAATTGTCCACTGGAAGTCCCTTTCTCCCCCCAGTGACTGGAAGCAGATCTGCTACGTAGCCCTGTCATGGGCTTCATGTGCATTTCATCTTTGGTAGACTTAGTCTGTAACCTCCCAGAGGGTCACCAGAATATTTTAGTGCAAATTCACACATAGCTTACTGCAGCCTGCCTTCTTCATGCAGAAGTAAACCATCTCCTGTTGACACATCCAGACTGGGATGGGAAAGTGACAAAGAAAACTCATAGGGATGCAGGATAAAGAGCTGGACAGGCTCTTCTCAAATGTGGGCTGACCCGTTATCCAGCAGTTTGAATTAATGATGCTACCAGTTTCTGAGAAACACAGAGCAAGGATTAAACTGGTGCCTCTGCATGGGGACAGACTGGTCAAGGACATGTTTCCAGTAAAACACAGAACTGTGGATCTAATGTATTTCAAGCTCATAAGATTTTATCTTCAGCTAAAGCTGTGTTATTTCACAGAAACTCACAGTACTTCCAACTTGATCAGTCTATAGCTCACACCTCTGCAGACACATCTTTCCTCTGCCACAGGTTGCTATAGGAAATTCCATGCCAGAGGCAGTCATGCTGACCACCAGTTAATGTCATTAACTTTACAGGCAGATAGTGACAGATGCCGTCTCTAAAAAGCAACAGGAGTTTGGCATGGGAACATTTCTCCCAAGCTGCAAATATGCATGTCAGCAGATCATCTCATGTGAATATAAAAGAAATAAAAAAGTACTTGACTGAACCATAACTTGTTCTACAGTTATCCCAGAAGCTACAGAAAAATAATAAAACCAAAAATGATTCAAAAAGCATTAAGTATAGTTCTGGGAATTGCACTGGAACTCATTGTTAAAGCTATCTCTTGCTTTTCAAGGCAACTGTGGGAATCTGTATGGAGGCTTGGATTACACAAAGCCTCTGTGGACTGGTGGGCAAGGAATAGTGATGAGGTGAGGAATGCAGGAAGGTTCATCACAGAGCTCTGCAAGTTATCACATGGATAGCACACGTCTACAGATGTACACACTCCCCGTGGCTGTGCGTATGAGTGTCTAGGAGACCACCACGCTAAATATATCAGTTAATGCAAAGGGAGGCTAGTAAACGATAGCGGATTAACAGCTCAGAACAGAAACCCTAGCTCCACTTCAGTCCCAGAGAGGAATCACAGTGACTCCTGAGGGCGAGGTTTTCATCTCACTCAGATCTGTGAGCTTGTTTCTTTCAGATCAAATAAAGAACTGGCACTGGAAGATGAAGTTTTGTCTTAGTCTTTGCAAGTAAGACACTCGGTTGAGTTATGGGATCCTTATGAGCTGGCTGAGTAGCACTGGTTTCATTTGACCTGAATTTTTAGCAAATAAATTGTGACCCAATTTTTTTTTTGGTGCCACTTAAGTGAAAAACTTAATCTCTGATCAGTTTTGCAGAAATTGGATCACAACAGTAGATTGTGCTAAAGGCTATGAAATCGACAAAACCATAAAGGAGAACACACTGTAAATCTCATAAAAAGTCTTATTCTTGCCCACGTTACTACTAAATCTTCTGTCTCTTTTTATTTGGTGGAGGGGATAGACAGCATTCCAGGCTATAGGTCACTTGTCTTTTAACTTGGTATATTTCCAATCAGGGGAGCCAGCATATAGGCATAAAGGAAAAGAAAACAAGAAAACAAGCAGACGACAGACACATCCGTCAGCCTTTTGTTTCCATAATATCCACTGTTATTTCACTACTTCTGTGGTTTTTCACTGCATTTACAAAGTCATTGAAAAATGTTAATGGTCTGGTGGCAAAGCAGCCATTGGGAATGAAGAATGAGCCAGCGACAGCACGAGGGTGTGCAGCTAATGATTTCCTACACGAGCTGATTAAACATTGCCCTTCCATCTCTTGCCACCTAATTCCCTCCATCGCTGATTTATGGAAAAAAGCCCACCACGTACAGCTCCTGCAGTGTTATTAGCAGGTAACAATTTAGTACCACAAGAAGCTTTTTTCGAGCTTCTAGTCTTCCTGTAAGAAGAAGAAGAAAAAAAAAGAATAGGGGGGAAAAAAATCATTGCAATGTCTTTGCTTAAAGGGTGGGGGGAAAGGAAGTGGCGGAAGTTAGTCCAAAAAACCTAATAGAAATATCAAGAAGGGCACCAGGTTCAGCACTTGGGATCCTGTTTATGATGAGGGGATCATTACTCCACAGAAATCATTATCTTTTTCAAGGCATAGAAGACGACAAGTACAAGTTCCTATAAATGGAATCTGTCTGGTGCTATTTCGGTGGGTTTAAAATAGCTCTACACCTCATTTTCCCTAATACAGCAATGCCTGCTGCTAGGCCCTTTCCGTTAAAGAGTCATGGAATTTCTTGAAAAATTAAGTGGACAGGACAGGGGAAATCTGCCTTATTTCTTTCTATGATTTTTAAGTTTGTCTTTTGCAACATTAGTCCAGGTTGTGTAAAGAACACATGGTACACCTACAGAGAGCCCTGCTTCCTTCTGCTGCACTCCTGGGAGGAGCAGCAGGATGGACATGGGATACCCTTTGCACTACACAGGCTGTGGAACTCTAGGAAGTCGTGAGGTGTTGGGGAAAAGCTACCGTCAACCACCACTGTGATCACCCTGTGATTCTAAGCTGGGGAGAAGAGACTTTCATAGTGGGACTCAGTAGATAAGGGGTTGCCACAGGTTTCTATCTTCTGGGAGGAAACAGCAGTGCATTAGGAAGGAGTTTATAGCAGTTGAGCCGCTACTTGCCCAGCAATCTATTTGGCACCTCAAAGCCACAGGCTTAATCTAAGCTGGTCAGTTAGACATCCTCTATTTCAAACAGAAAGATTGATCCCATCTCAGCCTGGGTCCTCCTGCTGATTGCCGTGGATCTGGCACTCAGACACTTTAGTGCGCTCAGCTGGCAGACAACCATTTACTTTCTTTTGGTTGGGTGGGTTTTCCACTGGCCTGACATGCTGAAGTGGTTGTGACAGTGAGACAAAGCCAGAGCTGTTGAAGAAGGAGAGGCAGAGATGTGCAGTCAGGAGTGGGCAGCAGTTAGATTGGAAACCATCTGGATAGGAGTTATCATGTATCTCAGGAACGTAGGAAATGATGCACAAGATCAAACTCTTTCATATCCTACCTCTGACATCAATCAGCACCAGGCATTTTAGAGGGAAATGTAAGACACCTCCTTTAGTAAAATTATTTGAGCTGCCCTGCTGATTTTTTTTCCAACTCCATTAATGGCAACTTGGGTTTGCAGAGAGAAAAAAAAGGGATTAGTTAAGCTCCTTCCTAAATTACTGCAAATTTCATATAGATCATAAAAGTTCTACGTAAAATCTCAGTATTCTTCTTATGCAAATCTTACTATTCACTAGGTGACTATTTTAGAGGCACTGAAGCAGAGTTATTAGTGAAAAATTATTTCACCAATGTGAAGGAAGCAGTTTGCATACGTCACTGTATAGCTATTGCAATGGAGTAACCTTCAATTGAGTTGGTTTGAATCCCAGTTCCATACTATATTACTGGTATGATGGACCTCTGACAGAGGGGATGGAAGGTTTCTCAGAAATTAATGTACAATTGAACCGTAGTACCTAAGGAAGGGTCTTAGAAAGGAGGGAGAAGAGGCAGAGGAGGGAGACAGAGCTGGTGAGAGCGCGGATTGGAAAGCCGGTCTAGTTGTACTCGCTGGTGCCATGAAAATAGAAGGGACAAGCTTTTTCTGGCTTCTGTGAGGGTATGTCACATCCCAACCCCTTCCTTGACTACAGAAAGCCTAGCTTGCCCCTGTGCTGCAAGAAGCAAGGAGGCCAGGGTAGCTTTTCCCAGCAACCTCCTGTCCTCCCAAGAAACTGCTATGCTGCCTACACCTAGAGCTGGTCCCTGGTTTCCTGAAACTCATTTAAAGGGATGGATATTTGACTATGTAGCATCTGAAAACATAAGATGATTGGAAATCAACCAATCTTTTTGCTGCATTTGAGCATAATTAGAAAAATAATCAACATTCACATACAAGCAAATCTCCAGGATCAAACTAAGTCTCATTTAGATTTGACTAGAAGCCCAACAACAGTGACCACTGTGCCAAGTGAGGACTTTTTTCTAAGCTTTCCCATTTCTTGGAGAAAGCCTTTGTATCTGGATTACACCCAGTACAATGACTTCATCTTGGCCAGGGCTTTAGCTGCCATGGCTACAACAATGAGCCAGACCCCCAACAGGGAGAAATCAGGGAATTCCATGAAAACCCATGGAGCCGCATCTAATTAAACCAGATGCGACAAAATAATTTTGTAAGACGAATTCCAGAAGAGGGGTAGACTTTTACTCTGATTTCCCTCTTCAGATCAATTGAACATATCTATTTGAATTTTCAAAAGCAAGAGGATCAAAGCTGGCCTAGCTATTTCCTCAATTACAGGTGTTAAAAGTAGGCACCTATACCCACGTATATTTTTTAATTCTTCTAACTTACCACATATACATTTTTTTCTTTCCTTGGAACAGACACTGACACCAGAGGCCATCATTCTGCAGAAATATTTCCCAGTCTGCTTCCTCTTCCCCAAACAGATACACAGATGATGCAATTTCCCCCGCCATCATTTCAGAATGAAAAGCTTTTGATAAATCTCAGATTGCAAAGGCGCTTGTCCCTCCCATTCTCCCCAACTCGTGCACTGAGAATATGCTACAGCAGAATGAAATCCAAGAGAGAAAAGAACATGTATGTGTGGAGGAGAGAGAATGATTTGAACAGAAAGGGCACAGAGAGATTTCCCTAGCGTTCAAAAATTCACGTTGACCAAAAGGTCATCTTGGCCTTGAAGGAAAACTGAAAAGCTCTCAAGAGGAAGGCAACAAAGAAACTGCCTTGCATGAAGATACTAATTCCACTAGTAATTATGCACTGAAATAAAGGGTGCAAGAGTGTTCTACAACAAAAGACTCGTGCTCCATGCCCAGTAAGCACATAGCTTCAGGGAATCCTGAGTTCAGAGAGCCATGCTTCTCTTTATTATTATACAACGTCAAACTGTGATTTCCCCAAATCTTAACTGGGGTCTGCAAGCCCCATTACAATAATAATAATAAAAGCAGCTATTTAAGTCACTGCAAATAACATACGTTAGTGTAAGTCAATCAAAAGCCTTCTCAGCTCTGTATCAACAGGCTGTGTGCAAAGGTAAAATGAAGACATTCATGCTATACCGTCCTGGGTCCAGACCTGCTCCCTGAGCCCAACAGCAGAACTCTTGCTGGCTTCACTTACAGCATTACAGTGTTCATAAGAGAGAAGTATTATTTCCCTGTTGACAGTTCAGTCTTCGGGCAATGCCATAAATAAAAGCTTTGTATTCTTTTCTATGCCTTCTACCCCGTTGCCCCAAAAATGCAATTATTGGATTTACAGCTTGTACAAGACAGGTGAAACAGTTCGGACACAGAATGGCACAAGCAACAATTCAGATTATTTACAAGTGACAGGCTAAATGACAGGGGAATGATTTGCACCAGCAAACTTCTATGGGCAAAGTAAGGGAAGAACACCTTACTTTGGCATATATAATTGTATGAAGGTTTAAGAGAGCTAGTCAAAACTCTAAATTTCTAAATTTCACCAAATTAAAATATACAACTATTGTGATTTTTTTTTCCCTCAAAACTGATATTTCGTAACAAATGACACATTCTGCATTACTGATACTGAAACGGTATGAAAAAATGAGAAAAATAATGAAAGTAATAGAAAATGGAATTAAGTCAACTTTTTTCCTAAAGAAAAAGAGAAAATGTCAATAAAATATCAGTTTTAGGCAGATTCTTGGAAACTTCTCCGACTTCCTGAAAAAGACCCTTTTTATTAAAGCTGTGTTTTCTCATGGAAAATGGTTTCAATTAAGTTTTCCTGAACAGCAATATGTCATAGCCCATATGCAAGCTACAGCTGAGCGCTAGTGATTCCCATGTTTGCTTAGATATTTATGGCATCATTTATAGCTACTCCATTATGGTGAGCAATATTTTGACTTCATTCTTTAGATACAGCGCAATGGGGCCTAGACAGCTGACAAATGACAAATGGGAGCTAGTCTGTACTTACACCTAGCATCTTTTTAGGATGCATTTCAACCACCTGGCAGCACTGCTGCCTCAGACCTGCATGCTGTACAGGGATGCCAGCAGTCATTACAACCACACGGATAATCTGTAAACGAGAAAATCTCCCGTGACAGAGATGACAAATATCCATTGTATCGAAAACCATTGCAACGGGCTCTATGGAAATCCTGGCCTAGATCTCCAACGTGTTCTTGGGAAGTATTTTGTTCATCATATATCCTTCACACGGTCTAAAAAAAAATATTATGCTATTGCTGTCATAAATTGTACTTCCATGTCAATGTACAGAAGATGCAGTGTTGCCCTCACCTGCCCTCAAAGATCCCGTTCCAGGTGTTCTCTGCAGACAGAGAAAAGTCTGCAAGACACCCAGATTACAGCTTCTTTCTTGAGTAAAATTTCCAAGAAGCACTGTGCTAGTGCTCATAACTTATTGAGGTGTCAGACAACACCGTGTTCAGAAGTGACTGCTGCCCTTCCATTCATATATGCCTTACAAGGGTATTAAAGGTCTTTGCTGCAGTCAGCAGGTTTCTGCTGACCTGGTTTGAGATGCACTGACAGCTGAGTCAGGCTCTCCAGCAGAAACACTATGCGTGTTTCTATTTCTCTTACAAGCACTACCTGTGGAATAGATCTTTCTTCCCTTTATCCCTCTGTGGCAGTTCTTGATCACTTAGGTCCCGGGGAAGTGTCGGACCGAAAGGGTACAGCATGGAGCAAAGTCAGGTGTGGCTGGAGCTGAGCAGATACAAACTGTGTACTCTGTTGTTATCTCTTTGGAGGAAAGTCTTAAAAGACCTCACTGTGGAGACCAGGATTTATTATTACGATTTCTACAGACAACAAAACCAAAGCTCAAAGATGTAAGAGCCAGTACTTTAGGCACTTTATGAAAAATGCACGAGTTGTTGGCTCCCAGCCATTGGACATGAGGGAAAGCTCAGTCTAGAACAGCCCATTAGCTTCATAAATGATCGTTGTCAAGTGGTTTTAGTAGCATTTTCTAAATGGAGAAGATTTAAAATAAAGTTTCAGAAGAAGCAGGACTAGCAAAGCCCAAGTTCCTATTGATTGATATAAGCCACTTTCCTCATTCGCAGCAGCTGTGGCTCCCCAGGAAAGTCCTCCAGGAACACCAAAGCACTGGAGCAAGTCTACAAGAACCTGCAGGCTGACTAATACTGGTACATCAACTGGCCAGTCAGCCTGCTGCTGCAGGTGGGACATTTACCAGGCAAGTTCTGCCTGCCCTCAACACTGGGGGTGTGACCAGGGGTCTCTCTGCTCTATTGTAACACTGTTTTCACTGCAGCTTTAGGCTCTTAATGAGATTTTTACCCCCTCTTCCACATTTGGTTGCAACTAGATAACACATTCTAGTGTTACCGGAGAAGACAAACAGCATTGCCACTAAGGGGTTTTTTTTCAGCAAACCAAGTGATCAGCAATACTGCTGACATCCACCAGTAGCCCTGCTGGCTAGAAAAGGTGAAGAGTCAGTATACAACAAAGGACCAGTTTAATCTGATTTCTGAACCTGGTTGATAAGAATCTCGTCAGAAGACAAAGAAGTTGGTGCTGCCCCGATTTAACTCTTCTACGTACCAGGAATTTAACCTGTGGTATCTTCAGTCTCTACTTTCATGAACATTTTTTTAATCATTAACAGTAGATTCATCAACAGTTCCCTTAATTTGCAGAAACAAACAGAACTCCAAACCACCACTTCATTCACGTATCTAGAGTATGTCTTCTAAAACACGACAGGAAAGAAGAATGCATAAAGAAAAAAGGAGTGCAGTGGAATGAAGAGGACAACCTGATGGTTACAGCTTTCTACTTAGCACCACACAGGCAGCCCAAGGGCTGGCCTTACTGCTTTTAGATCTGGCACTTGGGTTTTCTTGTCTCTATCTAGCTTGGATCATAGATTGAGAGATTAAAGTCAACGCAGAATGACTAATGTTCTTGTGTTCTACCATAATTTACTGCTTAGTTTTTCTGGAACTGTCCCCTGATTTATCTGTTCTGTGGTTGTGATCCCCAACTGCTCGCTAGTTAGGAAGGGCACTTAGAAAGAAAACTTTTCTGCCAGCTTCCACAATGTATCAGCTCTGAGTTCTTCTAGTGCTAGAAAGCCAATCTAACCTTCAGTTACTTATCTCTGGTAATTACTAGCTAGAGACATGCATATGTATATACATATAATGGTATTTTTCTTGGTATTATTTTGCAGTAGAGCTTAGGAGTCTGAGAAAGCAATAAAAACCACTAAGGTAGATAACATAGAGACATGGAGAGCTTTGACACAAGAGCAATGTTCTCTGGAGAAACATGCTCCTATGCTCTGCATACATGCGCACGATTAACTTTTGATCGTACATGCAAGGTACTCTCTCCTCCTTTCACCAAACACCAGGTTATTTAGTATGATCCCACCTGCGCTGACGCAATGCTGTGGTCATCAAGGAGCAGCGGATGAGTTGTAATCAGTTGTGTTGTGTGCACGTCAAATAATGAAATACAGTATATCTCTTCCCAAGCTCCCAAAGAGACCTTCTGAGCACCACACATCTAATATAGTTTTTGGCAAGTGAACATAGGTGAAGAAAATCCAGTCTGAACCTGGATGGCAAAAAGGCCTCTAAGAAAAGTCCAGAGGCTCTAAAGAACATCTGAAGAATAGTAATTAATACAGGATGGTCTTGCTTGTCATCTGTACCGAGTCAGTGCTCAATGGTGTCTTTTGGATAAGATATATAATCAAGGTCTTGATAACTGTCCTTCCTTGCAAGCACAAAACTTTTAAAATCCAAGATTCTATTCAAATTTCAGTTAAAAAGGTTATACTCTGTCTACATAAAATACTGCTGTTGTTTCTCTCTTCACCTGTTAACAAATTCGATGTAGTTCTTGATGGAGTAGAGCAGTCGCTCTGTTCCACCCCAGAAGTGTTGCATTTCAGCAGGGAGTGAGCAATCTCTTTGTATGCTGTGAGAAAAGCCCTCTGGGATTCTTTCGAATGAAAGGAGCTAAATAAATCTCAGTTATTGCTATTATGACTTTCTCCGGCATTTATCCATAGAATAAATGGATAAGTAAGTTGATTTTCAGGCTGCTCTTCATTATTTCCTGAACAAAACTACCTGAAAGTGCTTCACTATTACTTATACAAAATTTAATTTGGAGACTAATAGACCCAGGCAACTAAAGCAGGCAGAACTCTATAATCGACATAAGGAGGCTTGTATTTATTAGGTAGTGACTGGGGACTCCCAGGGACACAAAGGTTCTGCGAACTTTCCAAACTCCACACTGGGTTTTTGTAAGGTTCCCAGGACTCATTTGAATTCGTAGAACTTTTCTTCCTCTGACACTCAGGATCACATGGTTAGATCCTAGTTCCTACTTTGGCTACTTTGAAATACAGAAAGAAATCCACTGCTGGCTTCCCTCATACCTGGCTGCTCACTCTTACAGCTTTCCCGTAAGGAAAAAAGTCTAAAGAAGTATCTTGTGCAGCCATGATGTCTTTATGGACTCTGTTGCCTAGCTACCAGAAAGGTCTTACACGGTTACCGATAGCTAGCACAAATATGAGCAGCATGACACTGCTTTTCTTGCACTGGTAGCCTCCTATATCCATCCTTCACCCAGCTGGTGTTTTATTTACATTTCACTGGACTTACCCTTCACTCCTCTCCCTGGCTCCAGTTCTCAAAGAGAAGCCAGTAGAAAATGTAACCACAGACGGACCAGGTTTAGCTGTAAAAGCTTCAATATTCGAGACTATCCAGAGGCAAATGAACATGCTTCTCCTGCTTAGTACTTCAGGAGAGGAGTTTGAGAGCACAAGCCAGGGAAGGATCATGGTCACACCTTGCCCCAGCGAAGTTAACAGTAGGAGCATTCTAAAAACCAGAGCAATAATGTCTTTTACAGCGGGATCAGATTAGTGGGGATTCAACATCTCCCTTCTGCCAGACCGTGGGTAGTCATCCTCTCCCAGCTGTTTCAAATCTAGCCCAGAAGTGTTCCTTTCACTCTATGAAAGTTTGCAGGATGCAGCTGACTACTACAGCAGGGTAACATTACTCTTTCAGACAAGAAGTCTATTCTGACCCAATGAGAAAGGATACTAAGAACAACTGCACAGGAGAGATTCTTTCAGATCAGTTTACTAACTCAGAATCACAAGACAAACCTCTAAGAAGAATAATTTTTCTGCTACCTGATGATCATTCATTACATACATCCCTAACCCCTGAAGGATAAGCTTTGCTGACTGAGCCTGTCTCTTCAGACACTCATTCTAGCACCTTTTGATAATCCAGGGGTTCCAAGCAAGTCCATATTAATAATCCATGAATGACTTGCCCTTCTACATTAGATGCTCCGATAACCTGTCACAGGGATGAATAAAGATATACAGACACCTTAAGGGCAACTCTTTTGTATTCATTCTGAATACATGTGGACTACTGAAATGCTAGAATGATTCTCAAAGGTCTGGTGGACCCTTGCGCTATAAAGGTTTATAACATCCTTGCCACAGAAGCAACACACTAATATTGCAACGCCTAACTCTACAGAGCCTGCTTACAGCTCAGTTACTGACTCAGGTCAGGTAGTAATCCATATTGGTTAAAGAACCTGTACAACTTCTCTAATTAATTTCTATAATCAGCAGCTACCTTTTTAAAGTTTGGTTTACCTTTACAGATATCCATCTCCCCAAATGGCAAATAGGAAGTATCAAGCTTCTATGGAAAAGAACTTCTTTTAAAGCTTTATCTGGACTACCCAGATGGAAACAGACTGTAACAGAAACCTGTAAAACTTCCCCTTAAGAGCGGTGCTAAATTAGTTGCTACTTGGAAGTTCTTTTGTCCTAGGGGCAAACATAATTGTTTGTACAACTAAACTTTTGAAGATAGTTTCCTAATTTCCCCTAGGACAGGGAAGTTAGAGACCAGTGTGTAACTCCTTCCCACGGGATTTGATGTCAAAGTGTCCAGGAGAAATCAGGCCTTTGTGCTGCCAGGGGCAGGTAGAGATCCTGAGCTAACTACAAGAATACAAGGCTCTGGGCCAGAAGAGAAATGTGACTGAGTCATTGCACGGGGATCCATCACGGCTCTGCACTGGGTGGACAGCTGGCTCCGGAGCAGTGAAGTGCACAGAGCAGAGCTTCCACCATACAGACTGAGCCAAGCAGAAGAAAAAGGAATCATGCCACACGAACTATTAATCTAGTGCTGAAATCTGAAACTGAGGAGTCTGCGCATTTGATGACTAGACACTAGCCTCTGTCACAACAACTAAAATGACAGCCGGTAGACGGACGAGGTCATAGTTTAATCAATTCTCTCTCTCTTTGTTTTACATAACTGAGGGTGATAGGCAGCTAATACATTTCACAGCCATGTGATAAATTGCACTGTCACCTGCACTTTGCCTGATACTCCTTCTCTGTCAGGGCTATTTCCACCGTCCCTACTCTCACTCCAACGCAGCTGCACTAAAAGTCACAAGTGCGTCAACTTCTTTCTCTGACAAATGGAATTTTTCCCGCAGTCTCTCTCGCACACAAGATCTAGGATGAGGTACCTGTAGCGTTAAACTCTAGCGTTAAATGTCTCAACTTTGCCCTATGGCTGGCTGTGTTTGTTTCGTGTTACAGAAGGTTCAAAGAAGCAAGAATTTACAGCTATGACACTTTCGAGTAGAAATAAAATTATTTGGTATTTTTTTTAGTGTTAATTTTCTCTTTCCCTAAATCTTGTGTATGTCAGATTCTTGTTAGCCAAATCATTCTTTTTTCCAAGCCACACGTCAAAAGAGTTCCCTGGCACTTGGAAGGAT
Organism: Bucorvus abyssinicus; assembly: GCA_009769605.1. NCBI lineage: Eukaryota > Metazoa > Chordata > Aves > Bucerotiformes > Bucorvidae > Bucorvus > Bucorvus abyssinicus. The sequence continues at coordinate 14,768,498 of CM020038.1, forward strand.
GACTTTTCATATTCATTCATGTCTTCGCCATGCATGATAAAGCAGCTATCCTAAAAGCAAAACTAAAAATCATTTCACCTTATTGAGACTCTCCCTTGGCATAAGCTGTCAGGAAACTGCAAGACAGGTGTATTGCCTGTAGCCTCCTGGATCAGTCACTCTTTAGAGATACAGCAAAAGGGGGTGGTCCATGCAAACACTGAACTGGTACATCACCAGGGTCCTGAAATTTAGACATATCCACACAGAGTGCAGGATGAACAGGAGCAAATTCCCATTCCACAAAGGGCAATATTCTACTTACATATTTGGCCAAATTATTACCTTTGATGCTGAAGTAATAAATCTCAACTGTTTCCATAAAATAAGGTTCCCAGGCACTGAACTGAGCTTGATTCAAATTGTGGATGAGTGCAGCACTATTTTTCTGGTCTCTGGATTCAGCTATTGCGAGTAAATATAGCAGCAGCGTGATTGGAAAATTGCCCTCAAGGGTGATAAAATACAGGATTCATCAGATTTTGATACGTCCCTGAAAATTGATAGTTGCCCTTTCTCACCTGTCAGCTTGGAAGAATCAGGACTTTGAGACACTCTGCAGGAAGCAGAATATAATCCTGAAAGGGCAGGATTTCACCAGTACTTTTCTGCAGGCATCCTTCTCTGCGTCCCTGTTTTTCTCTTCCCTCCGCTGCTGTGATGCTTTATTGCTTTTTGCTTCTCCTAAGACAACTCCAAAGAAGGTTTTTTGCATTGCAGCTTTAATCTAATTAAAAGCCAAGATAATATAGCCTCATTTCACAGAAGGTTCAGCATCAATATGCTCAGTGTGAGCAAAATGCAAAGCTAGAGAAGCACTCCATCAGAGCAGCGCACAGGACGAAGGAAGGCACTTCTCATGCTTTTGCTTCTGCTTTCACAGTTTTGTCATCTCAGGGCACCAAATCCCTTCTTCCTACACTCTGAGTAGAGAAGAATGGCAGTAAGAAGAAAAAAGGCATTTTGCTTTACTTTGATTATTCTTTAGTGAAGTTTCACGTGGTGGGAACAAGAACGTTCTAGGATAGCTGACATTTAGAGGAGATGTCAAGCACTTGCCACTTCATATTCAGAGAGGTATTCAGAGTATCTTTAACAAACCGTTTCTCTTCACACAGTCTTTTCCTAGAAATACACATTCTTAAAGTTTCTCGATCTCATTCTTTGCTAAAAGACATTAACAAATGTGATAACAGATGGATGTAGGGGAAGGTACTTCTTCATCAGTCTGCTTTTCCCAATTGCACTCATCATTCACCTTTGAAGACCAGGCTAGAAACATTCCTGATCTTCATTCTAGCCAACCCATCTGCATCCAAGAGGATGTCCCTCCCTGTTATTCATCAAGAGAGATGGTGAGTCCAGTTACGAACATAACTGAATCTGTTGCCTAAGATCTGCTGAGTTATTTTAGTGCAATTTCATATGCAAACACTCTACTGGAGTAAAAGGTGGTTAAGCTAAATTGGGAAACCGATCAATAGCAGCTAATTTAATTTGGATCACTGTTATTCAACAACCTGGATTGTGCCAAAATCCCCAAACGGGTTATAACCCATGCTTTTTATTTATTTCCTTTTTTAAACTTCTATTAGAGCTGGGGCATGGACACACTTTATATACTTTTATAACAAAATATATATTTTATATATATATTTTATTATATATATAAAGTATTTTATATATTTTTTTATAACAAAACTTTATGACTGGGTAGAAGAAATTATTTTAGGTCACTAAATAGCACTTTCTTAATCTCAGAACCTCAGGAAAGGAAGAACGTCATAGTTTCGTTTGCGACTCGGAAACGGGGACAACCCATTAATATCCCACTTTTCAGGATATTGGACACAGGCTGTTATCAAGCATCACTCACCATCACCATTCCAATTTAAGCTATTCCTCCTCAAATGACTCTTTCTACACCCAGAAAAATTATAAGGAGTAATAGTTTATTCTGCAACCTTTGCCTCTTTTCTGCTTGTGAAAATCTGGATATAAGATGATTTTTCTTCAGTGCTTTGCCATAAGCACTTAAGTCGTGGAGGATGTTTCTGCTTCACCGCTGGAGAAGCTCAGCTTTCAAAATCAACACTGCACACAATCGCAAGCTCTGCATGTCCTTCCCATGACCATTCTATAACCTGTTCTTCCACCTCCCAGATCGCCCCTAGCCAGGATGCTGTCAGAAAGCAACACAAAAGGAATGCAAAAGTGATCAAACCCAACACGACAATTCAAACTCGCATTTGTTGGCAATGTTTCACAGTATTTAGCTCTCTTTTCTCTTCGTAGCCATGATGCAAAGCCCTGGGCTGGGCAGATAAATACTAGGCATGATGACATTAACAGCATTCAAAGTAGTGGAAATATATCCTTCGGTTGTAGCTCTTAACACACAAAGCTCAAAGGCGTATACTGCTTGCTTTGTATCATGTTGTACGGAAGAGGGAAAGAACTAATTAAGCCATTGAACTTTGTTGGTGCTGACATAACGCTCTTATCTAAGTAGAAGAGTAACTTCACAAGAACAGGAAATTCTGCAGAGAGGCTTTTGTTTCCATGTTCTCTATTAGTAGAGCAGGTAAGAAAGTTGCCAGTTTGACTGAAAGATCTGAGTTACTCCTGGTGCTGGAGGTACCTACATGAAGGAAAAATACCATCCTTTGATTTCTAAGGTGAGCAAATTGGATTTGGGTGTCGTTGGGATAGACTGGATAGGACACCCCGCAAGGGTGCCTCTTTTCTGAACTATAACTATACTTGAACGCAGGGGTCAAAGGCAAGCAGAACTCACTGCAATAACCAGGACTCTGTAGAGATCAGCTTTGTTCTGGCTTTGTCTCAGGTTTATCGGAGGGAGCCAGGTACTATTTTCTATTCTCATTTTAAAACCGATCTCCTCTTTGGTGTGTATTACAAACGCAGATTAGAAAGCCTTGGCTTCATATAACGTGGCCACAACAGGAGAAAAAGAAGAGTCCAAAACCATAAAAGAAGAAGAAACCCTTAGAAATAGGAAACTGTTGACATGGGATAGAGAATGCAAGAGAAAAAAGAAACAAATGCTCCGGGAATTTCTAAGTCACATTCTCCAGGTTTTTCCCAAAACTTTTGCTGCAGAGTTTATGTAAGTTCTCATACAAATCCTCCAAAAATACACGTTGGGCAAAAAAAGCAGATTCTCCTACACAAAATAATTCAATACAGCAATCAAGACCTTGTTTTTCAGTGCTATTGGATCTATCCTTTGTTCCCTCACTAGGAGCACAGCCCTAACTACAGCATAGGGTTCAGCAAGAATCAGAGTCCCTCTTTGTGCTTTCAAGGACAGGACAATGCCTAAACACAATCCGCATGTGCCAGCGTGTACCTGTAGCACATACCCTAATTCTCATCTATGGCTGGCAGGTAACTCTGCTAACGCACTCCGTCATCAGCTGTGTTATCTCCTATTTTTTCCTGTCCTGCCTCACTTCCCTGCTGCGGTCCTCTCCCATCCCTGCATTAGACCCAAGCCCCGGTGCAACCCCCTGTGATTCGTGTGAAAGTTCAGCCTCAACATTAGTGTATGCAAGGTGGAGGATCTTATTCATCAATTGTGAAATGAAACAAAGTCTCTTCCCAGAGTATCTGACGGAGCTTGCAACTTCTAAGTTCAGATAATACTTTATATCTAACCTTATCTCTTAGTGAATGACCAGACCTTAGGAAATTTACTGTGTGTAGAAGAGCAGCAAGGGGGGATAGAAAACAAAAATCCATATGAAAAATCTTGTTCTTCTCTTTTTCCTTTCTTCTCTCCTCTCTGTCTTTCCTAAAGTTATTTTTTGCTTTAAAACACTGAACTTACAAATATATCTACTACTTCCCTGAAGGTCTAAAGAGTAAGATCCAAAGAAAATTATTTGTCTTTTTTTCCTCTTATCATCTTCTTCCTCTGAACATTCAGCTAAAAGCTGCATCTCAGAATAATAATTATTCTCCAGATTGCAGGCAGGACATCAGAGGGCCTTTTGCTCCAAAAAAAGACACAAAACATAATTAGATACAAATGTTACGGGGAAAAAAAAATTACAGTATTGAAATTTCCTTGCTCAAGACTGCACTCTCTCACACACTGTGCACTCAGGGTCTGATCCAAAGCTTACTGAATTCAATAGAAAGATTCATATTATATTCAGCGGGCTCTGGATCAGCCCCTTTCACCTTGTGTCCTCCTCAGTCGGAGTCTGCATTCACAGAACAGTTTTCATCTCTTCAGGTAGACAATGGCATTTAGAAATAGTGGAAGCTCCTATTGTTGTTCTTTCTACAATCGCAGGTGAGGTGCAGTTCCACTGAACAAGTGCTAAACACAACTGGCAAGAACAAGTCACTGGGTCACTGAAATGAATTCACCCTGCATGGCATGAGGTAAAAAACACTCAGCCTCTCTTTTTTTCCCCCACAAGTGAAGCAGCCAAAAGCTTTGGGGTTTATGTCAGAAATTAGCTGCGTGGTTTTAAGTACAGCCACTTTAACTAAAGACAACAACTGCTGGAAGCCAAACTGAGCCCCGTGTAAAGCTCTGCTTACCTAACATGGCACATACTCATGTTTAAGTTCATACTCTGGGTGAAATCAAGGCAACTTTGTGCATGGGCAGTCTGGGAGAACTAGAGGTGCACAACTGATCCTGCCACCTCTCAGGATTTGGCTGCCACACAGCTCAGGTTGGTGAATACTGCTAAATACCAAGGATCCAAGCGATGGAGTGCCTTAGCTTCCAGAATTTTGATGAGAACCAGGAAATACAAGATCACAATGAATTGCTCAGGGCTCAGCAAGATTAAACCTGAGATTTTAATTAAGAATTCTTATTAAGGAATTTGGAATCCAGTGTATAAGCCTATGCACAAATGATATTTAGCAAGCAGTTTGTCCTTTAAGCCCTCTTATGAACAGTTCTGGTCCAGAAGACCAAAAGACTCTGGAGCAAAGTGAATGCAGGTATGGCCACCACACACTGCCTTAACTTCCTGTTCATTTTCTCCCTTTTGTTTATTTATTTAAGCTCATACCTTTATTCTGTCTTCCTCCATATCCTCCCCAGCTCGGATAAGGTTGCTCTTTATTTTTCATTGATGTTTTGTCCTGCCATATAAAATTGCACATCATGCTTTCTATCCTATGGGATATGCGCTTTTCAGCAAGCTATAAATCTGTATGAGCTAGAAGCCGCTCTAATTAGAGGAGACACCGAGCCAACAGAGTGCAGTCACAGATTTCAATCTTCAGATAATAAACACTAGGGAAAATTGGTAATATGCTCCAAAACAGAGGCACGCACACTCCCACACCTAAGCACACCCACCTCCATATGTACACACGGAGATGCTATCTGCTCTACCCCAGTAAGCCTATAGGCTTTGCAAAAGAAACGTGAAAAGTTTAAACTTCTTGATTGAAGAGTGTGCTAAAAGATAGAATTCTTACAAGGAGTCTGAAAGTTTTCACTGGAGGGAGCAAACAGGATAATGGACATGGGATACTACCTGACTGATCACTGTTGAAAAGTCATCTTGCTACAGCTGTTCTCAGAGTGTTCAGAAAGTGACCAAACACTCAGTGCTGTAGACTTGAACCCCATTTTTACCAGAAGTAGTGGAGAGGATCATCAGTTATTATGTCTTCAGCATAACATTTATGTGCAGATCCCAGGACAAAGAAGCCTGATGAGGACAAACCAACTACCGGATAGGAAAGAAGTTGGATAATGGTCTTTGGAGGGAATCAAGAGGATAATTTATGAGTAGTCTATGAACATGAAGGTTCATACAGGTTTTTCAGAATGGGCAGGCAAGGAAATTAGAGACTCGTATGTTAAGGCATTCATGTACTTCCTCTGAAATACTGATCAGAGTAGGAAATAGTTTTGCTGACAGTGCTTGCATGATGATTAAGAACAGCAACTAAATGAGCACTGTGACAATACTGATACCCTATATCACCAGTGAGATCAGTCATGAGGGCCTGCCAATAAAAATGCTTGAATTTTAATGTGTCCTGTTTAGGGTCTGAGCAGTGCAGAATACTAATAAAACCACATGAGGAAAACTTTAAACATTTACAGCGCAGAACCAATAGGATATTGTAATCAAAAGCTTAGCAGGGTAGCTGACAGTCCCTCACTTCAGCACAAGACAGGGAATGGCCAGGAACAGATGAAATAAAGAATTACCTGCACTTAGTCAGAAGGAAAAAAAATTATTTGCTGACACTGACCAGTGTCAAGCCTATTGAACTTATTGGATTCCCCCAGATTCTACAAGGTAAACCAAGGGCACCCAGCAAGAGATCTGAAAACAAATCTTCATGGGTTTACAGTCATCAGGCATCCAGCTGGTATAATCAGATGATTCAATAGGACAGTTCTGGGTTATTATGGATCATCAGCTAGACTAAAGGAGCGTCAATACACTGGAGTCTACCTCCAACCTACTTTTAATACCTTCAGTCAACCAAAAACTCCTGTCAATACCTTCAGAGAATGAAGAGACTTTGGGAAACAGAATGAGAGATAAAGTCTAGGTCTTCCGATAAAATGAGCAAAGGTCTTAGTTGTCGTTTCATAACAAGCATGTGATAAAATTTGTGTCTGAGCTACACTTTGATAAAATAATGAGGTTTTATTCATCTTGTAAATTTGCCTGACCGTGAGTACGATTTCTAGGCAAAGCTGACTCTGAACAGGAATTCCATTTCCTTTAGAGGCAATGAATCCTGATACCTAATAGATTTTCTCACTTTTAAAGACATTGTCAACCCAGCACAAGACATGCAGTTCTCTGGCATTAAAGCACAAATGTACATTTGCCTTGCAAGCAGCACCAGAAGAGAAAGACAACATAAATTCTATGAAAGATGCTTCCATGGAAGAGCTCCACCAAAGCTTAGCAAAAGAGAAAGATCAAGCAGATAGGGCTTTATGTGAATCTTCCACAGCAGAGAACTCAGTGGAGATGGTGGATAGGTGAGTGGGGATCCTTAAGGACTTACTTTCTATAAGAGACTTAAGAAGAACTGAGAAAAATGACATAAATGCAAACTATGTTATTACGAAGAAGAATAGCCAAAGCGTTAAGAGACCAACCTGGTCATACCACAAGGTCTTATTGACTTCAAATGTATGGCAAAAGTACAAATGAATTAAAAAAAATCTATATTAAAATGGACTGTTTAATACTAATGAGTGCAAAAGTACAAAAAGAACAGCGAGGAATAACGCTTGAAAAGTGAAGGCACAGAGTCAGGTGAGACTGGCAAAAATATCACACAGAAAAGGATATAATTCATTATTGGTAGTAAAAGACAGCATAAATCGTAGGTCCATGTTCCAGAGAAGGAAAACCTATTGACAATAAGGCTGAGAAGAATGATTTTGCATCAGTTTTCATAAAAAGGTCAACCATGATGAATTAATATTGTTAAGCACTAACGAAGGAGTAAAGCAGCCCTAGAATACCAAAGGAATAGGTTAGAGAAGTTACATAACTCAGATCTTTTCAAATGAGCCGAATCTGCTATAGGCCTTCTGCAACTTTAGGAAACTGACTCAATCAATCTCAAAACCATTAATGATTATTTTTTTAGAACTTAGGAAGGACTGGTAATGAATACATAACTCACACAATGTAGTGACTATGCTTTGAGGACAGAAAAAAAGGCAGCGAACGATAGACCTGTCAGCTTAACTCCAGTTCCTCAGATAAAGAAACAATTTGGACGTAACTAGGAGAAAAGTGGGTATTAGTCAAGACAGCTTTGTCAGGAACAAATTATGATGACCCATTGTCATTTGCTTCTATGAAAAGGTATCAGGGAAATACCCAGTGGACAAGATGTCACATAGTGAAGTTTTCTGAAACTACTTCAAATTCTCAGAACAAATAAGCAGCATGGTCTAGATGAACTACAGCAAAGTATACAAACTGTTCAGAAAATTGTACTGAGAGCAGTTCTCAGTGTTTCGCTGTCAAAATGCATAGATGTGTTGAAAGAGCTTCTGCAGGACTCAGTCATGGATTTGGTACAATTCAATATTTTCATTAAAGATTTAGATGAAATAGGAAGCATGTTAATTCAATTTGCAGATGAAACCAAAGTAAGACAAAGATTGTATTAAAATTCAAAATCATTTTGACAAACCAGAGACGTAGCTTGAAGAAATCACTTGCAATTCAATAGGGTCAAGCACAAGTTACTACAATTAGACAGGAACAATCAATGGTACAAACACAGGAACGAGAAGCAACGACAAGGTAGCATTTCTACTTGAAAATACAATTTGCATTATTGAAGACTACATTCTGAACACGATCCACACATTCCTTTCTGTTAGAAAAACGCAAATGCAATACTGGATGAGTATAAAGAATGTAAGGTGGCAAGACAAATAATCTGTTCTCCCTCAATCCAGTATTATTAAGATCTCTGCTAGTGTTCTGCTTCCAGTTTGGGCAAAGCAATTCAAGGAGGACTTGGCCCAACTGAAAAGGGTCCAGAGGACATACTGAAAAGCAAATAATCAGTTCTCTATGCCTAGTCTGGATAGGGCAAAAAAAACCTGTCAAGGTCTTCCTGTAGCAAGACAGGGCTCAAGCTAGATCCTGGGAAAGGAAGTAGGGTGAAAGAGATTATTTGGAGAGAGTTTGGTAATTCCATTATTAAAGAATCTTATCTTTAATAAAAGAATAGACTAACATATCAGGAGCAATACAGGTAAAGCTGATCCTCACAGATGACCTGTGGAGATCTCTGCTAGCCCTTAACTTCTCCAACTTTGTGCAAACACAAATGAAGCTAAAAGTTCATTCTCCACAATGATAATATAGGACAAGTAATTTCCATACTAACTGGCAGAGTAGAGGTTAAGGAGCAGCAGGACTGTTGGAGGGCAGGTCTCCTGGAGCAGTGCAGGACGACTTTCATTGCTTTCCATCAACCACAGCAGGAACAGTTGCATATCAGAACTGGGATGCTCTGGTAAGATTGCACATGGCACCCAAACCAGGAAAATCAATCCCTACTGAAGACAACAGTATTTAAAAGCAAATCACTGTAAGGTCAAAAGACAGGAAGATGAGGAGGTGCAAGTCTATATCAACACGCACGGATTGAACTGTACGGTGTTAGAGGAAAGCTTGAATAAAACTTGCTCATGCTACAGCTAAACCTAGGGAGTATTACAGGTCACTCCTTCCTTGCAAACTCACTCCTCCTCACAAAGAGTCCATAGAAGATCAGAAGGATGGGAATTAGAATGAGCTTTCATCGATGAGCCGTTAGGCACAGATAGATTAAGGAAAGCTGTGTACAATACCTCAGCAGGACCAGGCTTGGCAGGGCTGTTATCACTGGGTATTAGTTTATAGCAGTACAGATGAAGGAGAGAGACCACTCTGGGCAGAGCTGCCAAGTGAATCACAACAGAGCAGGAGCAAAGGGCTTCCCTTCAGAAGGCTGTGTGGGGAACAGGGTGCTGGGAATTCTTTTTCTTACCAATTCCATCTAACCTCTTCTCTCTAAACCCCTTTTCTATTCTAGGCTTTGTTTCTCTGCAGCCACTCACAAAATTCCTTTGTCGTGACTGAAGGGAGGAAACAAAAGAAGCCGCAAAGCGTTTTGTTGTATTAAAAGCAGAAGAAGAAAAGTTTTGCTCACTGAGTGCGTACTCTGCATTCTTAACTGTCCTGATCCAAAGCACTGCAAAGTCTCCAATTGCCTTGGGGCACATCCACAGGACAAGCTGATATCTCATCAGTCTGGTGTGGATTATCAGGACTGAATTATCACAGCATAAACTCTGGATTGGATTTTACATAATCTAGGGACCTGATATCTCCTTTCATTTTCCCATCTGCATTTTAGCAAAGGCTGCTAGCAGCTGTCTTTCAATAGGGTTTGAGGAGATGTGGTTCCAGCTTTCACTCTGATAAGAAGAGGCTGAGACTCTAAAATACAGAGGAGAACAGATTACAGCCATAGACTATGCCTTCTCTTTTTTTTTTTTTTTTGTTTTTCCTCTACTCTCTCATGAGACACCTTTCCACAGCTAGTTACCCTGCTACTAAATTGAAGCGGAACGTATGAAAGGTGTATGAGATATAGGGGATAAAGTGCTCTTGATGACTGTAAAGAAAGCTTTTGATAAATGATGTGGTCAGATTCTTAACATTTAGATCTTTAATAAAGTCAATGAATCCCATTTGGTGGGAGTGAAGGATTTTGATATATAGTTTTTCTTTGTGCGTTTCCCTCCCCCCCATTAGCTCCAGCATTAAGTGGAATAAACCTTACCATGACAAACTACAGGTAGGTAAAAATAAAGTATGCCTTGTCTTTTCTAGAAATCAATTATCTCTGGTGCTATAATCTCTGACATGTTGGATTCAAAGGCAGATTCCTCCAATATTTTATGCACAGCAGAAATACGTACTGTTGCTGCTGGGAGATTTATTCACACCACAGCCAAAGTACTTCACGTGTCCAAGAAGAGCAAGCCCCTTGGTTTTTACCACTTGTGACATCCTCAATGCATTAGCTTTTCCATCCACAGACCAGAGTATATTAGGGATTAATATGGCTCAGCAACTCAAAACACACAGATTGTCAGACTCAGTAATCAGCCTGAAGAATTTTGAGGACAGTTGTTATTTACACAAAGTGATAAGAGACCCAGCGGAACACTTAACTCTAAACAAACAATGTAGAAACTTCACTACCCAGAAGGTCCTAAGTGGCAAATAGGCAGCTCAGATGTTCCCAAGTACGGTTTGATTGCATTCACGCTGAGAAGTAGCAAAAGCAGAAGACGAGAAAGGGTAAGTCAGAAAGCAGGGGGCCTTTCTCACATGGATTCACTCTCATTTAAACCAGTGTTTAGCTCTGGTTTGTTAGTTCATTAAGAACACATTACGAAATCCAGTCTCACCACACTGATCACCAGCTCCACTGTGCAGCAGCGTGGCACGTTACACCACACAGCTTGGTGACAGGGACCTTCTGGCATCTGGGCAGCAGCAGGTCTCACTCCACAGGCTATGCAGAGCCTGAAGGAAGGTGGCAGGGCCTTTTTGCAGATTAAAAGGTAACCGCAAAGTGAGTTCTCTTTTCTCTTACGTTTCCTTCACCAGAGTATCCATACTTGGTAATATGAAAGGAGACATTTCACTTGCAGAGCAAGCAAGCTTATGGTAAAGTGCAATGAACAAGACAGGCAGTATAAACCTTGCTTTAACAAGACCGCTGCATGGATCCTAAATCAACCTTGGGTCCAAGCTGCAGCCCAGCCTAAGAGCAGATCATGTGGACAAGTCACCATTAGAACAGCGAGGGGACTGCAGTCTTAGAAACATGCGGTAACTCCCATCCTACCACTGTGAATTTGAACAAAGAGGGAGGGTTGGGGGTCTTGAGAAATGCAGCATGGAGGACAGTTTTTTAACGCTGCACCGTACTTAAATCTGCACTTGGTTTCTTCTCACCCTCATACTTGAAAAAACACTCTCCAACAAGCTGCTGGTATTCACAGGAGGACTTGCAACAGAGCTCTAAATATAGCAAGGTGGCACAATAGAGAGGTCTCCCACACTTATGTTGGCATCAGGAACCAGAGTTTAGCGATGTGCATGGGCTGATAATAACTTCTGTCCTTGGGCACCCTGTGGTTAGACATTGCCAGCTGCTGAATTCCTTCCAGCAGCTTTGTTGTTATACCATTATAACCAGGCAAATGTTGGGCTAAAACAAAACCTGACAGAGTCCAGAAATAAAATAGTGTGCCCTCCTAGACCAACCCTTTCTGATCTTTGAACTCGGTTATCTTGAAGAAAACCCTCTTCTGAACTTTGGTATGAATCTAATTAATGAGTTAATTCCCTGCTAATCTATTCTCTTCTGCGTGTCTGTTTCATGATTAATTTAGTTCCACTGAATTTCCTTTACTGACTGCAGAGTAGAAACATATTTCTTATTCTATTAATCTCCACTTCCGACCCATCAGCAGGGACTAAACAAGGGCATGTGCCACCATGCCTTTATTTTCTGAACCATTGCAGGGCACAGGCAAATTCTAGAAAAGCAAGGTGTGAACAAGGAGGGAAAGTCTCCAGGCATACTTGTGCCATTACTGTTGAGGTTGGAGACCCAGAAAGTGTAAAGGCTGTGAAGTAGTTGAAAACTGCCCGATTACATCAGCCATAGTTCTAGCTAAGAGGACAATCTAATAAGGCTGCAAACTGCACATGAATGTCACTCAGTGGGCAAAGCATCAGAGAACAGCCCCGGCCCAAACTCTCAGTAGACAAATCTCTGTTGAGGGAGACACAGCAGGGATCTGGGTTTCACAACTCCTGAAGCTCCAAAGCTCCCTGATATACTTCCAATATTATTTTTCTGGTGTGGAAGGGAAGCTCTTGTATGGAGGCTGCAGATTTCCCTGTCTCCCTCCACCTTCTACACTCTTGTTAAAAGAAAGGGAAATTGGTCTGTTCCCCTTCTATCTATTCTGGTAATAATTATCTTTCCACATTAAAAAAAAAAAAAAAAATAATCTTAGAATGGAGCTCCCACATATAATAAAAAAAAGAAATGAAACTGCAGGGATGGGAACGGTTACCTTCCAGTGATCACAGACCTACCCTCACAGCTTTCATATGCCCTTCAGGGAAACATCTAAAAAAACCCAATCAACCAACAAACAAAAATCAAAAAAAACCCCCAAAACCAAACCAGCCACCTCCCCCAAAATTAAAACAAAATGCATTGGGGCTTTCTGTGTAACATTCACAGCAAAACAGTGCTACCAGCCATTAGCATCACAAACCTTCCTTCTGATGCCACAGCGTGTCAAGGACACTTTTAATGATGGATCAAGGGCACCGCTGTTTGTGAGGTGCCGTGTTTAAGCTGTGTTAACAGCAGCCTTCTTAGCACACAAATCCGGCATCCCACAAGGGATGCAGTAACGGCAGGAAAGCACAAGGCAGGAGGGATCTCTGTGTAAACAGGTATGCTGTTTTCATGGCTGTTCTTGTCATACCTGCAGGGAAAACCATCTCTGAAGTTTCACTGAACATCTCTCTGTTGCTTCTTTCCTGATAGCTGGTAACCTAGAGTCACTCTGTAAGTGGCTAGAAATGCCAGAAATGAAATACGAGGAAAAATACTCTGAAAAGGGCAGAGATCTCAAATGATCCTATTCGTTACACCTTCTCAGAAAAATTCCAGTCCCTATGCCAGAGTATTCCATTTCTGAGAAATTTAGATTTTGCATTACAGAAGAGCCTTACAGACCTCTGATGCTGGTGAGGATAAATTCCTGATGGACCATGGCCACCAGAGGGACTTGAGCTGGCAAAGAGAACAAAGGTCAAAAGTTATGCAAGGATGTTGAACACACTGTTCCTGACTTCGCTATTATCTCCAGGTACTGGGTCCTGCATGACTACATTTACCAAATAGTCTAGTACACAGCCAGCAGCAGCACTACAGGCTTAGCCTTCAGGCCTTTCTCTCCAGGGGCTTTGTCTGCTCAGAGATGAGCCTTTGATCCTGAAGAGTACATTTGCACAATAAGAGTTTAGGTATGATTTTAAAAAGCGAGAGGGAAAAGTGAACAAAAGCCATGTTTCTGCATCTCATGTCTCCAACCTGCCCCTCCTTGAAAGGGACAAAGACACCTCAGAGACATTGTCAAAATGCCTAAACCAATTTTTCAGCCTAATGCATTATTTACATTTCCGCTCATTCCCTTTTTTTTATTCTGGGCTCCTGAAACTAAGGCATCAGGTTCTTTGCGGTATTGAGAATCCCTTTCATGAGCTGTAGGGGAAGAAAGGGAGAGGGCTTAAACCTTGGCCTGCCCTCACCCTTCCATACCCACCTCTTGCATGGACACTCCATCTTTTGCTCCCTGTTCTGTACCACACGCAAACTGCCAGCATCACGCCCCCATCCCTTTGTGCATCTCTTTCCCACCTGATCCTTTCTGGGCTATTGAGGTAAGAATAACCATTCTCCTCAGGCCAGACACACAACGCTGAAATCTAAAAGGTCTTAAAAAAAATGACATGATCTCTTATGAGCATGCACTTTCATGTGAGAGAGACTCTGGTTTCCTTCACCAACTCCATTTGTGGCCAGCAATCTTCCAAGACAGTTGCTTAAAGATAAAATGGTTTCTCCGATACTGTTCTTCAAACCAGGTGAGGATAGAGCTGATTAACCCAGGAAATTTTCGAGAATCCTTCTTGAAAATACTAAACCTCAGTGGCAAGGCACAGGGACAACACCGAAAATATTACACTGAAAATTGTTACTTTAACAAATGCTACACTTCCCCTAGCAAAACCATCTTGAAGTCTTGTCTTCCTATATCTTAAAAGATACCACATAAATAAGCAGGGTTCCAAAGGTGGAAAAAGTAGTTAGAGGCACAGGAAGACTAAAACAATTGAGCATCTTTCATAACCAGATGCATGAGAAGAAAGGTGATAGTTGTTTACGAAATAACCGGCAATTTGGGCACTTGCAATTGTTCTTTCTTACAGCAGAGGACAAAGGTGCATTTGCAAAGGCGAAAGACCAGCTGATGAAAGGAAATACTTCCCCTTTCTGCACAACACACAGCTAATCTATAAAACTCATGAGATGGCAGGGTGCAGCCAGGAGCAATGTAAGATTCAAAAAGCATTAGGCACTTACACAGAAAATGAGAGCACTGGAAAATTTCATTAGATAGGATTATTGTTATTATAATTTTTTTGTAAAGGCTACAAATGCTAGTGTTTCCAGGTATAAATAACCACTGTCTGACGATAGCAAGACATTCACCCAGAGGGTACAGGTATTCAGTAATTGTCCACCATAGCAATTTCTTGCATCCCTCTCTGAAATCTCCAGTGCTGAGCACTGTCAGAAAGGACTCTCGACTTTATTAATGTCCTACTTCTTATCATTCACTTATTCATAGATGAAAACACAAGTTGTGTGCTAGAACAAAAAAAATAACTATTAATACTAGGGAAAGCCTGACAAGATAAATCCAGGTAGCAATACTTTACCCAACTTCTTGGCTGCCCCCTGCAGTTCAATGGAAGATGAAACACCGCTTCATTATTTGAAATGGGTCTTTGCTTTCTCTTTGAATTGCAATGGACTTTTATCTTTCAATGAGATGCTGGTGCTTTTTGGAGCATACTATAAAATGGGATCTTCAGAAACAATTCTGAAATACCAAATGTGATGTAAAAACTTGTTGGGCAGACTAGACAGAGGAACCAGATTAGACAGAGAAATACATAGAGAACGGAATCTTCTTCCCCTTATTCTTAATTTCTGATGATAGTGACCTGGTAGCAAAATCTTTTTCTGGCATCCAGCTGCTTCTATTGCTTATTCTGCCTCCCAAGTCCAGCTCCTCTAACTCATGTGGAAATAGGGATTTAAGGTAGTAAGTAACCATTAACACTTAAAAAGAAGCCATTTTAGTTTAAATGGTGAATAATGTGCCACAGATAAAGCTGCTGCTTACCTATTTTTAAACGGTTAGGGGTATATTTGAAAGCCTAACCATAAAGCATGCTACTGTTACCTTAAAAAATAAATTTGACCTTCCAGAAATTAACTTTTCCTCCATTTAAAACCCCAAAGTTTTAACAGGAACAAATAAAAGTAGGAATGGAAGATGGAGCAGGAGGGAACATAGAGAGAACTTTCCCAAATAGATGCAAAGGGGATGCTCTTTCTTCTTTCCTGTTCTGAGTCTGCCTTCCCCTCCTGCTCCGACAGCAGCCCTTGCCCTGCAACACTGGCTTCACCCAGCAGTCATGACCCAGACAGCAGCTGCCTGAACCTTAGCATCTACCCACAGACACAACGGCAGGACAACACCATAACATCTCCTTGGGAAAGGAAAGTTCACAAGAAACAGAGGTGGGGTTTTTTGTTTGTTTTGGCCATTGTATCCCAATTAAATTCTTTCAGAGTTACAATTTTCCATAGACTCCTGCCAGTACATCTGAGATCCTTTCCCACTTCTCTACCCACATCCCCACCCCAATGTGCACACTCAGTGCTTCCAGCACATCACAGGTCCATCTGCACTGTTCCAGGCCAGAATCAGTCCCACACCTCTCACACTGCACTGTGACAGTGATGAGAAAGTGGCAGTGCTCTGTCCTGGACCTCTCCCAGAGAAAACCCCTTATCTGGCCAGCATTACTAAGTGCTACAGACTGGCCAGGGCCAAAAAGGGATGGATCTTCATCTTATACTCGCAAGTGAACTTTCCCCACATTCATGGGAACAGGATCTGGGATTTTAAGCTTGAGTACATTTCTGCTCTGCAGACAAAAAATAAAAGGCTAAATATTAATTTCATGTGGACCTTCCATCTCACATCCTTCTAGTCTCAGCTCCAGCCTAACTCTCACAAGTTCTCTTTGCCAACACCACATTTAACCTATACCTCCTAATAAATCCATAAGGTTTCTGAGAGAATACAGAATTATTAGAGGCCACAGGGACTGGCCTTCGCATTTGTACTCTACCTGTAAGCACTCATTGACACTGGTACATGCGTGTGCTGGGTCCTGAAACAACAACATGCACATATTTATCTCCTGTCTCACACAATACCTCTGCTATGTCTCTCTTTACAATATCTAGCGTGGCAGCAAGAGGCAGGGTCTGTGTGTGAGTCACAGGCACAATACACTGAACAGCCGGAGCCTCTGACGGAACGTACAATATAGCTGAGATGTCAGTGGAGGTGGCTTTGGAGTACTTTAAAATGCTATTCAAGTGCCAACTTTTACCTCCAAATACGACACGTTGCTCGCCCACCCGCTTTCCTTCTAGGCTATGCATTCCTTTTACTGCAACTCGACAGCTTTAATTATGAATTTCTCTACCTTCTCTATCCCTTTAACCATTTAGTCTCTACGTTGTCTTGCTAAGTTTTTTTGATGTGCTCCTAGACAGAAGCTGTCCACTGTCACCACAGTACAAGAGGCATGGTCACACTCTCATTTGCAGGCTGGGCACCAGACCAAAAGGACTTGTGCCATACGCTATTTGCCTCGAAAGCAGAAATCTCTGCTCTTACATTGCCTTTGCAGAGAAAGGATGCAGCGATGGGGACACAGTGTGCTTAGGAGCATCATTATATCAAAATCATTTGGCTCTCCTCAGCTCTTGTTGTCTGAATAACTACAAGTACCAATTTCTGACTTGGTGAAAAACGATCCCAGTGGTGGTTTTACAGGGGATTCAGCTCCTTTTAGCCCTATAATTTTGCCCATGACAGGAAATCTACTTTAGACAGTGGCAATGTACGCACTACTGTCACCACCACTGCTGTGCAGCACTGTGAGGCTCTGATGCTACTGATGGGTGGGGAGACATTCTGCTCTATGTAGTCTCACAGAGCACCAGTATTCCTTTTGCTTTGCCTCTAAATTCTGTGATCCTTGAACATCTGGGTGCCTATGTTAGATCCAAGAGGTGAGAACTCCACATAGTGAAGTGTTTGATCCCAATAACCCAGATCAAAAAGTCTCTTGTTGCTGTGATCTATGACCCATGATTAGCTCTCCGACACACAGCAGAACAAAGCCTGTTTTGACTCGCAACCAGTCTGATTTTCACCTACATGAGCATGCTCTCCAAGAGGCTCTGTTTGGAGCAATAGAGGGATTAATTAGAGGTCACCTCAATGAACAATTGCAATAAGGAGAACAACTCATCAGAGGCAAAATACACTACTTCTTAAAAAATGTGCTTTCTTCTAAAGGTTGGAAGTATGTTTCGCTCAACTACCATCCTACTCCCTACACTATTCCTTTGCTTCTCCTGCCTGAAAGAAGGTGCTGTAGCACGTATGGGTATGAAAGATCTGTCTGTTCTCTGGTTTTCACAAGTCTCAAGTTCTTTTGGGACTCTGGAAACACCATTTGGTAAAATTCCACAAAGAAACACAAAATCACCAAGATCCTTGAAATAGCCTTATTGTTTATCCATGGTTCCTACCAGCCCGAAGACACAAGGACTCCCAGCAGTTACGCCTTGTTCATACATGTCAAAGAGCTGAAAGCAAAGGACAGAAATCATCAGTAGAGTTGCACTGACAAAGTTATCTCCTCCTGCTATTGTGCCAGAGCCCTAAATCTAATGCAACTAGTGGTTCAGCTACGGCTGCAGGATACGTATAGGCTATATAAAGCTGTATACAGCCCTTTGAACCCACCTCTTCAGCACTAGACCTGTGACATGTTTAGTCTGAAATCCCACATCTCCCTGTATTCAAGGTCACCAATAATCTAAACAGACTGATCCTCCCATCTTTTTTCCTCTTAGGAAAAAACCCAGCTATTCTGCTCCAGTGTCAGCACTATCCTGGTCTATATAAAGACCACCTTAGAGGAAAGTGTAGGTCCCTCCTAATGCATTCCTTTGGGGGACACTTCATAAATGGGAATCACTCCTGAACCCCTGATAGCAATCAGCTTTATTTTTCTCTCCCAGCATGCGAAGGGGCCTGGTGGCTTTCATCCTTCAAATTAGATCTTAAGGGAAAAGGACTGCAGCACAGAAATACCGATGCTCCTAATCAATACAAAAATGTCTAATGCCAGACAGTACTATCGCAATGTGCCTCACAGAAAGGGCAATGCAGAGCCCATTTGTTCTGGTGGATATATACAAGCTCATTATCTGTAGTCCAGTCAGATCTCTACGTGTATGGTAGTTTGAACAACCTCAGACAGATATGACAGCAAGCAGTGCTTCTGTGCATGCTGGAAGTTCCTTGCATGATCTCCTTCTCTTCCATTTGCTCTTCTTCTTTCTTTCCTTTCTGCTGCTATTTAAATTGCTATTATTAGCCATTAAGTGATAAATTAGTTACCTCTGAAATAACCATGAATAATTGTACCCAGCCTGGGTATCTGGGGCTGGAATTTGATAACAATCAACAGGAGCTGTGCAGCTCCCAAGGTATTTAATAATAGTAATAATAAAAATCAATAGGAGGAAAATAGGGACAGCTCCAGAAAGTGTTAATGAAAAGTTGCTGAATTACAGTGGCTCACCTGGGAACAGCTACATGAAAGCCTTCTGAATATCAAATGTATTCATTATAGTCTGTATTGCTTGGCTGAACCTCCAAAGAATTTACTGGGCTTGTATTCTCACAATAACAAAGAAGAGATGCTGAAGAGTGCAGGATAAGAAGGATGAGGCGGTGGATGGAAGAAGGTTCACGGTTTTATTTAGAAAACATAATTATCAAGGCATATAATGACAATAAAATATAAAGCCTGGAATAGATCCAAACTCAAAATCTGAGGTTTTTACCTCAATGGCAGAGGCAGCAATTCTTTAGGTCATAGGCTGGGTGGGCAAGAAGATAGCACTCTTTTGCAACATCAATCTGAAAGATCACTGGAGAGCGTCATAAGACAGTCAGAAATTAAGGCATTTCCTGAACTGATCCTAAATGGTCACAGCAACACGAAACCACTCCAAAACCAAAGATCAGCTTCAGCCACTCTCAAGCCTGTCACATTGGGTTAATACTAGACTGTGATCTCACAAGTGTTATACAAAATACATTAGAACCCCCTTTTGTCCCATGTTCTGCACCACTGAAGTGACACAGTAGTTTGGCTTACTTAGATAAATGCATTTCCACAGCACTTTTCTCTCCAGCAGCCAAATACAGAAATACGGCACATCCAGAGATGCTAATAAAGCAGTAGAAACTTCAAACTCCTTTACCAGCAATAAAATCTGTGACTAAGCTAAAAAATAGAATCAATAAACAGCCTCCTTTTCTGAAAGCTGCCACAAGGTATTTAATGTCTACAGATGATCAAGGGTAAAACAGAACCAATGCTTTACTTAAAGAAAAATGAAGCTTCAATCAAATAGAAACCTAAATCAAAATGGTCAAATAATTCCTGTAGATTTTTTTCCCCATGGGGTTAGATTCACTAAGTGATGAAAGAGCACTTTCATCTTCATCCGTATGTCAGAGGACTCCCCAGAGTCCAACTGTGCAGTCTGCCTCAGGGGACTGGATGCCACGACTGCTGGTACATCCAAACTGTGAGGCAATGGGGTACTTTGCGGGGTGAAGCACTGTCTTTCAAACCCTTCAGCTGAAATTTGTTCCAGTTTGTATAATCAAAACAAATACAATGTCAAGGAATGACACCCACACTCACCTGTAAGTACAGGAAGACCCAAACCACCAGGCAAGGGAACCATTTCCCATCACTGCACTCAAGTACAATAATACATTTCTGCTATTCAAAGATGCACTAAAGACGTCTCAAATTAAGTGAGCAAACTTTGTGCCATCTGCATTACTTTGTTGTTTGAACTTTCCTCTTTCTTGTTGGCTTCATCTCCCTGAATTCACTTTAGTTTGATTTTAATCACATTTTGGCCACACAACTTAAAAGACGAGTACATCTGCTAGCACAGCCATAATGAGGGGAAGGTGCATTATAGCGAAAAGATAGGAAATCCAACAGTTCAATATTATCCAGGATCACGATGGAGCATCAATGAAGTCTAGAAGAAGAGTACGCACAGTTCCAAACGATCTGCAAATCCTTCTTGTCAATTCTTGGATTTGCCATCCATACGCTGACCAATCTAACTCTGCTCAGTATATCGAAGATGGAAAGATTACATCTGGACAAAAGACCAGAGCAGTGATTAAGCCTTCTGCTTTTGATTAATAGCAGAGCCAGATGCATTTACCATCGGGGGTGGCTCTGCTAAGACAGGTAAGAAATGATGAAGAAACACAGATAGTAATAATATCTGAGTCAGCAGAAAACGCGTAATGACTTCGCCAAAGCCTGTCTCAACGTGTGAGATGTACCTCATGAACAAAAGGCTACCGTTGATGCAGTGTATGCAAAACATTTTCTAGCATAACCTGGATGGCAGAGAAAAAGAAAGCGACACAATGTGCCATCAGTTCAAACCACGAGGAAGAAGGAGAGGATACCTGTAGTGGGGGGTTGCTCTTGTTTTCTCTCTCCCTCAAACTTGCTTTAAGTGAGCAGTCACTTCCCATCCTCATTGTGGTCATGACAAATGTGAAGCTACCTGGACAGCACTGACTTAAAATCTAATTGCTTTTACACCAAATGAGGCATGAAACCTATTATCAAAAAACACGATGTCCGAAGCACAAGCTGGCATTTCATTTTCCCAGCAGAGAGCTTCTGAATGCCAGAATTGACTGCAAGGCACGGCGGGAGTCTGGAAACACGGAATTAGTGATTCTTCTTGGGGCATGGCAATAGCCTGCTTGTCAGGCCAAGTTTGAGAGGCAGCAGAATAAAGTGCCTAACACATTGGTTTGGTTTTTTAAGACGGCTGCAAAAATTCTCCACGTATTTGCTCTTTGACCTCGGCAGAGTGGTCCGTAAGACCAACCCTACTCAATGGTGTGGAAAAGCGGCTATTTGATGCAGAAAAGCACCTAAATATCACTTCTGAAAAGAAAAGCCACAAACAATGAAGTCCTGATGCAGGTCTTGTGCAGTGTGAGGGTGATAATGCCTGAGAGGGAGTATGAAGTGGCCCAGGAGTACAGGTTGCCAATTAAGAGACCAGCTAATATCTAGGGCAATTTAACCCCTCTTCCTCACCATCACACACTGTAGCTCTAACATACGTGTGTACCGCTCTTATATTTTCTCCACCTTTTGGAACATTCATGAGACACCTGTCACACAGATGTGTGAAAGACCAGTGACACAGAGCTGATAGGTCAACTTCACGACGTCCAAGGTTTTCCCAGTTTTGGAGGAAATATTCTACAGCCTCACTGATGGAAGTTCAGCCCCCCTTACTTATTCTTAGATGCAGCAACTTTGCTGCTCTGTCTCTGCTGCAAACATATTTCAACAGTTACCCCACTCATGCTTGTAAAATGGCTCTCTCTACAGTTTACACTTTAGGGGGAAGACAAACTGTAGACAGGGGACAGAAAGAAATTCTTGCCTGTGTACAAATCCGTATTTATTAGGTCTGCTAAAGGTTTCTTTCACCTTTCTTTGACTCATTGGAGACAGTACAGTGAGCACAATAGACCTGCTCTGGTGTGAGAAATCCCCCTTTCACACAGGATGCCTCCATCAGACCAGTCACTTCGCTGACAGCTATTACCTTGCTCCAATTTGCCAACCACTGATTCCAACAGAGCTATATAAAGTGCACAGCAAATAGTTTATTCCAGGGAAGTAGGCAGAGTCCAGCCTGCTCCTTCATCCCTTTCACAACAGTGGTGAAAGAATAAGTCTGCAAAATACTCAGAGCAGAGACAGCCTGAAGAGGAAAATTAACAGACATGTACACTTATAAACCTTGACAGGTGAAAACGTTTGCTGTCGGAGGAAGAAGCTGAGATGCCAAGTTAATGCCACATGCACCAGACACCAGGGCAAAGAGAGACAAACGCAGGACATGAACTGCAGGGACTTCACAACAGAAAAGACCTCTGGCTCCACAGCTTTTGATCTATGTACCTTTGCAATGAGATATTTCATCTGGGAGTCAGCTATATCCAGTGCTGGATTAACTTCTTATTCCGTGGCTTGACCTGTCACCCAGGGTACTACAGAGATGGGCACTCAGAAACGCACTTTCAGGAAACACATTAGATATAGACAGTCATATTTAACACAAGCACTGTGTAACGCAGCACACTGCTCACAGCTTAATTTCAGCTTGCTCTCTGCAAACAAAGCCCTAACAAATAAAGCAAGCTTGTGTTTTCATCGTGGTTGAACAATACTAATTCTTTTCTTTTGATATTGGTGATTACTGGTCCAGAAAGAATTAGCCATGTTTGTACCTCTTCCTAGACATGTCAGCAGGACAGTCTTTGAGATACTTTCCTTTGCCAGAAAACATTAGCTACGGTCAAAGCCACTGCTTCCCATTTACATATCTGTGGTGCATATAATTTCCTGGGACTGGGACAGTGCAGACTTCTGGAATAGGGATAGTTCCCAAGCTGTATGAAACCACCGCTGCTCACAACGTAAAGCATGTAAAAAGAAAACTGTAAGGTAACCAACCGCCCATATTTTTCCTGTGCTGCATCTGAAGTATCCCAAATCTGACTCTGCTTTGGCAAACGTACACAAAAATTTAGGTCTTTTCATTCACATCTACTCACGCTTTCAGAAGCGGAGAGTACAGAAAGCATTCGAGGATGTCGTGCAATTTTGTGAAGACAACAGAACTAGTTTTAAACTACGAACATTTCATTCTCCTTAAGCCCATAAAAATGGGTCTAGTCCAGGAAGCAGCAGAGTATAGTTTCCATTGCTGTAATGATACATCACCAGTAAACTGCAAGGCTCTGGTGACATCCTTGTGCTACCTAAAAGAGCTAGATTAGACTTAATCTTTACAGAGTAAGAAAAGTGGCATCCCTCAGCTTCCTCCAGAGAAATGTTTTGATGAAGAATATTCCCCACGCCCGAAAGTCATGAGTTGAGACAGAGGTATAAAAATAGCTGCCCTCTTGCCTGAACCAGTGTGCTCTGTGTATTCTGTGTTCTCCCATTGATTCCATAGGGCTCCTATTCCCACTAAAATCAAACCATGCAGTTCTCTTGGCTAGACTCACAGAAACCTAGCAGCAAAGTATTACTTTTCTGAATCAGAATGAATATACTGCACAATCATTTTCCAGTTTTGTTTTTTTTTTTTTTTTTAAAGAATATGCTTGCCAACCCTTTGGTCCCTGCATCTCCCTTCCCCCAATCCTCTGCAACAAACTCCTGCAATATGACATCTAGGTGGGATTACACAATTCAGCTGTTTAACCTGGTCTGGAAACCGTAACAAATAGCACCTAAGCTGCTAAAATTCACAAACCTGCAATTATACCCAGTGGAGTGAAAATGAACACGTAATTATCATGTCGCCTTTTAGCAGTGACATTACATCCCTGGATGCCATGGGAGTACTCACCAATGCTGGGCAAACTTGAAGGGATAAGAAGGCTTTGCTTTCAGCTACCACGGACACATTTGGGAGTGTCCCACAACATGGGAGTTTTACAAAGAAAGAGAACTCTTTTTTTGTTAACTTCTTTAAAAATATTTATATTTGGAGAGCTTCTTATTATTATTTTGGTACTGATAACTACCAGACAATATTAGGAAAATGGAATGAGTTCCCAAGTAAAGGAAAAAGTAACAGAAGACTACAAAGATCAGGGAAAATGCTCACCGAGTTACTGCAGCCAGATAGCTGCTTGTCAGTGGCTGAGGCTAGTCAGGGTTCAACGCTTCCTTTCCCATAAGAGAAGCCATTTTCATGCAAAGGCCCTTCTAGCTCCAGTTCGAAAGCGAGAGTTTGATTTATATCTCAAAACCAGCCTAGGCAGGCTTCAGTAGTTCTCTCTAACGACGCACCGATGATTTGTCGGATGGCTGTCCGCAACATGGATGGTGTTTAGCATACGCCTTAATTGCTTCATTTGTACGTTTACATGTACAAGTGAGCACAGCTAACCCAAAGCAATGTCTCGTTGGTTAGCCCTCTTTTTTCATTGTCCCTCATAAACATTAAAAACCACGAACAAGCTTGTAAGAACGGTTTTTGGCATGAGGAACAGGTGGTGGTAATGTCGGGTAAGTATTCCTGCAGGGGCAAGGCTGGAAGCCTGCTATAAATTATGGGAGCATTTCTGCAACTGGAAAACTTGCTTTTCATTGATGAAGCTGAGAGCGCTCTTTGATGACAAAGCCATCGGGGAGCTTCAAATCATATCACATCACTAAGTTTTCTTTCTCCATTTGTCTTGGAAAAACATTATTGCAAGCATATGTGCTTGTACATAGCAGTAAACGAGTGACAGAGACCTAGAAAGAATATATATATACTTCTGCTTCATCACAAATTCAAGCTGAAGAGTCCCATACTCTGACACTTAGCCAAATTCCCTATATATTCAGAGTGGGGCAACCTCACCTCAATACATATCATTGAGTGCAGGAAGCAAATACATTAATTTTGCCATTTGGAAAAACACCTTCTAAATAATCACCGGGATCATGATGACTTCTTATCCATCAAAAAGTCGCAAATCCATGCTCTAAATGTCTGCAGAACTCATTTCAGTGATGAAAAGAGGAATTTTGGGGAGTACCCTGGCAGAATCAGGCCTACAGTTTCTAAATCATTCTACCAAAGCTCTTTTTTAATCTGCAGTATTTGCTCTCTACTCTGCAGCTCTTAGAGAGTGTCTTCCTTGTAAGACAGCCTCTCCATGGAGGTTATGAGGTGGACAGAACACCAGCCGACACTCCAGTGATGAGGAAAACATTTCCTGCTGATGCATTTTTCTGGGGCAGTACCATCCCTATGCTCCAGTAGTCAGTTTTGATAGGAAAATGGAAATTCACTAGAGAATAGAAATCAGGTTCTTTCACCTTTTTACCCACATGGATGGCTGCAGAGCATAGAACACTTTCTTTGGGAGTTAATCGTGTCTTCTTTCCAATCACTCTCAATACACTCCAGTTCCCAAGATGCAAATTCAGCCATGAGGACGGTCCATTTCGGCAGATTTAAACGCAAAACATATCCCCACCGACCTGATTCCTACAGGAGAACTCTCTGAATACTACTATCACTGACCTTTGTGCCCGGTCTGTTATCTCCTCCTCCAGATCTAGCAGAAGCGCCGCCTGTGCCATCACCTCCTTGCTGCAGGGCAGGGATTTGAGGTGCAGAATGAGCAAACCAAGGCAAAACTTGCTTCCCATCTCCTCCAGCTCCTGAGTTCCCAGCTGCAGGCCCTGAGAGAGAGGCAGAAAGTTGCAGTGCTGAGCGTGCATTTCACAGGAACATAGAAAGGGTCAGGCTTGTTTTGCAGAAGGACAACTCCTGGTGTTCCTTCTTTCACTCTGAATTGGGGGTTCATTCATGTTTGCTACATATAGAAGTTTCCCCTACAGAAAATAGCCTCTATTTTACAAACAGGGAAACAAAGGCAAACTACATTTGCAGAATAAGTCTTCATAAGAATTAGTCTCAGACCCCAGGAGGATCTGACTTTTACAAATCATTAGGACTCATTTTTTCTTTCTCTCTGCAGACGAGTCATCTCCCTAAGCAATAGGGAAAAAAATAGGTCCTATGACTGTAAACACTGGGCAGTGGCAAAGATGAAAAAGGAAGCTGGGGGGCAGAGAGAAAGAGGGAAGAGATCTTTAACAAGTTATCAATTGTTTTTTAAGAAAATCAATTGCAAAGTAATTGCAAAATAACAAACACCTCCAAGGAATTTCTCAGTCTATTAAAAGCTGATGTGTCTCTGGCAGAGACAGAGAAGGCACAAACGGGGTTTGGATTATCAACATCATCTTTCAAAGGAGGACTCCTCCAAGCCATGGATCCTCACTTGGAAGAACCTCGATTATGAATAGCCTGTGTTTGTTTTTTCACGAATAAAAAAAAATAAAATCAAGATCTAGCAAAGAAGCAACACACCAGGGCCCTGCCTATGAGTAAGTCAGTGTAATTGATGGCAGTCTCCTGCAAGCAGCGAGAGCACAGGAGACAAACAAAGCTCAGATATACTAAAAAGAATCTAATAAACTGCAAAATCCCTCATATTTGGCATTTACCGACCACATGGCATGTACTCTTTAACGCTAACACATCAGGGGTTGAATCAGTTGCTGAACAACTGCTGCCTCTGCCAATACCAGCCATATGTGCTTTTGTGGCACACAACATCTCTGCAGCCAACCTTGTGACGAGAGCTCCAGCTCCACTTCCAGGGCTGTTTCCTTAGAAACTCTCAGGAGCCCACGCTCTCGGTCCTGGCACTAGCCTTATGCACGGTGTGAGCTCCAGGTCAGCTCAGCCTGCACTTGACTCTCTACTAGATATTTCTGACATCTTATGGGTAATGAAGCCGTATGTGTTCTGGTAAACTATGACAGCAGGCTGAGCCCTGACCTCGTGCTGGTTTGGGGTTTTTTACTGTATAAAGTTGTTGCATTTGTAAAGTGCTTTAGGATCCCTGGGTCTGAGCAGCTCTGTAGAGCTGAAAGATTATTTCTGAGACAAAACCATACACATGTGTTGAAAAAAAGAAGAGACTTCTCACATGATCTTCCACAGCTCTCCTGCGAAGCCTTTTTTTTATGCATTTTTGTTAGAGGACACGAACTTAGTTGGACAGGATGAAAACTACCACTTCATCTCTAGCAGGTCCAGCAGATGCAAATACAACCTGCCATTACAAATACCCTATCTGATAACAAATATATTTTCCTACAGTAAAAATGATGTAATTCTGTTTCCTTTCTGAGGCTCTGCGAGCAAAACGTGACTCTGTAAGTATGATGATCAACATGCAAAACGCAAAATAATACAGAGCTCAAACACACACCGAATGGCTGGACAACTGGGTAAGCACAGGACCTGTCCAGAAAAGCACACTGCCACTGTGAGTAAACGCAGCCTCAGACCTAGGTAGGGTCTCTGGAGAACTGACTTCTGCTCTCAGAACAGTCTCTTAAGTATTTTCATCGCAGCAGGCAAATCTCTGACACCATTTCTTCTCTCCATCCTATTTATCACCGCTGCAAGCTTTGCCAAGTAACATCCAGGTACAATGAACTGTAGCAATAATTAATAATAGTAAGAAAACAGAGGAAAAGTTTATAGGAACCAGGGTCATTAATGCAAAACAATGAGAGTGCTCAGCAGCTCTGCATACATTCCTAAATGTTTTATTGTTTTACTCTAAAAGACTTCAGATATTTTAGTGTGGCAGAGTTACAATCAGCAGGCAGCAGTGACATTTCTGAGCAAAAATGTGTCATTCCCACAGCTAAAGAGTTATTTTATCAGGGGCAAAAAATACAAAGAACATCTCACGGCTTTCCCTGGGGTGCATCTTAGGGTCTTGCTTCCAAGATCAAGGCAACATACTAAATACCTATCAATCCAGGAGATGTGAATAGTGACTGTGCTAAAACTCAGCCTGTGGCTTTATGATTCCCTGGAGCTTTATGCAGGATATGAAGAGGCCTTAAGAAACTATGAGCAGAGAAATAATAATAATAAAACTATAATATACCTCAGAAGCCTCAGACAGTAATTGTTCATGCACTGAAGTTAGCTGCTGTACGATGGACCCATACTGCTTTGATACCAGACAGCTCAGGAGTAACAGCCGGAAACCTCAGCTAAAGGATTACTTGTTAACATACACTATTCACTTCAAACACAGACTTTGTATTTTGTAACACAGGTAATTCTCTCCCTCTCCGTCCTCCCTCCTCAGCTCTCAGCAGAGGGTGGAGCTGGAGGTGCGTAGCCAGACTACCATTAAACTGAAGCTGTTGACAGGACTGACATATCAAACAAATGTTACTGATGGCCCCTGCCAGCAATGTCAGGAGCTGGTGTAGTGGTCAATAATCGATCAATAGTGGTCAATAATCACCCCCACTTGCATTGCCAAAAGGGAAGCCTGGTCTCAAGGCATTTCCCTTGCAGTTATGCAGCACACACTGTTGGAAAAATTTTGACATTATGTTTACAACCCAGAGCAGTGAAAATTTTCTACAAGAAATGCAAGAAAGAAGAGAAGAACAGTAGAAGTGGTGCACCTTTGTTTGGCTAAGAAGCCAGTAGGAAGCACACCTCCATGGCAGTGAAGCTATCTTGTTCTTACACGTAGTGACAGCGTACGGTCTGTTTGCCACAGCTGTACAGGAGGAAGCTGCTCTAGCTGACAGCACCTCCCCTGCAGTGTCCTGCCAGTCTGGATTCTCAGTGACCCCATCTTTCTCTCTAGCACAACAGCTCTATCCTCCTCTGGACTCATCTATGTGAGCACTGGAGCATGGTGCAAAGTCTTCCAAGACAGCAAAATATAAGCAAACTCTGAAGCAGGCAACATTTTCTCTATACCAGAAAGCTGCAGACAAGCCCATCAATTCTAACTAGTCCAGCTTCAGAGACAGGCTAACAAAACCATCCTGGCTTTGATGATCAGCTCACATCTTTGCAGTTTCTGCTCTCTGTTACATGAAAATACCAGACTGGATCAGCATCAGCTTGATGCACCACGCTCTACTGTGCAATACAAAGCAGTCCCACGGGCCCTGCCATGCCATCTTTTGCAGGCATCATGTTAAGGGATAATGGGTTAATTGTTTCCTGGCTATTATAGACATAATGGAACTAACCAACTTTTTCTAATCTCTTCTTGCAATTTCGTATGTGAGACAGCACAGGAGAAGGTGACGCCTCTTAACAGTCCAATTTTTGGATATATTTATTTTTCACAAGAAGAAACCAATTCCAGATGTAGGTGACATGGTCAGTCAGATGAATGAAACAGACACTTCGTCTATGAACTCTTGGTTTAGTTAAACCAAATAATTTCTTGCCTTTTCTGCCAAAACTGTTACTAGCGTAACTGCTGGACAGTCGGATGCTCACCTGCATCTCTTAGTTGTCACCATCGCTGTATTACGAAACGGGGTAGCAGGAAAAAAAGTTATTACTTGACTTATCATTTGACCATGACATTGTCAATAAATTTTTTCCTAAACAAAATTGATCAAATCATACTGGAAAAACAGTTCATTCATACTCAGCTCTGATGCAT
Organism: Bucorvus abyssinicus; assembly: GCA_009769605.1. NCBI lineage: Eukaryota > Metazoa > Chordata > Aves > Bucerotiformes > Bucorvidae > Bucorvus > Bucorvus abyssinicus. Next base: position 14,798,268 of record CM020038.1, read on the forward strand.
CAAATGAATATCCAGAACTTGATGTTTCCAATATCTCTCAACTCGCCCTCAGAATCCTTCACAGACTAACAATGCAACGGAAAAACTTTGTTATTCATTACTTATATACTTTAAATACTCTTGCAGCCAAAGGCAGCAATAGTTTCATAACACAGATGTTGTTGAAGGAGGTGGAAGGACTCCAGAAATTAAATTAGAAAATTCTCTACGAAGGTAACTAGAGCTACAGTAAAATTAGAGTTGGAAGATACTAATAAACACAAGTAGACAGAATATTTCAGAGGGATCAGTTGCTTCCTCAAAGGGATCTTTGGCATGCAGCATGGCCACTTCAGCAGCCTCTCCCACTTTTGGTCACTGTTCAAGCCTTGGGGCAACAGCTTTTCCCTGCAAACTCACTTCCAGTCAATACATACACAAACGCACTTACAGAATATTCTCTGCATCTCAATAGCTTTACACATGCACAACGGTTATGCCCTAAGGCTGGGTATAAATAAATTGACAGTCTGGTTTCTCACTAATTCCATCACTGAACTCTCCCTCAGAATACTAATAGAAACCATTTGGAGGCTCTAGAGGATAAACCAGGGAGCTGAATTAAGGACTTGGTGCCTGGTGTCTGCAGCCTCAATTTTAGCTTGGGCCAGCCGTGAAGGTTACAGTCCTTTCAACCCCTGTGAATGAAAGTATGCAGACACACGCTGGGGAACTGGCTATTTAGACAACTAGGACAGTAGGAAATAAGCCAGATTTTCTCATGCCTCAGAGATCCCTAAGCAGCAGGTATGGCATGCAAAACAGATGAAGTGGAGGGGACGGCGATTGGAATTTGGGCCAAAAGATTTCAAGAGGATTAAGAGAGCAGAAGAGGCTGAAGATGCAAGAAAAAAATAGGCTAGAGGAATTTCTAGAAAGAAAGATGAGAGGGGCTGGAGTTAGAGACAAGATAAAAGGATGGAAGAGATAAAAGGATGAGAAAGAAGGAGGGGTTGAGGTCAGTGGATGCTGATACAGAGGAATGATAACAAGAAGAAAGCTAATGGAAGCCTCTACCCCCTTCTCACCCTTGGAGAGGTGTCCTGTGGTCTGAACGCCTGTCCTCATTGCATCTGGTACTTGGGCCACATGGTGAGGAAACAAGGCTTAGCTTGCTTTGAACCCTCTCACAGAACTTCTGTTAAACTCAGCTGGTGTTTTGGCTGAGCAAACTTCTTGGGTATGGAACCAAAGAAGTGGTTCTTGTTTTAATCATTCAAATGGGCACTTTCCCTGGTTAATGTATGTTACAGGCAGCACTGTTCAAGGAATGGAGTGAGTGGGTGTCCTGAACAACCTGCTCATAGGAGAACTGGGGATTTAGCAAACAAAATCTTGTGGCCAAGTTCTCTACCAAAACAATTATTTAGATTATGAATTCTCCAGGTCTAGTCTGGGTAAGGGTTTCCTCCTCCCTTCCATTGTGCTGACTGGCTCTTTCTCTGCCATTCTCATCTCCACACCTCTCCTTCACAGTATTTCCAGAGCTGTCTCCCTGTCCCCTCCTTCTATCCTCCCTCCTCAGCTTCTCCTTCTCTGCTCCTCCCTCAGTGTCCTTTCTCCCTCCCTTAATCAGCCCCCATGAATGACTCCATTCTCAGTATATGGCAAGCTCATCGCGTGTTGAAAGAGCCAAAGAAATTACATGAGTTTTCCATTTGCTAACCTCAGCTAGCTACTTTGCTTGGCCACTCTGTCCCACACACTGCTACCTCATGTTTTATATCAACAAATTGCATACTATCCAGGATGGGCACACAGGTGGCTTTAATGTCACCTTTCCCCAAAGACTGCATGCTAGTTGAAACAGGAAATACTTCCATGTCCATTGGATGCTCTAACAGCTGTTCTGCATGGCCATAAGAGACTGAAGGTGACACAGGGTACCAGAAAGCCCACCTTTGCCAGATCGATTCTTGAATAGCACAGGGACAGACTATACTTATTTTTTGTGGGTCATAATTGTGAAGGGTGATCATGTTTGGAACAAAAAAATGAACAAAAAGAGAAAGAGAAATGAGGGTATTTACCCCTACGCAGACTAACCATATAGGAAGATGTTATTCTTTGCAGAGCTCTTGCTTTCCAATGAAGTTCAGTACTATAAGGTTTTTCTGTCTCATTCGTTACCATGTCTGACATGCTAGGGACCTATTTTTAGGCTCTGGATGGACCTGGACTAGCATCAACAAACTATCCCTCGCTTTGCAGACGCTGAGCAATCTTTTGACTTGTCCCACAGCGTCTTTTCAACAGAACACAAGATGCTGAGTGAATGATATGCCAAGGCCAGAGCTAAGCACTATGGAATGATCTGGATTGTTTCACAGTGATGGTGTCAGGAGAGGCTCAAGTTTTGATCTAAGGACTGTGGACAGTTCTGCGGAGGAGAGATCTGCCTGCACCGTCTGATGAAGAAGAGTCTCTTGGAAGTGACAATCCAGAAGGCAAGCTTTTGCTAGTAGAGCTAACAAAAACCATGGGCAAGGCTATAAAAGCCAGCAAACCCCCCATGCTAATTCCTAAAGGAAAACAAATGCTGCTCCAGGATACTTAAGCCTCCTACTTGGCAAACAGGGAACAGAAACCGGGAACTGTTCAAAGTCACGTGGAGATTCTGTGGCAGTATGAGGGGAGAAAGCGGTCACTGTACATTGGCGAAAATTGAGTTCTTTCTTCAAGAAAGCACCTTTCTTCCCATGCTCCCCTTATTTGCAACAGGTTAACTGGTATCACCCCATCTGATGATGCCTTGAAATTCATCAGTAGTCTGTCCAGGACTTTCTCTCATACACATATTTTTTCCAGCTATCTGACCACTGTGGAACCTGGAACAAGTCACAGACAGGTTATAGCCTGAGGTATCTAAAGATTAAGTGTGAGGTGGGGCTTTAAGTATGTCTCAGAATTTGTGTCAAATGAATTAGCCCTTAAAAGCAGTCTGGGAAAGCAAGAAGTTGAAATTTTGCAAGTCCTAAATTGGCAGTTTAATGCCTGGATCACTTTTCCTCCCTCTCTACTTCCACTTAAAAGTTTGCCTGTATAATTAACTTCAGTGTACAGAAAAGTGACCAGATTCTTGGCCCACCCAAGCCTTATTTTCAGCTATGAATTTACCCAGTTTGTCCATATTTCACCATGGATGTAAAATAACCTTTTAATCCTGGCTAGTGATTACCACATGCCTTGGAACAAAAGGATTTATGATATTTAGTTTTATTCTAGGTAATGTAAATGCAGATGCTATTCATAAAGTGTCTAACCCACTTTAAAAATTCTTAATAAGGTATTTGTCTTCATAATGTCATCCGCTATGGGGATCCCCAGGTTAATTACGTGTTACAGAAAGAATAAATTGCTGCATCTTAATTTCTTTTCAATACAAGGATATAATACATATCCTTGTATTATATTACACGATGCCTTGTTACTTTTCGGTGTGGCTTTAAAGTATTTAAATTAACAATACTGAGATCTTCCAAAGCAGTTTGTATCTTAAAATCCATTGTGCTATAAACTGCAGTGGGGGAAACCTGACAGCCTTTCCCTTTCGCCCCAATAAAATAGATGCTATTCTTCCCATCACAGAGGTGATGAAAATATGTCTTGACCAAAAGGACACAGCAAGGCTAGTGTGCTTTTATACCCTGTTCAAAATGAGATCTCAGGACCACGGTACCTCTCACTTTTGCATCAACACAGGGACTGAGACACTGGAGTAGATTTAGTGAGACGCCAACACAGCAGGACCCAGACACCACCCCTGTTGCTCCAGCCTGATAACCCTCTGCCCCACAACCTCCAGCACTCTGCTCCCACACTAGCACATTATGGAGACTAGCAGATCTGTGAAACCGTCGGCCTGGCAGCAATGTTATGTAGAGGAGAATCCCACAGAGAGGCCAGCCTGCTTCCTGCTACGCTGCCGCCAAACATCCACACCACTGCAAAACCTCTCCCCAACACAGCGCTCAGCACTCCTTCTGCACACTGCTGCGCTCTCTGCACTGTAACGCTTTATTCCCTCCCTTTGTACCTCAATAGCTCTAGCACCCCTAATGCTTTCCCCGTATTGAAGCTGCCTTCCAGGCCACTAAACACTTTCATGTGCTCCCTCTAGCCCCTCTTTATCACTGCCTTCTCTCCTACAAAAGAAATGACCCATAACAAACTCAGCACTCCGCAGGAGGCATTGCCATTCACCGCTATAGGGATGCTATAACACCTTCCTAGTCCACCTCTTTCTTCACACATGCAGGCATCTTATTCACTTCTTCCTTTATTGCTGCTGCTGCACATGGCACAGACATCTTTATCAAGCTGTCTTTGTAATAGCTACTTATGTTTTCCTGAATGGTTAGAGCTAATTCAGAGCCCAGCCATGTGTCTGAATGCTTTAAACTATTCCTTCAAGCACATTTTACCCTGCCACTGCCTATGTTTCATCTTCCATTCTAGTACCCACAGTCTTCCAGTCCTCCTTCCTACTGTGTAATTTGTATCAGCTGCAAACAGTAAATCTTATCTTACTGTTTTCCTTTCCTTCCAGTCATTAGAATTATATTGACCAGCACCAATTCACAGAGCGCTAGCTGGAGTCAGGTTACTATCAGTCTCTTTCCATTCCAACGATGCCTTATGTATCCCACCTATTTTTTCCCGGCTTTTAACGAGGTTTTGACTACACAAACAGTCCTTTTGCCTCTTGCTCCATAACTCCCCAAAACTCTTGATGCTTTTTTATGCAGGAAGCTCTCTCCTTTTTTTTTTTTTTTTTTCCAGCTCTGGCTCATCTAGGATGACCATAAATCTAATCTGCATGAAAATTAGTTTCGGTTCACCCTTGAAAGCCATGGGTGAAACTTTATACACCATTTCTCCTTCATCCTCCAATCCCCATACTTCTTTGAAAAAAAAATCTACCATATTACCAAGGCACTATTAAGACTCTCAGTCACTGTATTTCCTCATCGCTGTCTCCTGGTGCTTGTTCTCTTATCCCATGGAGTAAGTTTTCAAACAGAGGAATCATAATTAGCACCTTGTTAAACATGGTTCAGACAGTCTGCTATCTAGTCAGCAGGCCATTTCTAATGCTTTCTTTTTAGTAGTTGAAATCCTTTGTTCCTTAGTTTCCTTACAACTCCTTCAGGAACAAAATCTGGGCTTCATCTGATTCTGTGAGTTGTAACCTTAGCCAAATATAAAATAACAGAGCGGACAACATGCAAGCAATCTCTTCATACATAAAGGAGCCAGCGTGGTCCCACGGCATCCCGCTCTGTTCCTGTCCTGGCTGCCTACCAGCTCTGCCAATGAACTTGTGGCTCCAGGACAGCACAAATAGCTCCAGAATGCATCCAAATTTCAGCCTACACAATCTCTTATTATTCCAGTCCTGAGGGTCCCATATTATCTTCCAGAGCCTTTTGATCATGCCTCGAAGCATACTTCCTTTTTCCAGATCTAACCCTGCTCTCCACAAAATCACTCATTTTCTCCAAGATCTTCTGCCAACGGCCTCGCAGCAGAGCTTCCACCTGGTGCTGGTTTTCCTGTCCAGATCACATCACATGCCAGCTTCCATGGTGGAATAACTATGTGCACATGATCAGATGAGATTATCCTGAGACTCTCCATGTGTTGGTCTCCTTAAAAACTTACTTTACATAGGTCCTCACACAAGTGAGAGGTAAGGGCACAGGCCCATCTACAGCTCTGCACCTTCCTCTCCCCTTTCAATTTTCATTACTGTAACCTTTCACGCACTGTGTGCCCATCCCCTTATGCTGATACAATTCAAGAGCTACCTGAGACTTTTTTCCTAAATTATAAATGACTGTCCCCAGGCCAATTTCTCTTTTTTCACAAATTCTCTTTGGTCATCTTCAGCAAACACCATCAAAGCTGGCCTCCCCACCTATCACTCTCATGATCAGTGATGGGAAGCGACTATGATTCTACAATTTATTGTATTAACAGTTCTGAAACAACAAAGGAGTCATTGATTTTCCAAGCCAAAGGCACGTGGCAAAGCACAAAAGGCATCTATGCTCAGCTCAGATCAGAGAGGAAAGAGACTCTGCATTGGAGAGGGCTTCCCCCAGCCTGGTAACTGCTCCCTTTGAAGGTAAAGGATGGGAGTACAAGCAAGGAGCTTGTTGGCTGTTTCCTTACAGGTGTCAGTATAATCATTCTGACACAAGACCCTTCTTGCTGCTTGTCACATTTAACAGAAAAATGGGCAATAACAGGGAAAGTGTGACAGTTCCTTTTTTCTCTTTCTTTTTGTACTAGCTACCTAGAGAATGTATGATAACACTGAGGGTAATTCAGGCAAAAGTACTGCAGGACCCTCTTTGATGCCTGCTCTGATTTAATACGGGTTCATGAAACAAACGTGTAATACAATAATACCATGTAAAGAATTGAAGAGTACATGAGGAAGCTGGGGCAAAGGGAGATGTTATCAGATGGACCAAGGGTTAAGCCACTGACCATTTCATTAAGAGGCTGGGTTAGGAAGGACATCCTGCGATGAGTCCCAGGAATGTGGACTCCACAATCAGGAATCAAACAGCAGGGAAGTTCTTTCAGGTGATACAGTTGCCATCAACTGCTAACCAGAGCTTATAGGTCTTCAGAGTCCAAAGGCTCATTTTATCACCATCCCACTTGTCCAGTGGCACAAAGTAAACTGACAGCCACTACGATGGCTGATGGATATTTTCACCTTGATTTTGTCTGGAAAAATTATTAAAAGAAAAACAAAAATGGAGATCAAAACCAAAGCTTCTACTTATATTACTTCTAGGAGAGATGAACCTGTGACGCTTGTCCATGAGGAACTGATCACAACACACAGTTGATTTTAGACATTTGGACTTATTTACCAAGCAGGAGTGTCAGTCAGACCTGGCAGCTGGATGCAGACTTCTGCAAACCACCTACAAGCCTCTTCCCCTACGTAATCCCACCAGCACAGGCTCAGTTTAACATCTCTGCTTACTGTGCGTTTGGAGAGAAAAAGAAATCAGGTCTTTGAAGACTGTAAGGAACAGACTGAAGAAAGGGAGGCAGGATCAGAGAGACAGAGCTAGGGTGAGGGGGAGGCAGCTTTCTCTAGCAAGGGGGATAACCGATGTGACTCAAAAAGCAGTTTTACATTTCCCCTTGTTCTGCCATGGATACTTCCACATTGGCTTTTTCAGAGATGGAGACCAGCAGGAAACAAATGCTTGGCAGCTGATAAATGCTTCAGCTGCTAGAGCATCAGAAGAGAACCATACAGCCTTGTAAAAGTAAACTGCATTTCTCTGAGTCTTTGAAAACTACTGACCATTCACAGCAAAGCAGACAAACCTTTATCAGCAGAGAAGATGCTGACTCCAGATTACAGGCTTTCAGGATTTCTCATCTTGCAGCCGTACCACCTGAGAAAATTTGCATAAGAACAAGCTGCCTTTTTCTTAGGAGTACTTTTCAACCTGCTTTTATGATTTCTACTGAAAATGATAATCCTCTGTTTGTGACATTGCAATCATTTCTACTACAATCAAAGAGTTCTGTCCAAAGGAGGATTACTGCTTCAGTTTGGAGAAGTATACAGACTTTCGGAGGAACAAAGCAGCCTGTTTCCTAACAAATGACCTTGGAAACAAAGAACAAAAGAAGACAAAGATATAAACCCAAACCTACGTATTATCAGATCTGCCACTTCCAAGAGGCATCCGATGCCCTTTAAGTTCATAAAAATTGATGTTTCCTGTAGGTGCTCTTACAATGGAGTTGGAAAAAGCAGCGAGAGACAATTCTCTTTGCTGTGCCACTCCAACATTCACTCAGATTTTTCCTTTGACAAGCTATCAATGTTTTAAAACTAAACAGAGACACATATACAGAAAACCCACTAAAGTGCACAACTCCATCCTTTTAGCAGTGTCCTGCAAGGAGGAGCATCACTGCACATGGTGCTGAACGTCAAAGAACTGGCTTAAACCTGTGCCTCTGGCAGCTGCTCTGAAATCCAAAGAACTAACAGTTTGAAAAAAAAAAAAAGCCTTTGTTTTTTCTGCCCTTTTTTTTTTTTTTGGCAAGAACATAATTTAGCATGACTCTCCACAGAACAATTTGCATGGGATTACCCACAATGCACTGCATTATGGTAATACACTTCAACCTCTGGTGCATATTAGACTGACAGTGTTAAAAATCTGTCAGAGGAAAAATAAATGATACAGGAAAATGATGATGTAAGACAGGACAGTAAACATTCTGCACTTGCATAATCTGCCAAAATTCAGTCTAAAATTGGCCTGGGAAAGAGAATGAGAGTATTGTGCACTCAGAACAGCTTTAGGGAACGTTCCCAACTCAAGCAGAAAACAATACCTGACTGAGACATGGACGTAATCACGGAGGAACGGAAAGTACAACAAACCGGAACAAAGAGCTGAACAGGAGACAAGGAGAGATTTTCTTCATTTCTTTGATTTCCCACTAGGTAGCAACCTGGAGGGAATGTTCCCTCTTGCTTATCCAAGGATGGTTCGGTTCACTGAGCTTCATCACACACATTCACTCACTCTTCTGCTTCCCTCCAAGCCCTGCTGCAACTTCTGATGCTGGTAGCGGTCCCCAATAGATCCTGGACAGTCTCTGCGTTCAAAAGTGGCTGTCCTGAAGAGCTGAGCCCCAGGGCTGTATCAGTCACAGAATCCAAACTACCTTCCTGCAGTCACAGATGGCTGCTCAGCCCTTCCACGGGCTTCATCTGCTTCACAAAGACTCTCTAACATTTTCTAGCATTGGTCTTGCCCTTTCCCATATGAAATAGCCACAGGAAAATAGTATCAAATGTTAACTCTCTCCCTTCAATCAATTCCATGCACTGTTTTCCTAGTAATTCAAGTAATTAGATATCACGCCTCAAATCCCTAATTGAGGGATAAGTCTGTTTTGGTATCCAGTCATTTAACTGGCCAGGGGTCTTCCCTGAAAAGCCCTCAGACAAGCAAGGGCAAAGGATGCCTCAGGGGGAACAAGGCATAGGGCTGGTCAAGGGGAGAGGAATATGGTGAGAAGCATTATTTTCCACCTCAGTTTTTTCATTGGTTCTCTCAAAGCTAAGTCACAGAAAAATGTACAAGGGATGAGGCCAAATTATATTTGCTGAAGAGGAGTTACAGAGATTAGCGTATTAATTAATCAAGACAACGATGTCAGCAAGGGCTTGACCTTTATTCCTGCCCTAGAAACAGCTTTATCCCTGGTGACTTTCGGCTTGCGTGCTAAAGCCATTTAGATACATCCCTCAATTAATCGCAGGATACCCTCGGGGAAATAGAAGAGCAGCACTGCAAGCTGCAAGCAGGGATGCTGAATCAGGAGGAGTAACCTAGTCAAAGGCACCTCATCAAGGGCATTGGCAGAGCTAGGGAGAGAGCTTACAAGTCTCTCTACCTCTCACACTTCACTACTCACTGCTAGGAACAAAATTGTCTGCAGATATTAACCTGGCATTCTGCCACGCTTTAAAAAAAAATATAATCAGAGACTAACAAGAAATAAAGATTAAGTTTCAAAAAAAAAAAAACCCTCACCCCAAAACCAAAGAAGAGAGTCAGTTTTAAGAAGAACTTGAATCTTTTTTGTAATAAAACAACAGCAATACATGAAACTCACTCAGACAAAATGACAGACAGCTGCTGAAAGCAGGAGAGCAGTCAGAGCTTCAGGCACCCCCTGCTTCTGCCCTTTCTCCTTAGACCAAGTATTTCCCTCTGACAGATTAGCTGCCCATTCCCGTACTCTAGGGAGCCTGGATTCCTTCATGTCTGTCATACAGCAGGTTCACTCTCAGCTTCTTCAGTACCAGCCTGAGGACAGACAGGTCCAGCAAGTCTCTGAGCACCACCGTCACTCTAACACAGAATCTCCAGTGTGTAGGTGCAGCTGGATGGCAGAATACAAGGTGGATACAGAGCTGCTGCTGTCCCCACACAGCAGGGACAGAGAGGGGTGGAATCTGGACAGGCTCAGGAAGACGACATACAACCACAAGCTTTCAGGCAACAGAAAGGCCAAAAAGCCACATGAGTTCAGGAGAGTGGTGGTACTCAGGGCTGGCAGCAGATGGATGCAACATTGGAAGATGTCTTTTTTAAACAGAATAGCTGTTATTACAGCAACTGAGAACCTGAAACCATTCATCTGTCCCATGGACTGACTTCCTGGCTTCACCTTGGACCTGCCAGGTGATGGCTAGGCTGACTCCAAACCATCACTGGAGCCAGTGCTGATTCACTGGCTTGTGTTTGGCCTTGGACCTGCTTCATCACCATGGACATTTCTGGTGACCTGGGCTCTTCGTTGAACATGATTATCCTTGACACGCCTGGCCTGCTCACCTTGCTCAGCAGTGGGACAGGGCCTTGGCTGGCAAGGAGAAAAATCTGGTATTAACTCCATTTCTCCCATTGCTATCACTGGCTGTCCTGGGTTCAGGCTTAACCACGATACTAGCCTTAGATCTTTTCTCCATACAGGCACTCCAAACTGTCCATATCAACTCCAGATGAGCAACAGTGCAGGAGCTGTAGCTTGGACAATAGAAATTGGTCCCATCCCTCAACCTGTCTAGCTATCACTAGCTGAAATAAGCCTGCCTGTCCTTTCAACTTTAGCTCTACAGTGCTTCGCATTCAGCCCTGATGCTGAGGACACCTCAGACAAGAAGGACCATGACGTTGATGGAGGCTGGCATATACTCAGCTTTCTCCCACACTCCTCAATACAGAGGATGTTACAACATCCTGAACTACAGCTAAATTAAGACCAACTTCACTGCATTATATTACACTCACTTGTCTGACACCTTCTTGTCCATAAGTAGCTAACACATATCACCTCTCAACCACCGTATTTGAATTTGGTGGAAAAGCTTTCCAGCACAAATAAACCTTTTAAGTTTAGGTGCCAAATCAATTTTTGTTAAAGCCAACAGGGTTACGTCATGTTAGAATCCAGCTACTAAAATAGATTTCTTCTCCTCTCCCCTAGCTATTGTTGGCAAACATTACTTTTAGCAAGAGAAGCTATTTCTGGACTTTTATTGGCAAGTCTTATGTTCAGAGATTAAAGGAAGGGACTGTCTGACAGTGGGAAAAACACATTAGACTTTCAAGAAATGCCAGTTTCTGCCAAGCTCTTTTGCACATTTCTCTAAAAAAACCCCAAACAAAACAACAAAAACCCCAAAGTCTTTATTAACTGCTGGTAGAGGTCACATCTGTGAAGCTTGGTGAGAGAAAAGGCACGTATAGAAATTTCTCTGTCTCAGACTGAAATCGGCTGGTCCTTGCCATAGAGGGTCTCTTATTTCATTTATGCCTCTTCTTTTATAGAGGAAAATCTTCTGTTTCATAGTACAAAACGACTGCTAAACATGATTGAGGTGGAGTTTCTCACAGATTTTTCCACATCGTATCATCTCCTGCTTGGGCTGATGTGCCCTCATCGGACATGCTCCCACATCTGCGTGTACACACAAATACACGTGATCACAGAGGCACAAGGACACACTTCTAAGGCACAGGTATCATAAGAAACTCAAACCAGTATGTTCATCAGACACACCAGTGCACATTTGCACACCTGAAGGTCTGAGAGAACATGTTTTGGACTAGTTCCCACGCTCACAAGCATGTACCACATTCAGTTGTAGTCTTCCACCGACACGCTACCAAGTTTGCACTCACAAACATTCACAGCACCTAATGTGTGATTCAGAAGGGTACGGGCAGGTAGCTAAACGGAAACGCACACAGATTTGTATCTGTTTCTCTTGTAAATCATGCACACAGTCTTCATGCATTTATTAACTCCATGCTAATAATTTCTAGTAAAAAGTGTTATAATAGGAAAACACAAGAATGCAGATCTTGATCACATTTATAAGTTAAATAATTACACCCAGCAATGCCTGTCACCCCCAACACATACAAAGGGATAGCACGGATTTATTTTTCTATTTCCCAGATATTTGCTTCAGTGTAACTGGAATTTATTCACCAACAAGTTAAGAAACCACACAATAAAAATGACTAAATGGAAACATAAGCATTTAGGCCTTTTACACAGAGCCGAACTGAGCAGTACTATTACCCAGACTCTTCCAGACTCCTAATGAAAGTCAAAAATGACTGGCAAGTGATTTGCAAAAAATATACCCTGTTCTTTTTCACTACTTTGTCTGTATGTGAACATAGTCCACTTACCAGCAAGCAACGGATTTTGCAGGCTATAGTCATGCATAAGCATAAACTGTGCTTTCCGTGACTCTGTGCCACTAACCCTGTCCTGCTCAAGCTCCTCCACCCTGCAGGCTCTGCCATTCCAGCTTCAGACTGGAAAAATGCAAGAGATGGCACCTTCAGCAGGCCCAGCTCCACCACTTCTGAATGTCCCCCTGCAGTTCCCCTAAAGCCACTCCAAAGCTCCTTAGTCTGGTGACAGCCTTAAGCCAAGAAATGGAAACGTAAATATTCAGCTGCTGAAAACATTCAAATACACCCATGACTGAACGTCTCCTCCCCTTTCGTTCTGCCCAACTCGGCAGCCTCCCTTCTGCAACCGAAACCCACTAAGGGTTATGTGCAATCACTAAAGACAAAGTCTTAATCCAGACCCCACCGCTCCACTTAGCAGGTCTGTAAGAGCTGTGGTGAATCCATTCACAGAGGCAAAACAGTAAGCTCGCAGAGGCAGGTTATATGAGTTATACGTGGAATTACCCTCTCCATGTACACTATTGCTGATTTTCGCCCCAAATAGAAAGAAAATTCTATACAATCTTACAGGCTCTATATATAACAAGTAATTTTGTGCTGTTGCACACAGAAGTGCCATGGATGAAAAAGATCTAAAGGCTTTGTTTTTTCTTTTTATTTTTCCCCCTTTCCTTTTAAATTCAAGTACATATACATAAATGAGACGTATTTTGGGGTTATGCCAAGCCTCTGTAGTATTGACAGAGAAATATTATGGGTAAAACACTTCTGGTTGTCTTGGAAGCGTTCTGGCTGTCTCAAAGAGAAGGCTTTCAATTACTGGTTCTGTCTTTTAGGAAGCTCTTTAAGGTTTAGATTCTAGATGAGGATTTATGAGATCTCACATTTAATTCAGTTTATTATAGCTGTACACTCTCAAATGGAATCAGTGAACTGACTGGAAAGAGTGGGATACTTAATGAAGCACATTGGGGATTGAAATAGCTGTTATTTAATGTTCATGAAATAAGCCTCCCTTCAAAATTTTACCCTCCTCCATTTCAGTCAGTCAGGATCTCCAGCAACGCCAGCCTGACCTTAAATGCCATCTGGACTGCACTTACGTATTCTGAGCAGGCCGGGAAGAGCCACATACTTCTCATTCTTGGGAAGTATGAACAGATAATAAGCCAAATCTGTGCCACAATGAATTTGATCTCTCTTCAGGCTGTTCCTCTTTTAAGAACCTTTTCACACAAATCCATAAATCTACCTGAACTTTTTCTCTCCCAGAGAGTGTCACAAAAGATTATTCCAAAGAGACATAGAAAATACTGATCTCTCCTCCTTTCTAGCAATGAACTCACAGAGATACCATTCATACTACACCAGTTAACAGCAGACACAAAAATGTTACCTGAATACTCTGATATCAAGTGTCTGTCCTTATAATTGGTATCAAAGCCACAAATAACAAGTCACCATTTGCACATCTATGGGGTACTGAGCATCTCTGAATTAACAGGTTGAGGGTACTCAAATGGGATCTGACTCCACATTTCCAATTGAAATGGTCTTGCTTTGTCCTGTCCATCTCTGCCACAAAATCCATCCACATGGCTTTAACTCCCAAAATGGTTATGCTGAGAAAGACATTTCTGAAGAGCTGCAGAAGACCCTAAGGAAAGGTGAGAAGAGTCAAGAAAGATATGGTGCATTCCTTTCAGCTTTTTGATAAACCCTGGATGAACAGTAAGGAGGGAACCTTACGCGGGGTAAGCGGTTTCCCCTCGCTCTACAATGCAGCAGGTATCACCAGCTTAAAGAAACAGTCCTAGCAGGCATCGCCTGTGCCGTTTTGCTTTCCACCACCCTGGCACCCCCCACGTCAATAAGGTGTCATTGAACTGGACTGTACAGTGGCAGGAGGCTGTCCTACCCTTCTGGTCCCATCTCAGCTGGAAGAAGGGACGGGACAGGATCTCAGGAGGCATTAATCTCCTCTGTTGTCCTCTGGTCTACGATATGCAAGCAACATATGCACAAACGCCACTGATTGTGGCATTGTAGCAAATTGTGATTGTACTGTCCTTCAGCAGGCTTCACTGCAATCCCATACACCACATTCTACACCTCCACTCCAGTTCGTTACAAATGTAAAGAAACTGAAAGATAGATCTCCCCCCCTAGCTTTGCTTCTTCTGAAAGGTCACCAAGGAACTGTGATTTTTTTCCTAGGAACAGCAATATCAGAAGATAACAGAATCCGAACTCCATCTTCACTGTGCACATTTTCTTTACAGTCTTCATTTAGAAATGAGCTCCTTTTCCCCTTCACAGGCTACTTACAGACTCCCACGTGGGACATTTAGCAGGGAGGCTGAGGGTTACGCATCTCTGCCTTCCCCCTGCCCTACAGGCACTAGCGACTGTGACGGTGTCACACGGCAGCAGAATATTGCCCAGCCCATCACCATTTTAGCTGCACCTAGCGCAGTACTGACCCACAAGTAGCCCCATGCGCTATTACACACACACACAAGATACACACACTCATCTGTTTCAAGCACTACTGATGCCAATTACATACATTTTGTGTTCTGCCTATAGATAGCAGAGATAAAGGCATACTCATGCACAGACACGCACCCTCATGCACAATGGATGTACCAACACATCCCCTTGTGTGCACACAAGCCCACAGCTAGCTACAGAATACACAAATCCACTTGATGAGCACAATCACGCACATGCTATCAGTCGCTGGTGCTAACACACCATTACAAACTTGCATGCTCATGTCTGTCCTCAAACACACCCCCTTCCTGACACTCACCTCTAGGAACGCAAGAAGTCTGGGAATCAATAACCCCTTACAGCCCTTCAATCCAAAATTGTCAACTTGGTTCTCCCCTGTTTACAGTGACAGACTAAGAGACTAAAGATATGGGACAGAGGAGGAGAGGTGGGCACTGTGTCAGCGTAAGAAGCGGGCAGACGCTGCTGAAACCCGTAGAGGCTCTTCTTGCCTCCTGCAACCAACCAAGCAGAGCTGCCAGCGTCCCAGAAACCTTCTGCTGTATCCCCAGGACATCAGTGCAACCAGGCAGATCAGGGCAATAACCACAGGCCATTTTCCTGAAATAACGTAATTGTACATAGGAAGATTCAGAAAAATCATCCAATTCTTATCTGTTTCCAAAGCCTCAGCAATGATCTCGTCTACATAAAGATGTGTTATGTGATCAGAATCACACCACGACAACTTGGAGCTGCATCCTGCAGAGGAGTCAGCATGAAACTAACTACACTTCAGGCACAGCAAGCCGCCTTGAAAATTGTCAGGGTCCTTCGCTGACCTTTTAAAGTGAATGAGCACACAAATACAGGGCACCTGAGAGAAGTCAATACCTATGCCAATGAATTTCAATCAACTTTGTAGCATCCAGAATAACCAGAAAGCTGTCGGTATTCCCAAAGTCTGACATGAGCTCTAATCACGTACCTTTGTCACAGCCCCACCTGCACAACAACCATCTGAACACCCCAGAGCTACACAATCTCAGCCCTCAACATAGCCTCATTCTGCCAACCCCCCGTTTCTCACTGGATCTGTGTTCAGAGATCTCGCTTCTGCGTTACGAACAAATCCTATTACGTCAGGCCTGAATCTCTCCTGGGCAGAGACCGGCATTAATATAAATATAATTATGGCTGTTCAATAAATGTATGATGTCTGCCGATTTATCTCGTTAAATTAACCACAGGAGTGAATTTTGCATTAGTCGTGACAAGGACCATTTTCAAAGCTGACATTTAATACCAGGCCCTAGTACAAATCACACTTCAGGGTACGCAAATCAAAGGATTTGGTGCCTATCTGTGAGGACTGAATGTGCGAAACCTTAGCAGCAGCTCTGGTGGTGTGCTGCAGGTACCCAGTCTATGCAACACGTTTACCTAGAGCTGATCAATCAGATAAGAAATGCAAGTAATTTTGGTATACATGGGGGTTAGTGAGGTTGTGCTTGACCCAGAAAAGGCTTCAAGACTTTGACCCCTGGAAGCTATTCCAATCACTAAACATACTGGCTTCATCAGAAAAATGACCTTTCTGTCGCTCTTTCAGAGCCAGCCTGAGCTCTGCTTTCAGATCCCATTTATTTCATTCTCCCTCACTGGAAAAGACAAAAGGGCTGCTCTTAAAAGGCCACTGCAAAATTGGTGTCCAGCTGCCTACTGCAAAATCCACATGGGCCACCAGACTGCAGGGAACAGAGAGCCCATCACATGGCACACTCATTGCTCTCACCTTTGGTGGAAAGGTTCCTTCTAGTAGCATGGGCTACAGTGCTGACCTCAGGTGCCTGTTCATCTGGGTGCAGGACAGCAGAAGGTTGTGAGCAAGGTACCAAGTTACCCAGGCTTGTTTATGTTGTGTTACAGGGTTGTCTCCCTTCTTCCTCGTCACCGCCCATCAGTGAGGCACACATGTCCTGGGACATCATGACAGGGTTATTACAGCCCTTCTCTCTAACTCAGACAACAGCCAGATCCAAACCTATTACTTCTCAAGGCTAGGAAAAAAATATGAGGAAGGCAATATAATGGAATTGAAGTTATAGTATAATGAAAAAAGAGAGTGGCAAATACCTTCAGAAGCGCTACGTTCCTCCTCCACTGTTTTCATGTAGAGAGAGAATTTCAAACCAAATATTCTTCTCAACTTTCAATTATCTTGCAAGATATAAACATTTTATAAACTACCAGCTTCCCCTCCAAATCAGAACAAGTCTCTGCACTTGCAATCTGCTCACTAACAGCTTTTAAAGGAATGACTACAAAAAACCCAGCACCTTCCACCGAAATGCAAACTGCCCTTCTGATCCTATGGCAAACACGAATCCACAGATCTATTTTAAACTGTATTTTATAAAATACAGTGATCTCCAGCAGGAACAAGCTGCTGTAAAAGGGACAACATTTCTAAGCTTTTTCAGCTCTGGTTGCACACAGCTGTACTTCGTTCTCAAACTCATTTGCAGTATCTTCCTCAAACTCATTAAAAATTATCTTTCTTCTTGTTGCTTTGTATGCATCTCTGATTCAATTTTACTGTGGAGTTCAGCCATTATTTCCAGAACCCCCAAAGGAAACCTTCTGCTTTATTCCAAAAAGCAAAGAAAAGGTGGGACATAGTAAGAGATTCAGTCAGATTGCTGTGATTCAGTTAGAAATGTTTTGAGAAAGCTGGTTTTTTATCTAAGCCCAAACTTCTTTGTGAGAGTCTGCTTCTAAGGAAGAGCTGCTCAGCTCTTGGGTGTATTTTCGAACACACCCCACAAGAAAGATACCTTTTCCAGTTAAGCTTCCTCTTCCCTATGAACAATTAAATATTAATTGGAGCAGTGGTTTAGGCTGGGGTTGTTCCATTTTAGGTGATATCATTGCTACTGAGTTACTAGAATTAGTCTCTTTCTGGCTTAAGGTAGATCTCATTATTTACACAAAATGTAATAACTCTTACATGAGAAGCAGGGACAAGCTCAAGAAAGAACCTTCTGGTGATTTAAGTCCTTGCTTTCAATCAGGCAGACTAGAATCTGAGTTTTCTTTAGCCCCGAAGAGGGTAAATATCTGTTCCGTGATCAGCTGTTTTCATGTTTTACCATTTAGTTTAAAAGGGTGTTTTCACCCTGGTGCAAAATGGGAACACTGGCTCGAAGTATCAGAAGGTTTCAAAGACAACATCTGCTTTCCACAACTATACATTGATGTTTTCCTCTCCTGAGGTGAAAGGTACTGAGGAAGTGTTGACTACTGTGATGATGATGACAACAGAAAATGAGGTAAACCATCTCAGAGGGTTTGTGTAAGCCCTAGCATTAGCCTGGCAAGACTTTGGTCTTTTTAAATCTGATCCCTAAAGCAAAAAAAACTTACCAGGATTAAGTGGGCAGTCAACAGAGTAGATGATTTCCCATTTCTAGGGCAGAGGGAACAAACTGAAGAGATATGTCTTACAGATGCCAATCCATGGTGGATACAAAGGGTCCTGAAAAGGAACAGCATGTTCCTTCTGCACCTAGTCTGGTGACCTCATAAATCCCAGAGCAAGAAGTGATAAGAAGAATCATAATCAGTGTTTAGCATCGTAATTATTGAGAACACCCAGACTATAACATACCATAATCTTTGGAAAGACTAACAACATTATGGATGGAAAAAGAAACACCCCTCATAAATTAACGATACTACTTTAATAACTCCATCTGGATGACAATAGCATCAATGCAGTAACAGTGTTCTAGATCTTATTTTCCAGTTATTGTACCAAATGCTTTCTTAGTACTGACTGCCACGAATTTTTACTTTTTAGCTTCTTATAGCCATTTCCTACATTACATCGCCTGGTATCTATTTTCAATTTTTTCTCTGTTCAGCAACAATAAATCTACGCTATTATCCTTCAGAAGATTAGTTGCATCAGCCACATTTAGGAAAATGACCTCTACTGTTGTTTACTCCTTACATTCAGAAATACTAGTAAACAATTAGTGCTAACAAACAAGAAACTGAGACTGAAATAACAAAAGTCTGTCTTACTATAATCAATCATGTACATTTTTCATCAATATTATGATCCACTGTCCTTTACACTCTAATTATTGCCTCCCCTTGCTACATAACCAGGATCAGTTTTAACTGACTATGTCCTCACTTTTTGATTAGAGAATTGTGCCTTTTTGGATATGTAACAAAATCCTTTTTAAAAAGGACTCATTTTTTATTAATAAATACTTCTGTATATTTTTTTTTCTCTCTTGTGGTCTGCTTTACCTATAAAATTTCCTCAGGTCTGGAAAATCAGCCCTTATTAAGGAAAAAAATATACAGGAACGCATGTTAATAGGAACACTGTCCTCTGCCCATATTAAATGTAATTGGGTCATGATTACTGGCGTCTAGGTAACCACAAACTCCCACACCAAAGTTTAATTCATCCTTTCCTATTATAATGTAGTCTAAAAGGGAGTTACACTGGGTACAACATCTTTTGTGCTCGAAAAGAGTTATCTGTTATCTACTTCAGCATTATTTTGTTTTGCTTCATGAAAGATGGGTTCTCTTCCTCCAAAGTGCAAGGGTCCCTCCTCCACGAGATCCCCATGACCATGTGAACGTGGCTCACTTCTTCCAAAAAAGGGTCTTCTGCTTCACATCAGTTATGCAACCGATGGTTATCTTTCCATCTTTCCTCCTTTTATTTACAGCTTTAAAAAGCTCTCTGACAAAATCACCAAGATTTTTGTCTTTTTCATCAAGAGCTTTAAAGAACCCTATGACACACCACTCCATGTATTTCTCTGCCACACGTTCCCAACACGCACCATTCGATCTTGCCTTTGCACCTTATTCTTCTGCTCTAGGCAGACAATCACACTTTTGTTCGCCCTTCTATCCACTTGTCCTAGGTGAGGCTTACTTATAACAATTGCTTCGTTGAAAATATCTCAAGGATTTTTGGTTTTACCCCAAAAAGGCATTCAGATATCCTTCTAATTCTCTGTATGGCAGTAGCTGTTTTAATGAGTATCTGAGAGAAGAGTATCAGACAACATCAGCATTGAACATCTCCAAACTCTTTTTCTTCTCTTGGCTATGGGTAACCAGCATCTTTTTTTATTTCCACTATCTTCAGCTTCCTCCTGTCTGACCCTTCCGCACTTATGATATGTATGCATATGATTTCTAAATTGTCCCTGGTATCTGCATTTCCACAGGTTGTATGCTGTGCCAAAACATCTCTTTCTAGACCACTTATCTCCGCTTGTAGACTTCCCAACATCTGACAGAGTGTGCAACAAAAATTTATTCCTTACACAAAAAATTAGAATATGGCACACCCAAGGCAGATCACAGCAGGTTTTTTCTTCATCATCCATATGCAGGCTGCAATATAGGATCTTACTTAAACTACAGAACTCCAAATTCTACCCAAACTCCTCCTCCTAGGCATATCAACTTCTGTCTCAGAGTTCATCTGGCATAAGCACACCCTTACTTTACAATTACATGTTTATCACATACAGAAGTACATATTTATGCTTTGTTACTCAGAATTAAAGTGTTTGCAATTTAGTTTGGCTTAATTTACTTCAGAAATAAGTTAAGCCAAATTTAATTAAGGCCACTTTAACTCTGCTTCAGGGTGTTGACATGTAGTTTAATGCGGTTTAGCACAGGCCTTTCCACTTGCACCTTTGGCTAATTCAGAGGCACTTTCCTGCATGTTCTGACATAGACAAACTATCAAAGAATTCAGCCTGTTTAATTAATTAATCAAAAACCATTGAAAGGTGATTTGGCTGCATTGTGTAAGTACCCTTAAACTGTAAAGTACTAAAGGTCTCTCTAAACTAGCAGAAAAAAAATAACAAGAATGAAGCTGAAAACAGCAGGCAGATGAATTCAGGTTAGAATAAGACAATAATATTTAACAGCTACTAACCCCTGGAACAAAATACCAGGTGGCCAGATAGATTTCCAATCTTGTGATGTTCTCAAATCCAGTGGGAATGTTTTTCTACAAAACCTATTTACACAAACACAAGTTGTTGGGCTTTGTACGAAGCTCTCTGGGTGAAGCCCAAAGGCTCATGATGTGTTAAGGGGTCAAACCAGAAGAGCTAGTGGTCCCTTCTGACCGTTAAAACTTCAAGACTCCGTTTTCAGTGTCTAATACCTTTTCCCAGCAATTGCAGCCTTCCCTGCTACAGGAGAGGCTGCGTCTGGACACAGCAGACAAGAGCAGAACTGAGTCCCCTTTGCTCTTACAGTGATACTGGAATATTGTCAAGTCTTCAGTCCAGACTTGAGACTTCGGCTTCTGAGCCCTGCTTCATATGTCACCATGTGCACATATCTCATACACGTGCAGCGCAGCATGCTGACCTCTCCGCTGCTGTTGATTTGGGATTCCCTTCCACCTCCTTCCAGTGACTGAAGTCACAGAACGGAAGAGAAGCTGTGGAGCTGTGCTACAGAGAAAGGACACTGTTATTGTGCTCAAGGAGCTGTGATAGAAGCAGAATCTCCAAGTGTGGGCTCACGTAATACCAACCTTCTCCAGCTAGAAGAACTGACCCCACTCAAGGACAAACCCACCACATGGCTCATCTGTGAGACATTCATGTATTATTTACAATGTTTAGAGTACAAGGCAAAGGCACATATTGTGATTTCAGTAAAAAGAAATGTCAGTGCTCTATCAGTGAGGAAGGAATTTAGTACTTTCAATGCAGAGGAATAATAGTCCTGGTACTGGATGATTTGAAACAAATTTTGTGGTAGAAAGAAACATAGAAGAGTTAGCATAACGAGTACAAAATTTTGAGACCGTATAGAATGAATAGACCATTTAATTTTAGAGGAGACCAGACCAGGGGACCCAGGAGTAGTTAATAGAGACATAAGGATGGCAGTGAACATGGAGAGAGCCCTGACAGACAAAACAGACTGGGAACTACGGCAGCTGTGGGTAGCACATCTTACAAGGATACAGAATCCAGCAAAGGAAGAGATCAGAGGAAGAAGGGAGATCACAGTTCAATCTATAGTTTACATGTCATGATGGACAGCATATGCACGTTATAGGCATCGACTAGTGGGATTCACTGCTGCAGGAAGCCCTGCCTGAGAAAAATTATGAAAGGGGATGAAAAAGTACCACAACTCTTCAGAGAGACTGTAGTTTGTTATTTCAAGTTTTTGATAATGATAATCAGGCCTCATGCTGCAGTGAAGTGGGGGAGAGGCAGGTCAGGCTGGTAGGATTATTTCCTTTCCGTGTCTTAGTGTAATTGAATCAGCTGCATTACAGGCTGGTTTTGTTTTCCTCTGAGCCATGAGGAACCAGCCTCCGTATGAGGCAGGATACCTGATTATATGGACCAATGGTCTGATCCAGCACAGCAAATGTTATGATCCTAAGAGGAGTAAAATCAATCTTTGCAAAAATCCTGTGTGTGAAAGACTTTGAAATTTAGATGCTTCTAAAATCCATGCAGAGTGAAAGACAAACATGGCTCTTCTAGCCCATGCTTTTGCCACCTCCCCATTCTTATTTTCCATGCCTGAGGAGTTCATGATTAGACTAGGAGCTTCATCAAAGGGCAATTTTCAGCTGCCAAATAGATTTGTACAATAAATCCACATGGGGCCAGATTAACAAGCAAGAGAGACATCAGAAATCAAAAAGCTAGCTGCTGTAATTCCACAGAAAACTTGAAAGGATGATGTGCAATGATACTGGGACCTTTAAAGGGACACCGTTGAAAAACTGCTGATAGTTTTCATTAGGAATGTTGCTTTCCTATTCCTTATCCTTCCCAAGAGTTTTTTCTTTAGTGGACCAAAATCCCATGGGCATTCAAGGTCGTGCCATTCAGGATTGCTTAGTGGGCTTCAAGTAAAGCAGTAACATTTCATCCAGAAAAATCCCATACATGTGAGTGTGACTGCAATTGTCTGATTGCTCACACCACTATAATATTTATTATAGAAAATGAAAAATAATCTTTAAACATCCAGTTCACTTCTTTAGCTTTATGTTTGCTCTAATAATTTGTACTCTGAGTGCAGCTAAGGCTCTGACACATCCGTATCTGAAATCAAAGCAGGTCCTCAGCTATTCCCATAAACTGAATAAACACAATTCAGAGATTAGCCTGACCACAAATTGCTAGTCTTGTTCAGCCTTCCAGCACTACAAGAGTGTTTGACTTCTGAGCATGGCAGCATTATTTTTAATACTAGGAGAGTTTGTTCCTCCTTACAGCACACAGAAGGACCCAATCCCTTGGACACAAGGTGACAGCTTTTGTCAATTTTATGCCTCCACATGAGTATATGGGTTTTCTTGATTTTCAAATGAGACCACAATAACAGTCTCTTGTGAGCAGGGTGAAAATATGGAGGTCAGACACTGATTTGTATCTCATTGCCTCACAAAATGAAATCTCTTCTCCAGGCCACACAAGTGCAATTGCAAATGGATTTTTTTTTTGCTTCGAGTATCTAGGCTGCCCAGATCTATAATGTCAAAACTTGGGATTCTTCCATCTAATCCTGCTTTCAAACTCTGGAAGATGGGTATGACAGCATCCTTGCACCTCTGATTCTACGTAGTCTTGTTGCTCATTACATTTGTAGGGATAAACCTATAGTTTGATATCTGTACCTACCACCTCCTTTCTCGAGTACCACATTGGAATATGGAAAGACTGAGTTGCAACCAAATATTGAGCGAAGTGCAAAAGCAGCTGAGGGAGAAAGTTCACATAAATAACACAGAAACATTCAGTTGTTTCTTTTTACACTGAGGAAAAAAACGAAATCTAGAAGAACATCAGCATTCAAGACAGGAAAGAATCAAGATTAATGCCTCCTCCACCCCCTGGAGTTTGCTATGTCCCCTAGTTTAATAAAAAAGCAAACTACCAACTAGGAAATGCTAACATCATAGAGTCATTTAGGTTGGAAAAGACCTTTAGGATCAGAGAGTCCAATTAGCAAGTGGAAGAAATGTAGGAGACTGCGGGCATCTGTTGGAACGAGCACTCCATTGCTGAGTCCCGAACAGAAAGGGTAAACAGCAGAGCTAAGACAACTGTTTCAATTACACGATAGTGGAAAAAGGTGGGCCAAGGAGGAGGTACATGATTGCTCTGCTTTGCTATTCTGCACGCCAGCCATGTCCACTGAACCTCAACAGAACTGGATACCTCCCAGCTTTGCAGACTCTCACTTCTGTTGTCATTTTTTACTGTTTCATAACTTAACCATGTGACATGGGATCTATTCTCCAGCTATGCAGCCAGTCAGAACCCAATAATCTATCAACAGTAGAGACACTATTTAAGACACTAGTTCTGCCAAGGACTGCAGCCTGGGCCAGGCTGTCTGCTTAGGAGTCAGAGGAGCAGACATTCCCTTAGTGTCAACTTTGACATTGGCTCCAAAAGGCAGACAAGATAGCAAATTTTTCACTTTGTGGTTCAGGACCATATTTTTCTCCTTTTGTAACATGTCTTTACCAACAAAATCTGAGTTAGGATATAGCACCTATATTTTCTAAGACAGCATGATTTGCATCCTATTTCTTAGCCTGAATGACTAAGTAGGAGAGACAGAGAAATGTGATTTGCATGACTCTAAGGTCCTAAAAATGGGACCTAAGATCCCATATTCTTTTATCTGCAGTCTTTTGTCTACTCCCTTTTACGGTAGTGTTACCTTTAGCACCCCTGTTTCTGTAGATATATAATGGGTTATCTTTACATTGAAGGAAAAGGAAACTAAGGAAATGTCCATGCACGTGAAATGGCATGAGGACAACACTTGAGCCCTAAGCTGTCTTTGCAGCATCACTCCGCGATGCCTGTGGAGAGTTCTCATCCAGGACTCACTCATTTGACACAATACAGCCTAGCAGGACCGGAAAACACAGGTTATGTGGCTACAAACCAAGAGACATGTAATTTCAGCCAAACCACTATGCTGCTCCAGCAATTAGTTATCATAAACCACACATTCTGGCACTGTTAATAGGGCTGCCCGTTTCCATACTGTAAAGATTCATCAATCCTGTGCGAAAGTGTCATGATAAAAGCTAAGATAAGGACTAAAATATCTAGAAATGCTGGAGATCAGCACTAACCTACACTATACTTGGTGGGAAAGTTCAGAACAGGATCACACCTCAAGCTTACAAGACTAGTGCTGTGGGATTAGGCTGTGATATGACTTCCTTGTCACTTGCTTCCACTAGAGGTGCCTCAAACTCAGTTTGAGATGTGTTAAAATCACCACTGTGACTGCCCTTCTGTACAGACTTTCCCGTTTTCTTTAACAAAGGTCTGCAGTTAACCTACTGACCACTACATGACTAAGGACAAAATCTGGTTGCTCTCCTGACTTTTATCAGTAACAGAGTGTCAGAAGCACTCGTTTCCTTCCAGACAGGGTCTATGAGGAAGGGGACACATTCACAAGCTATTCCCAGTGCACTGCTAATGCGTCCGTCCTTGCACGACTGCCAAGGTCTCTGGAATATCTCTCCAAAGATAATTAACCAAATCTACCTTGATATAACACCACTGAAATCAGCAAGTCAGGGATACAGCTACCTCAACATCTCAGGAGAAATAACCAAAATAAAATGTAATAACTTAAATTAGTATCTTCATCCATGATCCAGCTAGCATCAGTGACCATTTTTTGGCATATATATATAAAAAATTCTAATATATCATTCCTTGGGTACACATCAATAATGAGAAAGACTAAAATACTGTTGCCCAGTGCCCTCTGACAATTGTTGAATTGGGTTTTAGCGCTTCCTGAGTGCTTTGGGGATGGGGAGGCTAGAGAAAGCTACGTACCCATTCTTCTCCGTTAAGTGTCATTCTCTCCTGTTTCTAGTAACCATATGAGTTCAAACACAACAGAACATCCCTCAGTCCCCTAACACTTGAATCTTTCAACTTGCAAACAGGAAAGCAGATGGACCAAGTGACAGCCGAAACCTACTGCAGCAGGTGCCAGGGAGGACTTTGTCCAAAATCTGTTTCAAGGCAGCATTCAAGGGACACCTCAACAGATGGACTACGCACAGTATCTGGCAGGCAACTACCCCTATACTAACTTCTTGAAAAAGGTAAGGAATTATTCAGTCACCTGAGAAAACAATTGTTCGTACAGCAGCGAACTCGGTCTATTGGATTAGGAGACCGCTGCTTTTCCAGAGTCAATCACAAAACACCGACATTTGACAAACACCGGAATAGGGGCTGAGTGTTCTCAGCAAAAGGCTTCAAGCAGTCATGCTAGTGCCAGAAAATGGGTCTTGTCTTACACACAGTTAAAAAAACCAAACCAGTTCCCCTGCACCCTAGAACGCCCAAACAAATTAGATAAAAGCCTTCTCCAGTAATGATGACAAGAAAAAGGACCCTGCACGACTACTGATCTTTTCCAAAACAGCAAGGGTAAACTGACCATGGAGTGGTTCAGGAAATGGGAAGACAGAGCATGGAGGCCTGGATTACCTTCTTGCAAAATTTACAGAAGTTTAAATGCACATAAATGGCCCTCCCATATGACGATATTGAGCATCTTCAAAAAAACCAGTAAACGGCAGTAACACTCATGACTTTTGGGAACAGAGATGATGTTTACGTCTCATGTGGGTTTGGTCTCACTGGCCTTAATACAACTGTCTTATTACCCACTGAGAAAGATAAGACCAGCCAGGATAGTCCTACTGACAAACTCCAGTTTTCTTGGAGATATAAGGGCCAAAGTATCCCTACAAAGTTCTCCCAGTTCTGTGATTTGCTTTTCCAAACAATCTGTGAGCACCAAAGTCTGCACACATTCAAATTCCTATTGTTTAATGTGGCATGAACTGAACAGATCTGAGCACAGTTAAGCATGTGATTTCTTAGTTAGCATTCTGTCGAATAATTAAAACAAACCAACCAACTAATTAAAAAACACTTAATGAGGGAAAATTCTCCAGCAGTTCAAACTTTTGCCTTGGGTAACAACTTAAGAAAACAGAACAAATAAAACTCTTAATTTGAACCTTCAGTCCTTAGATTACTATAAGAATACTACTTTTTTTTATATACTTTTCTTGCTGTTCTAGCTGCTTCCAATTTGAGCCACTTTGGACCAGAACTATCAGAAAGAAAATCACTCTTCCTTATTTCTCAGCATCTGCTTTTGAATGAGATCCCCAGAGCACTGAGGGTCAGCTAGATGCACATATTTTAGAGACGATTTTCTTAAAAAGAAACTTTTGAGTGCTTTTGAGACTTACCCACACTTAGGAAAAGTGTAAGTTCTGGAGGACAAAAGAAATAAGAAATGAGGAAAAAGTCTGTCAGACTTGCAAAGACGATGAAAGCATTTTCCAGAAATGTACACCAGAAAGCAGAGAATATCTCCTACTCCTTTACTTTTTCTTTCTGCAACTACTTATCAAATATGCTTTAAGGCAAGAATATTGCCGAAACCAGTTTTGTTGGCGGCTGAATACTAGCAATTGGCCAAATTAAAATTATTTGTAAGTTTGTGCACCAGACTGCCAATTACAAGAACAATATACATCTCACTGGAGAATAGAAGCAGTACCATGTGACCTGCAAACTCCATCAAAAGAACTCCATTTCTGACTATTAACTGTAATAAAATGCTCATGAATAAAGCATGCATAAAAACCCCTCACAGAAATTTGGTAAGTAATTTTCAATAGTAAGGAATATGAAGAAAATATTTCGTTGCCTACAGATAACCGTAAAGAAACAGTGCTGCAATTCAATGGATCAATTATGCACGGGTAACAATCTGGCTAGTCTGGGCAGAAACAGGTCAAACCAGAGAAGACCACCTCCGAAGGACTAGAAAGAGGAAAGGCTTTCATCTTGGCTTTAGTTCAGCCACACTTCCATGATAAATCACTGGCTCATCACTCATTTTAAATAATTCAGTCCACACTAGCCAGGTTAAAGGGGATCGATAATATCAGATCTTCCAATTAGACTAACTCTCACCACTTCTGTTCAACAAAGATGTTTTGAACAACTATCAAGACAGACTTATATGCTCTATGGCCACGCTGGTGGTGCTGATCTCTCTTCTTCCAGCGTCTCTGTAAAGGGACAGCCTATCCCTCTAATCAAGTCCAGTGAGAAAATCTGGGATATTCAAATCCTCTGACTTAAGAGGAAGCATTGAACTGGACAGGAAAAAAAAACACTTTTCTCTCAGCTCTCCCAAAGGCTTTCTTCAAAGAGGGATCCATATCACTAGTAAGATCTCCTTCAAAGGGCACTGTCAAGATATCTGCAATGATTTTAAAATTCATTTATTACTTCTTGCTGTTTATAATCTCTGTGAAGCAAGACGCGAAAATCTATTTCCGTTAGTACTACATCTCCTCTGCCAGTCACGACATGCCAAGGAAAATGCTTTTCCAACATAGCATGTATTCACGGAGCACGAAGCCGAACCTTTTAGATTCGCTACATTACCAAGACATATGGTTTGGAATTCAGCTATATACCATGGCACAAAAGATTAACTTGGAGCAGCACAGTGTAAGAGATTATAGAGGAGTCCTAATTAGCAGGCCAGGTAACAAGGAATCAGGAAGAGTGGTGGAACAGAGTAACATGGTAACAGCAGAGAGATATGCAAGATTAAAAACGAATCACACAAGAGACTTGGGAAAATATCAATGTGTGTCACTGGAGATTTGATTCTTTTGGGGTCATGATTGTACCTGGCTGTACCTGTACTCAGCAGAACTTCCTACAGGACAGCCTTGCATTGAGTCTTTTTGAATCAAAAGAAAAGGGTCTCTGCATCTCACATAAGGGAGGCAGCGATAAAAATCACATGGTAAGCTGGAGGGGTAAGAGGTCCAGCGAGGGAACTGCCTTCTCATGAGCAAGGAAATGGTAAGCAGTTTCTTTTTTCATTGTTTTCTTTTTTGACTATAGGGTTGAAAACTTGCAGAAGCTGGAGTGAGAATTCCCTGCAGAAATCAGCTGCTTTTTTTTTTAGCAACTTTCAAAAGGAGCCACTACTCCTCTAAGACTGAATTGGGCAATACAGACAAAATGAAAAAGAATTTGGATATTTTCCCCCCTTCTTTTCTTCTTCCTTAGTTTGAACAAAACCTTAGATAAGATCAATATTTTCTTTAACTTTTTGTTCGCTTCATTAAGAATAGTTGGCTTATTGCGTTTCCATTGATCACACAGATAGGGAGATTCCATCTCTTTTCTCCCTTCTTTTCTGTCCTCCTCCCCATTTGAAATCAAATGACTTTTAAACAAGGCTGAGGTCACTATTCTTTCTCATTTACATATCAATAGTACCAAATTCCTGCCTTATCTTTCAGTCACGAAACTATTTTAAAAATGAAGGCTATATGTCAATGCAAGAGAGGATACACATTCCTCAGAAAAACTCTGGAAGCACCTTTTCTGGACTCTCTATCGGAAAAACTAGGTTCTGTTTCACCTCAGCCCTTCCTGAGCACATAGTGAGAGAGGGCTCACTTACCAGCCTTGAGCAATTAATGTTTGAACCTTTTGCAGCCCCTATAAGGCTTATCTTGATCTCTCTTAAACCTTTGCACAACCCCGATCAGATGACTCCGTGCAGCTCCAAGCACTGCACAGTGCTCATAGCCAGCAAAGCACCTACTTGAATGAATTACCTTCATCACTTAGAAGCAGGAAGAAAGCTAAAGAGCAGGGTCCAGATCTGCTGCACTCTATTAGAAGTTTGACCATTGATTTACTGAACGATGCTGGACGTGGGAGCCTCTGCTGCATATGATGAGATGTTTTAAATTCTAGCTGCTATTTGTACTGTACTTCAAGGTATAAACATACCAAAAACATCAGGGCATGCTTGTCCCGAGTTGATTCTGGACCTATCACCACAGGGAGATAAATGCCATGCAATTAAGAAACTGATTCCACTCACAGTTAAACACAAATCTCCTAATCCAAATATCAGAAAGCTCTAAATATAGGATGCTGATGTCTCCTGCCTGAGCATTAGTCTCAGTCTATTGTTTACACACACATCAACTTGAGGATCCAAGAGTGAAGAACTCGGGCTGAAGTCTCTAGAAAAATGTGACCTCTTATGTGATTATTTTCTAGTTTATAGGAATAATTTCAGGGCTTCCAGATACTAATGAAGAAGTTTTGGCTTGATATATGGGAGCTGAGTATTAAATGGTATTATCCAATGAAATCTTCAGGTCAGCCTGCCAAGCCCATACCCTAAATAATCTATTTGTAAGAACAAGCAAGCAAGAACCAACTCTAAAGACTGCTAAAAGGAAAAGGAATTGGACTATTAATATCAATTATTTGAAAGAGATAGTTTATGTATTTAGATGCAGCTGCAGCATAAATGTCAACATAAGAAATTATATTCCATTTTGATACTAACAAGTTGGGTACTTTGTGTTCTTGGAAAAAATACGTGGAAATATTTTAAAGCTGCCTGAATTAGAGAAACTGCAAAAAGTGTTTCTACCATCCTTATGATGACAAAATGCCCCCTCATGGGAATATTTATGTATCCTCCATCTTTGAGATGAAAGATAATGCTAAACAACAGGAAAAAATAAAAACAATATGAGACCTCATAAAAATAACCCAGTGATCCAGCCAGGACTCAGCTTTTCAGGGTGTTCAGAATGGAAATTTCAGAACTGCTTTACAGTTTACAAACTTCCTTATGGGGCAGGAGAACGTTGGGTTCTATTACCAGGCACAAGCCCTCATATGTTGACTTGCTCTTCTCCTGAGTAGCTCCTTGTGGTCCTGATCAGTGATGAAAAGGAGGGTAAGAAAGAATATAGAAAATAATTTCACACTTTTTAAAGGATTTCTTTAAAAAAAGAAATCTTGAACCATCTGCATTAGGTCGTCCTGATTATTTTTTGCACCTCTGCTGTATAACACAGAGCCCCTGAGGATGGCACAGAGCTTAAATGCAACATCTGAATGTGGAATTTAATGTTCTCTTCCTACTATTTCAAGCATCTAATGGCACAAATTAAGCAAATTTGGGTTAAAGACCTCACAGATGCTGAAGGAGAACAAATAATTAGATATTGATATGATCTAATGTGTCACTGTTTTTAAGTCTTGCTGCGGTTATCCGGGAAATCAGTGAAAAGCTCCTCCACAGAGATCACTACAAGTTTTGTCATTGACTTCAGTCGAGGTACATTTTCCCCCACTGACTAAAAAGATTCAAAACCACTGTCTTGACCTGTGGTGCCTATTAAAAAACCATTAGCACTTCTCAGGAGTAAAGAGTGTTAGATGTAATGCCCAGGGCAATTATATTCTCTTTCTTTAAACTGACTGCCATTTTTTTCTTCTGCCTTGAAATTGATGTGTGTATAGTAGAGCATGGTTAAAACAGCAGCTGAGTACTTCCTGACTACATTCTGCAGAGAAGTACAAGGATTAGTATAGGGCTTCCAAAGATAATCATTTGAATGTCTTATTAATTAATTGTTATTAGTAATAATGGCTCTTTCCTCAAGGGTCTTTCAGGATCCTTAACTGCTTATTAGTGCTGTATAGATAAGGATTGCTCTCTAGTGGGAGAAATGAGGAGGAATATGGAAGCCTTTCACTGAAAACAACAGGTTTGGCAAAGCAGAAAGGTTTCACCATTTGAGTGAATGAAGAATTACGATCACTCAGTTGCAGTTACCAGAGTTCATCGTGTGAACTTCATAAATGCCAGGAGACCTCACAGACTCACGTGTCTGACACATTTGGTACAAGTACAGCCCTTCCTACCAAGACTGGAACCTCATTTGATGTGGAATTCAGGGCTGTTTGGATCAGAGTCACAGACATACCCTGAGCTCAGTGACAACTGTCAAACCAAGCCTTAGATTTGACTGTCAGTAACCGGCAACTCCAAAAGCAGGATTCTCAGTGCAGACTCTTAAATGTAGCCAGGCGAATGCTCAGGTAGCTATAGCCTGTACCAAAGAGCTTGGTGCCACTAGTATTCAAATTAATTACCTTAGAACTAGGCTCGAAGATGTCCACATGACCTGCCAACGCCCTTTTTTTTTTTTTTACACCACTGCAAACACCCTTATAAGGAAAAGTGTCCTGTATCATCTCAAAAACACTCCTTCCTTCAGCTCAATGCTTTCACAGCTCCAGACAGAAATTTCTTTTTATTTCACTGGGGAATGAAACCTCAGAGCAAGCACTCTACTTCCCTGGCATGAAAGCCAAAAGAGTGAAGGCTCGTGGAAAGATTTCACTGAGGAGAAACTTGGAAGCATGGCTCCATGGGTCTGGAGAGAGTAGACAATGCTAAGCATCAAGACATAGCTATCTCCTCCACTTTACCCTCCAAAGCTCATGAGATGTGCATTAGGAGGGTGGCGGCACAGGGTTCTTTGTAAGATTTACTCACTTTGTAGAGTCCATGGCTGCAGCTGCAGTATGTGCTCTCCATGGTGTAGCTCCTCAATACACCCATTTCCTTCCATACCACCACCCGGGCTGTCGATTCCCGTGACTTCTCCACCAGGAAGCTACAGCTGCTCATGACAAATGCAGGGGCCACTTTATCCAGAATTTTAGGAAGAGTCTATGAGAAAATATCAGCAGTGATGAGAAAGTTAAACAGACATGCATGTTTACGTCAAGCACACATATACAGAAAGTCCTGTAGTTTTCAATGTGTATATAACCAAATTATCTGTAGACACTGTTACTGAGAGCTCCAACCAGTGTGTTGTGTCCATCCCATGTGAAATCCTCTGATTCTACACAAAATATCCGGTACCCTTGGTACATCTTATTCATAATCAAGTATTTTCACACCCAATAGTTTGAGACTGCTGCAGACACAGAGTTTTGTTTTCAAACTGCTTCGACATTAACCTACCCCTACCTGTTGTGCTGCCAAGAGGGCTGCAGTCATGGTTCAGTACATGATATTCCCATTCCCTCCACTCCAGCTACATTATACCTCCTCCCATCACACATCCACAGTTTGACAAGGGATCCACCTACAGGAGGAGTTTTGTCTGAAACTAGCACAGAGCAGGGAAAGGGGATGTGTATTCTCACAGGAGGTCACACAAAATTGTATGAAGAGCTCAACATTTAACTAACTTGCATTGTGAAACAAACCAAAACATTCTCATCTGAGCCCAAACAAAGTATTTTATACACTTCATTTACAGAATCATAATAAAAAGTAACCAAGAAAACCCAGTAAAAATTACATCTTAGCCCTGAGTGATTTTCTTATTCTAGAAGTCGTATTTCCCAACAATAAAGTCTATAAACACTCCTAATACGCTGCAGTATCAAATATTTCCATCAGTGCAGAGGCAACATGTACCCATTACACAGTGCTAAATGTGGTACTTTTACACTCTATAAAAATCTTATGCTATGGACATTAATACTAGGCATGCTCTACGCAGAAACTGGACCTTTAGGTACACACACGTGTGTACGCATGTGCGTGTCTCTAAGTTTCAGTGTTGCAGTACTAACCACAACATATGCCCAAACCCCATTTGATCCATCTAGAGAAAAGGAAGCGAAATGAGGACGTTCATTAATTCTTTGACACCAGCTTTCTTAAACAGCTGAACTGAACGGAATCATACAGAAGGAGTTCCTGCTTATTGCTAATGGCTTTTACCCTTGAATTTCATTCAGTCTGAGCATTGAAAGCCAACCAGCTAATTTCACTTTCCAATAACAATCAGTTTCACTCACTGATTCCAAGCAATTGTGGTTCTGTTCTGTAGAGCTTTACTTCACAGCACTGTACAGGAACATTTGGTTTCATTGAAAGCGAAAGAATAATGTCTTTTCCTAAAACGTATTTGATGTGAATGATAAATCTTTGGCCTAAACTATTTTGCAGTATCTCCTGCAAACAGCTTAACCGTACACATCTCCATGACAAAAGCCAAAGTCATTTTTCAGTATATCCTGGCTACAGCTGTCAATGGACTTTAGCAGTTCTATAAAGATCTATCAGGTCCATTTTCAGATGAAAAAAATGGGGTGGCGAAATCTGGAACAAAGCAAGAGATTACATTTTAAATCTGAGACCACCACAAGCCTCACTTTTAAGTCAAGATCTCCAGTGTGTTACTAAGAGCTGAACAGAGGAATCTTTAAAGTTGACTGCTTGCCTTAGATGAAGCGTCCAACATTTCTGGATTGCCTTTGACATACTACTTGCTGCGTGGGGATCACAAAATCATGTTTTCATGAAGTGCTTCCAGGTTTTCCTGCATTTAGGTTGACCAGGAATTAAAGAAGTACAGTATCACCCAGATGTTTATAAGTCTCAGCACAATCATGAGATCCAGTTAAACTGTATGTGAAGGTTCTGACAGTTTTCATTCTGCCCTTACCTGAACCAACACACAGAATTTCTGTAAGTATACACTATCAAATACAATAATCAGATCCCTAATCCAGTTTAGCTTTTTAAAACAATTGAAATTATATGCATAATCAATCTCTTACATTTAATTAAATTAAAACTCTGGCAGGTAACAATAATGTCTCTGTACGCAGGACTCATTTAGGAGCATTAGCAAAGCTGAATTTAATATTCTTTTCATTTTACCAGCGTTCACAGGATTTCACACTAATGGTTCTTTCTTCTCTGCTTATTCTTCTCATTAATTATCTTTCACTCTTTCAAAATATACTATTGAAAACACACCCTTTTTAAAGACGCTTTTATGATAATGCAGCAGGGTGACTGTGTTCCCTTTCTCACACACAGGTGGATCTAGTGTGTACAATAGCAAAGGAAGCTACTCCCCTCAAATAGAACCCCGTCCATAAAGCTCCAATCCCATTAGGGGAGAGGGGAATCATATTTCTTTACCAATGTCCCTGCACAGATTGCTGTCAAAGGGGCCTGGAATGGCTCTCATCAAAAGGACAAATCTTCAAGTTGGGCTTTGTGATGCCAATGCTGTGGAAGTCACCCAAGGCCACCAAATATTAGAAAGTAATGAAGACTCTTACTTTTGTACATTGCCAAGGGCTACAGCTGAGTCTGTGACCTGTGAGGCAAAGGCTGTTCCAAGAAACATTTTCATGTGGTATTTGGTTCCTGCTCCTAAGGAGAAAAATAAATCATGGAGGCCAGACTAATCCCCAACTACCTACAGGAGGCAGGAGAGAAATCTGTGCAAACAGTGCAGGGAAGCATGTCTGAGATGGATGTGCTCTCCTACATACCCAGTTTCCCCAGCCTAAGAAGGGAGAGGGTGACCCACACGCAGGAACTGCAGCAGGCACCCATCTCCTATTCTGTGCAAAAGAGAGGATTGAAACCACAAAAATCTTTTTTATAGGCCACTGCAGAGTGTTCTTAGACAGCCTTGGAGCCATCCTTCATTGCAGATTCAACACACGCCCCAGATGCTGACAGCAGCATTTGAATTCTGTTTGCGTAACAGCGATCCAACAGCCTTTTCAAGCCCTCTGAATTCAAGCAAAGCAAAAGATGTCCTGGCTGTAAGTACCCGCCCTGCTTTCCTTGTGAAACAGAGCATTTGCCACGGGGATCCCTCACGATGAACGCTGGAGCACTTTCTTCCAGTAAAGTTTCGGTATGCTCCGTACAACGGCATAAGATGAGCACAGAAGATGTGGGATCCTTATGGGACGATAATTAATATTTGTGCTGAAGTAGTGAAAATTACACAGAGACATAAACTGAAGAAGACTTTTTAACCTCTTTCAGGTTGGAACAAATCAAGCTATATCTCTATAATCAGTTTAAGTCCACAGTTAATGTTTTGTGAAACTAGCATTTTTTAAGACTATAATTAGAGCTCATAAGGTTCTTTTTTTCCACAGAAATTTGTCATTTAAGAGGAAAATATCATCTAACAGACACCAAAAAAAGAGACGGGCAGGAAATCCAGAGAACAGTTTGATGAACAAGACGTTCACATGAGGTAGAAATAAAACAGATTTTAGCATTTCTTCTTTCTAATTCCTGATAAATTTCCCTGGCTGTGACGCCAAGCACTTGCTGTGGAGGTAACGCCACTATGCTGGATCTGTTTGACACCCGCTGAATTCTCCGGTGCTTGCAGTGGGACCAGAAGCATTTTGTGATGAAGCAATTCTACTGAGGAGGACAGCGGCAAGTCATCATTTCCTCAGTTACCATTACATAGTTCCTATTTATTTTCTTATTACAGTGGCTTGAGGATACAAAAGTGTGTGCATATTTAGAAAATCCAAAACATACAAAAATATGTCTGTCACCGAAGATTATAACACAGTGTCTTACTAAAATGAAATCAATAGGGACCCATCCACTGACAATATTCTTGTCAAGATCTGGTGCATGAAGATATTATGCGCGATTTGAAACTCTCTTGACCATTAATGAGTAACGAAAGCTTGCACCTATCTCCACAATTTGTGAGCTGGCCTTACCTAGCTATGTAGGTGTACATACCCACCAGCAACTGCAGAAAGGAACAAGGTGGCCTTACCCTGTAGCCAACATCTTCTGTGATAACTGCTGTGTCAACCATGCAGCCTGCTTGCCACAAGGTCTCCTTGATGCTGCAGCCATAAAGAAATACATTTTTTTTCTGGGAGTGTCCGTGGTAGTCACAGAATACCTACGGAGAGGAAAAAAAGACAAAATCTTGAACATTGAAAGAGTTTCCTGGTTCCTCATAATAAGCACAGTAGGAGCATGGGGGGTGTTAATGTTTGGGGGTTTTTTTCAGGTCTCTTCAGGGTAACTTGGACTCTGGGCCATGCCTATAACCCATGTCAAACTTTGTCAGTCAGTTGTATCTTGCTTGCTTTATTCAATCTGACGTGATCTCAGGGATCCAGAGTCAAGACTAGTGCGTTTCTGTCCGCAGCAGAAATAACCATGACACCTGTGCAAGGATCCACGGCAACTCAGGAACCTAAGGGTTCAGGGTAACTTATGATACAACAACAGAGCAACTTGTCAAGCTTTTTCTACTTCTAAACTCCAGCTTTATCGTCATGAAATTTGAAATCTGTGCTTCCCCAAGCAATTAATCAGCACTTTGTCATTTTTAAATTCAAAACCCGTGCTACACAATTTTCAGGAAAATATAATTGTGCAATTGTATTGCACCATGCTGTCAGATCTTTGCGTGAATTCCTGGAAGCCAAGCACAGAACACGACCTATCTTGTGGCAAATAATTTCATTCCACACTAATCTATCTAATCCATCTTTCTTATATCAGCTGTCACATAAACCAGGCACAAGGCAGATTCCCAGTTTTAGCGGAAGTTCTGACTGCCTTTATAGGCAGATATCGACTCCTATAGAAATGAAAATCATGATTTAATGACCAAAGATGTAAATATTGACCCAAGTCTTAAAGAATAATCAGTCTCAGTGCCCACCAAGATAAGAAGTCGATGTACACACTGCTGTTACATATATTCTCCATGTCTTTATCAGGAACATTCAGAAATCTGTCCATGGAAAGACAAGAATTTCTGAAGAGAAGGAATTTTTTCATTTTTTTCATTTTAAACCAGTATTCACCACTGAGAAGAAAGGAGCTTCAAGATTTCCTTGAAATAGTTTTCAGGGCTTATGTCAGAAACAAAAGAATGAGTGTAGGAAGGTAAGGAAGAATTACGGATCAATACAAGGAGAGATAGGGGAGAAATATGGGGTAAAATATCCTTACAGAAATACAAGAGGAGAGAAACAGATGGAGTAGATGAGCTTCTTCCAGCAACTGTTAGGGCAAGATCTATCCCAGTATGTGTATTTGCCAGCTATACAGGAACTAAGTTTAGCTGCAGCAAGTCAGGGAGTTTAATTATCTGGGAATTGAGCACATACATGCTTTCAGCTCCTCTGACAAGCAGCAGGTTGACATACTGGAGAGGCTAAGGCACACATGCATAAAGAACCATCTCACTAGTCCTAATTAGGCGGACAATTATACGTATCTTATAGCTTATATGTAGTTCCTTCTCTTGGTTTCTGACTTGTCAACTTTTCCTCCTGCAACACCACTCACCTCCAGCTCTCTTTGCGGGTCTCTGGGTCTGCACATCCCCAGCATACACTGGGGATGCAGCATATGCTTTCCACACCTGGAGCACGTGAACAGCAACCTACCCTGCAACAACTATTCCTGCTTTACTTACACACTTGCCACCCGGCAAAGGCAGAAAGGGGAGGACAAACAGGGCAGCCTGAGAGCTATTCACTGGTGCAAACCTACAACCAGCATGATTTCCAAAGAAAAGAAAGCCAGTACTGCACAGACATTCAGCCCCCTCCGGCTGTGTGCATATTT
Source organism: Bucorvus abyssinicus (assembly GCA_009769605.1). Lineage (NCBI taxonomy): Eukaryota > Metazoa > Chordata > Aves > Bucerotiformes > Bucorvidae > Bucorvus > Bucorvus abyssinicus. Next base: position 14,836,544 of record CM020038.1, read on the forward strand.
TGCAGGGCTTATGCAGCCCCTGCACTTAAAGTAACTTGTCTGAACCACATGCAATTATCCTGTAAGGTCTCCTTCCAAAGATCTGCATTTTTCAGTTCTCTTAATGACAGACATTTTTCCAGCTAGCGTTTCCCCTAAGCTATCAGCCATACATAGTCATAGCTTAGGTTAACCACAGGTACCACCTAGGATTTATTCCTATGAATATCAAAAAGGATTTTATAGCTTTCGCCTTATTTCAAGGCAGAGAACCCAGCTCAATTGGGTTTCAATTACCTGCCAATTTACAGAATTACCAACACGCAAAAGACACAATGTATTATCTGCCTAAAATATTATTTTACGTATCAGAAACCACACAGGGATGATCAGATAACGGGGCTGCCTGATCAGTAGCAGGTCTATAATTTTGCACCTCAAGAAACCTGCAGATGAGTCCTTAGTGACAGGTCTGGAATGAGACTTCTTTATTGGTAAAGGATTACCAAAGCCAGGTTGTGTAACACAGCTGCTGTTTCAGGCTATGGAATCTTTCACTGATTGTTGCCAGCTTCCACAGCAGAAGCGTCAGTGCTACTGGAAATGCTTCCATTGTATCTGCAAGTTGCATAGAGCTACATTTTAATCAAGTTTGCTGGATACTGCCGTCGCTCCCAATGTTTATACTCAATTATTCTTTATAACACATTCTTCTGCCTCATTTTCATAGTACAAGGTGGCTTATGTCTCACTGTTCAGCCAAGGCTAAAATATATTTTGTAGTTTGAGTACCCAATACAGAATTTTCTTGGGATATGTCTGGGCAAACACTAAGCAAACTGGGGACTTTTTCTCCAGCCTGTCCCTCCATATGGCTGGGACACTAACACACACCAACCAGCCAAACTCACAAGGCTCACACTCGCTGGGGTATGACTCAAGACACACGTGCAAATTTTTATCTATTTGAAGTTTGGTAGCACCGATGAACCTTAAAGGTAATGCTTTCTAACTTGAAAACAACCCTCCACATGAGTCACAGAACCTTTTAAAATAAAGGAAAAGCAAAATAGAAAATGGAAAGCAAGAAAATGTGTTGGAGAACTGAACATGTCAAAATTTCAATTTTTTTTGTGCAAAGTCTCTTTTTTTTTTCCTTAATAGCTTTGCTGACAGGACTTTGAACCTCAGAGTTTTGAGGGAGACATGCCTAGGGTTTTTTTCCCTCACAATAAGCTACACTTGCAGGTAGATGCTTGTTTCCAAGCCTGATATAATGCCTTTGAAAGGCAGCGAACTCTGCTCAGTGCCTCCTGGTCCCTAGGAACTTCTCTCTGTCCCCTCCTGCTTTTCACGACATCTCAGACTCTGTACAAGCTGCAGGTTCTCTGTTGCATGATGCAACTCCATTGTCAACTATAACTTCTAAACCATAGCAGTTTCTCACCACACATGCTCAAGATCAACTTCCCTCTCCCCTTCAGACCTGGCTACTCCCAGACAAAAGGTCTCCAACACTCCCACTCTTGGTCAAAAGGAGACCTCATGCTGCAGAGGACTGCAGTGCCACAGTCCCTTGTCTTACTAGGGTTCTCAGAGCCAACCAGAGAAGCAAAAAAAAAAAAAACAAAACACTTAGCAGATTGTTGTCTATGGAACTTTTCAATTAAAATGGCTTTGTTTGAAAGGCTGTTGAATTTTAAGTTCTTTCCTTTTCTCCTTCAAGCAGCTTTTCTTTGCTTTGAAAAAAATACTTGCACATCCCCAGAATAAATGAAACTAAAACACTTCACAGAAATCATTTGGCTATCAGTGACCTTGGCTCTGCGGGATCTTCGAGGTAAAAAAAAGAAAAAAACAAAGGAAAAAAGAAAAAGCCCAGCTCTCTTCTAGAGGAGGAAAAAGGTATTTTTGAGCATGTATAAACTAAAATCAATGTTATCTTCTACTCTTCAAAGGCAAAGAAAAATCAGTTTACCAAGTCTGACATGGAGCTTCTGAGTGAGGGAGATGATAGAATCAATAATCTCCCTTCACTCAGCAACGATAAAAACTTGCACTGAGTGTTCAACTTTATGCACCTGGATATGACAAAGATGGTTGTGTATTACAAAAGGCCAGGCAGCAAATAGTGTGGTGAAACAAAACTGATCCTAGACTGCTCTGCTCATTAACATTTGAACCGCCGTGTGGTTTTTCTTCTTTTCATTCTGCTGGGTCACAGTCCTATCCCAGTTGCACCTTTAGACGAGACCCACCTCTAACCAATTTCTGGTACTCCCCCAAACCAGCCATTTTCTTCCCACTACCCAAAGCAGCATGAAAGTTCAGACATTTCAAAGGATGTTTCCTGTGTTTTTGTGATTGCATGGGTTGTTCCAACATGGGTTTCTGCACAGTCCATTCAGACTGAATCTTTGTGGAATTTCTCCTATCATCACTACGAAGACAGCAATAACCTACTCATAATATTTAGCTTAGTTAGAGTACTTCGAGGATATTAAAGAGCTTTAAGGAATTCATTTTCTCATCTATATTCCAGGAGTGCAAAGATTCTGAAATTTGAAGTTGTTGGCTAGAAGGATTCAGAAGGTAATAAATATCTAAGACTTTCAAAACAATTCCGTACGATAAAAGTGCAACAGCACATGGTGCTTTCCAAATCACTGTAGCTCTAAAACAAGACTGTTCACAACTGCAGTAAGCAATCCAGACAGAGTAACTCACAAAAAATCCTGGAAGAGACTCACCAGAGGAGCCCGGCCAATGCTGCGCAGGTAATAGAGAAGACCTTTGGCATGGTAAATAGTTGGATGAAGCTGGGAATTGGGAGTCAACCATTGCCTGTTCAGATCATCCCCACTCAACGAACAACGATGGCTGAAATAAGAAAACACCACATCACAAACTAGCAGAACAAGAGCTGATTCCAAAAAGTTACCAATCCTGGCAAGTCCTGGCACAAGGACAGCGAATGTCAATTAGAAAACAGATATGAAGGTTTTGAACACTAGGCTGGAAGCAATGGTCCGTATTCTATTTCAAAGGTGCTTATAGTATATGAATTTCATTATTTCCTTGTTGCCAAGGTTCACATAAGTGTAGTCCTGAAAATAAATGCGGTTTTTCCTTTACCTAAATATCTACAAATCAAAAGACTACTTCAAACAAAAAAATATTCTGAAATGTTCTAAATTCTGTGCTATCTATGAAATTCACCCAGCTGATTAGAGCACAGGCTTCTCAAAACCTCCACAGCAAACAAGCACATCCAACTCCTACTCATTCTAATTGAAGACAAGCACTTGAATCTCTTCGACTAGTCTGAAATATGAATGCACTTAAATGAGATGAGCTGGATATCTCATTTAAGCTTCTCCACTCACACAAAATGCCACTATCTAAAGCACATCAAGAAGATCTTGATGCATGCTACATCATTACGTAGAACAATTACCTAGCTTCACTGCAAGGGCTGAATAAATAGCTAAATAAGGATCCCAGATTTGCACTGAGAAAATGTTTCCCTTAGTTGGCCTGAACATATTCTGTTACTGACCCAGTGATCAGTGGAAGATCGTACAGGACACTTGACCGTATGGAGCAGCACATCACCGTACAATTTCATAAAATCCAACTAATCTCCCTTGTCAGTGACTACGCATAGATCAGAGCCTCCTCACACTCCTCAAAGGATTTGCGTAATTTGGTTCACAATTTTCAAATTGCGGTGTGCTGATAAAATTCAAGAATCAACCTTCTGGCATATGAGATATTGTGGTAGGTCTTATCATCTCTATACTACCCAGTTCATCACTTAGAATGCTTCTGGTGGTACCACAAACTTGGGTTGGCTTGTCCTTAAAAAAAAAAGAAAAAAAATCCTAAACTTTGGATGGGTTTCTAGCTACAGAGTTGCTTAGCTATTCCAGCCTCCTAGAACAAAATAAACTACAAATGTATTTGTGGGGATGGGGTCTGTTGTTGTATTGGCTGAGCCTTGCACTGCAGCTGGGGTGTGTAGAATGTAGCATCTTTGGCATTATCAATGCCTTGCAAGTGATGCTTGAAGAAAAAGGCTCAAGGCAGGAATGCTTAAAAAAAAAGTATAAACAATGAAGGACTGGTTAAGAACAGAAGACAAGACGACAATGAGATAACAGTCACTAAGAATATTTCATACATTTTTAATGTAGAAAAACAAGGTCTCTAATGCCATCTTGGGGTTTCTGGCAACATCACAAGATCCATTCCAAGTTTACTCTAGTTTCACTGTTATCTGAACTCCTTCCTTTCCTCATAATCCATAGGTCCCGTGTTACTCGGCGAATCAGAAAACATTAGCAACAGCAAACACGTGGGAAGTCAGCAAATGCTGCTGTGATGCTTCTGCCAAAAATTCTACTTGAAAACATGACAACTTCTGTTATGTTTCTCAAAGGCTCTTCAGATAAAGTTACCTTTAGGCTCACCTCTCCTGATCTCCAAGACAACAGCTGCCTGACAGATTAGCAGCTGTATTTGTGCCAAGAACTCGTGTGCTTACAGTTTCCTTTCAATAAGTACAACTCCACATAAAGCGTCACTGGGCTGCATTCAGAAACTCGTCTTTCCCCAATGTGACTAGTGAAAAAATAAGACCCAAACACTTCCTTCACACAAGCCTGTGATCTCTTCCTGCACCACAGCCATATCGGGAAGTACAACTAATTCAAAATAACAGCAGAATTTCCATTCTGAGGGAAGGAACGATAGCTAGACTTTTATTCTCATATTTCAATTTAACATCAAGTCTTGTTATTTCAGATCTACAAAAATACCTTTTCAACATTATCATTGCTCACAAAAAAAATCCCTACTCCTCCCTCCTTTCCTGTTGGAACTGTCACTAGTTTATGTCTACTCAAACCATCCATACACGCTAAAATGCTTTGGCACACCCTGGAGGAGTCCAACATACAAACCCAAACGTGCAGCAGAATAGAAACACAAGAACTACTTCTAAAAATATTCAATAAATATCGAGATTAATTTCAAACCAACCTCAAGCTCAATTTTTATTTCATTATTTCTTAGACTAAACTAAAAGCCTCTGTTAAAAAAAAAAATCATATTCCTTCAGAATATATGAAGAAATCTCATGATCTGCTAGAAAATTTTTTTTGTAAAAAAACCTCCTAATCAAGTCTATTAACACGCATTAAAGCCAAGCAGATGTTGTGACAAGGCACCGATGTTTCCTACTGCAGAATCTGGTTCTGCTGTGGCCCGTGGACTGCAACGCGTTACTCGCACATGAGCACAGTTTCCACACAGCACGACGGCATCTCTGCGGTTCACGGCACCCTCACTCGTAGACAGGTTTCACTCTGTTCCTAATACAATTTACCAACCCTGTTGCTCTGATACAAATTGTGACTCCTCTTAGAGGTGACCCTATGACAAGCCAATCACCTCCCCTGCAGTTCACAGATGCTGCTGGTTGCTTGGTATTAGTTTAGTGAACGTAATCCAACTCTAAAACAATCATTTGAAAGCTCTTATTTACTGCAGGGAAGGAAGTCAACATCTCTGCATGTAGGCAAGAGCTGGGAGACAAAGTTCAGCCTTGTCCTTTCAATGATTAACACCTCTGCTCATTTAAATGACCTTTACATATTAGCCCTCAGCCTGGCGGCTTGTATCCGCAGCTCTTAAGGAGCTGCAGAGCTATAATTAAATTATGAGAGGCTGATTTTCCCCATCCTGCACCCTCCTCCCATCACACTGTTGAAGTCTGTTTACTTTTGTAGATACCAGCTCCCTGCCAGTCCTGTTCCCCCTTATCCCTTCCCTCCTTCTCTCTCTTTCCTGATAGCGATGACATTCGCAGATAATGGTTTTGTCCGTTATGCTCTGCAACCAAGGGTGAAGGTAGAATATTAAGCTGATTTCAAGGGCTGATAGCAAATAAAGGGACTGGGGAGCTGAGACTGGCTTTGAATGTTTGGCAGGATTTAATGGCATTCACTGCTCGCATCAAAGGCATTTCTTACAACACAGTTCCAAGCTATTATACTTACTTTAAATGTTTTACGTGTCTTTTCTCCTTTGCAGCATTAGCAAGACTACCTGCCACTTTGGACGGGACTATTAGCAGCTCAAAGGAAATTATGAAAACATTTGCCAAGAAGAATTACAATAAATAAATAAAATTCCACCTCTGTGTCTCTATACAGTTTACCTGTAATTCTGCTATTTGTTATATATCTTCAACCCAGATGCATTACCTGGATATAGTCAAACACATTAAACTCCATTTCTCTTGTTCACAAGCCTGATATTTTTGTTATAACCCTGCCTTCTCTTCTACCATTACACAGCCAGGACATTCTTTGATGTTGTCAGCCTATGGGATAGCTGTTAGCAGTCTCTGGGGCAGTGCATGGCTGTGAAGTGGAGCACAGCGAAAAGAAATGAAACAAACACATTGGACATTCTCCAAGCAGACCCTAGTAGTGATCTGCAGGTAACTGTAGAATGACTCAAGAGAGGCTATGGAGCCGAAGGAAGAAGAGATCCTCTGGTCCTTCCTAAATAAACTTTTCTAAATGGCTGTGGCCAGAAAACACCAACTATCACAATGATACAGGGCAAGGCGTTCAGCACCTACTGTTGCCCAAGGAAAAAAACATTTGCACAGTTTGTCCAATACTGTATTGGAGGTACTCCAATAGTGCCACATAGTCCAGTAAGATGAATAAAACCAAAGGATTCAAGCCATCCAGTTGCTGGAGAAAAGACAAGTCATGTGACTGGTTTCAAGCAGAGTAAATACATCCTTAGATGAATTTCCTGGGAAGTGATAGGTTCAAATACCATCATTACATGCCACCAAGAATATTCCGATTTCTGTGGAACCCCCAGCTCTAAGGATGTATAAATGCAGGTAGTTATGTATTAGAACTACTCTATGAGAACTGGGTCCCTGGCATGTGAAGATGAGATACCGCAGACAGAAAGACCAGTTTGAAATTCCCCTTCTGAACCCACAGGAGGTAATTGAAGTTTAACTTCTCGCTCTGAAGGCAAGGACAACTCAGGGAGTTAATGAGAAAGAGGTTAAGTAGCTAAAGAACAGACTTGTTTGGTTTAAGAGAGAATTGTATTTAAAATCTGTTTGCACTTTTAAGACTTTGCTTTTAATCTTGTACCTCAAAGCTTGACATTAAGTTTTGCTAAAGACGTGTTTTCTTTGTTGCCTTACTCTTAAGCCTGCTTGGCTTTTAACCGCAGATACCGCACTAAACTCTGCGTGAGCCATGTGTATGGATGAAAAGATACCACCTGGTCCTAACCAAAGGCTTGATAAGGTCAACAGAACCTTTTAATTGATTGCAATAAGCCTGAATCAGTGCCCTGTACAGGTTAAAAAAATGAGAGGGGTGAGGGAAGCGAGAGAAAAAGGGTAGATAACACAGAAAAAACAAAAGGGCACAGGAGGAGCAGAGTAAAGAGGTTGAGGGATAAATACAATGCACAAGATATTAGACAAGGAGGAAAACAAGAAATGGAGAGAGAAGTCACTTTTTAAAGTAAAGGTGTTGCTGTGCTTGGAAGATAAAATGATTCAAAGTCTCCTGTCCATTACAGATAAATAGAAAGACAGGGCCTGTCATAATGAATGAATGAATGTCAGGACTGATAATAACTGCGCCTGGGGCACATGGAACTATAAAATCTGAAGGGATGAATTGCATTTGATATGTAGAGAGCAGCATCACCATTCCCTGTGCATCTTAAAAGCACAGAGAAGTACTAGCTTAAGAAAAATCTATATAAAAAGAAGTAGGCAGAAGTAAACATCAGGACACCGTTGAGCAGCATGGGGCAGCCTCAACCAGACACAGCATGCCAGACTTTACAAATAACTACTGCCTAGGATGGAAGCAGGAATATTTGTACCATGGTGTTTTGGTCTTGCCATTCAGAAATCTCAGAGCAACCTGAAGAAAGAGAAGGGGGCAGGGGAAATTCTTAATTTCTCTTGATTTTAAATCTTTTCTGAGAGCAAGACTCAGTGACATAAGGAAGCAGCAGCACCAGCAAAGCCCTCCGTCACAAATTAAAATAAGGCGTCAGAAGTATAACCATTTTTTTCTGTCTTGGACTCTGAATTTGTTCAAGCCCACACGCTGAAACCATAACGATTATCACAGAGATGCTCACCCAATGCCACCCAGGCCTTGCATCATGGTGTCACCCTGTGATGCCAGTGATCTGGCAGTGCTGCGTTAATGATTGAACTTGATGATCTTAAGGGTCTCTTCCAACCAAGATGATGTTATGTGATCATTCCAGAAACAGAATACCACCAGAACAATGTAAAGACTGGACGCTTCACACTGAGAGCAATCCAAGGAAACTGTATGTTTAGGGTGTGTGGGGAAGGTGTGTTTTAAGATTTGGAATTATTTCTCATCATCCTACTCTGATTTGAGTTGAGTCTGACTTGCCCAGTAACTGGTGAGTGATCTCCCTGTTCTTATCTTAACCCAAGAGCCTTTTGTTCTATTTTCTCTCCCCTGTCCAGCTGAGGAGGGGAGTGATAGAACAGCTTTGGTGGGCACCTGGCATCCACAGCAATGTAAAACAATCTGTTTTTAAAATGTCTGGATACTTTTCAGAAGCTTCAGAACAGCAGCTAACTAGTTTTGCATCCTCTGAGACTTGTGGGTCATAATGGCATTAGAGGCAACACAAAGTACTGAGGACCTCTGTAGAGCTCTGACTCCACTCCACTTTACAGCATACAAATACACAGACTTGCACTACAGCACTCTACAGCTGGAGCCAAACATGGGGAGTTAGAGGACGGGGTATCTTTTCTGTTATGTTCTGGACTGCATCATTCATTTCATGGTGGAGTATCTTTCCCACCATGAAAGGGGATCACTTAAAGCTCCCTCTGGGACATCCCGCTTTTGCACCTTGGCAAGCCCCAGGGTTTCCCTGCAGTGAGGTGATCCCTCCACCTGGTTACTCTGAGGAGTGAAGGCGGTGATGCTCTTCCTTTGTTCAGGGTATGACGTTATTAGATTTTCCCTTGTTTATGGTGAAATACAGGTGAATAGCTGCAAGGCATCTACACAGACACTGATGAAAGAAACAGTTCCCATCAGCATTACCACAGCTAACAATTCATTTCTGATCATCTGCTCTTTCTTCTGACTGGAAGCAACATGAATGCTGAAATGTCTATATAGAACCAGGCTCAAGAGCAGGTCTGCCTTCCCAACACACCCAAAGCAGCTGGGAGTTCTGGAGCCACAAACCTTATTCTGTATCTCTTTTTCTCCAAGTGTGCACTTCATTCCCAAATTATATTTACACTTCACTCTCCACTTACTTATGACCTACTACAATGCTAATTGCCCTCAAGCCTCATTTGCACCACCTCTTACTATCACACCTGCTTTCAGCACAAGTAAAGGCCCCAGTTAGCACTAGAGCACGAGGCAGGCAAGCACTGTTTAAGTAGATGATGAAAACCAAGGGCAGAAAGTCAACTTCTCCTAAGAGATCCCCATAAAGTACCAAGCAACGGTGATTTTTCAACTGCACTGTGAACTCTTACTGCCTAGTTTATTTTATCTCTAGGCCTTTAAGAGGAATTTTTTTTTTTTTTACCACTTTCTTCTCTATTTTTATTGCACCTTACACACACACAATGCCAAGCTTATATCCTGAATGACACCTGTGCTATCTGGATGCCAACCAGTTCTAAAGGTGCCGCTGAAAGGATCCATCTCATTTCGGACAGTGGCTGCTGTATGACTCTTCCCTCCTGGCACTGACTGATGAATCCATGACACATAATCCTGCCTCTCAGGCAAATGCTATCCTGAAGGATCAGTCTGTCAGCTTCTTCTTGCCTCCCTACAGCTGAGCACTGATACTAATTAGCGTAATGAGCCTTCAGTGTTTCATTTGCTACATCTGACTGATTTTGTCACAATGGACAATCCTCGCTTCCCAAGACAAACAACGCAGTCTGTGCTTTTCCCATTTGGTGATGTAACGGTGTCTCTATCCTTACTCAGCTCCCTCTGTTAGAAGAGTTCCTTTTCTCTGAGGACACATTTCATTAAGTCACATTGGGACACAAACCAGTTAGAGACGCAAAATGAGATTTGCTTCACCCCAGCTAATACTGTCAATGCTATAATCAAATAAGACAAGAAGGTGGCACGATCTAGTGAAAAGGTGAGTTAACAGCATTGTCACAGATAAACTAATCTCCCTCCCAGTTCCACATCAAAGGATGCCCATCAGATTTCTATTTCTTCTAGTTGTTAACAACAGTAATTATTAAATACCAGATTATTCGTTCACATGCAGTTGCCCACACTTTGCACTGTCATTTATGAGAAAAACACAAGTAATAATGCTTTGTACTATTTTATGAAGGAGCAAATAAGGATTCAGGGAGTGAAAAAAAACTGGGTTCTCCATTTCTTGACATTGTCCATGAGATGGGGTCACCTCAAGAGTCTCTTCTCAGGATCTTCAGATAATTTATATATCACGGATAAAAAAAGCCTTAAAGCAGTACTTTTAGTCACTGGATTTGGATGGAAAAGTTGATTTTCAGCTCAAGAAGTTTCTTTAATAAGTATAAACTTTCTGTAGGAAACATTGACTTTTCCTCACCGATTAAACGCCTTCAAAACTTGGACTTTTCAGTCAAAGCTCCAAATCGTACCATCCAAAACATCAGAACTGTTTAACAGAGATGTCTCAGCATGTGTTAGAAAACATGCATTTGAGGTCACTTAGGCACTCATTCCTCTGTCAGGGGGTCCCCCGATGCCACGTCAAGATTGTATGACAGCAATTCAGTAAGATACATAATTATGATGCATCATGGGAGCTGTAGTTTGACCAAGGGAATCAGGACAACGGGGCAGCCAGACAACTCCCAAATGGCACCATGATGACACTTCCAAATGGAAATACTGTTTTTAAATGGAAAGATTTGGATCCAGTTTGACTATCCATTATTCATAGAAAAGCTTAAGCTTTCCGTAGGGGAAAAACCCCCACATTTTCCCAACAGCCCCACTTACATCCTTCTATAAATCATGTCAGCAAATCCTAATTTTGCAGCAGGGATATTAAGAAGTTAAATCACTCATGCAACAAAGCAGTAAATCAGTGAAAAACTAAGAATAGAACCCGAGATCTGATGAAAGCACATCAAATTAACTAAAACTTTACTTTTAAATTAATGTCCTTTAGCCTGTTTCTAATTCCTGTATTCTGACTTTCATATTTGAAATGTGGCTTATATCCATATAGCTGAAGAGGATTCTTAACTTATTTAAGCTAATTGCTCACATATGGGTTGCACTGAATTAACTGAGTTGATTTAAAAATCTGTTAGTTAAATCAGTGCAACCTCTGCATATAAATGAGTACTAAGAATTGCAATTTGCAGATGATTGTTCTAAAACTGAAACCAAAATAAATAATGCAGAAGGGCAAGGCACGGCATCACAGATTAACAGTGAGAATCAGAAGCAAAGAGGCATGTAGAAGCCCAGTAAAAAAAAATAGAATACGCAGCAATGACTTCAGATCTCCAATAGCTTTTCCTAGAATACTTAGGCAAAAAGTCCGAGAGATAGTACTCCTCCTCAGTGCCCTCTACTCCTGTGGAACTGAAGAGGTGACTAGAATGGAAAGAAAAACTCTCAAAGTAGTTGCTGTGAATCAGAAAATGCAGATTCCTCCAAATATTGTGCTATTAAATTACAGAATAATTGGACTAATACAACAGTACTGCCAGCAAAGAGCCCTTGTAGTTGTTTTGTAACAATGAGACAAGCTCTGCACAAGGAACATGCTGCAAGATACAGTTCCTTCCTGGACCATCACGAGTTCATTCTGGCTTAACCCTGTCTAACATCACCTACAGGGTTTTGTCCTGCTTCTAATGTTCAGGCTTCATGTACTAGGGCATGACTATGGCATCGTCCCCCTATCCCAGAGGACAACTCTGCTTAGAAAACGTGGAGTCTCTTTCCAGTCTGGGGTCTGCAAAGCTTTGTATGGGGATCAACTCGTTTCAGCCAGCTAACACATCACAGCAACGTGGGACAGTGACCTGCCAGCAGGCAACGAAGACAGAAAAACTGATAAAAGAGGGAAATAGGCCAAGAAGAAGAAAGAGGTGAAGGTGAGGAAGATTGAAGTCACTCCTCCCAAGCTGAGGTGCACTGTGTCCCCATTCTCCATGACTTCAGCCACCTTCCTGCATAAAACCAAGCAGCAGGGAGAAGTCTCTGCGAGCCACACCTGCATGACAATGAGGCGGCAGTATTCCAAAATAAGATGCTTTTGAGCACATATATTTTCAGCCCTGTAGGAGGCTGGAAGGCTGTTTTGCCCAACTTGTTCTGTTGTTTTCTGAATGGAGGTTAAGAAAAAACTTTTTAAAAAATTAAATTTAAATGTGACTGCTCTAGATCAGGCAGAGTTGGTTGTTCCGCTGTAAGGCTGAGTAGGCTCACTCATTCATCCTTCAGTGTTAATTTCCATTGCTCAAAAAAGATGCTGGTTTTCTCCTCTATAAACGAACCGGCACAGGGATGGTTTATTTTGTCACCAAGCTGCTCAGCTCAGCGTAGGGGCACAGAAAGGGCCTCACTGTACATGAAACTGTGATGTGGTTTATAGTGGAACCTGCCACAGGCTGACGTAGATGAAGACACTATACTTCTTCCATTAGTAAATTATAGTTCTGACAAAGCAGCATTAACTGAAATATGCTGCGCAATAGCTTTCAAAATAACACAAAACCAAGTACATCGCTTGCCAACTCCTTTCCTTTGCAAGGCGGGCACAGACTAGCTGAGGAAAGTCTAACACTAGATTGTGTTACTTGCTCATGCTAGAAGCGTTTTCTGTTTTTTCCCATCCCCTCTTTCCTTTTTTTTCCAGCCTTGTTGTAAACCCAATATGATTATGAATACGTTACTGCTAATATCTACAACATCACTGGAGATTCCCACTATAGTGAGCTATAGCATTATCAGACTTGTCCTCTACTAACTTCACAGGCTACTTGCACAGCAAATAGTCTCTTTGCAATAAAGTAATATATCCTGACAGGTTACTCAGCAATGATACATATGAATCCAGGCTTGTTATATTCCTTCTTTCTGACATGGGATTTCTAAATCTCCATGAATGCCACCGAGGAGTCAGGAGTTCCTACAAAACACTGTTTGCTTTTTTTTGCAATAAATGTTCCCTTCTGAAAGTGGAAATGAACAACATTTACGGGTGAGACTTATCTGTAATACAGCTTCCAAGTCAAAACAGAAACAAAGAACAACCCACAACACCACACCAACACCACCAAAACCAAACATCCACAGAAGCCTAGCAAAACCACCTTCTCTTATTTTCTTATTATACGTTCCACCTGACTTTGAAGGGATGTTGCTGTTTCCCATTTAACCAGACATATATTCCTGTATTCCTTCTTTGCCAACACGTGGTTCCTTCCTCATACATGTTTTACCTCTACAAAATACGTCTCTCTCCAGTGTTGTGAACTCTTGACTAACACTATGCATGATTCCTTCATGTATTCAGGGAGATCATTATGGCTTTAGAAGAGCTGAGCAATGAGTTAGAAATACCATCGCTAACAGCAGAAGATCACTGCATGCAGTAGTTAGTGATACATAGCAGATAGTGCGATAAGTCATTCCAGTTACTAAAATAAATCAATCAATCCCCAAACATCACACACTCTCTTTGTGGACCCTCCTGCTCAGAATTGTGTGTACCATCTTCCCCTACTACGCTCGCTCTGTAAGAGTCTCAGGTAAAGAGGAGAAAAAAGATGGAATTGAATTGTTCCTGTCTGAAACCTGGCAGCTACTACCAAGGCCACATCCAGCCTGCAGACAACAGTTTCACCGACAAAGCATCTGTTCACCAGGACTGGCATGTCAAAAATAATTTAATAATGATACGGGGCGGGCAGACAAAGAGAGAACAGTTCTGCATCCCACAAATTCTCACCAAAACAAGTTCAGTCCTCTGCTAGCATGAAGCTTATCTTTCAGGGCATCCTCAGAGATCAAGCAACAGCCAGTCTAGCATCACTAGAAGGGCATTTGGGTGACTGATCTGCCAGTCAGTAGAGCAAGCAGTCATGGAGAAGGAAAGCAGTTTGGGGTTATGTCTGCAGATGCACTAAGCTCTCCTTTCATTTGTTTAGCTTCCCCCATGCACATGCACTATGAGCCTTCAAACCTCTGCTGAATGCTAATTCTGATACTAAAAAATTAAAACAAATTGCACTTACATAACTGCTCATCCAAGCACAGTGTCTCTGGGCACTTCACAACAGTAAAGTTAAACGAAGCATTCAATACACACTTATTAAAATAAAGTATCCACTAGAGAAACCTGATGGGCTTGCAGAGCTATGCAAAACATTCAGAAAAAATTAAAAATATACACATATAACAAGCAGTAACAGACAGAATTACTGTAAAACCAAAAAAATGGAACCAAATTCTTCAGAAAGCTCACAAACCCTAGCAAGAGCTGGACAAAGGTTTAAGAGAGTTCATTTAATTGCTAAATAAAGCTGACACTGAAAATTCAGGGTGCATGGAGAGCGTTAAGATTCCTAAGAAGTGCCATCAGAATCTCAAGGGAGCTGAAAGACTTGCAATAGATACCATGCCGCACACATTAACTGCGGAAGTCTTGCTAGAAGTTTCTAGTAAAGAAAAAGTAGGGCACTAAATAGGAGAAAATATCTTAAAGTGGTTTATATATACTTGCGTGAGCAAAAAATCTAAGCCGTTTTTGCATAGCAATTGACAAATTTTAATTGGGGACTAGTATGATCAAAAAATTCCCTCTTGAAACAGATTTGTAAAGTGAAGTTACTTGAATACTGAAATAAATGACCTGATTTTTCAAAATATGGAGCTACTCAACACTGCCTATTGAAGTTCAATAGAGTCACAAGCACTCGGCATCCTCTAAAGTCAGGAAATTCTTAACTGGCTTCCTAAAAAAAAAACCTGGATTTGGGCAACTAATTTATGATACTTACTGTTCATTTTTAACTCTGTTATTAGATTGAATCAGGAAGCTTGAAGTATCAGAAGACATCAGCAATATTCCAGAATGGAGGATACAGTGCTTTATCCAAACATTAGGGGATTTTTTTCCCCCTCAGCTCTTCCTTGCCACCCCCTCCACACATATATATATAATAGAAGTATAATCTCTTAGAGGGGAATGAATTGCCAATAATTTTGGGATTGATAAGTAAGCAAGAAGACACCCATGAAGGAAATCTATGATCACCATCCCATCTTAAAATCTTTCAGATAAGTGGCATTGTCCTTTTTCAGTGAGTTATGAATATCAGGTCCTGATCAAAAGCTGAAATATTTCATACGAAAGTAGATGACAAAGTACCAGGCTGACACAGTCCCTTATTTAGATGTGGAGAAAAGGAAAAGAGCACTGTAATACAACCTCTCGATCACTTATTGTGAGACATACAGAAGGGTAATTTACAGGTACAGCTCCTGTACTTAGAAGACCCACGGGTAAAAGTTGACACAGAGCCACTGAAAGCAATTTGTATCTACTGGCTGCTCTAACTCAGCACAGTCAGATACTAAGGACACGACCACATTGTGTCTTTACAGACATCAGCGACTAATAGCTACAGCTTTTCTCTATCTAAATATCCCTCGTGGGGAAAGAAGATGTCGCATATCTATATAAAAGAGCTGAACACATTTTAACTGTTAGTAGACATTCAGACTCAGCAGGTGAAAGGCAGCACGGATGCACTGCAAAGCCCATCATACAGGGCAACAAGACACCTGCCTCTAAGGAGAAACTATGTTAGGCTCCAACTTTGAACCAAGAGGTTTTCAAAACTGTTTTCGAAGAGAAGAACAATATTATGTAGCTGCAGAATATACAACCCTAGATGCAACTTCAAAATCTTGTTTTCAGTGGAGATGTACCTATAGTCTGTCTCTCAGTCAAGTGACATGTAAAGAAAGCACAGAGGAATAAAATTTTCTCTATGTCAAGCTGGATTTGAAACAGAAACAAGCACATGCTTGCTTAGAATCCTAACAGAAGGTAGGAGGGCTAACAAGTCTCTAGAATATTTCTGATGATACCCGATAGCATTTTGCATTTCTTAATTTCTCCAGGTCTCGTTGTTAGAACCATCCTACCACTCACAGACCCAAGAGAGGTTAAAGTCTCAGCTCCATAACATTCAGTCAATAGAGGTAAGCTCACAGAAATATCCCCAATAAAAATCAGTGTGCAAATTCAAGCAGGGCATTCTGATCAGCTGGAACAAAGGTTGCACAAGGTTGCCAATTATGCTGATCAAGACTGTGAAAACACTGAAGAATAAAGAATGGCATAGGGAAGAACTTAAAACCTCAGTTGTCTTCTTCCTACGCACCGGCAACATAGTTCAGTTGTCACAGTTTGGTTTTAGGTAAATTAGTGCTTTCTCATCTTGATGGCTTCTCTTACCTTTTTGCAATACTTGCAAGCAAGTGAAATCACTTGCTGCCTACAGGATAGGACCTGGCTAAAACTTCAACCAAACAGGCTTCTACCTGTCTGGACCAGCTTCATTACAATAAAATTGTGTAATTAATAATGCTACCTTGCGCTGTAAAAGGCTTCATAGTTGTAATTTTTGTTAAAATACAACGTTTACAACCATCCTCCAAAAAAAGTCAAGTGAGAAATATGCAGCATTTACTAGAAAGCTGACAAAGTTTTATGTTGATTTTCTGGTCAGCTGGCAAGTTTGATCACCAAAAATTGCCCCTGAGTTATGCAAAAAATTATACCAACCCAGTTAGACTTGTTGCCATTTTTGGACACCCAAAATTAATTTAAAGAAAAAAGGTAGATATTTATCATCCTTGCTCTCCCTCAGAGCATGGCAAAGGTATTTCTAATGTGAAACTTCCATTTCAATAGGACCATACTTTTTCAAACAAACACTCAGACATTTCAAACAATTATATTATCATTAAATTAAGCCCAAAGTGCTTCTTCAAGGTATTACCGCCATCACTGTATAGATCGGTAAAGTAACTAGAAAATGGTTTAATGACTTGTCTGAGATTGCACCGTAAACATTTGAGACAAGTGGAAAAATGATGATTCAAAGAGAACAAAACATTCATAACCTTTTTCCTTTTTTAAAGCTGTTCACAGTCAGGAAAGCAATTACTTAGTGGTCCTCAAAGGTTGATGCCATGAAGGATGCTCATCTACTCCTGAGCACTGAAAATTACCAATGACAGAAAGCAAAAAGGGATTGCAACCAGGAAAAGAAAAAAAGGAAGAATTAGGTCTAGAGAGCTCATTTCTCTTCAGCTCACAAGGTAAATTTGTCGGCCTGAAAAGCACGCTCGCTGAATTGTGGCACTGAATGTATTTCTCCTGGTGTGACTCCGCAGCTGCAAACTCCCAGCTGCAGTTAGGTAAGCGCAGGGCTGGATAGTTCATCATTTTTATCCACACAGACACTCCAGCAGCGGCTGTGGCAGAAAGGCAGTAACTGCAACCATGTGTAAACCACAAATTCTGCGGGTGTTGAAATGGGATGAAATTGCTTAGCGTGGTTCAGTCTAGCACCTCCCAGCTCAGTCAGGTGAATGCAACTTGCTTGGAGAAAAGCAGAGAATGTGGTTTTACGCTATCAGATAGAGAGAAGTGATGAGGTGACCTCCTAAGCGTTCAGTCTTCAAACAGCTACAGAATCACTGAATTTCAAAGTAGAAGAATTTTGGAGGAACTATAAACCCCTCACAATTCCATCTGTGAGTCATTCTCCAACGATTAAAGATTAGGACCATGTCTTTTCCTCCTGTTTGTCTGTGAGAAAAACTTTTGTGTCTTCTGTAGCATACAGTACTGATTGCTGCCCAAAAGAAATACTGCATTGAGTGGTTCAGAGATGCTAAGGATGAATTAACAGCAATTTACATCCAAAACCACAAACCCACGTCTTCCTCCACATTAAAGTTATACCTAGATGCTCCATGCTGCTCAGGAATGTCACATTTCATTCTTATGTAGAGAAGACCATCTCTCCAGCACCCCAAGAATTAAGCAAGCCTTAAATAAATAAATAACAACAGAAAACGTCAAAGCAGTCACAACAAAGACAAGATTGAAAAAGTCTACCAACCATCCTCCACAAATATGCCTCCTTTCTTTCAGTTTGTTCCAAGTGTAAAGTTCAGTTAGAAGAAGAGCCTATTCTGCTAAAAGCTGTTGTCTAAGTAATTTAAAGACCTTAACTAAGCCAAGACGTCGCGAGTTAAAACTATGAGGCTGTTCTATCCGAAAAGGCTTCGCGACTACACGGGTTTGGAGACAAGGTAAACCCACCCAAACCTACACAAAAGAACTTAATGGCTCGTTAGGCTTTGTTTAGGCAAAGGAAAAGGAATGTGATACACAGGGCTTAACTTAAGGGGGGTGAAAAACAGAAGTGTCTTAATAGTGAACGCAATCAAAACCCTAAAGGAATCATTTAAATACCAACAGGACTAGAAGGAAAGAGGGAGAGATTGATAAATACATAAATAGGCATCTACAAGACTAACACAGTCTCCCATCCCGACCCCCACCTCCCGCTCACACCCGAAGGACCCGCCACGCGGTCGCACCGCCGGGGCGGGCGGGGGGGAAAGAGTCCTTGTCCGTCACCTGCAAAGTTTTCAGTCCGAGAAAAACTCCTCCTAGAGCAAACCTGCATGCAGGAACGTGGTCCTTCTTCCCTCGGGGTAGCTGGGAAAAGACTTGAGTTCCCCGGGCCAGAACCCCGCGGCTGCCGGCTCTGCCCTCTGAGGAGCGGGGCACGGAGCGGACCCTCAGGGGGTGCCTGTGGGTTCCCGCGGGAGCTCCGAGCGGAGCCGTTAGAGCCCTCGTCGCTTTTCCCCTCGGCAGCGGTTTCTGTCCCTTCGGCGCAGGGGCTGGGGCTTACAGCCGGTTTTACCCCTGATCGGGTTAAACTCAGTCCAAAGCCACCCCCGGCGGTGATGGGCAGAGCGGAAAGGTCTGCCCGCTCCGCAGGAGGAGCCTGTGACTGCCCCGGGGGCACGGAGGGCACTGCGGGCGGTTTTCTCTCCCTGCTGAAGCCTCGTAGTCCTGGCACGGAGAGAATCGAAAAGTGCCGCGGCCAGCCCGGGGGAGGGTCTGAAACTCCGCTTTTTATGCGCTCATTCGCGGAGCCGTGTCTGAGTATCTCGACTCCCAGTCACGGAACCGAGAGGGCGGGCGCTGCTTTCCCAAAAGCCGCGAGGAAACTTTCCCGCGCTCCGGGGAAAAGGGGAAGGGGGAGAACAAAGGGCTCGCCCCTGCCAGAGCCATCTTGAACCGTGACAAGTGGATAAAGCCGAGACTACGAGAGGAGCTGCAGGTTCCCTTCCCACCGCCTGCAGGTCTGTTGGCTTTACCTGTCTGTCAGTAAAGCACTGAGGAAGAGTTCCGCCTGCAAGGGGTTTCACACTATCACACCCTGTTGGTAGTGCCTGTTGCTGCAACAGTTGGAAAAGGCATGCCAGGGCCATCGTTAGGAGCAGGCTGTTTATCACTAACACCGCAGAGTTGCTGCAATGGGAGCCCTTGGGCCCAGCACTGCCAAAAGCGGATGTTTGGCCTGGCAACGAGAAGATAATAGGACTGTCCTAACTTACGCTGTTGGCACTACCCTCTGGGCAGAGCTCACTGTCTTGAATTGGCAGAAAGAAATCAGAGTTGAGCCCTGCGCTCCCCAGATGGCCTTCGGTCCATCACAAAGAACAACCACTCTGGATACTGAAAGGAAACGGGTGATTTTTTCCATGCTGGGGTGATCCCCCGACACACAGTTTAAATTTTCTCTCTGCAAGAGGAAGTCTACAAGCAGGAATTAACCTAATTTAAAGATTTCTGCTGTTGGCCTGCAGATGGAACAGGATGAGTCAGCAGTCAGTGACTGATTTGCTGTCACCATTCATTCCAAGATCCCCGCTTACTCTAATAAATCCTCACGCTACTGCCTTACTCCAGAGGACAAATAATCACCAGGTCTTACTCATCTAACAGGGTCAGTAAGACACATGCACAAAGCCACTCAGCCTCAGAGACAGCGACAGCTTTGGGGTTTCGTGGTATTCCTTCACAGCTGCTTCTGTTCATCCTATGGGGTCCTCCAGGGATGATTTGTCACAGTCCATAGCAAGCTGCCTAACAGTTTCTTGCATGATTCAGTGACAGGTTACATCACTGTTTCAGCTGCAGTGCCTCAGGGGGTCTCCTCTTTCTTGCTCTTTCCTTTGCCAACTTTCACTCACATCTACCGTCCCAGCAGGGATGATATTTGAAGCAATAACAATGCTTTGGAACAGGCTCCAAGGTAAATTAGTTTGCATCCATCACAAATTCTGCTATAAATTATACTTGCACCTCACACAAAAATCTCTAGGATAGAAAATTTTTAAAGACAGTGGAGACTCAAAAAGATCCCACTGTTTATTATTGACATGAGCTCTCCCTTAAGAAGCAAAAGAAACCTTGCTGCAGCAACAGTTTGGGAAAGGCCTCCTGAGCAAAGTAACAGTAGGAATCGATTCAGTCAAATCCTATTTCTTACAGGTTAGTAAATCCTCCTGAAGCAGAGGAAGTATCAAGAATAAAGCTTAGGACAAATGGATGGACATATTTTTTTATTTCCATATACGTAAAGTAACTCAAGAGCCTTGAAGGAAAGAACAACTTCCCTGGGTACCCTGATTCAGTGAGCTGAGTTGAGGTTCATTCCAAAACATGTTTCCCATCATTGCAAAGGGACATCCGAGTCAACTACATTCCCAAAAATACTATTTACATCAGGTTTTCATCAAATGCAGAGGGTCTACACTGATTGAATGGACACAGCCCCTTAATCGCATTCAGAGAAGAGAGCTGCTTTGATTTTATTTATTTACTTACTGATTTACTATTATTATTATTTAGCTGTCCGCTTGCAACTGCAAATATGCCTTCGCTGCTCCATTAACCTGATCACTTATTTATGTTTCAGACTCAGCCCAGAATGTCCACCCAGGAAATAACTGTGCAACGTTTGGAGAAGCGGTGCCTTGCATTTGTGGATGAGATTGTGGAGTACGTTCATTAAAAATGTTAATGAACGCCTGTCCAGGTAACCTGCACAGTAAATATTTATTCTCAAAAGAGTGTGCATGTACATACGCACATCAGGTCCAAGCAAGAGTTGCAATGGCAAGGAAGCATCCTACATACCTTCCTTTTGCTGTTCCCCTAACACACAGTGTTTGCTACTTGTTGGCACAGATGCAAATTGCATTTCCTCTGCAAGCAGATGTTTATCCAGATGTTTCACTGCCAGTTTCTGATTGGTTGACAGTTTGTTCTTAAGACAGGGATAAACCAAAACCAGGAGTGATTTACACCGCAAAGTAACTTCACTTACTCCAGCAGAGTCATTGTGAATCCACAGCAGGCCGTAGGGAAACAGAACCCAACCACAAGCCAAGGTAACTACGTTGAGCAATTTGCCCTTCGAGCTACAGACATCACACAATGCTACCATCTAGACAGCTACTTACTGTTTCCTGAAACAGTGGAAACAAGAGAATGAATCCAATCGCTGTTTTCCTACTGTGAATGACTAACCAGAAGAATACATGTTTTCAGGACATTCATTGGCTCAGATTGCAATGCCAAATATATCACTGTTAGCATTCAGTGCGTTATGCCGCATGTTAAAAGAAAAGGTAATGTGTATTAGTAACAGGAAGACATGAAAATAAACTCTTCAGAACAAAGTCATGATTCTTATTCTTTCTGTTCCTGGGCATAAGATTACCTCAGCAAACAGATCAAAAAGAATACCAGGATTGCCATGTGATACCGGTCAATGATTTACTGTACTTTTCTACCTTCCTTTTAGCTTCTATTACATCATATGGTATAAAAGAAAAGATGCTTGCTTTCTATCGCCTATAAACATCTTTGTCACACTTCAAAGTTGTAGTGGTGAAATGGTTAGAAATGGTGAACAGTGCTCAAAAAAGAAAAAAAAAAGAGGAAAAAAAGAGAACCCTTTTCTTTAGTGGGTTGATCCATCAATGACCTTCATATGTCTGGATGCACCACAGATATGTGACAGATCATTCTAAGATGATCTTCCTCTTAAATGTACCCACTAGCAAGCCTATGGCACAATATTAAAAAAAATCCAGAAATTACATACAAACACTTCTTTTCCCTACTGGACATCTATCTATTTCATCTCCAGGTATGACAGTATACAAAAGCAACTCCCTTCCCAAGCCCCTACTGGAAGCAACAGGAACATTACATTACAATCAGCTCCACACAGACAAATGTTTTATTCATCTCATACAACTAAAAAAAAAAACTAGTTAATTTTACCTAAATAAAAAACATAATGTGGCTTTTAAATGATTTCAAGTTATTTTCCTACCCTGCTGAGATACATTTTACCTATCTGGGATGAGTGGCATCAAATGCAGATATTGAGAGTGAAACCCCGGAGTTGTTTATGGTAAGTCATGGAACCCAGGGGCCCTGACACGTATCCCACAGATAAATGGATTATTACTAACATGATTTTTAAAACAAGCGATCAAACCCAATCCCACTTCACTTAGCCAAATGAATTTCAAGGAGGAGAAGCAGAGAAATCCGCTGTCATTTTCAAGGTTGATAGTTGCTCTTCTCTTCTAATTCTTCCCCACTGCCACCACCTGTTTTCCACAATATGTCATTAATACTGTAATCACTGAATTATTAACCAGAGGATTTAGAGGCATTGCTTGTTATTTCTTGGTGATGAAGGGAAATTGCCATTGAAATGAAAGCCATGCTTTGGAAGATATAAATCCAGGAATCTTTTTAATGGGATTTGAGCTTGCTCTGGATCTGAGGAGAGTTTAAGCTGCACTAAAGATTTCTGAATGCTAATAATGAGACCACTTAACACACACACTCTATTATTTAATATAAAAGATTTCTACATAAGCAATAGCGAAGAATATTGTAATACCACAGGCCAACAGGGAGCAAAGCTACTTAAGCGATATGATATAGCCCATTTTGTTGAATAGGAGAGGAAGAATTATTTTACAAATGCAGAACTACTATGCCAGAGCTTCCTCAGATGACGCCACAGATGGATTCCACAGTGTTCACAGGCCAATATTGAGGTATAGAGGTAAAATGGGGCGGGGAGGGGGCAGAAAGAGAAACAGTCATATTGCACATCCAAATGTGGTACACTGCAGATAGCTGACACTAAGAACACACCTCTTCAACCAGTATCATATCTCCTAAAACATTTAAGATGCTCAATAACTCCTAGGAAGTTGGATATCAGATGTATATAATAATCTGCCTACCTGAAAACAGCTAGAGAAACTCAAACTTTTCTATATGCTGTGTGGAAACTGTCCTCTCTAAATTACAGTATTTTGTGATGTCCTTCTTTGAAGCCATCTGACAAAAATCAACTCTTTTCAAGCAGTCTCTCTGCTAACAGGGAACAACAGTAAACAGAGCTCTCTGAATGGCCCCCACCAGTAATGAAGCAAGGCACTTCGGAGCTGCCACAGTCCTCGGTCCACACCATGCTAAATGGGACCTGATATAATCCCAGTGGATTACCAAAACAAAAATAAAAGAGTGGGAGAGTGGCAGACAAAAGGCAGAAGCAGAACTGCATGGGGAGAGAAAGACATTCACAGAGAAAGAAAGGGCAAAAGTGAAAGACAAATAGAGACAGATTCTGAACTGAAATTAGTATCTAACTCCCCATGGGGGTAAAGCAAGGGGAAAAAACAATGCTGTATGCTGTGAAAGCAAGGAAAAACAACCAAAATATTTAGATTTCTGTTCACATAACTGAAAAGGTATAAAGCATAAGAAAAAACCCAACTTGATCCTCAGGGGGTTTCTCACTATTGTTTTGTTTACACACAGAGACCCAGGACTTTGCTTAGAGCATCTCCCATCAGCTCTACTGCAGAGAATTACAAATGAGGAATCAGGTCATTCACTGGAAAAGATGCTAATACCCGTCTCCTATGGCTAAGAAGCTTCTGCAGTGTGGCAGTTCTGGCTGAAAGTTCATGCTGCAAATCCAACGAGCACTGGGTGAACATCTGATCACTACCCTGGAAAAAGTGCCAGACAAACTCTTGCTCACATCAAAACCCCGGAAAAAATGAGAAAAACAGCATGCTCTCATCATTTCACAATGTTTCTTTTCCTTCCCTGTCTTCTGCAAAGTGACACAAATACTGAAAAGAATCTCATTTTCAGTACGCTCCTTGTTACCAAGAATCCTAACACAATTTATGGACTAGAATTATAAACCAGACAGTGAAACATCCAGCAACTGAATAAAACAGCTGTTCTCAAATCCAGGACTAACAATACAGTGTTATCAGTCCCAAAAAGCAATTATAGCCTACAGTACCTTTAAACCACAAAAAAAACAAAAAAAGACAAAGGCAGATAAAGACAGAAAAAGGCAGTACCTTGGTTTCCAGCCTGAGATGTCAGCCCATCATTTGTGACTGTAAACTATTGACAACCTGCCAGGTTATAAGATAATAGTTTCATTTACCTGTTACTGAAGTGCAATTGAAACATTTAAATACGGTAAGACGATGCCTCTGTATTTTGTTGGAATGGCAGCAAGCAGTGTGGTTATCAACTGAAACCAGTGCTCCGAGGAGGGGAACAGCACAAGTATTTGACACATCATCAAGGACTCCTGCCCTATTTAACAAGATTTCTCTGGTTATAGGTAATGACATAATAACTAGTCACCTGGACCATAGCTTTGAAGACCAAAGCAGGAGGACATGCAGTCCTGCTCAACTTCTGAACCCGGTGCACGGGGACTCAAATTTTAGAGTGTTCTCTGAATCTAGAGAGAATTCAACAGCTGGAACAGGAAGACTAACAGGAAGACAGATTTCTGTTACTGGAGTAAACATTAACCTTTACCACACCTGAAGAGATATCTTCCTGTAAGAGCTCCTTTGGATTTTTTTTTTTTAAATTCTATTTTGTCTTAAGCATACATTCCAAAACCAGAATACAACGCTAGTGTGCTAGCAATATTCATTGGAGTAAGAAAGCTAAAGGAGCATGGAAAGTTGCATGGAGGGTGCAAAGATGCTTTTCTTCACTGATTCTCATGACTTCTTATATTAAATATGAAACTGGAATTTAGAATTGCTCCCAGCTTTGCTGCTTCATCTTTTCTCCCAGCTTGACTTTTCTTTTTTAGCCTTTACCCTTAGGATTTCTTACTCCTGGCTCTGCCATTCCAAACACTTCTTTCCTCTGTACTCAGCCAGGTCTCCCTCACTGTGACTTCAGCTGTAGGCATTAGCAAAATTGGCTGCTTTGATTAGAAATGTGTGAGTGGAAGACAGATAATAGCCTGGTTCTCTACACCTGATCTCCCAGTGAGGGGTCATTGATAGGGGTCAACAGCTGAAATAAGTGTCTCATCACATGAAGATATTGTGAAGGAAAAGCTGTACTGTCAAATAAAGTGGAGCACAGCAGTGCTGGGAGTTGGAGGGGGCTGGGTTATCTATATATTTAGGTTGGCCTGTGTTTAGCAAATTTTATTCTGGGCAGGAGCTTCCAGCTCAACAGCCATGGAACCTGAAGTCCTGTATTGAACTACAGAACAGATGCACCTGAGGAACTTGCAACTGCATTCTCCCAGACATTTGTTTGTTAGAGGGGCTACAGAAGTTGTAGCCACTCTTCTACCAAGTCTATGCTCTTGTCTTATCTCATGTGCAATATGCCTGCAGTGATAATCTGGAAGCAAGGGGGTTTTTATTAAGCCAGTTCACTGATGGGCTCTGATTAACTTATCTCCAGAGTAATCCATTTATTGATTGACACTTGTAACATGAACACCATCTTAGATCATTTAACACTGGCCTTGGTGAATCGTCAAGTGAAAGCCTTTACTTTAAATGCTGCTGTTATGAATGAATTGTCAAGTAGTGACATTTGATATTCTGCACCAATTACTACTGTGCATGTGGGTACATAAACTCCACTTATTCAGAGTCAGAATCAGGCTTTTAGGAGTTCAGGGATCAAAAGAGATAGACTGCTTGTCTTGTCTAGGTTTATAGACTGCATAGCTATTGAGGATCCACTAATCAAGTATGGGGGAAAAAAACAGCCATTACAGCTGACAAGAAAGAGATGGACTAGAGGAGGTTGAAATGGACAGGTGCCTCTGTTGTGCCACACATGCCTTGCTCCTCTTTAACAGCCACTAGAGCACGTGTCAATCTGAAATGATTGGGAAAAAAAAATATTAAGGAGTACTATTGGGTTACAAGTGACAGAGAGAAGAAATTTGAGATTAAAAGCCAAGCTTTCCAACAGTGGAAAGCACAGAACTGTGAAAGCTTGCCCCATTACTTCTCAACTTGAATGGCCAACAATAGTAGAAAGTGTCCTTCAGAGGATACTCCTGTATCAGGTGTGCTGAGAGTTAAAGCTCTATTCCTTCCCTCAAAAGTATTTTCTATCTCTTACATTTATAACAACAGCTGCACCACCCTGCTACTCTGTTTGCCTATCTTTCTCATGCCTCTAATGCTTACAGGAAAGTATAGATCATGACTCCACTGCATTCCAGACTCAAACTACCAGAGGTGGACAGGAAGGAAGAGGGAAAGTCTGGGGATGTGCCAGGGGATAGAACCACGCTTTCAGTCTAAAACTTGATGCTAAATGGCCTTTGTTTAGCAAAAGCTTAGCTGTTCAGCACTGAGAATGTGTCGCGTTTTTGAAACTTTGATTGAACAACTTTCAAGGCAATTATTGAAGCTAAGGTTCATTCTTGACAAAGATGTAAAACTGGCATACCTCACGCGTTTCAACAAAAACTTGAAAATTCTGCACTGAGAACTCCGGGGTTATTAATTCCCAAGCAAAGATGCACTTCCCAGCTTGCTTATTTTCTCTTTTGAACACACCATTGACCCTATGTACAGCATCCTCCAGCCGTTTGCGTAGCTACTTCTCTTTCCAGTAAGAATGTGTTCAGAGGAAGCCATCATGATGGATAACAGAAGTCCTTTGACATACTGTGTCATTTATCATGTAACAGCCTCCATCCTGCTAAGAGGGACTTCTCCATATGTCACTGTCAGCTCCTGTGCCACCCCAATGCATCAAAAAGAAAAGTTTGAATATGAAGCACTGTAATTCCTAAGTCACAGCTCATTGCAGCTTTCCAGACATGAAGAACCATTCTGTCTACCTGCCAGCTTGTTTAATTTTCACCATCTCACGTATGTGAGAAATTAAGTCTTCAATGTAGAAGAAAACCAGAAAAAAGTCAAGAGGTCTAGCAGAGAGAAGGAAGATAAAAATCTCAAATTCCATGAGGAATCCCATGTGACATTTTGAAGTGAAAAAAGAAAAAACGCAGCCTATGAGCATTAGGTATTAGAGAATTGCTAAAAGTCTCATCTCCTTCCCAGTCTGGGAAGGAGGTTCTCTAATGGGCCTATGTGAAACTAGCACACTTAAAGCAATGCAGATAAGCTCCTGAACGCAGCTGCCTAATGGAGACATATCTCATCTCTTTAGCCCCTTCAAGTGTGCTAAATGGAGCTAAGGCTTCCAGGAAAGCCTCTTGAGATTATCCAGCAGGGTCCTGCTTTGGGCTACCTAAAGTAACTGGAAATCACTCCCTAATGCAAAATTTCAGCAAGTCAGTTCCCAGCTGATACCTGAAAACACAAAGAGGGAACTGGAGCCACTGCTTGGGCCCCAGCTCTGCTCTGTTACGCTAACACAAATCCGCAAGTCTCTGTTAGCACAGATGACAATCAAACCGTGAGCCATCCAGGCTTTTTTGCCATTAGCCTGCAGGAATGTAGCCTGACCCCTGTTCTGGCTCAGATTAATTGATTGTATCATCATGTTTGGGCTGCCTGAGCAGACAGCAGCAGCCCGTAGCACCTCTTTCTTTGCTTACTACTTCCTGAATTATCTTCCACCCTCCCGTATGAAATAGCCAAGGCCATGACTCTTCACTCACAATTATAATTTCCAAAGCATTCCTGCAACAGCTTGCTCTTACAACCCTCATCCTGCCCAGCTCAGAGCCCAGTCTCTGCCAAGCACCCCTAGCACCACCTGGGCACGACTCTGCAGATGAGCCCAGAACAGGCTCTTTTTAGTCAAAGTGTCCCTGAAGCACCCATGATTGAGCATAGCTCCCGCATTTAACCAGACAAATTGTCATACCATCCACCCGGCGTGTCTATGAATCACCATTTAGAAGGTGTAGGTCAGAACCTTCCTTTTCGTGTTCCTTTAGTAATTTACAAAGCTTCCCACCATCATTCCTGGCCCAAGCTTACACAAACCACAGATGAATTTGGTACTACTTAGCATTTCCCAGGTTAGACAAACTTCCATGTTACTCCTAATGATTTGCACACTTCCCCAGAGTGAATGGTGTTAAATTCCAAGAATTAAGATGCTGGTTTGGATCACAATGAGCGATTTTCAAAAATATGGTTTGCTACTTCATTAGGTCACTGTCATGCAGTCTTTGCACATTTCCATTTCATAAAAATATAATTGTCATTCAAAAGAATCACAGGCAAATTGCAGCTTGAAAATTAATCAATAAATCTTTATTATGCTAACCTTTAATAGGTTTATTAATATGAAGGAATTCAAAAATTAATTTATTCCTTAGAAAAGATTTACTGACAAAACTTCACACTCCTGTGGTATTCACATGGCTACTATCTTTTCCTGAGGTCTACACTTTCTTAAAGGAGAATCACAGAAGGTATATTAAACACAGTCCTCTTTACAAGTATTTCTATAAATTGAGTCCTAAGTCAGCTGACTCAGGCATTACTAATCTTAATGCAAAATTCGGTGTACTCAAGGTGTCTGAGCAGCAGTTTAACATCAGCCCAAAGAGTCTTCCAGTCCCAAGTCAGACTGGACCTCTTCATCCTCTCTGTTAAGTATTTGCAGAGACGCTTTATATAGATACATTAAAGATGCAACAAAATTAAGACCCTGGTGAGCCTTCAGGAAGCCTATAGGTCAAGTCACTAAGAAGCCCTTCATACCCCTAATAAGTTCTCTCCTCGAAGCTGCCAGGATGGAGCTCCAAATCAGCAGTATTGCTTCTGCTTTCCTTTGTATTTCAGAGTTTGGCATAAAGACAGACTTGTTTATGTGCGTGAAGGGAAAGTAAGAAGCAAAAGAACAATAACTCAGCTAGGGGCAAGCCTTGGTCATTATTTGGACCACTAGGCAACAGGGTTGAGTTACGACTTACCATGACAGAACCCTAAATAACTGTTAGCTGGAAATACTAGCTTACATTACAGAAACAATTACGAGAGTTAACCATTTGGAAAAGGAAAACATGCTGCTGCAGAGCTGCCGTTCAGCCACCACCGTTCACCTTCCTCAGATTAGAACAGAAATTTCAAAGGGAAGAAAAGTCAATCCAAGTTTATGTCCAAGTAAGGCCACATGTTTTCAGGATAGCACACAAAAAACCATACCTATATTTATGTTGCACAGATCCATTCCTGCAGGATGAACATGATAATCGAAAATGAGAGCACAACTGGCCACTTAAAATGCCTATAAGCCAACTTGAGTAATTGTCCATTCAAATGCATACGCATTTCAAGCACAACTGCATCCCTTTGATCCTGGCAATCTGGATCCAAATGGCTCCTATTACCATGGTTGTACTTACGCACAGAGATTCCTGCACAATTCAGGTCACAGAGTTTTTGGCAAACCTCTAAGCAAGCTCCTTATTTAGGTTCACATCAGGTTTAAGCAAGAATTAGCAATGACAGAATCATACATGCACCACTGCTAGTTTGTGGAGAATTAGTGCTTGTTAGATATATTTTCTTTAGGGACCAACCGTCCCACCTGAGACTGTGCAAGGAAAATTATGGTTTCAGAGCTGCCACAGGTGTTTCTCAAAGATTAATAAAATGCTTAGGGAAAAACACAAAACACCTAAGTGATTTCTTTTCAAGCCACTCTGTAGTTTGCAACATCTACTGCAGACCTAGTCACCACAACTCCTGCCCCATGGCTTAAAATCAGCAGCAACCAGCATACAGAGGCAACAGGTTCAGAGGTTATAAAAGAGCCACTTCGCACAAGTCCAAAGGTGGTACTGTAATGGAATGCCTGAAAGTAAAGTCGGTCATTTGTTACAGCACTTTCAGACCCTTTGGAACAAAAGATGTAACAAAGAAATTGCTGTCATCAGTACACACCAAACTGATACATACCAGTTAAAAAGGGAGAGGTATGAACACTGGCAAAGCCAGTTCATTATTTATAACACCCTTGAGCTGGGCTTTTGTTTTGGTAAGAAACTGTGTAATGGAAAGATGTCTTTGAGTCAGATCATTTCTGCTGTTTACAGAAACAGAGGCTTTTTTCTTTATATTCTCCTTTTTATTTACCTTCCCAGCTGTATTAGTGTTATGAGTCCGAAAGCTCACAGCCATTGATACGGACGCTGTTCGATTCTGAACAGACTGTGTGCTGGATGGGATTGCATACTACTCAAGTCTGTTTAAGGATAGATAGAGAAGTTGCACAGTTCAAGGGTGCCCTCACCTGCATGTCAGGGAAAGAGACAGAAACTCCTGTGATTTAAAACACTTAGCTCTTCTCTGCTCGAGAACTAGCGTGCTCACAGGACTAGACAACATATGCCCCAAACATGAAGTTATTCCAAAGCAAACTGTCGGTGAGTGACACACATGTTCCAGAGGAGGAAAAACAACCGTTTGCCCACTGACTTAACTCTTGAGATTTCCATGTTCAATCTTTATGTGCGTAAAGACATCAGGAGAGGCTCGTGACAGCAGAAGGTTTGGCTATTCCACGCAGATGGTTCAGCATACAAAATGTAAGCTGCCTTTCCAGAGATCTCAGCCAAACCCCAAGCATGTCATTATCATCAGCTAAAAATATCCAAGTAAAACACACCTTAATCTTAACCTCCCATAGCTCCTTCTACTTCACTTTCTGACCTTGCAGTACTGCTCTATCACAATCCAGAGCTCCCTTCCCTAACACCATACCCATCTAAGCATTGAATTCACCGTGAGCTTAAACGCGGTACAAGAGATTCCTACAATACAGACCAAGATATATTAGAGAATTGGATGAGAGATCACCAATTTTTTTCACATCACTGGAGCAAGGATTTAAAACCATGATAGCACTCTGTAGAAGTGACTGATTAGTGCAATAAACTACTTTGTTACATAAGCCTCTTCCCCTGTTTCTTCTCATTTCTAAATGGTATTAAAATAGTTTATGAGTGTTCAGCTGCTCTGCACTTTACATCCTCTTATTTGCCATAACTGTTACAGGGAAGACAGAAAAATCATCACTTTTTTAATCCTTACCTTTTGCTTTTACGTTGATGACCTTTTGTTAGCTAACAGACAAGGAATACAGGAAACGTTCCTCAACATTTTCATTACTGTTACTGCACCCTGAACCAGAGCTAGAACTGGTGAACCCAATCTCAGTTTTAGGCAGTGCTCAGCAACAACAAGCATCCCGGGGAGAACTGGTACCTCATTCTCCTTCAAAAGCTGAGCTTACGAACATTTTGAGAGAAAAATGGGGGAACACGGGGGACTGAGAAGGAAATTCCAGTAGTACAGGCACTATCATGGGATGTACATGGAAAGAATCCTTACACTCACGCCTTGTTATGGCCTGGTAAATTCACAAAATCAACAAGAACAGCGTGACATCAAGATACTGACCTGATTATGGATTGTTATGAACACATATTTAGAAATAAATCCTTTTTTCTGCTTGCATTCTATAATATGTACACAGTAGAATATAGCAGCTCTTCTCCAACTACTATAAAAATTACGCCTTCAGCCCTTGTCATTTGTGACAGCCAAATAAAACCAATCCAAAAGGTGAATTAGGATTGGGACTGTATTGGTCACTACTGCTTCTCTGAGTTCTGCTTCCCCAGATATGGAATAGTCCTGTGTGGTATAACAGAACATATAACCATTTTATATAAGGACACATCCACTTGGAAATTCCACAAGCCAATTCTAAAAGGCCACAGAAAAGCTGCTCAGCTCTACACAGTTCTGTACATAGCATCATTTCTGTAGATTTTTGCAGCCTAAAGCATCACTATTCCCATGCAGAGTCCCGACCAGGGTTACGGTATCATTGGTGTAGGGTGTGTTCAAATACTAACTGCAGAGTTTTGCAGTAAGCATAGACCAAAGATGCACCATCACTGAAGCTCTTTTTCCCTGCCAACCTCACCCTCTGCCTTACTTTTTGTTCCTCATCACCTCAAACCTGGGCTATATATATGACTTCAAAAGCTCTTTGGTTTTTCTACTCCTCCAAGACTCAGAGCTGCTTTGCAGCATCAAAACTGTGCTGCGCTTTGTTTTCTGACTCCGGCAGCGCTGCCTCTTAGGATGCAGAAGAGGTTTTTGATTTCTTACCCTTTGTCATTCCAACATTGACTCAGTTTTCTGGTTTTCATTTTCTTGATGCTTCTGAGGGACGTTCAGCTGGATTTATAAATTAGGGTGGCAATTTGCTGAAACCACTGGAGCAAAATTTGCCCGTATAATTATCCCAATTGCACATGCAATCATACGAACCATTGTGCACAGGTGAACAATTCAACTTCAGCTGGTCCTCTGGGGGTATACTTTTGCACAAGCAATTTTGAAAACATAAGCTTTCAAATGAAGCTTGCTCCTGTGGATAAGTCTTTTCACCCCATTTCTACAAACACCATTTTCAATTGCCAGTCCATTTCTCCAACCCAAGGCCATTATGTATCGCTTCTCCTAACACAGTATTTTACCAGCTTTTATTATTACATCTGAGTAACAGATTCCAAAGAGAGGGGAGGAAAAAGCGAGAGAGAAATACAGAAATAAATAAAAATGTTCAAGAACAACATTAGCCAAAACACAGAGCTAATCCAACGCAGAATTCTTTTTTAAAGCAAACTCATGGAAAAGCAGCTTTACAGTTGCACGACTAAACTGTGGAGTTTTTTTTTATTCATAGGCTTTCAAAAAATTTCTGTGCATATTTCGCAAAAAATGATGTGTTTTAATACTTAAAAGGGACTGAAGGGTCATATAAAACATGAAATGTCACTTGGAACTCCAGGGATGTCCAGTTTCCAGGGCAAAAGAAATAGTGCCTGATTTATTACACTGTGTAATATATGAAGGTATATTACAAGAGACAATAACCTTCATTCCCAGGCAATTTCAGCTTTCCAGGTAGTGTGGATATTGCAGTAAAGTATTGGACATTCTTCACTGCATCTATAAAAGTGAAGTTTTTACAATTTCATTTTGTGGACTTCTCTTTTCCCACCCTATAAATAACAACTCCATTTCTGAATCTATAGCTTCTAATAGGCATTAACTTGGACAAGCAGACTTGATCTTAAGATAGGTGACCAAAACAGCCCCTTTACTTGTGATATTAGCTCATCTACAAAATATTCAACCTGGATATCAGTATTTGATGCCTACCACAATCAGGTAAGAAGTAAAATCCAAGCTCAGCAGTAATTATACTATTTCTTAGTGTAGGTTTACCACGCAGCCAGTTGAGTCAAGGTTCACAGATGCCTCCTGCAAA
The DNA here is from genome assembly GCA_009769605.1 of Bucorvus abyssinicus. Classification (NCBI taxonomy): domain Eukaryota; kingdom Metazoa; phylum Chordata; class Aves; order Bucerotiformes; family Bucorvidae; genus Bucorvus; species Bucorvus abyssinicus. The sequence continues at coordinate 14,870,390 of CM020038.1, forward strand.
CTGATTTTTAATACAACCCTTCAATTCCTGGATTGATAATACTGAGGTATGCGTGACAAACTTTCATCAGGAGGTTGTAGAAGTCATGGTAGCCACTTTCCCTATCCCGGGATGCAATATTGAAGGAGAGCTCTAAGTACAAAGCTAACACGTCCATGAAGTGCATCACGTGGCCAGGGTTTAGAAGATGGGTCAGGCTGCATGAGAGCCAACAGCCCAACAACCTTTTCATTCTCACCAATCTTAATGCATAGGCTGTGCCACTAATGCATCAGCTCCTAACAAGGGACCAGCTACTCCTTGCCTGTCTCCATACAGAGTCTAGCACAGGCACAGTCGTTATGGGAATAATATACCGTGAAGGGGACTCAAATAAACATAATAACAAACAAAAGGGATAATGATACGCAATCAAGCTAACAAGAATAATAATATAATTCAATCATCTCATTAACTTTACCAGAAGCTGGCTTTGTGCACCAGTTTCCCAGCTCCTGAAAACATCTTCAAAGGAGTGCACACATCTGATTATGAACTCCCATCATCAGTCAGGAAAATAGACATGAATGCAGAACAAAATGATTCCTTTCTGAGCCCGTGGAACATCATGTTCATATCTAATATTCATGCTAAGTTGAAAAGGTAGTACCGATCTAAAACGAAATAATTTCCAAGGCTAAAAGCTGAAGTACTTAGTAGTCCAAGACAGTAATACCACTGAGCCCACACCAAGTGGTTTTTGAAGTGTAATTCCCAGTTGACCTTACATCACCAGCATAAACTCTGTATGAAAGAGCTAAGGGAGGTGCACTCGACTCAGGGGGTAGCTTCACTGTTTAAGCGTAAAGACTGCACGTGCTTTTGCAATTGGCAACTTGAAGACTAATGAAACAAGGGACAATACATCAGATCCTTCCAGTTCTTAACAGAGCCATTAGCTCATCAGTTTTCACTGCTGTTCAGGAGACAGATGGTGCTGTAATCTCCATTCTATTGGAAAGCAACAATATGGTACTTTCACAAGAAACCTGCAAGCAGAAGAATGCGGTTCCAGACTTCAGAGTTTAACAAACCCTAAATCCTGTTCATTCCAGATTTGCTACTTCTGCGTCTTTTCTGTCCTCCACCAAGGCACGCAGTGGTGCAGCAATCTGGGCAACTTGTCAAAAGTTAGCAGTTGTGTTGGCCTGTGATTAGGCTGGACAAACAGGTAGTCCTCTCTGGCCCAGACGCGTGGAGGCGCATAGGATATGCTGAGAAGTAAAAGGAATGACAGCAAAGCACCCAAAATTTCAGCTAATCAGCTTCTGGGGAACAAAAGAGCCAAGCAATAAAGCCAACCACTTACACAAGGCTGGAGCCGAGTCCCATAGGCAATGATATCACACAGGCTCCTGTTCTAGAGCCTCAAACACACAATAAATTAGGTGAGGGTGTTAGAACAACAGCTGGCTGCTAATTAGGCACAGCCCCGCTCAGCAGGGTATCAGCAAAGTGGCAGAGAACATCTCGAGTAAATTAAATTTTAAAAAATCCTGCTGCAATCACTCCCCCGACAGACCCTTCCTTCATCTCCCCTCTCGGCTTTTTATTTATTGTAATTACTTTAGTAATAAGATCTGTTTCCTTGTTATTATATATATTACCATGCAGGGCAACAACAACAACAACAACAAAATAATAGCTGGGAAGAGTTATGTAGCTTATTTATCTCCTTGGCTGTTATTGGGCCACTGGGTGGAGAGAGCAATGAAGAGGTGGGGGCCTGGGAAAAGCAGTAAATAGAAGAGAAAGCTTATTCCTCAGGAGCAGAGATGCATGGGGGCATATTTACAAAGGAGGAGACACTGACAATGAGTGAATAGAGCTAATAACTCAGGAGGCCCAGCAGCTCCGGCTGATAAAGGAAGGAATAAACAATAGTGCATTGGAAGCGCTGTCAGATGGGAGAGTCCTGGGGTGCAGCCGTCTGCAGATGGGTGTTTATCACAGAAGGAGAGCCAAGGATGGGCTGTCACATCAGCACAGTGCTAAGGGCCTTGGTTGCAATTGGGGCACATCCCAGAGAGCACAGAGAGCCACTCAGAATTGTGTGGTGCAGGGCCAGACCCCACTTCTGGCACCACCAAGCAACAGCTTGCAGAGATGAGAGGAGAGGAATACTGCAGCTCCTGTGTTATCTCAGGCTATGCACGCACTAGCCACATTCGCTACGCTAAGCTCCCAAATCCATCACTGCCCTCTTAGTGAGGGGCAACAGAGTAAACCTGAGGCACCAAAGCAGCAGGAAGCTGAGAAAACGTCTACTCTGCTTGAGGAAAGTTAGCCCACACTTCAGATGCACTTCCCAAAGCCACATGCTAAGCCAGTACAGATGCTCCCAGAACTGACATTTTCAACCCCTCTGAGGTCTTGAGGAAAGTATCAGTGCACACAAATATGCCACATGCAACTTGGAGCGCAGCCATTATCAACAAGTGTCGAACCTTTTACAGAATGAGCTTTTATCCGGGTATACATTGGCTTCCACAGAGGTCTACCCGACTACTTTTAGCATGGTGGTGGCAATTTAGATGCATGACTCGAGACGACAAGGGGACAGACTCATACAACATCTGCCAAAGAACAGCAGCATGCTAATCCTGTAGTACCTCTCTCTCCTAGAGACAAACTCCCACCGCATTAATTCAAAAACACTCCTTTCCCAGCCTTCCCACATCTCTGCACTATCCTTAGAGAAACACATCATAGATTAGCTAGTCTGGAGAGAGCCTTTGGAGTGTGTTTGCAGAGTGCATGGCACCAATTTAGTTATGCAAGGCTAGATTCTGAGAATTAAACTCCTCTTCAATCCTCTGACTACAGAGGAGCAATAAAGAGAAGGAGGGGGAGGAAAGGAGGGATGTCTGCAGTTGTACAGTTTTGTGTGACATCACCTCAAGATTTAATCCTTGAGGATGCAGTTCTGGATCATAAACTGACTCCTTAGACTGGGCCATCAGGGTTTTTTTTGCTGTTCCTGATAATTCTGCCTCTTATTGTCTGGAGAACACAATGTCTCAATGAAGGAGAGTGAACATTAATAAAGGAGAGAAAAAAGCCATATATATATAAATACAAAGAGTGCATTTTGGGTATAGAGACAAATGTACTTCTGCTCCTCCTTTTAAGAGTGTCCTTCCAAAAACAAAGGTCTGGCCTCCAAAGAATAAGTGGGAGCACACTCATTTTTCCCTTTGTAACTTCTGAGTGTGCAGAGGAAACCTGCTCTAGAAGGGATTTTAGTGGACATTATCTCTTCAGTAATTGTCAGAGTAAAGCTTTTCTCTGCTGGATTGAGGAGGTAATGGACAAAGCTCCTTAAGTAAAACAGGATGGAATAAACAGCCTAAATAAAAAGTGGGAGTGAATATCAATGGAGTGACAAGAAACCCAACCCCTCACCTGCCTTACACCTTTGAGCAGCAGCAAAGCTTACTCAGCCCATGTTGTGGGAGGGCAGGTACAGGAGGGAACAGGGGGTTTAAAACCAGTTAAAGAATAGTCTGTGGCTATAATCCAAAATGCAAATCAGGATTTCCTCTTCCTAACTGCTACTATGGTTACCTCATGGCTTTGAAGAAGTCATGCAGCTTCCAAAAAATTCATCTTCCTTTATCAAAAACACTCACCATTTCCCACCTCCACTGATTGGTTCAATTCCTTTATAAAATGCATCAAGTTCTTTTTAATGAAAAGCTTCTTTGATTCAATAAGAGGGAGGGGAGAGTGAAAAAAGGGGAGACAGAAGAAAAGAAAGAGGAAATGTTAAAAGGAAGTAAAGGAAGAGGAAGAAGGTGGCAACAGAGGAGCAAGATGTGAACTCAGAGAACTGTGGTATGGGCCAGTTAGAGATTTGTCAGTGGGAAAAGAACTTCTGAACGCACAAAATACAAAGAGGCTCCATGAGCAGTCTGCACATGAAGTATTTTCTAAAACAAAATCATTTCCCCAGGAGCCTCCACTTCTTGCTTGATCAATGATCTTGCAAGGCCAATCATTTTTAATTTAATACTTCTGGGAACTGCGGAAAAAACCCTCATCAAACAGGCACAGTTGGCAAGCATCGACTGTTAGCGTTTGGCATCATTTATTACTGCTGTTTATGGTGATATAAATTAGGTTGTACTGATATAATTAATAACCCTAAATTTAGGTGTAATAAATAGCAATATTTATCTAGAACTGCAGTGTCTGGAGAAGCCCATCCAAAACCACAAAAACCTTGACTACCATGTTATGACTGTGAGGACACGGGTGTGAGTGCAAGTCTGAGCAGATGCTGGAGCCCAGCGGCATGGGCAGGCTGCTGCCGGGAGGGTGCACAGCAGGAGCATGTGGGGGACAGTGTAAGAGCACGTCACAAGATCACATGCAACTGCACAGGCATGCGTGATCACACGCACAATTTGACGCTCAAATGTGAGATAATGCGTTTATGTGGAACAGTGTGGACAGAAAACAGTGTTGACAGAAAACAGTGTTCTGATTCTTCATAGAAACCTCTTCTTGTGCTGCTATAATCCGACCTTTTACAAGCTCCCCCACCAAACCCTGCTTTCCAGACTTCACACAATGGTAGCTATAACTGATCTAGTTTTGGGGTGCAAACATTTCACTCGAACAGATGAACTTGTTTTTAAACCAAACCAAAAAGTTTCACCAAAAGCTACTCTGTGCCATTCCTCATAAATCTAGAGTTTTCCAAGAATAGCATTTCACACATTCTACATGTTAAAAACAAGTTTAGTAGTTAAAAGCTTGTAGTAGATCTAGACTGAAGATAAAATGTTCCCAACATACATACTTCAGGCTTCATTTCAAAGTGCTCAGAGGTTGCAGTACATCATTATCTCACTCTAAGGAAGAAAACTCAGGCAAAAGAAGGGGACCGAGGTCTCATAGCCCATCAGTAGCAGAGCCAGGAGCAAAGCACAGGTCTCTTGCTCTACCCACTGCATTTCACATTGCTTTCCTAATGAAAGTGATACCATTCTTCATGGATTCTCCCACACTTAGAGATTCATTTCTTTTAAAGCTTTCCTATTTCACTATGAGTTATTTTATATAGGGTGTAGAGATGCAGGTGAAGGTAGAGAGCCCTAAAACCAAACAATTATTTCGGTTCTCAGAATGACTTGTGCAAAATAGAGTCAGGCTGCAAGGACACTTTCTGTTAAGTGAATGGCTGTCACTTCAGACTGACTTACACTACAGCTCTTGGAGATGAAGACAATTTTTGCCATGTAATTTATATTGAAAGAAACAAAATTAGAACATATCAAGTGAGACCACAGGTCCGTATGAGACAACATCCCATTGTGGTCAAAAGGCAGTGTCTGGCAGAAAGTGTAAGATGAACTTTATGAAAAGCTGTGTCTACCATTTAATTTAAAATACACAGCCATTATCAGATCAGTTGAATGTTATTTGACAAACCCTACCCCTGAGTGCTGTTCAGGATGGAGCAAAACACTCGGCTGCTCACGGCAGCACAACGGCTCACCATTTCTCTCTGGAATGGACAGAGTCAAACTGGCTGCCACATTTGGTAGTGATCTGTATTCTTACATGATGACAACCCCGCTCGTACATGCACACTTGCATCACCATCGCCTTCATTTAGCGTGAGTGACAGGGCTGCAAGTCTCTCCATTGCTGGCTGACAGACACTTCACACTGAAGTGAAAGGGAGGGTGGAGAGCTGCTTCCCAGCTCAGCCACATCGCATTCCCGCAGTTCTGTCCATGTTAGAGGAACGTTCTCCGCATGTAACTTTCAGATCACATTAACCAAAGCAAACACCAAGGCCCTGATCATCTTGTTGCTGCACAAGGTTTGTGAAGCAGGATCATGCGGTTCACTGCTGGGATGAGCACTCTCCCGCTGAGCTGCACCTGCGGCAGGGAGACAGGGAAGGGGCACAGCTGGGCTGCTGCAAGAAATCCTTTGCAACCACACACTGGCATTGTCTCTGATGGGCAGGGAAGCATAATGCACGCACCAGCACAGCGGGCTGGGGAGGTGGGAGCATAAGGAAATTCAAAGAACTGCCAACAAATAAAAACCCCAACTCTTTCTTAAATAAAGGAAGATACTGAGATACCAAGATGGTATCAGAGGCACTGAAACAGAAGAAATCCTTGTTTCACAGTAAGAGAGAAGATCACTGGTTACCACATGTGGGTGTTGCCAGTGTCCAGCACAGAGCCAAGATGCCTGGTGGCCTGGATAGTGGATTTGATACGTTCAGTGTGTCCAGTCCTCACCGGGGGAAGGTAGGAGAGCACAGCAGCTTGTATAGAACTAGAAAAGAACAGCAGTTTGGGATGTTGGCAGAGGGAACGCCAGGCACTCTAGCAGGCTTCAGGTATGCCTGGTGGGACATCCACAAAAGTGAGTGTGAATCCCAGGGTTGTAAAATGGGGTTTAGAGATGTAAAAGAATACCTAGCAGGTATATTCTTACAAGAACATGGTCAATGATGGCTATAGACCAGCTTCCTCACAGAAGAGTTTCCCTCTTGACATTAACCTCAAAGATAACAGAGTTTACTAGAGCTTATAAACCTGGACAAGGAGCAACATGAAGCAGTCAAATCAATCTGCTCGTACGTGTAACAGATATTAAGGGCCTGAAAGATATCTGCCTTCTCCAGTGTGCATGGTTATCTCCAGCAGGCCACCAGTAAACCTGAGGCCCAGAACAGGATCACTTCTTTCAGTGTAGGAGGACCAAAGTCTACTTAAAAAAGCACACGGGAAGAAACAGGGTGAATATCTGGTCCACAGGAGGTTTCACAGGATAAAAGAATTTAAATAAGGCATAAAGGCATGGTTGTCTCCCTTCCCTAGGTCCCACGATCAGTAAGAGCCATGGCCAAGTCCCTGCTCCGATCCCCACATGCAAGGCTTACCAAACCTTTTAACTCCTCATCAGATTTAACTATAGTTTAAGCTCATCTGCACCAGAAAAGGCAGAACACCTTCCCGTGTGACACAAGCACAGGCAGCACACTTCATCCAGGTGTCACTGAGAGCCATGTCCTCCCTCCTGAGGGCCCTTTCTCTGTTACACTCACTCCTGACAGCTGGAAATAAAAGGTCAGACATTCCCTTCAGTCCTCCATCTGCTGGAAACTTTAATTAGGTGCAGTGAAAGGAAAAAAAGAAGGGGGGAAAAAAGCCACAAACCTTTCCTTTTTGCTTCTGCTGTCTAGAAGGATCAAGGAAGCATTTGGTGCCAGCAGAGGCTTCAAATAGTCTGAGGCAGTGTCTAGCTACCCTGAACAGCTCTCCCAGACTACCGATACGCTCAAGTCCTGGGGAGTACAGCAGCACAAAAGCTGTGACTGGTCATAGTCACGGACTACAGACTGTTAGAAAAGCCCGAACTGCTCTCTGCTGAACCCCTCGCCCCAACCTGAAATGGATTAGTTTAGAACCAAACTCAACCCTCTTGGTGCTCAGGATTGTTCTTCTGTTTCTGCAGTGCTTGGTCTGCACAGCTTGACACAAAAGCAGATGGGAGAATGTAGCTTAAGAGGAGTTGTTCCTCCATACTCTGCCACATTTTTCAGGGCTTGTCTAAGCCCATCTTTCAGCTTCAAGATTTGCTGCACGTTCCATTGCAACGAGCCAGGGGACAAAGGCGTTGCCAAAACCTGGAAGACCTCTCGCCAAAACCTGGAAGACCTCTCACCAAAACGCACAACTCGGCAGTTGCTTGTGGGATGTGATCATAACATCCTGCAGAGTCAGGACTGACAGTAACCTACAGCCACGCCACAAACACCCAACGAAGTGAGCAAACTCCACTGGCTGCAGACACCAGAGATTTTTTTCCATCAAAGTACAAGCCTACCTGATCTTAGTGCACTTGTCAAGCCTTCAAAGGGAATTCCTCTTTCACTGGCTGCACAGCAATAATTATTTCAAGTTAACATATTAGGAGCAGAGTTGTAATTTTTCCACTCATCTACAGGGAGAGGGAAGGCAAGTTAGTGTGGGTGGGCAGGGATGGTGTAAAGGCAAAGAATGCAAAAAGGAATCAGTATTTGTCCAAGCTCAGATTCAGTATCTCTTAGGAAACACGTGGGAGTGAAGATTGAAAAGGAGGTGGGAGAAGGAGGGAGCTTCACTATATGGAAATATTTCCATGAAAATGTGAAACTTTAATAGATCCTTACTCATCTTCCCCTCCACCAGGCTATACAAAGCATTAATTAAAGCCAGTTATTCCCAAGCATATCTGTCTTACATGTGAAGTCTGCCCTGCTGCTTTAGCAGGATAGATAGACCTCCATTTATCAGGAAAGATCCTGTTTCTCTGGCACCAGCAATGCTCCATCCAGGCAATGGTGATCTTATGGCCACGTGCATTTGTACATGATTCTGTATTGTAAGGCAGCACACTGGGCTGTATCTCAGATTCACATTTTACATACAGGATTGATAACAGGATGAAAATATGAAGAAAAAGGAATTTTCTTGACCCAAAACATTGAAGACGAGACCTGCTAGGAGCACAGGGTTAACGGCTGCAGACAAACCCAGCAAAGCCCCAGAATGTGCACGTCACAACTCACTTGCCATTGATGACTCCATCAGGATTAAGCATGGGGACAATCTTGAAAATGAAACATTTCCGCAGGAGATCAGCAATGGGATCACTGCTCACGAGGAACTCCAGGGTCCCCTTCATGACCCAACTGGCATTGGTTTCTCCAGGGTGAACACGGGCCATTAGAAACACATAAGGACGATTGCCTGTAAAACACAGCAAAAAAACCAGCTAGACAGGACTTTGAACAATATCATTGAAGTGGTTTTATTACTTTTTTAATTGAGATAACAACCCAAGAGGTATTTTAGGGAAAACACATCCCTACATCCCAGACATTTCCTGAAGCTGCTGTTTGCCAATTGATCCCAGGTTTGGTCCTCAGAACCAGCATGTGCTAGTTTCATCCGTATGCCTTTGCTTGCTTGTTTTATGATACCTTAGAGATATTTACATGTGCCATTAGAAGGCATTTTGCATGTGCATGCAGCAGCTCACTTTCTGGCAATTCTTGAGAGTTCGATCCTATCAAAGTTCACTAAGTTTTAATAGGCAGCTAGAAATTACTTTATTTTCTAAGGTCCTGCTCCACTTCTAGTAGTTCACCATTAACAGTTGAGAATTTTCCAAATCTCTAAGCAGATCTGTCCACCTGTAAGGGCTCCAAGGACATGCAAGCTGCCTCATCTCTGGCAGTAATCTGTAGTGTAGGGTTAGAATCATAACTAATCAAGTTAAACAGATATAATGAAAGAAAATGCATGAATATGTTTAACCAGATAAGCTGCAGGGGTAGAGTACTCAAAACTAACCACCATTTCATAGCATCCAACAAAAGGTAGAAATAACAAAACACACAGTTAAGGCAAGCTGGTACTTCAGGTGGAAAGACAGTTTTCCGTTTTACATAATACAGATGCACAGTCAGATTTGCAAAGCTGCTTTCCAGAAGTTGCAACTGGAAGAGCAGCTGTTTCTAGCAATACATTTGGCAAGGGAGACAAAAGCTGTAGGAATCTGGGACAGGGGAGAGAGTTTGGGCAGGGGAGTGAGGGTGTTGATTTTTTAAAAAAGAAATGCCTTACTAAAATGTTCATTATGAGCTTTACTGAAAATAGACTTGCAACTTCACCAAGGAAGTTCCCTTGTTACCAGATATGTTATTTGCTTTTGCTGTGAAAAAGCACCTATATCTGGTCTAGCTATAAGTCTCCAAAAACTCTCAGTAAATGTACGCTTAGAAAAGACCAAGTCTGACAGCAGATTCTTTGAAGATCCCGTCTGTACTCAGCATACGCCACAGACAGGCCAAGCAAACAGGGTACGGCAGAAGGAGGCACCTGCCAGGTGCAGAAAATAAAGGGAAAGGATAAAGCAATTATTTCTCTTAAAATGATCCTTTTGTGAGCATTCACAATCTCAGGCCGTTGTCCCAAGTCAACCTGACAGATTTACTTTTGTGGCAACCATTATCTGTCAGGGCATCACAGTGACGCCAGGATAGGTTTGTCCCGCTCTGTCAGGCAACGCTGGAGCTCAGGCTCTGTTCCCTTGCGTGAATTGAGGGACCCCAACTGACAGGCTTGGGAGCGGTACCAGGACAGGAGACAAAACCAAAGGCATCAGCTGAGTACCCTTGTAAACAAATGCTGAATTAGCAACTTATACACCTTCGCCCTTAGCTCCCCAAGCTGTCCTTCAGTTTCCAAATGCTTTACAAATCATTAATCGATTAACATGAAACAGGGGGGTGGAATGCCATGCTGAAAAACAGACAAGGAATAAGCACTGTTTTTCTCCTTAACTCCACATTCTGTACAGTTCTGCTCAACGTGTACATTGCAGTACAATTTATTTACACCTTTCAGGGATGCACTCAGATTTGGAAACAATCCGCACTCCCCACCTCCACATTTCCGTGCTTTCCTCTTAAGCAGTTGGTGGGGCACTGGAAGAGTGAATGCCACTCTCAGCTCAAAGAGCTGACACAGAGCAACTGTATTCTGGTCCAGTAAAGCAACTGGAACTCTGTTTCTCAACAGCCATATATTAGTCTTTTACCATTCTTACACCTTATCTTACTGGGAGGTAGTATGTTTTGATCAATCCATATACACAAGTGCAAGAGAAACTCACGGGTTGTAAAACATTCCTTTAGCTCCTGCAGAACTATGAGCCATTCTGATATCTTTTTGCCCTCATGCACTAAGCAGGTCACCTCATCAAAGAAGGAGCTCAAGTTGGTCAAACAGGACCTGCCTTTCATAACGCCGTGCTGACTAGGTCTGTTCACCTGGTTGTCCTCTATGTGCCACGTGATGGCACTCAGGATGATCTGCTCCATAACCTTCCCTGGCACCAAGGTCAGACTAACAGGCCTGTGCTTCCCTGGATGCTCCTTCCAGCCCTTCTTGTAGATGGGCATTGCACTGGCTAACCTCCAGTCGACTGGGACCTCCCCAGTTAGCCAGGACTGCTGATAAACGATGGTAAGTGGTGGGCTGAGCACTTCCGCCAGCTCCCTCAGTACCCTTGGGTGGATCCCATCCAGCCCCACAGACTTGTGCATGTCTAAGTGGTGCAATAGGTCACCGACCATTTCCTCTTGCATTATGGGGGCTTCATTCTCCTCCCCATCTCCCAGCTCCAGGGGCTGAGAACAACCGGTCTTACTCTTAAAGTCCGAGGCAAAGAAAGCATTCAGCACCTCTGCCTTTCCCTCATCTGGGGTCACGATGTTTCCCCTGTGTCCAGCAGAGGATGAAGATTCTCCTTAGTCCTCCTTTTGCTGTTACAGTCTACCTTAGTAATGCCTTAAAATAGCAACAAGCAAAAACTAGCTTTCACGAAGATATCAGCTGCATTTTGCCATTTCCAGACATTTTCTTCTTTCTCCCATCACCATGATTTAGTGCTGTTTTGCAGGCTTACTGCCGAGCTAAACTTCCAGGACTGTGCTGTTGTAGCTGAGAATGAGGCTCTTGAGGACTCCTAATGGACAACAGCTGTAAATAGCACAAAGCAAAATAAAACGTGTTCTCTTTTGCAATTGATGAATACAGCTTTAACAACTCTTATCTCTTCTGTATATTGGGAGAGAGCATAGCATCTTAATTGAAAGGTTCTTTCCTCAGTCAAATTAAGAAAAAAGAAACCCTAAGCAAGGGCTTTCTCATCTCAGAAAGCCAGGAAATTTGCCATAATAATTCTGCTAATTGCATATAGCATGGAACTGGCAGAGACCTGAGTTCTGTTTCTTCCTCTCAAGGCTGATCAAAGTCAAGCTTGTCTAACTTAGATTCAATGTCAGAAAAGCTTCTAGAGTTTCCAGATCTTAAAACCCAGGAACTGGGGGGCAGGCGAAGAGCCCAGGCAGAGATCATTTAAGTTGTTTCCCTATGGGCAAAAATGGAGGGGTCCAGAGCCTATAGGTCCAGCCAAGGAAATCTTTCCGTTCCAGTTAGAGCTTCCTTTAAAAGCTCCCCTCCTGACAAGCACATCCGCAGCTCTGACATCCCATCCACAAGAGAATCATAACAAAGGTCTCTCTACCAGCAAGCAAACTGCAGAGCTTGTTAACTGCCTGTTCCCTTCACGGAAGCCATCACAGACAAATCCCATATCCAAACCCTGCACTCCCCCAGACTGCACCCAGCATGAAGACTAATGAAGCAGCAAATAGAGCAGAGAGCAGATGACATGGCCATAAAACTTGCTACCCTTGAAACACCTGGGAAACAAAGATTTAACTCTGTGGCAGGCAGGAGACACTCAATCCTATGCTTTACAGCATATCCAGTTACTCACCTGCCTTGAAATTATTGTGCTGTGATAAAGGTCAGAGCGCATGAACACAGTGGGCAGCAGTGCTGGCCAGCCACACTGAGCACTCCAGCGGGCAGCCACCAGGCAAGATTACCGCATGCAGTTCAGCTGCTTCACTTCATTCCTGACTTCCAACACCCCCCCATGACTGCAGTCCTGACCAGACCACCTCAGTACTACCCAGCATAGCCTACTGGTTTACACTGGTGCCTAGCTGCCCTTCTCTCTGTGCTGTTTCAGAGTACTAACTCCTGTCCCCTGCTAAACCTATCTTCAGGACACAAGCACAGGTTCTCTCATATACATCCCTGCAAACCCAGAACTGAGCTTAATTCTTCAAAATCCTCAAGCTTACACTTAGGCAGATCCTTCCCAAGTTCTGGGGAAGCTGCCAGGACACTCAGGTTAGCCATTTATCTCTGCAAAGCCCACATGACACATAACCTTCTCTGGAAATGTAAATAATAAAAAGAAAAAGGAGAGGAACCTTTTCATGCTACATAAAGCCTTATCCAACAGATTACATCTCGTTACACTGTCTTACATTTCAACATGCCCAGAATACCATGTGGCACCAACAATACCTGAGGTGAGAGATGAAAGCATCACTGATTCCTCTCAAAAAACTTTGAGCAAACCCCTTTGAGGAATAATTCTACTAATGTATCACTTCCCATCTCCCCTTCTCTTCACTCATCTTGACTGTGGACATATGCATGAAAATAAGAACTTTGTTCTTCCAGTACTGCTAACTTGCTGCTTAATCTCCTGCCTGTTAGAAGGATCCTCTTCTAGTCATGTCACCAAGGTTCGCTAAGAGGTGACTTTGATGTCACTAACCGTGACATCAGTTGGAGAAAGAGCAGCCTGAAAGAAATGAACAAAACCCCATTAACACAGCAGTGTCTCTCATCAAGAGGAGCATGGAAAGGAAATGAAATGCAGTTCCAGATGCCCTGACCTGGACTGATGTTCTAAATCATTTCAAGCTGAGATTTGAGCCTTGCCATTTGAAAAGGGACAGCGCAATGAAACAACATAGGGCTGGGATTTTATAAGGAGTCAAAGGGAATTATTTACACAGCATGTGAGAAATTCAACCTAGATCCACATCTTGACTGGATTTTTTGTCTGGCTGTGCTTTTGCATACCTCTCTCCCCTTTATTCCAAGCCCAGGGCCATTAAGACATAGAAATTTTTTTCTTTTTTTCCCCTTATGCCTAAATACAGCATGACTTTATCATGAGCATTACACAAATCAAAGGGCCAAGTTCACCCCAGGACATAATAGACAGAACCCAAGAAAGCTAAACTCTCCCTTCCAATTTAATTAGCTGTGGCCACTGCAGGGTATTCTGAGAGTCAGAATGATGGGTAAATAGGAGCACCATCACATAGCTCTTCCATGTCTGTCACAGCTGCATCCTGTTCTGGATACATCGGATATGCCCAAGGCTGCACAGCTACACAAAGCCAGAGAGAAGACAGGATATGGGGTGATGTACAATGAATATATTAAAGTATGTTTGTAAAAAGCATCAAATACTGAGATCACAGAAAAGATGAGCCTGATCTGAGGCAGAATCTGTGTCAGACGCTTTATTTCCCTCTTAAAACTTTTTCACTAGTTGTCAGTCTTTTAGTTGCCTTAAGATAGAATAATTCTTTCCTCCCCATCTCCCCCCACCCCAACACTGCTGTCTCCTTGCTGACCCTGCTTTTGGCTAAACGCTCCAAAAGCCGACACATCTTAAGACAGGCAAAACACAGAGTCTGGCAGCCTCAGCTGTTGTTTTCCAGAATTATCAACAAACTATTCCTTTCTTAAATAGGTCTATAATGTATGTATTATTACTGTTACCTACAGCAAAGAAGTGACCATTACAAATTGTCTCAGCTGCCTGTTCTCTACCTTCATAGCTTGGTGGGGGGAGTTTGAGGCTCCAAGTTGCTTGGCAACCTCCTTTCGTGTGTGTGTTTAATGAATTCGCTCACCTCTGAATCAGAGATGATCAGGGAGATGAATGTGGGTACCAACTGCCCACCTTTGGTGCAGCCTGACATCTTACTACTGCTGTTTAGCTCTGGGTAAGGTAAGCAGTTGTGATGTCTGTTTTGGGGCAGACTCCCCAAGCTCTGAAGGCAGCAGGAACCACTACCATTACTGAGCGTGACCTTTTGTACAACTGAAGCCAAAGGAAACCCAAATGAACGAACTCCTGTTCAAATCAAAGCAGACCTCTTGCAGAAGATTGGGGAACATCCAAATCTTATTTTCAGAGCTTGCATCCATGGAAAAACCTATGATAACCCCTTGCAAATTGATTCAGTTTATAACTAACATCCCCATCTTAAGTGCGTGCACCTGCATCAATTTAGCTGAGATTTCCAACCATCGCACTCCGATCCATTTTTGGATATACCAACTCAACATTCACTGGCATATCCTACCTCACTCTGCACACCCCCTGAGCTGCTTGGGCAACATCAAGCTTCAAAGCTGAAGCCATGTAGCTGTTACCATGCAACTACCTTATCAGACTGATGACAAGGAAGCTGCCTTGCATTTGTCACCTCCCAGAGCTCTGTCCCTAAGCAGGAGAGTTCCTCTCCCTGAGCACACCTCCGGGGCTGGGCAGAGCCTGCACCCTGGCACTGGGACAGCAGCATGTCCCCACAGGAGCTCTGTCTGGGCAGCTGGATCAGTTGTGGTGGGTGCAGAGCTTAAAGAGGACATGGCTTTCTGCTGGGTGGAAAACATTGCTCCCTGGTCAAGCCAGCAGAGCTACAGGGCCCTTCCTGCACCCTGGCCACTGGTGCTCCCAGGGATTCCCTTTATGGCATTGAGAGGCTTGCCCACTGTTGGTTCTGGCCCTACCCAGGTATCCTTGGCCACTGTCACAAAAGCTATGGACTCTGGAGGGTCTTCCCACTCCCCTCAGCCAGATTCCAAGGGAATAAAATCAAGATGTGGGACAGCTGGTTAGGAAGAAGTACTGCCAAGAAGGATCAGGGGATTATAGCGGATGAGTTAGTGATGCAAAGCAGTTCCAAAAATGGCAGCTCTCCTGGGATATCCTAACATCGCAGCTAAGGCAGGGAACATCGTTACTTTGCAATGAACAAAACAAGTAGCTACAGTGCTCTGCCCACTGCTGGGCACCATGGTTTACAAATTAATTTGATGAAAACTGAAGAGGTCATCCAGAATGACAAAAGGTTCAGAAGTCATAGCTTACAAAGAAAAATTGGAGAAAATAGGCTTTAAACTCAGAAGGGAAAGATGAAGAGAGAGGAAGGAGATAAGCTTTGCATTGCAAAAGGCTGCTATAAAGAGACACCAATCAGCTGTTCTCACTGTCCACTGGGACTAGGCTGCATAAAAAGAAATGCAAGCTCCTGCCTCTCAGCTAAGCCAGTCTGTAGTGACTTGGCTGCCTTCACTGGTGCGCCTGCATATATACATTACCTTCTGCTAGGTCCTTATTCCTGAAGTCCTGCATCAAGCTACTCCACTACAGCGCCCAGCACAGTGTCAGTACAAGGCCTATAGCCACACAGGTCACTCCAGCTACCCCTTTAGACATTTGATCCAGGATTCCCCTCCAGCCCTCTAGAATCACCTCTGTGTTCTGAGAGCTGCTGGAATCACTGTCCCAGTCCACTGGGCACCTCAACCGCCTCTTTTGCTCTCTTTGATGAAAGGTGTTTGCTTACTAAATGTTAGCCACTTCAAAACTTGTTAAACATTAGCCACTAAGTAGCAACTAATCTGAAAGACTTGATCATCATATTTTGGCACTGTTTGGGCTTCTTCCCACATAACCATCAAAAGTATTTACGGAAAGTTCTGTCTTAACTGCTCTGTTAGTGACAGATTGTAGTAATATAATTATTAGGATTTCTTTCATTAGTAATTACCATCCAAAGCCCCTCTATTATCCTTAAGTCTACTGGTTCTCAGCTTCTGTGTATGCACCCTCCGAAAGGGGTGAGATGCAAAAACTAGTATCAGCTCCAAGAGTCCTCCCAACAGATTACCTAGTTAGCTGCTCTAGGGAGCTCCAGATGATCTGTCACAGGCAGGTGAGGATTTATCATCCCCTGCTTCTAGAACATGCACTTTACAATCTTAATTTGTCCTATGGCAGCAGGCAATTTCAGTTACCCAAGTATTTTGTACTGCCATGGCCTGACTATCAATCCATATGTTATTCAGCCAGCATGGGAAAAAACATAGATTGCCTTGCAGAGGATCAAGACCTCTGAGACATCACAAGTAGAAGTATTTTCCAGTTAGGTACCTATATGACTCTCTCATCTTCTGGGTGTTTTTGTACTAACATAACACTGGCCTGAAAAGAGTACGGATTCTCAGAAGGCTGGAAAACACTGAGAAGAGATCCATCAAACCAGGCTGTACATTGTTCTCAATCAGTATGATTAGAGAAGTGGCAGCATTGCCCTAAGCTGTTCCACGCCTAAAAGAAGGTGCAGACAGGAGATAAGTGCTGCAGAGACCTACAGGATAACTACTGTACAGGCAGCGTGCAGAGATCCATCGAGCTATGAAATCCATGGGCTCTTTTCTGAGAGAAGGATTTCATCTGAAATGAAAATAGGCAGGAGGAGCAGACTGAAAAAGCTTCCATTGTCATAAAAATATCTCCCTGGGTAATCCACGGTGATGGGAAAAGGAAACTCTGATAATTTATGTGACAGTTTAATGGGATTTTGGTGACATATGATACTTTAGAAAGAATTTGCCCAAATAGGACAGACAGGACTTTAATAAGGCTTTGGGTCCAAAACAGCAATATTTTCAGCCCTTACTTTTACATTTCATTCTACTCACTCACAGCCCATCTATCTCATTTGCAAGGCACATTTCAGCACTGTAAGAGCAACAACTCTGCGCTTTCTGGTTACATCCCTAGCCAGAGAGACCTCTGAGTTTCTGATCCCTGAAGGGATCAAGCTGACTTTACACCGGGAGGGCAGAGCATCACTGAGCTGTGAATTCCGAGGCATGTGCTGCCCTCCGGCCACGTCCCCAGCTCCACGGATGGCAGTAATAGCTTCCCCACAGAAATGAAGGGCAGCAGATGGACAGTCAGCAGCAGGAGCTGCTTGCAGGGGGACACCCCCAGAGCACACTCCAGGAGGAAATGGCTTTCACACTGTAAGTAATGCTTCAACCCATGTCTCCTACTGATGAGATACAGCCTTTACACCAGCGTAATACCCCGTGCCCTTCTCGGCCATCGCTTTGAGAACAGGCACAGCAGCAAGAGGAATTGCTCAGAGTACGAAACCAGGGTGAAGCCAGGGTTAATGGGATGAAACTTCAGAGGAACATTTAGGCTGAATATCAGCGAGTTATACTGAAGAGTCTCCCCGTGGAGAGGTAGAAGTTAACATTAAAACCACATTGCCCAGAGCACAAGAAGCCATTCTGTACACAGCAATCTTGCAGTAGCTGGGGACAGAAATAACCCAACAGGCATTTGTTTCCTCTACTAATTTCGATGGAACCAGTTCTGAAGGCCTTATTTTTGTGGAAAACCTCCTTCTAGGAACCTAGGCAGGGGAGGAATGGAAAAAAGCTGTGTGAAGATCTCACAGTTTGGTCCAGTCTGCCTGTGACAGCAGCAGGCTAAGATCAACTTAGGACCTGCACTGGGTTCTGTTGGCACTAAAACAGGCATGGAAAAATGGAGCATCTGTCAGCGGTTCTTTCACCACTGGAAATAATAGCCGAATTTAACAGGAAAATAAGTTGTCTGTTGTGTGGTCCTTCAAGCTGTTCTGCTCTACAAGAGACAAATTCCATAGTAAAGAGCTTTTTTCCCCATAAACTGTCTGTACAGAACAGAGATTTAAAACCCACCTAATGCCACCTACAGCATAAAGCAATGTTTATTCTTAAATATGTGTTGTGCCTTTAAGAGGCACAGATCCATCTCTGCCTGTGACTTGAGGTCTTCCTCAGGGACTGACTTGTAAAAAATAAAATACATTAAAAGGAAGTGCAATCAGAGCCTCTCATTATCAACGGGATAAAATACCAATTTTAGTTAAGAGAAAAAGCATCACAGATTGGCTCTGATGGGAAAAATTAAATTCTTGGTCTTCACTTGGTTTGATATTTATCACTCCATTGCTCTAGAAATATCCTGGCAGGGAATGTTTCTTAAAAATATGATCCTGTATTTCTCCTGCAGTAAGCAAGCGATGAGAGATGTAACTTGTGTGTTTTGTTACATACAAAAAAAGTCAGAGAAAAAGAAAACAGACAAGTCTACAAAAGACATCTTCTAACACTTCACTATGTCAACACCTTCACAGTAAAGTTCCTTCTGCAGGCTTACCTCCTTTGTGGCATCTCTAAATTGACCTTACATCATGCTGTCCAAGTCTACCCTAAATTTTAGAACTGCATCGCCCAGAGCTGATCCCAAAGGAAATTATCACTTTCCACGGACAAGAAATTGATAAGGTAAAACTATCTCCCGATTCTGAATAATGAATCCTGTCTTGATGGGGAGTTCTTAGATGAGGTCCCCAAATGACTGAGCAAGAGAATGCAAATAAGGGAGCAACATAAAAGGTCTTTCAATCAGATCATCATGACAGCAAAACTGGTGTTGGCCCAATGATCTTCTATCATGACATAAGCAGCACCATTTTTCATCTTCTAGACTACGTGGCGTGTTGTGTAACAGACACAAAGCAGAGTTAAACTAAACTGGAACCATCCAGAATGATGCAGCAATATCTTTACACTAGAAGACTATCCTACTGCCCACCCCTGAATGGTACAGCTTCCTGCCTACTTCAGCCTTGACAAGAAACCTACTTCTATGTATAAAGTTTTATCTCGATGAAGACCAAAGTAGGAGACACTAACACTTTATTGTCTAAAACACGATACATGGAACTTCATCTTTTTTTTTCCCCTCCCGTGAAATGTTTAGGAGAATTCCTATCAGTACCAAAACTATTAATTTGTGGCCACTCCTAAGCCCTATTCCCATCCTGCCCTCCAGAATCCTAGAAAGAACAGAGTTTTAACATCTTGTGTTTAAACTCAGATCAAGAGCTCACATTAGCTGTTTAGACCATAAGCAGAACATAATTTTCCAAGGAAGATAACAGAGATTAATCCTGAAGTTCCTAAGTAACTTCATACAGTTCAACTACTGAAACACCCTAAGGATGAAGACAGAATCAGGATCGTATAGCACAATCAGAATCCCAGAATACTTGACAGAAAGCTAGGTGGAATGAAATTTGCCGCCGCATAAAATAGACGCTATACAGAAATTTCAAACAGTATGTGGCAAGACACTAAGGTCAGTAAGAAGTTCTTCCCTTCAGACGCTAGTGAAACAATTTCTGATGAATGATGTCTCCGTCCATCAATCACTCCAGTGAGTGGGATGTCAAGCTAGGAAGGCTACTGGCCTGTTTGAGGAAAATTGTTTCTCTTCAGAATAAGATGGCAGGAAGGCTAGGGAAAGGAAAAATATTCCTTTTTGCTCCACAAGTTGCTACAAAGCACAGAAAAAGGTACTCCTGAGTAAAGCAGTCAGGCGGCAAACCTGACTTGACAGTCCCAGAAGGAACACAAGCAGAAGTGGAACATGTCATGTCCTTCCTCTCCACTCCACTTATCATTGCAGGAGTTTTCACGAGAGGTTTTTGTTCTTCATTTCATATTTCAATTTATTTTAAAAAGAATTTCTCCAGAAGGTTCTTTTAGGCAAGTAATTTAACAGCATAAGAGATGGCTGCTAATCAGTTTGAATTTCTGCTCTGTAGCACAGACTAGCTCCATGCTGATACCATGACATGTTTCCTCCATCCCAGTGCCTTTTTGCATCTTCACCCCAACATTTCCCCAGCAGAATTTTGAACTTTTCCAGTTGACGCTGCCCCAGAATCCTTCTATTGTAGCTCAGCCGCTCTTTACAGCCTGTACAAAACACAGCACGAGCTCCCCTCTTACTTGTCCCAAGAAGCATTCATACCAAAACCATTACATTTCAGAGCATTCCCTACCACTTAATCTTCTGCTCTGTAAACTGCTTTTAAAAGAAACACTTATGTAAAGAAAAGAAAATCCCTGTAAATCATGGTCATGACAGGCTAATGGCTAGTATTGCAAAGATGATTTATCTTCCTGCTATATCTAACAAAGCTTCTTATGCTAATACCTTGTTTTCAAAATATGAAGAGACTTCTGATGTTTTCTAACTGCAAGAATATACAGGCAATGAAAACACCTTACATCAAAAAATAACCTTCACCTACCATCTAACATCCCCATCAACTCTCAAAGTCAAAAGTTCTCCTTAAATTATTTTTGTTTTCTGTATTATTTATTTTGCTTCTTTCATGGATGAAGAAACCAACTATTCAGATTCACTGCCTGTTTGTAATCCAAATTCATTTTAGAGTTTGCACGCATTAGCTGCATGCTTTAATTTGATTTTATTTTATTTCTGTCTATTAAATTTTATTTGAGGCAGGTTAGATGGCTGCATGGGGAACATTTCACAAAGCACTACCCTTTGTGCAAATAGCAATTATTTTATCTGGGCTGAGTCTAATTTCAAGTTACATCTTGATAGGCTGACAAATAAGGTCATGGCATCTGCACTGCAAGTGATATCCCAACTGGTGAAAAAAAACCTTTGGCAAGCTAGAAGGTGGGTCCTGGGAGCCTTCCGATTGAAAAGGTATGACATAGGGTATGAAATTAAGCATCAAGTCATCACTTATGAGCAGAAGCTTTGTTTCAGGTCTATCTACAGACATTCTGCACAGCTTGCAGGCCCACCACCTATTCAGCGCAGGGACTGTGAGCACGTCACTACATTTTTATTGCTCATTCACAGTCAGTAAGCGCTAAACACAGGAAGAGTAGGGATAGTGAGGGCACCACAGCCACTGAGACCCCAGAGTCCTTCATTTGTCTCGTGCTTACTCTTTGGTCTCTGGCCAGCTGCTCTTTGTGAAGCACAATTCCCGTGTGTTGAGTTGTGCCTCACAGTGACCCTCTAGCTGTTGTTTTCGTGCCCTTTCAAAATGCTTGACAAAACTGTCACAGAAGGAGTTTGGCATCTGGAAGCTGTGACAGACACGATATGACCTGATTCATAAAACATAACTAAACAGCTTGGGCTGCCAGAGGCCAGGATTTATAAGACTGAGTTTCAAGAGCGGTCTTCAGTGCCCGCTCTACTAAATGCACTTTGCTACTCTGCCACAACACCGATTCCCAAGCTATGTTAGGGTGACCTGCAACACCTTGAAGTGACAAAGCAGCTGAGACACTAATCTTGTTAGAGCCTACCCTCTCCACTGCTGGTCAGGAAGGGGAAGGAATCACCTTGGCTCTGGTTGCACCTTTTATACCAGGCTACAGGGGTAGGAAGAACTACAAAAAAACTAAGACAACACAATTTTTCAGAAACTCCTCCAGCACACTGAGCACAAAGGAAAAATCAAGTCACAGTTAGTTTCTGCTCTGTTATTCACTACTGCCTCATTTTCACAGTAAAAGCTTCCTTGCATTTGTATTTCTGGCCAGTACAGCCTGACCTACAAGGAATTTAAGATCTTCCTGCCCTCCTATCCACCTCTTTTCTTCATCTTCACTTCAATCGCTAGTTGCAGTCCTTTTTTAGGTGCTCACCATTGGACCTAAACATCCTTTGGGAGTCCTTTCAAAGTCACTCTGATGCCAACAATAATAAATTCCATCTCACTCATCTTCTCTTGAAACACATCACAGACAAGATTACACATTTTGAGTGTGTTCCAAGGTAAAGCAGGGATTTACAAAAAAAATCAAGTTGCCCAAGGATGAGATACACATCAGTCACAGATTTGGAAGCTCAGTACCTGTTTCCCAAGCCCCAGGCATGATGTATCCCGTACCATCCACATTCACTCAAGAAGTAAATTTCCTACATAATTCATTAGTTCAAAGCACTTCCGCCTCTTTTCATTAGCCATGAAAATGAATTGAATCCTGCACTTAAACATCATCAGTTGAGGCCTCTCTCAGTTGTGTCAATTGTCCTATACCATGATGCTACAACACAGCTGTCATTTTCATGCTGAAATTCATTCATTTCTACCCACCCTTCCTAAAATGAGCACATACACACAGATGTGCAGAGTGCTATGACATTCCTACATCCATCACTACATCATGCTTTCAGACTTGGGGAGAAAGTGAAAAGTGATATGAAAGCTGTAAGGGAAGAACAAGGAAAGGAAATGGGATGTAGCAGGTGTCTCTGGTTTTCTTGAAAAATAAAAAACATAGAGGTCTAGAACACTTGAGAGACTCAAAAGAAAATTCCATAATGCCTTTTCCCCTGAGTCATCCACAAGGCCTTCCTTACCTGGGGGTCAAGACATACCTCCAACCCCATTCTGGCTTATTCGTTCACTCATACTTATGACCTCTGCCCCGTCATGTTTTAATAAAAATTTCAGCCTATTTTATTTAACCTTGCCTCTTTCAAAGACACAGAAGCAGCACCCAGGCTTAGACAGAAAACCCTGAAAACAGTTTGTTAAATTCAGTGAAGAAAGAAAAGAAAAAGCTTGTAAAAAGAATTACAAAGTGGCGTGGAAAATTGCTTCCCCCCGCCCCCCCCCAGCTAAGTAGCACGACAATTGCAATTGATAGAGCAAATTAAATTCTGAATGCATTGGTGATTTGATAGATATCATTTTCTGAGTGCTACTGAAAAAATGCCTTCTCTGGGAGGCAGAGCTGAGATCTGGAACAAGTCCTGTTGGTTCTAGGGGCTGATTTGATTATGTAAAGTTCATTAACATAAAGTTACGACAGAGCAGGCAGAAAAGGCATGGAACTTCTCTAAGATGCCGCATGCCTTAAGAAAAACCGTCTTGACAAAACTAGCAAAGAAATGCATTCGGAGACCTGTTCACAGGTATAATGGGTAGCTGGTGACTTCAAAAGGCAACTTTTCCCCCACCCAGCTATTTAGAAGGCCAGAAGATACGCTGACTAGTGCTGCTCCTTCTGCTACCTAATTTTGTGAAATCACCTATCAAAATGAGGCAAGGGAAATCAGAGAAAACCCAAAATGACCTAGAATGAGGGACTCTATGCACCTATTTTTCCATCAGCTAGAAACCATTGTCCAACAGCCATGTAACAAATGCCCCGAAGTCACACAGAAGCCCAAGCTTAGCTCTCTGCGAACACCGGTGCACTTTGCAGTATCTACCCTGTCACTTGTCAACTAGTTGATCTTATCAGCACATTTGCGGTCTGAACATAGCAGCTGTCTCCGCTTGTTTATTAGCAATTTCTATTTCTGCATTAGGAACAGGTGGGCAAGCTCAGAGAGCTCACAACTTTCTCTTTGATGTGGAGATGGACAAATCCTCTTGTTAACAGAACAGCATTTTAAAAATCATTACAGGGTATTTTTAGTCCTATTTCATTTTAGTATTGCTGTGTAACTGCAGCCCATTAATCACAAATACTTGTTTCTAGAACCTGTCAGTTGTAAGCAATGAGAAGTGTCAGCAAACTACTAGTTTTAATGTATTGCTGTACTTCTTTTGCTGGTATAAGATTGGCGCATCAGTCACATAGCAATGGACCCTGTACTCCAACCAGAGAAATTAAACTCAGTTGAACAGGCCAGGCAGAAATCTGCGTAGACCTTCCCAGCAAAATCAATTTACAGGTGGGAATTAGAAATAGCAGGAGTTCAGCACTACAGATGCAAAACCGGGAGGAAAACAAATGCACACAGCGTACTGCAAAAATGCCTCCTCACTCACTAATGCTCTTGGGTAGATTAACATCAGGATCAGCACAGAGAAACACTGTTTGCAATGTTTCACATGAGCATAGACCCCCTCGCGTGGATGCAGGCAGAGCAGCTGAACAAACTACCTGCTTGCAGCTCTGGCAAACAGCTGTTCCGTACAACCCAAACAACTCTAATCATTTGTAATACACGACTAGCTATGTCAGCCTTTACCGGACAAAAACGCAGAGCTTGGAACATTAAATCCAGAAATTGGATAGCTGCTTTCCAGAAAGTCTTCAAAGCCTTAAGGTACCAGGTGAATGACTGTTCTGTTTTCAAGAGAGCTGCAGCAGACAGGCTCTCCAGTCAGCCAGGATTTAAAAGCACCAAGAAACTTCCCAATTTAGACGGATAAAGGTGAAAACAACATGAAAGTTATAATGCCACCCACACTGTTTCCAAACGGTCTGTTAGTTCTGTGCACTGAGGCAGGGTTTGCCCGTGTATAGCAGGTCTTTTGTCAGAGTGAGAAACGCAAGATTCCCAGGATCATGAAAAAACATGAGTAGCAGGCTGCCCTGTTAGCACGATGCACTCTGGCTTCTGTCACAGCCTAGCAGTTCTTTAACTCCATCTGTGCAAGACTTGACCATCTTCACCTAAACTGTCCCCAGGCTGAGTTCCCAGACTAAAGCAATGGTTTGCCAGAAGAGCGGCAGAGCCCACTTTTTGCCCACTCTGCCTAATCTTACTATCCAGTACAAGTCAAAAAATAGTTTGTACCCAGGAAATTGTCAGGCATCAGAAAGCAATGTGTATCTAGCTCAGTCTGTGCATCAACACAGCCTTTCTGTTCCAGAAAGGGAAAAATATTGAACTGGAGGCAGAAACTGCTCTCTGTGACAGCACGTGCAATTGTTGGGTCTGGCAGCAGCTGGTCCATGTGCTATGCTCTGGGAACTCTCCAGCTATGGGTTACTCTTTTGCCAGGCCAACCTGCCAGCTGTCCTGCCCCTTACTCCCTGACCACAGCTTGCCTAGTAGTTACCAGTGAGGAGGTTCAACCAAACAGAAAGGAGAACTGGTCACTAGGACAGCCCAGCCACTCATCCCCTCTTAGAGGAGTACTTCTTAATCGCCTTACAGAGGGCAGACAGGGAGAGAAGACAGGAAAAAATAATAATAATAATAAAAACAATCACACATAAGCAACACCCCTACTATTACAAACCCCTGAATTCTTACCTTATAGCAGGTTTCTAAACCAGAGGCCATGGGGACTGTCTCACTGGCCTTTTATTCAAGGAGCAAGAGTGATCCACAGGCTGCCACACCACCCACAAGTGCAGCTCTACCACCCAGAAGCAATAGATGTAACACAGGTGTGGGGAAAACCCAACTACCTTCAGGCCAACCCATTTACACCCTGCATCAGCAGGTACTCCAGACCTTGTAATTTGGTAAAAGCAATAACCTGTGCAGTGAGACACATGACCAATTGGGCAATATTGGGACCAGCTGGAAGGAGCCCCTTCCTGACCTCTGCTTTTACCTGGAGGCACAAGCATTAGCTGTTCACACCTTAGTGACCTCATTGCTTATAAGGATATTCAGCCTCCACAGTCAATCTGACCCTAAAATTATATCCTCCCTCACAGAACCCATCTCTATCACATTGAGAACAGATTTAACTCAATTCAAATGCTTCTCTGGCTAATTTATACAGTACCACATTGACCTTTTAGCATACACCCCACAGGACCAAGTGAGACTGGAATTTATGGCCACGCATGAGAAATGTGCAGCTCGCTGAAATACAGAGGTTTTCTTCATGCTGTGATCTGAAGCTGATAACAGAAACCCAGTAGCAATTCAATGCTTGTTCACCATTTGAGGGAGTAAAAGCTGCGTGGGGGCTCCATCGGGCTGTATTTCAATAGCCCTACCAGATGCACAGATTGGCCATTCAAGGCACAGCATCTGCAGGGTTTTCCCAAGTTGTTTCCATTTACAGGACAGAAGATTAATTTTTTTTCCCCTTTCTGTTAAGACAAGAATTTGGGCAACCTATCACTCTAACAGAAGCTTGTAGCTCTGCTGCAATGACGCCAGGGCACTGGGGTGTTGTGAGGCAGCCGTGTTCCAAGTAGCTGGTTATAAAATTTCCAAAGCAATATAAGAAATACGTATGACCAAACTGGTTTCAGTTTCATTCATAATTTTCAATGCCTTATAACAAAAAGACAAGTAGTACCACACTTCTGGGAGAAGGCACTTCTGAGGCATTTGACAAACTAATCACAAATGGAAATAATTATGACTAAGATACATGCTGGTTTAGATTTTCAAGATGTTTAATTCATTAGTGTATCAGAAAAGGCTCTGATACTCTGGCAGACTGGAGTGTAGCCAGGGCTAAGCGCTACTGGTGTTCTAGCCAAGTCCATACCAACCAAGCTGACACTCCTAACTTACATTCTAGAAAACGCTGCTGTTAATCAGAATATTTCTTCTCTGGAAAGGACGTGCAAAGGTTACACTCTCAGGACAAAGACTGCGACAATTCAAAGAAAGAAAGGTAACGGAACAAGTGCCGAGGAAACAGCAGAAATACCTGTAGCGCTATCTCCGAAGAAGAGGAGGGCTTAGAACAAACCTCCAAATTTCAGAAGGAAGGTTATTTAAAAAAAAGTGCAGAACACTGTAGATGAATGAAGAGCAGCCACTGCAGTACACGTTAGCTCACTTCAGACGGCTGTCTGCTGGCACACTGCATAAGGCAAAGGGTGGGAGACAAAGAGAGATGACCCCAACATTTACTTTCTCCCTTTGGAAAACACACTGTGGTTGTCTATGGTTCAAGGCCCGTTTTAGCATCCTCGTTCAGTGTTTTCTGTGCATTGCTTGCTGCCCTAACCGGATTCAATACATTAATATGTTTTTGCCCAAACTCACAGAACGCTGACCACGGTGTCAAAGGGCAGTTGATACATCATGAAAAATACCGGCCTCTGTCTGCAGCCAGCCACGTGTGTGTCTCACAAATTTCATGTTCCGTTCAACCAGCTTCCCCTTCACGGCAGTAGATGGGATACTCACAGGAACACAGCTTTGCAAGAAGTTGTCTGCTCTTTTTTGCAAGGAGCCGCCACATTGTTATGACTGGGAGATCAGAAAGAGAAGTGAGGTGTTTGAAATTGAAAGAGCATCTTAAATTTGAGCACACACCAGTGTTGCATATCTGGAGATCGCTGCTTTGGCTTCAGATGCTTGGTAAACTGCCTATTGAAGTGGAAAAAAAAAATCGTATTCTCAATTCTGTAATTATTTAGCACTGTAGAACACATGACAGTTTTATTCAGCCTCTCTTCACTACTGCATTAAAACAGGATCACAGTTTTCACAACAGCTGACTCTTCCTGTCACCAAACCCAAAGTGTTTGGTACAGAGCAAGAGAGAAACTGGCACTTCTGCCTGGCACTGCTGCAAATTGGGAGAAAATCGTCAATTCAAGGGACTGTGTAGATACAAACCTCAGTATTGGAGATGCAAGAATAAAGGAAAAAAATTGTTTTTCTCCACAGTGTGCTGTAATCATAATCTCTTTCAATTTCTAAAGACACTGAAATCTGTTCAGTTTTAACTATAATCACAAGTAAGGAGCAGAGATACAGAAGAGATGAAAGGAAAAAGCAGAACAGGTTCTGTAAATGAAGCATTTTAAGGAAATGTAACACTAGTGGACTCCTTCTGCGTAAGATTGCAATTTGGACCACATTAAATACCTAGATAGCTACAAAAACAGTCTACTTGAGAGCGCATCCTCTGTTCACATTCAGTGGAAATACAGTCTAATAGGGGGGCCAACTGAGGAGCAGAGGCTTTCCTGATCTGAGGACTGAGACTCTCCTGAGATCTGAGATCTCCCGAGACTTTCATCAATAGCAGTAGTGGTTCTTTCTCCTTGTATGCCACTCACAGTGTACAAGTGCCATTGTAAAACTTACCGGTCCTTTTCACAGCAACCACTCAGCATTCAGACAAATACGGGGAACCGGACTGCTCTAGATTTGGCACACAAATGTGACCTAAGGGTTCAGCAGCATTGGCTATACCGTGTGCATGCGTGCTGGAGGAGGTATAGCATGCTATGAGACTAGAAAAACAAGAGATGCGCTTGCTGTCGTGAACTGGTTCCAACCAGCACACCGCCAGGTTAGCACTCTGGCTGAATGGCTACAGGCAGTTCTTCTGGCTGCTTGGAAGATCATTACCAATCCAAGCAGGACATTTTACCTCCCTGTTTCAACGTTACTAGATGAGAGCTTCCTTTAAAGAGTGCATTTTCCTTTGGGGCAGACTAACTCCAATAAGGTGTTGATCTAATTTGATCCCTGGTTCACTAGGAGATATGTCATCTCTAGCTTTGAAAAAGTTATTCAAGAAGAGAGCTTGAACCTTTCATAATTAACGTGCAACGCTGGTTGCCATGCAGTTATAATAACTTGGAGTCAATAATTCATAAACTATAATGCATTATTAATCAATTATTGAGGCCTGAATTACATTTAATGAGATTAAGCTGATTGGAGCACTAAGCTGTTTGAATCATATTGATTTAATCAATGTGCTTAATTAAACTGTGTACATTTTTCCACGTGATCATTATTTCCCAGTATCCTGCATGAGTGGCCTCTGCAATTCACATCCTCCACCGTTCTTTGCTCAGGAATTGCTCTTTGCTGCAAATTATATTTAAAGGTAAAAGGCTTGTTTCTTTCTGAGAAAAGATCAAAGTGGCAAAGCAACCATCTAAAGAGCTTATACAAGCAAATTGAGATGTATTAGAATATTTATCCCAGCAACAATGTCTTTTTGGTTCTGTAGGCTTAAGATGAGACCAAGTAAACACACCTCATCTCGCTTTATCCCTCATTCTCGTTCTAGGAGCATCCGCAGATGCAAAGGGCACAAACATCCTGCCATACCTGTCCCAAAAGTGTTATTTTTTCCGTCTTTAGAAACATGCTTAGACTCAGACAGAAAATGTGTTTCAACTCCCCAAAAGACTGCATTTAAGATAAGCAGGTGTCATTATCTCTTTATGATAATACTCATAATGGTTTCCCCAGCCTTGCATAAAGACGACAAGATGACAGAGGAGCAACTCAAAGTGACAGCTATTACAGATGTAAATCCATTTACTATTGCCATATTTTGTTTAATTTCCCTCCTCACTGCTGCTAATTATCCAGGACATTTAGGTTTGACTTTAAACCCCACAATTCAGCTCTATAATGCTACACACCACTGAAAAGGACACTCATCAAGTGTGCAGCTGGGAGAAATATTCGTACCACACTGCATAATCAGTGCATAACAGTGCTGCATAATCAGTGTTTCTAATGGGAATCACAACAGTACCACCAGCCGTGATGGAGCTTTGCAACACCATGAACGATGACTGTCCCACCCCGCTCTGCGGTGTGACACTGTTCTCAGTGGTTGCAGGATTAACCCCCATGACAATATACGATGCTCATGTCTTTCAGCTGAGGACACAGCAATGCCAGCAGTCATCGGCTGAAGCAGTGCACTGCTGTACCACCCTACAGCCACTGAAATCTCCACTCCTGTAGGGAATTCCTTTGGGGCTGTTTCAGTGATTCCTCTCTATTAGCACCAACCAGAACAGCCCCTACTCTGCATCACCTCAGGGATGTCCTCCCCTTTCCCTTCTCTAACTAAAGGCGAGAGCTAACCCACCAACTCAGTGCACAGCCAGGAAACATCTCCTGAGGAACACGCATACGGCCAGCTCAGAATAGCACAGTATAAACTGTCCTCCCCTGATCAGTCACTTTGCATTTAGTGGTTTTAATTCCATCAGTCTGGTAACATTAGCAACATATCGGTGTCCTGCTTTCTTGACTAGAAGACAATTTTATCACCACCTGTGTATGAGCATTTAGATCTTTCACTTACACTTCTTTGAAGAGTTAATCTGTCTACTTTGCCACTTAGAACAGTATCCTAGGGCTTGCAGGGTCTAGTCAGCTGCCTGCCAGGGAGTTCAGCAGAACAGTTACATGGCGCATTTGCATGCCTAACACTGTGAATTCAGGGTTTGCAGGCTATTACTGAGTACACCGGCATGCTGTTAACGCTGCCTTCACTGGGCTGTCTGTGGCAAACCCGAGAAAACTGGAGCTCTGCAAGCACCTATTAACTTCATCGAGCAGGGAGTTGGCACCAAGACCAGAAGCTTTATCATTCTGTTTCTGCATTCGAGAATGTTCTGAAAGATGTTGGGAATTGCTCCCCCTTTGAAAGTCCCTTCAACTCTCATCAGACAATATCTAAGGCTAGACCTAACATAGCCAGGAACAAAGTTCCAAAGAGTAAATGCCTGCCCAACCATTCTTTCCTCTCCACTCCTCAACCTCATTCCTTTTCCAAGGCTCACATACGATGATTCAATATCCAAGGCAGGTGGAACGTGCAGGCTCACCACACATGCAAGCTTGCAGAAACCCACCTTTTTTTTTTTTTTTTTTGAGGGGTGGAGTGGGGCAAGGTGGGGGGAGTGAAATAATGCTGAGAAGAGCTACAGAAGGTCAAGTCTGCAAAGTCTAACTCTTTCCAGGAAGGAATAAGGAGAAGGGGAAAAGGAACTTGGTAAAGACAGATAAAGGAAGAGTTTACAAACACCAGTCCTTTTGTCTCATCGTTGGCACTTCCCACACAGAGTCAGCATGGGAAACCAATGGCTTTATCACAAGACTATGGGGGATGTTGCAGTTAGAATGAGTAGCAAAGAAATCCCTACTTGCTGGATGCAGAGTCTTCATATGATGGCAGGAAGGGCCAGCTTAAAATAAACCAACAACAACAAAGAAAGAGAGGCTTTCCCAGTTTCTATTTGTGCAAGTCCATGTAGCTGCAAAGCCCAACAGGGACCACAGACCAGCCTTGGACTTTCCATTGCAGTCTTCAAGCACCCAGACATCAATCAAGTGTGAATGCAAGTTGTGCTGTTTGGGCTGCTGCATGATCAAGGTGCAAAGCACAGGGAGCCAAACTGTTCCTGGCTCGCTCGCTCTTCATATCAGTTTCAGAACTCAGCATTTAATAAAAATTATTCAGTACACCACCATCACAGAAAGGGGAGACAAAGAGAGGAAAGAGAAAGGAGCCTAAAGTGAATATCAAAGCCTCATATAAACAAGGCGTAATGAAGGAAAACAGCAGCCCATTTTTCTTCCCTTCAGCATGCAGTGAATGTGCAATGCCTGCGGGTGTGCATGCCTTGTGCTTCCTATTAACAAGGTGCACACTAATAAATTTAACTCAGACAAATTTAACCATCCTATGGCCACATTAATCAAAAGCCTGACAAGACCAATCTGAAAGAGTTGATCAAGGAAAATAAAGCACAGCTGACACAGAGGATGCCATGCCCTCACTATCCCCAGGCCACTCCCACTCTATCAGCACCTCCAGTACTGCAGTATCTCCTTCCCACTGCTCTCCTTACTGGGCTGAGCACATTGTTCTCCCAGTGCTCCTCACTCACCCAATGCTACTTCATCAGTCATGTTTCCTACTTCCCATGTGTCTATACTAGCAAAGGATTTAGAGTATTAAGTACAATCATGTGCAAGAGCTACAAGTCCTGGCAAGCTTTGTGTTTCACCTGTGCCACTGGCATTACTGAAAAGAATCTCTCAAACAAATGTACAAAGGACAAATAAACTTGATAGAAAAGTGAAATGACTATAACTCATGAAAACTATAAATTGGCCAGAACTAGAAGGAAAGAACAAAGGTTATCAATTATTCTTCATTACCCCTGTGCCAAGTTCCCCAGTGCTGGAGCTCCACATCCCTTCAAGCTGAAAAACATATGCATGGAGACTGTACAAACCAGTGGGAGTTATTACTGAGAAAACCTCCACCATTTGGTCCCTTTGTATTTAGGTTTAAGTTGTTGCTTTTGAGTTGTCTTTTTAGCATGGAAAACATTGACAAATAGGTCCCTCCATCAGCCAAACCCCTTCACAGAGAGAAGGGCATGCCACGCAAAACAAGGAAACAGAAATAACTGCCGATCAAAGCCACACAAACCAGCACAAATTAGGCTGTGTCCCCCAAAGCTGTAATTATCCAAGCTGCTTAAACAAAATAAGCACATACATGATTAGCCAAGATTTGCCTAGAGGCATCCCCACAGCATAAAACACGGTGTGCTGCCTTGCTGTTCTTCCACTTGATAAAATGACAAATATTTTCATCACCTAAGAGTATTGGTGTTTATAGTTTCGGAAACTTGAGAGAAACTATGCTGCCTTGCCTTGACACGGTGTTTCCCCCAAACAATTTCTATTTCGGTTCAGACAACTGGGTTTTCTACATGTTCTCTTTTGATTGAGTTCAATTGGTTCATGGATAGATCTGGGAAGCCTTCAAACTTATTGCATTGCAGAGCTTCAGAGGAAGAGTTGTGTCATGGCATCTCAGTCCGAACCACAAGCTCCCACTGAATTCATATCACAAACCAGGGGGTATTTTTCTTTCTCTTGAAAATGAAGAGGACCTCAGCCACACAACTGGGATTTGAATCCAGATGCTGAATATTACAACGGCCTGAAGCATTTGAAACAAATACCTATCCGAACTGTTCATAGATACTTTATGAATCTTTCAGCAAATCTTTGCTGAAGCAGTAAGGCAAGGCTTGTTTTCTCAGAGAGGTCAATGACCTCTGAAAGCCTGCCAGACTCTTTAAACACCACAAGATGGATTCTGATACCATCTGAGAATACAGCGCTCCAGAAAATGACAATGCCTCCTAACACTGTCACATTTATATCACGATACTCCCTACAATGAGTATGACTCTTGGGGTATTATCACGCTGGTCAGTAGCGCGTTGCATTTCCTTATGATCCTCATCTGTGCCTGTCAACTGTCTCGAACGCCGGCTGTTAAGTCCTGCGTGCACAGAGCCCATCTGCTCTCCTGTGCTGTACCACACCTGGCACAACAAGGTTTCAGTTCGGGGCTAGCCCCAAGGACTGTACGTGGTATAGAGTCTAGCATTTGATCAGCATATGCAGTTATGTTTCTCTCTTGTCTCTGGTGCAAAAGGTGAAAACATCGTTAACTCTTCCTCCTTTAGTTCCATTCGTACAGGCCTATGATTTTCTTCCAGATATTTTAATCCTGATCACTGTATCTTCATGAGTGCAGACCTGGGTATAGCGTGGGGATGGTCAAAAAGCAAGAATGCTGTTTTACCATAATGCTGGAGATTTTGAAGTTGGTTTTGTTTGTTTCTTTGTTTTCCTACGACAAAACACACCTTTCAGAAATTCCTTTCAAAGCCAAAGGTGCTTATTCAGAGTTTAGCACTTTCACTCATCATGTGACTGACTCACTGCAAGTCCTTGCTTTGATAAATCCAAACATTAACTTGGCTTTTGCTTTGTATCTTCATTGGAAAGGCATACTCACTTAGGCAGAAAAACTCATTCACTGCATGTCCCTTCTAGATGGCTCCAACCCTCAAATAAAAGATTCCAACTTACTTTCTTTCAGTTGCCCTATTAAGACCTTCTGCCATGAGGTTTAAAACTTGCTGTCAACAGCTAACAACTAACCAGGTGATCATCTGCACTGTGCCAAAGGCTTCTTTATATAACCACCTTCCCACATCACAACTCCCACCCACTGGTTTTCTGTTCTGTATCATCATTATCATGGAACAAAAGTGCTTGAGGGCAGGAATTATCTCTTTATGTCAGGCATGGACAGCACCCACCATGGCCAAACCCACTGATCATGTGTTGTATGTGCAACTGTGCTGTAAATAATACTAATAATAGCAACACCAACAATCCAGTTTTCCCTCTGACGCTGCCTCCAGTTTCCACCATTAAAACTGTGTATGTGCCTTATGAATTCCCACGTAGCCTGTACCTGGCAATTTTGCTTTAAGATTTCAACCTACAAAAGCACGTTCACATTCGGAAATTTGGTAATTCAGGGTAAATGCTCGGCTTACAATAAAATTATTATAATAAAAAGGTATGAGTTCAGGATGATGACACTAATGTCAGCATAACTGCAGTCACTGTGTTCTAAACTTGAGCCAGGAAAGAGAGCAATAATTTTCACCAACTGATATCTGAGCTTCCTTTTAGTTGATGCATGTAGCATGGCCATCATGAGGAGTCCTACTCACATACCACCACATAATCCTGAAAGGGGAAACTTGGTTCACATCTCAGAATCCCTTTGAATACTTGTAGCCTAATCTCAGTGAGATAATGGTATATATTCACTTAACATCCAAAGAGATCTAAATTTCCTCTCAAAAGTTCTCAACCTGTGTTAGAGATACATGAAGAGCAGAGATAAAAAAAATTGGTTTATGCCTTGTTACCGACGCAATAGAAAAAGTCAACCTTAAGTAGTTAGTCATTTAGGCTTTCAAATCAGAGCTAACCCAACATGATGCTAACCAGAATCTTCTTATCGCTTGCTGTTGATTACAGAAACTTGTGTATCAATCTTTTTAATGAAGGCCACTGAAGGTCTAAATCTTTGACCTTCACAATGAAAAATAACCACCTCTAGATACCACGTGGCAGTTATAATATTTACCATTAGATAGTTCACCATCAGTTAGGACTCAGACAGAATGCAAGGAACTGTATTGTGTCCAGATGGATTTACCAGGCACGCTGGAGGAGCAGGAATTTCACCAGAACACTTCCATTGCTGTTGGAGATATTGGATACTGAACTTTGTAATTGTTTCAAATATTAAAGAAAAATTTGAAGTAAAAAATGGTGTTAGGTCTCCTCCCTCTGCGTAAATCTGTAATTTAAAAAAAGCACTGTAATTGGCTATTCCCCATATTTAGATTTCTTCTTCCAAAATGAGAAAGTCAAGAAAATCAGTTGTCCCCGCCACTGCTGACATGACCACAACTCATCAGCATCTTTTTTAATGCTTCTTTTGGCTACTTACAGAATTGCTCCAAGTTGTCTCTTGTTCTAGATTCTGGCATGGCAGTAATTGTGAGCAATGGGCATTGGTTTCCTCCTAGCGTCCGGCAGAGCATCTGCTGCCTCCAGTAAACCTTCTTGGGGTTCCTACTTTGTTCCAGGATATCAAGATGGGACTGAGAAAGAAGCAAGGAAGAAGATTTAAGTGAGTTCATGGTCTGTAAAATCTGATTTTATTCCACAAGCTGTGTGTTGTTATTGGTACTAATTTCATCTCAGCTTCCCAGCTTCTCTCTTCTCCAGTTAATATCATCAATTTTTACATCCCACAAATATGCACAAGCCATTCAGAGTACATCCCAGCTCACTGGAGCTGTACAGGACTATTTATTCTTACATCATGATCGAGCTGAAGGTGTCCCTGCTCATTGAAGCAATGTTGAACTAGATGACCTTTAAAGGTCCCTTCCAACCCTAACCGTTCTAAGATTTTACCGGAAGAGTTGCTAGATACTTTTTATTCACATAAAGGAATTCCTGTGCATATATAAAGTCCAAAAGAGAACAGCCCCCGCCTTATATTTTAGTAGGGACTGCCTAGAAACATGAGAAAACTCACCATTTTTGACTGTTTATAGAACTGACTGATTCACTGTCAAGCACACGCCAGTGAACCTCAGGAACAACTCCACACCAAAGGCAGCCAAAAAGTTCACATCAAGACACCTTTTTGTACAACCAGTAGCAGGAAATTTAAAGAGCATCTTTCCAAGATCTTATTTTAAAAAAAAAAGGAGGTTTTCTTCCCCATCCCCGTAAAGTTTATGGTAGTTTTAAAGAATTCTTAAGTCTAACAGCTTAAGAAATTTGAGAAAATGAGCTGGCAGCTTAGGAAAAATGCCTTTTTGGAACAGATTCTGATCGCCTCATTAGACACATAGCCACTTGTCACCCACACACCAGATGACGTGCGGTTCTCTCTGTTTACATTGCAATTGTACGTGGCAAGATCAGTGTAAGTAATCCCACCGCAGGGTTTGCTAAGTGTGGTGGAACACCAGTTGTCTCTCAATTGGTGGAAATAGGAATAGTACAGCACGCACACTTGTCCCAACTGTTCTTTAGCTAAGACACACAAATATACTGAACAGCCCTTACAATGGTGACTTTTTGTCTTTACAAGTCAGAGCTAAATTTCAGCTGTATATGGGACAAGACAGCCCCGTTCCTCAAACCTTGGAGCTCACCGTCTATCAGACTGCTTTCCCATTCTCCATTTGAATGCAAACGCAGAACTGAAATTTACAGTCATCTATGTCATAAAACAATTAACACATTGCTCTATAAAGTAAATTCAATTAGATGCATCTAATGATCTCGCATAAATACAGAGAACTCAATATAACCGTTTACTTATGTTCCTGGTACCCAGTGAAACTTAATTGGGTATAGCTGCCACAGAGATTTCAGCTAGATATCCAAATAATTAGCACTTGATGTAAAAATAGACAAATTACTGTTCATGAAATAATTACTAATGGACAAAAAGTAATGAACTGCAGAGTGCATCCAGTTCAAACAGGATTCTGCAATGTGTATTTCCTATAAATATGCCCATAACTCTGAAATATACATGATATTTAAAAACATTTTCAAATTACTAACTTCATAGACAAGTTTATCTTCTTCCCCAAAGCACTGTGTATTTAATTGAGCCCTTGGGTTCATCATCATTTTTAATTTATTACTGATATGTAAAACCAACACACTTCACCCTTGGACAAATGCTTTAAAATGAAATCCACTGGTGCACAAACCTGATTTACTTACTGTGGAAATTAAAGTAACATGGCAATATGTAAATTGCATCATTCAACATTTTAAATTAGTCCAAACAAAGCAGTCTTTCAGAATTATTAGAGGCAACAATATTGCTTTGGCTAAAGAGCTGGACATGACAATCTATCAATATTTTCCATCCCTAACTCCCATTTACCAAACTTTATGGTCCTTACTGAGTCTGAGTTCATTTGAACTTTTTCTGAAGCAAAATTCCCTCTAACTTCAATGAGCACTTCATTAGAAGAGGCAGCGAAATACTTCAAAACTTGGCCCTGCGAGTCTAGGAATAACTTTTTTTTTTATCTCTATTCTATTCATTCAGGAGTAGGTGACTTATTCTGCGATTCCCAGTGCATACAAGCTACAGGTCTCTCTTGCTTTTGTACTAACAGAAGATCGAAATCAATAGCAGTCAAATAATGATGAGGCACCCCATTTCAGTAATAAAATATGGTGGTAAGTCCACCCAATTCTTCAGTACTGCATTTGTCTTTTCCTCTGCAGACTGTAGTGTATATATACATGTCTTAACACTGTAGGTGAAACTCCGCTGCCGGAGCATACTCTCTTCCTCATTGATTTTGAGGAGTAACTGGTACCCATAAGCCTAATGAGAAGTGAGTTGGCAGGCATATTTTGGACTGTGAAGGCTTGGCTGGCCTTCTTCCAGGTATTAGAAGCAATGTCTTTCAACATCTGTAGTGGGAGGCAAAGCAGTTGACAAGAGACTGTTTTCTGAGTGGGAATTAGTCTAAGCCTAACTCTGCTGGCATGCCAAGCAGCATGGCTACTAAGTGGGAGAGGACATTGTCTCCCTTGAAAGCGGAGTCTTTCATATCTGCTAATAGCAAACTAATACCATTATAAAAATCAGAGCAAGCCTCAACTTACCAACCCACACTGGCATTTACTGCCCAGAAGAAAAAGGGTTGGTAATTGAGGGGAGAAGGAAAGGGAACTGATCTACTGGAACTGTGTGTCTTCATTTTCAGTAACATCTTTCTCATCTTTATCAACAAAGCAAAGCTACTCCCAGAACTATTAATTTCCCTTCTTTTAT
Source organism: Bucorvus abyssinicus (assembly GCA_009769605.1). Classification (NCBI taxonomy): domain Eukaryota; kingdom Metazoa; phylum Chordata; class Aves; order Bucerotiformes; family Bucorvidae; genus Bucorvus; species Bucorvus abyssinicus. The sequence goes on from CM020038.1 coordinate 14,908,551, forward strand.
CCTACCTTCCTTTCAGACCTTGAGATCTCCTACATCAATCAGAGAGAAAGCACATCAGATGCATTTCCCAGAAAATTCCCTTACCATCCACTCCTGGCCAGAAAAAGGCCGTACAAAACAAATCCTTCCCCAGGAAGCAAAATTGGTACGAGTTGATAATACAATCTACACCTCGGACTTGTACTCTTGTCGATGCTGTACTGACAGCACTGGTGGGGGTGCCATAAATGCCTACTGGCACTGAGGAAACAGCTGAGAAGGCATTCAAAGGAGGTCAGCAGTGTGGTTTTGCTGGGTGCAGCTCAGAAAGCTGAGCCGTTACCCTCTGTCAGGAGGAGGAGCAGGCAACTTTCATTTCGAGTTGCCATTAGCATTAGCCCCACTTCCCATTCCCTTCAGGAGCAGGATCCTGTAATCCTAAACAAACGGAGACATCTTTGGTTTGCATTGTGACTTGGAGAAGCACTTTTGTACCCCAGCTTTTCCCATATAGCATTCCGGACTTCAGAGCTGGCAGGGGCTGCAGTTGCAAACAAGGCAATGACAGCATCGTGATCATTAACTGCCTGTGAAAAGAGTCCTCCACACTGTCTCAGAATCTACACACGCTCAAGCAGCTCTGAACTGTCAGGCTTACATCAAGGTGGACATATCAGTATTACCATCATTGCAGAGTAGGTATAGGGGTAATGGTAGGCGAGGTAGCAGACATCATCTTTATGAGGGAACTTGATGCTGAAGGTGAGTGTGTAGTAGAATTTTCCTCTCATGCCTCCTCCTGCAGCTGCACTGCTGCGGTAGTGGTTTCTGAAAGAAGAGAAAGAAGAGGGAAATAAATGGTTTTCACTTCTAGATGCACATTCGGAGCAGCCATGAGAGAACTACGCATTCAGAGAAGCATCTACCCTGAATGAGCTTTCATCTCACGCTGTAGATGGGCTCCAAACTCGACCAGTTGTCATGCCAAGGCTGGAAAGGCCACATGCAAGTACAATCAATCCAATTCCAGCAGCGGACAGGTACGAAATAACACCACAGTGCTCAACAACATCCAGTAACACAGCAACGTGCCTACAGGCTGTATGAAAGAAGGAGGGTTAGAGAAACCAGGGCTCCACTACACAGAGACATGAACAGGACCGTGACGGTAAGCACCACTGACCAAGGTGGTACACCAGATTCAAGGGTGTCTTGGGATTAATACAGTACACAGAGACCAACGGGGAGTTGAGGCAGAACTACGTGTGGCAGTACCGTGCACAGCCAGCCACGAGCTGCAGGTAGAAGGGAGCACTCTCATAGGAAAATAAGAGTTTGTTTCATTTTGTGAAGCTGCAAATAAGAAAGAAGCCATCTAATACTAGTTCATATAGCAGAGTCCAGACATTTCTAAACTAATGCATTCAGCTAACACTGCTGCAAAATATCCGACTCCAAATTATCTTGCTCAGAGATGCAGGTATCTATTCACAGCCCTGAACAATACCACATAAAAATATCCTGTGAAAGTCTGGAGATTTAGAAAACATGAATACCCTATCAAACCAACCAGCCAGTTCCACCACAGGAAGGAATATTCAAGGCAAAAAACAGAAAATAAATAGAACATACATAAATATATTTCAAATATTGTCAAAGGCTCTTTGCTAGGCAGGAAGAGGAGGAGAGTGGGTTTGGATAGAGACTGCACTTGGAGGAGGAGCGACTTCGTACAGACTTGCAGGTTGTGAGCTACCCAAAAAATCCTCTCTTTTGAATCCCTCTGTTTTGAAGACCTGAGCCTCTCCCTGTCAGGGAGCAGTAAGCCCCAGTTGCTCCCTTAAAGGATGGGGAGCAGAGCCTGATGTGGAAGTCAGCAGGGCAGGGTCCTCGCCAGCCAGGGTCCCCTCGCGCAGTACCTGAACAGGGCATATGCCTGGGGATGGCAGACAGACCATCAGACAAGTTTGTGGTGATGAGGCAGGACTGGGTCGAGGCAGGAGGTCAGTCCACGGGTCAGGATCCAGATCACCAGAGTTGATAGCAAGGCACAGACATGGCAGTGACCAAGCTGGAGCCTCACCACAACAGAGCTCTGAGAGGGACTGAGTGGCCAGGACAGAGCTCAACTAGAGCTCCTGGGCCCACGGGCAGAAGGTGTGGGTGGAAGCCCTTGGGTGAGGCTGGTCAAGGTCATCAAGGTGTACTAGTGCACACAGGCCCTTGACATTCCCTTCATTAAAACTACAAAACCTTAACGTGAGAGTCTCAATTCAGTCCCAGGACCAGATCTCTTGCAGGAGAATTACTCTGATAAAGAGATGACTTCAGGCTGAGTGAGAAAGTTTTCTTTCAGCAGAGATGAAGAGACAATTCACGCGCTTCAGGGAGAAGCCTCACAGAAAATTGCATCCATAAGTACATTTCAAACAATATTTTTCCCACATTGCACCAATTATGCTGTTGCCGAACCTTCTGATTCTGAAGGACTGTGGGGTTTCTTTGACAAATGTTATCATCAACATTGCATTAAAATGCAAAATAGAAGAGGCAACCAAAAGATGCAATTTCAGCTCCTGAAATTTACAGTACTAGTTTATTTTGCTACTGTTCATTTTTACTCAAAGGGGTGGAAAGAAAAAATAATTATTCTTGTCAAATTCTCAAAAATAATCCTCTCTTTTTCATAAGGAGGACACAATACAATGCTGCTGGGTTTTCATCTGAATTTAATAGTTAGGAACATGTGGGGTGAGTGATACTGACTGGATCAATAGACAGTACAGGAACACTGAGTCACAGTGGCAAACTGAAAAGCCTATAATTTTATTCTCAGCTGAGCCCTTCACCCCAACATTTCTTTTGCAAACAGACCACCTTAATATTGGACAAAGATACTCAGAGAAAAAAAAAACATGCAATGAACCCACAGATATAGAAACATCTACTTAGCTGCAATATATGTATTTCAGTGGATCCAGGATTTGAGGTTTAGTTGCTTTGGTGTTTTGATTTGTTTTTAAATTAGAACAATGACATTTAATTTAGTTTGTGTTCATTTTGACAGTGTAGGATAATTAAGAACCATTTCTTGTATAATGCATAAGGGAAGTACTCATCTCCCTAACCTCTATTCTACTCAGTGTCTCTTGGAAGGTTAAATAACCTTATTCATAAAGAACTACCACGAAGTGCTGAGATCTTCTGACTCCTTCCCTCCAAGTAGGTCTCTGCAGGCAGATACTGCCTAAATATCTTACAAACACATTACTACCACCTGCCCCTAATGCCTCTCCCTCTATAGTCTGTAATTCTGCAGGCAAAAAAGTCTCTTCTGTCTAAAACAGCCACTTAACCCAGAGGTTTTCCAGCGCCAGACACCTCTGACCTTGATGGCAGTCAATGGTCCTTACTCCTGACAGTACTCAAGATCACTATCACAGTGCTCACGCTCTGAGCACCTCTGCTGTTCCAGCAAACTACCTGCCCAAAACAGATATTTCCCCACTTTTGAATCACTTCTTGACACCTGCTTCAATCTGATAAACTATCTGCAAACTATCTGGTAGTAACAGAAGTTTATAGGTGGCTTTGTAAGGCTCCAGTATTCTTCACTCAGGCATGAGGAAAAAAAAAAACCACCTGTGTGCAAGCAGTGTAAATGATCTTGTATTCTTACTACTTATAACCTGGTCTCCTCACAATCCATCGTACAATGCAGTAGCTCTGAATGATTTTAAAAGAAACCTAAACCCAGCATTTTTCCTCTTTCCTCCCTCTCCTCCTCCTATCACCCCAAGATGGCTCTATTGCCTCCTTGTTCCTCCACCAGGCTGGTAGTTTTTCTTCCTCACCTCTTTTTCACCACAACACACCACCATTTCAGCACAAAGCCCGAATTAACAAGCAAGGAAGAGGGAAGGAAAGATAAGACACCAGAAACATCTGGTTCTCACAACCTTATTTGTGCTCTCTTTCAAAAAATTTTCAAAGTCTCACATGCTCTCTACAAACTAATACAGTGATTATTAGAAAGAAAATGAGAGACCAAGGTTTTTTTTTTTTTTAATCAGCATGCAAGCTGTATCTCCTTGTGCCTTTCAGTCACTTTGTCATAGTAAAATCATTTTGCTTGCTGTTCTCCTTCAGAAATAATGTACAGGTAGTAGATTTCTAGCACAGCTGTGATGGAAAGTTAATTAATAATAATACTACTTATCACTTACTCTGCATGAGAATTTTTTGAGCTTACAAGACCTTTGCAAGCATTATCTAATTAAAATTTGCTTCCCATTTATCTATTCCCATTCTTTGCATGGCAGATAATTGACTCTAATTTTCTGTCCTTTATAGACAGGGAAACTGAGACACAGACAGGGGAAGCCACTTGGCCAAAGATACAGGCAGGTCAGTAAAGGTGCTGGACTGTAACTCAGGAATTCAAAAGCACCAAGCAACACAAGAGATGACCAAGGGGTGGTCATCTTTAGACTTCCTGTCAGTGCTTTCTACTATACTAAATGCTGCAGACAGGTGATGGAATATGACATTGCATCAGCTTAGGCAAAAATGGTCAGAGAAAATACCAATATCCTGGATTTCTAGGCCATTTCAAAACAGTCCAAATGCAAAGTAAACTATTTAACACTCCTAATCTGCTGATGCACTCCCTTTGTCCAAAGTCTTTCTAACACCTGGGGGCTGGTGTCCTCATTTTACATGCCCTGACCTCCTTATGTCTCCAAGTGTCTGCTAAATGCAACGTGCTTTAGCAACATCCTGGTTCATGAAAAGCAGCGCTTACCAATTTACAGGGCATGGCTGTTATTTTAGAGTCTGCCGCATTGGAAACTGGAAAACACACAAATTCCTTTCCAAGTGCCAAATCCATGTTAATGCATCTTTATTATTGTCAAGATTGCAGGCAGATTCCCGGTCGCAGCAGAGTATTCCCACACCATCTTGCTATTAAGGCCTTCAGTTGTATTGTAAAGGTCAGGTGCTCTCAGACTGGCGTCTCAGCCCTCTTTTGTAGATATCATCAGAACTGAGAGGTGGCCTGTTAATGCTGGGATGATGTTTTCATCTAATGAGATTATAAAGATGCTGAAAAGAGAAGACCTAGTTCTGACACCACTATGATCACCGAACAGCCAAGTCTTTAGTGGTGAACCGAGAACAAAAGACTTCATGTACCTCTCTACTATTTGAGAACTGACTATTGTCTGAAAAAGCTGGAGGTCAGATAATAGCTTAGAATGAGCCATCAGACTAAAGCACATTGTCACCAATTCAACATGCTGTCATTGTTCCTTAAATAATTTGCCAGAAAGCAATATTATTCAGCACATAAAAGCTGACAAGACAGCAAGTGAATTAGATGATCTTATAGTAACTGCAACTCTGTTTATCATGGGTGTATCCTGTCACTTCATGGAGAGGCAATAACACAGAGCAGAAGTGTCACTCAGCTTCCTTTTGACAAGAGCACTGCTAATATTCTCCGTAACATAAAAACTCTCATGAGACATATGGGAAAGGTATGCGATGACAGACCTGTGCCACAACATTCAGCGTTATGAGTGAACTAACCCATCCTCAGTGAAGATGAATGTCAGCGAAGATCAGCCAACATGCATCACCCAGACATCTTGCGAATGTGCCTTCCCTCCCACTGCCCTTCAGCTCAGGGGTTGCTCTCTGTTGCAAAAACAATTAAGAGCATCTCTGAGCACTCTTCTCCCATATTTCTGAATAACCCCTAGGTAAAAGGAATTAGACGAGGTTTCCTTCAAGACATGCCAGTCCCACCCCAGGACACCTGCGATGAGGGTGAATGGAAATGAAGTGAGCTCTTTCCCCAACACACAGGCAGCATGGTATCACCATAGCAATCCCACCTCCTCCTATTCCAAGCTAAAGTCTGAGCAACCCCCAAACATACTTCCTCCACATTCCCTCCTACCTACAATTTCTCGTGACTGGGGTTCTCTTTTATAATCACTGAAATAAAAAGATCAGAGTTTCAGCACAGGTGAAAGTACACCGATGTGTGTGTATATGCATTCTTGTATACCCGAAAACACGTATACACTGGAATAAACAAGTAGTTATCCAAGATGAACATGTTGACATATAATTCAATGTACAGTTAGAAAACACAGAATATTCCAAATCACTAAAACTGCTTTCTCTCATATATTCTGAACAAGAATCTGATTACAAGCTTAATTATACAATCACGGCTTAATCTCAGAAGTCAGCGGCTGTTTAATCACTGCACAGTAACTGCCTTGATGACGACACGAGAAGCCAGTACTATGGTAGTCAGCGCATATACTTTGCCCAACCAGAAGCCCATACTCACAGAACCCAGAGGCACGCAAAGGGAAGCCGCTGCACCACAGTATGTTAGCTCTTGAGGTAGAAAAGGTTAGGTGAATAAAGTTTAGTGAAGAGTACTTGGAACAAAAAATAGCTACTCAAATTGCTACAGACAGGCGGCCAGGTAGAGCAAGGATAATCTGCGGTTTCAGACCCACCACCCCAAAAAAAAAAAAAAAAAAAAAAAAGAAAAGAGATTACAACAGTGATTTGTGACAACTTGGAATTTTTGTCAACACAAGTTTTGCCTTCTGGAAGGCAGCCCACTGTCATTGTTTGGGTTTACTGCCTCATCAAATCCGCTTGAACATTGCCATCTCTGAATCTAACAGCAAAATTGTGAACTACAAATACGATTTCTTACAAAGAGAAAGACCATTATTACACATCAGTTCCTAAACTCAGACTCACCACACGAGTTCTCAAAGGAAGGAGTACAATTAGAACATCAGAGAAGTTCAGCTCTGTCCTAAGAGCACTACTCACAATGCCAGACAATTATCATTATTATTAATTATGATTACACCTTTCTGTTTTCTTGTATTTCCCTGCCTGTCCGCAGTCATTGGGTAGCCCAAGCCCTGTGCTTCAACTGCAAGGTATTAAGGGCAAGACTAGGCTTCTGGTTTGTTTATACGGTGCCTGATGCAGCACCCATGGTCTTGAGACACTGAGGCATTCTGGCAATGCAAACTGATGAATAGGAATCAATAGGAAAAGTAATTAGAAGAACCGATTATAATGGGAAAACTTGTCATGCTGGCATTCCCAGCTCCAGCTTTCAGGTCTTGACAGGTAAGTCCAGAATAAAATAGTTAATTACCATCAGATGCTGCAGTATTTGATTACTAAGTATGTGAACTTCACACATAATGCTCTACCAGCTCATCCACAACACGTGACCACTGTTCTCCAGTGTAGGGCTCCTCGTCCTGCTTGCACCACCCCAGGCTACATTATTCCCAGACATCTCACTCACAGACACTCAACCAAATACATTTATTCCAACCAGCGATTTCCCTCCTTGTTCTATCCTGTCCCCCAGCCTTCAACTCCACACAGATTTTCTAATCCAAAACGCACCAATAATCCTAGTCCTGAAAACCTTTTCAATCACCATCTTTAAAGTATTGTGGATAACATTTTGGAAGCCTTGAGAAAGTAAAACAGAGTTCAGTCAACCTGCCAAAACCCCAGACTCCACACTTGTCTCCTTCGACTGGAATAACCACAATGAATCAGGGATCAGTTTTCTGCATGGAAGTGAGATACCTGAGTGAGAATGTTCCTCACATGTGTCAAGCTCCAGCTCAGATTCAAGGTAAAGGTGAGACTGATCTAGTGTTTTTCTTCTGAGGCTCTGACATGTAGAAACTGCCTGAAATGGGGAATTTAGGTAAATATCAGCACTGAGCCTGTCAGAACTCCTTTACACCACTGCTCCCACCACAAAAGTTCCCACAGGACAGTGAGTAAGGCTAACCCCCTGCTGTTTCTCCTATCAGGACGAGGTCTCTGTGGTGCCAAAAAGCGTGATCCACAGACCACTTTGCGTTCTAGGACTTGAGTTCCAGCTTTGCAGAGAAGGGAAGCTTGTGAAGATACTGAGGTATAAAGATAATCAAACAAAAAATGTGTATTTATATATGTAGAAGTAGACATATACATTTATGTAGGTGTATATACATATACACACACCCCAAAACACCCCTATGTATATGCTAACCCTTTCTTTAGCTCCTCAGCTTCTATGGCTCTTACAACAGTCGGTGTATACAAAAGAGAAACAATGATCTCACCCAGCTTATTTCTCCCTGGACAGGGGCAAAAGCCAATTATACTCCCTTTGTAGGTTAAGCTTCCTCGTATTTGTCGCTGCGTCATCAAGGGTTGAGCACTCCCTATTCCCTTTCCTCCTTGGGAAGTGAATTCTCCCCTATTTCTCCCCAGGCATCTAATGTAGAGCTGTTTTCTGAGGGCAGAAGCACATACACATCGAACGAGCCCCAACTGAGAGATGTTTGAAACAGGCGGCACCGGTGGCTGAAAGTTAACCACATCAATACAGTTAACAGGAAGGGAAAGGAAGCCCCAGATCATCCACCAAAAATGCACTTACTTGTAGTAGCAGATGTCATGACCTGCCCGGAGCCAGCAAGGCCTGCCCTGAAGAGCTTCCTTCGCTGAATACAGGACCAGCTGCATGCCTACGCAAAACAAGACAGTTCCGAGTGACACGGCTTCCCTGGCTGGGAAAGATGGGGTGGGGAGGAAAAGGCTAAACAAGAATCATCATTATTGTGTCTGTGCTCTCTCCGCAGATAGTTTATGCAAAGTAAATCCATTTGCCCAGACCCCGTGCTTTGTTCTGACACAGCCGCGTCTGTACAAAAGCACCTCGAGAAGCAGCGAGCTGAATGGAGTTCATTAGAAAATAAATTATCCTATTGGCCTTTGCAAAGCAGGACTTTGAGCTGCTCTGTTTACAAACAGGGGAAGGAAAAGAAAAAAAATAGCCTTCAAGGTATCAACTAGATCAGTAATTTGGTTCGTCCAATATGTTATGCTTGGCTGCACCGTTATTGGAACCTTAATCCTGCCACAGCATTAGAGAACTGTGGGGCATCCAGTACCGTTCCTTCAGAAAGGACCAAGCAAAACCGACTTAAGGTTTTAAACTTGCCATTGGACCTAAATAGTACCTCTGTGTCATAAATGCTGATAATGATAGCATCCGCCTTTGTACTGTATTACACCAGAAGATGACTCCTCCTGACCTCCAAAATATTACCATTTCATGCCCCGCGGTACAAAGCTTTCTGTGATCTGAGCTGCGTACACATCACTCACAGCTCCGTGAAGCCAGACCATCTGCTGGCAGTTTTTGTGTCAAACTCCTTTGCTCTACACACCTGCCTGCTCTTTTACAGGTACGGTAAGGATCCTGCCCTCACCAGCAAAGCGTGTCCCTGGTGAGGCGCTGGGGGCTGCGGGAGTGCCGCCAGCCAGCTCCAGTGGGTCCAGCACAGCCACAGCTGGGTCCAGCAATGATGCTGGCAGCGCTTCTGAGGAAGTGTACTTAAGAAAGGGAAAAACAAGTATTTGTGCCTGTTGGTAAGTTGCCCCCTGAGCCTCCTCTTGACTGTTCGTGTACTGGGAGGACGTGATGCTTGACAATCATTAATACTGATGACATTTCAATAACAGCAGCTATTCAGCTTCCCTCCTTCCTTTGGGTTCCTCTGTTAAGCTCTCCAGTGCTTTAAGAGCTGGCAAGTGTCCTGGCAGAAACGCCTTTCCAGCTCACCCCTGGTGTGGGGTAGCACTAACTAGCCTGCAGCCAGGGATAACCTCTGTACTGCTGTTTCCTGAACCAGCCACGTACCAGAAGCAATTCTGTGTTTGGTTCTGGGACACAGGGAGTTTTGAGAGACACAGGCCTGCCCAGAAGCCCGGTTCATCAGACAAGGGCTGTGAGGCTCAGGGTCTGCAGAGCTCTCGCATCCCAAATGTCAACTCCTGCCCTTCCCTGAGAGTCCAAAGGGGACACACACCAAATTATCTCAGAGCAACAGTTGACAGTGGTCTGCCAGCTCATTTTAATTAAAAATATTTTAAAAATCAGGTTTCCCTTTCCATTTTCCCTATGGAAACATTCCGTTTTAGAAAAACAAAAACCACAAATCAGGCTTCAGACAAAATCCCATTATTTCCCAGAGAATAATAGGTTAGTGGAAAAGGGGGAAGGAGAGAAGTGGAAGCTGCACCTCCTGACTTGCTCATCTATTTCATTAAATAGCCTTTTTTCTGATTCAAAAATTACACAGTTCCATCTAACCAAGAGCAAAAGGGAAGAGAAAAATCTAAACAGACCAGTAACTGGGAGCTGTAAAGTATTGCCACCCATGGCACTCTGGCACTACACCACCACTGGAAGCTTCTAGTATTATAGCGTGGGCATTAGCCCAGGAAAGTGCTGAGGGAACGAAGCAAATAAACAGCATCTCTTACCAACAGCCTGTGTAAACATTATGCAAGTGCTGGAAGGGGTAGTGAGCCTCGTTCAGCCAAGCCACATAAGCTAAAGCTTCGCTGCCCTCTCAGAGCAGCAGAAGTAGCCCACAGAATTGCTTTAACAGCCAATCCCATGTACAAGCCATAGCAAAGCAGGACAAGGCTCAGCTTCCCTCCTTACACTGGATGGTATGCTCACATTTTTCTTCTAAATACATTTTTCATTGCATGCTTGAACACGAGCCATGTACAAATTCAGGTGCACAAAATGAGATTATAAATCCTGACAACAGCCAAGCTAGCAACCTTCCACCAGTAACGGCCAGACTCTCTAGCTATGAAGCTACTGGTGGCTATATCAGAGGTTGTATTAGGGTTTACAGTTTAACCTCAAAATACTTCATTTTCAGGCTGCTACCAAACACACCACACTGAATTGTTTGGTAATTCAAGGAAGCAGAATACGATGATTAAAAAAAAATTCATTTTCATTTGGGCTCTTTATGAATACTTGAACTCCAGCTCTTTGAGTTAAAGAGAGACTGCCTTATAATTCATTATGCCAGTCATCCAGCCAGTTTGACAAATACAAGTGACAAGCCATCCCAGCTCCTAGTGCTATTTGGTTTAGGTACATTGATCCTGAGAGACTTCTCTTGGTGATGTTGAAGGCTGTATCCACAGGGCTTCAGAGGAGCGCAAAGTCTGATATTAGGGGCTTATTAAACATTCTGAGTCAGGTCTTGAGCTGGTGTAAATTAACACAGCTCCATGGAAACAAATAAAAACCCAGCCTATGCTAGCTAAGAATTCAACCCACAGTCTCCATGCAGAAGAAAATTTCTCTTCTAAAATGGGCATTGAAAGCTGGGATTTGCCCTGCCTAATTCTAAGTAATGCTACCTTCCTCCTGAACTACAGACTATGACAGGAGCTCAAAGACAGCAAGGAACAGATGGGTTTTTTTCCTATCATCAATATCAGCAGAAGTCTCAGCAGGTCTGAAAGCAGAGACATCTTTCTAGATAAACCCAAAGAATCATGAATATTTGTTTGAGGATTATCTACATTTATTTAAATCTTAAAAGCATTTTCCAATCCTATGCTGCTCATACAATTCCAACAGATCATGTTTTTTACCCTCTCCCAAGCCCCATGCCATTCTTCCTCAGTTCTGGTCTCTAAACATAGAACAGTGACTTTTTTTCCCCACAAATCCTGTCCCAGGTCTTAATATTAAGCTTACTCCTCAGTCCTCCTGAGGAAACAGAAAGGTCCTTTGACAAATCTAAAGTAACTCTTTCAGTGGACCTCAGGGCAGGTAAGATTAAACTTTAAGACACCCTTATAATTATAGACATGGAAAGTCCAAAACCTTTATGGCATTAAAAAGATATCCTTGTGAATAGAAGACTACCCCAATTCCCCAAAGACTCATACCATAATTAAACTGGCTATTGAACTTCTCACAGTTGATAATGTTGAAGCGATAGGGAACTGCTAATTTCATGTCACGGACTTCAAAGTAGAACCACTGGTGATGCTGGTTGCTGTTCACATCTGCATTCATAATTAAGTCATACTCAAATCTGTAAAGGAAGACCAGAAAAAATGGTGGTCATGAACACTCCACCAGTCTCCACTGAACCTGGTGAGCACAGCAAGCTATGCAATCAAATTCATTAACATCCTGCAAGAGTCAAAGAACAGCATCAAACTAGCGGTGCCCAAACACACACTATGTTAGTTGGGTCAAAACACTGACCTTTGTTTCCTCCCTCCTGTCACTTCCATGACATCTAGGTGTTGGAAGGCATGACAAGCTCTGCATCATACAACCTGCTTCACTGGCTGACCCTTCCCAAACCCACAAGAACCCCACCATTTCACACTGTAGTCGCAGCAGAAAGGCAAGCTGGGACGCAGAAGCTGCAGGCGTACTTACTCGCGCACTTGGATGGCTTTGCGAAGGTTTCCAGATTCAAACTTGGAGAAGAACGTCAGAGAGCCTGGAGCACCTGGGCTGGAATGACTGCAGTAAATCAAAGCAAGGATACCTACAGCAGGTTGCTTCAAAGACAAGACTTTCCCAGCACCCTCTTCTACTCTAAAATAGGTTTTATAATTTTATAAGCAAGACCCTGAGAAGTAGCAAGAGGTGAGCAAATCCATAATCTTACTACCCAATTCTTTTTTACTTTTGCTTAGTGATTCTAAATTACATCATCTTTTCCTTTCCCAATACTCCCTTTTATCCCAATTCTTATTTACTTGCTTTATTCCAGTTACTTTTCCCATTGAATTATTCCCATTAGTTTATTAATTGCACAAGGCAGCTTTATACAATACATTTACTTTTCCCTCATCTATATAGTTTCATTCTCCTAAAGCTTAGAAACCCTTGAATTCATCCTGAGCAGCTTCACAACTTTCTCCTACCTTAAACTGTCCTTCACCCTTTTTTCCTCTACAGAATGTTCTCCGAGTCAGTCATCCTTCCTCTGAATGCAATTTCTTCATCTTTGGGAGCCTCTCAGCTGCCCTGTGCACATCTCAGAGATCACAATTGCTGGCCATAGTTGAGCACTCAAGTTCACAAGGCTGGGTGTTGGTTTTCAGGAGCCTTTTGCAGGTGTCACACCTTTCAGGGCACACCTACAGCCTGCAACACTGGCTGTACAGATGCTGAAGCACGCTCTCCATGGGAAAAGCTGCTTCAGAGTGCAGAGACTGCATCTGGATTCACCGGCACAGCTCCCAGTGTCAGCCTGCACGCTCCTGTCCAAAATCACTACATGCAGTGCAGACATATCCAGGGACACCATACAGTCCCTTTGATGTATAGAACTTCTTGTTCTCTCTAAAATGTTTTGAAGGTCTCTTGCTCCAGTGACTGCCACAAAAAAATCCTTTCCCCAGAGCCACGTACAAGGAAGCCACTCCTCCTGTGTTTTTCCCCTTGGGCCTTTACCTTCTAGGTTATTTCTTCTACACATTTATTGGAGCTGAACAAGTAGACCGAGCTACCTAACCCAGCACTGACAGTGCCCCTGGTTACAGTACTCAATTTAAGTTACCCACCTGGGCTCATCTAAATCAAAAACAGTTCTGCCTATCACATCACCCGGCTGGATTAAGCGGCGAACATCATCTAGCACTTTGTCCCTATGAAGAAAAAAAAAAAAGCTAATTGTAATGACACTGCAAGAAATCTTGGTACAGGGTAATCTTGAAGAAGAAATATGAAGAGGTTTAGGAAATGTTTTTGAAGAACTGGTGAGAAAGAGGACTTCTCTGTGCTAATTCCAGGTGAACTTCATTTGGGTTTTTTGTTCATTTTTGTTTGGTTAGGTTCTTTGTTGTTTCTTAGCATGAGAGCGCTCCTGGTTCCATTCCCATTACAACAAGTTGCTTTTTGGCTTAAATGACTGATTCTGTACAATTTTTATTCTCTACAGTCTTATGTCAGGTTTGATTTATCCCCAGTTCTTCCCAGTCAACGTCAATTTCCCAAATGGCCAGCCTTGCCCTGTGAGGAAATATCTGCCATAACTTATAAACCTACTAGTCAGTCTCATAGTGTCTCTTGACTCTAAATCAAGGTAATTTCTACTCCTTATTAAACTAAAGTTATCTGATCCCTAAAGATGATCAAATGTGGAATACCAGATTTACTTCCTGACCTTTGCAGCAATCACGCTATGCCCTGAAGCATGATACGATTATTCCCATTTTAGCTGTATGGTTACACATGTTATTATAGTCATAAAATCAAAGCTTTTAAAGCAACAGAGCAAGGAGAACATGGTAGAGTGGTTTTGCCACTAAATAAGATTTTTAGCTTTTATATCTGCTGCAGAAAGAGTCATTATCTCTCTATAGGTCAGAAATCAGTGGTGTTCACAAATGCCATTTGATTAGCATTGATCAACTTTAAAGTTCAGCATAGAATCCATCCTCTTTGGTGTCAGCTAATAATTCGCTATACCGCTAAAAAGAGATGTAAAGTCACTGCACATAGCCACACACGGAACAGACAAAATGGGAGGTATAGGAGCTTCTTTCTCCCAGCACAGCTTCAAGACACAGCTTTCCCCTCATCTGAGCACCTGAAATAACATGAGAAAAACAGCAGCCTCCAGCAGCGTGCCAGAGGGGAGATCCGTTTTTTCCTCCTTTCTGTGCGTTGTGTGCCATATATGCTGTCTTCTCCTAGTAGGCTGGGCAGCAGGGAGGGAAAGGAGCATATTTACCTTGGTCCTGCTGCTGCTCTGTGGCTCATGACAGACTTCACAGGAGCAGATGCACATGCTGGGGAAGGAGAAGATTCTGGAAGACCCCAAGGAACACACAGAAAGCGAGAGGCACAACGAGAAGGGGCACAGCAGCAGAAGGGCAGACAGCAAAATTCCCGAGAACAACCTGACACAGACACGCAGCTCTGAGAGGACAGAAAGGATTTTTCCTCAAAGAGCCACACAGGACCCAATGTTGCAAGCACGAAAGGTGGCTACCACCTTGATCTATGACAGAGAGAAAGCAATTCACGGACAGTTCACAACTCATCCACCGACACACAGCAAGTCCATGTCAGGGAGAGGAAATAGGCTTGCTGATCCTTAATCCTGTTCGTAATCCAGTAGACACCATTTTCCTTTCCTCGGGAGAAAAACCCAAGTAAGATCATCCTGCTGTTTGGCCTTGCAGCAAATCCTTGGAGAGACCAAAATTTGTTCTATAACCTCCTAAGACATTCAGAGGTGTTACAGTCAGAGCCTACATAAACTAGTTTTGAGCCCGAGAGCTCTTAGTGTAGTAATTAGATTGAAGAACAATCACCTTTGAACCCCATTCTTGCGCTCCAGCAGGGGCTTGCTGTAAGAAGGTGGCTGGTGACCCCAGAAATCCGGGAATGCCAAGTCTTTGTAGTTTGGTATGGATTTCACACATTTGGCCCTGGCCATGTAGAAGTGAGGGCTATGGAATGGAATACCCCCTTGGTGTTTCTCCAGAAGATTCGTCACTGTGTCTGAGCTTTCCAGCCTCTCTCCAGGATTAGGATTGATTGAGGCCTCACATTCATGGTAAAACATTTTTTTGTACCAAGCAGCATCTTTTGGAAGAGGACGCAAAGGCAGCACTTGACTCCTGGCTGGATTTTCCTGATCACAGCAGTCCGCGTTTCGGGCTGCTGCTACAACGTCCCTCTTATCAGTCTGATCCCATCTGCATTTCTCCTTCTTTGTCCAGCTCTGCCACGAATCTTTGAAATCCTTTTCCCCTGGGTCTGGTCCCATCTCTGTGACAGTTTGGTTTCTCCATCTGCAGTTTGGATGTTTCACAGAAGTAGCACTCGGAACAAAATGAGAGGCAGTAAAGGGAAGACTCTCAGTCCTGTCCTCCAAGCTCTTCTCTTCCTCAAATTCTGATTCAAGTTCCTTTAAATTTAAAAATTAGAAGAAATTAAAAGAAGCTAGAGACAGATTGTGCCTCCTTGCCAAGAAAGCCTTTCAAGGAAGAAAGAGAAAATATTTACGAATCTCCCAAAACTGTACTCGTCCAATAAGACAGCCAGGGTAAAATCAGCCCATGGACCACCTGCCAGAATTTCTCTATCCACAAAGCTGTTTCAACAGTAGTCCTCAGAAACTAGAAGGATCAGATTAAGTCATCTGGCTGAGTCATCTGCAACCAAAACTGATTGTTCTAATGAGTTAAGGAAGATAATTTGCAAGGCTTTTTTTTTTTTTCAAATACAAATGTTACAGCAGAGTAAGAGATGCCAATCTGTCACGCAAAACTCCACCCCTGCCTTCATGCAAGAGTATAACTTAATCCCATTTAGCAACTTATGGTCATAACGTCACAGCAGTATGTGTACAAGAGATATATTAAGCCTGTGATCCTTTCCAGATTTATATTTTAATCACAGTTTTCAGCTCTCCTAAATTCTGAGACTTGTAATGACTGCAATACTCCATTTCCTGTCCCAAACTGCAATAGAACAATGATTTGAACTGTGCACTTCACTCAGGAGCAATGCAATCTTGTCCATCACTTCCTTCAAAAACCTGGTTGACATACTTATTTTCCCCTTCTCATTCTGATCTTGATATTGTCGTTGAAATTGCCAGCAAGGATACAAATTACCAGCTGACAGATTTCAATTGATTCAATAGTGCTTAGTTAATCCACACCCAGCCAAGTGTGCACCAAACATCATCACTCCTTTCCTATCACTCTTGATTCACAGCAATAAGATATAGCAGAAATCTTAATGTTTGCTTTTTGATGCCTGTAAGACAGGTTTCCTTTTGAAATAGCCTTGCCTAGCTATCTCTTGTCAGTGCTCCCTTTCAAGTATTTCTTAAACTTCTGAATATTCATAAATAAAGGAATGCACACTATGATAGTACCTGAAAATTATGGAAAAGTTCTGGACACATTGCTTCATATTGTCCAAGCTCTTCCTCTGGCCGGTCAAGCACTGGCCTCGACCTCAATTTGTTCACGTCTGTCTCCAAGTCATAATCCTACAAAAGCAGAATTAAAAAAGCAGGTATATTAAACACACCCCACAACATGACTGTCAGAGTGAGATTCTGCGTAATACTCTCAATTTCTAATGACATCATACTCATCTAATGAGTCCTTTAACTGTTCTGCCCATACTCATGAAGGCTGTGAAAGGGATTTTATGAAATAGAAAATAGAGGCACAGGAGGAAAGGCTACGTCATGAAAAGGGGGAATTTGATGTTTTGGTATTTGAGTACTTAAGTCGAGATACCATGAAAAGATGCTTTCAAAAAAGCATCAAGACTTGAACTTGTTCCTTTTTACAAGCACCCCAACTTGGGAGGCTTCAAAATAAGAGACACCAACAACTACTAGTTATTTCTGAGCATACCATGAATTTCCTTGCTTATGTTACATAAACCAGTACGCACGGACCCTCAAGATGTAATTGGCAATATTCTGACACAAAGAAACAATCACCAAATAAATGTGTATTTAGCAAGAAAGTTCTCAAAATACAAAGTCAAAATTGTCCTCACAGGCCATCAGCAAAATTAGAAAGCTTGACACTTCTGGTTTTGATTTAGACAGCCACATGGTTTCTGAGTGCCTTCCAATCAAACCAAAAGGCCCACATCCATATCACTGCATTGCAGGCAACAATTGCCTGTATTTTATTTTTGTCTCCCAATGCTGTTTATAAAAATCTGTGAAACTGTTGTCCAATCCATCTTCTATACTCTACAAATTTCTTGATATTTTATATGAAAAAAAGCATTTTAGATCTCAACCATCAGCAAGTCAGGGACAAGAACCATATCTGAAACTTTCACAGCTGAAGGCTACTGGGCATTGATGTGCAACCTCATCCACAGGAGAGAGGAGAACCAAAACCAAACTGTGTCAAAGCATTTGGTCATTGCATAAGAAACAAGGAAACGATGGGGCAAGAGAGAAGGATGGAGACACAGCATTGATCACTGGGCATTACACTACAGCATTATTCAAATAATTCCATGTGTCAGTAGTAAGTATGCCCCACCAAACGCCAGCATAGAAGCGTTTTGCTCCCGATAGCCTCATTTCTGAAGCTGTTATCAAAAGAAAAAAAATAAAGTTGCCTGAATGCAAAAAATTCTGTGGCATTTCAAACCCTGAGCCACACTTGTACTGCAAAGCAGAGTGTGAACTGTTGAAAAGGCAATGAAGAGCTGCACAGGGTACAGGGTCAGTTTAAAAGGATTTGCCACTAACAGCATAACGATGCATAAGCATCTTCAAACTTGCTGAGGATTTGGGTTGAGAAGGATAGATGGTTGATGTGATGATTTTGATTTTCACAGAACTCCATGAACAGTTACTGCTGAAAGCGTAGAGCCGAGTTTCAGCTTGGTTGGCATTACTAGCCTACGTAGATAGGCACTGTGTAGCTGTGAAAATGGATGTAAGTCACATCAGTACTAGGAAACTTTGTGCAAATAATATCTTATACAAAAAAGGTAAACTGGAAGTTCATTACTGATTCCCTGCTCGCTTTCCCTTTAGAAAGATTTGTCATAGGAGATATATGACCAGCACACCAGACAAACAGTACTTAAAACTCATATTCACAGTTTTTGCTCTTAGGCTAAAAACACCCTGCTCATATCTACTTGGTAAATCCTTATGAATAATGAAATAGTTCAGAGGCATATAGGATCTGTTTCCGAGTGAATAACTAATTAAAGGAGGAGATAAATTCACTATGAACCTTATTCCTAATGAGCATCTTGACAAGCTCTAATATTCAGAAAAAAACAGCCAGACAGGGGCAAGTTAGGACATTGAGCTAATGTGGTTTTTTTTTTTTAAAAAACCCAACTTTTTTCATTGCATGACATCAGTTTAATACTTGAGGAGAAAAAGTCAGGGCAAGTAATGAAAACACCCTCCCACAGAAGTCTCGATCATATCTAATTAGACTCTCTTTGCAACTTCATTCTTTAATTTGCCTTCCCAAACCACTTTATGTGGATAAGACTTATTAGCAGCATTCACTACTTCACATTTGCATACGTGCTTGTATGTATTTTCACAACAAAAAAGTTTGCACTCTCATGCTCAGCTGGTAGGGATCTTGGGTTTTTTTGGGTTGGTTTGGGGTATTTTTTTGCCAGTTAGTTAACAGAGAGTGTAAAGGGAGAAGTCAGAAAAGTATTGAATAATTCATTGCATTATCTGTCTGTGTGCAGCAGCAAATAAAGAAGGAATATAGGTTCAAATGCCCCAGTTGTGGCTTAGAAGAACTAACCTTTTTCTTAGGGTAGGTACACAGCCCAAATATGCTCCGATATGGGAAGAAAAAGAGGGTTAGTCTTTTTGAGGTGATAATTCAATTTTCCCTTAAGTGCCATTTCTGCTCTGTACCTAGAGAAATCAAAGATCCATCATCCATCCCTGACTGTGCGCGTGATTCTAATAGTCACTGGTCACTCTGCAGGGACAGAGAATTGACCAAACCTGCACCATCGGGGGTGACTCACACGGCAATTGATCACATAAATGCAGAGGACTGTCTTCAATGAAATTCAGTGATTTATCTTCTTTCAAGTATCCCTCTATTATTCATGTACACGCCTATCTACATTCCCTGCTTAGACAGCTCATCAGGATGTCAAAATGGACAGTGAAAAGTTTTACTTTCCAGTATGTTGATGATTAAGGAAACTATGGCTCATATACCTACTTCCTCCTTACTTTCCACCTCCTCATTATCCATGTCCTTTTCGGCCTCTTCCTCTCCATCACTTTCATAGTCACCTAGAGAAGTAAAAAAAAAAAGAGGTAGAGGCAATGGCATTCAACCTAATATACCTCTAAGGCCCTCCACAGAAATACAAACAATCACTTCTATGTGTGCCACACATGCCTTCAAACTACAACCCACCACAACTCTGATTAAAGCAGATCCCATTTGTTAATTTAGTACAAATGAATCTGGCACTAAACTTCCCACGTTTTAAAGCTCCCTTCTCTTGGACTTCAGCACTGCCTTTCAAAACCATGACAAATGTCACCATGATACGGATCCAACTCGTATTACAAAGCAATACAGAGATTTTCTGCTTGGCTGCAATGGTATTACAGGATGCTCTTAATCTATATTATCTAGATTATGGTGTTTTACTGCTATCATCATTGTAGTATTTGAGCATCTTCCACACGGAACAGAAAGCAACAGAGAAATTGCTTGTGTGTGTCATGGAGACTGCCTTTTCTCCTTTTCTGTGGAGCGGTTACTCTGCCCACGCTTAAGTTCGGCTTTTCAGCAAACGCTCACGTCTCATTCATGCAGTGTGAGCGCTATCAGCTTTTATTTTAGAAAGGAAAAAGAGTAATACTTCCCGCAATTTTTTACTGAAAAAGCTGCAGGGCAGTTTCCCCCCACAGTCACCATTTTCTCTCCCTCTGTTGCGGAGCAGTGGCATCTCCAGCCTCTGCCGTGCCCACTCTGTTCCATTATTTTTTGGATAATAGAAGGATTTTTTTTCCTTTTCCTTCCTGCTTTTTATCGTCTCTCCTTTATTCTCCAAACAGAATCTCCAGGCTTCAGGAACACCTGGGAACAGTCTCATCTCTGAGTGACAGCATAGGCCATCAGATTAATTTTAACCATAAACTTCAGGACTAGGCTGCCAAGACTCCCTTCCCCTAGATCCCATAGTTAATTCTCATGTCATGCTCCTTTTCCTCCTACTGAACTCACCCTTCAAGGCACTTACCTTCAGATCCCTCACATGGAGACTCAGCCTTGACATTCCCAGGAAGAGGGAAGAAATAGGAACTTCTTACTGTTGTCACAGGCAGAGACTCCTTGGGGTAGCACTTCCTCAGGATCTGAGTCACAGCGCTTATGATCGGATCCAGATTTTTGCAAGATAAACAGTCCTAGGAACCAAAGAACAATGTTAAGAATTACATCTTACAGTTGTCCTGCCTCTTACATGCAATTGCCCAGAGCAGAGACACTCTTCTGATTGGAATATGAAATCTTTATATTTATGGCTTTTTTTTTTCCTGTTCCTGACTTGCTTCCCATCCCCTCCCTCCTTCTTTTCTGCTTTTTGGCCAGAACACTAAGACCTCAAGTTCTTGCAGTCTGTTTCTTACAGAAATACAGGCTAACATGGACCCCAGGGGACTTCCACTGATGCACATCATTTAGAAGACACAGCATCCCCTGGTTCTACTCTGAGACACTGTAGTCAGGGTATACTGAAATGAGGCGTGATAGTAGCATAAAGCTAAAATAACATCCGTAACAGCAGCACTGTAAAGATATGTTATTTAACACAGATTAAGAAAGTCCTGCAGGGAGCCCCTGTGTGCATTTTGGCTGCCACCACACGTGTGCTTCTGCTTCTTCGGCACAACTATATCCAGAGCTATCATGCCCCAAACCAACGCAGCTAAGCTAGCACAGTTACACCATTATCTCACTGTTCACAGTGTGCACTCCGAGAGCATTCCCACTGCACTCTGTTCTATATGGTTAAGCATTAGGCCCAATAGTCTGAAAGATCACTGTATATTACCTACTCCTAAAATACCAAATTCCTGCCGTATCCCACGTTTTCTGCTCCTATAACCCAGAGTAGAAAATTGTGTGAGGAGCCACAGGAGCACGTGTCCTTTGAAGACACAGAATATTTTTGTATTTTTATTACCACACAACGTGAGTGAACTCCTTGGTCTTTTGCTGCAAAGAGAACACACACCCTGCCCCTGAACTAAAGGCAAAGACCCACTGCGAGGTCATCGTAGGTCTATGTCTTCAACATATGAGACAAGAGTAGGGATAAGCAAGTTGTAGCTGCTGCCCAAAGGTGAAGTTGATTAAAACCCGTAGGTGTGATGCTCAGAAAACCAAGCCTTCAGCTTTCCCCAGGTACAGCACCTCTACACCACAGCCTCCATCAGAGAGAAAGACTAACCAGTGCAATATCCTACCCAAGATCACAAGTTGTACCGTGCCTATCAGCATGTTACCTTCAGTGGCTTGGGACTAAGGTTTAGCTCATTGGAACGGGAGTGCAAGTCAGATAAGCAGCATGAGTGTGCCAGAAGAGGAATATTACAATACATTCTGATCCCATTTAGCATTTTTGCATCCCTTCAGCATGGATACAATAGAACAGCCTAGGGACAGAACAGATACTTCATGCTATTCTCTGACAGCCCATAGGATTTGGACTGGACAAAAAAATAATACTCAGCGGAACCATGAAGATGACCAAAGAGCATAAAGGACTTTATTATAGTCAGGATCAGGAAAATGGCTGTATTGTTGGTGGGGTTTGTTGGTTTTTTTTTTTTGCTGTACAGGACTTATATTCTGTTTTCTCATGTATGATTGAATGGCATTATAAGATTCAGTGGGATTAACCAGGATTCCTGCAGGGAGGCTAGAAAAATCATCTAAAGCTGACATGCTTACAAGACTCACTACAAGAATCTTAAGATGTATTTCTAGATCTCTGGCTGTCAGGAACAAGGGGGAGAGAAAAGACAATTCCGAAGGCATCTCCAAGGAAAGTTTTATTGTAGTTAGAGCAAACACCAAGGAGAACTGGTTTCTATTTCCAGTATTTCAATTTATTCCTTCTTTCATGTGGTGTTTTGTTGCTTTTGTTTGATTGTTACTAAAGGAAAGATAAGGAACATTTGCCTATATATGGGAAAAGAATAACAGTCTTGAACAGTCTTACTAGAGTTTACTGAAATTGTTCTGTTTTTATTAGAACAGTGAACACAGGCCTGCATAAATGTCTGCCTTGAGTCAGCTATCTTAATTCACTGCCAAGTGAACTGAAGAGGTCAAGAACAAGGCATTTTCATCCAGACAATGAACTTCCACACATGGAGTTATTCAATGATGCTGTTCGAAAGTCATCTTTTTCTTTACAGCAAATTAGCTTAAGTGCAAACAAGCCTTCAGATACCTTAACAGGGAATTTGTGGGACTGTTTTCATTACTGGTCCTAAAGTGCTCTCAGATTCCAAGATAACATAGTTTACAGATGACTGAAAAATGTTCCATCACTGTATTGGAAAAGCCTTTTTCACTGACACCAGAGACATAGACAGGAGACTGCTTTATGCATGTGTAAACTATCCCATTTATTTTGCAGTAGGATACTGTGAATGAGGAAAGAGTGAATTCTTAGCTCAGAAAAACCCCTGTAAATCTAACCTGTAACCCCTGTAAATCTGCTTTTCAGCCTCCGCACTCAATCTTTTCTGTACTGAATCCAGAATAGTCCAGATATCATAATACATGTGATGTATACAAAACCAGAGGTTTCAATAGGACAGTAAGGCAAAGATAATGATGCTAATGGATGCTACTAGTGGGAGATATGGAGTATAGGATAATATTATCCTAGTACAGGAAGGCTGAAGAGTAACCAGGTGAGCTTAAGAAATCAGATAAATGATAAAATAGAAAAATACTGCTCCATGCACCAGTCTCTCCTGAAGTGGATACAAGCCTGTTTTCTTGTCTCAGAGTAGTCAGCTCTGTCACAGCACACAAAGCCAGCCAGTTGCTAATGTGAATATACTATTTAACTGCCGTGAAATTCTAAATGGAGCTTGGAAAAAGAAATGGGAACAGAAAGTGCTTCCTTTTCACGAATGATTTCATTATCTTACATTATTTTTCATTCCAGGTAGGACCAGAACTCAAAATGCCTCTAAATCCTCCTAAAAGATCTCTAAATTCTTCTCAAATAAAGTATCAGTGACTTCTAACCTATGTAAGGAGACAGACTTTTAACCATCAGCTCTTCCTGTAAAGACACAGGGTTAAGGGCTATTAAAAGCTCTTAAGCAGCTGGAGACATTTCAGTCGAAAAGCAGCTTTGTAAATAGGACTTCCACTGGAGATTGTTAAAACAAACCCATTTCAATAGATTAAAGTAAAATAAAGTTTCAGCAGAACTTTTCTAGCCTGCTTTTAACTCGTTTTAAATCTCATCAGCTGCTCAGTTTGGTCAAGGCTAATCACCCCAGCCAGCAGATTCCTATACTGTCCACACAGACAAAGAGCTATTGCTCTCCCAAGCAGGAGTTGTTTGTCTTGCCTTGTCTTGCTCTGTTTCTCTCTTACTACAGCCTGCCATTCTTCTCAGAAGAATAGATCCCATTTTCTGTCTACCACAAAGATTTTAGTAACAGCAGCAGCCTCTATCTCAGGTCAGAATAGGGAAGAGCATGAGTGAGACCTCCTAGAGCTGCCAGACTCCTCCTGACACTTCATGTCTTGAAGAGACACCATAAGACTGACAATATCCCAAAGAAATACTGAGGGAACGTTGAGCTTTGAATTTATTAACCTTGGTAATTCCCCTGTCAAGATCTCCCTAGTAGCGCAGAGTAGAAAAAAAAGCAACCTGGAGGCCCCTGAAGCTGTCATTTCCGCTCCACTTCTAACCTTTGGAAGGATTAGGGATACTAGTGTTCACTGGAGTCTTAGTATGTCATTTCCTGTTTGTTCAGCCAAGGTGACCTCATGCTTGCGCTTTCCGGAAGGTTGCTCCCAGGCTGAGCTATCAGGAAATGTTAGCTCAGAAAGCTATGCAGGCTATAGAAGGCTCTTGAGCAGGAATGAGCTGACACATACCCTCAAGCAGCTGTAACCATCCACACTATTCAAGTTTCAGCAGACCAGGGACTTCTCATTAACAGAGGCCATACTCCCTTGAAAGATCTGCTGGTCCTGGCCAACTCATCCCACCTGAAAAGGTGGTCAATTCCTCATGAGGAAAACAAGTGAAAACAACTCTACAAATCTACCATCTACTACTAGTAAGGAACATCTTTCTGTCAAAGGAGAATTGTTCAGGACAGGGATGGGAAAGGTAAAGAAGTAAATACACTGGATCATAAGGCAATGGGTTTTCTGGAAGTGAAGAGGACAGATTTTTCATTCTGTCTGTGGTGGTGCTAGAATAAGAGAATGCACTGGCCAGTAAGAATGACAATGGAAACAATCTGTGGAATCTCATGGGTCAAGAACTGAAGGTTCTTCCAAAAGTGATTTCTCCAGAGAAGGCTAAAGGAGCACACTGGTGAGAGACTCAGAGGAAACCATTACTGTTCTGTACCTGCCCTTTCTGTACCTTGCAGGGATTCCATCACCACATCATCTTTCTTGATGAACCACATTAACATTTTACAAGATTAAAACTGGGCCTCCTGCAAAACAGTTGATGGGTGTTTCTCATCAGCAGAGGCCTGGCTAAATCAGCACACTATTTTGTGTACAAGACTGATTGGGTGGAATTATCCATCTGGATACCTGAAAGGAAATATCTCACAAAGAACATAAGCTTCTCTTCTCTGGAGACACTGCACTGTGCTTTGGAATAGGAAGTCCAAGCAGACAGCAGGATCCACAGGGGAGGAGAAGAAAAAAAAAAAAGCATTAAAAAGCCTGAGCTACAATTCCTATGAGGCTCAGTAAGAATCAAGCTTAGTTTAAGACTGAAACATTTCAGCTTTTCTGAAGTACTATGAAAAAGTCAATACTTTTTATATAAACATTATCAGCCTTTTCAATGATATGTTACATAAATTCAGGATAAATCTATGGAATTTCCTGCACCGTGAGGCAGAACCCAGCCCTAGCTACCAATCCATCTCACTTAAGCACAAAAGCACCATTTACCTGTACGCTTGTGAAGAGAATCTCCATACCCCGGGAACCAAGGAAAGTCTCCCTGCCCAGCTGGATGTTGGTGATGTGCTTTAGGCAGAGCAGGAGACCCCTACGAATATAAATGTAGTTGTTGGAGACATCATGGCGATGCCAGTCTTGATAGAGTTTCAGCAATCCATCCAGGTAGCCTCTGCTCACTGCTCGTCGGCTATTAGACTCTGAAAACAAAGAGAAAAGGCTGAATTAAACTCTTTCCACTACTCACACTGACTGATAACCATGTGGCTACTCAGTGCTCAAACCCAGACTTTAACACCTGCGCATTAAGTCTCAGTTAAAAAGGAATTTTTTTTTCCTTTTTTCATAATTTAGGGTGTTGTTATTTTTTAGGCATAGGTTAGGCTTTTAGAATCATGCATGAAAAAAATTTTAAAAAGCAGTCTCTTGTCTAGGTGCAAACGGCTGCTTCAGAATCCTCCAGATTCTCCACCAAACCATGGGCAGCAAAAAGGGCAGAGCCTGTATTTCCCTCCAGGGGTGAATAAACTTAATTCCAATTGAGGCACAATAAGAGTTCCGGAAACTAAAGCAGCTCCTGAGTGAGAAAAGCTAAAGAACAGTAAGATTAGTTGACAGCAAGTCATATAATCTCCACACAGAGCTGTACTTCACTCCTAAGAGAACACCTTGCTAAGATCAACGCATCCAGAAACCTTGTAGCCGTACAGTCCTGTCACAGCCAGAGAAATTACGTTTAACTTCTAAATGTATCTCCACACACACCTGCCTAATGAAAACCACGAATCAAATGATTCTGGAAACCCGCAGTATTTAAAACTAACAAAACACCAACATGAGCAACAGCAGTTTGGGCTTTTTTCTGTTGCTTTCTGGCTCTAAGACTTTAAAGGTCGCATTCAGGTAATGTTTAAAGTCTTTACTGCAAAGGCAAGAAAAAATACGCTTCTAAAATATAAGATTTATAAAAATATAAAAGGGAAAATGCAGTATTCCCTTAATCATGTAGCTCTGGGATATCAGGCTGAAAGAAGATTATAAAACTTGTGATAAAACTCAAATTCCGCTAAGTGTTCTAAAACACCTCCCTTCACCCACTGCCTTCCTCGCCCTGCCCCACAGGACAAGCGTGAATACACACCACACTCCAGGCTCCCTCCCTTCAAACCAGCTCTGCCTAAACATATTTTCCTGACTGGTCGTGACATTCCTCGCTGTGACACACATTAGAAGCTGTCAGGAGCTCCGTAATCAACTGAGGGGCCAAGTAGCATATGTAAGAGTGGAGCTCATCTCCCTGAATACCAATCAGCATTTGCAGCTCACAACAGATGGCTCTTGGTATGGGTTCTCCAGAGCTAGTAGGCTCCAATTCACTTCCAGTTCATTAACCAATGTGCCAGAGCCCCTCACACCTGGAACGTTAAAGTCATCAGTGGGGATTTATAGGACAGGAAAAGAAGCTAGAGGTTAAGAGAGAGAGGACAGAAAGGTGCTACATGAAGAAAATCAGTAAAAAGGGAAGCCATGGAGAAAGAAAGCAAGAAGCAGCAGCTAGCAGGCAGCAAACCTCAGTCCCAGCAACAAAGTAAAATGGAGATCCTGGAAAGGGGAAGAAAGTCACTTGGAGTCATCTCAGTCTGCTCTCCGTAGTACATTAACAAACTCTTACCTGGAGAAGGGAGTGGAAGGTCATTCTGCTACCTGGTCTTGTCCTGCAATTTTCTCTACCATTGGCACCAGCAGGCAAACAACAGCACCCCCAGACCAGTTTGCCAACTCATTTTAGCCCTGCCCTGCATCTTCACACCACGCTGACATGTCTCCACATTGACCCACTGGTCCCACAGCTCTTCCAGTCCTCCATAGCTTTGCCCAGTCTCCTACACCCTGGCCTGCAGTTCTGTCTAGCACTTCATCCCCTTGTTGTTAACCATGTCACACTAACTCTGCCAGTACATCTTGTATTTCAGGGCTTAGTCGTTGTCAGCACGTAGAAGGTCACCTTCTCTTTTGACCTTCACTCTGTTTCTTTTTTATATTTGACTTTCTGCAAGAAAACTTTAATTGCTTGAGAATCCCTTATCAATCCCAATGATTTTATTCATGATTTCCTGTTAATCCTCAACCAGCTGTCATGTTTACTAACCTGCAGGATGACTAACCCCTTAAATCAGTCAATCTTCCTTGAAGAATTACTCGGGAAGCTCTGTAAAAGTCAATAAGTATATAAAACATGACAAGAAGAGAGTCAGGGAGCGTAAGGTAAAGACAATTTGGATCAGACTCAGAGCTTCCCTAACTGTTAAGATGCAGATGAAATTGGACTCGATCTAGGGATTTATAGAACCTATCATTCAATGCTTGAAGTCCAAACTTTGTGTCAATGTCGACAGGACAAGGAAAATACTGGAAAGCACCATGAGCAGAGCTTCTTGGGGAATTTATTTTAAAAAAATCATAAAATGTTTGTGGTTTTTTTTTTTCCCCCCACATATTTCAAGACAGATTTCCAGATCTGGTTCCCAACTCCATAGGGACCAGAACACACTACTGTCCCATCCTCAGTTTTATCACTGGATGAAAAGCATGGAGGAAGCTGAGCAAAATAACTTCCCTATGTTTCCCCTCATGTTTTTTGTAGTACTTATCACCTTTAAGATAAGAACAGTTGCTTTGAAAAGTGAAGCTGAGGTAGTCTGTTCTGTGAGGAGGAGATGGAAGAGACAGGACTATAGTTTCCTCAGCACTTTGATCAGAAGCAATCAGAATTACTTGCTGAAGGGGCAAAAAACCCCTATTCATTTTGTTTCCCCTGTCTGACTTCATTGATTCTCCTTCTCTCCTATGTTGTCAGTGTTTTCCTTATTTTTTTTCTTCATTTTTTTCAGTTGTATAGTCAATAGAGTAGGAATAAGTGAAAGGGAAAGCATGCCAAGGTCTCCAGAAGGCAGAATGGAAAAAGGAGGCCTCCCCACCTGTGTGTGTCTGTTGGTCTCTCCATCTAGGGATGCACCTGCGTGGGTACTGATCTATATTTTGGCACAAATACAGATGGTGGAAATGAATCACACAGGTACAAGCAGCACTGCACAGATTTGTAGGCAGCAAGAACCCACCCCTCCTGGAGTGAGTACACATGATCTGTGTGGTAAGTGGTTAAATGTCTTATGCCTTTTGACCCTTCTGCTGTTATTCTTTTGTTAGTCTCTTTCTTTCTCCCCGGATATGGCCAGTGTTGAGTAGAAATGCAAGTTCTCCTTCCACGCAGCTTTCAGAAGTGCCCAGGGATGGTGCTTCCCACTTTGATTCATGCTTGGTCTGTGTGATAGACACACTTCTCCTGTTTCTCACTGTCTTCACCACCTTCCCCAAACCTATCACTGGCACGTTACTTTCTTCACAAGAGTTTCAATTCTGCTGAGGCTGGGATGGGTGATGGGGGAATGCTCAATGTTTTCTTAGTTTCCCACACTTCCCGCACTGACCCACGGCATCTGGCTTCCTGGGCAGCGCTGCTAACCGGTGAAAGTTTAAGCACTGCAGCACACAATATCTGGCCTGCGTAATCTGCGCAGTTAGCCAGAAACATCTGACATGGATGCACAGCCAAAGTGCGCGAGCACCCAGTGATTAAAGATGCAAAGGGATCACACCACAAAGAAGTCGCCAGTTTTGACTGAATTCTGATTTTGCGTTGGGGAGCAAGGACAGACTCTAAAGCCAGGGTTTCAGTCTAGTAGATAAAAGTCTCATGACTGCCAGTTTCTGTGTACATTTCTGAAGCCCTCTGCACATTCCAGTCCCCTTTGAAGTGTTTGCCAGGAACACAGGGACCACTGGAAAACATGCAGCATATTTAATCACAAAACTGAATTACAGTCAACCTGAAATATGATGAGCAATGCACTGCTTACCAGGCAGAACAAAGAGATATTTATCTTTCTGTCTATCTGCTTAAATCTCTTTGTTGATGCCACTCTGCTGATTCATTGCGCCAAGAACATACATTGCAACAGTTTGGAGATAAGAATGCTCTGCTAAATTAACCCTATAGCCCCTAAAGCAGTGAAAGGCATAAGGAAATCTCCAACTTCCCCACTCTGCTCTGCTGATTCTCTCTTGGAAATAAAAGATGCAAGATATCTCCTAAAGCAAAGAGAAAACAGCTATTTTATTCAGTCATTGAGAGGCCATTTTTGCTAGAGATAAGCATGAAGGTTCCCTACAGAAGCAAAATGAGTTGTCCTCATGGAGAAACCTAGTCACTCATCAAGTGCTGGAATGAATTCAGATCCAGTAAGAAGCTGGTATTACCTCAACTCTTGTTGGAAGCCAGACAACTACTGTAATGGTGCCCTGTAAACTTCAGAGTCCAGGCATTTATTTCAACATTTAGGATAGATGAATAACACTGGCACAAAGGTAGAGAACACAAGCAGGGTTTGCTACCCACTATAAGTGCCATGTTTTGCTCCTAGACTAGGAATCAGCCACAAGCTTAATTTAAGTACAAGAACAGCTCATTCTTTCTAAAGTATTTGGTTTAGTTCCAAGTGCTGGCCAATTCAGTGGCAGTCATACAAACTGTATTATGACATAGTGATTGTTCTCTAATTTGCCTTTGTTACATTGTTCATTCACCAAAATTAAGAAAAAGCAAGCCAATCCCTCCCAAAACTTTTGAACTAACCCCAAGAAGGAAACTGATTTTCAAAAGGGTTTTTCTCTTATTTTTCAGTTTCACAACGCCTTCTAGTTGTAACTCAAAAGAAAGCTGGAAATCCACAAAAAATACATTTGCACGAAATGTCCAGCTTGATTTATTCCAACCAAAGTGGTTTGAAAGAATTCAAATAAGGATGCTAGAATTCGGAAGACTTCTTCAAATTCAGCTACTGGATTTTAAGCCAGATCATCACTGGAGGCACAGACATTGCCCATGCCAGGACAAAGGCAGTAAGCAATCACTGTGAAGGATGTCAACAGAAAATAATGCAGCTCCTCGATACTTTGGTTCCCTCATACCCATCCTGAGGAGCAAAACAGTAGGAAGCTGCCAGGCCCCAGGAGATGGAACCAACCTTTTCTCTGGAGCACCAAGCTACTTGCACTTTGGGATATGTCTATGAATGAAGAGCAGTCTTGGGGAAGGGAATATAAAGGCCATTGAAAAGTATTTTTTTCCCCATAAAGTGGCTCTTCCCAAAGAGATAAATACAGAATGAAGAGTATTTGCATTCTGAAATTCAGAAAGAAAGGGTAGACGCAGAACTTCTTGTAGATGATTGTGAAAGGAGCTATTTGCAAAATTCAGCTCTGATCACAATACCGCACAGGTTGTGATGACAGATTTGGGGCCAGACTGATAATGGAGTTTGAATCCAGAGACGGGTAAAATGAAGTCTCAAACCGATTGTGAGAAATGGGTACCTGGAGAAATAGTAGTCAGATCACAGACATTGCGCTGTTGACTACAGGAACTGACGCGGTTTATCCATCGGGTTACTTCGCCACAAGATCAAAGACCTCCGTCAGCAGATCTGCTGCAAAGGAGTATGAATTCAGACACAGTGGGTGCGGGCCCTTCAGAGACCGTAATCTGCTTATGCACCAGAACTCGGCTTTCTGTTTCTTTCGGAATTACTTGCTCCTCCTTGATGCCAGCATAAAAGGGAAAGAATGACACTGATTATTTTATCCCACCGGCCACATAACAATCCTTATGCTTTGATGGAAAACACAGAGTAGGTGAAAGGTTAAATAAAGGTTAGTTGACAGAAGATGAGGAGGGAAGAGCAGGAAATGAGAGATGAAAGGCTGGAGGTGAAAAGGGAAGGCAAGAGGATAAAAGAGATGAAGGAAGAAAGAGATACAGAAAGAGGGGAAAGGCCATCAGCAATAACTGCTGTTCGCACACAAGTGTCTCGATGAAGTAAGCATGATCGGGGTCACCACAACCTGTCTTTTTAAATTGCTCATTACAATTTTACTAGGCAAGCACTGCAGCGAGGGCTCTGCCCATTTCCCTAGCCCTCTCCTTCCACATCCGCTGAGAGAACGCTGCCAAGATCAGCTGGAGCTAATTTCCTTAAAGACATGCAAGCTGCTAATTCGGGGAAGTACAGATAGTCAGGAATAACAAATACAACCAAAATTAGATTAAAATAACCTGCTGATAAACAAATTACTCATCAAAAATAAATACTGGGTTAAGTGCCAGTGGGAGCAGGGATCCCTATAGCATCAACGCCACCGTGTGGCTCCAGGGGCCAAGCGGCCGTGGCCAGTCTGTTCAACCACACAAGCCCCTTTGCTCTTATATAGCAGGTATCCAGTTTTCTTCTGCTCCCCCAAAACTGGGAATGGTTTGCCTTGCTTATTTTGGGGGGTTGAGTTCACTAAAAGCAGTAGAGCACGGCTAGGAGCTACAAGGAGGGCAGCCCTCTCCTTCCACTGCTACTTAAACAGGCTCCATCCAGCTGTGGTACGTGCCCTCCACACCTGGGCCTCTCGCTGGCAAAGGAGGATTTTGGGCTGAGCTCTCCAGGCCTTAAGATGGAACTGGAGCAAGATACAAAGACAAATGTACAGAGAAGTAGAACAAAGCCAAAGGAGGCTGGATAAAGTAGCAGGGGTACCCTTGGACAGAGAGAAGAGACTCTGTGAAGGATGCTGTGCCTCGTGCCACCGCAGATTATCTATAGCTATTGGTATCCACCCCCTCATCTCTACCCTGGGCTGTAGTAAGCATCTGGATATTGAAGATGGAAGGATGGACTGCTGTAATACTGGAAAGCTTCACATACAAGAGAAGAGTAAAAAACTCTTGATGCTCTCATGGCACTTCAGCACCATTATAGATATTTACCAAGCAACGTGTTCAGCCTGTATAATAATGCAGTTCAGTCAGAGGGAGTTACCAGTATGGTGGAAACACAACAGATAAAAAAACGAGCCAGGCAGTGGAAGAAGAACTTGCTACAAGCTGTTTACTGCATGCATGTGGCCATGGCAGGTGGAATAACAACTGGGGGAGTAACATGCAAGGATTGGCAAAGTACTCTGGGATGCTTGGAAAGGGGTAAGTCAGAAGAGAGACTGGCTGAGGGTCAGGCAAGAAATGTCTTTTCTATATCAGTAATCCCAGCTTCCACTGATAGAAAGATGCAGCACTGTCATTAGAAGGGACTTAAACTTCTATTCTTCTGTTTTCACCCTCTCTATGACTATCGGTCTCTACAACTATCAGCAACTCCCACTGTGTACAGGGGAACAGGACACCCAAGGTAACCCTCATTTTGCACGGGGTTTCCAAGCATTTCTTCACTCTTGTAGATGAAGCACAAGTTTGTAGCATCCCATTGCTTATTCCCCCTCTGAAATAAAACAGCAACAATTTCCCAGGTACAGCTGGAGTGGTAATTTTTTCTTACACTGGCATCTTCCTGGCAGATCTTGCTTCTTGCGGTTATGCTCCTGTTAAGTGGGCATTTAGCATCAGCTTCTGTTAGGCAAGAGACAGAGGCCAAAAAGTTTCTAGCCAGCCCCTGGCTCTGCAGGTGGACAAAGTCTCAAACAGAGCTGATGGAAGCCTGAGGAGCTGCAGATGGATGTTTCCAAATCCATCAGGGAGACACAGTGCCATCTGCCTGCTCCCTTTAACACTACTGCAAGATTTTCCCGTGGCAGCTTGCTGCCAAAAGGAAGAGACACAGCACAACTCCGTGTGTAACCATAACCCTTGTGATCGCTTTGGGCTGAAGCTCTTAAAAACACAACAGCCCTACAGGGACACCCTTAAGAATGGGTGCATTGTCCTGTCTTTTTTATAGCCTTCACCCCCAGCAAAACTGTATCTCACCACCATTTCCCAGCAAGCGGTTCCTACAAGTCTCCAAAAAAGCTCACAATAATCCATCTACCAATTCAGTACTGTAGCACAGTCCAGGATTCCTGCCTCCCATTTAGTTTGTACCCCTCTAAAACATGCTGATGGCTTCTGGGTGCTTTGCTCCAGATTTGATTTTTATCTAAGAATCCATTCAAAGGCACTAAGGTCATAAGCATAAAAAATATTATCTGTGACAAACAAGCTGTCCCAATGCAATCATGAAAAAGAATTCAGCTCCTTTCCAGCCATGGTGAATTTATCTCTGGAAAAAACAGAGCTTTTTACACATCTTCTGACCCACACCTCCCAAAAGACACAGCCTGTTCATTTGTATGCAGCTACCAGAGCAGTCTACTCCAGAAGCCTGGAGCTTCTTGTGGCCTGAGCCACAAGACAAGGAGAAAACTAGAAGACATGCCTGACCACTCAGCATCAGACTGCAGAAAACATCTGAAAACACAGTTCAGGCTGACTTGTGGGCTGCGGTGCTTTAATTGGTTGCACAGTATTGGCACCATTTCCCAAATCCCAGTTCCAGTGACTAGAAAGAACATCAGCTGAAAATAGACCATTGTTTTCCAAAAATCGTTTTTCCATGGAAGCAGTTGCTGGTGTTGGTGCAACAATGGTGTTCAGTTGTGAATGATAGAGGAGAAAAGGACACAACAGCAAACTGGGAAAGGTGTTTCAAAACGAGGAAGTGTCTCTCCCAAGCAATGCCTTTGTTTGCAATGGTCAACAGTACGAATGAACACGAGAACCTCAACCTGTACATTACAGGGATCAACCAGAGCGACAGGGTATGGAATGCTTTGCTCAGACTACATTTTCATTGGAGTTCATTTTTTGTCCCTTCAGTGAAAGCACCTGAAACAGACAGCCAGAACCCTCTATGCACTTCTTAAAGCACAAAAAGCATAAAAGAAAGAACTAACCAAGAGTACCTTCACAACATAAATTGGCTGAGGAGTCACACAGAAAATTTCTAAAAGTAAATGTCTTTAAAAACTTACCTCACTCCACGAGAAAAAAAGGGCTGGGAGAAGTTGGAGCTGAATTCAGTCCTTTTAGATTCCCCAGATCATTCTTAGCTTCCCCCCCAACTTTCACATGTGTTTACAACTCCCCAGGAGACTACATTTCACAGCTTCCCTCGGTAATTAGTCCTCTACTTCTACATACTGTTCTCATCTCTAGACCCAGAACAAGCCTCCAAGTAGAAAACTTATCCTATAAATATCTTGGGACAACAGAATTTCTCTTCCCATTTCTAGTATTTATCACAAAATAGGAGTGCAAGAGAAAAGCTCAAGCTGCCAGATGAGCTTTCAGCTCTTGCTCCAGTTTTCCAGCCTTCTCAGTAAATTTCTTCTATTCTGAAGCTTAATTTTGCCTTTGTATTGCAAGCAGCCGTGGCATGGCCCTACCACCCCCTTATTAGGATTTAGTGCCCGAACTCGCAAGTCCTTCCTTGTTGCAATATTGTGACCTTTAAATCTAGGTAGCAAGGTTAATACTGAGGCATTATTTCAGAATTCATCACTTGAGGTGCTGCAATTCAAGCACGATCCCATTGCAGCATGCTCATTTCAGCACTGCAGTTTTGTCACAAATGCATTTCTTCCTAATACTATGAAAAAGAGAAGGGGGAGGGGAAGAAAATGGGAGGGCAGATGACAATACACAACACAATATGACATTGAGATTTATTGTAGAGTGCATTATCTGCAATAGTAGAGTGTTCTTTCTTAATCAAAGCTTTATTAAAGTCTGGAAATAAAAAGCTAAGTGTTTTTGGACAGGATAAAGGCAAATCAGGGTAGCACGTTCATTTCAGGAACAGTCACGCCAGCAGTGTGTGACTGAGAAGCCACGTTAAGGTCTTTAACAGCCCCAGCCAGCTGGTGCAAGCGTTAAGCACAGCCTGCCATAGCAGGGCCATACCCCGCAATCGCTAGGTCTCAGCCCTGTCTGTACATTATCAGACCCGACAAGCTTGCAAGGGAGAATAAGGTCATCTCTTTTAGACCACAGAAGTTTTCCAAGGCTTTGCCAACAGCATCACTGTTACCAGTTAAGCACATAGCACAACAGCCCCACAGGGCAGACCGGTCCTGGCCCTGCTCTCCAGCAATGCTAGAACAGAGCAATAAGCATCATCCCTAGAACAGAGCAATAAGCAGAGAGGCTCCCCCTTTCCTCCACCATACCAAGCCCCAGGACAATCACTGTTCCCTAAATACTCAAAATAAGGGTCTAGCCTGGCTCCTCCCTGGGACTTAGGGCACCATCTCCCACAGACCTGTGTGTCCACAGAGCTGTGGGGCTCCTAGAATCATATCTAGGCTGCATTACTGCCTCTCTTTTCTAAGCAGTTCTCTTTGGGATTGAGGGAAGAGTGGACCCCAAGGGAGAATGAGGTTCAATAGGATCATTCTGTCCAGCACAGCACAGAAAAGAAAGCCAGAAAGAATATGAAGAAAAAAGAAGCTTACTTGATTTCAGCAAAGCTGCCAGAGCCTCAATGGCTGCCCTAGGGAAAGAAGAGAGATGGAGAAATAACATCAATTTCTTCGATAATTTCTGTAACCTTCACAGCCTTCTGGGTCAGGCTTCCCAGCTGGTCTGAACTGACAGCTTACAGTGGACTTCGACAGAACTGCCGTGTTTTATACCAGTATAGGAGCCAGTCTCTGCAGCTGACTCAGTTATTCTTAAAGACCATTAGTCCTCCAGCTTTAATGTTACACTGATTTGTAGTGACCATTACACTTAAAGCAACACTCACATATCCAAAGTAATGAAGCAAGTCTTTAAACTGCTGCCCAAGAGCAATTTCTTTGTATCAGAGACTCAGCACATGCCCACTCAGACACCAGTGCTTCTATCTACATCAGTAGATGGTAATTTCTGCATCAAGCTGAGACAGCCATATCAGTATTTCCAGCCAAATTCCACTCCCTTCTCCATTTTCCAAAAACAAGCTTCACCTCTGTACCACCAGCTTTAACTGAAAAAAATATTTAATTTCTTTATAACAATGTCTTCATTGCAGCAGCATGTTACGGTCCCCATACAGATCAGGACTTGTTAGAAAGGTGCTCAAGCTCTGTGGTAAGACTGCTTGCCCCATGGAGCTTAGAGAGTATGTAGAGGGGAGACAGAGGTTTCTGTGGACCTTCTGCATCATTTCAATGCACAGGTAAGCAACTCCAGCTGCCTAAGCCAGCACAGCACTGGTTTAAATGAGAGCTGGCCACTAACACTTGCAGCACGAAAAGCTGAACTGCAGCATCCTTGCTCCTCACCATCTGGAGGCAAGTTTCCTCCTCATGCGGTATAATGTCCATCCCACTAGACCCACAGAACCCTTTCTTTTCCAGCCATGTTCTGCTAGATCAAGAAGATCCATGTTCCAACCTGGCTTATTGCTGTGAAGTTTCAAGTGCCCACGGCTGATTAAATACAGCTACAAAAGCCTCTGTGCCCAAGGATTCCTTAAGATGTAATCTCTTTACAAACCAATCCCCAAATAAAATCATATTGACTTCCATACTGAGCCAATTATTATCCTGCAGTAAAAAAATAAGTAATTTTTTGTCATCAAGCTGCTGTTTATTGTGTCCTAACAGCAGCTGAGACTAAGAAAGATTCAAGAGCTGGTTCTTGCTGGGTCAACATCCCTATCTAATGTCATTCTTTCACAACAAATCTATCAGAGTTCAACAATGGCATCACAAACTGCAAAAGAAACACGCACAAATACAGATAGAATAGGAAATCAGTAGCTAAAAATCTCACCGGTGGAAGCACAGTCATGCTGTCATTGCTGCTTTAACTCTACCTAAACAGCAGTCATGCAGCTGGTGGGAGGAATATTACTGTCATCCACCAGCTACTCAGCACACTCGGAAATGGGATACACTGAAACCACTGATCACTCAAGTCTTTCCCTGAGTTTAAAGTTTGGGACCAAGTAAACAGCTCTAACCAAGTTAAACTTCCATCCAGAGCACCTCCCTGAGTTCATGCTCAAGTATGCATCTCGTAAAGGAGACTACATTATCTACTTACATTTGCAGGCTTAAGTTAATGTCTCAATCACATGCCAGAACAGCAGAACAATGAAGGGAGGACCACAGTGTTTCTGATCCCAAGCAGAAGAGATCTAAGGATTTCCCGCATGCATCTTGCTTATTTTGAGAGTTCCTATGAGCATTGCAAAGAGTTTCAGAAGACCTACACCACTGCTCTAACGTCAACACTGCCAGCAAATCTCCCATCAACCAAGAAGCAAATCTGGATTCTCCAGTATTTTTTTTTTTTTTGGGTGGGGGAGGGGGGCAGTTGCGAGCCACATTGTATACAGACAACTTCATCTATCCTCAGACCTCCAAAACCATTTTCTCAGATAGCATAATCTCCTATTCCTATCCTTGAGTCCCCATTCTCTCTAATTCCTCATCACACTTGCCCCAGCAGACTGAAACTCTTCCTGGCCATACCATAGCTGACCCTTCAACAGTCTTAACCACCCTGGTCACTTCCCCAGGCTTGGAGAGAGCTGGTCTGCTCTGAGTTGAGGGATAAAAGCCATTCATTTTTGATGTGTCCTGGTAGAACAGGTTTGCCACTGCGTTGCTTGTAAAGCGGAGAAACACAAGACTATCATAAAGATGTAAGTAAATCCACCGAGAGGGTACTGTGGGATGGAAAATTCAGACGTGTCATGAAAAAACCAGAATAATTCGAGGTGGTATCACCCAGATCCCAGCACCACCACTCAGCAGAAAGACAAATTTTCATAATCACCATCTACTCCTGAAGCAACATTACAGACACGCAGCTGTAGCCAGCTGGATTTCCCACATCCCAGGCTAACAGCCTAGACATCTTCATCTCATTCCATGCCTGTACACAGTACTGCAATAAAGGGGAACCAAACCAGTACATTTCATCTCTTCAAGTACTGCAATCCATCACAAGGGTTTTGGCATAAGCAATACACAGTGTTCTGTGTGTCCTACAGCACATACTCTACAAGTTAGTCATAAATAGGTGCAGACCCAGTAGACTGACCTCAGCGGTATGCACTGCTTTAGAACGAATTTTGGAAGGAAAAGATACAGACATGAAGGTAAACTGCAGAAATTATAAAATGGGTTTAAGGGATAAAAAGGGTTTAACCAAGAGCAGATCAAGCCAGCCTAATTTGATATTTCTTTGATAATTTATTTTTCTAGACAAGGTAAGTGTGGTAGAGCTAATTTATCTGTACTTCAGTAAAGCATTTGACATGGTGCCACACCGGAAATTATTAGCCAAGATGGAGAACATTTGTAAGAATTACAATATGGGTAAGGAACCGGTTAAAGAGGCAACAACAGGAGTTGTACTGAAAGGAATTATTAGTCTGGAGGGAAGTTATATGTGGAAGTCCTCAAGGATGCTTTGAGACTGATCTTATTTTATCTTTTCATTAATGACCTTGGCACAAAAAGTCAGAGTATACTAATAAAATCTGCTGACCGTGTGAAGTCAAGGGCTGCTGCCAAAAAGCAAGGAGTTCAGAATATCTTTCATGAGTAACAGGATATTCTTGAGTTCTGAAGAAATAGAAGTGTGATGAAATGTAATAGTCAAAGTGCAAGGTTATGCATTTAGAGTTTAATAAGATTTGCTGTTACGAGCAGGGGCTCATAATTTGGAAATGAGTAGAAGGACACCCTGGATATACGAGCCCATTACAGGATGAGGACAAGCATGACCCAACAGTGACAACCATGAAAAGCACAGATCAGGTCTCAGAAAAACCACTGCCAGTGCAGAAGGTAGGGCATGAATGTTTTCATACAAGGCTTCACCTGAACAGCTGCGTGCAGTACTCAGAAGGAACCGTGAAGCAAAGTGCTAAAGAAATCATTATGGTAACAGAGACATCTTATGAAGAGTCTTAAAAAAAAAAAAAATCACAGTTTTGGCACCTTAGCGAAATGATGGTTAAGAGGTGACTTGACTGTTCTCTGTAGACACACTAGGTGAGGAAGAGTAAACACCGAGGAAGGCAGAAAGCTATTTCAGCTAAAGAACAAAGTTGGCACAAGGACAAATGGATATAAAATGCCCATGAATAAATTTCAACTGGAAATTAAAGGACAGGTTTTAAGCACTGGAAAATGAAGCTCTGAAACATCCCCTTGGCATCAGCAGGACGAACAACCTAATGACTTTGAAAAGGGAGCCTGAATTGCTTATAATGGGACTGGCAGGCTCAGCCACCACTGAGGAAAGGGTCTGAAGAAAGTGAACCACGAACTGGTAGTCCTATATCCCTACATTTTAATCACTGATAAAATGAAAGTGAAAAAAAAAACAGGTATTCTAAGCAGAAAGTTAATTAGCTAGTCCAGAAAAGAGCAGCTGCACCAGCTTAAGCTGAAAGTTCAGATAATTGAGCATCCTGTGGCCAACAGTGGCCAAGGCAAGTGTGTAAAAAGCAAAACCACAGTGCTAGAACTTCCAGAAAAGACTCCAGCAATCTGAAGTCCAGAGCTTTCATAAGCTAGCAGTGGTGCCTTTGGGAGGCTTTTCACCTCTTAGTTGATTTTCCTTCCATATATTTGCCTGGGCACTTTTGAACTTATGAAAACTCCTAGCATCCACAATTACCCTGGGAAAGTTCACACCTACACTCTGCAGAGTTATCTACCTGCATTTGTTTTAAGTTTGGACTTTAAATCAGCATGGTAATACCCACTTTAAGTCAGCTGTCAGCAAGTATCCCCAGAATATTACCTATCTTTGATGCTGAACAAATTCAAACACACAGAACACCCTATGGGAAACAAATAAAAAGTCATAGAAGAGAATGCAGAATGGACTTTCACTGACAGCAGCAGTGAGCTGATGGATGCATCGATAGGCTTGCAGCAAGCCAGGCAAATGGTGGTTGTGATATCAGCACCTCTCAACACCAACTGGCAAAACAACAGCAGCTTCTCTGGTATCAGAAGATATAGTGAGATGA
The DNA here is from genome assembly GCA_009769605.1 of Bucorvus abyssinicus. Lineage (NCBI taxonomy): Eukaryota > Metazoa > Chordata > Aves > Bucerotiformes > Bucorvidae > Bucorvus > Bucorvus abyssinicus. Next base: position 14,949,086 of record CM020038.1, read on the forward strand.
GTAAGCCTGGGATGGAAAGAGAGAGAGAAAAGAGATAATAAATTGTGCATGAAGGCAAATGGGGGTGGAGGTGGGGATGGGAACAGGAGGAAAACTTTAAGAACACAATAAAGATGACTTGATGAGCCATATGCTAGACCAGAGAATTTGATAGCATGCCCAGTACAGAACTCTGCATTTGTCTCAAGCAGGAATAGGAGGGAAAGAAGAAATAATACAAAAAACCTGCCAAATCTGTCCAGATGCCTTCCTCTGATTTTCTGTTCTTTGTTGTCATTTGTTAGTAAAATCTTAGCTGTTACGTCAATCTCAGTGTATCTCAAAGGAAGCTCATTTATATATTAAAAAAAAATGTGTAAGTAAAGTTGCCCTATCTTGAAAGGCACCATAATAAATGCTGCTCCACAATCAGAAAACATTTTAAATTCCCTATAGTAGCAGCCGAGACAGCCACTCAGAAGAAAGGAAATCTTTGAAGTGTTTCCAAGTCAGCAGCTTGGATATCAGGGCAGGAGTACAACTAGCAGACAGATCGACAAACACAACTTCCAGATCCTGTGCTCAGGAACCAGGAGCAACAGCAAAGAAAAACTCGACTTCTCAAGCCAAAGCACAATCAGATTAGCCCGTAAAACTGAGCTGCTAAAAAGCACTGATAAAGAAGTCTTCTGCCTAGGTCATGCTTTCAGATGTGAGCTACCAGGACAGCATTAGCTGGAAATCACTGCAGACAGAGGAGACTGAAAGCCAGGATCTCTTTGGTTTTCTTCTCCACTCTGATCTCAGCTCACAGGTTTTGGCACAGGGCAGTACGACAGAACGCTGTGCCTCTGTTTCTGTCTCTTGAGTAGATCTTTTATTTCTGTTACACCTCAGTATTAAAAAAAAAAAGCTCCTGAAAATTAAAACCCTCACTACAGAAGAGATGCATGGTGAACTACACAAAAGGATTCTAAGATTCATAGGACACATTGACATTGGTGCCCACCTGTTCAGGAGTAAGTTGGAACTATGGGCAGAGAAGTCAAAAACCAAAGGAAGTTATCCAAAAGGGCTCTGAAAATCAGCCCCCAAGTAACTTAATCAACCTTCCTTCCCCTGAGGTTATACCTTTTACATGCTTAAACATGAAACATCCTCTTCAAATTGAATGAAAGCTAACAACTTGGTGCTTCGTTGAGTACCTCTTCAACAAGAAGCCTGATCTAATTCCTAAAGGCAATTGCACCTGGATAATAAAGACATAAAGCACTATTGTTATAGAAACATAAGAGAAGGTTCTGCCCCTGCCTGGCAGCCCACACTGCTTCAGCCCTTGCTCTCTCCTTTTACCCTGCTCCCTACTATTTCATAACGCACTCCCACAGTGCTGTCCTATTTATTTTTATCACAAGCAGCATGGGACAGGGACCATGGAATACATGTTTGTACAGCGTCTAACACAATGGGAACCCTGACTGAGGGCTCGAGGTACTACAGCGTACACGCTTAAAGCCCCTAAGCTTCCATAGCCCCTGCCTCTGGGAGGAATTAAGTGTCCTGGAGCGTACATATTGTCTGGCTGCATTTTGCCTCCAACGCCTGGGACTCGTACTGAACTACTGGAGTTTATACAGTCACAGAGCAACTCACTCAAAAGACAATTTCACATTTGACAACTGAGAGATGTTTAGAAACACCATGCAGGCATCACAGCAATAGGTGCTTTGTAAATCCTACCAGAAGGTAGATCTCATCTGAGACAGATGCCTTGAGCAGTCATTTCCCTCGTGGCCCAGAAATACACATCTTAAACATGCAGGCACTTGCACAGTGATTTGTTTTGTTTTAAATGCTTAAAACCAGCAGCTTCACAAGACTCAGAAATATGGGTGAGCAAAAGCTGCTTATGCTGCTGGCATCTTCATAGCACTGCTGGTCTAGGACATGTGCAAAAATACCCATCATCATGTCCACTTTAATTTCAGCTTGTTAGCTAGGCATTAAAACTTACGCTAAAGGCAAAGCCTGCTGACAGTCTGCAGTGTCCCACACCACCAACAGGTGGAGTTGGGAGATCCAGCTGTTGTGCACAGATGTTCTTTTAGTGTAATGCTGAAGGAAAGAGTAAACACTCTTTTTCTAATGGTTACTTCAATTCCAGTGACCAGCTTACTTTTTTTTTTTCTCCCCCTGGAAATGCACACACCGTCTTTAATACAAATACACATCCTCTGTGGAACCTACTCTCTGTAACGCAATTCATTCTGCTGAACAGAATTAGTGAGCAAACAAAAACGTACAGAGATAAAATGCATAATGCACAGTATTCCCTCCCCATCTTTGAAGATTTATATGGCTATTAACTCTAAGAGGATGGTTGTGAGGAAAAAAAATAATGTGCACAGATGCTACAGTCAATGCGAGTACCCAGGAAGACTTAACAGCAAAAGGAGTGACGATTCCCTGCTTTTAACCCTACAACAGATCCAGGAGTGAATTTTCTCCTATCTTGATGAGTTGAAGTCAAGTGTTCTCTAAAAGACATGCTGCTACTTGTAGAAAAGTTATAGTCACGAAGCAGAAGCCCCAGTGTGAGGTCCCTTCTTGCTCTCATGGCTGATACAATAAGCCAATCTCAGTTCTCAGGTTCAACTCAAAGCCTTCACACTGTAGCATCTTCCAAACATTTCTGCCTGCCCTGGAGCCTGCTAGGTTAAAATCAGTGAAAAGCTATAGCCTTCCAGCCTCTTTCATCTCTGCCTCCCAGGAAGAAGAGTCACTCCAGGGTTACCCTCCAGGCATCCTTACAAGTATCCTACTCTCTCTTGTGTACAAGTACAGAAGGAGAGACAGCTGTGTCCTAAAAATTCAACCTATTCTTTACAGCTCTAAATTAAATTAGCTTCGAAGGAGGTACACAAAATACACTTTAATCCTTGCCAAAAAAATGCCCATGCATTTCTTACAGCATAGTGCCAAGCTGGCACTGCTTCCTCAGTCAGTAGCCATATCTCAGATTTCCCATCCCTGCCAGCTCTCTCTCTAGGGTCAGATGTCACCAATATGGCTGAGGCAGGCTGTGACAGCTTGTCATTTGCATCAAGATGAAGGGGCTGGAAGGATCACAGTCAGACGGGATTCTTAACAGATTGATCACCAAGGCAGCTTCAGGCTGACAGTGTGAGAATCCAGCTCTCCCACCCAAGGGACAAATGTAGGGAGACTGAGAAAGGGTCTTGATGCTATCCTTGATTGATTAAAAGGAGTGCTGAGGATACTCATCGAGGCCACATCTGCTAACAAGCACCAGTGTAACCCTACAAAACATCTCGTATGCAGTTAAAGCACATCAGTGAGTGGGGCTAAATCCCCTCCTTTCCCCAGACCGCTGTCTTCCAATGCCAATTCAGTTGCTGGTGAGGAAGAGCCCCGTGGTCTGTTAGCTCACTCTTTAGTTGTCAATTTATTTGTAGCTTATCAGTTCACCATGCCCAGCAGCTTTTGCTCCAGAGACTCCATGGACTGACATGCATGTTGTGCTCAGAGCAAGGTAGGTGCTCAGTGCATGGGAAGAGACCCAGCTCCATTCTGCTTGCTTCTTGGATCGTTCTGCCTCAAACTTCCCTGAATGCTGCGTACACCCAGAGCAAGGGCACGTACCTCTTGAAACTCTGCTTACCGCATAATGACACCAAAGGGCCCTGCTTGGTGACACACCCAGGAACCCCCGGCTCAAATCTCAGCAGGGCAAATGTGACTTCTGTCCTCATTAAGGGAAATTGGATTGCAGGTGCTTTACCATTGGGGAGCCTTTGATGGTAAGCTACAAAAGAGAAGTTAGAGCTTGGAGGTACCCAGGACTTTATGATGCCAGAAAATGAGCCTGCATTCAGACTACATTGCCTGCAAACAGCTGCAAGATTTTTATTTTATGGATACTATCAATTGCTGGCAGTGAGATACCCAGGGGCAGCTTGTGTTGCCAACAGTCCAGGTAGTGAGGTATCTAACATGTCACTGCTAGCACCCAGAGCTATTTGAGAGCACAGAAGGAAGGCTGCTTTCAAAGTAATCGAGGCCAAGAGCTGTAGTTCTCCCTGCCTACTGGTTAGTACAAACCATCTCTAAGGCAGCAGTAATCTCAGGGTACATCATCTGTAAAAAGCACTTTGTAATGAAAGGTGCTCTTGAGCCGCAAAGCAGCAGTGTTTGGAATAGCAACCTTCAGAGCACGTAACTAGGCTGCTGCGATGGACGGGAAGCTTGAGTTTTCATTTCAGCCATTCCTGCAGTTTCAATGCTCAGGATTTTAAGGTTTTGTTTGGAGTTTTCATTTGGTTGATCTTTTTAACCAAAGAAATAAATGTCTTTCTTTTGAAAATTATTCTCCCTGAGTGTCTACAGTTTAAGAGACTTGAAAAGAATATGAAATACAAAACTGAAGGACTGAGAAAGCAGCACCTTTCTTGATCTCTACCATGAAACAAGGTGACTTGTGTGGCAGCCTTCTCTTTAAGCAAAAGTCAGATGCTTCAGAATAAAAGAAGGAATGACTGATATTGAACACAAGATGAAAAACTGTTTGTTCTTTTTAATCTAATGGCACTGTTACCATATCACAAGGCTCTACAAATAGATCCATCAGTTTGAGTTTATATGGCACTTCACTTTCCCCTCTGGTCCTATTCAGATGAAGCACATCCATAAAGTCCAGCTAAAGGAAACAAAGCTTAAAACCTCTAAGGAAGAGAGCTGGTTTGCAGGGTTTTGTGGAACATGCCAGAGCAAGAAGCTGTTTTACACAAGCACAGCTACTGGAATAATTCATGCCAACATGCCGCTTGGGTGGTTGTGACCTGGCAATAATATCATAACATCACCCTATAGCCCTACTCAGTTCCGCCTATTGCTGAGCATCCAGTTGCAGTTTGCCTGCAGTACTAAGGCTGCGGTTTGAGTGTGTGAGGAGCTGTTTACACACCAGCTGCAGCACTGACAGCACACTGTGTTATATCCACATTTGCAGCCGGGAGCAAAGGGGTAAAGATATTGATGCCAATTAATCTTCTTGCATGCAACACTTTCCATTTATTGATCTCCACGTGCTTCCCAAGCAGGCAAGCATCGTCTCCCGTGTTATGCACAGGTTTGGCAGTTCCTATATACTGCTCTTACCTAAATCCCAAAGGATGGTGGTCAGAGATAGAGCTGCCCAAAATGCCCACATGAAAGTGATATTTCATCAAAATACATAGAAGACAATATACAGATGCAGTCCCCAACTTTCTCCCATTTTCATGTCTGCCAATGACTGTGTTCTCTCACACATACTTAGGCCTTCAGCACTGAATTTACTGTGAATTGGGAGCTTTAACAGTTTGATGGTCCTTTCTGATGCTGCTGAACCTGAACGTGCTTGGAAATACTGGGTTATTCATTTGTAAGCCACACGTGTACACAAAACTGAGCTTAATTGGTACTATTAAATCAATCTCAAATCAAGAACAACATGTAAACACGCTTGAGAAATACAAAGTAACATTCTCTTACAGGCTCATATTAGGCATCTTGACCTAAATTTAAAAGGTACTTTTAAGTCTAAACATGCAGCCAGCACTCAGACGGATTTTTCAAAGCCCCTTTACATACTAAGGTCAGAACTACCTTTTAACTGTATGAGCGAGGTCTTTAACCTGCCAAGAGGCTTTCTGATATGGTTACATTCCCTTTCATCTTCATGGATCTAAATATCTCTGAAAATCCAGACATTCATTCAGAAAACCCCATCCTCACTGACCCAAGTCCTTTCAGTGAGGAATAAGGGCCAATTTATAAGAAATTTTTCAAGTCTGTCTTGTATGCAAAAGAAACACCAATTTTCCCACCTGTAGAGCAGTGCTAGAAACACCTAACACTGAATAGTTTTGCTACAGGCAAGTACAGTAAGCATGAAGCCTTTGGGAAAATAGATGTTGATTGCTGAGCGGGGAGGAGAGCTTATTAACTTACCTGGGATTTTCAATAAAGGTTTAGCAGAAAAGAGGCCATCGTGCTGTTTGCCTCCCTCTGCCATTCTGTGGTTCGTCTTGCTTGAGAGGTGGAAGGGGGAAAATGGGGATACTGCTGTATGGTGTACTGAGATACATCTTTGCAGGAGAAAGACTCAGGTTGTGGAAAGTGAACAGCTTTCACGCTGCCTTGCCACAGCTTTCTGGACATGAGATCTCCAAGCTGTGATAAGAAAAGCTGAAGAGTCATCTAAGGACATGTGATCAGGTTCAAACTAAATAGGATAGATGCTGCAAATAGAGGAGCATCTTCTGCAGAAGCTGTCTGAGGAAGTGGGCGGAGCCACCATCACAAAAGGGCACAGCCTCAAACCGCAGCAGATGCGCCACCACACCAACACCTTCTGTGAATTTGTCCTTGTCCTGTCCTCATCTGCAGCTCAGGCAGGACAGAAGTAGAACATCTTACCACAGGGAAGGCAACCTACAGGCTGCAGGTCAGAGATGAGGCTCTCTGCAACCACAGTACCTCAGCATTTCAAAGAACAACAATGGGCTATGTAAGAATGCAACGGGAATGGCACAGGTAGGGGTCCTGAGAAGGAAAGACAAGTATATTTAACTGAGTAGTTTGCCCAAGAGTCAGAGAAATAGTATTCTCTGTTAGATCACCCATGTTGCCTTCCATATAGCACTCTCCCCACCTGGTGACATTCAACGTTCTGGATGCATTAAGACTTTGGGAGGATGAGCAGGAAGTCTGGACTCAGGGTCAGCCAAAGCACAGCCTCAGGTTTCATCCCCACATCTACAAGCAAGGAGAACAGGCAGCATAAACCAGCCTTGAGTACAGCACAGTTCACTATACCATTACGGACCTTGCAAGACTAGTTGAGAGGCAGCATCTGGCTGTTGTGGCTGATCTAGCCCACCGCAGCCTAATGAATTTTTTTCAGTTATACATGTATAAACCCTTATTAAGCAATAATCAGGTCATATCTTGGTGCTGGTGCCTGATCTTCACATTTAGTTAGAGGATTTAGAACAAAGTCAGAAACAAGCCAATAGGCAGCAAATAGGTCGAATTCTCCTGATATTTGCTGTTTGAAAGCTGCGATGTCACACTAGCATAACTGCAGGAGCTTTTTGAAGCAGTAATTTGCAAAAGCCCAGGTAATAAAAGTTAGGGTGGGGTTTTTTTCCCCCCTCTCTCATTGGAAAGATTCCATCTGATGTAATCAAGCCAAACTCTGGGATTTGAAAACAGACCATATCAAAGCCAAAACTGGTAGAACTTGAGCTGTAAATGTAAGAATTAAGCAATGGAGATAAGTGATTAAAAAGCACAGCAAAAATGATCATTATCAGTATGGTTCTTCCACACAGAAAAATCTGGAAGGTGGTAAAAGCTGGAGTAACCACAAATATGCAAGCATGATTTAAAACAATAAAAAACAAGAAGGAAATTAAGCTTTTGAGGAGATGGTGAGAGTTGAGGTGCCATTGCAATGTATGTCTTATGGTCCACACAGAGCCCAAACTATATCCGTTTAACACAGAAGAGGAAAGAAACACATGGAGTAGATGTGCCAGAGATAGGGGACGATTTTCTCCTTTATGTTCTGGACTAGTCTGGCTGCTGTTACAGCCCAACAGTAAAAGCTCAGTCTCAGGGCCATGACCTTTCCAAAGTTTACATTTCAAGGGGAGTTTCTATTCCCAACCCCAGAGCTGCAACCGCATTAGGAGTCAGCAGCCCTGTTCTTCTTCACCAGCCACTTCCTCAAGTTTTCAGGTCCTCCCCACCACGTTCCAAGCCCTGTCTCTGAACACATCCCAGAGCAGCTCAACTCTGGGTTTATTTACAGATTTTACTGGCATTGCTGCCATTCCAAGTGTTGCCCTACAGATAAAGAGACTGAGAAGAGCCCAGCCAGTGTTAGCAAGCCAGAGAGCTGTGCTGCATCCGTAGCACTGCTGTTACAAAACCGTTTCTCCCTAACAACTCATTCCACCTGCACTTGGGAAATAGCATTATACAATTCCTCTTTTATTCTCTAGAAGCAGTGTTCAGTATCTGCTCAGAGGAGCTTGAAAGACACCATGAAGACGTTGGAGCTCGCTCTCTCTCCTGCCCACTGGAAATCGGTCAGTTGTGTTGCCTCTGAATTGTTAAAACCAGCTATCCCACTGGTGCGGCTCCAACAGCGCTATCAGGACAGGGAATCCTAGTGCAGAAAGGCTGTTGCTAAGGGCTTTGACACTGTGTCATATAACTCTGCTCAGGGCAGGGCTAATCACTGTTGTACTTTAAAACCACTGATAGCTCTTGAGACTGGCTTACACTCCACCTGCCAGCATTGCCAGCACTGGTGGAGCTGGAAAAAAGCCACGGCTACCCCAGGAAATTCTTAGGGTTGTTTCATTGGGGGAACAGCACCCGCTTGGAGCCAGCATTGTGCAAAACATTGCTGTAGCAGCTCTGCACTGAGGCTTCCTTTCATTGTTTCTAACAAATATCTCTTGTCTACCTTTGGACCAAAAGTTTGTGGGGATGAGTCCATAGCTGCTTTCTACTCCCTTCATAAAGGTAACAGGCTTCTGGGTGGGAGGAGAAATGGCAATAAATCAAGTGAAAGGCAAAGGAGAGGAGATTCCTGGGCTCTCATATGTGCTGACACAATAAGTGAGTGCCTCAGCTTTATCTACTCACTCTGGCCTCTGTCAGATTCACGTCATTGCCCCGCTCAATGATTTCCGAGGGTGGACTCTTTCTTCATTTCCTTGACACAGGAAAACAGATGCAGGCACAAGGGCAGAATGGGCATCTGTTCATCACCCCACGAGCAAATTCAGATAGGCTTTGCTTAGAAATCCATTCCCTCCAGTCCTGGCCCCTGGAGCTGTCTGGCTGATGCTTTCTGAAAGCTTTGGCACTTAACGTCCACCTCAAACACGCTTCAAGGTCACACAACCACGTTGCTCAATTCTGTCCTCGCTCTGCCAGCTCTACATTCACTCCCCAGTCTGGTTCAACTGCATCCTGCCTGAGCATAAAACCTTTCACAAACTCACCACTGCTTTTCTCTCCCTTTTCTCATTTTCCTGCCTCACTGGATGCCTCAGACACAACCGACCTTACCCTCACTACCCTTAGGAAGGCATTAGAAAGGTGCAGTTTTACACGTATACATTGAGCAAATAAAAGTCTGATCTCAGATGACCTGCCCACAGTAACACACTGCATCTCAGATCAGCATTTCAGACATGAGAGATCTTTTGTCTTCTACCGTTAGACTTTTTGCCCTCTTTACTTACAGCCCTACCGTCATTGGTGAAAGCCTTCACTCCGTACCTCCAGATCAGGAGCAGCTTGTCCGCTCCTCATTTCTCAGATAAGGCATCAGTTTTCAGAAGTCTTCCCAAACCCTTCATTTCTTCCTAGAGTGCAAAATTTTGTAATCCTTCTAGAACTGTTCTGATTTTTTTTTAAATTTTGATTTATTCCACCCTGTTCCTTCCGTGCTGCATACAAAAAGCTTAGCATAACCAGTTGAGACCTATCCTTCTGTGGAGCTATCAGCTAATTTAACAATTTAACTCTGGGAAGCACTCTGAGATGTCACTGATGTACAGAATCAAGTCCCACCTCCCATTTGGATGGGATTGACAGTGGTTTCCCTACCTACATGGGAGAAGCTCTTGCTGAGGTATCTAAGAGGCAATGCAACTGCAATGCAGCGAGGCACCCAAGTATTAGCTTTAATCTAGTTAGCACAAAGACCAAAAGTGAGACACATACAGAAACAAGAATAATACTCCCAGACTGGAGAATATGTCCCAAGAAGCCTGGGTGGCCCACACGGGAGGCCCTGTCACAAGCCTTAACAGTTGTTAGCAGAATGAGGTAAACTAAAGCTAGGGCAGAGAGAATGTCCCACAGAGCAGAGTTGCCTGCAGTAAAGACATACCCAAAGCCATCACGGGAGGTCAGCCATGACTTGCATCTGCCATAGGCACTGGGTGTGAAAAGTCAAGAACTTGAGAACAGCAGCAGCTTGCCCACATACCACCTTTCCAAATATAACCAGCTAGCTCAAAGGGGAAGAAATAATGGGCAAGCAAAGAAAGGCTTCAGCTGAAAGCATTGCTTCTTTTTCAAGCTGTTGCTTCTACCTGAAATAGACATAAAATATAAGCTAGACCTAAAAGAAAAAAGCAACCATCTCTTTCAAAGTAAGTCTCATTAAGCGGGTCCATTTATAAAACCAGTTCCACCCTGCCCATGACATCTCAAGCTAAGCTTAGAAGTTCATTCACCACATTTTTTTAATGCTATGGAGGTGGGTGTATCTGTGCTTAATCTTGCCATACCAGAGGCTACCAAGAGATGGCACCAGGGTTTCTGTACGCAACATATTTGTCCAGCCAACTGGAACAACCTTGGTATAGGGTATTCTCCTCTGCCTCATCAATTCTTCATCTATTTTCAAATCTCATCTGAAAGCATCTTTTTCTCCCTTGCCTCTACCTCTTAATTTTTCAATTTCTCCCATCTGCTGCTATTAACAGTACAATGCCAGTAAAGTATAATTCTGCAATGCAACTCTATTTACTCTGCAAAGCAGCACTGAGATACCATCAGTCTGAAATGAGATTTTATAACTTATTAATATTGGAACAGGTCATTCTTTGAGAGAAACCACACAGACCGTAAAAAGAACAGAGGAGAATGAACTGCATAAAACTGCAACACCTTTGGCTCCAAGATAATTTCTTCTATTACAATGGCTCATTGCATTAAATTTGAGCACTAGGGTTTATTTACTTACCTCAGCAATGTACCCATCTCTGCTCCATGTTATCCGAGATATTAGTCAACTTGAAAAGACACTTGTTATAAACAAGAATTTTAAAGATAATCCTTTTCCCCTTGTTGATGGCACCATCTCATTCAGAACGGTATTTACCAGTCCTATTTAGCAGGAATTCTAGGCTAAATCCCATGTATATCAAGGCCATATGGGAAGCATGTCATTTGGTTGTGACATAGCTCCAAAGAAATATTTCAGCCCCTCCTATGAATTTTCTAAAGGGATCACATTAGCCAAATGGCAATCTGAGAATAAGGCGGCATTCAGCATTGATTAATTCTGACCACATTCCAATAGAATCATGTGTTACTTTCCAATTAAATATCCAAACTGCTCAACATGATTCATGGCAAAACACGGACTAACAAGAGGAATTAAGGATTATTTGCTTTTGATCTCCTATCAGGAGCCATTGCCAAATAAAGGCATAAAGCTGTATGTGGAACATCCCTCAAAAAGAGCCAATCACAACAGCTACCATATCAGGTTGCAGAGGAACTAATCACCATGTTGATGCATTGAGTTTCTTCTCATTCTCAAAGTATTGGCTGGCAGCAGCCATGCAACAGGTTCTGCTCAAGCAGAGAGCAGCTGCAAGTTTAGGACAGTCCAGGAGATGGAATTGCAGCAAGCATATATGGTGGCCTACCGGCAAGAAGTTATCCAGGATTAAGGCTGAGGGAACTCTAACTGCCAGCACTGCGTCTAGGACACATTTGCAATTGGATCTCTTCCACGTGTCTCTCCCTCATTCTTAACAGAAGAGATGATTCTTGTATGCAGGTCATCCCTGCTACACATCTCCTCTCTTTTTGTCTAGAACCGGCACAGCCCCCTGCTGTTTCGATTTCTTCTCTTGTTAAGGTCACAGGAGATCACTTTTACAAGCATTTGCTGATGTGGCAGCTTGGACACTTTTCAACACTATGGGCTCAACACTCACATTTTATCTTGCATCAAAAGCACCAGTTCCAAGATGAGAAAACAGAATCTCAGTTGTGTGCAAACTAAACAGGTTTTATAGAAAAGCAGATTAATATATGTATTCAAAGCTTATTTGGAAGCTATAGACAGTCTCTTATCTTCAGAATTTCCAGGGCCTTTGTACTCACCTTGGTCAATCTGACACAATGTCTAATTAAATATGGACCCATCAGATTTGGGCTTTTAGGTTTAGAACTGCTCTCTTCATCACCTTTACATTCCTCTCTTCACTTACAGGAGCTCTGCTTTCAGTACTCAGTAAAAATCTTCCTCTCAGCTCACACTGTGACAAAAGTATTTGACATAGAAATCACCTACTGACCATAGCAAGTGTCATCATTATTCTCGCATGTTTCAGATTCATGAGTCACTTCCCACCTCAAGTCACCCCTGAGCATACATCACCAAAGAAAAGACACGTGTGGTGTTCTCATTGCCTCCTGGGTTCTGAGCCCTGACACTATTTGAAGAGGACTGTGTTTTCCAAATCTCTCTCAGCAAACGTCTACCCGACCCAACCTTAAATGCCTATCATGCTACTTCCAAGCTACCCACTCCAGACTCATCCTCCACTCCGAAATAAGAGCTTCCAAGCCACCTCAAGTTTCTAGAGGCAAACATTTGATACGGGTGAAGAGAACTTGCTTCTTTTTTTCCCCTTAGCATGCAAGGAGTCCAGATACCCACTTGTGATGGAATAGAGTTATATGAGGGGATTTCCTCCCTTTAATGGAAAAAGAGATTATCAGGAAGTGTTTGAGGAGCTGGGACCATCCAATAAGCACCAAACATAAGAAGAATTGTGATCAAGTGTCAGAAGTGGGCAGTACTGGACATAAGCAAAGGCAGATAATTTCTGCTTATATTTTCTAGCGAATTAATTTGGCACCATTCCCAGACCTTTTTTATTCACTTTCCACTTTTAATTAAGTAGTCAAAATTTACTGGAACAGGCCAGTGCAGAAAGCCAAGTTTTGTGAATATTCACAGAAAGAGTTTTTAATTCTGACAAATACTCATATTCTTGTGGCAATCTCTCATACGAGGCTTATGCAAACACTTCCCATTAGCCAGCTCTGCTCCATCTCATAGATATATTCACAAAGAGCTTTGAGAGACAAAGACATTCTAAAGACACTCTAAATTGCTTTTAGTAAAGCTGCAGAAGTAAGACTGCCCACCAACCTTTTCACAACAGAAAAAGATAATGTAATGGAGGGAACGTCTCAGACACAAGTCACACCATCATTTGCCACTTTCTGAAACATGGGTCTTCTTCACATGACAGAATCATGTTCTGTTTTTATTTTCACTAACTTTGATAGTTTGCCTTCAACTTGAGGAGTCCTAGAAGAGGCCTGCACAACATGTGGCCACAGACACCACAGAGACTCCAAAGTCACTGGTCTGACATGCCAGCAGCCTGGGGAGAATATCTGATGCTTTGCCACCTGGAGACAGAGTCATGAAGAAGAGACCCAGCTCCTGGTTGGCCAAAGCGCAAATATCTGCTACTGCCACATTCCACATCCAGCTGCCCACAACACACCCAAGTATCTCTCAGAACAAGTAAGCTGGGAAAGTGAGCAAGGGTGTTGAAAGGGATGCTGGAAAGTAAGAGAAGGGTAGAAGATGCAGAAGATATGGGGAGTAAGGTGGAAGGTGAAAGGAGCAGGTACCTTTGCACTGTGTGGGGCATCAGGGATGTTGCATTAGAGAAGGTGTTGATGGCCTGAAGATTTGAAAGTCCCACCCACATACTCCTATCAGATATCTCAGCTACTGACATAAACAGATCTGAGAAGAACAGAACATCAGGAGGCTTTAAACTGCTCCTACAGAAGGTATCAGAAAACTTTCTCTGCAGCACAGCATCACGAGAGATGGGCAAGACAGTCTAAAGCCTCCATCTCACTTGGATTTCACAGTGCTTCACTCAAGAGTTCTCAAACTCAGTGAGTTTCACTTTTTTTCATGTGGATTTTAATTCAGGTATGGGTAGTCCTGGGGAGATCCACACAGTTAGGGCACTAGCAAGCTGAAGGCCTCAAATGCCTCACTAAGACCAGTAGAGTCCACAAGTCACAGTCTCAAGGGAATCAGAGCTACTTGGCACGCACCCAGAGAAGGTCAATTGGAGCATGGGAGACTTTCTAAATAACCCAGAGCTTTGCCACTGGGGAAAAATAAATAGAACTACATATCTTGTTTCCACATCTTAGCTGGCTAAATAAATAGCTCTCATAGCGCACTCTGCAGGGTAGATTTTTAAAGTGACCTTGGTCCTGCTGCTGCCCAGGGCAGGAGAAGGCGGGTGTATCCACAAGAGAAGCGGTGCATTTTCGATGCTGCATTCCTGGCAGATGATCAAAGAACAAGGGTAATCTCAGCCCCTGCAGTTGCTGGCTGCTCCTTCCCAGCAGCAAGGCAAATCATGGTGGCACATAATTATGAACTGGAGAGAAAATATCAAGAGCAAATACAAAGGGAGGATCAGAGGTTTGGTGGGAGGACATCAGAGTTTTCCCTCTATAGGCGAGTAACAGACCAGTGTTCTCCAAGTTCCATACTGATAGCCAAAAAGAAGCAGATGGTTTTGTGACCACTTAACCACACCAAAATAACACACTCCAGATTTCAGCAGAGCCACAGCAACTTTGAGAAGAGCTACCCCAGTATCAGATGACTAGGAACACATGCTGAACTAGACAAAGCACACAACTTTTTTATTCTTTCGCCCCATCTCAGAAAACCCATCCATAAGCTTCCTCTCCCCAGTCAATCTGCAAATTTTTAACTAGAGCAGCTCAAAATACAGAAGGACATTTTCACATGTACCCACCTCCATTTTGTGAGGAATTGTAAAGATGCCTGGGATTTTCAGACCAGAGCTATCCCAGGCATTCGTTAATGCTGGGAAAGATCTGTAACTCATCCCTACAGTCTGGACTTCTAGTCTCAGGACCTAAATTCTGGTCAACAATACCTCTTGAAGCCACTTTCTCCTTTGAGATTAGTGTTTCCCAATGATCTGGAAGCAAGCACAGTCCTTAATAATAAGAAACTAGTGCCTTTAAATAGGTTGCAAGTATTTTTTTTAAAAAAAAAAACAACAGGTTTGTGTGCTTCTTCTAATGTAAAACAGACTGTCTCCACTGAGCCATTGACCTTCTCAGATGCTCCTAGCTATTAAATGGAACAAGGAGCTTTGAGCCCTAGGCAGGCCAGCTGCATGGCTACCAGGCTTCAGCTGATTTATGGTTCTTGCTCATTAAACTCAGTGTAGCTGGGAGCCAAATCACCCTTCTCTGTGAGCTAGGTCCCAGGCAAGATTTTATCCTCCATTTACACACTCATACAAGTACATCTTAAGAGAACAAATATTTTAGGAAAGAAAGAAAATTAGGAGACTGAAGTAGCAATGAGGAAGCTCAGGTAGACAACAAATAATGTATGAGATACCTTTTTTCAATGGGAAAATAAAACCAAGCTTTTCAGCAATAAAAAAAAGGCTTATTAGCAATAAAATTGGAGCTTTACTGAGGCAAATTTTGAGCCGCATTTTCTGGTGCCTATGTGCCAAATGGAAAAAAAGATCCACAGAAGAGTTCAGAACAATTCTTGTACATCAGATAAAAGGAAGGAAAACACAAATATTGCATGCTGACAATCTGGAATAACTGAAATCAAAAGCAGCGAGTTTCTCTGAAGGCCATTTCTTTCCTTGTCTGCTTAGGAGTATTCTAGACCACTTTACAGCCTACATTACAACAACCTTCAGCTGCACTAGCTGCATCTCCAAATGAATATCAGCAAAAAGCCAGGCTAGACATGTGTGACAGACACCAAGTTTTCCACTGTCCTCAGAGGAAACAGCAAATGAAAAAAAGGAGTTTTGGACAAAATTCATTTTAAAAGCCTTTATGCAGCCAGTCCCATTACCTTGAGAACCAATACAGTCCCAAGTCCCATTACACACAGAGCCTGACCTATGAGGCTATCACAGACATAGAACCAACACTAATCACAGCCAAAACTTCCACAGGAAGGAAACCAGGGAACTGAGTAGAATTTGCTTACTTCGTTAAGCACAGACATGGACTCAGTCACTTTTGGTTGCCTCAGAAGACCAACTCTAACTCATCCTGGGCACCCTGTCATACATAAAGGGCCCCTGAATCTTAAAGATTAAAGTTATAACATGAGGCCAGAAGGGAACCTTGGAGGGTGCTCAGATATCCTAGGAATATCCTAGCAATAATATTCTTTGAGTTGGGTAATATCCAAACCTCTGTACGGAAACATCCTGGTATCATACTTTTGGACAGATCACATACAGGAATCACAGACACGCTGGCTAAGAGAATTGAAGCTGTAAAGCAGTTTGAGGTACTTAGCACTATACTAGAAAGCCAAAAATGCAGGCCAAAGTGATTTGGTTTCCACTAACAAGGCAGCTGTAGGAAGTTGCACATCTGCTGGGCCAACTCAGGATCTTAGTTAGCAAAGAAAACTGTTCACATTTTTTTATAGCCCCAGACATGTAGTCAGAAGAACTGGAAGAATGCTGCATGTAGCAAACAATGGTACCATGTGTCGACGTGCTAGATCATAACTTGTTGCTAGTTGAAATTAATTCAAAAATCTTTCCCATGCAACGTATTGTTTAACTGGTGATATTGGGAGAACTGGTATCAGCCTTTGATGGTAACAGTAGGATGGACATGATTTACTGGTGCCTTCATCCAGAGTGACTGGCCTCCACTTCAACCAGAGCTAAGCAAAAAGCGGTCAAACTGTTGTGCCATGTCCGTTCATCCACTTCTCATCCACAATCAATGTTCAACCTAAAGCTACTTCCTCAGTAATGACCAGCCATGGACCACACCCATGCCAGGTCCATGGAGAATCCAAAAACCAACCAAATGTTGCCGTGTCCTTGCTGAGACATACATGAACAAGTAAGGACTCTGTGCTCCACCAGGCATTGCATGTCTAAGCAGGAGAACTAGCAGGTTCTGTATTGCTTAAGCAAATGCGATTGTGTGGGCACAGCTCACAGCAGTAAATTCTTCCTCCTGTTTGTAATGAGCAAGCCACAGAAATGTGTTATGTTCTTCTGTGGATGTGTTAAAAGTTTTCCATGAAAGGCACCTGAGGACATGGTCAGAAAAAACAACCTGGGGACTGATGTTCAGCATTAAGCTGGAGATATAAAATGGACTCACTGTATGCAGAAAAAAAAAAAACTATCTGAAATATTTGGGATGGGCTTAAAAACAGACCCAGATTAATACCAGTAAGAACTGTGATATTTCAAAAATATCATGGTGACCTGGTCATGAATGTCTGCAAAAGGAGAATGAGGCAGCACTGCCACAATTCCATTGCACCGGCCCCCGCGCCAGTGGTGGCAGGAGGTTCCTGCTCAGGGGCAGGCAGGAGCAGTTTGTTGCCAGCACATGCTTCTCAAAATCCAGTCCTGGCTGGGAAATGAAAGACAATACCTTGCAATCGAGCTGCCATCACCGTACAGGGTACGCTACAAATAAACAGCCACTAGCATGAATCATATAATGAATCATGGCATTAACATGTCCTTCAGGGGATTATTTCTGCCTTTTAAACCCTGCAGATTTAAGGTGAGTAGAAAATTGTGCAAGCATCTCTGATTTCTTTGCCTTTTCAAGCAGAACCAAAACATTATTTCTTGCTCTCCTGGAAAGATGAGTTCCCTTTGGGCCACTGCCTACCTGACTGTCCTGACGTGTCTCTTGCTGTAGGGGGTGATGACTTTGAAAAGCAGCTCCATGGCTCCGTTGATGCCAAGCGTGGTTCCTGTGGTAACTAAGCCAAAAACGAGAAAAAAAGAGTCAGATCTGAAACAGGCGATCTGCAACACTGGGTTTAGAGGTGACATGAGGGAAGGAGTAGCTGTCCCTGGGGCTATTAGCAGATTCCCCTGGACTCCCAACTGGACTTCACAGGTCATTTTACAAACACAGAAGCTGAAGCACAAAGCTATCTGTGGACACAACCTGAGCCAAGATCAGGTGCAAAACCAGTCCTGCAGTTCTTCCAAGTTCCCCAAAGCCTCTTTTCCTGTAACTATTGCACTCTCCAGAGAACAAATCATAGTTAAATAGGGTCATCTCCCAGCAAAATGACAGGGCTCAAATTCACCCCACATTTCCCACAGCCAACTCCACGAGGACAGTTTATTTCACAGGGGCATGGAGGGCAGAGTTTCCTTTCTGTGGTATTATTCAGCAGTACGAAAGTGGGTTTGGGGAGCAGGAGTGCTTCTGAATGCAGTTTCATTTCAGAGGCACCAATTTTACCTTTAACCCTTTGCTTGCTAACACAGTAGGAACTTTTGTAGAGAGATTTTGCCATCGATTTCAAAAATGCCCTATGTATAAACTAGGTGTTTAGCCAGACCTCCCCACTAGGAGATGGGATCTCTGCATAAAGAAGGAACGAATACAGCCCTGAAATATTAAATGCAAGTGAACAGGGTGAAAAGATCAGTAATGAACAGCAGCCAGAGGGAGACCTGGCTGCCTGCCCGCTGCTGGGTTTTGGCTCTTTTGTAGACATCTCCAAGTGGTCAGAGAGCTGTCAAGAGGACCCATCATCTCCCACAGTCCTACTGTCCCTGTCACGTTGTCTCGTGATGGAAAGCTTTGCAAGGCTTGCCAGCTACTTTCACACTAGCTGCTAATTCATTAGAGACAGGGCAGTGGAGAAGGCTGCTTGAACTTATCCTTCCCCAGAGCAGGACATGGGCTGCCACACACAACTGGTGGCAGGGATTGTGAAGGGAGCAGCCCAGAGCAAAGAACTGGTGCATAAGATTGTGACAAGGACTCATCTTTTCTGCTTTCATACCTACGCACTCTGAGGTTTTTATACGCTTCTGGATCCTCTTTAGTTCCACCCCATAAAAATAGTTTTTAAGACTGGGAGCATGTAATCTCTGACTTTGGTTCCACATCCACACAGACGTTCACCTAAACTCTCCTGCAGCTTCCCAGCTGGGCCACAGAGCCCACAAAGTCAAAGTTACTCATGGAAGGGGGAAGTATATCTGGAGAGTGATGGATATACCTGGAGAGTAACAGAGATGCTGCAGCAAAGGAGCAGAGGTGGGGTTCTGGGGTCTGACACTAACAGAAAAGAGGCCAGGCTGCAGTGTGCATCCTAAAACCTCTGCAGAAACTGCAGATGAATTGGGATGCAGGTGCAGTGAAACAGGGGACAGGCAAGTGTGTAGACCATCATTTTGGGTGGGAGACAGCACAGGGTCACTACACAGCTGTGAAATCCAAATAAAGGCACATTTCATCTTCTGGCCTTAGCTGCATTTTCAATCACACTCAGCCTTTCAAATACTGCTTATCATAGGGAGAGGGGCTGAATGCTGAGGCTTGGCTGCTTGCCTGAGAAAGCCCACTGCATGAAGCTAGCTCCTGCACAGATAGAAGGGACCTGCCGGGCTGGGCGCCAGGAGCATTAAATCTTAGGATGCATATAACAGACTGCAGACAGGACAGTCGTCAAGAATTATCTGCTGGGTGAAGGATGGGGGGAAGGAGAGGGAAGGGTTAGAGAGAGCAAAAGGAAATTTGTGCTCACAAACTCAGTGCTCTGTAGCAGGAAAGCCTGTATGAATCTGTAATGATCCTGAGAGAGAATACTGGAAATCCCATTACTTAAATCATATGAGGGCATTGTCAAGTGAGGAAAGCTGGGAGGGTGCATGGGGCAGGGGTGTACTAAGACCAGGATCTAATATGTACTTCCTGAGGAACCTTGAGTAACTGATTTCTCCGCCTGTATTTTCCTTCCTTGTGGAGCTGCTCTGAGGATGAATACAATCAGCAATAGTGAGACATTCAGCTATTGTGGTAATAGGAGCTGCACAGAAACTTAAGGTAAGTCTGAGAGCAAAGGAGCTGACGGTCTATAATCTAGAATAGGAAATCATTACCATGAATATTTTCCACCATAGCACTTATTTTCATAGCCCACAGATGAAATACACTGTAAGAGCTCTATAGGCCCCTTGGGGAGCACCTCTTTCTATGGGTGTTCTGGCTTTTGTGCCCAATTCTGGGTATTAGCAGCGCATGCAGGCACTAACCTGAAACAGGAATGACATTTGTTTGCACTGAAATGACTTAAAGAACTCTGGCAGTTGTCACACAGAGGGAAAGAGGAAAATCCAGGCACTCACCATTAGAAGCACAAACCCGCAGGACCCAGAGGCAGTGGGTGAGGTGGAGGTGGTGGCCCAGGTTTCTTCTTGCCAAGCTCAGTATTATATCAGTTGCTTCTGCCTTCTGCACTTTCAGCCCAAACTTCCTATCTGTGAAAAGCAAATAAGAATCAAGCTATTACAAAGACCAAGTCTCTGCAGCACTGCTGATAAACATTTGCACCAAATCTGATAACTCAAGATCTCATAGATAGGCATTTAAATGTATCTGTGAGGTAGAGCATCATTATCCTCACTGAAAACAGGAAAACATGGGATTTATCTAGAGTTGCCATATACAAATCATAGAATGGTTTGGGTTGGAAGGGACCTTTAAAGGTTATCAAGTCCAAACCCCCCTGCAGTGAGCAGGGACATCTTCAGCTAGTTGCCCAGAGCCCCATCCAACCTGACCTGGAATGTTTCCAGGATTGGGGCTTCTGCCACCTCTCTGGGCAACCTGGGCCACTGTTTCACCACTCTTATTGGAAAAAAACCCTTCCTTATACCTAGTCTAAACCGTCCCTCTTTTAGTTTAAAACCATCACCCCTTGTCCTGTCGCAACAGGCCCTGCTAAAAAGTCTGTCCCCATCTTTCTTACAGGCCCCTTTAAATACTGGAAGGCTGCAGTAAAGTCTCCCTGGACCCTTCTCTTCTCCAGACTGAATAACTCCAACTCTCTCAGCCTGCCCTCAGAGCTGAGGGGTTCCAGCCCTCTGTCTATTTCTGTGGCCTCCTCTGGCCCTGTTCCAACAGGTCCATGTCTTTCCTGTGCTGAGGACTCCAGAGCTGGATGCAATACTCCAGGTGGGCTCTCATGAGAGCAGAGTAGAGGAGGAGAATCACCTCCCTTGACCTACTGGCCACACTGCTCTGGATGCAGCCCAGGATACAGTTGGCTTTCTGGACTGTGAGCGCACATTGCTGGCTCATGCCCAGCTTTTCATCCACCAGTACCCTCAAGTCCTTCTCCGCAGAGCTGCTTTCAATTCCTTCATCCCTGTATTGATACTGGGGATTGCCCCAACTCAGGGCTTATTGCCCAGATGGAGATTGATAACAAGTGGTGTACCTCAGGCATCCATACTGGGACCAGTGCTGTTTAATAACTTCATCAATGACATAGACAGTGGGATCAAGTGCACCCTCACCAAGTCTTCAGATGACACCAAGCTGAGTGGTGCAGCTGACACACCTGAGGGATGGGATCCATGCAGAGAGACCTTGTCAAGCTGAAGAAGTGAGCCCATGTGATACTCATGAGGTTCAACAAGGCCACATGCAAGGATGAAACCTGTGTAAGCAGCAGCTCTAGGTGCATGTACACCCTCCGTGCCTTGTTGCAAGATCTCTACCTGGGGACAGCTGGGGCTGTCCATGAGTTTTGAGCCCCCACACCCAAGAAGTCCCTCACCACTCAGCAGTACCTCGTTGGCCAATCCTGGCCAGCAGACGAAGCAGGGGCAGGAGGGTGCTGTGGTCAGGCGGCTCGGTCCGGGCAGCAGTGACAAGAGCCTGCAGCAGTGCCTCACTGGCCCCTTTGCTGATCACATAGTGAATTCTCCGGCCAGTCCCTGGGAAAAAGAGGACAGACTCTGCTTAGAGCATCCCTTCCCAGAGCCACAGCAATCACAAACCCTCACCTTGCATGGAGCATGCAAAGCTCCCATGGCTTTCCAGTGGTGTTTTATTGCTATGAACCCAAGGGCATTTGCAGAATTGACTGAGGATCTCAGGTGTCCCTGCCCTGGAGACATAGCTAATGGCTGTATGGTGAAACTAGGTGCTCTGCTCATACTCCAGTGGTGGTTATCCTCACAAACCCACATCCTGCAGATGTTTTTCATTGTGCATTGAAATGCAGCAGAGAGGAATAAGCAGAGACACCAACAGGTTTCAAAGGAGGAGAAAGCTCAGTGATCTTTTCCAGTACTGGAAATTAAACAAGCCATGGGCTTCTACCAAATGAAAAGGAATCCCAGGGAAGCTTTGGAGACAGCCTTCAAACAAATCTAGGTCTCCAAAGAAGCCGCACACTAATCCTGTGAGCCCTACTGTATCAACAAACATTGATCCATGTCCAATTTCAGCAGTGACTTCAGGCTCCATGTTTGGAGGAAGCCACATTTTCATTCCCAGAAGGAAGACAGCACCTCCTATCCTCCATGTAGGCAATCCTTCCATCTAGCTGAGGAACAGCACTGCAGAGCCTCAAAAGAGAGGCAGCTAGACTGGGGATATCTGCAGTGGGGCTCTGAAGTGTGGGGAACACAGGAGGCTCCAGCACTCGTCGATGCAGCTCAGTTGGGTTGAGAAATGTTTAGCAAATGACATTTTTGAGGTGGATCAAGAAGGAAAAGAAACTTAATTTTTTTCAGGTCTTCTGCCAATTCACTTATTTTTCACATGGCTCAGAGGCACATGCAGCAACATGCCTTCCCTGGAACCCCGGGGTGGAGGAGCCTTTTAAGGAGCCGCTGAACTCTCCTTTAGAGTCCCTGTGCTCTGGGAAGCCAAGCTCCTCTCCCTGCCTCACAGCCCTTTCTCCAAGGGCACTGGAGAACATTTCCAGTGGTTGACTGCCAGGGATTATGAAATACTTTGAAACACACAGACATGTTCTAAACTAATAAAAAGGACACTTTCTCTGGGTCTTTTTTCTTTTTAACTCACTGAAAAATGTCCATTTTCCAAACACAGGAGAGTAAGGACTGATAATCTATAAATATAATTCATGTTTTGCTCACCATGCAAACACCTGGCCAAGATCATGCAGGGATGAATTCCCTGACCTGTTTGAGGATCCCCCCTCTGCCCCTCGCCCATAGGCACTGCCCCAGAGCTTTGCTTCCTTACCCAGAGAGAGCAAGTCAGTGAGGACACTGAGAATGTTCAGGACTACCTCCTTGTCACAGGAACTCTGAAATGGAAACACATCACATTTAGGGATCAGTTCAGAGCAGTAAACTTCATGCTACGCAGGGCCGCAGTGCATCATGGTGTGCAGAGGCACCAAGATCCTTGTTTGGATACTGAGTGCTTTTTGTGCCATCTGGCCAATGAATATGAAGAACCATACTGACTGTGTGTTTTAAAAGCCTCTAACAGACATATGATCATATTACACAACATTTAATACATGGTAGTAGCACTTCTGCAGAATTCACATCTAAATTGTAAATTACATCTCTCTTTTATTTTGCCTGGCTACCTCAAAGCCGAGGAAATTCTGTATCACACAGAAGTGTTAGGTGTGGGGTGTTTTTCCATGACAGCATCTTCAACTGGAAAATGAAGAATATATTTAAATTATATTAGTCTTAATTACAAGGAAATTCCCCTGTCTTTGTAGCTACAACCACATGAAAGTCTGGAATTTGGGGAGTAGAAAGAGACCCTAAACTTATTTTTAATCAAGACCAAGTAAGCACCACACTTTGACATCACACGTTCTGCTTTAGATTCACTTTAAATTTTGCACTAGAGGAAAGAATTTATACTGTACTCGAGAAAGAAACACAAGGTATCTTCCATCCATCCGTGTGATACACTAGATCCCTTCTTTAATCCTCCTCCAACCAGATTTCTCTGCTGAGACTAGAAAATTAATTACCAGTCTGTATTGCTGTATGAAGAATTTGGGTTAAGTTCTTAATTTCCATAGATACAACACAAAACAAATTTCCAATATAATTGATAATTTGCATTTGTGTAGCCTTGATCCTGAAGAACCTCAGGACTCCATAAACTATCATGGAATCACTTTATCTCCCATTAAATTGTTGCAGTAGGGTAATACATTACAAATACATGGCTCCCATGTTTCTGAATGTTGAAATGCTTCAGAAACTTAACCTGCCAGTACATATTCTGGATATATGGGATCATTTCACCTGCTGATTTGATTCAGTCATTCTCTGACATATTTAACATTATGCAACAAATTATTTAAGGTAAGGAACTGAGAAGTAACACATAGGAAAAAGAAACTTTACTAAGGATATTAGGAAAATCTAATTCAGATCTGTGATAATGACTATTAATGCAAATGGACTTTTTTCCAATGGATCCCTGCTAAAGTCACAGCACAAGCTGACGTGGTGCTAAGGACTGTGTGGCTAATTAGGGAGCCATGTATCATTCCTCCTTATAATTAGGGTGAGAATGCATCGAGTGAGACATGGGAAAATGGTCTTCACAGTCAGAGCAGGTGACTGAGCCTGGAGAAACAGGTTTCTACCTGTCACTGAACTCCTGTAGGATGCTTGGCAGCTCCCTTCAACCAAACCTCCTTGTGTACTGGCAAGTTATATATGCCATCTTCTGCATGCAGTTATCTACATTAGCAATGATGCTTCCTAACTTGTGTCCTTTACATTACTCACGTATACACCTTTTAATCATAATTATTGAAAAAACCAAACTCTAAATCTCTGAAAAACCCTAATTCCCATCACGCTGGTTTTTCTCAATTACCAGTGCTACCAAACTTTAACCGCTCAATACACATTTCACGCAGGCATCAATGAGCAACAGGGACAAGAGTATCAGCAGGGGAGTGACACCAAAGAATGAGATGTAGTCAGGAGAAGGATGAAAGAGGAGTCAGGCAAGGATGAGAGACTGGAGCAAACAGGCAGAGAATCACTTCTGAAACAGGGGACTCAGGGGAGCAGGGTCCATGAGCATTGCCGCCTTTCTAAAGACCCACCTTACTTCTGTTAGATAAAATCCACAGGAAAAGTGCCTGTCTCATCCCCATCTCGGAGCTGGCCCATGCCCAGAGCAAGAGCCTGCTGGTTTTATTCATTACTGTATTATCTCAAGCAGCAGAGATCTCAGCACTAAACATAAAAGTTCAGCCCTTTCATGAACTGTGTTGAAATCAAAAGGGTCGGTACGATGGGATTACTGCTTCTTGCAGAGCCAAGACAAACAGAATATGCAGCTTTAATGAAACCCAGTAACTCTCGGTTCACCAAGTGCTGCCGCCCTCACCTTAGAGCAGGGGTCTGAATCCGTGTTACTGGCTCAAGGGACCACACAGAGCAGCTCTGAATAGTCACTTCTAGGTAACACATAGAGATTTAGTCCTAGTTTAATCTTGCTAATTCATGTCTTTGCTCCTTAGTCCACAGTCCTGAGCTGCCTCAAGTCTCCCACAGCAAACAAAGAGCAATCAGAGCTCTCTTCCCAAGAGTTTCTTGGCATGTTTGAGCATAGGGACTTAATAGTTAGGGGCAGGCTGTCAGGAGTGACTAGTACCCACCAAATTTACTGACTCTGGGAAGAGCTACTGTTCTCAGCACCTTTTTAAATATCAGGGTTGCCTAAACCAGACTGTCCTCCGGTTTTGTCTCGCTGCCTCTCAGTATCCCTTTCCTCTGTAGGTGGATGGATTACACATTAAGGTTTCAGTAATGAAGTCTTCATTGATTTATGCTCCTATTACAGTGAGTTGTTTATTTTAACTGATTGGATTGTGGGTTTCCTAAGCCATTAACACAAATAGTGATGACATAAGATATCCTCTGACTTCCCATGTGCTTTACGCAGAGACTCAGGCGAACAAAAGACTTGAGGGGACACAAAAGATCAACCTTTAAAAAGTGCAAGTTAGAGCTGGTTAATATTGCCAAATATTTTACTTGAGTATTCACTCTTGATACTTTAACACTAAAATTCTGGCTGTGTTGGTGCCCCATCATTCCCCTTTCCCCAGCACACTAGTGAGGGAATCAGATGACTCGTGTGTTTGCTGAAACAGTGGATAAAACCCTAGTGCCATTACAAATTCTAACATATTTCCCACTAACTTTAGTGGCGCCCCTGAATAATACAGAATACTGCAGAAGAACACAGCACCAATTTATAATAGCAAGGCAACACAAAAAAGAAAATAACTCTAAAGTTGCTGTTGTCTTGTGAGATGGCAACTTGCCTGTGGAAAAGAAACAGCTCAGATTTTGACTAACTAGCTTGAGATTTTCAAAGCCATCAAAGATATTTGGGCACTGAAATCTATTAGAAGCAATTGTTTAAATTAATATTCATAGCAAACTGTTTGTGGCTGAATTGCCAACAAATTCATTCATAAAAAATATTCAGTAAGTCTTTTTGAACAGTAAGTACAAATGAGAAAATCACAACCTGTGCTTGATCTAAAAAAGACGAATAGAGTAATTTCTTTAATGCAAATTACTTACCCAGCTCTGGTTAAAATAAACACATTAGTTATTTTTGTTGGAAGATATGCTTGACAGCTCAAGAACAAACCATAAGCAAAGAGGAAGTAAAATTCCTCTCGCTAAATATTTTCCATTCCTGCCAGCACTTACAAATGTTAGATACAACATCTAAATGCGCCCAGGCTAATGAAGATGCATTCATGGTATAGGGGTGGAATGAGAGCAGAGAAGAGATCCCAGAGGCTCCAGTTAGATTCCAACATCACCAACCTCCTGCAGGATTTCACTAACAGGATTTAAAGTTAGAGCCAAATTGTTACCTATTAACAACAGCCTGTAGCTGCCTCTCACAGCTTGCAGCCGGACAAAGGCTAAAGCTGCAAAAAACATGACTTATGTTATCAAGCATGGTTGGACTTTCTGGCCAGAGCCCTTCATCTTGCCTTCCTCCAGCAAAGCCTGCTGTCTTTCTCAGCCACCCAGGAGTACCCCAGGGCTGAGTTCAGATGCATTTAGTCAACTCCCAGCTGATAGCTCCTCTCCAAGCTTTCTCTGGGAATTAATCCCTGAAACACAGGGCTCTGGTTAGCTTGACTGAAGCTCCTCAGAGATAAACAGCAGGAGGATGGAGAAAGCCAGGAATAAAAAAATACCCCGGTGCATAGGCATTGATACATCACAGGCAGCAAGTGATTAGTTAGTGACATTGGGTTTGGAGGACAACTGCTCAAGCCCAAGATCTTCCTGACTGGCAGCTCAGGTCATTTTGCTGACCCACGACTAGGCAGGGAAGCAGTTCCTGTCTCCTTGTCCTGCTCCTGGGAACGCACCAAGACAAGCTGTTACTCAAGACAAGATTATAAAATTGCAACTAAGCCACAGTAACAGGTAATCTCACTTTGTCAGGGAAGTCTCCTGGGATGTTTTCCGCAAGATTTGAAGATCCAACAGAGGTGGGATTTTTGATGTCCCACCTGAAGGACAGCAGCTATCAGTGCAGTTCCCCTTTTAGTGCTAGCTTAAAACGAAGACTTCCCATAAACTCAGTCTTTTGTGTAGCTCTTGGGCTTTTATGTCTTTTGCCCAAAGGCAAAAATTCTCCAGACATGCAAACTACTGGGAGTCTAAGCATTAAAAAAGGAAGATGCCCAGAAAGAAATCAAACAGCATTAATTTGTGCAGTGCGATATTTACTAATAAATATTTTATTTGGGGAAAGAAATAAAGCAGTTATTCCACTCACAAAAATAATAAATGCAAAATTAAAGGAGTCATTCCTGCAAGACAATATGTAACATGATTTCTACCAGTACTCCTATTAAATTAATTGAGTACAGTCTCAAAACTATGTGACTGCTTAGGAAAAAAGAAAACAAAATAGCCTGGTTTTAAAGAAAAGCTATTGCTGCACTGAGCTAACAAGCTTCCAGACCTCATTTTTTTTTAGCGAAGCCAAGAAATAGGATGTCCAGTTCCAGGGTTAGTTTGTAAATAACCTGTTTCTAAACAAGGAAGCAGAATTTGACACATTCAAAATACATCCTTCTTTCTTCTCTTACCCTTAATAAATTTGCTCACACAAATAGCAGCAGTCAGAAGCCCAACCGTCTGTGTAATGAGACTTGCATCTGCAAGTCAGATTTGTCACTCTCTGCGCTCAGAGCCTATTGAAGAGAAATCCTGCTGCCAAATTAATACCAGCTAAAATCATGACTAGGTTAGGGGCCAAGCAGCATTAGTCCTCACTTTCTCCTGAGACCTCTAGAAACTACTGGGCTGCTAATAACTGTATTAATGCTTAGATCAGAGACCCCTCTCCCGAGGTTCTGCCGCCAGCGAGGCAGAGGTGCATACCAGACCCAACTGCTGGCATTATGGATTTGCCAGCTGGGCATCTTCCCACAGCTGGCTATCCAGCCTTACAATGACTGTGAAGCCAGGTTGGGTGCCTTATGTTCTGTGCCTTGTCAGAGAAAATTGCTTTTTCTAATTTAAGTGGAGCTAAAAATTCACACTTAAATAAGAGAGCAAAATGTGCTGGAGAGTTTGTTTGTGTGCTCCCATCCTCAGCCTCAATTTTCAGCCAGCTAACCATGATTTCTTCTTGCGGGTAGGTTTTATCTACAGCATTGGATATATGGAGGTTTAGAGAAAAATAAAATCATTATTTCTGTGGAGAAAAAGAGAGTTCAGGGATCTCTGAAATATCACTAGGCAACCTCAGAACAGGGAGTATTCAAATTAAAATGATTACAGCCTGAATCTTGTATCGCTTGGTTACAACAGTACCATCATCCAGCTTTAGAAGGATCCCAAGAAGTTACGGTCCTGTTACCCTCACCAAGTGTCCTCAGCACCACCAGCGACATCGCCATCCTCTGCAGCAAACACTAAGTGCATTTCTTTGGCGTAACGTGAAGTTCCTCTACTGAGGGTCAGATAGCCCTGAGCAAGCCAGCAAAGTCAAAGGAGACGGGGACAGGAAAGCAGCTATTTAAAGACTCAGAGGAGGACCTTGCTGCTCAGGCAGTGTCCTAAGTGACCTCTCTAATCCTGCAAGAAAGGCGTTGGCAGCTGTGTGGGATCACATAGCCCTCAAACTGTACACAGGATAGCCAAGGGACCTCCCAGAGCAAGACATGTGCTCTGACAAGTTCTCGCTCCTGTTCCCAAGCCTTGGGGACAAGCCCCTCTCACCAGCTCCTGCGCATACCGCTGTGAGACACAGCTAACACCCCATTTACCCAAGCACCAGCCATTTTCATTCCTGCTGATGCTTGACACCAAGCCAAGCTCTGTGCATCAGCCCAAAGCAGCAGTTGTGGGTTTTATATCCAGGAATATAGCAAATACTTAAAATGTCCCTCTCTCTGGTCTCTGCAATCAGGTGGGTGGCTTTTTTTCATGGCCTGCAGTGACCTGAAGGTTTGGGGTTTTTTTCCTCATCCTTGTTTGCACTTGGGTGGGATAACCTGCAACTTTTTTTCCACTAACACACCAGATCAGTGCATGTAATGATTACATACCCTCCACAATGGAGGACACCTTGTCCAGGCGACAGGGCAGAAGTAGTGTTCAAAGCCAACTTCTAACATGCTATCATACAAGGCTTTGCTCCTATTCATTGAGCTTCACAGCTTCCTCTCAAAGGATATATGCTACACTATGGGACTGAACTGCTTCAAGGCAGAGATGGGCAAATTCCAAACTTCTATCTGAATGTCTTCAAAACACTGAAGGTGTTGAGATATAACAGCTTGGCCTGAGCTGATCTCTAGCCAAAATAACTTGGTGAATAACATGGTGGAAATCATCTGTGCCAAGGAATCTTACTATATTTAATGCAATAAATTGCACTAACAACACCTTTCATCACAGGATCACAGATTTCTTCACAAATATTAATTAACACCTGCCCCACTGCATCCCTCATCAAGAAGATCAGATTCATCGTCCCTTATTTTCATGGTGGGAAATACCACCCTGTAGTGGGAAATTCACTTAGCTAATACCCAAGAAGATCAGAAGCAGAAACACTGTCTGCTTCTCTCAACTCCCCAGAAGTGCAGCAGAGAAGACCAATCTTTCCAAGGAACCCTAATGGGAGAAGAGAAGGCTACTCACCACCAGCTGGTCCTAGCCCTATTTATGAAGCAATTCATCCTTGTGCCCAAGGACAAGGGAGGCACTACATTTAATTTATCTATCCAGGAATTAAAAAGCACATGGACCATGACCTAACTCTTTTCCAAAGGATGTTTTACCTGCTGTGTCACAGACTCGAAAATGTTTCACCTAACTTCAGAGCGAAGTTGTTCACCATGTCTGTGCCACACCAGTAGCGTGTCACACTAATAAAATGTATTCACATCCAATTACATGCAGGAATTATGCCCTAATAGGCTCAATATCTTGGATACTGTTGGCAAAGTAAATTGCTTCTTTCTTCATGTCAAAGTTCTCTCTGTGTTCTCAAAGATTTGTCCTCGTACAGAAGTTCCTTGCGATACAAAGTTCCTTTGTGTCACTTGCTCCTCTCACTAATGCATCTCTAATAGAGCAATTACTTTATTATGCAGAACTGGTGGTAAAACAATTATATAACCTTAAAATGCTTCTGTCAAATTGGAAGTGTTAAAAGAATGAGGAAACTTTGAGATAAATCAAAACACATGATATTCTGCAAAAGGCTTTTAGACTTTCCTCTGAATATTTCTAATGTTCTTTCTGTAATTTCTACTGCAGATATATTCTCTCAGGTTTCATCTCTTATTTCATAATAAGTTACCTATGACACCAAAAAATTTTGAATGTATTTAACATTATATCACTTTTTTCCTCTTTTTAATCTATTTTTATTTTAATGCCAGAATTATCCTAGCATATGTCTTTCACACTCCCTTAATAAGTTTCTATAAGGCATTAACCGTTCTTGCACAATGATCTCTATATGCATGTTAGCACCTACTATTTAGTGCTGTTTCTAGGAGTTATTCCTATATTTTATATTACTTCAGGTGTTACTGAACTATTTTAAAATATCAATGTTTCATTCAAATGCCATTCTGTTACACCTACTTAACCCAAACTTAATAGGGAGGGATCTGTTTTTTCCATCAGCTTTAGTCTTCTCCACTACTAACAATGAAAGAGCAGCATAAAACATGCTACTATCTTTCTTTGTGAGATTTTATGGGTGTCAATCCAGAGAACGCTCTGTCTTTCAAAGCGGCAGCACATTTGGGAATTAACAAAAGTTGAGAAATGCCATTGCTTGAAAAAAGTACAAGTAAGCCTAGAAGCTCCTTGGAAAATTTCCACATGTACTTGGTTTTTAATAAAATCACAGATTTTGAGCGCTTTCACAAATTAGAGTATGTGCACATGGAAATAAATAGCCATAAGGAAGATGCTGCTATCCTTGCCTTCTCTGTGATGTTCCTACTTGGGCTGGGCAGGACAAAGCCACAGGAGTCCCTGTGTCTGCTCTCAGCCTGTCCTGGCACTTGCCCAGGATAACACTGTGTTCAGTCTGGATTCTCTCTGTATTCCAGTGCTAACGCTCCCATTTCCTACACATTAGTCTGACATGGACTTGTACAGGCTGAAGAAAGAGATCTGTGAGGTACACTCTGGTTTAGAAAAACACCAGTCCTTTCTCTCCAAGACAAGTGCCCTTTCGTGTCAATCTACCCCACTTTCAAAAGTGCCTTCTGGAACAGCAGTGAAAATTCCATTAATCAACCAACACTCAGTAATGATGATTGGGGTATGGGTAGTGGAGACAAACCACTAATAACTATTGTTAGTCACAGCTTATTTTCTTGGGAGATAGAACCTGAAAGTGAAAATTATGACCCTATTTTCCCCATCCAGTCTAAGTAAAAAAATCAAACAACAAACAAAGCCTGGCATCCATAATGAATAGCAAACTGTTTGGAAATTCTAATGATTCAAAGTATTGTTACTAGTAACATAAAGCAGGACATCTGCTTAACTGCATTGCTGAGACCCATCTGTCTAGATTTAAACAGCGATCTCTTAAAAGCAAAGCCCTCAGTTCTCTGAAAAGTCTGCCAACTTTTTGAAAGGTATGACAGGGTATGTCATTTTTCTTCCAGAATGTAACAAAGCTTTTTATTATCTTTAATCTATAACCCATGCAAGACACCCAGCAGGAGCAAGCCAATGCCATCCTGCTAAAGACAGACATGTTTGTGGCTTTATTCAGCCCTTGTTACTTCAGTTAAGTAGCTCAGAAGCACTTCCAAACTAAGTGCTGGTCAGTCAAGCTAAAAGGCATTTTATTAGCTCAGCAAATGAGCCCACTGCTGCATTTGTGCTCCAGGAAAACATGACAGGAGTTAAATGTAAAAATACAAGCTCACTGTCCTCTCAGAGGCTCCTGAGCTGAGATCCAGGCTAATGTAGATCAGGGACACTGCAAAGTGAGAGATGAATGAGAGCTCTTACTCCTGGTGCCTTTCTCTGTGCAGCAAGACTGGAGCTTCTGCAGCAGAGAAAACTTCAACACTTAGTGCACCCATGGGTGTGTGAGGGGCAGCATTGACCCATCCCATCCTGATGCAGGAGGCAGGGAGCACAGTGTCCCCTGATGTGCCATCCTCTAGACATCGTTTATCTTCACTCTGAGATCCCCTGTGGCCTTCACCGATCCAAATTTCATGAGCTGTCTCTCCCAAGACACTCTCACATGGGAAGAGGCTGAACACATGATGGCATACAACTTTTGTGAGAAGTGGGGACCTTTGGCAAGAGCCATGTTTTCCTCTGCTTCTGGCACAGTAATGGGAAGGGTCCTCAAACCTCTGCAGAACCACACACATCACTGACATCTGAATAAAAGCAGTCTGGATGTCATGAAGGGCTGATCAAGAGAAAGGTGAATTCTTCAGCAAACACCCAGTAGGAAATCTGGTCTACATCAGAGTCTACCTCCACCGCCTGCATCCATTGCCACCATGGAGAGACCACCACAAAGTAGTTGTTGTGTCCTATTTCATTTAAGCATGTTCCCAAGGAGATCTGCTGGTGTAACAGTGCTCTGCAGGATTCGTTAGGACATGGCAGGGGAACTCAGCTAGGAAGATTTCCAACTGTTTAATCTTTCAGCCACTCAGACAACCCCCTTTCAGACAAAACCCTTCAGAGTT
Source organism: Bucorvus abyssinicus (assembly GCA_009769605.1). NCBI lineage: Eukaryota > Metazoa > Chordata > Aves > Bucerotiformes > Bucorvidae > Bucorvus > Bucorvus abyssinicus. Next base: position 14,982,057 of record CM020038.1, read on the forward strand.
TGCAGCCAGTGAGATACAGCCTCTGCTGCAGGAGCTTTTGAAGCAAACTGCTAATAAGCATGGTTTTCATCTCAGAGCAAGTCATTTTAACACATCTCTGCTTCCAGCTGCCCCCTTGAACACCCTGTGCATTATAGGGAGATCAAATGACTTTAGCCCCATTGGAAGAGAAATTGTCAAAGAAAAACAGAGCCAGGCACAGGTTCCCATTTATCTCCAGCTCTCTCCACCACTCACATGGGGCAAGAAGCCACTCAAATAAAACATTTTCCCAAAAAGGAGGCCAGACAAATCAGGGCAGCATGCTGCTTTCCCCCAGCCTCTCCCAAAACTGTCTCCATGTGGATGGCACTGGTTTATTCCTGGAAAAACGGAGGGTCGTAAGAGGCAGTTCAGTGCATTCCTCTGACTTCATCAGATCAGCATTTTAATCATAGGGAAAGGTCAGGTGGACCATTCTCCCCCCTCCCCTCCTTTGCAGGGCCAACAGGTGGGCATTCACCATGCCAAACTGCTTATGGAAGCATCTCTTATTCTCCCTGTCACACTCCTGCTTGCCAGGTTAACCCTGAATAAAATGGAGCACCCCCTTTATCGTCACTGTAAATCAGCTCCTTTGACCTTTCAGCAGGTTTCCCATTAAAAAAAACAAATTGCAGAGGACAACAGGCACTGCACTCATTTCACCCAGGCTGCACAAGTGTTGTCTTGCTCATGCAGTAAGTTGTTTCACCTTTTGATTTGGGAAACAATGGGAACTAAGACTCCCTTTGCCCTCACTTGACAGATGAGGTTTATCCCCATTTACCGACCAAGTGGAGAAATCTGGAGGCACAGACATTAAATGAGTTTGAGTTTTTAACAGTCCTGAAATAAAGACCAGGACTCCTGCTTTACCTGTCAGTACAGCATCATTCTCTTTTGGAAGGAAATAGGTAGAGTGCAGTGGAGCAGATGGGCCCGGGGAGAAGAGTCTGTCTGTTTACTACAGGGATCAAACTCCCATTGGGAAGCCTCTGCCTGTAAATTACACCAAAAGTTAATGTCCATAAAAGGCTTCACAGAAGTTGATTGCAGTAAAACACAATGCTGTGGTGCTCCCATGGCTCTGGTGTCAGGAAAAAATTGTTTTGGTTTCAAAGCATCCCTTGTTGAAAGGAAAAAAAAAAAGCCTAGATTACTTTGGTAGAGTAGTTATTTCTCCCACAGGACTTCTATGTTGGAAATACTCAATTTTCTAATAAGAATCACCCTGAAAGTTTTGCTGTTCTCATTAATTCTGCCTCAACCTACAGCACCTTTTTAAGATAAGGTTGTGCTCTTCCAGAACAGACCATGAGGAGAAAAAGCCCAACCTTGTTCTGTAAACCCCCTAAGGGAAGGAGGTTTAGATTTGCTCATGGAATTTCTTGTCAAACAGCTGTTATCCCATCAATCAACAGCTGGTCTGAAACATTAATTCTCTTCTTTGTAGTTTAGCAGTGCCTAAGTGGACAGAAGAATCTCTACTATGTTCTCTTTGTCCTCTCCAGAAGACATCTTATGAAACCAAAGACAAATTCTTAATTGCTGAAACCTTGGTTTACGATGATTGGACTCCACTCAGTAAAACAAAGGCCATAGCAGCACAACAGAACAAAGGAAAGACTAAGTTACAGATATGAATGTGGTGTGTCTCCATTGACTTGTGGAGGAGAAGGACCAGGTTTCTATTATTTTAAGGGATGTTCACATCAGACTTTCCCCTCCCAAAACTGTACTAAGATAAATTGTTCTCCCTGTATGAAAAGGAAAAAGATTATCCAGTCCTTGGAATCTTCACCCAAGGAGTGCATCCAGATTATATTCAGGTCAACTTCTCACAAATTAAACAATTGGAAAAAAGTTTGGTTTTTATTATAACAGAAAACATCTACAACTTTGAGGGTGGTTTGGACTCATATCCTTGCTTCATAGTAATTTTTAATTAAACTGTCTTTTTCTGAAATTAAACTGTTCTGGGATTCCAGACAGACAGATCCTGCTTCCAGGATTGCAGGTGTTAATGTCCCACCAGAACATCAACTGTGCTGGACAATTTAGTTGTACAAAATCATACCATACAGCTTCTCTCTAACACTCATTCCTCAACTCCTGCAGCAAACTTGATTTTGTCAACAGAAAGATGGGAGGCTGTCTGGCGAGATTGCTTTTTATCATTCCTGGTCTCCCTGGAGAAGGTTGTAGCTCCCTCTCAAGGAGCAGGTCCCACCAATTTCCAGGTGCATTCTGGCCTTACAACTGCCTGGGGACCAAAATCAGCCTGCTTTGCTCAAGAATCACAGCCCCTCGCTCCTCCCTGCAGAGATGAGCAGCAAGCCCAGCATGCAGAATGGCCCCAGCTGATGGGTCAGAGCTTCTGTCCTATGGCCCATGGGGCCCTGTAGGCAAACAGGTGCAAATAGACTATCTGTGAGACAAGTGCTTATTAAAAGAACAGGGAAAGGCAAGAAGGAATTATTTTCTCTCCTGGTCTGGTGAGAAGAGCATAGTCACAAGGCTGGACTCTGGCAGAGCCCAGTGACATATGTGGGCACACGGTATGTCTTTGAAAATCCAAAATCCATGGACAAGTGAAAGGCTGAGGTTCTCAGATGTGCATACATCAACCCTACATAACAGAAAGGGCCACCTCTCCCCAGAAGCATGGCTCATTCCATGCGTTGCTACTAGCAAGCGCTGCCTTCTGCACTTCCCACTCGCTTCTCCCAGAGCCCTGCAGAAAGATAGGCTTTTACCTGCGCTTCCGCAGGCATAAATCCTCCCCAGATTTCATCACAAGAATAGTGACATGTGTTGCATTCTCCATCCTGGCGCAAACAGGGATGCTGTCTCTGTGTGATCATTCCTATGATAGCAACACCCCAGGAGAAATTTCCAAGCCTGCTATCCCAGACCAAGCAACACAAAATCCCTCCCCATCTCTCAAATTCCTGGTACATTTATGAAATGTTTTTCTTCCCATTAACACATCAGTAAACTCTCTGCTGGTGTCAGCAGACACTGCTAAAGTTAACCATTATCAGCCCACACATTTTTTCAATACAAGTAACTCTTTTGGCTAAAAGTAATGTAAGAAACTTCAATTCAAAGATGTCCGTGAATGTATTTTCTACCACAGACATTTTTCCTCATTATAGATAAAGCCAAGAGGACTGGACCCATGCATCAGACAAAAATGTGTTGAAAAGATCTGAGCCATCACAACATAATGCAGCATAATAAACTGAAAATAAGATTATGCTATACAAAGAAACACAAGCAAGATCTATTCAAGCAAACACCTCTCTGTATGAAAACATCTCTTCATATATTTCACAGAGGGAAATTATTGAAGCCCAAGAAAAGGAGAAGTCAGAAATTTTCCATTGACATAAAAATATCAGTGTAATATATAAATATATCTGTAGGCATACAAAACACCTATGGAAGCTAGATACCCACCAGTAATTATTCTTGACTTACAAATAGATAAGCAGGTGCATTTGAATGTTTTTATACTGTACGTGAACAATAAGTATTTTAGACAAATGCATATACATCCTTACGCAAAGCAGTTTAATGTGTGTTTGTGTCTATAATGCAGTGCTTATACTAACCACACACGACATCAAGCTGCCTGACATGGTATAATGTGCCATTATAGTACATCCAAACAGTCCAAGTTAACAGCTTGGCCATGAGCACAAAGCCCGGCCCTCAGTGAAGCAGCACCAGTTTTAAAGCATTCATGATGTTCCATTCGGCCCCCTGGAGCAACTGCATTTTTTAATTTCATGACTTTATTTCACAAACCTCAGCTTCAGGATGAGCAGTGCCTGCTGCCTGGAAAAATCACCCCATATAGCTTTTTGTCCTCATCATTTAGCACGTGGTTTTGTGCATTATTTATTGTGCAGCATCCAAGCCCTCCACTGAAAACAAATTAATTTAGTCCTGGATTTTTTTTTTTCCTGTGTTGTCACTAGAACTTCAGATTTTTTTTTTTTGCAATGTTCATTGCTTGGTTTCCTCAAACACTTGTGAGGCATGGTGGGATTATTAGCCATTTTACACATGATTAACTTAGATGCAGAGGGTTATAACCCATTTCTCCAGACCTGCATTCAACTGATTTAGCAACATAGCTATGCTGTCACACTTGTATTTCTGCAGGAAGGGAGAAAGGTGTCTCCAGGAACAATCTCACTCATCCTCAAAGCACAGATGAGGGACAGCAGAAGACAGACTGAAGCCCACTTTATTCAACATGGAAAGTTCTGCTGAGACTCAGATTGAAACACCCTCTTCTGCTCAGCCCAGCCATTCTTCCTGCCACTTTGATCAGTCTCTAGGTACATTTTGCACCCTGAGATCCTGAATTCTCATTAATGCAGTCACTGGAAATTCTGGATAGCCCAGCTGGAGGCATTTTCAGAGGAGCTGGCAGTGTGCTCTGAGAAACAGCTGTGGCCAGCCTGGGGACAGAGTGAAATTCTAATGCCAGCTCCGTTGGTGGAAGGGTTTCAGCAGATACCAAGATGTGTCTTACCTTCCTCTGAGGGCTTTTAGTGTTCTGCACTGATTCACGAGAGTGCCAAACCTCACTACTTCTTCTGTGGCCTGGCAGGAACTTGGGGCTAAGGCATGGATGCTAAGGCTCCTTTCTTCTCCCTTGCTTAGCAGTGCCCCATGGTGGTGAGCCAGAGATTGTAGGGAAGAGTTCTGGGTTACCTTTAGGTTCTCCTTGGGCAGGGAGGCAATGACAGGTGAGGTGGGAAGAGCATGCAGTGACCCTGAAAGCTGGGGTGGGGGCCTGCACTACCTCTATAGGATTGTTTGCAGAGAATTATTCCTTTTCTTCCACAGTTGAAGCAGAAAAGCTCACACAACCTAAGTGGCATTGGCAGTAGAAGCTCAAAAGAGCTGCTGGAGCACCCAGTGTCCTTCCATGAAGGGTTTTCCCTTGAATTCTATAGCTGAGTGTCTCACTGCCCTAACTGCACTACTTTTGCTGCTCCAAAGCTAGAATATATTTTGTAAGGAATGGGAGAACACTAAGTCCACTGCTGTTCACTTTAGGTACAACAATCTCAGTAAAACTCAGTTAATGAACCACATAAAAATGGCCATCTGCTTTTGAGTTCACTTTTATTCCCTCTAAGGCTATTCCACTAAGCCCTGCCTGCCAAGCTGCCTCCCAAAAAACACAGATCCAAACTTTGGGTTCCTCCACCCCCAGCCCAAACCAGGGGGCATTCTGCTTGCTGAACAGTTCCTGGGATTTTTGCATCTATCTTGCTCAACAGCCAGGAATCTCAGCAGCTCTGCTGACAGACTCAGTGCAAGGATGCAGAGGAGACAAGTATTTTTGCAGAATACATTGATATTCCTTGTCACTGGAGCAGCATAGATACCTTCCCACTTGTCTTTAGTATAACAATAGAATGCCTTGTCAGCCAGCCAGCAAAACAGCTCCAAAGCAGCAGCGCAAAGCTGAAAGGTTCAAGTCAGCAAAGAGTGGATCCCTATCTGCTCCCCGCTGGGCACTACAGCCAGAGAGGAATCCCTTTACACAAACAGCCTCCACGGATACATAAGATTTTCACCTCTTACCTTTTGAACCATAGCATCTGGGAACCCATGCAGTCCAACCCAGGACATGGTTTGAGCCAAAGATCTGCCAACAGCCCCAGGGGTTGCCAGCTTTGCAGAATATGTGAACAGGGACTGCGGCTTTGGGAAGCATGTGTAAACCATGCTGAGAGCCAACAGGAAATCTGGGACTCCTCAGGCAACACAATGTATGCTGCCACGGAGTAAGGAGATGTTCTGGGGGTAACCAAGGCAGGCTCATGTCTGCGCCTGGCAGGCGAGGAAGAGAGCAGGGAGAAAGTGGGGGAAGAGTCAAAATGCTTCTTATTTAGCTAACTGGTTAGAAGATGAAGCAAGATGAGGGCCAGGACAACCAAGAGTAAAAACTAGGATGCTGTACGGTCTCAAGGGATTCAGTAGTCTGGGACACAATGAGAGATGCTGGCTCCAGTTTTCTATTGTTCTTAGCAACTAGCAGCTGTTTTTAACTAACACCCAGACACCTCCTCCTAGCATTAAAATAAACAAGAGATCTAATCCCAAATCTCCCTGGGATTTTGCATTAGGGAGGCTGCCTGTAAAATGGGATGTCAGATTTTTCCCTCTGGTCATAAACTGTATGTGGGGAGGACACTTCTGCCATGCTATGGCTGAGGAGCAGGGTGAGGAGTAGGCATCAGCCCAGCCTTGGTCTCGGTACTGCACTGTCCACGTATGAAAGACAAAGCAGAGCTGGATGCGAGGTGAGTAAGAGATGGGAACAGAATGGGGTAACACTGTCCAAGCCAGAAGGATGGAAGGTGATAATTGTAGGAGCACATTGGAGGGGGATAGTCAAGAAAAGAAAGTAACAGGGTTAGAAGCAAAATGAAAAACTACAGTAAACTCCTAAGAGCTCAGCTCTGCCATACTGACACAAAACCTGAGACAGGGAGAGGTTTTTCTTAAATCCAAAATTCACATTTTAAAGCTGCACCTTATAAGCAATGAGACACCTTTTACCTAGAGATCTGAAATGTCACATCTTCCCTGCAGTGACATTTGGTGACAACGCAGCTGTGCTTTGAAAGCAGTTTTTGCTTTTCACCTTGTCACTTTCCAGAACATCTGTAACACATTGCACTTGCAGGGCTTTGAGCTGTCTTTGGAGAATCACACTCGAAACGGTTTTGAAGAACTCAAACCAAATGTATTTTTTTCCTTGACTAGAGCAGGACTTCAGTTACAAAGCGCACAGTGTTCTGGGTTTGTTCTGCTTGATACCATCCTCACCAAAGCCAGACTGTAAGACTAGGAGTAAGAGTCTATGCCAGGAAGAGATGGGGCACATCACTCCCTTGGCTGAAGGCGATAGACCTGTTCTCAGGTGGGGACATTCCTCCAGCTGAGAACAATAATCTGTGCCAGCACTTGGAAAGGAGGTAGAAATTTAGCTCTGTGTAAGTGACTGAAGGAGAAAGGATGTTTTTATTCTGAGGTTCATAAAGACTGGCTTGGTGGCTGAATGTTCCCTCATTCTTCACCTGAAGGCTTCCTGCATAAAGCAATAATACATGCTAACAGAAATGGAAAATACTCAGTAATATCCTGCAGAACAGCCTGATGTATGCAGCAGACAAGTTCTTCATGCCCAATAAAAAAATATGAACCAGCACTGACAATCCAGCAGGACACAAAAACAAAGCAACCATATTTTGGACAGCTGTTGCAGAAAATAAAGTGTGGAGAGATGTTAACAGCAAATGTAAACATCAACAAATGTTATTATTTCCCAGGCCAGTGCTTTCCAACTATGTCATGAAGAGCTCTTTATCACCTGATTTTTGTAGATTCTGTAGGTAATGCTTTAGCTGGAGGTAGGGGAAGGAGGTGAATCAGAACACAGTAGTGTTGTAACTGTCATCAACCATTTCTACCCTCTAACACTCAAACCTCTGCATCTAATTGAAGATATAACAAGAAAGCTTTTTGCTCCTTTCCAAGTGAATATAGGATTTTTGGAAACAAAGGTCTTGTACCAAGGTTAGATTTTGTAATGCTGGGGATGAATATTGTACTACCCTGCAATTTTACCACTACCACCACCTACTTCACCTGCAGTGCTCCTAGCTAATTCTAGTCTAGCCTCCATGTAGCTCTGTCAATGAATCACATACGTGATTTTAAACTACAGCTTCCAATTTAATCCTGAGCCATGTCCAATTGTTCCCAGATTACACAGAGAACATCAGGACTGTTAGAGTGTAAGAAAACACAAGGTGTGTACACTTACTTTGGATAAGTGAGAGCTAATAGGGAGAAGACTATAACTCAGATACAGCAAAAACGATTTCATACAAATATGCATTAAATAAGCTCTAAGAACATAAGGCAAGCAGGTTTACACCACCAAAAATGAAACAATAATAGGACAATTTTCCTCAGTGTGCCAGTTTACCTGCAGAACTCACTGCCACAGGGTGCCATGGAAGGCAAACTAGGGTTTGGGTTTGACAATGATAGGAGAAATTAAAGTTGCAGACAGTCACATAAGTTTGGATAAAAACATCAAGGCTGTCAGCCCCCACAACCACAGTTTCAAAGCCAATTGCGTATCATGGGGTTTTATCTCCTCTACACACTTGTGGCTGATCACAGAAACCTTCCAAGACACAGGGCTAGAGGCTTGAATCTTTGGGCTGATCCAGCAGGGTAGGTTTGTTTTGCACACCGTATCCCTCATTTTCTGCTTCTGCAACACGTGAGGTTTTGACAATACATAATGAAGCATTTAGAGGATGCTGCTGCCTCAGATGTGAAAGCCCCATCCCCATGGGACTGAGCCACATCAGCACAGCTGCACTCAGGGGTCAGGGCACCTCAGAAGTACAGACAGCCAGCATTTCACCCTACCTAAAATCTGGGGTTTATGCCAGAAGCTTGTCTTGGCAAAGCAATTCCTGCCCACCCCTCATGACAAAATGATGGCTCATAAAAGCATGAGTTCCCTCCCAAAACACATCCCATTTCACAGGGTAGCTCATGCCTCAGCTTAGACATCTTCTGCAAAACCAGGAGGAGTGCATGCATGCTGGGGGGAATGGAAGGGATCACCTACAAGCAGAGGAAGAGATACCTCTCCTTTGCTCCATGGCCAAGCTTGTCCAACAAGTGAGATCCTAGACAGGACACTTCCCTTCCCTCTGCTCCTCAGGAGCAGGTACTGAGCATACCCAACTCCAGCACCTCATCAACCTTTTGTCACTTCCTCACAAGTGCTTAAGGGTCCTGGTGAAGACAATTTGACAGGGAGCAACTTGTTGCTTCCAGGCAGATCTGTTAACTCGTCCTCCTTAGCCCTCAGAGTAGCAGCATGCGCTGCTGGGGCTTGCCTAGCTCACAGACTGCCAGCGCTGTCAGGTCCCATTCATTGCAAAGCACCAACTCCTCACTCCCCCACTGAACGCGGCAAGATCTCAGGAGCTGAGACTCTGCCCTCAGACTGGGCTCTGTGATTGATGCATAGCAGTAATTGCCGGCATTCATCTCCAAATAGTGAAACTTCATTTCATAAAGGCTTTTTAGGGTGGGAGGTGCGGGTCAGGACTCCTGCACACTGATGGTTTTAGAGACAAGCCAGCAGGGAGCTCGTACAAACAACCTCAGCCAAACAAGTCACTGGTGGTGAATTAAAGAGGAAAACAAGCCCAAGCTCCTCTCTCATTAGTTCAAGCTGTTCTTACCTGGAGGGTGGAGAGAAGGACTTGCAAGCCACTGGCTTCTTGTTCTGCCATGCTGCTCCCCACTCAGACTCCCTCTTTTTAGCAGCAGACACAATGCAGCTAGCAAGCCAAGCTGCCAACTTGCCTTGCTTCTGCCCCTGTGCCGTTGAAGAAACGAAGAAGCTGAACACAGATCCCCAGACACACGCACACTGCTACCACCAATAATCACAGCAATGCAACTCTAGACCTCAGCAGTGGAGATAAATGTACCCCCTCCCTCCGAGCTCTCCCACTGTGACAGGAAGATTAATTCCTATATAAAGAATCCTGGGGATTAAGTAAAGTGCTCAGGAAAGGTCTGGGTGCTTGGTGTGTGGCAGGGGGAGCGAGGGGAGGGTGGCAATAGCAACAAGAAAGCATAAGAGCTACAAACCTCAAAGAAAGCCAGGGAGAAGGGAGGGAGCCCACTGGCTGCCTGACAGGCATTCCCAGCTGACCTGCTGATCCGTTCCAGACCCTGAGTGGAATCATCTCCATTTGACTCTGTTCCAGTGAAACCAGAGACACAGGGACCGCAAAGCAAGTGAGAGAGATACCCTCAGTCTTAACAAGCACTGACAGTGAACAGAAGATGCACCCAGAATGAGGGAAAAGTGGACAAGTTCACCAAGGCTCACAGTGGGTTTTCAGCTTCCGACCCTGACGGTGCTCTATAGGACGTGGGGGAAGCTTCTAGCAGCTTCTCACAACATCACCCCTGCAGCCTCCCCACTACTGAAACCCTGCCCCATAAACCCAATACGGCTTTGGGGTTTTTTGGTTTTTTTTTTTTTCACATCAGGACTCAATAAAACCTAAACCAGACCATATGTAAGGAGAGGAGAGTCAAGAGAATGCAGGCAGAGCATCCTCCGATGTGCTGGGTAGGAGGAAGGTGGGTAATGGGGTTTGAGCAGTGCCAACACACTATGTCTTTCACAAATTAGTACCCTGACAGAAAACTACTTCAGAGCTAATTAGAAGCTGTTTAAAGGAGCTCTTCCACACTGTCTCTCCATTCTCTTTCTTGTGACAATTGTACCTGTCACTAGAGCTGTGCAGAACTATTAATTCCCACCATGTGGATTTTTCCAAAGGCAGCAAGAGCTGATGGATGTAAGCAGGCAGCCTGGATGCCTTGGATCCCCTTGCCTACCAAATCACACAACCAGATACCCCACCCTCCTGCATTAGAACAGACCATTAATATCACTATCCTGGTTGCATCATAAGGTGCTAGATGATTATTTAGCTTTCTGCCCTACCTAAAACACAACATTAGCTTGTTATTGGATTCTGTCTTCCACAAGCCCTTACCACAACCCAGTGATCTGGTTCTTCCTCTTTAGAAATAATTGCAAAATTTTCACTGCAAGTGTGAACCCAAGAGGAAGGGAACACCAATAGCAAAGCTTGGGGGGAAAAAAAACCTCTTATGTTCTTTTAAATGTTGGGGTAGTTAGCTCAGTTGTGCCCAGAGAGTACAAGACAACTTGAAACAAAGTCCTGTAACTTGCATTTGATTTGAAAACAAAGCACAAGAAGAGTGATTAACAAATAAAATGGTAATGAAAGTCCCCAAAAGTGACAATGATGTCTACATTGATCTAAGATGTACAGCAAAACCTCTTCAAAACCAAATTCTCAGCTATAAGCCTCAGAGGCTTCTAATTATTCACCATTCCATTGCCATTTCTTCCAGATTTTCAATTTCCAACTTTGTTGTGAGTTGCTAAGACTAGGAGAACCACCTCAGAGAGGATGAACAAGTTAGGAAACCTACACAGAGGTAAATGCCAGAAGTAAAGCATACGGATTCTCCCCCTCCATTCTTACCACACCACCAACCTAGTTTGAAGATTAGCTTGTTAGTTTATATTGATGTCATTGCTGTTTCACCTGTGCCCTTAGGTTTATGTGATCCTTAAAATGAAAATTAAACTCATGACTCCAGCTTCCTGCTAGAGCCAGAGGTAGTGTTCTTGTGGGGAGGACAGAGGACATGAGCAGCACAAAGGCAGGACCTCTGGGCTCTCTGCAGGTGCTGCAGAAGCTCAGACCAGTAATTTTCTTGTCTTATGCTCCAGGGTTCAGACACACAAACAAGCCAGAGATGCATCTGATCTCCAGTAAATGTGTACATACTTTTAGCCCATATAGCAAAGGGAAGATAATTCAGGATCATTTTACCTGCATTAAAAGAGCACTCAGTCCAATTATTTCACTTTTTATGAGCATATGCAGAAAACATTACCACAGATCAGCTGACACTACATAATATATTAACCACAGAAACTTGTTCCTGTGACTAAACCTACATTTTCCCTACCTGTAAGATTTTGAAGTTTTCCTCATGGAGATGTTGTAAAGCTATAAAATCTGCAAGCCTCCATACAGAAAAAAATATTTTCAGCTATAACATTGCATTAGAATGATATAAGGTGAAATATCACCCTGAAAAATCTTCCTTGTGAACAAAGTGATGAGAGGAAGACCAGAGTCCTCTCCTAGGTACCTAGCAACCATAGTATTATGATTCATAAAAGTTGGAAGCCCATACAAGAATTTAATGTATTTAAATAAATTTTTCCCGTGTTATTTTCATCAATTCCATCACCTCCAAAACAGAATTTAGCTTGTTCTTACACATCTGAATTTGGAAGTAATTTACAGGCTAAAGCAAAATTAACCCAAAGACAGCTTAAACATAACGAATGTAGCACCAGAATCAATATCACTAGAATAAAGTGACCAACCACAGCCAAGCTTCACACTTGCTGTCTAGAGTCTGTAACAACACACTGCAGAACTCATTCAATTTTTGGACATTAGCATTAAATGAAGTCCAAATAACAAAAATCAGCTTGGAAACCTGTGATTAACCTGAGGATATTTTCCTCCTGATTCTCAAAAAAACACACTGGTTTTGCACTCACAGTACACACCCAGTTTCTAATAGGATTATTTCAATTTTTAAACCAGTGAAAGAGATGAGGACAGCAGTTCCATACAAATGGGAAAAAAGTTTAATTGGATAAATAATTCATTCCAGAGCCAGCCTGAGTTTTATGAAATGCAACTGAAATATCACTGTGCAAAACACCCAGTTAAATGTCCATGTTTCATTTATATTAAACAGAGGAACGAGTTCCCCTGTCACAATTATGTGTAGCCAAGAAATGCATGTATCTTAATAAAGAGATATTGCTTTTTCTTTTGGGACAACATTTTCTCTAACAAATCCTTCATTCTCATTGTATTTCATTCAAACACAATGCTTATAAGCAACTGCCAAAACACAATTAATATATATGAACATGGAGAAGAGATGATCTTCCATTTGTGAATGCCTATGTAGAGGTTTACTCCTCTGAATAATGTCATTCTCCCCAGCAATTTACTCTTCTACAGAAGCAAAAATAATTAAAATGGAATCAAATAACACAAATCACAACACTGAAATTGATTTTCAGATGCTGCTGGAAGTGACCCAAGGCTCCTACAGCCGCTGGACAGCAAGATAGTTTCTTCTGGGTCAGAAATAGACCACTGGAAACTGCTGGTGTTCCACGGGTTTAATGTGAGGCTGGTACCGTCCAGAGCACCTGGGGCAGAGAGGGGAACAGGCAGACTTAATCAGAGCTCTGTTCCTCTGGAGACACCCCTATCCATCTTGCCTTTCATTCTGCTTCGGCACAACAGCACAGCCTGGGGAGCCCCAGCTGTGGGCCAAACTACAGCTCATTTTTACAGCAGCATGATGGCCAAGCATATAGGATATACAAGACCACAGGGCTGGTATTCTGGAGGCTTCTATGCATATGCAGTATGCTGCATCAGGATATGATGCAGGATATTTTCTTGCATCTTTCCAACTAGTGCTTAAAGGCATGCTACCATAGGTGCTCCATCTAGAGCTTAAAGACAGGCTACCATAGGTGCTCCCACCTCTTTGTCTCCAGGTCCCCAAAGCCTACATCATTTATAAGGGCATTAATACAGTCAAATCAAGAGACCCACTGCAATAACATTGACCCAGGCTTGAAATCACAGCCTGCACCTGCAGCCTAGGCTCAAAGAGCAATCATGGGACCTCCACAAACTTTGGAACCAAATCACCTGGTTGGAAGAGACCTTGAAGGTCAGAGTCCAACCATTCACCCTGCACTGCCAGGGTCCCTAAAACATGTCCCTCAGCACCACATCCACATGTCTTTTAAACACTAACGGGGATGAGGACTCCACCTCCCTGGGCAGCCTGTTCTGATATTTAATGACCCTCAATGCAAAGAAATTTTTCCTGATATCCAGCCTAAATTTCCTCCTGACACAACTTAAGGCCTTTAAGCTGTTGATCAATTCAGCCATGAACCATTCCATAAACCAAGAACAGAAGCACACTGGTTTTTCTTTCATTTAAGAGTAAAAATTTTCATTTGCCAAGTGGAATGTATGTTTATTATATCCTGACAGATTGTCAAATATTCTGAAAGATAATTTGTTGTGCTCTTATTTAAATCTAGTTTGTGAAAAGCCAATCATACATTGAACACACATACACCACTTGACTAAAGATGTATTTAACCACTTGGCTGCTCTCAGATGTTCCCCCTTTGTCCCTACAGAGCCCCTTGCTGTGTTGCTCAATGCCTCAGATAGAGCAGATAGACAATACTGGCTCTTCTACTGAATGCCACAAGTACATCCAAGTCAGTCCTCCCTATTGCATTACTGATTGCTCCCAGCCCACTAAAAGAGGAGGCACCTGCTAGGAGATTCACCTGCCAGTGAATCTGTGAGATACAAGGAGAAGTCACCCACTGGGCTACTGAGTCTTCTGGCTGTTGATAGAGCACAAAGCATGACCCTGACTATCCCACCTCCAGCCAAATAGCCCATAATGCCAGCCTTATGTGGAAGGAAAAGAGTAAGGATATACTGAAAAAGCAAGGGAGGAGGATAAAATAACAGCATTAATGCTCTAAACCCCTTTGTCAGGTCCCTGGGCAGCAGTCCAAGGCAAAGGCTCCTTGTTCTGATGCTCACAGCTCAGTAAGTGTTTCTGCTGGACAAAACATCCTCCTCATTTTCCTGCAGACATAACTACATCAAGCTTTTTGATCACTTAGAAAAGGAAACCATTCTTTTTCCTACTTTTACAGCCTGGTTCTCCTTTTGTCCCTTGTGTTACCACTTTTGCCTGCTTAAAACATGTCTATTCTAATTTAAAAGTACACAGCACCCACATTGCAGAAGTGTGAGCCCAGACATAAGTGCAAGACAAGGAGGAATGTTTTGTTGTGTGTTTAAGGAAATGGACTTTACATCAGCCAGACACAGCAGTACACAAAGCTTTCTCATTAGCAGAACCAGTTGTCTTAGAGCTGCCTTTTCTGTTTGTCTCAGCAGCTGACACAAAGCAATACTCAGTGTGCCAGAAAAAGAGGTGGCTCTGAAAGGGCAAGAAACAAAGAAAAAGGAGAGAAATTGACCCAAATGAGCAATCTGGTGGGTTAAGCATTTTAATGAGCCCAGCCAGTGGAAGAGAACAGGGCAAGTTGGGCTTTTATAGGTGATACCATATCAGGACACAGAGAATTAACTCGGAAAAGGATTCCCCAGCACCATTTTTATCAAAACCTATCTGGGTTTCTAACCCATCCTCCTGCCTCATGCTTTGCTTTGACTGGCACTGGCTTCAGAAATGAATGAGTATCAGTCATCTTCCAGTTTAATACAGGGCTGAACTGGATGAGCAAGACCACCCCGAAAACCACAAAAAGCAAAGAAGCAGCACAATAAGGGGGGTTCTGGCAACACTAAGCTGTTAGCTCATACTTAGCGCTACGCAAACCAGCCTGGCTAAGACTATGGCTGAAGGGCATTTTCCAGGGGTTTTGAAAGAGGAAGGACCTAAGGAAGTCAGAAAGCATCTCAGACCTCTAAATATTTGTCACAGCGCCCCCCTGTGTTCGCAGGCACTTTACCCCCTGCACCCCCTGTTTCCAGCAGCAGCAGGCTACTGAACTTCACACACTTTGCTGTGGCTGGCTGGGAGCAGGCAGGGTGCCCTGGGACTTGTCTCTGGAGCAGTTTGAGAGCATCTCCCAGGAGGACAGGGCCCTCCAATCTTCCTCCACCCCACAGCACTCAGCAATTCATTCCACCTCAGTCCCCATTTAGCCCACACCCAGGGCTAAACCCCAGCAGATGCTCTCTCACCCAATGACCCCTGCCCAGCCAAGAAGGGGGATCAGGAAAAGGAGAGGAGACCCACAGGGTGAAATGAAAACAGACTTAATGAAACAGCCAACCTAACACCAGTATAAAGTGAACAAAGTGATACTCACCCCAGCACACGTACAGCAGTCCCCAGGAGCAGGATAGGCACCGAGCCCCTCCAGGGCTGAGGAGCAGGAAGAGGCAGAACAGAAGCAGGATCAGGAGGTAAGCCCCTCCCCAGCAAACATCCCCCTTTATACTGGGATGTTTCTGGGATGGGATGCACCTGTAGCCAACTCGGGGCAGCTGCCCCGGCTGATTCCAATCTGCCAATGGCCTGCGGACCAGGGCGGGTCTGTGATGCTGTCCCAGTGAAACCAGGACAACCTCTTATCTCTTCCATTGTGCAGAAAAGCGTCTTCTTGTGAACACTCCAGGAAGAAAGCCATTCAGAAGAGCTGGCCCAGTTTCCCACATCCATGAACCTGATGGAAAGACCAACTACTGGCACGCTATGTTATGCCCCAAGATCCAATCTGTGACCACAGGCTCTGCCGCCTCTCCCCATCATAGGGGCTTTTTCCCTACCCTGATCTCTTCTGCCTCCCTGAAGAGAACCCTGCAGAGCTGCGAAAGAAGATGGCTTGATATGATTTCAGGAGAGCACTATTGTCAAAGTGCAAACCCCATGGAAATCATCCTGGGGAAAAGCTATTTCTGGAAGCAATAGAGTTACTGAAGCTTGGCTTCCTATTGAGTGTAGTGTCACGGTTGACCAGCTGTGTCTGAGAGCACAAGCTTTCCAACTGAAGTGGTTGGAGCAATGTTTTTCACATGTTTCTGGCCTACAGAGCCCCCAGAGTCTACTAGAAAAGCCTTCTCCTCATCAGTGGCACATAGTGGGTGTCTCACTTATACCCAGACACTTATTTTTACTAAAAAACTATGAACTACATTATCATTGAGATTTCTGCTTCTCTATTAAACTCATTTTGAAACAGGCCAATGAGTTCAGAAGTTTTTAGGGAGAGTGAACAAACCCAGAAAGGGCAGGATTGTATCAACCATGTTTCCAAAGGAAACTAAAGTAAAGAAGAACTGTTAGAGCGGTTGGAAGAATAATCATTCAATGCCATTTTCACGTAATCTCTGAAAGAATCGATAATGCTTACTGTGACCTGCCAATGCAGGTATGTTACCGACCCCTCCTGCATAGACCTGTGGTGGTTGCTATGAACATGACATAATTGCTAACAATCCCCAGACTTGTTCAAGCTGTGGCAGCTCATCCTTTTAGCCCTGGATGTGCCCGGTACATTCCCTGCTGTGCCTATCAATAGTTCTTGACATGTACAAAACGCGGTAAATATTAATCCATCAAGTCTCACAAGGCCCTCTTGGGGAATTAGGCAATTGGTTTTTTCCCAGCTTACACTTTGCAAAGTTGAGGAGGAGTCTCTCAAGGACACGAACAGCATCAGTGGTGGAAGAAGGGGGAGAATACAGGACTTACTGCCCCCGGTGCCAACACGGGAAGACTCTTAAGCTGGGATTGAAAGAAAAAACTTTATTGTCTATCCAGCTGTTGAATTTTTCTCCCTAAAGTCAAAGAGACCGTGGCTGGTGCACGTTTGTCAGCATTTCAAGCAGGCAGCTTTTATTACTGGTGCCTGAGCGATCATCTGAACATCTGCACCATTTTGTCCTTTGGGTAGCATTTGGTGAGCCTTTGTTTTGTCCCAGCAAGCTTGTATGTGAATCTGCCTTGTTCTGGAGACAGGCTCAGTGAAACCATGAGGGGTTTGACTCATTTCTAATGAAAATTTGCCTCAAAGGCCAACTTCAATTAAGAGTGTATTCAGATGTTCATATCTCCACCTTTCTTCCTGCAATATGAAGCCAAGTGTTGATTATTCCACGAGCCATCCCTAGGGCTGCTGGTGGGACAGTGCTGGCATCTATAAGGACTTGGCCTCTCGGATAGAAGTCAAGACCTTGTGCGCACAGACATCCTAGGGGAAGCAGGGAAACAAATACACAGCCAGGCAGAGCCATATGAAACAAGCAGCCTCTGAGCTTCATTATCATAAGTGTTTCTTGTTCAGCTTATTACATAAACCCTGTTCTCCATGTGTTTCCTCCAACATTTGTTAGGGGAAGGGAGCCCTGTGGCCTGATACATCCACTTCACCTCCCTCCTCCAACTGAAAACTCTTCAATCACTGCCGATTCTTTTTCAGGAAAACCTTCATTTCATTAAAATTTAATTACTGGTTTAATTAAAATAGGCAAGCAGCAGTGTGAGATGTGTATGGTTTTTTATGGCTGAAGGAGATTGTAAAGTCCTCATTCATTTCCCAAAGTAGCTTCTGCAAAAAATTGGGCTGCCTTTTTATAGGCCAATTCTCAATGCTGCTTTCAAATGGATCCCACAGCCATTCATATAGATTAATTCGGGCAGTGAATCAGATCCTGCTCATTGGCCGCCTTTCAGACAAACTGGCAATGCTCCGGGAGCCCTGCAGTAGAGCCCTGAGAGCTGATGGGACTCTCCAAATGATTAATTAATCCTGTCCAGGCATTTTTCAGTTCCCTCTTAATTTATTCACATTGCAAAACAAATTTAGTCTTGGTGAAATGGGTCAGATTGACAAGCCTTGTGTGACTGACAACTGCTCTGTTATTCCCACAGAAAAAAGTGAACAGGGCAAGGTTCTCCTGTACTGGTGATCCTTGAGCTGTGATACAAGAGACAACCTCAAAGCATACTCAGACCCTAGTTTCTTTGCTAAAAGTGATAGCTGGAGGGGTGGCCTAGTTTCGGGCAACCTTTGGCCCCAGCAAGACTAAGAGTCAAGACACTTACTATTTTTAAAAAAGACAAAAATACAGCAATGCTTGTCCCTTTTCTCAATGGCTTCTCCAGCATCCCTGTCCTCCTATCCAGCATCTCAGGAACAAAAGCCTAAACACAGTGGGAAATCAGCACAAAGCAGACAACACACAAAAACTTGGCTTGGGCCACCGTATGAAGAGGTCTTCAGCTGTCCCATGAAAAAGGTGGGGAAGGGACAGTAACACCCTGCAATGGGCAGAGGTATTTCCAGTGGTAGAGACAGCACCATGTAAGGACTAGGATGAGACACCCTAGTGCAGTTATGGTTTCCCTGAGAAGCAAGTCCATTAGCTGCTAATGATTTTCCAGTAGTAAAAGTGGATTTGACCTCAAGAGAGAGATGCAAATCTTTAAACTCTCTTAATTCCCCTAACCATCTGGTCTTTGGATTTTTTTAATCACTCTGCTCTTTGCACCAGTGAATTCAGCTTCAAGGAACCGTGTAGGTCTTTGTAAATGCCGGTTTCAAAATAATCACAACAAAAAGGGGATTATTGAAACTTTCAAATATTTTCAGGTCATGCTTCTAGGCAATTCTGGGCTGCATTCCCAGGGTTTTGCAATCTTCAGATCTCTTCGGCCATAGTTCAGAAAGAAATGAGAGAAATAGCCTTTCATTTAGAAGCAATCCTCCAGACACTTCTGCAGGTACCTGCAATGACCTTCATTTACTCAACCCTCTCCAGCAACACTAGCTGAGAATACAAGTAAAGTGCAGGGTTGGGAATGGAGTGTGCTGTTTCAAAAGGCTTTTGCATCTCTTTTGTACTTGCTGGAAATCTACTTTCGTCATTTTTCATTTTAACTATCTTCCTATATATGCCTGGAGGTTGTGGATCTCCATAACAAAAAGTATAGATCGATCTGCGGGTAGAGGTCCAATTTTTAGCATTACCACTGAGTTCCTGGGGAGCCTGGTAGCACTTGAGAAAATCAGGTAGCAATACTGATACCCATGTATCTTACTCCTAAAGGTAAGAGTGTTGTATGATGGCAAAATGGAGGGACTTCTGCCGCCTTCTCCACACGACTTGACTGAGCAATACCTCATTAAATTCTTGTTGTTGATGCTAAGATGCTCCCTGGCTCTGTGGACCCTATTGGATCTTAATGGATCTATGAATATGTCCAGAGGTCCTATTAAGAGTTATTAACGTCATAAAAAACAGCTGCAGCTTAGAAAACCTTAGAGCACAGATTAGCCATAGGTTGCAAGAAAAGAGTACTTGGAGCATCAGATAGGGTTTCTCCCTGGCACGCATACAGAAGAAAGAATGCTAGGCTAGACAGAGCTTCAGATTCAGACAGTGGAGCCGAAGGAGCTGTTCTTACACTGTTATGTTCAATCTCTTTAGGCTCTTTTGGCTTCATCAGTAACATTAGACTCACATCACAAGGGCTTGTGAGGCTTTGCAACTCTGAGCTCCTTCACTGAAAGGAGCAGTATAAGTGTAAACATAGTTGTATATTACTGAGGAATGCTGCTGTAATAAACAGTCTCTGTTACTGACTGACCAGCTGTAATATTTGTGTTTATGTCAGCACTTAAAAATCATTGATCTGCAATAAACTCCATGTGGGGAAAAGAATCTGATCCAAAGGTCAGAGAAGAGAAATGCAATTTTCTTCATCAGAGCCTGAGAGAGCAAGGCTGGAGAGTCGCTGCACAGAGCTTGGCCAGGGAAATGGTGGCTTTGTAAAGCTCCACTGCCGCTCCCTTCCCCGCTGCTAGAACAGCACTCGGGGAGAGGAACCGAGATCACAGATGCTTGCAGCAGCAGTCTGGGTGCAAGACTAATCGTCGTTAGTCTGCTTGGACTGCCAGATTGCAGGTGACCACCCGCTGCGCCGTGCGCTCTTGCGCCATACTGCGCAGGCACTTTTCAAAGCAAGAGCGAGCCTTCCCATGTCCTCGTGTGTGGCAGCAGCAGGGTGAGCTCTTTGGATGTCGGCTAACGGGTTTTGCCCAAACAGAGCCTTTGAACTAGGAGCTGCCTCCTTTCATTTTATCTGGGAACAGAAGAGTTACTGAACAACAGGTGTCATGGAGAGCAATAGCCTAGATGAAGTCTGCCCAGGCGACAAGCTATTGGACATAGAGAAGTGTAAAACTCTGCTCCTTAGTCCCTGAGTGCAGTATGTTTCACACTTCATCCCCTTTCTCCCATCTCCGGCAAGACAGCTTCACTGCTTGACCCCCCTTCCTTCCGTGAGTGACTCCCCTGTCACCATGCATCCCACTGCCCACTCAGTACGAATGTCTGTGTGCTCCTACCTCAGAAGTGACCTGGGACTACACGTGCTAATCCCTGCTCTCCTGCTATGTCCTTTTTTAGCTCCCTCCATCTCTCTCTTTCCCCAGCTTTGTTCGTGAAAGCATTACAGCTGCCTCGAAGGGATACCACCTCCCTGTAACTGAGCGCTTGAGAAATGAGATTTCTGGAGCACAGAGTGTTCCTGCCACCTGGTCTCTGCAGTCCATGCCTTAACACCTCCCTGCTCTTGGGCTGCAGGGAGTTTGCACCAGGGCTCAGATGGTAGGGAACAGAGCAGGAGCCAGGAACTGCCCCACCAGCTCTGCTGCAGCTTCGAGGTTGCTTGAAGGTGAGTGAATCTGCACTCAAACGAAGAGGAACCCGCGGGTCCTTTCTGAGTCTCCATTGGCAGGCTGCGTGGGGCAAGCTAACTGAAGTTGGACTCTCTGGTCCTAACACACTACAGGGGAACTGCAGAAAAAAGCGAGAAAGCAGATTGCCCCCCTCCGTGCGCCAGCGTCTGGGAGAAGAAGGGGTGATGCAAAGGCAGAGGGTTGGCAGTGATGAGAAACAGGGCTAACAGAGGGTGCCAGGGCTGCCGTCAGTGATAAAGCAACAATAAAAGAGCACAGTATCATCACCTGCCAGCTCCTTCCTTTAATCCTCCTGAGTCTGCACATCCATAATTGGGGACTTGTCTCTACCATTTAGGGCACTTGGCAGCCCGCAGCTCTCCTCCCTAGAAGTGAGATTTGTGATCAGATTAAAGCCCATTTCATGTTACCCTCACTCAAGCCCGTGTCTCACTCGCTGCTCCCCTGATGTTTACCTATGTTCGGCTGACTCATTTCCACATGAAGAGCAGACACTTCCCTCTCAAATCCAGCGCAGGGGTCACTGGGTGCTATGTTAAAGGGAAAAACTACAATGAAGAGATTTTTCTAATCACTGCATCAGATTACAAAGGAATGCAAATCACTGAATAGTGTTTTTTGTTAGAAGCAGGGCAAGGTTACTTCAGGTGGTTCTCAGAAGCATTTTGATATTTCACACGATACACCCACGTGCAGAAACTTAGGTGGTTCACACGCGCGCACGCTGCAGCGGAGCATGGCTGCCGCTGAAATCATTAGGAGAAGTTCATCATGGCATGATGATGGGGGAAAGGCAGGTGCTGTGATGCTGAGGTGTGCCTCCATCCTGTGCTGCACCCCAGAACTCCCACACCATCTCCACAGGGCAACTTTTTGTTCTGTGCCTCCTTCTGCCATCTGATAAACTGGGGTAATGCCCAGTCTGTACTCTGGAAAGGACAAGTATGTTAAAAGTACATCCAGGAAGTAGCCAAGGCAGGCATGGGACATATTACCGTAAGGTTACGAACAATAAGCTAGGACCAGATTTATCTGCATGTCCAATGGTTATTGACAGAAACACCATATAGTCTTTCAAAAAGGCCACCTGGTGTATTTAACCTTAATTTTGTACTCTCCCCCTAATGAAGTTGGGATGGTTCAAGGGAAGAGGGGAAGGGAACACACCAATAAAAGCAAATATAGCAGAATTGTTCCTCTTTTGTGACAAGTGTTGCAGGGGGTGGGAAAGAGGGTAGAAATTGTCCTGGAGCATCCAGCAAAGGCATTCAATGTGTTACAGGCACTGCCTGTGGTGTTCTTACAATAAAGATGGAGAACATATTTTGTGTTTCTCACTTTTTTCTGGGGTTT
The DNA here is from genome assembly GCA_009769605.1 of Bucorvus abyssinicus. Lineage (NCBI taxonomy): Eukaryota > Metazoa > Chordata > Aves > Bucerotiformes > Bucorvidae > Bucorvus > Bucorvus abyssinicus. The sequence continues at coordinate 15,004,513 of CM020038.1, forward strand.
TTGGACAACCTTCCGTGAGGCACCTGCTAAAGTCCTACTTTAGAAAAAGTATATGGTTAAAATTGAGGAGCATTTAAACGTGACCTGAAGCCCACTGAAATGCTCCGGAGGGGTCTCCACACAGCCCTGCTCCAACCCTTTGTGTCTTGAACAAAGATACAGAGGGGGCAGAGGCGGGGAGGACAGATGTGAACTGTCTCCCAGCCAGCCAGCACACTGCCACCCGAATCAGGAAGCACAGTCAAGGGAAAAAAAAACTGGAGCCCATCATCATTTTATGATTCTAATTTAACTTTTATGAACATGTTTTGAGCTCCCCTAGTCAGACTCTGGTATTGATCTTTTCAGTATTGTTAACTCATAACCAGACAAAATTTGAAGACATAAACTTTAAGAGGGATAATAAAGAAAAGCCAGACTGCACTGGCTTTATTCTTCTCAGCACAGGGACTAGGAGCTGTAAATCCTGCTGGAATCAGTGAAATTATACAAGTGGAGATTAACTCCTGGCTGTGTCAATTCTTGAGATACTGGGCACCAATGGCATCAATCTTCATTTCTAGTTCAAAGTGGAATTGTCTTGGGATATAAAGCAATGGAAGAACAAGAAGCTAAACAAGGGAAAAGAGAGCACTGACTTCTCTGTGTCTGCATGCTTCTGTGAGATGGGCCAAACTGCAGCGTTTTGACCCATTTCTGGACCAGCTGCAGACTCTCCCAAAATTACTCATTGCTTTGATTCAGGTTCTTCCTTCCAACTCCACTCAAGAGCTGAGGTAAGCAGGAGCATTTAGATCTTGAGTAAGAAAGGGAGCTTACCCTGAGCACTAGCAGAGGATGATGGATATCCTGGCTTCGCTGTATTGCGTGTCCACTCTGTTTCAGGTCAGGGAGGTTCTTACAGCTTGCTCCGTGCTTCTGACTGATGGATAACATAAAGACCCTAAATAACAATGTTAATGGGCTTTTGTTTCTCCATGGTAACAATACAAGAAGGACAGTTTTCCAGCCTCTGGCTGCTTCTGGAAAAAAAAAAAAGGAACATGAAAATATGTGACAGATTTTCTTTGTGGCATGGATCCTAACCTAATGAAGTGAGGGCAGGGATGTGAAGGGACACTGCTTTCTGCCCTGCACATTCAAGATGTGAAAGGTGTTCTCAGCTTGAGTAGCAGACTGAAAAATCTTGAGGCAAAATTTACTCAGTTCCTCTGCAGTCTAACCTGGTATTTGAATTTACAGTGCAGGCTGGTAAGCTGTCAAGTTTAAGTTTGAATCTGCACCTGCTTGCAGATGGAGTTGGTGCTCCTTGTGCTCCTGGTGCTTAGTGCTCCTTGGCTCCCAGCCACATGCAGCTGGGAACTGCACACTGAATCTCCCAGCCAAAAGGTGATGGGAAAGTCTCAAGAACTCAGTGACCCCTTTTGTTAAAAACTATCCACAGCTATCAGTTTTCAGTGCTGAACAATACCCTGAAATAGGTGAGTTATGATCACTTCAGGTTTTGCTGCAAATGCCCGAAACAACTCGACTCTCTTCCCGCTCAGCATCGCCAATCCCCTCAACACCCTGCATCTCCCCAAGCTTGTCAAGGCTGGAACGCATCCCGTGGCCCTAACTGCATTTTCCATGACTCACACCACCCAGCATCTCCATGCTATCTCATGCCAGTTGGAATTAAAAGACAAAGGGGATCTTCAAAAAAATAAAAGGCTTTGCGGTACGTCCTGCCAACAGCTTGGAGGGAGCTCAGCGAAGAGCGACTGGAATGAGTGGAGAACTCAAAGCAGTGACTTTTGAGGAAAGCTTAACATTGCTAAAAATAGCCCACGTGGGTAGCTAATGATTAGCAGGGTCTGTGATAAAAGTCACTGTGTATCTAAGGGTATAAATAATCAAGGATGGAATTAACTTATTTAGAGTCCGCAAAGGGCAGCTACTGGAGTGCCCTGCTAGGAGCAATAAGGAAAGTATGGGAAGCAAAACGGGGACATCACCTCCTCTCTCCCTGTGACTGTATAAACAGGACTTGAACTAAAGCCTGCTGCAGTCGGTGGAAATTTCCCTCCAGCACAGCGGTACCCACTGCAAGAAGGTGCCAACTATAATTTACAATTATCTCTTCCAGGTTTTCTTTAGAGGCACATGTAATCCAGGGCACTGGACTGGGAATCCCTCTTTTTCCCTCAGTGGCCTGTCTGCCCTGCGAAGCAGACGGTACCTGCAGGGAGCCAGACCCTGCTCTCTTTATCCAGAAGCAGCAGCTCACTGCAGCCGGCACAGTTACAGCCCGAAGGGATCATTACGGTTCTTCAGCCTGACCCAGTGCCTGACACATGGTCTTTCCGTGCTGTGTCTGCTTTGTTGGGTAAGACAGGTACATACTGAAGAGAATAAACACTGTATTTGTTGCTACTCTTCCCTCTGTGTGTCCTCAGAGTTACCATGGTATCGGCACACAAATACTACTATGAGCTCTGGATTTGATTCAGAGAGAGAGATTTCCTTGTCCCTTCATCACTAGTTTGCCCTTAGGCTCCCCTTCTTTCCATAGCTCATCTGCACACCTCTGTGCACGGAATTGCCTTCTCTCTTGCACTGAGATCCATTCTGCAGTTTTCTTTCACTGCTGGGGTCTAACCCAACAAGGAATATGTGTATATGTTAAGAAAATCATAGTAAGCTGCTCTACTGTCTTTCCAGGGTAAGAGACTATGCTCCTGAGAAAACACAGCAGCTATGCTGTATTCTGGCTTTCTAAGGTTTTAACTGAGGTTGCTCATGATAAACTAAGGAAACATAATTTCTGTGAAGAGCTGTTTGACAAGCCATAGCCAGAGTAATAAATGATTCATTGTTAGACCAGTAGCATATGTCTCATGGAGAATTTACGTGGTGACTCTTAGTTCTGGTGCTGCTCAATATTTTCATTAATAACCAGAATGATAGAATAGAAAATAAAGTTATTAAATTTAGTCACAACACTCTATTCAGAGCAACTAAAATCACACTGGAGGACAGGCTTAAAATTCATCATGGAAGAGATGAGCAGGGATGGTCGACAAAATAAACACATAGTGGCAACAACTGGTTAACTAACTGTATAAAAGGGAACCTAGAGTTACCACTAAGAGTCAAAACAAGAGTCAAAAGTGTCACACTGCTGAGAAAGAGGCAAACCATGCTGGGATACATAAATGCACTAAGTCCTGTGAGATGCATGAAGTCAGCTTTTTGTTGACTTTGGACTGGTGCAGGCTCAGCTGGAGAACTGCAGCCCATTACAGACGCTGCGTGGTAGCTGAGGAGGGCATCAAGTGAAGAGATGCTGGAGGACAGCAACCGTATTTTGGAGAACATGACCTACAAGGAAGCAGTGAAGGAAGTGGGGCTGTTTGACTCACACAAGACAAGGGGGAAGGAGGGGAAGAGAAAGAAAAAACTACTGTTGTGGATAAAGGCTGCAGCAAAGAAGGGAACAGTCTCTGAGTCTGGTTCAGAAAGGACACGAAGTAACAAATTAGACCCTATCTCTCTCTACAACTACCTGAAAGGAGGTTGTAGGGAGGTGGGGGTCGGTCTCTTGTCCCATGTTACGAATGACAGGATGAGAGGAAATGGCCTTAAGTTGCATCAGGGGAAATTTAGGCTGGCTATCAGGAAAAATGTCATTACACAGAGGGTCGTTAAGCATCGGAACAGGCTGCCCAGGGAGGTGGTGGAGTCCCCATCCCTGGAAGTGTTTAAAAGATGTGATGGACGTGGTTCAGGGACCCTGGCAGTGCAGGGTGAATGGTTGGACTCGATGACCTTCAAGGTCTCTTCTAACCAAAATAATTCTGTGATTCTGTGGTTCCGTGAAATTGCACCAGGATCAGATACGAGGGTAAACCAGGTGATGAGAAAACTGGTGAAGCATTGAAATAAACTGTGTCACAAGACTGCAGCACCCAGCATGGCCAGTGTTTAAGAACTGGCTACACAAATGTCTGCCGAGCACCATGTGATACAGTCAGCCCTGCCCTGAGGCAGGCAGGCGAGCTGTGAAGTTCCTTCAGGGTCCTCTGTTGAGAATTCCATCCCCTCCCATGCTGCTTAAGCTACCAGTCCTTGTCATCATTACAGCTTTGGCACCCCAAGTACTCTGCTTGGTAGCAACCTTCATCTGTGCTTGAGACCTACATGTTGGCTCCTCCTCAGTTTATAGGGAGGTGATGTTGGAGCTCAGTCAGGAATTTTCAGGATGCTGTTTCATTTTATTTGCTCTGAGACCGTATTTATTTTAGTTCATCTGACAGCTGTTTTAGGCCATTTCACTCTCTGCTGGAAGCGTGATAAGGTCTGAAATGTGGGTTGTAAATAGCTGGGCGAACTGCACATTTAAGTCTAATTTTATGTGTAGCATCTTTTATTAATGTTGCGACATTTATTGTGTATTTTAAGTCATCATTGATTTTTATTAAAAAAAGATACTTTTATTGTATGTACATGCTGCCAGCAAAATAAAATATTATGTTTTCCCCCCTCTCAGTATGAATTCTCATTAATCTTCTCTAAGTGCACGAGAAAGTAAGAAGCCAATCGCTCAGTCCAAGGCAGCATCAATGCTGTTTGAGATATCGTCAGGTGTCCATTCCACCGGGATACAGAAGGGCTGCTTAATTGCATAAACCAGCGTGTGTAAGGTGGAGATTGAGGAAACAAACAACTCCTCTGTGACTTATTACATCTGGGACTGATTAGCTCTATTACTACATAATTAAGATTGAGAGGAGAGACATAAAGTATCCAGCAAGGACAATGAAAGCTTTCTGAGGTACGTGCAGGCAGCGAAGAGGTGCAGGTAAGGCTGGGCACAGGAAGGTAACTGCGTTTTGCGTTAAACTGCAGGTGCTTTCTCAGGTCAAGCTGTACTGAGTCTTATTGATGATACGAAGGTTTTTCCAGCGGTACAGCAGCACATGCTGAAGAGATTCTAGACCCCTGAGAAGCCTCATTCATGAAGAGTTTTGCTACCTAGCATAAGTAAAGGAGTAACAGCCACCATCATTTTTGTTTGATTTTCAGCTAGATCAGGAAACATAGCTTTGCCTTAATTAAAAGCTTGAGTCTGACCTTGCATTAACTGGGGAGCAGACTATAAGGGTATGATTGCTCATTAGACTGGAATGCAGGTAAACTAGACCCCAGACGGTTTTGGTTCTGGGCATTTTGATAAGACACCTGCAGATATTGGCTATAACAATAATGAAGCCATGACGGCGGGGTTAATGCAAACACAGTGCAAATATAAACGAGTAAATGCTGTAACAACTGAACACGGGGTAAGATAATGTATACAATTAAGGAAATGAATATGTAAAGTAGTTACCTGGTGTATAAAAGAGCATATATAAGGCTAGAGGTCTCCAAAGTTCTTTTCCCCAAGATACTGGCTTCAACACTGGGGGATCATCTTGTCATGCCAAACCAAGAAGTTTGTGAACGCATGAAAGGAAGAACTGCCTGCTGGCAGATTTTGTGTGTTGGAGCATTATTTTGATTTTAATGATAAAGAGGGCTCATTTACCTCTAGTTCATCTTTTACCATGCAGGTGTGCAAAAACCCAAGTGCTAATTTCAGGTACCTGTTCAGACATGTGAGCCTGTGAAGGGAGGCCACCTGGCCCGGCTGCATCCAACCATTTGCGGTCACAACCACCTCCATTAGTATCACCTCAACACAAGGTAGTCTGCTAGTATCTATCCTAGTACCAGGATGAGTCTGCTTGTGTGGGCCGAGCTGGGAACATCAGGTCTATGATGTCCATTTCCCCCAAAGAAAAACCTCCTCAGAAAAACCTCCTCAAAGAAACCTCCTTCATCCAAGCACATCCCAGCACTGAGGGAGCATCCATCGGGGAGGGAGAGGGGCTGGTCCAGATGCTGTCAAGTGCTCCACAGAAGCAAAGCCCACCCTCCTCAAGGGTTTTAAGGCTCAATGGCTTTTTAGTCTTTTCTAGTCATCACAATTAAGGCCCCGTAATCAGTTGCATCGACACCGCAATCAGCCCCAGCAATCAGCCTCCTACCTCTGACGCTGATGAATGCTGGGAAGGTGCCACGGAGTCGAGAGACTAATTGACCACTTCGTTAAAAAACAACCAAAAGAGGTTTTGGAAGTGCATTTATGCCCCCAGATTTGGGGGGCCCAGGTAGGAGACTGGTACCTTGCTGAGACCTTCAAACCTAGTCTGCTATTTACCAGCTGGATTGTATTTATTGCGAGCAAGGACAGTAGAAGTGTGCTGGCTTGTGTCACCCTTGAGACTGATCTGATCTAAGTCTGCATGAGTCCGACATCAGGGGAGACTGGTGCATAGGTTGCTCTGGGCTGATAAGTATGTGTTGCTGGACTATATCAAAATTACTATCAGAACTCCCTCTCGATCCAACATTTGTTAGAGGAACCATCCCAAGCATTCAATTAATCGACAACCTTCCTTTCTCTCTGGCAGTTTAGGTTTGACAAGGTAAAAATAAATCTAGGATTGCTGAGCTCCTGTTAAATATTTATTACATGTGTTTTTCGTGGTCCAAGATGTGAACTGGGTTCCTGCTTTCTATCAAAAAATGAAAACAGTTGGACAAAGAAGGCGTTTTGCATATGAATCACACTAGCTTCTCCAAGTTACTCTCCATTTTTCCCACTTTTAACACACCCAGCTCGCTGCTGGCAATTTCTTTGCCCAAGGCTCCATGACGGAGGCAGATGGGAAGTAGCTGAGAGGCTATGCTACTGTTGTATTTCATCCAGACCTGGCTAGAAATTGGCGGTGTTCCTGCCGAAGAAATCATCTCCACCTCAGAAATCACCTTCGAAAAGGAAAGATTTGTTCTTGTGTTTCAGATGCACCACTTGGGGTTTTTATTGACCCATTAATTATTGGTCTGTGTCTTGTGACAGTCAGGGCAGAGCAGCATACTGGGATGATTGTTCCAGTGTGACTCTCGTGAGATAGAAATAGCAGAGCTCTTCAGCCCAGTCACTGTAACAAGGTTATAATGTAAAGCACTGAGCAATTAGCTGGGAGATTTACCTCCCTGTCTTAAAAGCATTTTTATTACTTAATCAATCACAAGCAATTTATAAACAAGGCTGAAGTTTTACATGGAGCCATAAATCTGTCCTATTTGCTTCCATGATAAAGCAGAAAACACAGACCCAAAGATTCAAAAGACATTTGATCAATTAAAAAAAAAAAAAAAGCTTAAATGATTTTTCAAAGGGAGAAGGGACCTCAGCAGAGTCTGGAGGAAAAGAAGTCCCGCTGTCTATTTGTTAGTCTACATCATCTGTAACAACCGGCTTGAAGTAAAGCGCTTGTAAAGTGAAAATGTGAATCGTTTGGGGTAGGGACTTTGTTTGTCTGTACATGCCTTCCTCAAGCTGGATTGCAGCCACCGAATGCCAGCACTGTGTAATTGCAAAATAAAAATATTAAGAACGCTGAGTCGACAACAGCATATGTGCTCCAGATGCCCTTTTTGCTTTCAGAGCTTCTGACTCCGTGCCAGCACAGGATAGCATTAGGAACCTGTTAGGTAGAGATATGATACTTGCTGCCTCCAAAGGGAGCTTCCCCGAGCCACAGGAGTGCCTAGACCCTCCTTGTTTTCTCTTTGGATTTGTCTTGTCATTAGAAGGATGTTACTGGAGATAATTCACTGGCAGGATTTCTGCATAGCAGAAGCAGCTGAGCATGTGGTGTGACACAGAGGCACACAAAGGTACACAAAGATGCCCCGGTCTGAATCCTTCCTCAGTCGCTGAGGCCAGGAGGCTGTTTTGCATCCCCACGCCACTGGTCTCCCACCAGCGTATACTGGTTGGACCAGTTAGATTTCCATACTGGGCTGTTGAGATAGTTACCTTGATATAGGTGGAATCAGCACTTGCTGGCTGAGCGCGTTTTACTTGGTTTGGCAGCAATCCCAGCCCTGCCAGTCCCTCAACCTCTGGCATTCCGTGTCTGAGCATACTGCTGACTTCTGCGAAACTGAGGCACTGATACAGACGTGAAAGTCCAGCTTTCATGGAGAGCTACTGAAGAGATCTGTACTGGACCACATGCGAGATCTAGACTGGAGGCTGAATTCACCTCAAATTGTGGTGATCTAATTGTTCCAGCATCAGCTTTTTTCTGGTTTTGACTGCTCTGATCTTACAACTCCCAGTCCTGATCCTTCTGCCAGTTCCTGCCCCACCTGTCAGCTCATGATTTACACCCTTCCAAAGCAGAAACATCCTGTTCTCGATTCAGAACAGCATTACTTCTCTATGTCCCTTACTTCTATTAACTACCCAAGACACAGATCGATGGAAAAGCAACTGGCTTTCTGAGAGGCTGATTTTAGGGGAATAAATGGAGCAGATGCTCTTGTGTTTGCACTGTGTCATGAGTCTGAGGCAGGTTCACCTGGGAGAACAGGGGGAGCTTCCCCCAACCCCACTCCACCACATCTGTGACTGAGGAGATACGGAAATCTGTGCTGCTCCTCATCCCAGGGCAGCTGCAACGCGCAGCGGGGAACACCACCCTTCCTCAGGGCAGCGATAGGACCCTGAAATGCCCTAAATCTCCAGGCAGTCACTTCTGCCTTATACTCCTTGCGGGAGCACCCTTGTACCAGCACATACCTCAAAGCCCAAGCTCTGACCTCGCTTGGGTAGCTGATGATGACACGAAGCAGCTCAAGGAGGCCCTTTGGACTTTATTGGTTTCCTCATACTGTTTCCTCATACAGATTCATCTGTATAGGAGGCAGCAGCAATTCTCTATAGCTCCATGGTGACTAGAAGGAAAAATTGCCTAGATTAATAGATCTGTTTCCCAGGTATAATCTAATCTAATTTTCCCCTCCCTGAGCCAGGCAGGATTCTCCCCTGTGGGGCAGGTGCTTTGCGGTTGCAGCACCTGCTCCACCTGCAGTGCAGTGGCCGAGGCGCCGGGACCTTTGAGAGCAGGATGCTGCGTGGTGGCATCGCACGTGGGTCTCACAGATCAAGACCTAATAGGAACAAACGTGTCATTGCATACTTCGGTGGTTTAACAGCTCTGAGTGTTTTTGACAAATAGGTGCTATCTGGGTTCAATTCATACACTTTTATTGCAGATAATGGAAGTGAGATGCTTGCTAGTTCAGCACTGAGGTCTTGTGTAGCTGAAGCACAGCTTTTGCCCAGCGTGATATGAAAAGTTGCAGTCAGAAACTCTCACCCCTGCACCTTTGCGTTACAGATTCCTGCCCCATCATGAGGTTTAAGAATATATTTAACAGAAGAAATTAATGCCATAAAAATATAAAATATTTTTTTAAATTAACAAGGGAGGAAATATCAACCCATCTTATCCTTCCCACCGTTAACCGTCACAAATAATAGCTGCACATAATTCCTTACAGTCTATATAATGTGGATTAATCATGAGATGAATTACTGTCCCAGCCCACTGCACTTGCACAGAATAAATACTTCTAATTGGCACTGAAAATGCAGGATAGGTTTCATTGCATCCTGGTACTTATTATCAACATTATTTATTATTGATCAACTACTGACAAACGCGTTCAGTGTGCTACAAACATAAGAAGATAAAGCCCTTGCCCGCTAAATATACACACGGTGTTTAACTCTGAAGGGCACCAAGAATCCCGTTAAAGTCAATACCCATTTATCTTCTCAGGGGAGTATCCATAGACAGACCAATTCGGACACGTGTAATTTTCCTGTTAAAGGCCAATTACAATGTGCTGTGAATGAGACTGTGCCCCGAACTGCTCAGTCACAGCCTTTTACTCTATGAGGGCATGTTGTGATTTAACACAGAGAGGCAGGGAGAAGCAGGTGGTGTGTAGCAACATCCATGTTCTGATAAATACTCTGGAAGACAAAGCTATGAGCCAAAACAACAAGACCTCAGTATATAAGCAATCTGAATTATATTCTTTATTGCTCTAAAAAGCTCTGGCTGCTCATGTCAGAGAGAGAGAGAGGTGGCTATTGTTTCACGAGACTCTGAAAAATTCTGACCTATTCCTGCTCCAGAGCACAGGGTAACGGATGGGTCTACAGCAGTTGTGGGAGAAGGTTTCCTTTCAAGATTGTTCCAAATAAATACCAGCTAACTAGGACTTTTATTAGTAGCCAACACGGGCCATTTAATTCCTTTATAATGTTGGGCTGTTGTCTGTCTGGAAGCAGATTTTCCAGTGAGGTTCACAAGGCATGTTCAAATATGCGCTAAAAAATGCTGCAAGAGCAAACTATTACAGTATCTCAGCATTTGTGAGTCCGGTTCTTCTGGGGATTGAAAGTGAACTTTAGTTCGCTGAGTATAACACAATAGCCAGAAAGATTTTAGGTGAATTTCAGTGAAAATCCAGGAACTTCTTTGAATTAGCCAACCTGTTGCATACATCGCTTCTGCAACGACTGGCTGGATCAGCACGGGTTTCAGGGGTGAATTTTACAATAGTTTGCTGCTTCCAGAGGCACAGATCTTCAAGACCTCTTCAGCTTGCAGGTCTTAGGTTTTACTTCTGCAGATGTTTAAAATTACATGCAGGAGCTAAAAATAAATATTCTGTTTATTTATGTCACCTGCACTTTGACATTTCATGAGCTACTGAAATCAGGCTGTGTGGCAGGTTTTATTTATTTCCACTTTTTTATAATATAAATGATTCTCGTACTTTGCCCTGTTTCCTACCCCCAGCAGCGAGGCACATCCACCCAGAGTCTTTTGAATGTTGAAATTTAGATACATGTACTTCCCATCCCACTTATGCCATTTTTCCTGAGTTTCAGGCAATTGATTAATACAATAAGCCTCATCAACTACAAATGCAGTACAGCAGTTATTGAGCTAATCTGTCTTATTGCTAAGCAGTTTTTTATTATGTAATTATTGCAATTATTTTAATAGATGAAAAATTTTAAGTACTAGGATCTTGCTTCTCCACTCAAGGCAGAAATTAGCAGAAGAGCTTTTCTCTTGTTTATTTAAGCACCAGAAGTATTGGATTTTCAAAAGAAAAAGAGCATGTCGCAAGTTTTGCAGCTTCTGAACAAGGATTAGCTTTAAACTGTGGAAGAACATGACTGAAATGAGGGGTGGTCAGAATAGCAGTTGCTGTATCTAGGACGGGATATTTAACCCCCGACTTGTAGGGAGAAAATATGAACAGTGGATTTTGCTCTCAACTTCTGTGAACAAAATCAGAAGGTGTTTTGTGAGAGTGAGGATGAAAAGCAATGCTGGGGCAACTATTATAGAATCACAGAATCGTTTCCATTAGAAAAGATCTTTAAGATCATCAAGTCCAACCGTTAACCCAGCACTGCCAAGTCCACCACTAAACCGTGTTCCGAAGCACCACATCTACACATTTATTAAATACCTCCAGGGATGGTGACTCCACCACTTCCCTGGGCAGTTCCAGGGCTTGACAACCCTTTCAATGAAGACATTTTTCCTAATATCCAATCTAAACCTCTCCTGGTACAACTTGAGGCCATTTTCTCTTGTCCTACTGCTTGTTACTTGGGAAAGGAGACCTCCTTTCAGGTAGTTGTAGAAAGTGATAAGTTCTCCCCTCAGCCTCCTCTTCATCAAGCTAAACATCCCCCAGTTCCCTCAGCTGCTACCCATAAGACTTGTGCTCTAGATCCTTCAGCAGCTTCGTTGCCCTTCTCTGGACGCACTCCAGCACCTCGGTGTCCCTGGACACAGTATTCGAGGTGCAGCCTCACTAGTGCTGAGTACAGGGGGGCGATCGCTGCCCTAGTCCTTTTCCCTTCTGAATATAACTCCAACAGCTCCTTGGATTGTGTCTCAGTGCCCAGCTTGCAGTTTATCCCTGAGCTAGGGTCAATGATGTAGGAAAGGAATGAAGCACTGTCGTCACCTTTCTGAATTCTTTACTTCTCAGGCCATTTTTCTTACCATGTTCTTATGATGCTGAACAAGAGGAGGTAGAAAAATGGAAAAAAAAACCTCATGCATGAATGAATGTTGCTCTTACTCATCAGGATCTTTTGCAAAACATATTTCTATCCTTTAAAACATAGTTTATTTACTTGACTTTTAAAATAAAGAATCTCTGTGAAACACTCAGTTTTGACATTCTTCACTTTCCCCTTTTTCCTCATTTTTCTTTCTCTATCCTATTTTCCCTCGTGTTTCTTTTTTTCCCCTGTTTATCAGAGAAAAGGAGGCTCAAAATAGGAATAAACAATACACTTTCAAAGACTTACTTAATCCAAATATTCACATCTAGAAGAAAGAACCTGTAGTGAAGTTCAATAGATTTTATCAATAAAAAATCCACTAATTCTCTGGGAAGTGATTAACCTCTGATTGTAAATAACGTGGACCCTTTGGTAACTGTCTTCATACTTCTGTCCTTACCTTGAACACATCAGAAACCTGCACAGCATTGAGAAGGTCTCTGGGGACAGTCAGTTGAAATCTCAGAGCTTGTCAAATGCTGTAAAATAAGTGCCCGAAACCTTTCTGTGCAGCATTACCTTGCAGAGGTCAGTGCCACCATCGGCTATTTCCAGCTCTGTAGTTCTGTGACCCACAAAGAGGGTTTGAGTTCTGTGACTTTAGAAGTGTCTGGGCTCCACTTTCTAGGGGTAGTGGGGATGCAGGAAGGCAGGACGTGGCTGGGCATTTCTCCCCCACCCTTAGCTCATCTGAGCACATGCAACCGTACACTTGCCCTTGGGCTCATCAACCAGCCAGGGCAGAATTTTGTCATCACACCCTTCCCAAAAGCTGCTTTGCAAAATTTGGGCTAAATCTCTTCCAAACGGATCCCCAGTCTGGTCTTCAGCTTAATTTCCCTGTTTTTCGCTGCTAGGCTCTTCCCAGCTCTCCGGACAAGGGCAGAGAGCAAAGCAAAGGAACCAGACGCTATGTGATGAACAGCAGAAATATTCCATGGCTTGCTGTCCTCTCTGATACCTGCTCTCTTGGATGTACGTTTTGCCCTGTATATCATCTCTAAACTGGAAACAGACAGGCATAGTTGTGCACACATAATTCTGCCTTTCCATGTCTGTTGCACCTGTGGAAATCGTGCCTTCTGTGCCCATGGGGCTGGTTAGCCCAGCTAGCCAACGGGTCAGGGACATCCCGGGGCAGCACACTCCACACTCATAAATTAGGTGCCAGCAACTTTGGAAATTGGCCCTTGGCATCTCATAGCACGTTCCCTTCCACACCGTTACTGCAAAGCTGTTGTTTCACTGGGGCAAGAAGCGTTTCTAGGGACTCTGGGAGCCAGCAGAAAAGGTACTTTGCTGTACCTTGCATAAAAATATGATCCTTTAGTGGGCAGGAACACTTGTTATTATGCCAACTTTGTCAAAGGTGGTTTCTTCTCGCACTCCACTAGACTCTCTCCTGCTTTCAGAGCAGGAGCTGTGATGTTCCTTGGGGAAGTTCCTGCCACCTGGAAGGATCAGGCTCATCTCTCCTTGCCTTATCAACTCTCCAGTTCTTTTGAACATTCATTTTAAAATTAATTGTTCCTGTTCTCCTTGCATCTACCTCTTAATTTGGCTTATACTCTGCTATGAGTTTTCTGGCTGAAATTTATTCACCAGACAATGTCTTTATGACTCCTTTTTCTCATTTAATTCTAAAAAATAAATACTTTGCAACCCAGTTTCTATAGAAGCCTCCTGACAGAACTGACTGGTTTTGGTATGCCATGGAGAAAATCTGCAAAGCTCGTACATTGCTGCATGCAGGATGCTAATTCCAGCCCATGAACAGGTTTCTCTGGAGTCCTGCAGCTCTATAAGTGGAATTACTTTGATGAATAAACTGCTAAATCAACACTTGTCTCACTGTCTTTAAAAAAATAATTAAATCAACCCTTCTTCACCTGCCCCTGAAACAAACAGAAAACAGACAAATTAGGATCCCTTGTTGTGACTCAACGTTTTCAGCAGTTACTGAATCCTGTCATGATTATTTTTTTTCCCTTCTGTGAATAGTTTTAAATTCACATTTTATGGCAGAATTAATAGAGGTAGAATTTCCATTTTCTTCCTACTTTCATGTGTTTCTGCTATTTGAAAAGATTTCAGAAGCTGAAGAAATGGATGGATTAGCATCGAGAGCGGGACGGGAGGGGCCAGAGGAAGCTGGGTCACTGCACAGCCCCAGCCCGCACAGATGGAATAGCACTGCTATCTGGTGGCTGCTCCATGACTCATGGAAAATACCTTGGTTGTCTCAGGCCTCTATTTGGAGGACAGGTATACATAGCACAGAGGTTTGTGACACAGCTGATGCAAGCAAAGAAGCCAAGGATTAGCCAGGCTGCTAAGCTTAAACTCACTTTGACTGACAGGGGAAGGGAAAAAAAAAACAACCAGTAAAGAGTGCAGTTGGGAGGGGTGTAATAGGGAGAATATATTCACCAGATGGCTGGGGGACAAGGAGAGGTTTGCAGAAAGTTGTTTTCATCATGACAGTTTCCTGATTGTCATCAGATTTCACTCTGCAAAAAACGAAACAGATAATATCAGCATGTCCCACTCGTAACAGTCTCACAATGGAAAGCTGTCATGTTGTTGCTCAAAACATGCTTTTGAAAAGAAAATAGATGTTTCTTTTGTTATTGTTCTGAAGGGCTGATATCTGAACTAAATGTTTCGGTCGTGTTGAAATGTTACACTTTGACCCAAGATCGATGGGAATGTGCGATGGGAAGAGGGTTCATCTAATACAGTATTTCCAGTCTTTTCAGTCCTGTCTTAGACTGGTGGCAAAATGAGATTGAAAAAAAATATATTTTCAAGCAGAACACCAGGATTTCAGCCAGATTCTGTCAAGGAAGTAATTTGGAACAAAAAAGATCGATTAGAAACAATGCAGACCGTCACTGCAGTTTAGGTTTTGGCTGTACAGAAATGAACCAGCCACGGGGTCTGGATCCAGAAGGATGCCCATGACTAGGGCTGCTCCCAGTAAAACAGCCTGTGTCCAGCCAAGACCATCCATCTGGGCTTAGGAACTGCAATCCTGTATTGATGAGCAAAAGGTGTGTCACAGAGAGGTCTGGACCCATGAGCTGAAGATGTTAGTTACAACAGACCCTTACCTCGCCTCGAGTTTGACTGTCAGAATAACCATTGGTATTGATCGAGGTGAAATGGAGCATGAAATCTATTCTGTGGAGATTTTTCAGGGACTTTCAGTCCTGTCTAAGGAAGCCTTGCTTTCTCCTTGACAGTTTAAAGACCAGACACGAACAACTGCGACTATGACTTGCTGCTCTAAATATAGAATAACACAAATTATCACATGCTGACAGGTTTCAGTTCCATGGATGAGTCTGCCAGCAAGGCCTTGAAAGCATCTCGGCTCGGCCGTCTGTGAACCAAACACACAAGGTCTCTGTGAAAAACATGGAGAAACCAGCAGTTTTCTTCATTGTATAGGCCAGCTCACCTCAAGCTCTTCCTCATCCCTCTTAGGATAAACTCAGTCCATATGAGCACCTCGCTCTTTCCTGTTCACAAGGTAAATGCTTCTTTCATTGACGTAACTTGATGGGGGAGAATTATAGCCCTGTGTTAGGCAGCATCTGATTTTTTTCTTACAGCAACAGTTATAAATCTGTGCCTGGCACTCTATCATGTACATAAATCTGGCCCTGCAGGCCACCAGCCAATGTATTTTCCTACTTCCTAAACAATTAAAGGTGCCAAAGATTTTTTTTTTTCCCCCCCTCTTAAGTCACCCTTCTGACAGTTTCACAAAACCAGTATTATCAAGGGAAAGAGTTAGCATCAGATCAGCAAGTCGTGAAATGTAACAATGTTGAGATGGTTTGCATTCTGGCATCTCATGCAATTAACCTTCACGCAAATTTATTACAGCTTTGGAAAAACATTTGTTTTGAATAAAAAAAGAAGTTCTCAGGTGTTAAAAAAAAAAAATTCCAACCATTTCAACACTAATCCTCAAAATATTAGTTGAGAGGTTTGTACTACAATAATTCGTGTCGTCTCTCTACGTACAAAGTTTGAATAGCAATTGGCTGTATCAAACGCCCGTTGTGCTGTGCTGCAGAGCTAACCCACTGCCTGGAAAATGCGCCTCGTACTCAGCAAAGGAGGCCAGTGCCTGCTAGTCCATCACCAGAGACGACTGCCGTTAAAATTCAGCAATGAGTAGATACACTGAGCCCTCAAAAGCAGTAGAATTAGTCCCTTTTATCCACTTTCCCTGTAAAGCTGGGTCTAACTGGGATTTCACCTGAAGGAGCAGTCAGAAGCTGTTAAAGGTGAGTTCTCCTATACTTGAAGGACTCACCAAGCTACAGAGATGAGCAATGGGATTGTGTTTTCATGGCACTGGGGATGGCACCAACTGTGGGACCAGCTGGAATAAAAAGAAGCTGAGTTGCAGGTGGATGTAGGTGGGGAAAAAGGTGGTGACTTAAAGAAACCACATCTGTAAAGCAGACAGTCAGGACTCAGAGGACTCTGACCAAAACCACACAGTAGCACGGAAAACAGAGCAGGCAATCGCAGACGGGGTTTATTCTTCTGGGGCTGGTTTGTATGTTCGTAAAGCTACCATGTGAGAACGGCTCCAAAGTCCTGGGCTGTTTGTTTTGTTTTATTATCGTGTGTCCCTGGAGATGTAACTGCAAACCCCGAGGGAGCGATTCATACCACTGAAGTTAGGCAGCTACCTCAGGCACCAAATTAGGAGTCTTATCACCTGTCCAGATAATCATGGAAAAGAGAAAGGGCACTTCAGCTTGCCTAGGGTACAAACTACCCTCCAGAAGCGCTTATCTGTCACCGCTGGTTTTATGGGGAGCCTGGGGCTATCAGAGCTCAGTGTGGAGTGAATGTCCCTGATCCCTCCAGACCACGGGTAGAGCCATGGGAAAGAGCGTGCTTAAGCCACCGCGGGAGAGCAGCTGGACCACAGGCCCCGTTTCTGTGATGGCAAAGGACCTTCTGCCCACAAAGCTCGCCATAGCAGGGCAATCCCAAAACTGTCTGGGATGTAAGGTAAAAGTCTTTGAGTTATCATGAACTGACCTTTTCCAACGTGAAATTATTCAGCCAGCAGCCTTTCCCTCCAAGTCTCCTACCCAGAACATGGCAAGCCCCAAAGGCTGTGTTTTTCTCCTCCTTATGTATCATCTCCTGGCAGAATCAGCATTGCAACAGGGAACAGTTTGTTCCCTTGATCCTTTCCCTGCTGGCGCCTCGTATCCTTTACTTACGTGGCTCTACTAATGCCTTGCTTTGAGCACATGAATGCAGGTGTTTTGTGAATCTCCTTCACTCCGGGGACTGGGATAACTCCTTATTCAGGATGGAAAAGCGTATAAACAGAATATTTAACTAAATGACTGTAAGCTTCAGTTATAGCCGAACAAAGAACTGCAAATGGCCCTGTAATGTGCTTTATACCTGCTTCTTCTTTTAGATTGCTCTGCAGGCTATTTGCAATTCACAATCCAGTATCCCCGCACCAGAAATGTCTTCCTTTCTCACTTACTTCCTGATTAAGTGACAGAGCCTTATCTCAGCACAGCCTCCAAAGTTGCAGTAAACACAAATCTTCCCAGAGATTACCAAAATAGCTGTTGTATTTATTTTCATTCTTTTGCAACTCAGTATTTGCATATTAGAGTGGTTATTGGGGGAGAAAAGTCATGGATGCAAATTTGACATTCAGATGTCAGCTCCTCCATAAATAAGGTCAAGGCTGATGAGGACATTTGCTCGTCTCCAATTATAGGTCTCTTAATGCGTAAATAACGCTAATGCATAGCATCTGCCATCGGAGGACAACTCCTAAAGAAGAGGTAAATCAAAGCCAGCCCAGCTGAAATTTGCCCCTCTTGCTGCTTCCTGGCTTTTTGACTCTGAGGAGAATAAGACATTGACCTGAAAGCGGGTTGAATCACTTGGCGTACATAGCTGGGTTCTGCCCAGCCCTCCTGGGTCACAATGTGTCCCGTGTCACCTTCTCCCTTCCTTGGGCACCTTTGCCAGACCAGAGCAAAGAGTGGCCTAATTTTACGATCTAGGGCAAACCCAGCTCAGGTTCCAGCCCAGGCGCTGCCACCCGCAACTCAATCCCAATGGAAAAAGGATCTTGGCCCTTTCCGGGCAAGACACCGACCACTGCTGTGAGGACACGCTCTCTCAGCCTTTCTTCAGGAACTGACAGGGCAGATGACACTTCAGCAAGAGGCTTAGTGGGTTTGAGAGAGAGGCCTGACATCGTCATTGCTTGAGCCTGGCAGAAGTGCCAGCGTTTGACCCGCGCCGTATTTTCTCAGGCAAATCGCTCCCTGCAGGGCTGTGTGCTTCCGATTGCTTAGCACTTGTAGCTGCAGCTAATTGGAGAGTCCTTTTTATCACCTCTCTGGTATCATCTGGATAAACTGGCTCTATCACTCTACAGCCCCAGAAACGTGAGTAGGGTAACAGGCTGAAGATGAGAACCCAGGGCTGGCTGCCAAATACTTCTGGGGCTTATTCTGTGGGCATCTTGGTTCCTCACTAATACTTTTATCCCCTCCCTGTAATGTTTGCATCAGGTTGGTATATCTTGCTTTTTTTTTTAGAGCAGTGCCATGACACTTCCCCAAGTTGGAACCCCTGGCACAACCTTCAAACAGAAAGCAAAAGGCTCTTACGACTGGCGAGGTGATATGGCGCAGGCAGCAACATGCACGAGAGCCTCTGAACACCTGGATTCTTTGCCTGGTTTTGCCTTGGCTTCCAGGGGAACCTATTTAAGCTTTTTATGCCTCAGTTTCTCAGGAGCTGCTTGCAGCCGTCTTTGTAAAATACTTGGAAGCTTTGTGGATGGAAATACACAGCAGCGACGGCTTGCTAATATCAGGGTGCGACGCTTTGATTTCTCAGATCAGGGCAATAAAGTACCGGTTCAAAAGAAAGGCAGCAACAGATAACACTAGGAAAGAATTGACTTCCATATGGTACAGTAACTTCCTTTGGGCTTCTCTCCAGCTCTACCTCAATAATCTCCCTTTTATTACCCTTCATATGAGTTTCAAATCCCCTGGCTGCAGAGGCTGGCAGAGAGCGAGGTGGAGCTGCTCTTCTGAGACAGCTCTTTTGCCTTTCTCCAACCTGGCAACGGTAAGCTGGAGTTCAGAGCAAAAGCTGTGTGGGCAAAGAGCAAGCCTGCCCACTGCCCTCCAACCTCTGTGTCCCTCCTTGTAGCGGCAACATGTACCAAGAAGCCTGGAGTTACCCAAATGCACTCGTTGGGTCTACTCTGGGGCTCAAGAGGGAGATTAGCAAGTTGGAGGGCAAGGGTCTAGCAAGAACAGAGGGCTAAGAAAGGCAGGAGCTACCTGCAGCTGAAAGCTAAGCACTTGCAAAGTTTTGTTTACAAGCAGCATGACAAAAGCTGTGGATTGAAATCAGTCTTTGGAGTATCAATAAGAGAGCAGCACTTCTCTGAAAGCTGGTGGCTCCCAACATCAAGAGGAGCCTTTCAACCTTTCCCTGCCCTTTCCAGTAAGGTGTTTATTTACCGTTTCATAAGAGGACAGAGCTGAGAGATGGCTGGATGGGGAAGGAGTGGTCACAGCGGAAAGCAAAAATTTGCTCCCTTTTTCAAAAGCACCAGTGAGCTGTGAACTCTGGAGCATCTGGATCTTCACTTCCCTGGTCATTCTGTATCACTGTAAGGGCTTCCCTCAGAAGCCCTCCAAAGTGATCTGTGGAGTTACTCCTGTCTGGGAGAGCATCTCCCCCTCCATGCCCATGAGACATGTGCAGAGGTCAAGTGAAAACATGACCAAACCTTGGGTAACTGATAAAGTTGGTGTAACACCACCAAACCTCAGGTTACTGCTTAAGTTAGTGCAAAAGTCTGGGAATTTGTTTTAAGACCTTTTTTCTTCAAGCCAGCAGATAACCATTTGGATAGATGGAAGATTTCAGTCTCTAAGACCTTTCTTCATTACTACATGTAAATAAAACCAATACAAACAATACAGAGGAACAGCTCACACTCAGGCAGCTAAGCCTGGCTCTGGGGTTTGGATGTGACTTGAGAGTCTCTTGCCTTCTTCCAGGGATTTTCTTATTAAGAGGAATTCACCAGCACAAAAGGAATTGCTAACAATTTTTGGATCACAAGGTTTCCCCTTTGTATTCAGTGCAAATTGGGAAAAGCAGTCATACAATACAAAATGCGCTAATATACCGTAATCTACTCATATATCATAGGACTTGCTTATTGCTCTGGTGATTGATTCATTTCTAGTATGCAAGATGCTGAGCATCATGTGCCTTCCAACTGCTTGAGTACAATTATTGTATTGATTTGATGTGACAGTAGCTCTGTGTTTAAGGTAGTTTATGTTTTTTAATTTGCAATTAAATAAAAGGATGTCTACTCCCCAAGAGGGCTGACAGTTGTTTATACCCTGCAGTAGTTGATGAAGCAAACTTTTATTTGGCTTCATAAAACATACTTGTTCTGTCACTCCGAAGCACGTTAGCTAGAGTTCTCAGAGTTGTTTCTTGCCTAGCAAAAGATAAAACTAAACTTCAATCTATTTTAAAATAAGCCAGGTAACAACATCAGTGTTGCAATGGGACTATAATGAAGTAAGCGAGCTGGCAATATCGTACTATTGATGAAAGTAATAGTGATAATATATTTCTATAGCACCTTTCATCCTGAAGGATCCTGAAGTGCTTTGGGTATTCACTTGTTCCTTTGCTCTTTCCCCCCTCCCTCTCTTCCTCTCATTGTATGTATATAAATATACTTAAATATACATATATTTTATTTAAACGCTCAACTTCTTCCGCTGCTTATACCTTCTCAACTTTGTAGAAAGAAATCTTGGCAGCTACTCAAAATGAGGTACTGCACAGCAGTTACTGAGCTACAGATGAGATTGCTCCATTGTCCATGACTCTGAGGGAATAACCCTCCTAAGGAAGATCCCCATTGTCTCACACAGAAGCAGGGACCTCTTTATGCTCATGCTGCTTGACTACTTCACAAATCTGAGTGCTGCACAAAAAATGGAAAGGTAGCATTTTCTCTCTGAAAATGTGTCCTGTTGCTTTATAGCTTTCAGTCAGTGAAGGAGCCCATAAATGTCAGATGGGCACATCTGTGGGTCTGTCTCTTCTCTGCAGACCACATGAAACAATGGCAGAAGACTGATCTTCCTCCCACACGTACCATAAACTCATCTGAAGGTCACACTCTTAAACATGGAAAATTTCCCCTATCAGGACTGCCAATAAAAGAGGAAAATCATCACCGAGTGCTCCCTTTAAAGCTTGATTCATTATCTCTTAAAGTTAACAGAATATTTTCTACCATCTTCAGTGTCTTTGAATTGGTCCCAATCCCATACAAAGGCAATAGATATTTGCTACCACCAGATAGTTCAGCTTGGAGGGTTTATCAGACCTTTCTGCTTTGATGCCTGCAAAGCTAAGAGTTAAAAGTTAACTGGAGGACATTTAAAACCAATGCAAGTGTCAAGTCTAGATAAGGCCTGGTCTTGCTGACCTACATCCAGCTGGCCTGTGCCCAGAGTTATAACCTCCAAGTGATGTGATTGCCATCTCAATTACCTTCTTCATTCCAAAGATTCCTCCTCGCATGAACACAAAACACCAGGAGGGTCAAATGTTTCCAAATGTTGTATAACACATCTCTCCAGCCTCGGGTGGGCCTCCAGAGATTCCACAGATTCTGGGTTATCCATTCATCAACCTAAATTGAGTCCTCATGTTTATCGTGCCATATGAAACATGTGTTGATTATCAGATGATGTACTATAGCATATACACATCAGGATTATTGTGTCACCTTGTGCTTGCTCAGACAGAAACAGAACAAAAATAGTCTATAAATATCAGGTCAGACCCTGAAAATGGATTTGTTTTGACTGCAGCAGTGCCACTTTTACATTAATATTCCAGCAAGCAATTATAACCGGAATGTAGTAGAGAATAATATTATCAAGTACTCCCCTCAAGGAGACTGTTAAACTAGTCATCATGTCGTCATTGCCATTATTCAGTCCAGAGACCTGACTTAAGGAATCGGATCCATTCAGTGTAGGAACCAGTATGTGCCTCATGATTTCAGCATCTACCTCAAACAACCAAAGTAATAAATTAGGAATATCAAGTACACCAAAAACTATCGATGGCCAACAATTTATAAGCAGCCTACATACTAAAATGTGCGTTCCATTCTCTGATCAATTTTTAGGGCAAACAGGACAATTGCATCATCCAGCTACTAAACAGGAGAGGCCATTGTATTTCAGTTTATCAGCTTTAATAACATGACATGGACTATATCCCGGTGCAATGCATTGTTGAGATACTGGTGCACAGACTCAAACCAAGTTTTAGCAGTAGCGGAAGGCACATGCAATGTAAGTTTATGACATACAGACACATCTCTGGCAAGTTCTGCCGTGAGTGAAAATGAGATGAACACCAGGTTGGCTCCACAAAGGGATGAAGGTGGAGAGAATGCTCTCCACATTTACACAGCAGCAGAAACTCTGGACTCCATTTTCACCAGTGTTTAGTCTGTATTTACCAAAGGCAATAAGCAGGTTCATCGTCATTATAAACTGCTTTGTGACACAGGCCAGATCCAGATGCCCCTGTTCTAGGAACAGGGGTTTCAGAAACGTCACCATCTCTCCCCACAAGAGTTTAGGGCTACAGCGAGGGCTTATGTGAACACAGCTCTTTGCACACCACATGTCCCAGAAGTGCCAACCAAGATCCCGTCATCCTCCTGCTCTTGACATGTTACTCAGTTTCAGCGCTGAAAGCAGAGCCCAAGGCTCTGAGCCTGCTGGGAACAAAGCCACACCGATATCGTTGTTTCGCTGCTCAAAACTGCAGACTTCAACTCAGCATCAGCGCAATGTTGTAATTGCACTGTGGGATGTAAGACCACAAACAACAGGCGTGGGAAAAGTCTTTCCAACCTTGCAGACAAATTTCCAGAATTACAAAGCTGTTCCTATTCCACACCGGGTAAAAAGCAAACACTGTTGAACACTTTTGATGCCGCAAGAACCCAAGCACATATTTGATTCAGTGACTTGAATCAGGCCTGTGCTGTGCTTCTGAAATCAGAAGCAGCATATCCACACGAGCGTGATTCCCAAACAACGATTGCTTTTTACAGAGGATTATTCCTGGCCAATGCAGGCGTATGGTGCTGGGGACCATAGTGGTGGTGTACGATGCTGTGCCAGATCCATGTACAAGCGTGGGTGGGTGCTAGTATGCCTCTGCTTCACCTGCATGGTGCACTGGCCACAATATGTGTCCCATGACCGAGTTTACAATCCAGATCAGGGCACTATTCACCGCTTTCAGGAGATTGCAATTCTCTCTCCTGCTCTCTCTATTAGTCTGTCTTTGGATTTGAATTTGATCCTCACAAACCAGCTATGAATACTACCATGAACATTCCTGTGAATATTTCCATTTTTTTTGCACAAGTTGTGCTGTGACCCTTCAATTTTCATTGTATCTTAGAGCACCAAAGCTGTATCACACACACACACAAAGACCCTCCTGGGGTTGGTGACCGTCGTGTGCCCATTCCCTCAGTGTCCTCTTGCTTTACCCTAAATTCCCTCCAGCCCAGGTAGAACAAGCAGCATATGGCATCCTCTGAGCAATGCCCCCCAAGCAGCTGCTAGGACACAGGTAGGATTTCATGCTGGTCTAAAGCATTACTTGGAAATAGGTTGGTCATGAGCAGGGGAGGCACCAGCCAGGCAAGCACTTTACACCAGCAGTGGGGATCTTCCCTGCAGGGCTGTAAGGGTTACACTTCAGGTTCTTGGCAATGAAGCAGGTGATGGCTGATAAGCACCAGCCAAGAAGCCTCCCGTGATCTCAATGACATTCTTTACAGAACTTGTTTACCGCGGATTCAGTATTGTCCCAGCTGTATCACCCTGTAGCTGCTGTAATCCTGGAAGTGCTGGTGTGAGTGAGAAATGAAACTTGAACTTTTACTTTCCCAAAGTTTAGTTTTCCACTATTTGGATCTTTCCAGTTGCCCATCGTCCTTAAAGACAGAAGGCAAAACTCTGTCCCTGTGGAGATAAGAGCAACTCCTCACCCTCTGATTTAAGCAGCCAAGAGTTCCATGCCATCTCTCCCTAGCACAGGCCTGGGAGTCACCAGAGGTAACCAAATGAAGATGTCTGAGTGAAAGTCCAGGGGGAAGAAGAGCACCAAAGAAATGGGAGACTGTTTTTCTGGGTGCGCCATGCACTGAGAGTGCCTCTCCAAACACACGGACGCAGCAGCATGCAAGCAGATTGCAGCCAGATTTTTGTGGCAGTTCCTTTGGGAGCAGAAGCTTCTATTTGCAAAGAGATCACAGAGGCTGCCAGTGATTTTATCATAGAAAGGAGACATGTAAAAAACACAAACCTGCTTCCATTGCAGTCACTAGGTGTTTTATCTTTAATTTTAAAGAAAGCAGCCTCAGACTGTGAAGTGGGGGGCATGGCAGTTAAAAAAGAAAATTAACTCTCTGGTGAATCCTGACCTAATGCTCTTCTCCCCTCCTCCTAGAATTGGGGGAGAATTTTTTATTAAGCTAAAAGGCACATAATTTGGAAGTGATGAGAAGAAAGCTGTTATGATTTTAGCACACTGCAGACACCCTGTGGAATTAGCTGTTGCAGCAGGTCAACAAGTCAAAGAGTTTGTAAGGATTCAAACCGACTCAGGTAGTCTTATGAGCATAGACAACTGCTGGCAAGAGCACAACAGCCAGCTGAAGGGGACAGGGCAAAAATCAAGCTGCCTCCTTCAGACCCAGCTTGTCAGCCCATCTTGCCTGCAGAGAAGATGAAGGAATCGCCACTAATGCAACAGGAGGAATAGCCTTAGAGAAGGATGATGCATCTATTACAAAGTGCTACTAAATCTTACCCACTGCCACTGTTTTCCTCTCCCCCTTGGGATGCTGAAATAATTCTCTCCGTCAGCTTCTGCTCTCAGCCTCATGGGTTGAGAGAGGACAGAAATCTCATCCATGGGAAGTATTTTCAGACACAAAAACCAAATCAAGTTACATTTGGAAGGACCAAATGAATTGTTTCAACACATCACATAAGGCTGCCTTTACATTAGCATTTTGCTTCAGAGCAGGAGTGGGATTTTGAAGTAAATCTCCATCATTGGTTTACCATGCATTGGCTCCATTTGCAGAGCTGGTTTGATGCTTATGAACTAGATTTCTTTTGGAGAAAATTAAACCAGAAGCTCCACTCCAAACGTGTAGCAAATGTGCTCCAAACCCTAAGGCAGACATAAGACATAATGACCAAGTTGATGTCTGATCCTCTAGACAGCGTTGAATCACATGTATTAGGGAGACCAGACCTATTTCTGACTAGGTCTAGCCAGAAATAAAACTCCCAAGCTTCATGTAGCAAAGCAGAAGAGCTTGAGCATCAGCTGTTTCAAACCACTCTTCCCTCCTACTGCACTGATGTACTTGCTGATCTGGATATACCTGCAGATTAGAGGTAGGTCAACACCTACAGCCTTCCCCATCTAGTCAAAGGAAAAGAAATGAACAGCAATCCAAATACAAAGAAGGATTTCTGGCATCCCAGGATAAATAATGAAGGTTAAGAAGGGCAATTTCTGCCTGGGCAGGAAATGTCTGTCTATGTCCATCAAGGAGTGATGGAGCTGACACCACAGGTATTTTCTGCTGGTTAAACCTACGCAAGAAGCCCCCAGTCCTTTGTGTTCCCTTTTGAAGGCAATCTCCATACCCCCAGAGTTTAGCCATCGAAACCACAAACATGCTACCAAACAACAGAAGATTCACAACACATTCATGGGAGCCAGCTCCAGACACGAACTTAAGACACTTCTTTTCAGCTTTGGATAAAGGAGTAAAATGCAAACCCTGAGCTTTCTCTGCCCTTTGAATAGAAAAACTTGAGTTCATGTGCAAGATAGATTTATTTATTAATGGAAATATTTCTTATGCCAGCTTGGTATATTTAGGTCTTCATTCTTGCATTCCTTTGGGTTATTTCAAAACTTTAAAGAGAAGACAAATGATTAGAAGTAAAGAGATCTTTTGGTTTTTAAGATCCAACAGCCAACTAAATGTTAATCTTACGTGTTTTTCTAGACTCAAGTCAAATCCATCTTTAATCCTTGGGGATCATCATCCTCTGATTTCTACACTCAGCTTCCAAATCTTTATCCTTAACAGAATTTAAACATTCCTTCAAAGTAGTTAAGGAATATTCTTCTTTTTTTTGTATCAGAAGTTGCCAGAAAGAAGGACCCCTATTGCTTCTGTTTTACTAAATTGCTGGAAATCCTGGCAGTCCTAGCAAGAATGGATGCAGATTGGGAACAGTGTTTGCATTTTTGTAAGCAGGATAGAACTTCCCATAAGGTCAAACCAACTGAAAAGGTGCCTAGTGGTTAGTGCACATGCTGAAATGGTGCTTTTTTTCAGCCAAGCTGTGGATTAACATTGAAGAAACAGAGAGCTCTCTTTTTTTTTCCTACCCAATTATGACAATTCAAAAGTGAGCCGTATTTTGAAAGCAAGTAATATTTTCACTCTCTTTTACCCAAAACTCTGCTGCTGTCACTTCATGCTGAAAATTTGAGGTCAGTCCATGGCCTGTACAGCAAATCCAGAGCAGAACGATGACGGTGGTTTTCTAGCATCAGAGCAAACTTACACGCTAAATTCCTCTCCCTCCAAAGCTCCCTGCACAAAGCAGGACGGAAACAGTCCAGTGTAGATTTGGACCAGAAACACGGGGAAAGGTTAATTTTCAGAACCCCAAGGTGCTCAGAACTGAGGTTCCAAACTCTGGCTCTTCTCTAATGAGAAACAGTTTGTGCATCTCTTCACACACAAAGGGAATATTGCTCAGCTTGAACTCCCTCCAGCTTTATGATTGGAAGAGGCATAATACACAGGAAGCAAAATCTCCAGACTGAAACACTGCCAGAAAATTCCCCCACTGAGTGTGAAAATGAGAGACAAAATTGGATTTCAACCAATTTAAAGTTTTGGGAAAAGAATAGACTGTGGCCTAGCATATCAGTGCAGCATTATCCCCCTGATTCATTCTGGCAGCTTGATCAGGCTGCGCTCATTAGTTCCAGTGCAGCAATATAAAAATCTGAAAATTGTCTCTAAGGCAAAAAAAAAAGAGGTCAATGGAGAGGGACCACTCTGAGTCTGCGAGACACCCCACTTATGCACTGACTGGTCTATAAAGTCATCGTTGAATGATAGATGTGTGCCACAACCCCTTTCTCACTCTTAAGGTGTCCGTTCTTGAGCCACCAGTGATATAACAGTGGGGGTGGGGAGGGATGGGGTGAACTTGTCCTACCATGCCCATCCTACCAACAGGGCAGCCACTGGCCGTGGCTTTCCAGTGCTGTCACTCATGCCTTCGCTTCTGCTCTGGGTAGGCACCAGCTTCTCTTTCTTTTTAGGATGCTACTGAACCCCACCAAACTGACATCCTTTCAGCAGTCCCACCCTTTGAGGACTGATCAATGAAACCAGAGTCCTTCTCTCAGAGTTCATCTCCCTCTCGGTTTCCCCTAGGTCTGCAGCATGCCTGTGCATATTGTACACAGCGCATTTTAAATAGCCTGGAAGTGGGTCACTTCTGCAGAGCTCTGAAACTCTTCTCTCTACGCTATCAGACAGAGGAAGCCACTGATGCCCTGGATCGTGTCTGCGCTGTCACCACTGTGGTTGTCTCTGAGAGATTAAGCAGAGATTTATTTCTCCCTTTCAAGTTTTTTTTTTTTTTTTATGCTGCCACCAACCCTGGATTTCAAACCTGAGCTTGATTGGACTTTAATGGATTTTCTACACAGCATGGCCATTGAACACCTCCTGTGTGCTTCTGGAGCGACTCTGCTGCACAGGGATATAAAGTGCTAATATGGTAGATGGTGCTGTTACCCACTTATCTACCAAGGTCTGGGTCTAAACCACGTCACAAAATTCATCTAGCGTTGCTCTCCCTGACGGCACAGTTTGCAGGAGCCAGCATCCATCTTTTCAGCTCAGGTTAATCAGTACTGGAAAATGTTGTGTCTTAGACAGGATATTTATTCATTTGTTACAGCGCTCAAGCAGCGACTGGCTCATGCTGTCAGGCTGCCTACCAAGAGCTCCTGATTTGGACTGGAAGTAAATAGAAAAGGAAAAATTCAGTCCCTGATGAACCCCCATTCAAAGGGGAGCTTTGCAAGCTTTTCTCCAGAGAAACTGGTAACACTAAAAAAACCACTGCAAAACTCAGCTGAGACAGTGATACGCTAGTGGGCGAAAGGCAGGAATTTGCATAATATCCTGGATATCTGGACTCAAAGCAGTGCTCTAAAAGCTTATTTTGCCTGACGAGAGATCCACAACAGGTTCAGCTCAGTCTGGCCGTTATTAAGAATTTTATATGGGAGAACAACAGGACGAGTCAAGAGGAGGCTGGGACTGAGGACTGTCACCAAATGTCACCAAATGTCACCAAATGACCCCTCAGACTAGGTGACCGAAGTGGCATCAGCAGCAGGTGGGGCTTCAGCGTGAGTGGGGCATGTAGTGCTGTGGGTCAGAGCTGGGTGCTGGGCTGACCCAGGACTGACACAGCCCCCAGGGCAGGAGAGGGCAGTGAGGAATGCTTTCCACATTGCGCTCCCTGGATCAACAAGTAACCCCCCTCCCCCAGCCTGCAATCTGCCCTTTGCAGATAACCTGTACATCACAGCAAAACAGAGACGGACTAGCAGCTATTAGTTTTCTCTCTAAAAGAAGAATCTAAACAGCCCCTATGAATATTTTGATTATCTCAGGTCTTCCAGAGCTGTGAAGAAATTGAAATTTCCTCTTTAGTGTTTGCCCATTGCCTCTTCAATAGATACAAGCTTCACCAAGCACCCACACTAAATCTGCCAACACTTATTTTCCACCATCTGCATAGTAATTGCACTAGGAGCTGAGTTTAATACCCTTAAATTCCCATTTTGACACACTGAAGAGCTCCTGGCGCACAAGGTGCAAGGGGTTATTTAGTCTCAGGTTATTGACCCAGAATGAAGGAATCCAAGTACCGGCTTTCCTCTCCCCTCTTCCCTCACCTCAGTAGCTCCGTCAATTAAGTATTTCCTATCTCTTCAGCAGAGACAGCTCTCCTATCACCCGGTCCATCCACCTTATTCTTATATGCTTAAAAGTTCTCCTTCCAGCTGGGTCCTCTGTGTTTGCTTTATGATGATCTGTAGCGGATGTTTTCCCTCTTCCTTCACTTAGCCATGAACCATGTTTTCCTGACATACTCCTGTGATCATCAGGCAGGCTCTAGGTGCTTTGCCATCTCAAACTATCAGAGAGCAGCTGGTCTGTGAGACGAGCTTCTCAGCTGACCCCCTTCCTCTAAGGAGCTCCAGGGTCCAGTCTACCCATGCCCCCAGTAATCTGAAAGAAATTGTAATTTTTGCAGCTCTGACCTATGTCTATCTGTAATGAAAAAGTGGAGTTTTTTCTTGGAGAAACCCTCCTTCTGCTTCTACCCAAAGAAAGCCCTCTTGGAGGCTGTGAAACAGGCTGGTTTACTGGTGGAGGTGTGAGAGAGGCCGTGGTGTGGATCTTTTACCGGTGAATACCTCGTTCCTTCATTTCTGTGATCTGCCTACCTATACAACATAAAGATGCTACCTAGGCTTATGTTACTTAGGACTAAATGCAAAACTCATATCTGACTTGGCATTCCCAAAATACTCTACCAATGCCCACACAGCCCCTCAGGCACCCCGCTGTCCCCATGGAGCTCCCCCAGACCTCTCTTTCTGTAACCTCTGATACCTTAGGATTAAGAGTCTCCATCCCAAATTTATCCTGCCATCCCCACTCACTCACTCAGAAATGCAAAACCAACCTTCAATAACACAAAAATACCCTCTCACCCTGGGGTATCTTGAATAAAATCTTAGTGTATGAGACCAAAAGAGATTGGAAGTCCAGAGCTGGTGGTAAATGAGGTAACTCTTTCAGCCCCACCACCTCAGTGGAATTCAAAACCTTGTTAACCTGCGCAGAGCAGCTCTGTGTCTGAGCATGCTGCGTGGTCCAGCACTGCACCGCTGGCCAGCTATTGCTCTAGATACTCTGACATGTCTTTTTCGTCAAGGAAACTCAAGAGGATCGTTCTGGTTTGCAGCAGTGATCTGGATGGCAGTGAATCATTACCAGCTCGTCCATGCCCGTACAACACACCTCTCCAAGGCATCGCCTTGCTGAGAGTGGAGCAGAGCTTCCTCTGTTCACTGCTTGAAAGCTCGTCTTTAGAGACTGGTGAGGCTGCCTCAACACGAGTCTGTGCGCAAGCACATGGATACTATAGAAATACCTGCCTGAATACACCCCTGCTAGGATTTGGCTCTGTTTGTATGCTACTGAACAACTAGCCTAGTAATAACTGCGTTCTTCAACCTTCCCTGGTGGAAACGGTGCAGCTCAGACACAACCCAGAAAAAACCTCCTTTGTGGTGGATCTTCCTTGTATGCGCGCTAAGCATGGGTTGAACAGGGGATCATATTCAGAAAAGGCTCTCTTCATGTTACGTGAGGGAGAGGCTCCACCACTTTGAGGACTACTTGCTGTAGTCTAGCAAGCGGTGGGGGAACGGCAGACCTTTTGTGAGTTCGCTCTATGTGGGTGTCACGCAGATCTCCCTCAGGAAGCTGCGCAGGGAAGGCAACTGGCCTGTGAAATAGCAATCTGCAGCACAGGCATAATCAGAGAGGAGAAATGTGGCCTTGGACTGGAGAATAGATGGAAAGCTGCCCCGCTCCTCTGAGCAGAGGTCAACACAAGCCTTTTCAAAATGCATCTTTTCTCCTAAAGTGAGAACATTTTTTTTTTCCTGAGCATGATGAATTCATCCTCAGTGCAGACGTCAGACCTCACAGCACTGAGAACAAAGAAGCCTGAGCTTTATAGCACAGTTGCTTTTTATGACTTTATTTTTATTAGTATGCAATGCTGCAAAAGCATTTGGTTAAAATAAAACACTAGTTAGTGTTAAAATAAGTCATAAACCACACCACTGGGCTCATATTTTGTTTAAGATTTACTAAATACATGGGAAAGACAAAAGCTTTGGAGGATTTTCCATTAACAGAAAATACTATTTACTCTTTGTCAAGGGAGAAATCTCAGTAAGTGTTTTAGAACACATCATTATCATCAAAAGCATGGAAACTCTCTAGATTGTCTAAAAGTTTAATAGCTAGTGAAATGTTATAAAAAATAGCAAGCCTCCCATTTTACAAATTCTGTAGTAACTTTTAATGTCAGGAATCACGTAACCACAATGCCCACAAAAGAAGATTCAGCTCTGGTTTGGAGAACCAATTGCCGAAACCAATGAGGAGCAGACACCAAAACTGACACAAAGCAGAAACAGAAGCAGGTTTCTCAAGTGCTTCAGCTGACACAAGTGCATAAGGATAGAAATAGGGTGAAAAAAAAAAAAAAAACTGGTTTAAAATTATTTTGGGTTCCTTTAACATTGAAAATAATAATTTATTTAAGCTATATGTTTTTGACTAGCCATGAAGTTATTCAGTCCTTAGTGGCTATGAATTGTACATGTGTAGAAATGTTACAGTTAGGGGATAAGAGGAGACCTTACTGCCGTTAAGTCTGGCACACTGAAAATTCATTGCAATTCCTAACTGGCCTAAATCAGAATTAACTTCCATGTTCACACAGACCCTGGGAGCCCACTTTTAAGATCCAATCCACAGAAGCCCCCTTTACTTTTGCATATAATGTAAGATTTGCCAGAGATGTACGGGAAAGCACATCCAGAGGCACAGATGAACATCCAGGATCTTATCTCCCCGATCTGTTCTGCCCTCTCCCATCAAGTTGTGCAGATACCTGGGTGCACATATAACCCTGTGGCAGAACTAAATGCTCCTCCTGCCTTTGCACAAGTTGGAGATGAAGTGCGCCTGACTAACACCTCTGCTGCAGCAGCTAGGTAGACAGAGCAACACATTACTCAGAGGTTTCCTCTTTTCTTCATCTGTATGCTTGTTGCATAATGTGTAGTACTTTAACATCAGGACCAAAATTTTTATTATGCAAACTTATTGTGACTATCAAGTTCTCACTGAGCATTAACGAGCTCTGAAAGATACTATTAAACATGTCACTTTAACTTCAAATTGAAGCCTATGTATTTTTAATTAATAAGTAGAAGTGTATGAATGTAGTAGACACTGCCATTAACTATCTTACCGGGTTAGGGAATGGCAAGAGTTCTTCCCCAGCACTGGCTGTGAGAACATATTGTCCTTTTATAAATGTGGAAACCAGCGTACAGTCATGTGCATAACAAAAGCCAGGCTGTGGCTCCAGAGGAGAGGGCACACTTAATTAGGCCTTTCATTTCATCAGTGTCTCTGATCTCCACCTCCTCACTCCCATGATTTTGCCCTTTTCTTCCCATCTGCAGCTGGAATCAAAGGGTAAACGTAGGAGGGGTGGCGTGGGCAGGATTTCAAGGGGACGGCAAGATGCTTCAGCTGGTTGATAACACAGGAACAAAGAAGCCACTGGAAGGCTCCCAAAGGCTGCTGAGCATGGCCAGAGCATGGAAAGGAGCTGGGGGAAGAAGCATCCTCACAGTGGTGGCTGCTTTCCATCCTCTGAGCCAGTTCCTCACCTGCTGTACATGGGAGCCAGCCTTTCTGAGGTGAAGGAGAATATCTAGAGGGGGCAAAGATGCGGTTTCCAATCGTCACACCCTCTGGAAAAACACTTTGCTTCCCATGGTAAATTGTTTTAGCTGGAGATGGATGCTTGTCATCGTTTGAACGTGTGAATACAGATAGGGTATTCTGGACTCTTCTTCATGGAAACCCTGAACCCCTTAAAATCCTCCTGGCTTTGGTCAAAAATTGCCAGGGGCAGGAACGCCGTGGGCACTAAACCCAGCACCAGGAAGGGGGTCTGAAGAAAAGCAAAGGGATGGTTTTCCTTAATAACCAGCTGTTGCTGGAAAGGTGGGATAAGCTGATTACAGTGCAGTCTGGGTGTAATTTTAAATAATTGACAGAGCACTCAGAACTTATATCAGGATACTTTTTCACTGTTCATGCATCAAAAGGAATTAAATACATTAAATAAATGTATTTGAAGGGTGAAGTATATCAAGCTGGTAAATGGATACAATCTGATACCATGCAAATTCAGATCAAGTAGCGGGAGATGATTTTGCTCGCAGTGCCTCTAGCTAAAAAGAGCAGTGGAAGGAGGCTGCACCTATTCCTTCCTGCCTTCACTACTGGGCTTCGTTAGCTGTATCTCAAAGCCTGCTGCCTTTCAGACCTAGATCAGCACCCAAAATAAGGGGGGAATTTGCTCTTTGCGCTGATCCCAGTAACCCTGGAACCATGTCGTTCAAGGTCATGTGTGCTCTTTTTAAATAGGTTCCCCAGTGCCATTTGATATATGTCAGATATAAAACTAGGAGAGAGGAAGATCCCTAGAGCCCTGACTGAAAACAGAAAGCATCATTAGCTCAAACTCTCTAAGCTCCTGTCGATGACAGACCATTGAATTCACCCCTGGTATTTCTGTAGAGTGCAAGAATTTGTGCCTGGCTAAACTGTCCAGGCACCTGGTCTGGAAACAAAGGAGATCTTCAGATGAAGAAACTACAGCTTCCCTTGATAGTTTGTTCCAGGGGTTAAACTGTCCTCATTAGCAAACTGTATGTAGGTTATATTTCTGCCAAATTTACTGTGATATTACCTTTAATAACTTAGATGAACATCCTTCATATGCTTATGTGCTGTTCTGTGTGTGTATGTGTGTGTGTGTTGTCTCTTCCCATTTTTTAAGCCACGTAAGCAAAGACATCTTGTGTATGACACTGGCTGAGGGATGAAGTTATCTCCATAAGTCTAATGCAGAAAGGGAAATCTAACCCAGCGAGCGTTCTCAGGAATTTGATTGTCTTTAAAACCCATTTTGAAAAAGCTAGTACATTTTAGGGGTATTCTTTCCCAGGCAGGATGAGAAGGAATCTAAGTCAGTCTCTTTTGGTCCCTTTGGTTTAAGTGTCCATGTCTTGGGGATGTCAGCAAAGCCCAAACTGTTCTGCTGAATTTTTATAATCTACCCGGCCACTCCAGCCTAGTCACGGTCCATCGCAATAATCTAACGTCACCAATTTCACCAGCTGGCAAACCCAGCAACAGTGGCATTGTCTGCTTTAAAGATAATGAGCGCCTTAATAGGCAACAATTAAACAGGAACTGGTGGGGATCAAGTCACAGGGGATTCAGCCTTCTGAAAAGCCCTATTCCACTAGTAATTGCCTCACCCATGAGAAAAGTCTGTGTCTCCAAAGACTCTAACCAGGTTGCCTCACAACTAGTAGAATTTATGTCTCTATATGTCTCTCTCCCTCCCCATTGTCGTCTAGGGTTATTCGCAGTGTGAAATGGTAAGGAGAACACTGGTAGTTCTCTCTGTCCAGCCGGACAGAAAAACCACTGATAGGTTTGCAAAGAGGGAAAGAAAAAGATAAATCAGAAAAGGACTGAAGTAAAAGGACATTTGAGGGGCATGAGGGGGCATTCACTTACATTAAATTTCTTTTATTCCAGCTATAGTAATAAAATACCCTATATACCGCCACTTCATCTCCAGTTCATCGAATTCTTCTCCAATGGGCAGTTAGTTGCAAAGGATCCCTTTCAGGACAGGAGGAGGGCGAGAAAGAGCTTCTTTGTCTTCAGAAAGAAACAATCTCTGCTTTTGAACTACTTCCTTCAACAGTGATAAAAAAGGCCTTTCATCCTCCTTTAAGTGCATCCATTTTAAGCTGGAGTCAGTCAGCTTTTCAAAGTTAACACAACTCGATCAAAACTGAGTTAGCCTCGGAAACTGCACATTAACTAGAATTTGATGTTAGATTAAGGAAGCAGAGGAAAAGTACAATAGGAAAAGTTCTGTGACTCTTTAAATATCTCCTGTAGGAAGCGTTCAGGCACTCTCATCTTCTCTGCAACTCAGAAGAGAGGGAAAGACAATATAATGTAGCTATTATTTAGACAAACTGGGAGGGATATGCCAACTCAAATGCTCTTCTGCAAGAAGCCTGGCTGATTTTGCGAGCTTTTTGTGGGAGTACAGCTAGTGCTGGAAACTGCTGGAGGAAACTAAGGATGCAAGAATTCTGCGTATCCCATATCTTTGTGGTGAAAGCGCGTATTTTCCTCATGGCACTTTTACCCTCCACCCTGGCTAAAGGCATCACAGCACAAAAAAAAAAAATAAAATCAGCTAAAGGATTAAGGAATTATTTTGGCTATTGCATCTGAGCAGGTGCTGGCTTGTCAATTCGGCTTCTTGATAAAGTAAATGTATATGGAGGCAAATATGGATGATCTGGGGACAAGCAGCCCAACTCGTGAAAAACAACCAATCCTTTTGAGAGACCAAGTTATTTCTATATTGGCCAGCAAATAGCAAATAACTTCTGGATGCTTCCAGCTTGGCCATGAGCAGCCTTATTTCTCTCAGACAACACTTTAAAAGAATTCATCTGCAGAGACGTCTATAAAGTCACAGTTAGCATGAGAGGAAAATGAAGTTCATAATGTCTTCCTGAAACTGATGTCCTGAAACATCTCATGCCACTACGTTGTACCATTGGCAAAATTTATCCTGGTATCTATTGCTTCTTTAGAGTATTTTATTGCAGAGAATAAAGAGATGTTACAGACAGAAAAGACAGACTGATTTGCAGAAACACAAGTAACTGCAATCTAGTGTTGCAGTATCAAATTATGAGTATAATAGCATGGGTATTTCAACTCATAAAGCAATTTCTTCATGGTTCTCCAGAGAATCTGTAGCAAAATTAAGACCCACAGGTTCCCTTAGAGGGGCTGGTAATATTGCTGCTGCAAGAGTCCATGTATTACAGACCTTAGTGACTATTCTCAGCCCTGGTGCCTGTGACGTGCTTCTTAAGACAACTATTACGCAGAAGGAGCTAAGCCTATTTCCTGTGCTTTAGGGGCACTTTGCTAAATCTTTCTTTAAGGACGGTTAGCACCTATTTCTAGTGATAGGGAAATCTCTTCAGTGCCCAAGCTACAACTTTATTGAATATTCCACGGTAGGTTATACACATTTACGAGAGTGGAAATAATCCTGTAATTAAGGTGGCCACCTAAATTATCATGTGTTTTTCTTATTTATGTCACCGCTAGAAAGTGGTTCTCCAATCACTGTCTACAGAGAAATCCTGAAATCACAATTTCTGCACTACAAGGTCTAAAATGCTCTATCGGAACGGCTTTAAGGCACTTCAACCCAAACACGGTTTTCCAAAGGAGCAATGAGTGTTGCAGCCTCAGGTAACTGCGCTGGTCCTTGCTAGGAGGGGCCAATCTGGCAGCTGGTGCAAGCAGAGATCCCTTTTCGATTTCCTCTTGTGATGCCTTATTTGGAAGAACTGTCCCAGGAGCAAAAACACACACGGTGAGATGGGGAGAGAAATCCCATTTTACATAGAGGGGCTCTCGTGCCATCTCTGTTTCATCACTGATACTTGAGGGAAAATTGTAGCTCTTAGAGGTATGTCTACACTGAAACCATGAGAGCAGGAGGTCTCAGCCCATAGGGAGCCTCCCTATGGCCAGCAGGTTTTGCCTTTCCATCCTCGGGGCTCCTGGTGCTCCCAGGAGCGGAGCTTGGCCAGCTCGCTGCCCGCAGCTGTCGCTCCAGCTGCTTGACAGGGACATGAGTGATGCACTAGCGGCGACTGCCATCTCGTGGGCAATCACACCAGACGGCTTGAACACCCAGCACGAACCGCGAGCAACCCCAGAAATAGCAACCCCGCAGGGCGAGAAGGGTATTCGGCGGTGGCAAGGAGGCGGTAAGACGCTCTGCTGCGATCCAGCTGGAGCAGCACCCATTGCCAAATGTCCCATCTTCAGAGGCTGACTCCGTGCATCCTTCTCCTACTTCATTATCCAGCCAGAATGCAGAGGTTAGAGCAGGCAAACACCGTCTGCTACGAGCTTAGGCAGGTGAAGGCTCTGGGTGTCTTTTAGAGATACCTCAGTGTCCCAAAAACAGTGTGGGCGCATCTCAACCGTTGTTAGGAAATCCACATTACTGTTGTTCTCCAAGGCTCAGCCAGTATCAGGATCTTACTTTGCCAGGTGCCAGCGCAGTCCTTGATCTGGAGTGTAAGATCTCTGCCATGCAAAAAAGTGCTCATATTGTAGATTTTTCATACAATTAAACAGAGAAGTAAGTCCTAAATCTTTGCAAGACTGGGGCCAAGGAAGACTAACGTGCCGTTATTTTTCTCCTCTACTGGGTGTCACACTTCAGGGGCTTCACTGAGTCAAGGTGAGATAAATCATTTAGTGGCACGTTTCAGAATATGTTTTGCTCCTTTTTGCTCCCAGCTGCAACTGTCTATGCACTGTGGTTTGCAGCGCTCTCCATCTACAGCGTCCAAGGAGTTTTACGGTCATTTCCTCATGTAAGACAGGTCAGCATGAATAAGCACAGCTGAGTAAACCACAGCACAGAAAACTGAAGTGACATGCCGAAAATCATGAGATGAGTCATTGAAACAACTGACGCAAAGGAGCCCACTGTCATAATCACACAATACGTTCCCATCTACTCTCCAGAACATCCCAAACAAATTCTGCCATTGGGGATATCAGAGCAACCTTATTACAGCCAGTGAGGTTGCATGAATGTAAATGGGGACAGAATTTGGCCAGCTCACATTCTATAACATTTGTAGATCTCTTTTTATAGACTGTTTTGCTGCAATTATCCTTCAGCGCTGAGCCAAATGCACATCTGATAAAAGCCACTCTGGGTAACATGACAGAAAGGGATCAATTTTAACATCTTTTTAATACACGTATCCAAGTCATCTTGGGTTCTGGAGAAGTCCTGGCCCTGCTGAAGTCAATTGCAAAATTAGCTTAAACCTCCAGGGAGGAAGACTTCATCCCTGTTCTAAGGTTTTTGATGTTTTGATTTGCCAGTACTGGCCGGGGGGGAGGTGTATGTTCATTTTCCTGGGTAGACCTGTCTGTCTCATCATAGTCTACTTTGAGTGCTACCCAACAGCACCAGGAGACAAAGAAGACAGCTTGCTACCCTGCTCCTCTTCCAATTCAAGCCATTTTTATTTCTCCTTCCCCTCATCCTTCTGGAAAGCATTGGTCCCAAGTCACCGCTTCTTCAGGGTGTTTTGTTTTCTCTAAAAGGATGTTGTGCTGACAATCCTGCTATGTTCTTCTATGGGTGCATTGATGCTTTCTCAGCAGACAGAGGTTCATTGGACTGATTCTTCCATACACATCAGCTGTAAGACAGTCTGCCATTCTGTTTGGGGAAAATAAGACATTGCAAATTAGTGAAAGCAGGTGGAAAAGGAGTCTTCGAACCTCATCCTTCCTGCAACTTCTTCCCAGTAGGGAAAATTAGCTTGGGAACATACAAAATGTAAGGGAGAAATAAGATGCTTTCTAGTGCATGACTGGACTAAAGCAGCATGACACAGTCAGCTTGACGTTGCATTCTGATCAATCAGACGGCAAAGACATCGTGCTTCACTTATCCCAAATGCACCCACTGTGTGACAAGTATGAAAAGATATGTAGAAAGGAGGGGAAGAGAAGGCTGCTTCTGGTCCAGAAGACCTTTCTGTCCCTTGCTGCACTCACAAAAGGGGTCCGGAATAGAAACCCAAATGAGTCCAGGGAATATTCATGCGATCTTAATGTACCATGACTGCTGCCTACCAGCTCCAGATAAGTTGGATTAATAAACCGCCTTTCGCCTGTGACACCTCAGCATGAATTTTGCATTAGGCTCAATTCAGTAAAGTTCACAACTGACACGCTTCCCTTTATGACAATCCTTTTCAATTGTTTTTTGCACTGGGATGTCATAAAAATGTTTGAGCTTTTTTTCTGGCAGGGAACTGTCTTTTATCTTGAAAAAGAGCTTTTATAACCCACTCATGCCGATAGCACTCGAATTAAGTTGGAAGGCAAAGCCCCTAGTCCGTTTATGCTATTAACAAGACGGGCGTTTTTTAGTGTCAATGAAAGGGGTGATGTGCCTGTTTCAATGCTGGGCTTGTCACGCTGGAAAACTTCAATGCAGTGGGGGTGGGGCTCATTAGAACACCAAGAGGACATGGTGTGATAAGATCAGCAGAACCTTTCGGAGTCATTAGTGCAAGGCGATTGGATCATGTCTGCCAACTGGAGTTTACATGGCACTTGCTAAATTGATCAGACCATGAATCTGTTCTTCCTTAATTGATAGGCAGGTGGCGTGGCTGATCTGCATCCAGATTTTAGGAGGAGGGATAAAAATGGATGGATGGATGGATGATATGATTTTCCGATATGTTTCTCTCTTAATGATGCACACTAATTGGATATTACCTCTCTCAGCAGCAGCTACTCAGGGCAGGGATCATTTGAAAGAGGGATCTCTATTGGACTTAGATGAAAATGAGGGGTATAGGTTTGGGGGACTATTTGGGGGAGAATTTGACTGCAGCCTGACCAAATAAGAGAAGTCAAAGCTGGCTGGAGGATTTACATTCCTGACCTGAGATTCTGGCTCAGAACCATTAAACAGAACACAGTCCCGCAAAACCTTACAGAACTCAGCTAAAGTCAGT
Organism: Bucorvus abyssinicus; assembly: GCA_009769605.1. Lineage (NCBI taxonomy): Eukaryota > Metazoa > Chordata > Aves > Bucerotiformes > Bucorvidae > Bucorvus > Bucorvus abyssinicus. Next base: position 15,044,411 of record CM020038.1, read on the forward strand.
TCCTGAAAAGCCTCATCTGTACAATAGGGCAAATACTACCATACTACTTTTTTCTCTTACTCTTTGTCCTTTGGATCTCTTTAGACAACATGTCTTTCAAAGAAGGAAATGCTCCTTACTATGAACAGAGTCTTGATCTCACCTGGGGTATGACACATACTCAAAAACATCTAGTCGGGCTGTAAAAACAGAGCAAGCTTAGGCATGCAAATACCCATTACCCACCTGCTCTCTGTAGCTCCCACCATATACTCCCAACCTGCGTGCAAAACAATTTGGTGCCCTGCTACAGTCCCAAATGCACTCTAGCTCCTTCTTTTCCCCTGGGCACAGAGTGGAGGCAGATTTAAGCCTTGCTGTGTGGAAAGAAAACACATTTTCTAGGCAGCAAAGTTTTCAAAGTGGCTATGCAGTTCCTTCCCACCCTCCATTAAATTCTCAAAGAAGATGGAAATGTGGATCTTTAAATGATCTAAACACCTGACAACCTGAAACATCTCAAATATATGGAAGACAACCTGGAAAGAGTAGGCAGGTTTCATCCATGTGTACTTCGGATGACTGCTCCACTGTGTTTCATAGCTTCAGTTTGATAAACCACAGATTGGTTCTATAGCTTATCCGAAATAAGCCATTGAGACCCATATATGACCTCAAAATTGGCCTGGGAAAGTGCTTCTTCAGTTATATAAAATGCACTGCAATTACTTTTATTCCTGTGCTGACAAAGCCAGGTGTCTTGGTTGTTGCTGCATTCAGAGAAGCAGGAGAAGCAGCACATCTGAAAATTTCTTAAACCAGCTCTTTGCTTAACCAAGGCAGGATGTCAGGGATATCTACACAGATTAGTCTGACTGTGCTCCCTTGCAAAGGGTCAAATCTCCCATTTTTTCAGCAGGGGCAGAACTCCAGTTTCTAGCGTATGAGTGCCCAACTGCAATACCATGATTTTACATGTTCAGAGCTGGTTCTCTGTTGTTTGGATGGTGAGTAGGGAACATTTCACAGGGAAGACGAGATTATTTGATCTGTTGAAGAACTGGAGTTTCTCACAGGGTTCAGAGGAGAGGTTTGATGCAGTCAGGAATTATCGGCCACAGGAAGGAAAAGGGCACATGAACCCAGGAGACCTTCCTAGGCTCTGGTAACTTTAAAAAAATCCTGCAAACCCTTGTCCCTTCAAATCAGCCATGGACCTTTCTGTTATGAGCAGCTCCTTCCCTCCCTCCGCTAGAAACACCAGCCTACGTTTGATGTGCTGTTTCCATAGAAACATTTAATTAATATAAGCCCCCTGCCCCCTGCCCAGCACAGGTAGTATCTGCAACTAGCATTAATGTGAAATAAAAGCAAGGAGTTCAGGCAGCAAAAGGCTTTGCTCCAGTCCCAACTGTATTTACAACAGCAGAGTGGTGCCTGTGAACTGAGGAGGGGAAGAGATGCTCTGGCTTTTAATTATACGAGATGAACACAGCACGTAATTAATATGAAGCAAAGTCTGGAGATGCTTGAGCTTCCAACCCTCTGATCAGCAGCACAGCGCCGGCACCTCAGATCACGTATGTGGGATGCAGCAGTGCGTGCGCAATGCAGCATCCTCTGAACATCTCCACAGTTCCTGGGGTACCTCCTGATGCACAGTGATCTGGAGACAAGGACCAGGGCTTGTTCTCTGCCTGCCACCACCGCTGTTCTCCCCAGTACCTTCTTCCCCAGTGTCTGAGAGGTCAGGGCCCAGGTATTTCTGATTAACACCCCACACACCCCCTCTCCCCTCCTTCAGGAGCCATTTTAGCATCTCCCGATGGAAAGCATGCAGGCTGCAATTACAGCGAGGCGTTAGAAACTAACAGTTCTTATAATTTATATGAATTTCAGATGTGTGGAGACTTTTCCACTAATAAATTCTGAGCTGTAAATGGATCAGGCATGTGATGTTGTGGTTTCTAAAGATAACAAAGGCTCTGTGTTTTTACTTATTCTGGCAGAGCACCTTCACAGCATAGTGCTCCCAGGGAGTTAAGAACAGGTGAGAAGATATGTAGACACGTAGAAGACACGATGCTCCCTCTGGGCCCCCAAACCCCACTTCTGATTTCTTTGGTTTCCTTGTTTGCCTAATTTAATACAAAAGTATCTAAGAAGTCATCTGGAATAAAGGCCCCCTGAGCTAGGGCTGTCAGTATATCATCTTGCGTAACCTCAGGGATCACAGAGATTTTAGGAGTAAACCACTCTGATTATGGGACACCGTCCAAGGAGGCAACACTCCACAAGAGCTCCTCTCCTCCTCCATTTTAATGATCTAAGCTTTGCTTTTCTGTTCAAGTAAAACTTCTGTAGGTGGCAGTGAGATTCCTTGAATTTGCAAAGGTCCTTCATTTGGTGGTCTGAACAGGATAGATATAGCCAAAATTAAACCGGTGGCAAGGACTAGTGTTGGCAATAGTCTGCTTCAAGTGGGAAGTGGTATGATCTTCAGATGTCTTTTCCAACCAATACTCCTATGACCTCATCTTTTCCCCTCTCTTAGGGGACCATCTTCAAGGCAGTTCACAGATGAATGCCTTACAGCTTGGAGGTGAGAGCCCCATCGCAAAAGGAGACACAATTCCTCTCCCAAGTACATGCAAAGACTAGGCAGACCTGCAAGTCCTGTAGGTGTTCCTCTCAGAGAGAAAGGTCATGGGAGGAGGCTGAGGAATGGGTTGGAGAGTGGAAAGTGGCACTACAATGAAGGGAGAGAAGGAGCGTTGCCTGCTGCCTCCTGCACTGCTGCAACAGCTTCAAGCAGAGCTGTGGGCACCACCATTCTCTAAATCCCAATGTTATGCCTACGGGTTTCTCAGGGACTGGAGTAATGGGGAAGGAGAGGGAGAAGGAATAATTCTACCATAATTCTTTTCTCCTTTACTATTCACTTAGGAAATAAGAGCAAGGAGAGAAAGGGGTGGGAGAGGAACCAACAAAACCCAAAATTAAATGCCAGGCTGTCATACCTAGAAGGAAGGAGGAGCAGGCAAACACTCAGCCAGATACCTCTGAAAGGAAGTGACGCTTGGACCCTGTTCTAAAGGCCATGCATTACCCAGCTGCCTCGGCTGATGCCTCTGAATATTCATTATAAAAGACAGAGAACATCTGTCTCCCCTTTGTGCATGAACATTGGCTTTCAGTCTGGTCTCCTGTGGGAAGATAAGGTAAGTCAGAAGCTGCAGGAGATATCCACTACTGTTCACCTCAAATCTAGCACCCAGAGAAACAGGTTTCAGTCTCCTTCTCCCTGGGAAGGGATTTGCTCTGGGTGTCAGTAGTTAGAGTTCATCCTGTGCTTTAAAACGTACATCTTGTTTATCTGAAAAATTGTTATCCCAAGAGCTTCTCATGTAGTCTCGTTGTTCTGGCATGTCGGTTACCTGGTTTCTAAGTAGTCTCCTTTCCTGAAACTTAATCCTCATGTCTGTAAAGGGGAAGAAATGAATCCAGTTAAAAATTTACAGGGACCAATTTTTTGATAGAAAATGACTTTACAATGAAAAAAATAAATTAAAGTGCATTTAATGGTCTTTGTTGGAAATATTCCATTTTAAAAATTTGAGAAATTTAAACTACAGAAAAAACTAAATACTGGAATTTGGAAACAGTAGCTGAAAATGGAATTTCTCATTGTCACTGAAATTCGGCATAAGTTAAAGGGAAAGTTTGCATGAATACAGCACTTGAGTTTCACTGATGTGAAGAAGACAAGGGAAGGAGTAAAAACAGAAATTTCCTACTCCGATGCAACAGTATCTGCCCTCCCAGGGCCCTGGCAATGGTCTCTTTGTTAATCCCCTTGTGAAAAGCCACTTTGAAAGTGCTTTGAAATCCTCCTATGGGAGACGGGCAAAATCAACAGCCACACAACAGACCCCCAAGGACTCATTTCTTTAGCTGAAACAACTCCCTAAATCTCTGTTACTTCAGCTTTATGAAACAGTTGTTATTTACTCGTAGTTAATATTATTGATTTGGACATGCGGGATATATAAACTCCTGCAGGCACTCAGGGCTGATAAGTAGCTGGCAGCTCCGCTTCAGTTTCCAGTAAGCACTTCTGAAATCTGTCTAATTAACAGTGACACCAGCGAGCATCTGGACCCTGTGCAGGGTTTGGCAGAGACAAGCTTAAAGGCTTCCTTCTCAGCAGCAGTGTTCAAGGAGGTGCCTGTGAGACACCAGGCCTGAAGAAAAAGAATTACAGCAAATCGGTGGGAACGGACCTGTCAATTCAACCCGATGCCAAGTACTGCAGCTTTCAGCTAGAAAAGCTGGGCAACTAGAGCGCAGAGCCTGACTGCACGGAAAGGGGAAACATTACGTGGATCACTCGAATATGTGGGACGGTGTGACATACAAGGGCCAGAAAGGTGGAGGAACCTCCAGCCTGGGAGGTGTTCAGAGCTCGGCTGGACAAGTCCCTGAGCAACCTGGTCTAGCTGGGCTTGGGCTAAGCAGAGTGCTGGACCAGACGGCTGCCTGTGGTCTGTTCCAGCCTAACTTACTATGTGACCTGAGGACTGTGGTATTTTTTATGTGCCGGTTCAAATACCGGGCAAATATTGAACAGGATAAACACTTTTTAAAAAAAATCTTAAAGCTTCAGCCCTCTGAATTGCTTGTTAACATGGGTGTAGCAGCATTTGAAAGGCAGCATCCTCCAGCCTGCTAACAATGCTATGATCCCTTTTTAACTTGTTCTTTTTGATGCTTCTTAAATTGCACAGCCCATCAACGACCAGCAGGCTGTCTTCAGCAGTGCTAACACAGCTATTCGAATGCAGAAGCTGGAATTCAAAGGGCAGCATTCACGGGCGATTATGCAGAGGGCAGGGGAAAAAAAAATCCTAGGAAAGAAACAGCGTCCAATTATTTGGTTGCAGCATTTGAGAGCATATTTTGTAATGAAATCTTAAACCTTTGTAAGATTTCTTCCTTGGTTCTGAAACAGAAATTGAAGCACGTTTGAGAAGACGCGGGCCTGAAGGAAGAGAGCAGGGTATGGACACGATGGTCTCATTAGGAAGGGGAATATCCTGTCAAGGGTAGCGCTCTTCTCTTTAGCAGAGGGAAATCACAGCAGACAATAGGTTTTTTTCTCCTCTATAACATATTCAAATTGCTGCAAACACCGTTTTGCTCAGAGCTGGGTATGGATTTTGCATAAGGCTATGATGTTCATTGACAGCTAGAGCACAGGAATAGAAATAAAATCGGCTTGGGGGCAGCATGGGAGAAAGGAGACAGAAAAGGGGAAAGTGAAGAATACCTTAAATTACTCAGGTTTGAAATCTCATCTAAACTCAGCTGTTCATCTAAAGCCACCGCTGTGGCTGCTGGAAACTGAGCTGGCATATGCTCTTCAGCAGAATAATGTGGCACCAACCATCCAGTTTTTGTCTGGATTTTAAAATGGCAAGTGTTTTGGCACACATGGCAACAATTAGGTTGCGCAGGTTCTCTCTCTTCAGTCATTTCTCTGAGCATCAGCAACAACAGAAGCTGAGTGGGTAAGATCCTGAGGTTTTTAACGCATATAGGGTGTCAACCTGCTCACCTGGAAGACTATAGTCTAGTTTTGAATGGGAGATGCTCTTCGGAAGGGAGTAACTCAAGGATAGCGGGGATGAAGATTGTTTTCATTTTGGACCATTGCCTTTGACACCATTCGTATGGTGTTAGAATAGGTGCATTGAATTTGGATGTTGATGTGTTTTACATGTGCATTTTTATAGAAATAAAAAATAGAAATGGTGAGGCTGAGTTCACTTGGGAGCTCAGTTGGGTGGTTTGTGAAATGTCTCCACTAGAGGACTCTACAGCAATAGTTAATTGTCTTTTTTTCCCTTTTTTTTTTTCTTTTAATATATGCACCCTCTGGTAATCCTTTCTCAGAGAACACGAAAGGCTGCTCCAGAATCCCCAGATGCTGAGCCTCGGCACCTTTGGAAATGTGTCTTTACAGGCCAGACTGGAGTCATCGATCTTGCCCTGTTTCACATGGAGAGTAAGTGACCGCATTTTCAAGAAAACAACTCACATGCTCTCCTGCTGGGAAGGAGGGTGCTGAGGACCTCCTGCAATCACCGTTTTGTTTCCTGCACTTGCCCCAGCCAAAAAGAGGGAGTTTGAGCTCATGGAGGTGGGCAGTCCAGGGACATAGCCTTCAAATCTGAGGAACAAGTAGGAAGCACTGACGCAGTACTGGGGCTGGTCCACAGCAAGGCAGCCTGTCCTCTCTCTCCTGCTAACACAATGCTGTCAGGACCACTGCCCAGCTGGAGCTGCTCGCTGCTTCCTCTGGAGTCCCTTGGCTCCCTTCAGCACCGCCCCAGCCAAAGAGGGCAGCCAAGTGCTCCCTGGTCACACTTCCTCTCTGTCTTTCTCAGATTCAAAGGATGGCAGAAAACTGGCCATTGATGGATAAATTAGGTTGTTGGGAATGCTTTTTGATTTTTTTTTTTTTCCTTTTCCCTCTGGAACTGCTCAGAAGGAAGTCTGGGTCTGAAACACAGACATTTAAACTCCAGGCAGCCAGCCAAGTCTGCGGCTGCTCTCAGACCATGAACACTGGAAAGCTTCACACTGGGTCAGCCGCAACCCTGCTTTGAGCCCCATGTGCTGATATATGTGGATGAGCTGGGACCAGCTCTCCAGCTGTCCTTGGAAAGCTGAGACCTTGTGTTTGCCATTTGCCATGTCCTTGAGCTTCAACACTCACAAGTCAGCTGAGTCCAAGGCTGTGCTGGCAGGCTGGCCTCATTTAGCGCTCTCTCCTTCAACTGGATGGCTAGGTCTTCCAATCCTGCCAGTGCATGGTCAGTGAACAGCAGGAGGATGGTAGCTATGACACCTTGGACGTTTCAGCTTTCACCACTTGAAGATAGAGAACGGTTGCTTGGGTCAGCCTCTAAAGAGAATGGGTCAACCCATCCATCCACCTGCATTGCATAGGAGGATCAGTCTTGTGCAGCCCACTGCTGCTGTACTAAGACAGGTTGGTTCATGCCATCTCCAGAGGAGAGCAGCACCTCTGCACATGGTCTTCCTTGATTTCTGTGACCTCGGACACCTGCAATGGGCGCCTTTCTGCAAAAACTGCTCCCAGTGCCTGCCCCCCGCCACTCACTGTAGAGATACAGTGCTTGGGAGAAGGCCAGCTTTGGGTCAGCAAGCACAAGGGTACAAAGCACTACTTCCATCACTGGAGAAATCTCTTCCGAACTAGAGCAGTAATAAATCTGCTGTCACTGAACTACAGACAGTCAGCAAATCTCCAAGGTTCTTCTCAAAGAGACATGATGGGGGTCATGGTGTTTAATGGGATGGAGAGCATAGTCATAGCCCAGGGGAGGATGTTCAGAGCCAGCCAGCCAAGCCAGGGGCTCACTGTTGTGGTGATGGTGGAGCACAGCAGTCCATGGAATAAGGGTGATCAGTGCCTACAGCTTCAGCGTCTACAGCAAAGTCATCTGTCAGGAGGATTGCTTTATCTTCCAGTTGCCCTGATGTTTGTGCCAGACTGGGATTTGTCATCCCTCTGAAGGAGAATGGCACTGAAGGCAGAAATGTGTTAGGATCCTGTTACATTTCTCTTCACCACTCTTTAGAGTTGCTGAAAGTTGCCTTGGTGCCAAGAAAACTCTTTCCTTTACCGTAGCACTAGGTCGCTTGTTCCAAAATGCCTTTGATCTTCAGTGAATTTCTGGCAATGTTTGCAGAGTATTGTTCGAAATCAGTAAGGATCCCTGTTGATGAATATCTTTTAGGTGTAAAAGGCCGGTATGTTGATTTACCCATGTGGCATGTTTCCAGGGCTATTGCAAGTAGGGCGTGCAATCAGCAGAAGGGGAGTCCCCATTAGCGCTGCCCATGAAGTGCATGTTGTTCCACTCATCTGAAGTAGCCTGGTGAGCCCAGGTACACAGGGCGGCCCCAGGCACCATGCCAGGGCATGCTGCCGTGACCCGAGCTAGGGGAGAAAGAGGATATCAAAACAAAAAAGGGGGCTTGAATGCACAGGCTCAGCACAATGGGGATCTCTGTGGTGCCAGCAAATTTGGCAGCTGGAGCCAACCTCCTGATGAAAATGCTTGGTAGTCTGGTTTTGCAAACAGCTATGCCAGCTCCAAGTTGAGGGGCCCTTTGGTACCTCAAACAGAAGACACCGAAGTAAGGGCACACAGAGCCTTGGCTGCCTGCACCTCTGGGGTAAGCTGGCAGGGCTGAGGAAGAGGAGGAGGATCATCCTGAGCTCTAATTTAGACCATGCACAGGCACTGCACTCCACAGGGCTTATTTGGAGCTTGAACACCTAGTTGGGATGAACTGGGGAACGTTTTTCCACACCACTTGTGTTCCAGTAGAGGGATCAGTTATTCTAGGCAGGGTGTGTGTTATTGATCTTTCCGACTCTATTATCCCCATTTGTGGTACTTGCTACAAAGATCTCGGCTACCCTTTAATCTTGCCACACCTCAGAGAGTCAGGGAACAGCCAGGGTAGGATCTGATTTCAGTGTTACGCTAGAATTATTTGCTTTGAAACGGAAAACAGAATCACTGACCACTTGCAAAATTAAATAAAATAAGCCTTTTACGTTTTTATTTTGAGTGTCTCGGGTGGATTTCAGCACAAGGAAAGTCCCTGCGTTACCCTATCACACTGTGCGCTTCATTTGGACTCGGTCCAGTGAAGATTTTTGATGACTTTGTATCTACTTTCTTGTGTTTTTCAGGATCGTGTACACATAGCCCTTGTCCTGGGGATGGGGTACGGTTTCCTCTGAATGCCTAATTAATCTCCGATTAGCATTTCTTCTAGGAGCAGATGCAGCTTTTCCAGCCCAGCAAACAATGCCATCTGTTGTTCCCTCGCTGTAAGTTCCATCTGAAAGCCTGCTCTGCTTCTATATTTAATTGTGAAGTTTCCTGCTGCCAAAAAGTAAGGTCATTTAAATTTGGCATCGGGAGGAAAAGGCCGAGAGGGAGGGAGATTGGGTTTTTATTGTTGCTGCAGGGAATGCTGTCTGTTTAGTCTGACTGGCAGCTCTGCATCCTGCTCTCCTGTGCAAGGACAAGCCAAAGGGTGAAAACTTTGATGAAGACTGCCACTGCCACTTTGCAACCTCTCCTTGCCATCAGGGCTGCCTCTGCTGGGAGTCTTCAGCTGCGTTTTCCTACCTTTGCTACCACCGCTTCCCTGGATAGTTGAATTAGAGGTGCTAGCATGGTCCTCAGACACTGCTGCTCGTGGCATTGTGCTGTGACCTTCTCTGAAGACTTTTGGCATTTGACAGAGAATGTATGCACAAGCAACCTCATCTATGTTCCGAGCCTCGGGGAACTGCTGAATTTGCATGGCCTTGACCAACCTGCTGTGACTGCCAACACGGAAGCCAATTGGAGTACTGAATTTTGGGCATCTGTCAACTAGCCTCTGGCTTGAGACCCACTAAACTCATTTCACACGGACCGCTTAGCAGCCATTAGCTGGTTGTGGCATGACCTGTGGAGGACTGCAACCAGTGGCCTAGAGGGGAAAACACTGAATTTTACTATTTAACCCTTTGAACAGTTGGGTTTTGTAGGATGGGAATGCTCAGTGAGCAATAGAAAAAGATGCAAAGAAGTCAACGTGGTTTGTTGGCCAAATTTTATTTTTCCTGCTACTTCTATGGGGGTCACCTACTTAGTCAACTACCTGAAGAGCCAGATCTATGATATAAATGGATAAAAACAGCCGGCCAGGGTAAATCTTTTGACTCTCCATCTTTGAGAAAGTGAGGATTTGATGGGAACCAGGCAGTTAGGGCTGATTTCTATAACAAGTCAAATCAAACGTTTAACTTTGTAAATGTTTAAATGTTCCATCCATAATGAATGTTATGCTAAACAAATATGGCCAAAGGGGTTTTATTCTAAATCTTAAAATATTTAACCCCTATTCCCTTGGCTAGGTCTGATGAAGGAGGGGATCTCCGTCAGCAGTTTTCCTGCTTATTTTCAAAATGCCAACGAGTTGCAGAATCCTGTCCCCCCAGCTGGCTAATATTGACTATGCATTATCTACATCAAACCAAAGGCCAATGCAGGGCATGATTTGTTTAATAATGCAAGAGAATTTCCTCTGTGCACTGAAATCATAACCACAGCGCTGGTCCCTCACATACCCTCAGGGATGCTTGAGGCCAGTATTGTATGTAAGGAGCTGGTATTAATATTAATCATAAATTAAGCTTCTTTTCCCTACACATGCCTAGTTCTTAATTCCTCTTTAACGAGAGGTTTAAAAACATTTTAAAATGTCTGCCAGGTTTTTTCCTTTGCTATTAAGCATTCCCATTGTGCTCCTTCTGCCTTCTCAGATGTCTGGCTGAGTTTCTTCACGGTGAGGAGCTAGTTGCCAGTCTGGGTGTCCGGTGTGCCATATCGGGCCTTCTGCTGCTCCCTCAGAACAAAAGATACTATCCTAATCCCATCTCCTTGAGCATCTTAACGCCAGATGTGTGTACTAGTACAGCACAGGATGTTTCCTGCAGTGTTTGCTGGGACTGCCCTCTGTTTAGCTTTGCCAGAGATAGTTACACAGCTAGAAAGCTGCTGGGTGGGAGATTAGCATTAGACATTGTGTCTTAGAAGCATCTTTTCAGATGGAGTTTCGCAGAGAGCTCTTCTGAGCTTTGTAGGTCCCTATGACAGGCAGCATCAGAAATTCTCCCTGCCAGGTTGCAGAAGACAGGCTGGGTTCACATGCACAGCTTGCTGGGACAAGATTTTGCTTTTGTCGTAGCACTCTGGAAGTGCTTTGGAATTAAGAAACATGACCTTACTTTGCTCCACAGCTCTTTGGTACTCCAGAGCAGCTGGGTGGAACTCAGCAGTAGAAGGGAAAAATCAATTTTGTCTTTCATGTTGTTGCTGTTGAACAGATGCGTTCAGGATGCCACCACACCTGCCTCTTGCACAATTCCCTGTTGTCTTCCTGAACAGCTCATTAAAGTCATTAACAGGCCCTGGGACAATTTTCAGCCTCTTCATGGGTGGCTGTGCTTGTGGCTGGGAAGTCAGCAGCACTCCAAGAGTTAACCTGCAATGACCTGAAACAACACAGACCCGAAAAAACCAGGAATTTAATACATTTGAACATCTTATGTGTACTCTGTTATTTACCACATACAGCCTCCGCCAGCTGTAGCTGATCTTCTCTTTCAACTTGGGAAGAGAAGAAGGGACTGTATTTTGTGTTTACTGGGATTTCTGCTTCAACATAGCCCCACAGCAGCCACCTTCCACCTCCTCCCATGTCCACACGTAACATGGGCTGTACAGGTGGCACTTCAGAGGAGTCATGGCTGCGGAGCAGGGACGAGCAGCCGCAGTTACTTCAGTGGGAAACTTGGAAGAGGATTTTTTGCTAGGTCAGAAGGAGCAGCCCTGAAATAGGTGTAGAGAAGGCTCGGCACACTTTGAACCTGGCTATTTCCATCCAGACACTATCTGGGGAGATACGCTTAATAGAACTGTTAGTTTTTCACTTGAATCTTATTACCGAACACTCGTGAGTGAGCATAGGGAGTAGGGCCCTGGAGAAACGGGCTGTGGGAGAAGATAAGGAACAGCTCTTCCCTGCCTCCTCTGTGTATCCGAAATTTGTGTATCCAAAAAGCCTTCCAGCTGCTTTTTTCCGGTAGCTGAAACCTTGCACGTACCCCAGGGGAGGTGCAGCCGCTCTTGGTGAGATCACTCTCGGGAGCACAGGTTGGAAAACACGCGTGGGGATCCGGTACCAGGGCTTTTGTTTCCAAACGAGCCTTTCCCCCCTCCTTCGGCCCATAGTGCCCCCCCGCCACTCCCCGCAGTGACCGACCGCCCGTCCCCCCGCCACGGGGCACGGACCCGGCCGGTCTCCCGTCTGATCCCGAGCTCTCTGCAAATCCTCGCAGGCAAAGGGACTCCGTGGGAGTCTGCTGACCTCCCCTCTCCCCACGCACGGGAATTTTGCTGAGCTGAGGCTGAAAGTTTCAGAAATCCGCCTGAGTTTTGGCGGTTTAACTGACGTTTCCTGCCCCGCTGCAGGCTTGCGTTGAAAGGTGGGCGAGTGACACGCAAGGACAACGCTCCGTGGGGTGCCGAGCCCACTAACAGGGGGGCTGAGAGCCTGACGCCTGCCCCGGGAGCTCCGGGGGCAGCCGGGCAGGACCCGGCAGAGCTCTGACTCCGCGGGTAAAGGCAGGGGTCAGACGGGAAGGGTTTCTGCCGCGGGGATGTCACGAGTGGTTCCGCAAGAGGCCGACGGGCAGTCCCGGCGGTTACGCAGCGGTGTGCCAGCGCAAAGCAGCCCGCAAACCCTCCGGGAAGGGCCAAACCAGCCGGCGTGGGGGCTGCAACACACCCGCGGGGGAGCAGAGGGCAGCGCAGAGATGCGCAGCAGGGCTGAAAAGAGGGAAGAGGGACTTTAGGACCCGGGGAATTCCGGGCCGCCCTCGTCGCGCCCCCAAGCCGCCTTCCTTTTCTACTATTGGTCGCTGCCCACGGCCTGCGCCCGCCCCCTCCCATGCGCCGCTCCGCAGGGGGCGAGGCGGAGAGGAACGTCACGGTCTCGGCGCTCCCTGAATGGCCGCGGCTGCGGCGGCCGGCCCCGCCCCCGAGGTCCCACGCGAGGCAGGTTCCCCCGCGGGTTGCACTGTTCCCCGGGAGCGCGCAGCAGCGGGCCGGGCCGCGCATCGCCCCACGCGTGGGTCGGGAGCCGCCCCGCACCAGCACCGCTCCGCCCCGCAACCGCCCGCCGCCCTCCCTCCTCCCCGCCGGGCGCCCTGCGGGGCTGGCGGCCGTCGGGGCTCCCGGAGGTTTCCGCTTGGCCGGGCGCGGAGAGGCACGGTGAGTTCTCCCAGGCTCTGGGTTCAAGATCGCCTCTTCGCAAGGCCGGGTTTGCTTTCGCGGGGATTCAGAGCCGGGGGAGGGCGGGGACCTGCCGGCCCGGCGGCGGATCATCCGCCGGCAGAAGGGCACCCGGCATGCCGGCCCGGTTACCGGCCCTGGCGCTGGCCTGGGGCTTCGGAGCGTCGTGTTTCACAGGCGGAGAAGGCTGGCAGCGAAACGTTTAGGGAGGTGAAGGGCTTTTCCTTCCTGCAGGATATCGAAGAAGCTGCTAGTTATCTCTTGAATATGAAAGCGGCGTTGTTTGGGGTTTTTTTTTTAATTTCTCTTGTACGTTCATCTCGCAGAACCGAGGTTTAAGGGACACCGCTGCCAGAGGCTGTCCGGTGACATCGGTTCAGTCACCCTGTGGGGAGAAGTGTGACGGTTTGCGTGAGTGACTGAGCAGAGCTGACAGAGGAAGGAAAATACTCCTCCGTCCCCCCGCTGTCCTTACAGGCCCTTTGCGTTTCACGGTTACAAGCCTGTCTGGTAGTTGCTGGGGGTTTTTTTCTTTATTTTTATCCACTTGCGCTTGTAGTTGTTGGGGTGGGTGCTTTGACTAGCCGAATCTGTGCTTGGAAAACCTGCTGTCCTCGGAAAACCTGCTGTCCTCAGCCTTTCATAAGCAGACACCCAAATGTCTCCAATGTTCATGTGGAGAGCCTCAGCTTCCTGACTGGTTTCTGTTTTCTTTTCCTGGCAATCTCTGCCTGTCGTTTTCTCTTGTGATCTGCTGGAGTGGCTTCCTTGGTCCTCCAAAGATACTTCTTTTCCTCCAGGACAGATCCGGAGCTGCAGGAAAACCCAAGCAACTCTATAACCTTTATACTTTGACAACTTCCCTCATCTTCTCTTCCCTTCCTGTGACTTGTGACACTTGTTTTTATTGAGCTTACCTTGGGAGCTACCTGCGATGTTCGTAACACGCCCCGCTCCTTTCTGGTGGTGGCCAGCTGCTGCTCTTAGCTCAGCTGGGTTACCGACAGCTGCGCTGGTAACAGTCTCCTGTCAGAGTAGGCGTTGAACAGGTCTGAGCTCTCGTGTACTTTCTACTCTCTGTCCATCTCACCAGGGGTCTGACTCCTTTGTGAGATGGGACCTTTTCCGGGGCCTCTCTGTTTTCCTTGTCCTGTTTGCTGCTTCAGATCAAATCTCATCTGAAAATACGTTTTGTCTCTTTTGTGTCTTTCACCCTAACCACCTGCCCTGGTTTATCTCTGCGATAAGGCTGTATTGAGTACAGCACTTGGGGAGAAGACATGGGTGGAAGTTTGCTTTGCAACGGGAAGGCGTGGGGTGGACACAAGAGCCTCAGGACTAAAACCAAAGTGAAATCTGCTGCAAAAGCGGTTTATTCGCACTGCAGTGTGGTCACAGGAGACTGTGCACAGCTTCAGCACTGAGGAACTTACATTTCCCATCCCTTTTTTGTACATTTTCTCAAGTATTTGAGGATTGTGATCTGTAGTCCTTCTGCCTCAGCATGTATGCGAAGTGTGCCCTGTGGTAGCTTCCCGTGCTGTGTTTGGGGCAGGCTTAAGTAACTCAGGCACTGAGGATGCTGTCTTGGATGTGGTTTTGGAGAGAGATGAGGCCCATTGAAAATCATTCAACCGAAGGAGCTAGGAAAATGAAATTGGTGAAGGCAGACAGCTTGGAAACAGATGACAAGATGCTGCATGACATCTACGCCAAACGTGTGAAAATGCGTGTGTGTCTGATATAGAATATGGTCCTTCCAGCGCTGGAGTGCTGGACGTGGTCCTGGATGGGGTCAAGGAGCACGTGCGTATCTATGTGTACGTATGAGCGTGGCAATTAGGACAGCAGTTCTGTCTACAGGGGTAACCAGCTGCTCCCCAAAGCCTGCAGGAGTTCAGGTTCTTCTTAGCAACCAGAGGACCTTTTAGGCAATGTTTAGGAGGCAGATGGGTGAAACAGGAAGGGCAGGATGTGGCCATCTGTGGAGGTGGAAGAGGACGAGCAGTGCATTTCACATTTCAAGACGGGGAGGGAAGTGTCAGCGTTACAAAAGAGCAGCTGTTGAGCAGTGCCTTGGCCTTGGGCGTGAGTAGGTGGAGCAGGACGGGCAGAGCTGGCCCGGGGTGTCCGCGGCAGCCGTGGCGGCTGACGCTCGGGGACTGTGGAAGGGGCAGGTTTGAAGAAGCTGTGTCAGCACTTTAACTCAGGAGTAGATTTAGTCCTGTCTTTTATAGACTGTAATTGAATTGCAGTGACTGAAGCTGGCGTTGCCTAAAACAGTGGCTGCAAGAATGCCGGCTAGGAAGCATTTAGCTCTAACAAACTGCTCCAAACCCCCTGGCCTGACCTCTAACCACCATCACATCGATCTCTCTTTGCTTATCAACTTTATATCCCTGGAGTGACTATTAATGTCTCTCCAGCCAGTACAGGCTGCTCTGTCTTCCCCCACCATTGCTTGAGCCTGGGAACATTGCATGTCCCATAACCACTGTCTGCTCGCTGACCATTAGACTTTGCAGAGACTACCAGTTTGTTATGATAGCCTGTCGGATTGCGGTGAGGCAAATTTATTACCGTAGCACACTGGCAACCACTCTGGTTTCCTTGTGATACATGTAGAGAAGCCCAGGATAGCCTGGGCTGCTGCAGTGCTCCCATGCTGGTCCAGAACTTGCAAGCCGAGTGCGTGGGTTGATGCTGTGTTAATACTGAAATGAAAAGGTCAGAGATGAGTGTCACATTTGTTCTTTCTGTCCAGAGCCAGAGGGCAATGAGCAATGCTCTGTCTTGCTGCTCCAGACCCTGAAATATCTGTCAGTGCTTTACAGCCCAGTGGGGATCAGCTGACCTCCATGGCCATCAACATCAGGGGCTAACCGCTTCAGGAGACACGAGGGCCTCCCATCTCCATGGCTCTGAACTCCAGCCAGAATTACAAGTGAGCTCCGGCAAATCAAACCTGGCAGTTGCACCCAGATCCCCTGCCGGGCAGGAGAGAAGGGAAGAGAAAACAAAACCCCGGGTTAACTGGCCAGGCACAAAACTGAGATCCTGCTCTGAGAGCAGGCAGACAGACCTCTCTGGCACGAGCGTCCATGGCAGGGCTTCTGGTTAGCCTGACCATGGGAGCAATCAGCTCTGCCAACCTCAGCGCCAGGAGCCGGGCACAGTACGCAAAGAGAGAGTGGGAGGATCTGAACTGCTTTCTGGAGCCAGCAACTGCAGTGGTTATTCTGGCATTAATTTGACATATACCACATCTCATCTTCTAAACGCTCCATGGGAAGTGGCATGCGGTTCCGCTCCTCTGTAGTTGAAGAACCAAAGGCCTTCTCCCTCCGCAGCACATTCGCAAGTTGGCTTGCTTGAAAAGGGTTTTATCCTGCCCAGATGGGGCTGGGGTAGATACTGCCATCAAGTAGCTTGTTTCCATTCTGGAGCCTTTTTGAGTATAATCTGGGAGACGGGACTGCAGACTTGCTCGCCTCCTCTGCAGCCCCGCATTCATTTTGCAAAGCGACTGTGATTGATCTGGCAGAATGGGATTTATTCACTAGTGGAGCTAGAGGGCAGGCAAGGAGGACAAAACTCCACAGCAGCCTCTGAAATGAATCACGGGCTCTGAAAAGATCCACTGGGGTTAAGGCATAGCAATGAAAAGCTATTGTCTGGAGCCTGAACGGTGGCTAAAAGCGTTATTTATCCCGATTTGGGTAGTGGTTGTAGGAGGGTGTGGTGTTCCCAGGGACTGCAAAGCCAACGTGCTTCGTGGTGATAGGGAACTTTGATTGCCTCACGGGTAGCTCAAGCAGGTTTATGGATTATCTCAACTGCGGAGTAGCAAGTCCAGTATGTGATTTGCAAATTATTATTTTCATTTTGGTGGGAACATGGTCGCCTTTGGTTCAGAGTAGTTCGTGTCTTAGAGATTTGAGGTACTACTGCGCCTTTTACGGATGCTTTTGCAAGATAGAACAAGAACCTCGCTAATTGGTACGGCCTGGCAATACTGCTTTTGTTTTCTATGGTAAGTGGCATTCAGTAGATTCTTGCGGTGGCTTTGGGCTCAGGGTGGAGCACAGGTTTGAAGGGAGCAATGGTGGGTACTAGTGAGAATGGGATATGAAGCAGTGATGGACAGACCAAGTTTCTGAGTTCTGCTTTGCTGTAGTAAGCGTGTTGACGTTCCGATACATGCCCGGACCTTCACCAGACAATCTGGTCTCCTGGAGACTACAGAGTTGGGCTTGGAAAACGTCCCAGTTTCTGTCTGAGCCAACAGAAGGAGCCTTTCTCATGGTCTCTCTGTTTTCTGTCTGGGGTATACAGGCTAGACTAGAAACTGAGAAAATGAGAAGAAATGATAAGGACTCCTTCCGCTCTCAAAGGCTGGGTCGGGATCAGAAATTCTGCACTGGGTGGATGGAGTCAACTGTCTTTCCTTGGCTTGCCTATTTGCAAATATGCTGAAGCAAGGGTTTTTCAGGAAGGCCAAATCCAGCTCTGTTACAGAGATACGTTCTGATTCACAGCAGAGTTACGTTGCCCGAATTCCGGTGTACAAAACCCCAGACGCATCTTTGCTGCGTTAGTCATCCTGAGGAAAACAAAACCAAATTTGGCTGACACAGGCAAACCACTAAATTCACCGGAGCTGCTGGAGATGAACCCGATTTGTTAGAGAGCAAAGTCTGCATCCAGGCACGCAGGAGCGTGGAGCGAGCAGAGAGCGTGCCTGGGAGATGATGCGGTGAAGGTCCTTCGCTGCCCACCTGGCAGCAGCCCAGGCTCCATGCTCAACAAGTGCAGTGCTGCACGAGATGCCAGGTGCTATTTTAATTCCTTTCATCTCCAGCGCTCTTTACAGAACGGCAATATTAGTATCGAGTGTTTCAGGCAGCTCCAAGCTGTATAGCTGATAGTCCACTGTGTTACGCAAGGACATGAAAATCATCTGAAAACATTTTTGCATTTGTTCCTTCTCCTTTCTTGTTTTCTGTCTCCCTCCCCCACCATCTTCTCCTGTTTTCTGTTGGGTTTTTTCTGCTTCTGAAGCTTGAGCTGGGTCTGTGAGTACGTGAAAGCCTGCATGTAATAGATCCCCCTTCTCAATTTCCAGCACTGGGAAATTACATCTGAAATGCAGCTGGGTTCTGCGTTTGACAGTGTGTTTCCACAGTGCTCTTTCTCCTAAGAAGCTTTGCAAGGAGCTCTTCCCCGTGAAGACAGCACAGTAGGCGACGTTAGGTTTCTAGTTTGCTGCTCTGTACAGTAAAAAAGGGGAAATTAGTTCTGTACCAGTAATTTTGTCCTGGAATGGCATTGCTGGCCCAAGCACCAGGTGGTGGCGTCCATGAAGGTGTTTGAAAGGTACATATTCCTAATGGGTAGAGAATTTATCTCGCTGCTTCCAGGGAAAAGCTGAACTTTGACTGAATTCAAGACATTTCACCCCAAAGGGTTGGTATTGTGAAATCAGAGAGAAAATAAAAACTAATCTTACGGCTGCCTCCCTGCGAAAGCAGCCGTCGCTGGCTGCTCGAGGTGGGTCTGCCCTGGTTTGGAAGGAGTGACTATAGGTTGTAGTGCAGTCCCTAGGTGGAGGGTCTGTATGGCTGACTGCTCGGGAATGAATCTCCACCGCAGTGTGAGCAGCTTCTTCCAGGTCTTCTGAGCTGAGCCAGTGGGGGAACGTTACTGCTTATTTATTTACTTATTTACAGCTTTAAGTAGTTCATGGTTGAGTGGGGCAAAAGAAATGTGTTCTGCTTGCTGCTTCTCTGGAAATCTGACTGGTGAACAGAAAGTGCCAGCTTCAGTTCATGGAACTTGGGCTCTTTGTCGGTGTTTAGCCAACCTTCATGGTCTTGGGAGAACACTTAGTTTTGTCCTTCTAAGCAGAAATGATTCTTGAGCCCCTGAAGTCCCTCTGGGGAACATCTTACTCACTCTCAAATATTGTCCTCTTGAAAGGAAGCGACATCTTAGCTGGCGATTCCCGCAGATAGTGAATGAATTTGGAGATTTGTGGACAGCCTGCTGATTTAAGATGGAGGGGGGAACCCCAAGCCTAGCTAAATATTGTCCATGTATCAGTAGTCCTTCTGAGCCGTCCTCTCATATGCAGTTCGTTTGTGTTTGGGGACCAGGGCCTGATACAGCTTCAAGGTATGTGATTTCTAAGTGGTGCTTGGATTTTTCAAGAGATAATGGAGCGTTTCCCAAGATTCTCCTAAATGACCCATGCCAGCAGGGCTCTGACATGACGCCCCACCAGCCTGAGATGGACAGCCTTCTGCTGGGGCATGGTTTGTCGGAAGCAAGAGGTGTCGGACAGGAGGACTGTGACCTTGTTCAGGTGAGGAGCTGGTCAGCTCTGTGGCTTTGGTTTTTTCCCCTTGTTCTCTTTGCCAGCTTTGTCCTGGCCAGAGAAACTGCTGGGGTATTTTTGTCATGAGCTGAGATTCGAGGGGTTTCTTCTCCCTGAGCCAACTCCTACGCTCCTTCGGGGTTGCTGTCTGCCCTGTGTGGGCGACTGGAAGGATTTCCAAAGCGCGCTTATCTTGCTCTGCTGGAAAAAAACTCTTTCTTATACCTGTTTGTACAAAGGCTGCAGGACAGCCGGGGGAATACTGCAGCCAGCAGACAGTGTTAGATAGCTGTCACAAGGCTGATGCCCCTCTGCCCTCATCCGTATGGAAGAAGGGTTATCATCTGACTCTGTGTGCAGTAAGAGCCTTCTAAAAGGCTATGCAGTAGATATTTATTTTTTCAATAACTGCTTTTTGAAGGAAAAAATTAATGCAGCATGGAAAAATCCAACACCCAGTCCGTTCAGGTCATGCCTTCCGCCATTCGCGTTGACATGGCTGCTGTAGCGATAGCTTCCCGCGTGATGGAAGGTGCAGCTGGGAGCTCCGATAACCCCCTGAGCTCTCACAGAGCAGGTGGGAGCTTGGCAGGAGCCGCTGACAGGGTTCTTTGTGTAAAGTATTGCTCATTCTGAGTGGTTCTGTTTTTTCTTTTTAGCTCAGTAGCTGGGTAAGAGAAGTGAGGAATGTGGTAGGGGCCAAATTCTGCTCTGCATGCATCTGCTTCTGAGAAGAGCCTGTAAGAGCACGCCGTGGGTCCAGCCTGTTCATCACTGCAGTTAAACATTGCTGACATTGAAGCATATGTTTGTGCACATCAAGAAAAGCCTAAAAGATTCTTTTCGTTATGGGCTCCTGAGGATTATAAGGCTTCGATTTTGAGGAAGCCCATCAGATGAAATAGCTGCTGCCTGCAGTTTCTGTTCACGTGATACGGGTGGGATGGTGCCAAGTTCTCTGGTAGACTGAGAGGTGCGGAGGGGTGTGTTTGTGAGGGGAAGAATTAGAACCTGCGACTTTTCTGCTGTGCCCAGCTATGTTAGGATTCAAGAAGCCCTCAAAACAAGCTGTTTGGAAGTTGCTGAAAACCACGAGCAAGCCTTGCTGGTGAGCTGGCTGCACACCAGAGTTCAGAGGCTGCTTTAGTTTCAGTTTAATGGTCTGTCTAGCCCTGCTGATCTGTGACCAGTGACATCCAGTGTCATAACCTGGCTCCAGGAGAGGCCAAGCAGAGGCGTTGTAGCTGTGGCCACTTTAGTCTTCAGCCTTGCAGCTTTACTGGGGATCAGCTGGTGCCTGTAGTGGGACAAGGTGATATGAAGAGCAGTGCTGATGGGGACTGGACTGGGACTTGCCAATTTTTTCCCTGGATGCTGGCAATACCCATTGGATAGAGATATTATTTGGTTACCCAGTGCTCTGGGCAAGATGTTTGATGTTAGAAGTCTGAGTTTATATATATATAATTGTGCGTGTGTCTGTAGATATATGCGTCTGTAGATATATGCATCTGTAGATATATGCGTCTGTAGATATATGTGTCTGTGTATATACATATATATATAAAGTGGCTCTGCTGCAGCTTTTATATAGACATTTTTCATTTCAAAGTGACCTGCTCCTTCTGTTCTGAGTAGCAGCTTTTCTTAGTGTCAGAAAAAATGATGTTGCCTTCCTGCAATCTTTGTGTTCGTTCCCATAGCTGTCCTATATAAATTGCATAATTTTTTTGTGCATAAGCAAATGAAGGATTACACTGAATAGCTGACCTGAGCTGCGAGCAAAGGAAGCAGTAGCAATGGCAGGGTGGGTTCTGAGGTTCTAGGAATAGGAACGTAAATCAATAGCTTTTAGCAGACTCTTCAATGTTTCATTTGTATTCCTCACTTCGGTGTTACAGAGCTTTGACACAGGAAGCCATATAACCTCTTAAATTAGTGTTGTCCCTGTGCTTGGTGTAGATGTTGGAAACCATTTCCCACAGATGTGCTTCAAAGTGCTGCTCCATAATGGCATTTTCCTTCTTTTTTTGGAGCCTTGGTTCTGTGCAGCCTCCAATCTCAAGCAAAACCATCTTGGCTTCCTCAGGCTGGAGTCTGCAGGGTTTTGGTGGTGAACATGCACATATCCTACCCAAATACCCGCCTCAATGCTCCTGCCCGGCTTGGTGGCCAGGCAGGTGTTGTGGCTGCTCAGGCAAGCCCTCATCTTTGCATGGAGAAGCACACAGACACCTTGTCCCTGGACGGTGACGCAGCCCTGAGGAACGAGTGAGGCCTCAGGAAGACCAACCCAAATAATTCATGGCAGCGCGTAGGGAAGGAGGGACGTGTCCACAACTATTTGTTGAATTTGGACTCTTTTGGAGGCACTGGAGAAGCAAGGGGTAGGAAGTGCGTGAGCAGAGCATGAGTCAGGCGGCTTATCGGGCCATCTGCCTCCACTTGCGGTCATCCACCCGTGGAACGTGGGAGGCTTGTACAACTCCAGGTCTCTGCCAGGTCAAGGCTGTGACCTGCTAGCAGCCTGAAAGTGCTGCGTCATGGTTTTCCCCAGGACCCCGAGTGCAGGGCTGGGGCAATGGTGGTGAGCTCAGCCTAGCTGGAGAGGACAGGGCTGATCTGTAGACCTTGTGCTTGCAGGGAAGAGGTACCCTTGAGAGACCTCAGGCTCCGGAGAGCAAGTTAAAAACTCGACAACAACAGAAAGAACTCAACCAAAAACCCTTCTCCAGCTGTATCTGTGTGGCTAATTACTGATTTCCAAACAATGTGGTGCCTGGAGCGGGTTGCTGTGGGGTTTCAACCCTGCTGTCTCTGGCCTGCAAAGCAAAACTGCAGCATTTTTGGGAAGACGGGGTAGAAAAAGGATAGAAAAATAGTGTTGGGTACAAGAGAAGCTGTAGCAGAGTCGGATAGTGTTTCTCAAGCAACCCCTTTGTCCTGTGAGTCAGGCGCGCTCTCCCCAGCTTGTAGCTGTTCCTGGTGGCTGCCCTGTGTTGGCAGGGAGCTGGAGCTCAGGCAGCCCCTGATGCTCTTCTGCATCCAAACAGGGTCCTCCCTGCCCTCAGTGCTGAAAGACTCCTGGGACAGTTCAGACCCCCCTGAGATCTGCGACATGCCCCCATCTTTAGTCCATTTTGTGGGCTGCCCACATGCAAACTCCACTTTTAGTCAGGAAGAGTCCCTCTCACTGAAAAATTGAAGTCACCTGCTGAGGTGCCGGTGATGGCTTTGCTGTGTCTGCTGTCACGGGGCCCGTAGCGGCGGCACAGCAGGCTGGATCCATATTTCTACTTTTTTGACCTTATTTTTCAAACCTCAGGACAGTCATGCTGTGAACTGCAGTACTGATTTTCTGCTGAAAGAGAGGGCTGGCTGCCTATCTGTCTGTCTGCTTTAGTTACGTGGGAGACAAAACAGAGCTGGCTAAAAAATTTTGGAGTAAGTGCTTTGGATTTTATCATCTAAGTAGTATTAATTTGATTGGTCCAAAGGGTTTTTCTTCTACAGGCAAGGGTAGGTATTGGCTAGCACTTAAATGAAATAGTAGCTATAAAAGCCTTGTGTTTGCTTCTGCCTGTCTGTTAAAATGCATAATTTAGCTGTCTCTTTTGTCTCATTCTCTGATGTGAATCTGTCCAGCAAAACGTTTAAGTCACATGAAGTGTCTGGTGAGTTTTATCAACAAAAACTACAATGAAAGTGTTTTGGTAAAATTTGTTCAGAACTTTTGGCTTGTGCTGGTGGCTAAATATTCCATAAATAAATCCTGTAGCAATTGCCTTTCCTAAACCTGCAGTAATCTTCATGCAAATCAGAAGCCAAACTTTATTTCTGCTGAGCCAAGAACAGACCGATGCCCTTTATCCTGGATAGACTGCTCCTTTAATGCTGTTTTCTAAGGAAAAATAACTCTTCTGCGGTTTGCCAATACCCTCTAGGGGCTGTTGAGACAATTTACCATCAAGCTGAGGTTTTGATTGCTTCACTTTGTTGCTCCATTGCTGAAACCAAAGTGCGGAATTTCCCCCTTCACCTCACTCTGCCTTCCCACCCTGCTCAGCCTGAATTGAATTTTTGGAGGCTGTGAGGGTGCGGGAGGCACAGGCTCTGCAAGCCAGGGAGCAGGAGCACCACAGAGCAGGAGCACCGTGATGTCACCGGGTGCATCACGTTTGAGGCCCCTTGACAGCATACCAGGGTTGAATAGCAAATGTATATATTCTTCATGCCTTGCATCACTAAGGATGATGGTTTTTCTGTGTGTTTCTCCACAGGCAAGAGCTCTATCATCATGTCAGTCAGCGTCCACGAGAACCGTAAATCCCGAACCAGCACCGGCTCCATGAACATCTTGCTTTTTCACAAAGCTTCCCACCCGGACTGCGTCTTGTCCCATCTGAACACGCTGCGGAAGCACTGCATGTTCACTGATGTCACCCTTTGGGCCGGAAACAGGTCATTCCCATGTCATCGGGCAGTGCTGGCTGCTTCCAGCAGATACTTTGAAGCCATGTTTAGCAACGGCCTCCGGGAGAGCCTGGACGATGAGGTCAACTTCCATGACAGCCTCCACCCAGAGGTGCTGGAGCTACTGCTGGACTTCGCTTATTCCTCTCGGATCATCATCAATGAGGAGAACGCTGAGTCCCTCCTGGAGGCTGGAGACATGTTGCAGTTCCATGATGTCCGAGATGCGGCAGCTGAGTTCCTGGAGAAGAACCTCCACCCTTCCAACTGCCTGGGTATGATGCTGCTCTCAGATGCTCACCAGTGCCGGCGGCTCTATGAGCTCTCCTGGAGGATGTGCCTGGTCAACTTTGAGACTGTTCACAAGAGTGAGGATTTCAACAACCTTTCCAAGGACACTCTGCTGGACCTCATATCCAGTGACGAGCTGGAAATTGAGGATGAAGAAAAGGTCTTTAAGGCTGTCATCCAGTGGGTGAAATACGATCTGGATGAGCGGAAGGCTTATCTCCCAGAACTTCTGAGGAACGTTCGTCTGGCCTTGCTTCCTTCTGAATGCCTCAAGGAAGCCTTGGCTTGTGAGGACTTGATCATGGTGGATGAAAGGAATAAACTCGTCTTGGACGAAGCTATTCAGTGCAAGAAGAAGATCCTCCAGAATGATGGGGTGGTCACCAGTCCCTGTGCCAGGCCTCGCAAAGCTGGGCATACCTTGCTGATCCTGGGAGGACAGACCTTCATGTGTGATAAGATCTACCAAGTGGACCACAAAGCAAAGGAAGTTATCCCCAAAGCAGACCTACCGAGTCCACGGAAGGAGTTTAGTGCCTGTGCCATTGGCTGCAAAGTGTATATCACTGGAGGCAGGGGTTCAGAGAATGGGGTCTCAAAAGACGTGTGGGTGTATGACACTGTTCATGAGGAATGGTCAAAAGCCGCCCCAATGTTAATAGCTCGGTTTGGACACGGTTCAGCTGAATTGGAAAACTGCCTGTATGTGGTTGGAGGACACACTGCGGTAGCTGGAGTCTTTCCTGCATCTCCTTCTGTTTCCTTGAAGCAAGTAGAGAAGTACGATCCCATATCCAACAAATGGACGATGGTGGCTCCTTTGAGAGACGGAGTGAGCAATGCTGCGGTGGTGAGCGCCAGGCTCAAGCTTTTTGTCTTTGGTGGGACCAGCATTCACCGAGACATGGTGTCCAAAGTCCAGTGCTATGATCCGGCTGAGAATCGATGGATGATCAAAGCTGAATGCCCACAGCCCTGGCGCTACACAGCAGCCGCTGTCTTGGGCAGCCAGATTTTCATCATGGGAGGAGACACCGAGTTCACGGCAGCATCCGCCTACCGTTTTGACTGCGAGACGGACCAGTGGACACGCATTGGCGACATGACAGCCAAGCGCATGTCATGCCACGCTTTGGCCTCAGGGAATAAACTCTATGTGGTGGGGGGTTACTTTGGCACTCAGAGGTGCAAAACACTGGACTGCTATGACCCTACGTCAGACACGTGGAACTGTATCACAACGGTGCCTTACTCGCTCATCCCCACAGCTTTTGTCAGCACCTGGAAGCACTTGCCATCGTGATGAGGGTCAGGGCTCGGGGGCTTGTATCCAGGAGGCCAATAAGGTAAGACGGTCCTCCTTTTTGTCTGAAACTTGCTGTCTTGCCTCACACCATGTGTCACGCCACATGTGCACACACCACGCTGAAGCCGTGGGTTCCAGGTTGCTCGTGTTTTGTGAGAAGGGTACATTTAAAGGTGGGATGCAGCACCAGAGAAGAGTAATCAGTTCTGCAGTGTTGTAAGGCAGCTCCCAGGTTGCTCTTGTTTCCAGTTGATCCTCCCAGTATCTTAAGAGGACCATCTACATCGATGGTTTCAAGCAGGCCACAGCTCCTCTTCCTCTGCTCCAAGCTATCTGGATGTGCCAGCATCACCCTTCTGTGTGTGGGTGGGTAGGGGAGGGCAGATGTGTGCACGCCTGCTCTCCCCATGGAATACATCCTGTCCTCATGTTGTGGGGGTTAAAAGTTTCTAAAAGCACCTGCATATGAGTCCTGGGAGATACGAAGTGCTTTGGAAAAAGTCTCAGTAGTTCAGTATTTTTGCTGAGTATATGGGTGACGTGTTTGGAGCTGATGAATATGTAGGCAAGTGACCCTTGGGATGCTGGCAAATCCTGGGTCTCTTTTTATGCTCTGTATTTACATTTCAGTGGGTAGCAGAAGCGAAAACTTAGAAGCCACAGTGCATTTGATGGTCCTGGTGTTTATTTAATATCCAAACTGTTGCTTGTTAAATCAGAACTTCTGAGACTTCTTGTGGGAGACCTGAGTGGGAGGGCAGGGGTTTTGTAACCAGAAGAAGAATGTGTTTATCGGTCTTTTGGGGTGTGCGAGAATAAGAAAGTTGGTGGAAACTCATGGTGTCCTGTCTCATTCTGGTGCTCCTGTTCTCGCTTGGTCAGGGCAGGTGCTATTGCAATGCCACTGCGACAGGGCTGTTGGTTCTTCCTCTCTCCTCTCCAGTAGGATGTTTGGTTGCCATTCTGGTTACCAGTTTCACTCCATAGAGCTGGGACGCAGCTGGCCAGGCAAAAGCCAAAAACTCTTCTCAGCCTGCCTTGTGAAAGCAGATACTGATACAGGCAACACTTGGATAGCGTCATCTTCCACAAAGTCTGTAACACCTCTGCTTTGGTGGTTCGAAACTACATTCCAGCTAGCTGAAGGAGCTGGAGGTGGGATTGACAAGCTTCACTTACGGTTTTGTTTGGAAAGCAGGGGCTATGGGGCGGGGGGGAAATTCTTTCATAGACTCATCAAAATCCACTTAACTTAATACAGGGAAGAAAGAATGCTGCCCAAACCCTCTAACACCCTCGCACTTCCCTGCTTCTCCCTTGGTGTGGTTGGTGCTCCTGGGAATCACCCAGTGGGTGAAATTACTGGCATCTCCCAGTGATCATCTCTTCTGATGCAGCTGGGAACCAAAGAGGAGCTCCTGGCACCTCTGCTAGGCGTTTGCTCAGTGTGACCACCTGCTTTTTCTCAGGTGGGAAAGAAGCACCCAGAGCACTATGCTGGCCTTTGATTTGTGAAACACTTGGTTTTAACATGGGATGGACCACAGCGAGGGCAGGGCAAGGGTGGAAGGGGTTAAAACGAGAGCTTTCCCAGCACTGGAAGATAATGGCCTTTCCAAATTCCCCTCCTCAGGCGTTGCCTAGCATCTGTCACAGGGCTCAGTAATCTAATTAACTGCCACTCAGCTATTAAATATTGCAGCAAAGAGTGTGAGGACTCCATCATTTTCAGCTCGGGTCAATGGGGCCTCCCTTTAAGAGCCATCTCCTAGAGCTGAAAATTAATTTTCTCGGGTAGCAGATGTGTCTGAATATTAAAGCTCAACACCAGCCGCTCTGCTGGGTGTAGGAATAGGGGGTGTTTTGAGGTGGGAGTTGATTCTTCAGCCACCGAATAAAAAACAGTCTCCAAAGTCACAGAGATGCTATTTCTTCTTCTACCTTTTTTTTTTCTCTGTCCTGTATTTGGGTTGATCGGACCTAATAAACAGCTTTGTGGGGGTTGTATAGAGATTTTTTTTTTTTCCCCTCCTTGTAATCTGGAGCCTGGCACAAGAAAACTAGGAACTGTAATAAACCAACCTGCAAATAGAACTGGTGAAAGTCCCTGTGTGAGGGTTTGCTGTGCTTTTTTGGCTTTGTTTCCACTCTAAAAGAAGTATTTAAAATATACATGAGTTCTTGCCAGACAGAAAGTCTTTCACATCATTTTTCTATGGGTTTTTTTTTTTTTTTTTTGAGAAACTAAGTTATTGTTACAGCCTCGACCACTGTGTCAGGTCCTTAAATAAAGCACCAAGATGGGTGAGTGAAGGCCAGACCTGAATGTCTCTGGTGTGCTCACACTGCCCACGCCACACCAGCCACATCCTGCTTGCCTTGGCCTTCCTGGCTGCACCTGTGCCAAAACTGGGATCAGGAACTGGGGTTACTGGCTATAGTGTTCGACGAACATCCTTCTGTCCTACAGCAGGTCCGGCTGAGGGATCTTCTGGCTTGTAGCTCCCACCATGTAAGGTCACTGCTGCAACACCCTTTTTAGTCCCTATGGGATCCTTCTTCAAGTAGGGGCACCCAGAAGGCAGGTTGGCCAGCACGTGCCCAGGTGCTGGTGTGCTTTGGGAACGCTAATCCTGTGTGAACCCCCCTCAGCTGGAGAAGGCTCTGGAGGGACCATCCAAGGTACCCTCAGAATAGAGCAAGCTGGGCTGGTGGGGAAAGGCCTGTGCAATCACACGGTACGAAATAGTACTTTGTACTCATGAAAAAACCCAACCTTCTCACCTATAAACAGATGAGGTTGCGTTCATACTGGCCCTGAAACCCAAATAGTACGTCCTTGAAAGATGTTGGTCATAAAACACCAAGCCTGCTTTCCATTTACAGCATACAACTGATCAGCTGGAAATGTTTCCTCGAGGGACTGGCCTTCACCCTTCCCAGCTGGAGTTGGGACACCTTTCCACAGAGGTCCCAGAGCCCCCTGCCAAGGATGCCGTGTGACATTAATTTAGTGCTTATTACCTGCAGTTAATTCCAGGGATCAAGCGTGATTAGCAAGATGAAACATGAAAGCCTTGTGTCCTCCCACCTGTGGTGGTGGAGCCAGGAGGAGGCAAATCGTTACAAAAGGGAAATAAAATACGGAGCACTTGGCTAATAAAGAGTCTCCGTGTTTATTAATGAATGCAAAGCCCAGTCAGGAGCTTGGGGGGTGATGCTGGGTGGTCTATTGCAGTCCTGTGCAGTGACAATTTATGAGGACAACTCTACACCTCCCAGGAGGTGACTTCAGGCAATACCAGGAACAGGTTCTCCAAGTTGCCTGTCTCCAAATTAAAAGTGGCTTCTGCAAACTATCCGGGTGTGTGACACGCTCTTTTTCATGGGGTAGAGTCACACATGGGCTTGGGCCAGAGAGAGGAGCCTTCAGCTGGGGGTTGGGACAGTCTCTGGGGGTTGAGGGAGCTGCAGACTGCATGTTCCAGCCGGGAAAGATGAAGTGGAAAGGGTAGTTACTCTGTGCTGCCTGAGCCTCAAACAACCCCCCGGGGTGGAGATGTTAGAGCGCCTGTCTCAAAATGAATGGGGATGAGCCAAACCCTGTAGCTAGGAGCCAGGGCTTCCCCCACCAGCACCTTCCAGCTCCTGCAGGATCCACCTCATGGTCTGGGCTGTGGGGAGCGGAGACTGGAGGCCAGGCATTGCTCAGGCACTTGTTCCTGGGACTCGTCCCAAAGCTCAGAGCCTGTTTGTGGCTCCCACTGGAGCCCTTTGGTGGGTTTAGCTCCTGTGAAGGCTGTGGGGTGGCACCAGCCTGCTGTTGGGTGGGCGCTGAGCAGCCGAGGCTGCAGGTTTCTGAGGCTGCTCTGCCACCTAAAAGCTGAACTTTGATCCCAAAGCTGCAAGGGTTTAGGCAGTGTGCCAGACCCAGAACTACTCTGATACCGCGGTCGCACTAAACGTTGGAGCCGTTCAGTGACTTTTCCCAATTATTTAATGACAGCTGAGATAACAAGCTGTTTGCCTGGTTTGGCTTCTCTTCCACAGAGCAGCGCTTGGTCAGCTTTTACCTTGCAAGAAGCTGCAGGGTTTTGTTGCCGTGCATCCCTCCTGGCTCCATCCGCGGAGCCCAGCTCACCACCAGACATCTTCCCATGCAAGAGCCCCAAGTGCCTGCAAACGGCACCCTAAAAAACCCCATCAGGATAGTCTCCTGGCTCCTAAACACCACAGCTCACCTGCCTGCTGCTGGGTCGGCTGCTTGCAACCTGTTACAACCTCACTGGTGTTGCTGGAACAGTCACAGCTGGTTTCTCCTAGTGGCTCTTAGGGAAATCCACTTGCATGTGTGTAATAGCCAGGCTGGATAAACAGGGACTGCTTTTTTTTTTTTTTTTTTTTTTTTTTTTCTGCTGCTGCTGCTCTTTCTGAGTAGCTGGTTGTCTCTGAAGCCAGTTTATCAGGCAGCGTTGGAAGGGAGTGGCTGGCCTGGGGAGGAAAGTCGATGAAACTCAGGGTTTTCCTAACCCTGGGCAGATGGAAACATACGCAGTCTGAGCTCGGCCCCGGACTGCATTAATCAACCCCTTGGAAATGTCAGTCATATGGATGGTTTTGGAGGAACTGGTGGAAAAAAGAGAAAAAGGGTCTTGTTGTTTTTTCTGTTCTAGTTCTTGGGCCCTCCTCCCTGACCTAAAGAAAAAAAGCTACAACTCCATTTCCCTCAACTTTTCATTCCCTTGTCATGTCCACAAAAGTTTCCTGGCCTGCTCTGCCCAGCTCCACAGCGCTCTAAGCCCTCCCCAGCTGAACACCCACTCTCTCCCCACCTTCTGCAAAAGCAAAGCACACCCCAAACCCCAAATAAAGCAGCTGCTTTCCACCTCCACCCATCTCTGGGATTCAGGCTGTGGTGGTTACCCCGATAGCTGCCAGCGTGGGATCCCTTTTCTGGTGCTTCTCTGCGTGGGTTGAGACCAGCATCACGCCTGTTAATGAGCTTTTTCTTTCTCTCCCCAGATGCCAGTGTCACGTGCATGTCCCCTGTCTTGCTGCTGGAGCTGACACAGTGACCAAGTCCCCTCCTGTCCTCCCACACAGGACTCCGAGGAGCCTTTCGAATCCCTTCCTGGCACCAGGAGCAGGAGGCACAGCCGGCCTCGCTGCCGGCATCATGCCAGGGAGGCACCAACAGCCACCCAGCCCCGCCACCGGCTGCCGCGCAGGGATGGCAAGAAGCCAGGAGCGCTGGCCGCCAGGCTGGGTGCGGGGGGCACAGGACAGCCCATGGGCACTGGTGGCCCAGTGGGACTGGGGATATGGAGTGTGTGCACCAGGCTGCATCCCTCGGCAAGCACAGGGTGGGGAGCCATTAGGTGCTTTTTGTTACTCGCTTGGGGAGGGTTAAGGGCTTAAGAGATATTGTTATTAATTTTAAAGGCAGTGAACATGCCCTTGGCAATGCCTGCTGTTCCTGCTGTTTGGGTGACTTGGAAGTGTTTTTTAAAGGGAAAAGGGGTTGAGAGCACCTGGCTCTCGCCATCCTCTAGCCACTCCGCGGAGGCAATGGCTGTCGAAACATTAAAGCGTGGGAGTTCGGGGCGGCTGCCAGCAGCGCCAGGTACCCTGGTGAAACAGGGCAGGTGCCTTTTGTTTTGCACTTTAGGCCTTTTTATTTTTATTTTCCCCCTTTCCTCACTGCAGCCAGTTGCGATTTGGTCGGAGGCTGGGCAGCTGCCCGCACGCAGCTGCTGGGAAGAGCGCAGCGGCTCTGTTAGCACGCCAAGGCACCGGTACCGCTGCCAAGATATCCACCAGATAACACCTGCTGCACGCTCAGAGCCGGTCTTCTGACTTTCCCCGCTACGCTCGCCCAGCAGCGCGTGGGTGAGGCGTAATTAGCAAACGAGCAGCAACAGAGGTGCAGCGGGGCAAAGCTCGCGCCTTGGGAGGGGGCCTCTTGCTTCTAGCAGGGCCTCGGAGGGAAAGCGAGCAGAATTGGGGAGCATCGCAGGGCTGGCCGGGGCGGGATCCCCCTCCTTCCCACTGTGCTGCACACCCTGGCTTCAGGTCGGAGAGATGTGAGCATTTTTGACTGCACTTTGGCTGCCAACGGTTGGCTTTAGTTCCCCCAGGTCATCCGCGCATGCTGGCTGCTGACTGTGTTTGGGTTTCTCCATGCAAGAGCTGTCAGCCCGAGTAGCTCCTTATTCACGCTGTGGAGGAAGGCACGTGGATTTTGGCTGTCGATACAGGGATGTGGCTTCTGACCGGCCTCTTCCAGGGCTGGCAACCACCGAAGACCACTCCTGCAGCGCCCCAGCATCCCGCTTCCCTCCACAGCAGCTCTGGTCCTGCAGATGCCCTGGGCTTTCGTCCCTGGGTTAGGTTACGCTGTAGCCTCGCCAGCCGAATGATGCAACGCCATGAAAAGCCTTGACATGGCTTCAAACAACAAAGGTCTTTTGGGAGCAGCACGCACGCCTGTCGCTGCCGGGAAGAACACGCTTTGTGCACAGCCAGTCTGTGGTGCCCTGAATGACATTTATTTACATTTTCTAGCCTTTTTTTTTTCTTCAGCTACTTATGAACTTTAATAAAAATTATGACCTGGGAAACCGTTTGTGTGTTTTTCACAGGAGTCTTCATTCTTAAGCAAGTTGGATTTAGGTCTAATAACAGGGCAGAGGAATAATAACAGGGTTGGCACTCGGCGGGGCGGTTCACAAACAACCTCCTAAGCAACCAGCCCCGCTGTAACTATTATTGTTTCAGCGCTTGGGAAACTGAGGCACAATGGCAAGTGTCTTGTCCAAGGTTAGTGGTAGATGTGGGAATAAAGTCCAGAGCTTCTCGTGTCCTAAGGACATCATGTAGCTCTTTCTCCACAGCTGCTCTCACTCGACTGTGCCATGATTTTAGGAGCACTTGCAAGTCTGCAGTGCTCATACCTGCCAAATAGGTTGAGCGGGCCCAAACCAGACACAGCCGTACTCCTAAGGAAGACGAGGAGAATTTACACTTCTGTTTTCCTTATTTGCCTTCGCTTGGCTGCTGCAGCTCCCAAGAAAGGGGCCATTGACAGGCGAGATGGGCTTTCCAGCTGGGGCTGCTGCTCCCGTGTGCATCTCGCCCCATCCCAGAGCAGCAGGGGACTGATCCAGCCCTGCTCTGGGAAGGCTCTCCCCGGCTGTAAGGCAGGCAGCTCCAGCTTTGCTCGGGACTGGGAGTGTGAGAGCAGCTAATAGGATCCAGGCGAAACACGACGATGTTGCAAAGCCATATTTGCCTCCTTTTGCTAGCAGGGACCGTTGGTCTTGGGAGACAAAACTTCCTACAGGTGCCATACATGGTCTCAAAGGGATTTGGAGCCTCAATTTCTGAGCTGTGAAGGCGATTGGGAACACGCCTCCTTGCCCATGGGAGCTTGGTGAGCCGCGACATTCGCTGATGTGAGCTGGGTGGAATGAGTGTAAGGCTCTACAGAAAAAGTTCATTAAAGAGCCCTTTAGGAAGCCAATTCAGGGTAGAAATTACTGTTTGATGAGCAGGAGAAGGAAAAAGAGGCAGAGTGGGTGAATGAAATCCCTTTCAGTTTTGTTGATTCAGGTTTTATATGGGACTCTGGGACTTTAAATACCAGCCCGGGAGGCTTTGCAGAGGGCTGGCTTTGATACCGGCCGTGGAAAGACCTGCTCTTTTGTATTTATTCTGGAGCTTGCCTGAAAGACAATTCAAAAGCAATCAGCAGCTGCTGTGACAGCAGCAACATGTTGCTATGGAATTAAATGCGATGCAAAATACAAAGGTTTCTTGGTTAGCAGCAACAAAGCAAAGGGGAGTAGAGATAGAAACAGATATAACAGGCAGAATAAAGCTACAGACGGAGCGGGGCTGCGTTTGAACCGGGAGGAACAGGGGAGGGAATGTAAATGCAAGTTGTTTTGCTTTTCCAAGTGCTTTTTCGCCATCTCAGCACGTCAAGCTCGGCTTTGTCTGGGAGCGAGCGCTTGGGAAAGAGTCTTGTCTGGTGGCGTTAGGGGGGTTGTATGCTCCCAGGCTCCTGGGAAACGTGCCCGCATGCTGTAGCCAGCCCTCGCTGTAGGGGGTCAGGAGCTCCCACACCTTCCCCACGAGGTGGCCAGGAGCCCAGCAGGGAGATCCCCTAGAGATGCAGGGTCCTTCAAGACCTGGCCCTTGCTCAGACTCAGGCATGGCACCAAACTGCTGCCAGCAGACTCCGGCCACTAAAAGGTGACTTGTCCCATACCAATCTCCCACCTTGTTTTGCAGGGGCCCAGTGCCACAGGAGAGCTTGGACAGGACACAACTCCTTTCAGCCCTCCCTCTGGCCCGGTCTGGAGCTTGCCCGTGGGCTCTCTCCATCCCAGTTCCCCAGCTCTGTAACAGGGTGCTTCTCACTCTCCAAAAAAGCGTTTGGGAGGAGAGGGCAGGGAGATGCTCAGAGATGGGATCAGGCCGGCAGGTAGTGGGAGCAGACCTCTCCCGGGTCCAGGTCTCGGGACTGCCATCCCCAGGGACTGGCCGTGCTGAACCTCCTCAGATGCAAAAGGCTGATACTCTTACGTCCTATTTAAATGAAACTCATAGTGCTTTACTGGTTTTAAAATATGCACTTTCCCAGCCTGACCCCAGCTGCCCTTGAAATAATACTGTTGTGCAGCAAAGCCCTACGGGGAATTATCATCTGAGCTCGCTCTCCCTTTGTCACTAGAGTCAATTAAAAGCCCAGCAGCTGGTGATTTAATACCTCCGGTGTCTGAGGAAGCCCCACATCCATCCAGAGGCTGGCTGGGGCATTTAAGACACATAACTGGAGTGGAGGAGTGTATTTCCCAGCCATCCAACGTGCTTTCAACTTCATCCACGTCTATACAGAGCACTGAAGCCTCGTGTCCTTGGCTTGTCATCTTCTCCTGCACGTTAATGAATGCCCCAGCACTGCATGTTCACCCTGCAATATTTCCCATGTCAAGTTGTTTTCCTTTTCCCCACACACTTTCTCCCCAGGGATAAAGCCCAACATATTTAAGTCTCTGGAGAGGGTCCATGCTCACAAACTGCCACCCCAGGAAACGCTGCTCACAGCTTCCGAGAGCAGGACAAACCATTGCCCTCAGCCTCCCCTCAGCTTTCCTCAAGTGGAAATTTAAACTGGGTCCAGTCCTCTTGCTCCAGTGCGGAGCAGGAGCCCGGTGCCCTCCGGGTACAGGCAGCAGTGCTGGGGCCCCCCGGGATGGGAGCCTGCAGCAGGGACTCCTGGTGGGAGTGAATAGCAGAGGCTGAGCTCATTTATTCTTCCTTCCTTACAATCTCCCCTTTCTTTCCATTTCACCACCTCCTTATTTAACATCATCGGCTGTTGTGCAAAACCATCGACCCTGCTTGCAGCAGTGTGACCTACTTTACCGCGCCGTCCTGACTTCCTCACTGAGCTGGTGAGCTCAGAGCCCACCCAGGCCATTCGGCATCTCTCGGCTGAATAACAAATCCAATTAGGTGGAAGAAAGCCCGGCTTTCACGCTGTCAGCGCCTGGACATCTCACTTCCCTCTCGCCAGCACAGGCTGCACCATGACGGCTGCATCTCACAGACGTCGCGGACAAGGACCCCTCTGTATTTGTGTGTGAAGATGGGGGAGGGATTCGAGAGGACTGATCCTGGCTGTCTGACGCATCCTTTCATTCCCCCTGACAGCCCCCAGGGACCACGGAGCTCAGGAATCAAATAACTTGTGGTTTTTTTTTCAGTTCTGGCTCTCTCGGGAGGCTGGAGGAATGGTCCAGGGCCATGCCAGGGCAGCAGGACTTGTGCTTGTCAGAACGCTGCTGGCACTTTCAGCCAGGATGTGATTTAACAACCAATAGAAAATCCCATTTCTTGGTCCCAGCATCACACCTAACCCTAGTCCTGTGTCTCTGTCCAGAGAAAACATTGAAATCCTGCCCTTTGCTGCTCCCCTTCCTCTCTTTT
Organism: Bucorvus abyssinicus; assembly: GCA_009769605.1. NCBI lineage: Eukaryota > Metazoa > Chordata > Aves > Bucerotiformes > Bucorvidae > Bucorvus > Bucorvus abyssinicus. The sequence goes on from CM020038.1 coordinate 15,079,791, forward strand.
TCCACCCCAGCAGGCAGCCGAGCCAGTCCCCAGGGCGCTGGCTCTGCTCCATCGTGGGGGATAGTCGTGTATTAAAAGGGATGAGCAGAGACAAAGCAAGGAGAAAAAAGCTTAAGGGCCACCAGGAAAAGCCGTTTTGGTTTCTACCTTCCCGGGCTGGGTAGGATGCACAGACCATCACTGCCCCAACACGAGCCCAGCAGCTCCGGAGCCCACAGCACGCTGCCGGCTGGCTCTTGGCAGGTGCAGGGCGGTGGGGAACCCCCATTTCTGGGTCGCTGTCTGGAGGAATTACAGACACACACATCAAACGGAGCCGCTTCACTACGACGCTGCTTCCCTGCAGCCCGCCAAGTGCCCGCCACGTCCCGGCCCCCTCCTCTGCCCACGCTTCCACCCCACCAGGCTTACGGCTGCTCTGGGGCTTCCCGCAGGGCTCTGCTAACGACTCACCGCTCCTGCTCGCCTCTAATTAGGCTCCTGTCTAATTAGGCTCACTGGAAAGTTGTGGCTGGTGAGAAGCGGCTCTTTGGTGAAAGGAAAGGGGAAAGAAAGCGTCTGGAGATGCCGAGCGCCCGAGGGAGAGACGCCAGGCTGCGGCGAGAGGTCAGGGGGTATCGGGGATTGCCAGCTGAACTACGTCTGTGCAAGGGACCGACCATCAGCAAAGGAGAGAGCGCAAAGGGACTTCAACTAGCCCCCTCCTGGGGCTCAACCCTGCCCCGCTGCCGAGCAGAAAACAAACCCGGGCTCCCTCCCGCTGGGGACACCTGGCTGAGGTGCCTGATGTCCTCCAGCCAAGAGCCAAGGTTGCTATTTACAGCCCCATTGAACAAGTTATCGACGTGCAAAAGGAGTGCCGGGATGCAGGGGGAGCGGGACAGGGCTGGGCAGGCAGCGGGCCAGGGGCAGCCCGTCCCGAACCTGCAGCATCCACTCCTGAGCCACCCCGGGTCGGAGGGCAGGAGAGCGGGCTCTGGAGGAGAGCCCCAGCCAGGAGTATCCCAAGAGCTGTGGCGATAGCTTTGGGGGGACACCCATGCGTCTGCCCATCTCCGTGAGGGCTGGGAGCGCTCGCTCACTTGTACAAGCTCTCCTACCAGTTGCTGGTGTCAAGTATTACTTTCCCCTTAATTTAAACAGGTTCCAACCCCAACAAATCAACGCATTCGCAGTGTTTGTCTTCCCTCTAACTAATTAACAAAACCAGGTGCATTCTATGGCAAAGGTAAGTCACTCCTTACCATTCACCTGTGTCCGATCACAAGGCATCTCACTCATTCACTGAGCTAATTAGGGTTTTGCCTTTCCTTAATAAAACCTCCATGAATGAGCAGCCTGTCTGCAAGCCCCAGCCCAGCACGCACCTGTGTCCTCCCAGGCCTCCCATTTCTCACCCTGGAGCCAGCGCTGGGACTGGACTCAGCAAGGTGCAGATAATGCTGATGTTAAGTGTCACTAAACCGTATTTCTCTCCTGCACCTGTCCATGCTCCTTTTAGAGTCCCACCCAAGTGTAAGGATCCTTTATAACCACTTTTAGGTGAAGGTGCCAGTGAAAATCCAACCACATCCAGATGACCTCCCACATGACCCCGTGGAGATCTTTTGCTCTGACCTTGGTCGCTAAGGAAAAGCTGGGGCTGGACAAGAACCTTGGGATGCTCAGAAACTCGTCACTAGCGCTTGGGGACCATCTAAAATAATTGACCCATATAGTCTGGGGACAACATTCATTTCACGAGCTTGGCCGTGCTGTAACGGCTCAGAGCATTGAACTGCAGATGGAATTGTGGAAATCTCATTTAGGATATCCAAATTGCCACGTGGACACGGCCTAGAGAGGTGGGCTCCTTGTTTCCTCTTCCAAAGGCAGTTTGCACTGCATGCCCAGGCTCCCCCGTGGTAACAGCAGTGGCTCCGTTTGCACCGTGCAAGACCAGAGACGCTCACGGTGCCTGGTTTGCTCTGCCACCTTGGCCCTTCCTGGGCAGGAGCTTGATTCAGCAAGAATTTGGTTTTCTACCTGTGATTTGTTATCAGTAAACATGCTGTTCCTCCTCCCATGGCAATGCCCACCATATCATAGCAGCCTGGTGAGACAGCGCTACCAGCAGCATCTCGCACTCCCAGCAGCAGCAGCCGCTGTTGTTCTAGCACAGCAACGGAAGAGGCTCGGGGTAACCCAGCGGCGCTTTTGTTGGGCATCGAGGCAGCAGAGCCAAGAGGGGCCACAGGAAAATGCACTGTTTTAAACGCTGTACGTAGGAGCCGACAGTTCAGGGAAAGCTTTTATTTGCTTCAGTAAATAGGTGAGCTGGGACGAACAGGAATGCAAATAAAATGAGGACTACTGAACAGCCGATGAGATAAATGAGCTCTTTCATCTCCTGTCTCACGCCCAGGGAGCTGCCTGTCTCGGAGCAAGTGCTGCGTGACAGGGCGTAGGTTCGGGTTCACTGACATGATCCAGGTTTTGAGAACAGAACATGCAACACAGACCTGAGGAGGAGGAAAAATGGGGGCAGTGCAGTGCTGGCTAACGGGGCACAGGAGGGTGGGGTGGCATTTCCTAACGCCCGGTAAGAAACAACCCAACACCACCAAGCAGCGGTCACGTCGATGGCCTGAAGGCTTTGATCAATACATCTGATTCTCCTTAAGCATCCCCTCTCCTTCCCTGTCTCACCTCTGCAGGCAAGTGAAATAAAAGATGGAAACGAACCAATTCCTCTGCCTCAAAACCAGTACGCCGAGGGTGAAGGAGGCAGGGCTCCCTGCTCCTTCTGCCTGGGGAGAGGATGCTCGAGTCCCGTGCAGGACCAGGGGCAGCTGCGATCGCTTTTACAGGTGAAAGAAAACAATGGTAGAGAAACTCCAACCACTGTGGTCCTCTGCGCCGGCTCCTCTTCGTGCTGTGGAGCAAACTCTGCTTCGGCTCTGTACTTTTGGCACCCTCTTCTGCCTGGACTGATGCCTGCAGACACTGGGAACACCACGTACCTTCACCTCCCCAGACAAGAGGAACAACCCAGACGCTGGCCACAGCATTGCTGCTGGGCCACCTCTTGCAGGGGACGAGGAAATACATAAAGCTCACCGCATCGGGGGTGCAAGCATCCCTCCTCCTCTCCCCCTCCCCAAACCCATGATGAGATGTAGCATCTCTAGTTCTCTCAGCTAAATGAGATAAAAATCCCCGTGTCTAGGGCTGGCTGAAGACGCAGAGCTGTTTTAGCGGGTTACAGAAACTCCGAGGCAGCACATGCTGCCACCAGACTGCCATTTATCTGGGCTTACGGAGCTGAAGAGGCTGAGATAACGGCCGTGACACTTCCTCCTCTTGTAAAAAGATTAAAAGCCCTGGGAGTGTGTGTGAGGGGAAAAATCCCCACAGAGCTGAATATCATTAAGGCCATATGCCCTTCAGCAAAGGCAAATCTAAGAAAAGAAGCGAGGGAGTCCAGTGGGTGCAGAGAGGAATGCAGATGATAAAAGCAAGGCAAAGCCCTGATTACAGGTTAGGGCCACGACTGTTCATTCGGCCTCGGCGCAACAAAGTCAACCACAGCAACACCAACGGTGTGGAAACAGATCGGCAGAAACTCAGACTTAAAATCAATTTATTTAGAGGAAAAATGACTTTACAAGAGGTTGATGCCGATAACTAAAAAGGAAGATAAATAAAAGCTTGTTACAAAACCTAATGGTTTCTGGCAAGTCACAGAAAAACTGAAGAATTTTACAGTCAATAACCTGCTCACTTTTTACATAATTACAAATTAACATACAGCAATTAGGTTTTACCCTCTTCTTTAAAATTCTTTTTTCACTTTTTTTTTTTCAATTTTTTTTTAACAGGTTCAACATGAAAATGCAAAGCATTTTTTTTTATTTATTTATTTTTAAAGAAACAAACCAAAAGCAGAGGTATATCAGTGTTATTACAATACACCTCCTCAACGCTCTGGGAATTACTCAAGTGCATTCCGTATTAGTACAAAATAAACACCAGGCTAAACTTTAACCATAGGCGAACTGAACTGGACATAGGTTTTCTTTTTTTTTTTTTTTTTTTTTTGAGTCAGTGTTTAATATCGATGAAGAAAATAGTAAATACTTCAGAGCACGGAAAGGATGGATACCTATAGGCAGCTTAAATACATACGAAGCTCATAGCTGTATGCGGAGCAGTGGATGTTATCCTGTTCCCCCCACCCCCCCAAGCAACGGAAGCTGAATATATCTGGGCAAAGCATCAGTGTCAGTGAAATGCGTGTGGAAAGGGCTCCGAGCCCTGAAAACGCGGCTGGGAAGGGAGCTAGCATTACGCTTCCCATCGCTGAAGAGCACGAGGTGTACGAGATTAAGCCAGTCCAGCTCACCTATCTTTAAAGCTTAGCTGCATCACCGGATCAAGAATCACTGACTGCTGCCCCTTCTGACAAGTGAAGCAGGAGTTGTGAGCAGCAGGGGAGGTTTTTTGTTTAAAAGGGTGCCTTAAATTATGTTAAATTCCCAAACCTGGCCAGCAGGCAGAATAATTTCCAGAGTTCTAGTTAACAAGGAATGTTTTGTGGGATTTTAGCAGATCTTCTCTTATGCCCCCTGCCCAGTCCTCCCCTGCCCCGTGTCACAGATATCCTAGACAGCCTCCTTGGGATTTGGCACCTGACGAACCTCTTCTGACTTGGTGGCATTTGGAAGGACTGGATTTGGGTGTTTCAGCAACAGCTTCGAGATATCCTAGTGCCTCAAGGAAGGTGCAAAGATCAGACTCTATGGATGCTCTTGCCTGTGAAAGGCAGTACAGATCCACCCAAGCTAACGGCATTACTATGCTTCTCAGCAGTGGTCAAACTTCAAGAGTGAAGAGTCCACCCTCAGCAGTGGTGAGAGCTCCTGCCCCAGGGATGGCACCCTGGGAGGTCTCCCAATGGCCTGAACAGTAAATAACTAGTCACAGATAGGGTCCTCACTTCACTTATTTGGTTGCTCCCCTCACACCTCCTTTGCTCTGGGTTTCTCCAAGGAAAAGGAGGTGGAGGTGCTTCCTTACCGGCAGCAGTACTGCTGTAAGAAAGGTGATGGTGATGCCAGCATGGGCTCTCCCAGGGGATATACCTGAGCCATCAGGAGCCAGTTTTCTGGTCCTGCCACTCACCCTGTCTGCAGCGGGACTGTAGTCAGATTCACACCCGCCCTGGTCTAAAAAAACACAAAAGCTTGGCCCTCCCTCCTCTCCTGGGGTAAAGCCAAGCCAACCAGGAAGATGCCTTCTTGCTGCTCAGATCTTGCTGGGGATGCAGAGGGGGGAACAATGGCAAAGCTGATTGTCTCCACATAACCAAAATAAAAAGGGACAAGACCAGTTCCATTTAAAGTGCTTTATGGCATCAAACTGACATCAAGTTACAGGTTGAGATGATCACTTCATTTAAAAGAAGCTAAGGACAACCCCACACAACTCCATCGAGTCTCACACCATTTGCTACAGCTACTCTCTATGCTGGGGTATGCTGGCACCCCCAGCTAATACTGACCACTTCTGTATTTCATCAGAGCCCGCGCTCCCACCTCCCCGGTCACCGAAACCCCTTCTGTTGGGCAGCGATAGAGACCTGGCAAAGAGAAGCCCACGAAATTAGCCTGATTTTTTTTCCCCCCTCCATGAAATGCTAGCAAAAAAGCTCTGAGAGCCCTTGCAGGGTCCTCTTCTCCCTCCACTATAAGGACTTCACACAGACATTTCTGAACCTGCTCTGTGTCCCAGAACCCAGTGCAAAACAGGGTGGTTTGGGTGCTCCAAATGGGATCCAGGGACGCTCTGGGAACCAGATACAGCATCAGGCTGGGCTGAAGAAAGAACATGCTTTCAGCAACTGTAGGATGAATGCCAGGCATGGAACTGGAGCAAATGCCGTTTTAAGGCCAGGAAGAGGAAAGGCTTTGGTGCCATAAAGCTGGGCCCATACTGGAGCAGACAACCCTAGGCAACCTGAAGGATCAGAATGGGAATCCAACTCTGACAGCCTATGCCAAGCCCTTCCAAAGAAAACCTGAGAGGGGAAAAAGAAAAGACTAAAGAAGTAAAAACAAGACCTCGCCTTCCTAGAGGTGAACGAAGGACGGAAGCAGTGTGGGAGTAAAGGCTTCATTCCAAAAAAGTGAATCATGCAGTATCATACATCCTCCAGGGACAAAGGTCTGTCCACCAGAATTTAAGACCCAGCTTTGATATGCAGTATCTCCGGTCAGTATATTTCTGACTCACGCCTGTGGTTTCTTTGACAAGGAACCACGGGGACCTTAGGAGATCACTCGGCAAACAGAGTTTTCACTTAGGGCACTGAATGCTCTTTCTGATTTGCACAGGTCAGATGGTCAAGCCAGGCAGAGACTCAGCCCTGCTGCCCTGGGTCACGTGTCTCCCTTTTGATGCCCTTCTTGGAGCCATGAGACATTCCCACGTCCTGAATTCAAGATGAATTGAGACTGGGGAAAAGACAGTGGCATGAAAAGAAAAGCTCGTCCAGGCAAAGGCTGTTACAGACTGGGGGGACCTTCCAGAAATACCGGGGCCCTGATCTCTGTTTACACAACAGTAATCGAGCCATGCACTGCTTTGGTTTCCAAAAACCTCAGCCTGGCACATTCATTTTCGCAGGTGTACAAACAGCAGGGCAGAAGTGACTTTGTGAAACTGGTGTTTTCCTTATGGAAAAGGTAACAGCACACCACCGGCACATGCCTCCTCCAGCTCCTCTCAGGTTCAGGAGAAGAGCTGCCTGGATCTCACCGGGCAAGTAGGCACCCTCGCATCACTGCAAGATGCTCCTTTGCCTCCAAGATGCATGGAGAAACCTATACAAAATATTTAAACAAGGAAAATAACTGATAGGAGGAGCCTTGTCTGAAGTCACTGCTGCTTTTTTCCAGACTTTTTTTTGGCCCAAAGATGCTCTGCCTTAAAGAAAGCTCTCAGGTGAAATTCTGTAACTCTGGGCATGGCACAGGCAGCAGCACTGCCCAAATCCTGGCTTTGTAGGAACCAGGGAGATAAGAACATTTGGTTTACCAATCTCTTGGTAAGAAAATTAAAAAAAAAAAGAGGGGGAAGAAAAAACCAAACCACCCCTCAAACTCCCAAACAAAATCAAATAAAAGGTAAAAAAAAATAAAAAAATAAACCCAAGTAAACTTCTTTTAAAAAAGAACTCTTTCAATAAACAGAAAGATAAATATTTTTTGCAAGCCCTGCTTGCAATTAAGAACAAGCACCAAATAATATTAAAAAAGGCAAAATAAAATAAATCTCAACCCTTTTTCCTTTCTTCCCTTTTTTTTTTTTTTTTTTTTTTTTTTTTTTTTGTGAGTCTTAGCAGTTCAGAGAGCTTCAAGAGCAAGCAGGCGGTTTAGGATTCCTGTGCTGACCAAGATAGACCAGTCTAAGCACCCACCTCCCCATCACTGCTGCAGGGTACCAGCTTGTGAGAAGCCAGAGAGCAAACTGAAATCGAACAATAGTGCAAGAAGAGGATTTTTTTTTTTTTTTTTTTTAAAGAAAAACTGGTAGGAAAGGAAATGCACTTGACAGCTTCAAACTCCGAGCAAACCCTGGGGCTATTCTGAAGCTGATATCGTCTCATAACCGTTTACAAATTTGCCTGGGAAATTCCCGAGAGGGTCTGGAAGAACAATAATTTGGAATAAAGGTTGGCTCGCATTTCTCTTCCCCCGCTGAACACATCCCTGTATTCAACAGCTGTACAAACGCCTCATAGGCAGCACCACTCTCAGACCTCCCCCTTCTGCTGATGGCAACACGGGGACACACAGACACTCATCCTAGAGCCCTCGGCGATGGAAACAGACCTGCCCCACAGTGGTTTTGTCCATGAGAACATATTTTCTCCCCAGAAAGGGTTAATAAGTGCACAGTATTGTATAGGCACAGGGGCCGCCTCTTTGGAGTTTGCTCACAACACTCAGTCCCCTGACCTGCAACCTCTCACTGAAGTGTTCTGAAATTGCTCTTGCCTCGTTCCGCCTTAGAAATGAGCAAGGGAAGCTGACAAAATCCAGAGAAACAGAAGTCGAACAGAAACACAAAAATTAGGGGAAGAAAAATACAGAACAAATAACAGAACGAAGGTCCCTAAAAGTGTGTTTTCAGCCATCTCTCCAGTAAGCCATCAGGCTTGTAATGAAGGGATGTCAAATGGGACTGGAGGACTATATTCTGGCAAAAAAAAAAAAAAAAAATTATTTAGGGAATAGGAAGGAGTGAGCTGGAGCTCAAAGAGATTGCGTAAAAAAGTGTTGCTTAGAGTAGTTCCCACTTGAACACTGTCTGTTCTGGCTCCCTGGGGTTGCCTTACAAGCCTACCGAATTTCTCTTCTCTGCATCGTTTTAAGCATTCCCAGAGATGTTCTGCTTGATTCTGGAATCAGTTTGACATTTACATCCTCTGGCCCATGGAAATCTTTCAGAATTACTTTAATTTTTTTTCCCCTCTGAATTTTTGTTTTGAATGCTGTTACTGCTTCCTGGTGCAAGGTACCTTCCTGAAACCAGTCCCTATACCATGAGCACAAAAGGGGTGTGCAAGTCCATGGTGTTACAACTGGAGCAAGTAAGGGCAAGATATTTAATATCTACGCGCTCCCTGAAAGTCATCAGGTATCATCTATCCCCATGGGCCGAGCTAAGCTTGGCTGTACAGACTGTAAGCATATCCCAGTGGATACACAGATACATATATGTTTATATACAGTATATCTATATATGCCAGTGTGTACGCACCACTTGTAGAGTCTTAATCTTTCGCTAAATGCTTGGTTTTGGTTATGTTCCCCAGAAAAGGGGAATTTGAAGGCACCGACCCCTTAAGGCTGTGTTCTCTCATCCTTTAGCAGTAGAAGAGACAGAAAACATCTATCCCAATCCATTTAACCCAAGGTTTGCACAGAGAGTTGGTTCTATTTGCCATGCAGTCAGCCCCTGTGGTGACAATTCACGCAAAACCACAGGAGAGAGGCCCTTTCCCACCACTTAACAGACTTCTTAACATGTTTTATTTAAAACCTCCAGACGCTTGTCAGATGCAGGCACCAGCTGCGTGTTGTGGAGCGGGCAGGGAGATGTCCACTGTACCAATGCCGAGTGACCCATGGAACTGACAGTGCTCAGCAGAAGATCTCCTCACCCTCTGGAGTTGCTTCTGACGAGTGAGAATCTGCAGCACAAAAAAATCCAGGTGGAAATCACTATGGGAATACAGGAACACAGCAGGGAGAGCGGGACTCCACATGCATGGAAACCCCAGTCCACTGGGCACCTCAGAATATGTCCAGTTCCCCAATAAGCTGCAGTGAAATTACGACATGTAATTGATGAGTTTTCCTGTGCACAAGTTGGAAAACATCAGTGAGTTAATATGGATAAAGCTGGTCATCCAAGGGCATCAAATTTAATATGGGTCAGACGTGCAGAACCGAGTCCTAAGGGGATAAAAAACTACCAGAGAAAAAACCTGAATGTTTTGGTTTGGTTTTTTTTTTTTCCAGATCAAGAGACAAGATAGACCAGCTCAAGGGGAAGGGAGAGGCCACTAGAAGGGCTGTGGGTATCACTTTCAAACAACACCATGGTTAAAGCAGATAGCAATGCCACAGGGGCTTCAACAGCCAGGAGCATCCCAGCAGCAGCTCCTGAAAGCACATACACCGAAGCAGGACATTTTTCTCCTCAAAGCAGAGCAAGGTGAAAAATATAGGGAGAATCCACCCCATGGAGGCTCCTCAGGATGGGACAGCTAAGGAGCAAGGAGAAGACTTCAACTCTGACAACCCCAGGGCCTGCAGAACAAGCAGAAACACCCACGGAAGATCACTTCAAGCTTGGCACTCATCACAGCGGATCTCCATCCCTGTGTTCCCATCCACCTTCAAGGACAGATTTCATGGCTTCCACAGGTTTGCTGGCTGGAGAGAAAAGCCAGCTCATCAACCCTGAAAACACAGCTATGACCTCCCCTGACACTCACCAGACTGCTGAGAGCGATGTCCCCTGCTCTTTTTCTTCTTTTCCTTCTTCTCCTTTGGTTTGGCTAAGCTGAAGAGGCGAGTAGGCATCTGGGGCTGCTCCTCAGCTGCCTTGTTAGTCTGGTTTGTTGTGCTAAGCAAATGGAAAGTGCTTTTCTCTTTGTGTGTCCTTGAAAGACTGTTCCTTTTGGGGGAGACAGACAGTTCTGCAAAGTGCCCTTGTTTAGGAACGGAAGGGCTCTTCTGCTTGGAGTCGTCATCGATGCTGGACTGGGACGAGACTCTTGCAAGTTTTTCATGTAGATTTGAAACCTATAAAGGAAAAGAAAAGTGTTTCATTTGGGCATGAAAGAGGCTAGCAGAGAACCTGGACAGGACAGGCATGTCCCAGACCACTCAGAGAGACAGAGGTTGTTGTTCCTGTGAACATCCAGCTAAAAAGTGGTCCCCATCCAGGCAAAGCAATGAGAGAAGCAGCCCTCTCTGCTTAAGACAAAGAAACAAGACACATAAAGAGTAATACTCCTGTATCCTACATGTACTATGCTATGAATCAACAAGCCAAGGGCAAATATTCTTTAAGATCTCAAGACACCCAGCATCGTTTGCGCACACAGATGGTGGCATAACGCCAAGGAAAAGCGTATTTCTCTGGGAGGGGAACGCCAGACCACAGCACCGGAGCGGCATGTGTCAAAGGAAGCTTTCCCAAGCGAAAGATGAAAGCAAAAACATTTTTCCTGATCTTTTTTTTTTTCCTAACGGCTGTCTCAGGATGTAATTGAGACTGCACATTCAAAGGGAAGATCAAAACAACTGCTCAACAAAGCCTCACTAAACCTTCTATTAATAGCTCTGAAATGTCGGTAAGATACCTGCCTCGAAAAGGTGCTTCCTGCTCCCCATCCCCCAGGCCTTGCAGTGATTTCACCTCTCAGCCTCCCCCACAGCGTCCATGCCCCTTGCATGTCTACGTGTGCTCCATGCTGGAACAGCCTCACTGTGTGCTCGGAAAACTCCTGGCCTGGTCAGGAGCTGGGGTGGGAGGGAGTAAGCCCTCCTCCGATTTGCTTTTCAGAGCTCACTGCTGAGCTCCACAATCAGTCCGTTCAGGCACCCAAAATCATTTCCATACTGCAATCCGACATTTATAACCTGATTTTGCTGCAGCTCTAAGCAAAGTACATTCAGAATCAGTGCGTTACAAACAAATGGACCATCAACAACAGGCTTAAGGATCAAATTCAGCCCATGTTTTGCCAACAGATGCTTGCTCTCCTCAGCCAGACTGCTGCACAGCTATAAAAAAAACCAAACCATGCTGAAAAATGAACGGAGACAGATCTGCGTGTGGACTTTTCTTTCTGGTTGTGGGCAGCCAGACACCAGAAGCCTCTTGCAGCAGAGCTGGGGTTCTTTGCTCACTGAGCCATGAGCAGATTGAAGGTGCCCAGTCTCTTTAGGACAGGGACAATGTCCATCTCTTTGCTAGATATTGAGAATGTTTTTGGAGATGGATGTAAGGGTACAAACAGCCTTCCCCTGCAGTTATGAGCCTTGCAAGTGGCTTTCATGGCAGCTGCACGGTGCAGGTAACCCACAGTGCTCACGCGGTTTCCCAGAAGGAATATGATCTGCCTTGACTGCTCCCCAGAGCTCAGCCCCCATAGAGTGAAGGCCAATGTCAACCTCCTGGGATTGCCTAGGGCTCCTTCTCTGCAAGTCAGCCGCCCTGCTCTGCTGTCCACCAACGCACGGCACAGCAAAGCGGGCAGAGCTCAGGCTGCTGTAACCACCTTCTGCTCAGGACTGGCCCGGCGTTCTGAATACACCACGTTGCACCAAAACAGGCAATGCCTCAGCAGCTCTGGAGGCGCAAGAGACGCAGCCCTGCATATCGCATGCAAGGAAAGAGCCAGTTTTAAATACCAGGCCCTGTATGTCTAGGGCTGGCGTCACTCTATCACTGCTGGCATGCAGCTAGCCCAGGAGCTGGCCAGGAGCTCCCTGCAGGGCACGGCTTCCCCAGCAGGCCAGCTGCTGGTGTCATTTACCTGGTTGTGCTCAGGTTCCTGCCGCATTTGAGCTAATCGCTCCACATCTTGCTTGAACTGCACCTTTTCCCTCTCTAGCTGCTTCTGTGCCGTGCGAAGCCTCTCCAGGTCAAGCTGGTAGGCGGCCTTCTTCACCTGCAGCTCCTCTCGCTCCCGCTCAAGATCCTGCCACCCTCTCTGGACCTGCTCCTCTCGCTGGGCCAAGTGGGCCTCCTGCTCTGCCAGCTCCTTCTCCCGCACTTCCCACTCCTTCTCTTTCCTCCGTCTCTCCTCCTGGTGCTGCGTCTGTTGCTTCTTCAGGTTGGCCAACTCCTGGCGCTGCTTCTCCAGGTTGCGCTGCTTCTCCTGCTCCAGAAGCGAGGTTGGCCGGGAGAAGCTTCGAGTCAGAGCCCTCTCACTCAGCGCCAGCTTCTGGTCCTCAATGTATGTGTCCTGCTGCAGCACAACGCCCTAGGAAAGAGGGGACACAAATCACTGCAGTGCCTTCTTCATGGAGAGAGGCTCCATTCCTGAAAACCTCAGGGTGCTGTACTGAACTCCTTCTTCTCCCACTAAATGACAGCTCAGTGGTGCTGCCTTATGGCTACCAGAGGATGCTGGCAGAGCATCTCCTCCAGCAGCTTCCCAAATTCAGACGAGCACCCATTCAACTTAGGCAGCAGCTCATTCCTATGACCTGCCAGCACGCTGCCTGCAAGCTGGCCATGAGGCATTCAGCCGTGCAGGGATGTGACAGGCAAAGGGGAAGGGGAGATGGGGGGTGAAAAGCAAGTGGCTGTTACTGGCTGATGGGATGTGCAGTTTGGGCAAGCAGCATGCAAAAGCAGGATGAATGGCCAAGCCTACCTGCAAAGCACTGAGCAGCTTATGGAGGCTGGAAATAGTTTGGAGGACCTGCTGCGAGAAAACAAAAGCATTGCTATTAGATCCCACCGGGTGCCCAGGTACATGTAAAGCTCCTTCCTTTTCCACTGTGACCCACTGGTGGGTCTGACAAGCTGTCCATCTACACCTTAGTTTTTCTATCTTTACTTGCAATATCTGCGTCATCCCCCAGTACACAAACAAATCCCTTGGACATCTCCCAGAGGTGCCTGGCATCATCTCGCTCCCTCTCCTAGCCATCAGTACCACAGGGGAGGAACCATCTGCAGAAGCACTGAATAGCAGAGACCTCATGGGAACTCCCGGGTTGTCTCTGGAAACCATTTCTCACAGCATCAACTTGCTCAAGAGCAAGCAGAGCTGGCAGTTCACTTAAAAATTTTGGGAAAGAACTTCAAGGGGTGGAAAAAGAAGAAATCTTAAAATGAATGTGGACTGTTTGTACTCTTCCTCTCCTAGCTGACCCATACAAGTCCCACTGTCATCAGACAGAAAAATTGCAATAGGGCAGGCACACATGTACAGTGGGTGTGTTCATGGAGGCTCTCTGAAAATACAGGTAAATGCAAAGACATTGCGCCTCAATACAGAACACGCTTCTTTGGAGCGATGCCACATCTCTAAATATGTTTGTAGCCTAGCTAAAAATTTCTCTGAATCTTTCATGTCCTACAATTAGCTTTAAGAAGCAAAAAAAACCATGGCAGTATTTGCAATAGTGGTGTGATAGCCAGCAGTAAGAGAATTGCTTCTCATTCGGCCATTAACGCTAACTGGGAGTTACGAATGTGTATCAAAGGGAGAATAGAAATCCAAGTGCCCCAAATCACCACACCTGCAACATACAATTAAACCCCCTCTGTCTGCAGATGCACAATAAATACAGCCCTAGCGCATCCTAGTGCTAATTAACCCTTGCTGCCTGTCATCAGCACATATCATCCTGCTGGCAAGCAGCTGGCAAGCAGCTGACAATCAGCGAATTCCCTGTCTGAGCATCCAAGGTTAAACAAATAAATGACACAGTAGGTTCAGCTTAATGTATTTAAAAGTCTACATGCGCTTCAGCAAATGAAATGTATTTTCTTCTACATTATCACCTACTGAGACAAATTCACTTGCCACTTAAACGAAGGAAACAGCTGAGCAACGGAATAAATTCTTACCTCGTTATTCCTTTTCAACATGAACATCAGATTAGCATTTCCACCCTATGAAAAGATCACAGCTTTAATAGGAGGACAAATGAGAAATCACAGCAAACGTGTTCTGAAGCTGAACTAATGACAGACCTGTTAACCTACCCCCCCACCCCATCTTCCATTCTGGGAGAATTCATGCATGTTTTTAGGCAAGTTAAAATCATATATAGTAAAATGTTAATTAGATATCATTTCGAGGTCATATGATGGATCGATCCACAGCAAGAAGGTGCAAGGTTATAGTTGACCTTATCATTTCAATAACGATGCATAATTAACAACATGCTTTAGCTGATCTGCAGACGGATGGCAGATAACTTGTGCCACAAAGGAATACCACTGATTTGCCGTGGTTTTCAAGTCAGGATTTTAGCTGCAGCAAGTGGTTTTGGCTGCATGCTTCCAATTTTATTTTAACTTTTTGGGATACATTTAATTGTCAAGAAATTCAGGCATTTTTCAAGGCTAGAACTCTCTTGAAATCTGAACTCAGTGGTAGCAGACAGATGAACCAAGCGATACCTTCTTTAAAATGCTGTCTGACTCTGTTCTCCGAAGGTCCTGAGCATCGTCGCCCTCATCTTTCACTCCACCTAAAGGAAGAAGCCAGCATTGACACAGGTTACTCAACATTTTAAGCCATAGATGAACTTGCTAATGTCTGAGAAATTTAATACAGGAAACTCAGATGTTTCACAAAAGGGGACACAGAGCTCTTGACGCTTTAATTAAATGCACTTTGTCCCTACGTCTACAGAACACATCAGCACCAACAGAAAAAGTGGATGTGAATTCAGATTACATCTGACTTTGGTTCCAGAGAACGTGCTGATAAGTTTGGCACACTCCTATTAACTGGTGCTTTGTCTAGCCCCCGCACTGCTGCCTACTTCCACAGAATACTTGCTGAGAAGACATGAGGCAGAATAAGAGCAGACGGAGAACAAAACCCGTATCACATCAGGGTGTATTATTGCAGCTACAGTTTCAGTGCCTCAATTGTGTAAGTGCAATTTACAGCTGGGTCAGATAATGTGTGCAATACCCGGTGTAATTTTATGCTAACAATTTATCCTTCACCTTAGTTATCAGAAACCTGTCTCTTCAAAGGGACACTGGACTTCTCTTTCTAACTTCCCCCTGGATGGGTTGTGTCAGTGCTCTCGAGCAGGACTGAGCTGACCTGTGGGGCCAAGAGGGCTGTGACCCTCCACCCGCGCCACCTTTCTGCTCATGGCCAACGAAGGAGTCTCATGGCTCATCGGTCCTCTCTGGCTCTTGCCAAGACTGCTGCAGTCCCCTTGCCAGCTGAGATACAGCCCATGGGGAAAACCCACACCTGCAGGGGTAACCTCCCTGCTGCCACTCTTTCAGTGATAAACAGCTTCACACACACCTGTATCTGCAGCAAAGTGAAGGACACCGCACCTAGTGAAAGGCCCTCTCCTCCCACCACCCCCCAGGCAGGCTTTGCTATTAAAGGCTGACCCTCAAGTCCTCCTAACAGACCTTCTCTCCTGCGCCACGTCCTGGGACCTTCCACCTCTTTGCAGGAGGAAACACCTCCCTTCTGTTTTGCTGGAGGGGAGAACGAAGGGGAGTCATGTTATAAGCCTTGCCCAAGGTTGCACAGGTTGTGAACAGAACAACTGGAGACAAAAGTCAGGTTTCATACCTCCTGGCCTCCAGCTGAACAAACAGGCCCTGCATTCTTTTCCCAAATTCTCCCAAGACCCTACAACTATTGAATTACAATCTAATTCAGAAGAGGACATTTCTACAGAAAACCTAGAGCTGGATAATGAACAGCCTGAGGTTGTTCCATTCATCACTGCAACAGAGAGAGGCACAACCCTAAACAAACCCCTCCAGTGTGAGTATGTTTGTCATTACGATGACAGGGCCTGCGGAGGCTTTTGCAGCTTGGGAAAACCTCTACATACTTC
Organism: Bucorvus abyssinicus; assembly: GCA_009769605.1. Taxonomy (NCBI): domain Eukaryota; kingdom Metazoa; phylum Chordata; class Aves; order Bucerotiformes; family Bucorvidae; genus Bucorvus; species Bucorvus abyssinicus. Next base: position 15,095,924 of record CM020038.1, read on the forward strand.
CCATGTCTGACTGTCTGGAGCTAACACTGCTCCTTTAATGCAGAAGGTCAGACGAGGTCCACTGATCCCAATGCCGAGACAGACACTACCGCAGCAAAACTGGCTGCATTGGGAGTTTGAGTGAGACCACAGAGAAAGGAATTTGAGGACAGGGAAGTTTCTGATGACTAGGGCAAAGAAAGAGAGCATTGGGAAGCAGCCAGCTACGCAGCTGAAATAAATATTCACGCATTTCTTTGGGAGAGACTTAATTGCAGCAATAACACATGCAGTTGTATGTGGAACACAAATGCATAGAGAGCAAAGCCAAGGGAGAAGGTGCTTGATTCAGCGATATCCTCATCCATTCACAAATGCAACAGCGCAAGGCTCCTGCTGGAAAGTAACTGAAGAATAAGGAACAGAGCTGCAGGCGTTACAATAACATGGAGAAACTATTCTATTAAGAAGCCAAATGCTTTAATGTGGCATGTAAGTAAAGCAGGAAAGACGATTTAGGAGAGCACAGAGATAGAAGCGAGGAGTTCAGATGTTTAATCCTCATGTAGCCATGGGTTCTCAGCGACCATCATTCCCCCTGTATACAGGCTTTTTTTCTAATTCATTACTGAATCTATCAACTATTATTAGAAAGGAGTTGGAAAACCCAAATCACCAGCTGCTGGACTCCTTCTGAAGCAAGAGCATATGATGACATGTATTATTAACAAATGCTGATGTGCACACAGGTAACTACTCACACTTGGAGGCGTTCATCTGATGACTGTCAAATCCTCCAAAAGTTTCCGCCCTTCTAGGGAGAGAGATGGGGCCAACTCCTCCTTCTTGTTCCATGGCAGTGCTGCTGACCTGCTGTCCGAGGGCAGTGCCCAGGCTCCTGTTCACCAGGTCTTGCAGCAGTTCAACTGATAAAAACCAATGATATCTCTGTTAAAGATGACCTCAGGCTTCTTAGCTATTTTCATCCCTGTTTGAGCACAGGTCAGAAATTCACATGCTTTGCTGTCATAGAAACATGGTTTCATAGTACAATGATATGAACAGAAGGCATTCCCCTTGCAAAAACTCAGTCTTTCTGACCATTACCTCCAATTCCTGGAGCTGTGCACAGGCTTACACCTCCCTCTCTTGCTCCAGGCAACCCTGGTGTGCTCTAACAACAGCATTTAATAATTTTTAGCCTCTCCAAAAATCACAACGGGAAGCTGCCCAAGTTTCCATCTACCCTTGCCTTTGTCAACAGACTTGCTTGTCCCTTACAGGCACCACAGGTGCCTGCTGGAACCTGAGCCCTGTTCTCGCACCTTGCTGAAACTGAAGCACAGCAAAAGCCCAGATGGTCCAAATTTCAGCCAAGGATAAATCCTGCACTGCTTCTGACCCCAGTGCAGACTCAACGCATGGTTGTTCTCTGTGCTCACTTCTTTTCTGTCCTCTTTCAACTGCCATCAATATCTGCTTCCTTTCTTGACCCCCATTACCCGTTGCTGAGACAATACCATGAGTAGCAATTATCTCCTTATCTATGCTGGTACTCTGACAAAGAGAAGACTTCACCTACAAAAGTGGTGGTTGAGGACTAATGGCTTCACTGAAGGTGAGTCCGTTGGTTAGTGTAATTAACGTGTCACCCTGACTAGCTCACCTTCATTTATTGCAGTTCTCATAATGGCCTCCCCTTTTGGTGCCTCTTCTGTGTTGGCTCTGAAGAGCAGCCTGGAGCCTGGCATGTCCTCCTGCGCAGAACCGTCTGCCATGTCCCGGAAGATCTTAGCCTTCTCCTCCAGCAAGATGAGGATCTGCTTATCCTTCTGCTGAAGTTGTTCTGTGGGGGTGAACAGAAAACAGAGATGAAGATGGAAAATAAAAGCTTTGGCAAGAAAACTTAGCGATTCCTGAGGTATTGGCCCCATCTAGTGGAACCTGATGATACAGTCGTGCCTTGTGCAATCCTGCATAGTAATGGCACCCAGCAGGCTGGGAAAAAAAAATAATGCAAGCAAGGTGAGGTGCAAACAAGGACTGCAATTATTTGCTGCGTGCAGGATTCCCAATCCTTTGAAAAAAGTCATAATTCAATCACCCAACACAACAATTCCTGTAATTTTTTTCAAAACCTGCTCCCAGCTCTGTTCCCGGTATGATTTTACCTTTCAGTCCTCTCACTTTTGCGTCCCACACTTTCTTTTCAAAGTCAGACTCACAAGGGACTCCTTCATCTTCGTCCTTATTCCTGGAACAGAGACATGTCTCAGTTACCACCAGAACATGACTATGTGCCTCACGTGCCTTGCAAGAACAGCTTGATAGCTTACATGATGTTCATTGTGTCTTGAATGATCTGTATCCAGCCGTTACGCTCTTCTTTGGAGCTGGCATGGACTTCCACCATTTCGGGGTCTTTTACACCCATACTGATCAGGAACAAACCCTTCTCTTCATGAGCCACTTCTCGTACAATCAACTTCTTCAGAGAGATCACAGTCGATTTCTGGTCCTTCAGATATAGAGAAATGGGTGAGGAGGGTGAACAGTACTAGTTCCCAGATGGAAATTAACACCGAAAAGGTCCCAGTAACCATACCGCTACCTCTCGTGGTTTGTAAACATTTGCTGAACCTATTGGCTGATTAAAAAAAGAAAATTAATCATTTTAATGAGGTCAAAGAACAGGGAAGGGCTTGCTTTCCTCCACCAGTTCTGTACGAAAAGGAATTTCCTCTTGCTCCATTTCAATGAAGAATTAATTTAACATTGACTCTGTTTTTGCAAACTCTATCATGTTTTGCTCTAACTCCTGCAGACCTTTTTGATCTCCTCCTGTCCACATCATCTCTCTCATTAATATCACAGCTCCTTAGAGCAGCTTGCTAGCGTCTGCTCCACACACATTATCTTCATGATCTCTTCCCAGGATGGAGTAACATCTTGTTTTCAAACCCCACCAACCCCCTGTTCTCAGCAGCTCACAGCTGACTCCCTTGATGGAGAAGTCTTGTGTGTAAGCTGACATTCACAGTGTGCTCTGCTCTGAGCCTGCTCGGTTAAAACATCCCTTGCTGTTGCATCACCTGCACGAGTCAGCCCCTTTGTGCATTTCACAGGACGCTACAACTGGGGTGATGTGATGGCAGTTCACTAGCAGGACTTGTGTGCAAATCAGCTCCCCCTGTGTAGGGCACTGAGTCTGTGCAGATGATTGGTGGAACTGAAATAACAAATTACCAGCTTTCAAAATGTTCAAGGAGTGGAAAGGTCACAAGGTTTAGCCAGTCTAGACTATGTCTGCAAGGTACAGCCCCAACAGACTCAATTAGGTACTGGGTTTTCTTTAGCAGGTCAGTGTGCCCAGCCCTTTTTACGAGGCCTGCCTTCAAAAGCTGATGGTTTTGGTCCTGTGCATTACAAATACATTCCTCTGACATGTATTTTCAAACTGTTTTGCTGAATTTACTGCAGTGCCATTTCAGCACCCCCCCAACCCCTCCCCAGTAGCTCTCAATTTATTCCTTCTGCTAAGGCTCATTTTTACAATGTTTGCATTATCCCATTGCCCCCTCCCAGCCCAATCACTGCTTCAATTTGCACAAACTGAAAAGCAGTGAGTGGATCAGGTGACAGGCAGATTTTCAAGGCCAATTATCAGCTGTGCAAAGGCATTGCAGAAAGGGGAGGTGGGACATGAAGACATGTTTTCCTATCAAAAAGAAGGAGTCTGCTCAGCAAACAAAAATGTTATAAGCAAGAAAATTGTTTAGCAAGCAATGGCTGCTTCGCTGCCCAACACACACACCAAGGGTCTCTCACATATAAAAGGAGGAGGAAAGGTCGAAGCCTTACCAGTGAGGCAAAGACATACTTCTGGTCCTTCTCCTGGAGGAATACAAGCATGTCAGAGAGGAGAACAGCCTGGACTTCTGCAAGAGAAAAAGCATACCAGTGCAGTATAACCACACAACCCACCCTGAAACAGATTTCTCTTAATAACACCAGTGCTGGGGAGCAGTGGGGCTGTTTTTGCAAATCCTGGAAGCAGGGTCAACATCCCAGTTAGCAGAAGGAGCAGAGGCAGCTCCTGGAGACACCGGGTCAGGTTAGCTCTGAACTGACTTTGCATTAAGCAGAACACAACAGCAGCCGGGAAACCTGCAGGATTTTCTCTCACCCGTGGGAGCAGGGTGCTCCTCTCCAACCACATGCTTTCTAACAGTTAGGACATGGGCACAACAGCAAAAGCTAGAGACGCTTACTGAATAGAAGCGCTATTTTCTCAAACAATATTTTAGCCCTTGAGCAAAATATCTGCATGGGAAGTTTGGGGTTTTATAGTTCTCTTGATGGTTTGCCGAGTGTAAATTATCGTGCCGTAACAACATTTGTCAGCTGCAGTTTCTTTCCCAGGAAATACTGACTTCAGGAGCCACCACTGATTCTGCTCACAAACACAACCCTTGCCGACTCCAAGGGGAGCTGACAGAGCCTGCCTGAGATGCAGGACCTGGATTTCTTTCACAGGAGAAGGAAGCACAACATCAAGCCAACAGAGGATTTAAAATCAGAATACAGCCTTTTCCCAGAGTACATGTACAGCCTTCCAAGACTCCTAATAACATATCATAAAGTTGCACAGCAACTACCAAGTGTGATGCCCCACCCAGAGCCCTCAGTACAAAGAGTTTTTGTGTAATGTACTTGGGAAATCTTGTGACAGAGAGGAAGCAAACCAAAAAGTTAAATCATCCTGTGGGTAATTCCTTCCACTCTGTTTTGGGAAGACAGGAGCCGTTCTAGATAAAAGAAGCACTAAACCTTAATCAAAGCTGCAAAACGAACTCCAAGCTTTGTGATGTTTGCCAAAGTTGGCATTTGACTCCGTTCTTTCCTATTATCTGTGCACTTTGCAAGAGGGGAAATGCTAAAAGCCTTTAAGTAAATGTTCTTGTGTACTTCTCTGTGCTCCATTTCAAATCCTGGACGTACGAACTAGCCGCTCTCTTCCTGGGCTCTGCAGCTTGTCTGCAGGACCTGCTTTCGCTGGGAACTTGCACTACAGACAGAGGTATGTTTATGCATTTCTATGACTTAGAAATGCAAATGCAGCCTGTACTTATCACAAGATTTCACAACAGCAGCATAACTTGCTTCATCCATCATCTAAAGTCAATAGTAATCTTGGGTGCTTAGAAACTGTCTGTAAACTTCCTGTTTCAAAAAACCTCAAAATAAATCATATCCAATATGGAATTTTGTGTTATCACTGCTCCCTGCACAGCACACCACCAGGCTGCCAGTCCATTCATGCTCATGTACCGTGGTTTAATCAGCTGATGCTGGAGTGAGAGAAGGAAGCCCAGCCTTCCTGCCAAGCCTGAGGCACAGCCCTGTCTGCTCTTACTGCTACCATGGTCCCAGCTGAAGGCTTCGCTGGGAGATTCAGTTTTTAATTCAGTACAGAACTTCAGTGCTCAGCAGAGCACAGCACCTTAGAAAAAGTATTACCACCTGATAACAAACTAAAAGCAATTCAAGAAAACATTGACCGTACAAGAGACAGTGATCTGACTCGCTGCTCTGGGCAACTGCAGCCCCATTATGTTCTCCTGACCCGAAGGATCCCTCGGCAACTCTGCTCCTTGGCTAATGCACCGAGATGTCACTGCAACCCAAGCCTTCAGCAGGCACACAAGCCTCCAGGAGGAAAAGCAGCTACCTATCCCCCCAGAAATCACATAAGGAATCGTAAATGCTGCGTTGGGAAATGAGTGTACAGCACAGGGAAAGCTGCTGGCAAAATCTCTCACAGCAGAGGGGTAAATAAACGCTGAAGACATCACTCTGAGGACTGATCCTACATCCAGAGAGGGCAAGCTGTAGCCGCCCTCCCCCACCCCCGACAGAAGGCAGGACAGTCTTACCTTTTAACCGGCCAGCTGCATTTTTTAGTGAAACAGGCCCATCTCGGATGAGCTTCCGATGCCTCAAGTCCTCTCTTGCAAACATCTGACCACTCTTCATCCTCATGATGGACTTGCTATCCGTCCGGTTGTAAATCTCACCCAGACGCATTTTCTTTTCATAATTGCAGACTTTGCTATTGACTGCAGCAATCAAGTCTTTAACGAGGTTTAATGACTGAGTCAAGTCTTCATGTTCCACTTCATTTTCTTTGAACAGAAAGAGAAATACCTCGATTTCACTTCATCCTTGTGGACTTTAGCTTCCTGATTTTACTTCCTTCCTCTTCTCCCATCCAAACTCCCACATTATAACTTTTTAATACTTTCATGGCCAAGCTGCATTTTTCCCTCCTTAAGGAGAGTTTCACAAAACCTTTCACACATATGGGTGAGACTGGGGACTACTCCAATGCATATGAGACAGTATAGACAAAATGCACAAATTAACCACATATTTCAGCCATTACCAAAAAAAGCAAGCTGGGAGACTTTGGAGTCTAAGCAAGTTGCTCCATAATTAGCTACAGACAGACTTATAACAACTAAATCAAGGCACCCAAATAACTAATCCTACATGGAGACATGAAACTGAGTTATCTTGTTACAGGGCATGAGACAATAGTGCCTACATTAGTCAGTCTGCTCTAAGAAAATCTGCCTCAGCTGAAAAGGATTTAAGAAATTTATACTGGAGGAACAAATACATGCTTAGAATAGAGGAACCGGTCCCCACCTTTGGTGTACTGCAGTATCCTTTGTAAAAGGACCGGGTACTTCGTGATTCTCTGCGTAACCAACAAGATACATTCAGAAATCCCAAGACGCCTCACCAGGGAGCTGCTCATTTTTTTCTAAGGAAAAAAGGTGAAAATTTCAGTTCTGTAGCAAAACGCTCACCAGAGCACAGAAAGAACATACTTTTCCCATTGACTATGTCCGTTTTAACAGGTCATACCTTGACAAATGCCTGAAACCGCTTGTCCTTTGAGTACAGATCTTTGAAGTTATTTACTGCCTCATTGTGATGCCCGCAGAATTTGCCGTATGTTTTCTTCATTCGCTCGGCACTCTCCCCGGAGAACTGCAAGACATGAGACACAGAGGTCCAATTTACACTGAGCTCCTGGTGTGGAATCCAAGCACTGCCTGTCAGTCTGTCAAAAGAACTTGATGAAACCAAATTAGTCAAAAGCATCCTAAACCAAGCAAGTAGATCTCTAGAAAATAAAGAGCTGAGCTCGGGACTTCACTGAGTTCACACTTACTGCAAAACTTGGGATTCTACTCACAGGGCTTAAAGGCCAACAACAAAAAAATCAAGACAGACAAAAAAGAAGAAGGGAGAAAGCACAGATAAAGGAAAGTAAAACGACCCACCCAAAGTTAAATAGCAGGTCAGTAACTCAGCCAAGAAACACACTAGGCATGTTTTGCTGTGGGCTACTGCCTACCCTCCAGTCAAACCATCTGTGCCTGTCAGGGAATGCTTCTCCTTCCCACAAAATAATTAATTTTCATCATTAGACTTTCCTCTGAAAGAGCAAAAAGTGCTTCAAAAGGCAGAGATGGAGATTTTTACATGTGAGAAGAGCGAAGGTTCCATAAGCTGTGATTATCTAACAGGCATAAACAGGAGGGAAGGGCAAGTGCCTGGTTTCCAGCTGGGCTCTCAGAAGTGCAAGCATTTTCCAGCACTTACTTGATTCACCAGGATGTCACCTATCCTCTTGATAACAAAGTTCTTTTCACTTCTGTCTGCTAATGACTCCTTCTTCCTTTCCAGAATCCGCTGGAAGAAGTGACTGTGGATGTGCAGCAAGTTTTCCAGGCAGGGAAAGATCTTGTCCACGACTTGTTGATCATACTGCAGTTCCTTTAACATCCCTGCGCTGTACACGTCGTTCATGATCTTCAGGGTGCGGACATGATGCATTTCTGTCTGCATTAGCTCTGTACAGGACAAGGACAAGGTCGAAACCACGGTCACTGTAGAGTACATGGGTGCTCAGTACAAGGAACAGCTGCCACTAGAAAGCTCTTCCATAACTGGGCTTCTCTAAGTGGCTTCAGAAAATTTCCTCTCAGGTATTGAAACATCAATCAACAGTTTCATGTGTGGGAGAAATAGAGGGGCAGAAGAGTCCCACAATGAAGAGCTTTAGACATTGCTGCTGAGGTCTGAACCTTCATCACTGTTACCTGCTCCTTCCTAACACTCCACTGCCAGCCTCAATGCAGTGTGCTTCTGCCATAAGGGATGGCTCTTGCCTCTGGCAGGAGAAGACTTCCTAGCTAGCTGCTCTGCTCTAACTGAATCTAAATGTTGTCAGCAGAAAAAGGAAGAGGGGCAACTTACGGGTTTTTTGATTGCTTTTGGATACATGAAATGCAGAAAGCAAGCTTTCACAGAATACTTCATGTTTCCAAGAACTTCAAGAATGAAACTTTGGCTTCTGAGGAAACCAAGTCAATGTTCCTATTCGCTGACCTAAAGCCTCCCAAATCCACGCACGCGAGTACATCAAGAAGCTCTCTACAATGAGTGAAAAATTAAGATGCAGATATCTCACCGTAAATGACATCTTGCCGTTTGACAACATCTTTGTTTTGCTGCTGTAGGAACCTGCTGTCCACTACTTGGCTCCAGGACTCTGCCTCCAGTTGCTTGGAATCTAATTCCAGGTCTCCCATCAGCTGTCCTTCATTCATGTCCGCACCTTCACAAAGCAATGTAAGTGCCATTAAGATGTGGGTGACTTGTCTCATTTGAGATTCCTCTCTGTTCCTTTAGGTTTAGGCTTTCTCTGTCATACCACAGACATCACACACATTCTCCTTTACTGACCGTAAATGATCAAATGAACATATAGAATTATACCACATAAGGACCAGGTTATGAAAAGCACTTTTCAAGGTTGGTTGCTAGTCGCACAAAACTAGTTCACCGTTTTCACACAGACCAAATTCTAGCTTTGAAAAAAGACAATGGATTCTTTATCTGCAATGCAACAACATCGCAGATAAATAAAAACTAGTAACACTCAGTTTGTCTTCCTTCTCTGTTTTCAAGCTTAGAAAGGCAGAACAGACGCAGGTGGAAGCGAACACTATATACATTGCATACACACAGATATATCTTTAAGAAAGATTGCTCATTATGTGCAAGAACTGGAAAATTTTCTTGTCACCATGATCATGTCCTTGTTTAGACCTTAATAAATTAAGACCATTCTGCTCTTTCCAGATAAATATTGGCTAAGATGTAAAAATACTGATTATATCCTAAAAAAGCACCATATATAAACAATATTTAAACTTCAGAAACAAATTTAACTGCCCTCATTTTCAAACCCATAAAACTAAACAATACGTTTCTTCCTTTGCCACTCTGGGAAAAACACGAAACGCAAGACATCAGCATGAAAAAGGTGACAGAGTGCAAGATCTGTGGCTGTATGAATGGGCCAGAGTTGCAGACTAAAAGAGGAAATATTTGTCTCTGAGCTAAATTCCAAGTAACTCAACTGCAATCAAAACCTTCTAAATGTTTTCCCACAATTCAACAAGCTAAATTAATTACTACGTGGGGCTTTGTTTTAGTTTCTCATACTAATATTGTAACATTAAAACAAATGCACTTTAATTGTCCATTAGAAAGGAAAACACTTGCTGAAATGCCAAGATGGATTTCTATTTCTGGAAAGCAGCACTGAGACCTTCCTTTTGCTATAAATGCTATGGGGATCTCTTACCTTCATCAACCAGTGACTCCATGGATTCGTTCACCCGACTTATTTTATGTAAGGAGTCTGTTGACTGCGACAGGAATTTCCAGGTGTGTATTAAGTTGTCATCATTTCCAACTCTGCAGAAAAACGGAACACACAACATAATTTATGACCAGCCAAATGTGCTTTCAAATACACAGAAGAAACGCATTTTAAACAGGAATTGAAAACCAAAGCCAGCATTGCATGGTTATGTACAGACACGTACTTTTATTAATTGTTTTCTACCCACTGGGGCCTGACGAGCTGTAAGAGCTACAGTTCTGAATGACGGTGCTTCTTCTATAACGAATCACACCTGAGGTTTTACGGTTTGGGTAAGTCCTTTTCATTCCTTTCCATTTTACAGTCATTTCCCATCCTCATTGTCCTTCGTGCAAGCAGTGCAAAAATGCAACACAAAAGGCTATCCAAGAGTCTTTAGCACTAGCTCTGTGGAAGATCCAAAAAATCGACTGAACTAAGTTTCACCAGGAATAACCAGGGCATATAAACTGTCCAGCACACACCAGTCCCTGCTATTGCCCTGCGTGTAGAACTGCTCAACAGGCAGGTAGTGTAGGAACCATAAATTGGATTTTCTTCTATGCTTGTTTTGTAATTCATCGTTTACAACGCAGTCCTAAAACACCGTGAAGGCTGCAGCTCTGTGCCTCCACCCTATCCTTTGGGACACAAAAGTCAGTACTGTACCTGAGCTGCACGTGTGCTTGCGCAGTACCTAGCCCAAGGCAAGGGAGTTTCCTCCTGGAGCCAGAGCATCTCTGTGAAGTGGCCTTGAACACAACCAGGCCAACTCAGATGCCTCTGAACTCATGCAATGACTAAACTAACTCAGACAATCTGACTGTACAGAAGACAACTGATGGTATGGTATATAATATGGTGTTTCTGGTTTTGTGATCCTCTTTTGTACCCCTAACACAAATCACAGTACACAAATTTATTTTTAATGAGACCTGAATTTCTCTACGCTTGCAGCGTCAGGTAACACACATATACTCACGGGCGCAGGGAGAAGCCTTACCCTGCAATGTTCTGTATGGAGACACTTTTCGAAAGTGCTGTAGTCTGCTGTGATCTCCTGTTATTGAATATTGAGGTTACGGTGCTTTCATCGGGAGCGAGTATTGCGGAGCGAGGGCGCTCCTTTGGTTGTGAGCCTGGAATGGAAGTGTCAGAGAAAAGTCAGCTCGTGCAGCTGCATTGTAACTGCAATGATGATGATGATGACTTAAAGAAATCAGGCTCTAAAAGTCACTTCCTTTTCTTTCCAGAGTAATCATCAGGAGGTCCTAGCTGTTAGAAACAGCCATATAAAGCAAAGAACATCAATCCCTGCACAGAACTGACTGCACTGTGCTTAAAAGATCTAGGTGGGATCTACAAGTCCACAAAAAACCACTTGGGACATGGAATATAATTTTATTTGATAAATAATCACAGGTAGCAATCTACTATGTTGCTTTTTAATTTCCCTGGGCCTATAATTATATACATCTTCCTGCTCTTTGTCCAACTTTTGGAGATAGGTTTCTCTATCAATACGTACCACAGAGAAACGCTAACCCTTATTTCATTATGCTATCACATACCTTTAACTAATCTTTCATATTTATTCCAGGTTTTCCCTTCTTCAGCTGCATTTCTGCTTTCTGAAGCCATGTCTCTGAATTTCACGGTAAGTACTACAGTGAGTACATCTGTATCACACAGAGTGGTTCCATGTAGCGCTCTCCAATCTATCCCTAAATAAGCTTATCAAATCATGGCACTGCAGACTCCTCGGTCTCACTGGGTAGCTCAGCAGTGCAGCCAGGAAAAGTTTGTCAGTATTGCTCCTATTCAAAATTAAACTTTTGGGTTTTACTACCTCAAATGAGAAAACTATTTAATTAAAAAAAAAGAAAAAAGTATTTGGAACAAGCATCCTCTCCACGTGCAATCTTGTCACTCTTAATACAATGGTCATAGTTGGGTTCCTTCCAATGACAGACACTCACGGACATAGGCTGTGTCTTCCAGATTTTGTGGAAATAACAGCTGTAGGCCTTCGGCATGCTACAGCAGTCAGGTAGTTAGTCTAAATCTGAGATAACTTCGTGTTTGCTTCAAGTTACATGGACACTGCAGAAGTGGATGAACTCTGTGCGATTTCCGTACACCTTCTGAAATTCCAAACACTGTGTATTGTGCACAGAAGATGCTCTCATCCCCAGCTTGATAAATGTTTATCTTTCATAACACCAAATATCAGTTGGCAGAACAGTTAAGAACAGCAGATACAGACCATCACCAAAGCAGAGGAAAAGGAAGTTTTCTTACTTTTGTTTCTCATGGTTACTGTGGGTAGCGAAGAGGTATCATGTGCCTGCAGCATCCCTTTCTGTGGCTGAAAGAAAAATTAAGTTCACTGCAATTTTTTTCTCCCTTCTCCCATCAGACTGTGCCATATAATTAAAATAAAAAAAGCTAAGTTCTTTGGTTTTTTCTGAATCCTCTGAGACCAGAGCAGTTCTTGCCTGTATGAGTGTGTGTACCTATATATATATTATATATGAAGAGGTTCTCCACATTTGGGGCAAACAAATTCTGTGCGTTCCTCATGAACAAGAGACATTTAATAGTTTTCATTGTGCATTATATACACATGATGCTGCATTACAGGATGCAGCATTTGAAAATTAAGAGATATGGCATTTAATGGTGCTGGACACCCCTGAATTTTGCCAGTGAAGTGGTTTTGTTTTGTTTTTTTTTTTGTTAGTTTGTTTTTAATCAAAGCATAGCACACACCATCTCACCATAAAGTCCTTGTGTACTGCAGGGAACACCACAGGGAATTTGCTGCCCACAAACACCTTGTGGTGCTGACCTGGAGCATTCACAGAGTCCCAGGGACAACTCCTGTATTACCCTGTGGCTCTGGGGAATTTCAGGAGAAATTATTCACTATAGCACAAGGGCTGAAGTGCTTCCCAACAAGCTGGACATTTGGGGACATATGGTAGAAGACGTTACACATCTGCACACTGAATTGTTTAAACTTTTCTGTTTATTCAGTGGAGTAGATGAAATCTCTTACCTTCATTTTGACCTTTGCACAAGAGGCAAAACTCTCCTTACAGCCTTTGTGAACAATTGCATTGCAGTCTGTCAAAAGTAAAAAAAACCAACCAATTAAACCCAAAGCCACAGACAACAGGTCAGTTTTTGCCGTTTGTCATCTGAGCTGGTATCTTGCACAACTGAGAATTACAACTTTCAGGCATCTTTGTGGTTTACACGAGTAGCTGCAGATACTGCAAGACAGGCTGCTTTCCTGCATAATTAGCCCTTTGTTTGTTAACAAGATGTCCTCATGGAATTTAACAGGAAGTTCTGTTTAAAATCAGTGCAAGGTTGAGTCACCAGGGTCCTACTGGGTCTTAAATAAAAAAGAAAAAAGATGGAGTTATTCCTCTGAAAGAGAAGTAAGGTGGAAAGCAGAGGCAGGAAACAGAAACCAATTGTCGTGCCAATATTTTCTCTGAAAACACAAATACTGTTCTTATTGAGACAAGGATTATGGGATCTGAAAAACAAGAAAAGGACAGAAAAATTAATTTACATAAACTCAGACATATGATAGCCAAGATCTCTGGACTGCTACCGGACTCAGGAGCATCTGTCAGTGACGGTGTCTGTGAGGTTGGGAGTTCCTGCTGAACACCAGACTGAAGCCACTGCCCTGGTCTGAAACCACACCACTTACCAATGCAAAGAGCATCATGCTTTAAGACCACCCTTTGCTGCACACATGCCAGAGCAAAAGCTGTGTATTTTTTTTGGAATACCCTGACTCTGCCCATGATCTCTGCCAGCAGATTTCTGGGAACCAAAGTTTTCAAAAATTATTAGAACCTTTTGTTTTTTTCATAATAATTGCTAATTGGGTCAGAGCATTAACTCTTCTGACAAATGAAAAATCACAACTCAAATGCTCTCAAATGAGACTCAGAAGCTTAGAGAAAACCTGTTACTTCACTCATTCACGAAAACACCTATTAATGCAGATTGTGAATTAAATTTTAAGAGTACATTACACTGTAAGTGTACAGTTTGGAATTATTTCTAGAAGAAATATGAAAGGAAAGAATTCCATGCCCAGAATCATAAAATATGCTCACATTCCTGAGATTTCTTACTTTTGAGCCCACCTAGAAAAGCCAGTAATAATTCTGGTATTTTGAGAGAGGTAAGGGTAAGGCTACAGGGCGTTGCTATTCTGTTGATGTCCCACAATTTCCTGTGCAAGAGAGAGAACAAAGCAAGCTGCATGTTCTTGCAAAAACCCACATGCAGTATCATTTTTCAGATCAAACAAGGAAGAAGGACAGAACCTGCTGCTGGTGCATGAAAAGAGGCAGTGAGGCAATTCGGAAACATTGAATTTGCACTCAAGTCTTGAAAGCCTGAAGGCAGCTCTTTAGCATGTACCATCTGGCAATACAGCATTTTGAGTTTTTAGATTGAAAATCTATTTTCAGGGACTTTATTCCTCCAGTTCAAGTCCTCAGCAGGCAAGAACTTCCTCCAACTCCTCTGTATCACTAGTATTAAAACCCCAAAAAGCTTCACCGCATCACTGATCATGAGAAAAAAAAAAAAGACCAGGCAGAGAGCTATTAAAAATTAAGCTTTTTTTTGCTTGCCCATTTGTTCTGGAGTATGCTAAATCTTTCAGCACTGGGGGCATCACTAAAAAGTTGAGACATTGATTTGAAATGATCCAGTGCCTTAAAAGGCATTAAGAAAAAGTCATCCACAGGTGAGACAGCAGTGATGGCAGCAGTAAAGCACTGCCACTTCTGTAGGAAAAAAAGAAGTCTACAACAGCACGGCAACAACGGAACTCTGCGGCTGCTTATCAGTCACTTCCAGGGTATTTGATGGCTGATTTTAAGATGTGATGGGAGAAAGGATCGCTCTCAGATGTGAGCTTGAAACCTGGACTCTGTCCAAACTTTCCCTGTGGCATTCATTTTCTGGCCAATGCAGAAAACTTACAATAATTTTCTGTCGTACCTCAAAAAATAAGGAAAGAACATCTATGGTAAAATGTATGACATTGTTAGATTATTTTAACTCACTGGGATATAGCGAGTTAAATTGGGATATATTCGATTTTCTAAGTGGCTTCAGAAGCTGTTAACTAAGTCAAGTGAGCAAAAAGAGAGGATGCGTTTGAGAGCTTATAATTGTTGATGTTTTCCATTTCCCATCAGGCTGACAGAGAGCGTGTCTCATGCAAACAACTTGGCCGAAGTCTCTTCTCTTCCAGGAAACTCACAACTGCCATTCGGGATTCAGCTGGCTGCTCCCTCCCCTGCTCAGCAGAGAAGTTTTATACACCGCTTATCTACCAGAAGGAACAGAGACAGAGTTGCTCCAGCCGGGCAGCGATTCCTGTACATGCTTCTACTCATCTCTAGGCCAGTGGAGTAAAAACTACTACTGATAGCGAGGAACGGAGAGCCCTCAGCTGCAGCATGGAAAATATGGTTTTGTCTGCATATTCTACAGCCGAAGCTATAGAATAAACTAGCCACCACTCCGGTCTTGACCACACAAACGCTGCTGACCTTATCAAGTTACAGGCATGAGAAACTGTCTGATAAGAAAGGAGAACAAAATCACCAGTCCCGCAGAAACCCTCCCCCGTGGTTCCTGTACTGCCTGTGTTGTATTGCACGTACTTCACATGCACACAGGCAGTTGCCATTTGACCTATGATGCAATTTCATGTATGAAGGGAGAAGAGGGTTAATATTTCCTTTTTGTATTGCGCTGCTCTCTCTGAGGGCTCCCCAAAGCAGTGTTTCAGAGAACCAAAGCAATATGCTACAGATGGGTGGGACATTTTTTCCCCCATTGGAAATAAAAGCCATGATCCAAGCCAGCTTTCTCTGTCCTCCATCCATCTGAACAAAGCACCTCAGCCCCAAGCCATAACATGCAGCTGAAGTAACCGAAGTCCTCCAGCTGACTGACACATCCCAACAAGCAGGGGCAGAAAACCCCATGGGATGCTGTGATGTCTGAGCACAAGCTAGGAAGGAGGTTGCAGGACACCTCATTGGAGCCACAACTCATTTCAGTCCAGCTTCCATAAGGCAAGACACTGCTCCATGAATCACTACCTCCAAAGTCACCCTCCTACCCCACATCCTTAAGCAAAAGGAAAATAAAGCATAAGGTTCCCATGTCAGATTTAATGAAAAACAAAAGGAAGGGGGGCAACACCACCTGACTTACTTGCGCAGTAGTACGAATCCTTATTGAAAGGTTTCATACAGTGGTAACAGGTTGCTTGGGCTACAACGGAGGTTGCAGTGAAGTGATGTCCGTTTAACAGCTTCTTATCTTTTTCCTTCTCCTTGTAATCTTTGTCCTTCTCTTTAGTTTTCTCTTTATCCTTCTCTTTTTCCTGCCAAAAGAAAATGAGTGAATGCCCGGTTACTTCGCAGAGGTCTGTTCACTAGTTACAAATTCTTCAGTGTTTGCCTTTGGCACTAAGACAGTATCGATCGGCACATGCCTTAACGATAGCCATGTGTCTGCACAGCTCTCTGTTCAAAAAATCAGGCTACAGCCCCCATGAAGGTGGATTAACATCCTATTGACTCACAGACCCTTCTGCACAGGTATGTCACCAGCGAGACAAAATCGAGTCTATTCTGAAGGCAGCTATTTTCTCCCACCTTTGTTTTATATTAGTTCGGTTTAATGACTTCTCTTTTCCTCTTCTGGGCTCTCAAACTCCTCAGCACTTCTAATGAATTGGGTTAAATACAAACACCACGTGTAACGTGTATCAAACTTTCAACAGTTAATTTTGAAGGCTGACCAGTAAGACTCATGCTTTGCAACTGCATTATTGATGGAGAACACAAGCTCTTCCTCTGTACCTACACAGCCTCACAGCCAGAATATTTCCACCTCCATCATCCTCCTGACTAGCAATTTTTCCCAACAGTTTCATGCAACCTCAAGTAACTGTGTAAAGCTTTTTTGGGAAATGGATCTTTCACAAACTCTTGAAATATGGCACTACAGAAAAGCTGAGGAACAACAGTAACACCATAAAAATAATCTCGCCTTCCAGAAGCCACAGTTCAACCTCTGGGTTACTCAGCTTTGGAAAGATGTCAAGCACAGCCAGCTTCTCCAGCTTTTAGCAGAGTTTTTGCTTACCTTTTTATCACTACCTGAGATAGAAAATGCTCAATACTAAAAATTTGAAACACTTTTCCCTGCAGCCGTTCGTGGATTTGGAATTGTCCCAAACCATTTTTACGGGAAACTCCATAGAAAAACTCCAAATTTCAATTACAGCAACTCCTTGTTTATGTACCACCCCACAAAATGTTTACCATACAATTCTGCTCCAGATCTCTATTTTAACTGTTACTGCAGATTTCATGGCATCTGAAAGACAAGCTTAAACAGAAATTGGTAAAGATAAACCTCTTTAAGCTTATCTTTGCATTTTGTTTTTTATATGCCACATGCCCTTTGCTAAATATTGTCACAGACTAAATATCAGAGAGCTGCAGAGCAACCCATGTGAGCAACTGCCATGAAGCGGTTAAAAGATGTATTGAGCTCTGCAGGCACTGGCAAGCGAAACTTTTGAGCCTTTGATAACACATTCAAATAATTAGTAACTCAGTCTAAAGTCTCCCCTCTCCCCACACACCCCAGGCAAAATGCCAGCGTCAGAGCCTCATGAACAGAAAGTCTATTTACTGGCCCTGAACGCTATTTTGGTCTGCAAATAAGCAAATCCAGGAGCATTACTGTATGGAGTAATCGTGTCTGAAGCAGAAAACCTGCCAGGAAGAGTCTGCTTCCTTTGAACCATCAGCTCAGACCCCCACGTAAATCTCCAGAGCCCTATTGTCCTCCATCTCCAGACCTGCCCACAATTAACCATGTCCAGCCTGGCAGGATTCAAGAATTCAAACTCTGCAGTTGAGTCCTTGGCTGATGGTACCAGCTGACACCTGGCGTTTTGCTCTATTGCCAGGTCTTGTGAAGCTCCAGGAGAAAAGATCACCCTACGCTCAAGACAGATCTTGTGACCCATGCTTAAAATGCTCAACAGAGATTCACCAACCTATACTTTAAATGAAGTTTACTGCAAAACCCAGTAATTCTAGAGTCTGGAATAACACCCAGTTTTCATAAAAATCACTGTAAAAAACAATTTAATTAAAGCCGAACTACCCCAGGAAAAACAGGAAATGGGTGCACCACTTTCAAGGAGGAAACAGCAACCTTCATACAAGGGCTGCCAGCCCCACCACTGAAAGACAAGGTCTCAAAATGAGATTCTTTTTTTTTTTTTTCTGTGGCAGTTACTGGAACTTTTTTTTAAAAAAAAGGATTGTAAAAACAAACCCATTTCCCTGTGCTATCAGAGCTGCCAGTGGGACATGGTTTCACGGCTGAACCTGGACTGATGTGGACCAACAGACACGACAGGTACCGCAGCTCAGCTGTAGAGCCCAAAATAACAGACCGTTCGCTGCAGCAGCAGATCTGGCTCCGAAATAACCACGAAGCTCTTACCTCCCAATGCTTAAGTCCTACTAGCTTCACTGTTATTGGAGGTACTTCGGCAAATTTACTCCGTTTTACTGGCATCTTCTCCAGGAGCTGCTCCCCACCAGCATCAGCCCATCGTGACAGGCAAGAGCTGCCAGCGCGGCCAGCCGCGGGGACAGCAGGCAGAGGAATTGAGCAAAAGGGGGAGGGCAGGACAACTGCTACTAACTTCCTTGAAGATGATTTTAGCTACTTTGTTTTTGCTTTCATCTTCCTCTACCCTAGTTTCCACTGCTAAAAAAAATACTAAAAAGAAAAATACAAAAAAACTGGAGGCAGGAAAAGATGGGATTAATAATTTAGAAGTCACAAGTCAATATGAGACCATCCACTTAAGAGGCAGAGGGTGGTAAATGAAACCCTCTGTGATGTTTGGGATACAGAAAAGGTGAATTTCAACGTATCTTAGTGTTGCTACGTAGTACTTCATTAAACAAAGTGCTGCAGAAGACTTCCAGACTGAGAAGTTTCATGTGTTTGCCCTCCTCCTGCTCTACAAGTCACAAATATTTCCTGTTTCCTCGTCCTTTCAAACACTCAGAGCTCTTACTACAGACACTGAAACACTGTTGAGGGTACAGCACTGCCTAATA
The DNA here is from genome assembly GCA_009769605.1 of Bucorvus abyssinicus. Taxonomy (NCBI): domain Eukaryota; kingdom Metazoa; phylum Chordata; class Aves; order Bucerotiformes; family Bucorvidae; genus Bucorvus; species Bucorvus abyssinicus. Next base: position 15,114,914 of record CM020038.1, read on the forward strand.
ACTGCACAAGTCAAGAGAAATTACTCATGCTAATGTTTTTGCCATCATTTCCCAGAATCTCTCTACCAAAATGAAGAAAATGAGTATTTTTTTTGTCTAATTGACAGAGATACAGCATGTTTCAGACTTCACAAATGTGAATCAGTGCATGCTGCTAATTTCAAGACTAACCCCCAGACAGCACAGAGCACATGCCAGACACGGGTAGAGTCACACAAACCTCCTTCAGCATTCCCTGCAGTTAATACTCCAAACACCTCTTTTTTTTTTTTTTTTTTTACATTAACTGTTTACACCATTTTCAACAAGAGCCATTCACATCATTAGGGTCAGATTCACTTTATTTTACAGGTCATCTTAGCAAATGATGCATTTCCGAAGGTTTGGAGAAAAGTAAAATCTAGTTGGAAAGGAGCTGAAGCCTCTCTCTTCCTCTTGGCAGCCCAGACTGCTGCACAAACCAACTCTTCCTGTCTAACTTCCTCTTTCAAGGTTGGTTTTTTTTTTTTGTTTTTAACTCTTAGAGGTTTTCATTGGCCACGACACTTCTGAGAAATCAATGTTCCCAAGAATTTTTAGGTCAAATTATTTAAACATAGAGCTGAAGCCCTAAAACCGCATATCATGTGAACATCCCACTGCAAGCAGAGTAGAAACTGTCATTTTAGTGAGCAAAAATACCAGAACTGGTATGAACTGCCATTTTTGTATTGTGTATTATTGTCAGGATTTTAGAGCAATTCTTTATCAAGTTTCAGACACAATCATGAAATTACTGGAATCAGACAGCGCTATTTAACAGAAGCAGAGCAAATTATCTCGACAGCACTTCTGTTCTATTTTCTTCCCTGTCCCAGCCAGATCTCTTATACGTATCTGTGTATCTATATCTACCCAGTTCTTGCTTTAGAGGTTATACACCTGAAGCGCAAGAACCAGTTAACTAATTTCCAGTCTGGTGCAACAGGCTCCACAACTTCTCGCTGGTGGTTTGCACAGAGGTTTCTACATAAACAGTTTGGGGTTTTTTTGACATTGTGCTTTGCAGCAGGGAACAGCATTATCTTAAAGCTGCTCAGCAGCAGCTCTGAGCTGCTGCTACTTGCTGCTTCAATCTTTCAAGGCAGACCTGTAAAGAGGAACTGTGCCTTAGGATAACTGATCTCACTACGGCTGGTATCTCAGTGCAGAGGTGATGCAATCATCCAAAAATGTGTATCGAAACGTGTGTTGGACTATGAGAGCACACAAACCCAGCCACATTAGAAGAACACTCAGGCTGAAGCATTAAGTGCTTATGCTGGGCAAGGCTAAAATCACGTTTGCTTGAGCAGATGAAATGTGACACCTCCCATACATGCATGCTTCAGCCCAGCGTTATTCTGTGATAAGACTCAATTATGCCACATTTTGTTTTCTGTTTGCTGTTCAGCCACTCACCAGAATATGTAATTATGTGTCTCAGGGGCCTTCCAGTAGTATTTACCAACATCTTAGCTACACATCACCTAACTGTATAATACATATTGCTCACTGTGAGGTAAGGGGCTCTTAGCTGCTGTCAGACATGATAAACCAAGGTGGGATTCAAGTAAAAAAATCCAACCAAGCCAAAAAAAACCCCCAAACACATGTTAATGTTCAGGGGACAATCTAGGGCAACCACTGTTTGTGTGAAGTATTTAGCATTAATTTAATGATTTCTGTTCCCCGGAAATTCAGCCGTGCTGAACAGCATTTAACCTCCAGCAAATTAAATACCAGACTTTCACATATGGAAAAGAGGGGAAAATATAAATATTGGCTATCATTAAAAGTCACGGTTTGATCAACTGCTCCAGCAACGCTTCGGAAATTGGTGGCAAAGGTAAAAGTAAATGGGAAACACAATAGAGGCTTTGGCAGCCAGTCCCTTCTTACAGCTCCTGTCCTCATTTTACTAAACACCTCTTGAGTTCTTTAAAAATTAGACCCATCAATCACTACAAAGCCATAACTCATGCCAGAGCACAATCTTTTCTCTATAATAAATGAAGCTTCATTCTCTGGGGAGAAGAAGCAAAAACATTGCACAAGAAAGCTCACCTCAGAGGCATTTCACTTTTGGGGGGGGCTAAGATTTCCCATGTAGCTATTCCCTATTACCCTACAGACAATCCTCCCCTCGCAAAAGGAAGAAAAAAGAAAAGTAAGTCAGGCAAAGTCATAAATACCACCCTATGGAAACATACTGAAATAGAGAATTTATCTCCGCTACCAGTGGGTATTTCACGGTTGTATAAATCACAAGAAGCACTTACTTTGCTCTTCTTGCTGCTGGACATTTTATTCCTGAGGTAGCTGAAGGTGCGACTGACTTTTGTTACACCTTTACCAGCAGGGACACTGCTGCTCTCTTCAGATATGCTAAAATGAAAAAAGGAAGAGATTGGTTTTAGGTTTTTCTCCCAAAGCACCTATTAAATGGATAGATTATTTTTTAAAGGACAAATGCATTTATTATCCAGCACAGTCATAAGGTGCTTTATGGTGTTATACCAGAGAAGGCAAAGTGAAGACAAAATGCCAGTCCAGTAGTTTCATATATTTAAAGGAATCATTATATCTACTTTTAAGCAACGTCCATCTTCAAACCCTGCCATAGCACCCTCTGCTGCTGCCGTGGCCAAATAACCACTCACCAGCTCACAGCATCTGTCCATTTACATGGACAATATTGCAGATACACAGTCAGTGTTGGCATTTAATCATCGATATTTCAGACAGAAAAGGACAGACACGCACACATCCTTTAAAGAGAAATCTCCTTCCAGAGAAAGACATTTAATGAACTCTGAAAAGGCAGTGAGTGCCTTTACAGAAACCACACTGTCTGCAAAGCCTCCCCTGAGAAATGAGAATACCAATACTAAGTAATCAACAGCAATGGTTATTTGTATTAATTTAGGCAGTTCTGGGATGCCAGATATTTTCTGCCAGTCTTTATATGCACAAGCTTATGACTTCTTCAGCTTCTATGGACGAATAAGAAATTGTGGAGGAAATGATTATTGCATTAAAGAAAAGGACGCCATGTGTCAATAGGAAGTACCACGCAAACCAAAAGCAGAACAACAGTAAGACAAATGAAATCAGGGAGGAGAAAACATCAGTTAGCAGTGATGAAGAGCCTCCCAGCCACAAAATAAAGCTGAAGCTATCAAAGAGACACAGAGACCAGACACCCAGCTCCTTCCTCCAGCACTTTTAAAGCCAGCACCTGCCAGAGAGATTATCTCCTCTCTACAGCTTGCAAGGGTGAAAAGTAAATGTACAAAAACATGATTGTTTTGGCCTTTGTTTTAGAAGTACAGAGCAAATTAACCAAAAGAGAGGAACAACTACTTTTAGTGTAAAATATAACTCAGGTAAACTGATAACTGTTCGATAATAGATGATCTGACATGTTACTAGCTATGAATAAACACAAAGCCTTGATAGAGGTAACCCCTGGAACAGACTTTCATATTCTACCATCTAAAATATTCTTCAGCCTTTAGACATACAGGACAAGCCCAACAACTTGTGATTTCAGCTGAAATGCCCTGGCACCAGGAAGGCTTTTGGGTGTCCAAACCAGAGCCCACTGCAGAATTCCCACCAGAAGAGACGTGGTACCCCCAGAATACTGTACCTCTGAGCCGAGGAACCCGTAGGGCCGCCGAACGCCTGTGTACCTGAAAAGATCAGAGGGGGGGGGAGGTGACGTGTTAGACTGCAACCTTAACCCACTGCTTTTAACAACACAGTTTGCACATTTGGACGGTTCAAAGGAAGGGGAAATGTTTTCCAGAAGTGAGTGTTTAGAATAGATTTCATGTGCTCAGGGTAAAGCCTGCTCCCTGTATCCTTAGGTGCTCTCAAATTAGATGCAGAGGTGAAAGCCTGGTTAGTATTTTTATTGTACTTCAGCTATTAACAAAGGATGTGCATCCTTTAAAATTGCTGGTAAATCAGAGTATCTGAATCAGACCTGCTGATTCAACGACAATAGGTATAAATGAGAATCCTTCTGCCACAATGCGTTTATTTATACACCACTAGAAAGAATCTGTTGTACAACACATCCGAGTTTCATGTACAAAACTTTTCTCCTCGATAAAATTATAGTTCATTTTCCTGTCAAAATCCTGAAGCACTTCATAAAGAGTAAGGGAAACAAGGGAAGCCTTATTCCATTTTCCACAAAACATTACCAGCCTGGGACTTAGTCACAGAACACTGTGCTTCAGGAAAGTCTGACTTCGGACATGAAGCCGAAGCCCTGCCAATGCCCCAAATTCTCTTTATGCCACAAGAAACCTGCTTGCACAATGGATTTGGAGCAGATTAGGTAGCTGACACTATTTACCAGAATCATCGAAGAATACTGAAAAACCAGGATGAAATGATCTAGAGGAGAGAGGGCTCTCTCCAGAGAAACTGGGCTTGTCAGGACTCCAAACCCCTCGCTCTAAGCGCTGTCTGCAGTCCTATCTGAAGTTCAAGAAGCAGCGTGACTGATCATCTTATTAGGCTCCTGCATATACATGGTACAAAAAATAGTACTTTGGCTTCAAATTCTGTTAACGTATTAAAGCTAAGGGTGAATGCTGAAGGGCCACTTGACATCAGAGGCAAAGACGATCCTCTACCCAAAAGCAGTAAGTGCATTAGGAAAAACTGTGCATATGGGACTGTGCCTTATGATTCTAAACCACATATTTTCCTTCCTGCTGATTCAAGTGTCAACGCAGCCTGAGACAGAAATACCACTCCTTCATATTGAGTAACTAAAATACAGGCAACACCTAATCCCTTTACCTAATCCCTGCTTGGAGATCTCTGTTAGTATCTCATCTAACTAATAATCTATCCCAAATACACCAGTTAGTAATACTGTAACGTATATCAAACAAATCTACTATTCCATTTCCCGACTGTGCTGGGTTTTTATCTAGTATCCACTTCCCACACACCTACTAAGATCACACAAGTAATTTACAGACTCCCAAACCCAGTTAATGCTCCAGTGTCTCTGGGTCACATTTCAGCTCTAGCTTGCTTTTAACAAGGGCTAAGCCTCCCTAGTCTTTCTTTAATAGATTCATTAATTTGACTGGATTTAAGTATTTCACAAATCTTTTCGTTTCTTTGCAGTTAACATAAGAAACGTGAACAAACGCTGAATCAAGAGCTGTAATAATTTGGTATTTGTGACTGTTTTTCAGCACCTTGCATGGGAACTTCAATTATGCACTATTTATCTTTTACTGCAATAACTGTTTTATCTTAAAAACGGGGAGACTCTTGACACTGGCAAAAACTCAAGGTGAAAGCCTGCTTATGATTTCATATCTTAGGTTACAATATAACATCATATGGTCTACACTCTACTGCAAGCTATAAAGCCCATGAAGATAACTATAGAAAAGCTCACATTTTCTCACCTTCAGAGGTTTTTCTGAGGTAGAAGGGAAGGAAGGTTTATTTCTGTAGTTTTTGTTTCCTGCCACGACCAGGTTCAAAACTGAAATGCTAAAACCAACCTCATGACCCACAAAAAAGAAAAAAATCGGTTCAGTTCAAAGACCAGGACTGTTGTCTATGTCCAATGAATCTGGGCTGGCAGCCCAATTTTGGTGTACTTATCCGAACACCTTTTAAGCATCACCCACTAAAATTATTTCACATGGTAGCTGGACTTGAAATAATTCATCAAGGTCTATTATGCAGAAAGCAGCAATTGAACCGGGATGTTGAAAACAAAGAAAACTCCTTAATGCTGGCAGTAATTCAACTTTAGTGGGTCAAGAAATCCAAAGGCTTCCTAATAATTTTATAAAATGCACAGACCGGCTTGTCCAGCCACCTGAATTCCACATCTTAAATATATCATGGTATGAAACACATGCTCTAAAAAGGCATGGAGAAGTTCAGAAGTGGCAACTGAAAGGCAAGTGCAATCTCAATGCTGACACATCCATCCCATGAAGAGAAATGAACCCTGAAGATGTGGATAAATAAACAAACTGGTCTGGGATCACTACATGAAAAATGCCCGTTGCTAAAGCAGTCTTACGAATAGCTGTGGCTAAACCAACCTTTATATAAAGCCACGACATACCCTCAAATATGAGGGAACAAAACACACGTAAAGAAAGCAACATTTTTGTTTGAGACAATATCTGACATTATTTTAAATTCTCATTGTTAACAGCAGAACTGTCGAGGGAGAGAGATAAATACTAACAGGAATACCTCCCAAAATTGCTATACTCTAACCTGTCTATTAGGAATTACTTCACTGGCTGGATGCTAAAAACAAACAAACAAAAATAAATAAAATACCATCCCAAAACCAACCAACCAACCAAATAATCCAAACCCCAAATCCACCGGAAAGTGTAGCTAAGAGTACGTTTTGCTGTGGAAGTGACACATCAACACACAGCTGCATGTTTGCAGTTCACTTTGTGGGGACCATGTATTGTCAATTTTGCTAAAGGCAGAAGAGAAGGAGAGAGCGAAGAGGAAGGAGCTTAAAGATGCAAGTGGGCAGTATCACACGTGGGAAGAGCTCAGGACACTCTTGTAGGAAGGGACAAAGGCACAGTGAAGACTGGGAATGGAAAGGAGGAGAATTTAGATAACGACAACATGGATGGTGTGGACTTATTTTAAATTCAGGAAGCAAGCAAAATCTGTTGGCCTGGAAAGCAATTCCACTCGTCCCAGTACAGACATGAAGAATGTGGGCCAGTTTCCTTGCAAATCTTTGATTTGAACCAACTAATGCAGCTGCTCTGAATTTTCTCTTTAGATAGAGAATTATCTGTTCTGGTTTATTTCAACAGTCTAATAAAACATGCTTAAGAAATAGGAAACATTTTCAATTACCTTTGGTAAGTCTATTTAAAAAAACCAAGAGGAATCTAAATTACTTCAATTCAATCTTCTGCCTTAGTTGGGTTTCTTTTAGTAATGGAGTTTGCAGGAGGAAAAAAAACCTACCACATCACACTCGCCTGTTTCCCAACAAAACTATTTTGATAGTATCAGGTCCTAGATATGAACACCTTGACAATTTAAGGTGTTTGGCTGCAATGTTTGCTTTTTGCTCAGTGGGGGAACTGTGAAGTTGACGCCAAGATTTTCAGAATTAATATCAGGGCTTCTCTTCTCTTCTATTTCCACCAAGCAACGTACTCACTCTCACCTACGGAGGGCAAGGATCTACCTCTTCTGTGAACTCCATGCACTGCAGCAATCTCGAGACAAGTATTTTGGTTTTAATAACTTGGTTTTTAATTGATGGTCAGAGTGGCAGATGATGGTATTTGCCACGTGGATACAGACCTAAACTAGACGAGAGGGTGCTGATGTACAAGACTCTTTGAATTATAACCCTTTAATTCTCCCATGAATATTCAGACGCAGGACTAAGACAATGCCATTAGACACCATGCAATGGAGAGGTTAGGTCAGTGTTTGCAAGGTGAAACTTCAAGATCCAAAACAGAAAAGCAGATGTCCCTTTGTTTCCACCCATAACGGCTGCAATGCACAGAAAACAATTACTTACTATCCAGCTCCTCCTCATCATCACTGGAAGAAGAGCCAATAGAAAAGAGAGTTTTAGACTTAGGAATGAGTGGAGAGATGCTGAAGGAGAAGGAGATTCGTCTCGAAGGTCGAGTCCGGCCCTGGGCTGAGAAGTGTGTTAACAGCAGACATTAGAGCATGCTTGAAAATGCATTTAATAATAAAAAGGACAGGAAAGCGGCCAAAGCAAACTAAAACCAAAGCAAAGGAAACGTCTGCAAAGCAGCTGGCTTCAGAAAAGGCACAAGAGGCAAAGAAAGTGCAATTCCAGTGGGTGCAGGTTGCAGAGGATGCAGGTCTCAACTGCATGCATAACTCAAGGTTCAAAGCTTTTCTTATTTTTGCTGGTATCTTTTTATAGGACCTCTTAATGAAGATTACATCTGAACAGTTATTTTCCCCAACCTGAACGCTGACAGCATAGTGGATCTCTGGACAAAGGGCACCTGCTTCACTGAAAGAACTGCCAGGGAAACAAACTAGGGCAACTCAAGATATTTGTCTAACAGTGCTTTTTGCAGTTAAATGACACAGCAAAGCTGCTGAATATTAGCAAGGCTATTTTATCTGAAGAGCTGACTTTATCTACCTGGGGAGGTTCTTGCCACTTTTATCTCTAAAAAAAAACCCAAACGCTTTGATAATGTTACGCCGTTCAAAGTTTCCAGCTTTAAGAAGGGACATCTAAATTTCCTTTCTTCCAAAATAAAACAGAATAATCAAGCATCTCTTCTCCTGCCTTCTTCTAAAACTCACAGTCCTTGTTTTAAAGAAACTGCCTAAACATGAGAAAATCCCCGCTGCACTCTCTTCTGTCCTTGTCTGGAAGATGTTTGCCAAACACAGTGCCAAAATCAGCCATCGGTCTGTGACATCAAATCTCCCATAATTTATTTTGAAGTGCAGCTCTTGCACAGCAGCATCTCTGCAACAATTCTTTATAAGTACAATCTTCTCTGAAAAGATGTAGAAGCCAGCTCGCCGCTCTTAACTGAAAACATCTGAAATTCCTACACAGCCTCTGATGGAGATGCCCAATCTGGGCCATGTCTGCTGGACACCCATCGCTCACATGGTACATCAGCATGTCCTCAGGAAGATGACTGGGACAGGGCTGGGGAAACTCTGCCCTGGGACAGATCTGACTTAAGGGTCCTACAATAAGCATATATATTTAGCATCTTCAGCACGTATATTGAGGAACTTCTAAGTCATTCCATGGCACAGTTACATCAATTCACTTGCACAACAGGATAAAGAAGCTAAAGACTTTATCAGTATTAAACTTCCAAGAAAGAAGTGGCAATTATTACTCTCTTTGAATAAAACATGTCCTTTCAGCCACATACAAAGAATTTTATGTACTGCTGATATCATCCCCCTACGCTGAATTCAGAACATAAAAATATTATCCAAGGTATGTCCAATGCAACACAAAACACACTCCCCTGAAATTTTCCTTCAGCCATTAGTCATAAATGCCAGTTGCCTAGAGGCAATTTGAGTAAAACGATGTGCACACTTTTCCAGCATAAGCAGGACAACCCTAGCGTGACCCAATAATTTAAACTGAAGAGTTCTTAGCAAGATCCATGCATTAGTTTTGTTTAGACTGCCTTTCCAAGGAGTTGTTCTAGCATCCTAGACCTGAAGAACATGACTAGGCAACACTGCTTGCTTTCTTCTGTAGTCTACTGTCTATTTAGACTAAAAGTCAAGATGAACAGTAATACTTTACTGTAAATAGAACCACCTCCTCCAGCACAGTTCAATTCAACTTCCATTTCATTGGTTTTATTTATAGCAGTTCCTGGCTTTATAACAATGCTCCACACTGGAAATTTGCTATTCCAAAGCTGAAAGCAGTCTTCCGAGCACTCCAGCCAACAGCTCTTGTGACCTCCCTCTATAAAATGCTGAAGGATTAACAGTTGTGAATGGCCACAGCAGCTCTTGGAACATCTGAGGCATCAGATGGAGTGTGGGCTAGAAACTCAGTCTTGGAAATTGCTCCTGCCTCAGTACATGTGACAATAAACAGGAAAAACAAGAGAAAGCCCTCCATATCTTTATTTATTTGGATTTGGTTTTTGAAGCTTTGGTGCAGAACATGTTGCTTTCTCTTCCCATTCAGACATATTTGCAGGGATCAGAGATTTTTTCTTTTTAAAACACCTACCACAAAATTATGCAAGTGAAATGAAGAAATGAAGTTTTCCTAGAATTCCCATGAAATCAAGGATTTATTCTGGCATAACTCCGAAGTATTCTGCTGCAATAATATAAATGTCAAACCTAGATGATATGAGGGACTTTATACACCAAGATCTTGTAAAAGGCACTAAGCTGCTTCACATGTACTTATGGTCACAACTCAAGTAACACTATTCCTCTGTCAAAGTGACTGAGGAAGAATGAAGTGATTTCCTGATGTTTCCCAAGTCAGGAGAGTGATAACAGAAGCGTTAATAATTTTTAACTTCAGTGTCCGAAACTCACAGACATGCACCTCAAAGCAGATGACTAGCCCTGCTATTTCTTTCACGGTCCCTCTGGACAGCTTACTACATCTCTTTCCCTTCTCTCTCAACAAGACCACCGTGGCCAGGTTGACTCTAGAAGAAGATGGGATAATGCAACCTGTCTATCACCAGCTCAGGCCTCGATTGCATTTTTCATGGGGGTCATAGGAGAGAGAAGGGCAGAAAGGTGGTAAGTTGTCCTGTGTTTTGGTTACCGTTGCTGGGGGACAGACTCATTAGGCCACATGCTTTTAATCATGACAGAACGACGGCAAAGAATGTAAAAATGTCATCTACAAAGCATAATCTGTTGTTGGCTTCCTCCAGCAAGCTTCCTAAATGAATAAAGCACCTTTCTAAAAAGCATCTTTCCCTTGTTGAGCTTTGCAAGGAAGAAGCGTGTTAATAAAGAGGAAAAGATCAGAGACCACCACTGACTGACAAGATGTGATCTCAAATGTCAATATGGTTTCTGGCTGGCAATTAATAAAATGAAAACATGTGTAACAAGGCCCTTCCTAAGCACACCCAGCTGCAGCCTTTTGAATTGACTTTTTCAGCTGAAAGAATCAATTCAGTGAAGCTGCAAAATTAAGTGCTTGTTATTGCTTCAATTAAGCTACACTGAAAAATTTCTCCTAATAATCTTTTATTATTTTCTTTGGGAATGAGATTCAGTAAATCACACCCAACCGCTCCAAAATATTTAACTCAAAATAAATAGCAACAAACATCCCCAAGGAGACCAAAACACGGATTATCAAGTTCCCATATATCATCTTTCAAAATATGTAGAAGTAGGAAAGTAAGATCTCAAGTGGAAATTACTTGACAAAGGAAGAAATTCTGAAAGGATGCAGAATTCGAACTTTTTTTAAAAATTACGAATAAATCAATAGGTTTGTACCAGTAGTCTGATTAAGTAAAAACAACAAAAGAAACCCAACAGAACTGGAAATACCACTGGGAAGAAGAAAATATGGATCTACACTGAAAAAGTCCTGCCTTTCCACCCACAATTCCATGCAGCGGTGAAATGTATTTCAAATAATATAGAAAAGCAAGAGCAGATACTAGCAAATTCTGCTTTGGGAAGGTAGCAAGATATACTTAATAATAGAGACAATGAAACGGGTAAGGGAAAACTGTGTTACTCACTCTCCAGCACTGGTTTACTAATTGACATTAGAGACATAGATTTGGTCAGCGGAGATGAAGCAGCAGAAGAACAGAAATTAAATCCTTGCGGCTGTGATGTTTGGTGCATCTGCAGAAGAGAAAAAAACCACACTGAGCACATACGTCAAAAACGACAGCACCATCCCAGCTTCAGACCACGGTTCAGTGTTCATGGTTATTGAAATTCTCACTTTCAAGCAGCAGGAATTTTAAACAATCCCAGTATAAGGAAATAGGTGAGAAATGCAAGGACCATGAAAAATTTCATGAGTGTCACACAGGTGAAATGCAACATTTTGTTTTGTCTTTTAAGCATGAGATGAATAATTATGCAACAGAGAGACTCTGATTACTTGATTTTTTGCAAGATATTACAAGACAGGTATTGTTAACTGTCTGACAGCCACCAAAATCACTGCTGTGATTCCAACTCCTCAGCAGAACTCGACTGTTGTTCAACATGTAAAAAAATCCGATGCTTAGTTCCCCAAAAATGCCATTCCTCAAAGCAAGAGAAGACTTGAAAGTCTCTTCAGGCCAGAATCTTGTAAGATCCATTTACTGCCTTGGTGTGTAGCAGTGACTCTATGAGGTAAACAGACAGGCTTGGCTAGTGATTCTGACACGAACTCAGAAAATACTATGGCTGAAACTTCAAACTCAGAAATCCAGGGTATTTTTAGCATTTCAGACTATAATTGCTGCTTTAATAAAAACAAGCAGAGACTCTCATAATATTGTGGCCCATCTGTCCTTAACAGCTATCATAGACTTCCACTCCAGAGAGATTCCCCTAGATTTTCTTAATATGCAACTAAAAATAAAAATATAAATAATACGATATATTTATATTTATATAAATATATACACACAACATTTTCTAGACATCTAACAATAGCTGGACAGCTTTACCTGGTGATCATAGTCTCTGATTTCTCCTTGCTCGAGTTCTTCAGTGAGTAAGACCAAGGACCCGCACTGATTGCTGGCAAGCGGACTCCGTCTGTCTTTGGAGCTCAAAGAAGATGACTCCAAGCTTGTAGAGGGCTTCTTGTTCTCACCAGAGTCTCCAGCAAGGCCTTCGAGGCTGTAACTGAAGAGAAACCATGGAGGTCAGACGCTGTCAAACTCTTAGGGACCAGTGCACACAGCCCCTTCAAGTGTAGAACAGAAGGCAGTCACTAACTGAACTGCGCAGGAAAATACTGATGTTATTCCTCAGCATTTTACTTCTCCATGACCATGTGCAGAAAGCAGTGGAGAGGTTTCTATTTTCTTCAAAACAAACAACTTTGTGCCTCTGATGAGACACAGTAGTTGCTTGAACGACCATTCAACCTCCTTGGTCAATACCCTTTTCTACCAGTTTTTTTTTTCCTTTTTCTTCTCAAGTGCTGCACAGGAAAATCTAGAAACAGCCCTTCTTGTAAAGATTTTGATATTTCATACCAAAATTATATTCTCTTTGTTTGCCTCTTATTAGGCTCTACCTTGAAAAATAGCCACCCAAATTAAACTACCTCGTATAGCACAGTACTGCCTGTCCTGGACCAACACTCCCCGCTCCCAGCAGCCACAAAATCATCTCTGCGCTGCCTGTGACGTTCATCTCTGCAGACTCATCCTCTGAATCTATTTAGCACTTGCCACTGCACAAAGCTTTGACACTGGCAATGTCCTTCTTTCTGCCAAAGCTGGTTTCCTTTTTTCCTTTTCTTTCTGTTTTTTAATTTTTTTTTAATTCAGTTGGCAGAATTGGTAGTAATAAAAGGTTTGACCAACCTCGGTAGAGACAGCTGCTGATAGGCGAGTGACCTCTACAGAAAGATGCTAATACTTTCTCTCTCTTCTCACCTTCTTTCACATGTGACTATTTCCATCTGATATATCTTGGCCCTAATATTCTGCTTCAGACCCTGCTGTTCCCATTGCAATGCCACTTTGGGTTAATGTGCAAGCTTTACAGATTCATCTCCTAGCACACTAGCCAAACAACGTGGCTAATGATGGATTTGATGTTCACAAAGTCCTGCCCGTTTGAAGCAAAGCCAACCCTGGATATATATGCCAAATCGAGGCTAATCATGACATCTAAGTGGCCCACAAGCTTCTATATAAACAAATGAAAGGGAGAAAACACTGCAGACTGTACAGATTATTTAAACAACCAGAGGAGCTTTACGTTCAGGTAGATTTGCATAGCAGTGATTCGCGTTCTGCATTCCTTTAGAAGCATTAAGCAGCTGATAAATAAGACATCTTCAAAGCAAAAATTGCAATAATTCTCAAATAAGAAGATTTAGTAAATTTTTAAGACTTTTGTCATGGCAATTAATGGGAAAGAAGAGTGGCTGAGGAATTTACAATTTAATCTGCTTTAGGAAGATTCTGACTCATCCATGTGTATCAAAAGAAGGCATTATAAAGCTTATTCTAAAACACCTGCAGAGAGAAATCAGTCCCATTTTTACTGATTATTTAGCGCAGAAGAATATTTTTTCTTGCATCACAAAGTATTACCAATGATCGTTACACAGTACAGAAAAAAAGTCATGCCGTGTGTGGTGACAAACAGCCCATAAAATAGTTATCACTGGGTGATGCTGGGCTGTAATTTGTTGGGTGGGGTATATAGACCAAACATAATTAACACATAACAATAATGTTATGTTTATGTTATACAAACATAATCTGTAACAGGAAGGACAGATTAACATCTTTCTCAATATCTAGTCTTCAAAAAAAGAATTTAATAGCTCTACCCACAACCAACAAGAACTGCCAGAGGAAAGCTATAAAGCTTATAAAATCTGGGAGACTGCTTTCCAGGCAGTATCAGGTAAAGCCTGATCTGCAAACATCAATCTCAACTCTGGGACTTTCTCCAGAAGATGCCAGCTTTAAATGCCTGGGAAATTTTAATCTGTAGCTATTAGATTGGTTTTTGACAGAGAAATGATTTACATCATTAGTCTCTTTGAAGAAAAAGCTAGATCTTTCAATTTACAAAGAGTAAGTCTGTATGAACTTAAATCCTTTATGAGATCCATCCAGAACAAAGCAGCGCTGAATCACATTAACTCTTGTTTTGACTCTCTGGCTGTCACAATTACATTACGATCATTGCTGTGAAATAAAAAAACACGCCATAAAACCACCATGGAATAGAGCAGCTCAAACCAACAGTGCAGCTTCTTTAATGCTTGAGGCCAAGAAAAAGCAGCCACCACCTTCACCTGCACCCCAGTTCAGAAGACCCATTCCCAAGGCTAATTGCTGAAAAAGCAGACGAAGCGAACAAACACGTGCACACTTCAGCCAGAGCAGCAGCAGCAAAGGCGATGCACGAAAAGCTGACGACAGGGTGTTTGCAGCACTCCTGTGCTGCTGCTGCACATTTATTGATACCATACCTTCTACAAGTAAAGTCAGGACCCATGGCAATGAACTGTACACCCGAGGGACACCAGCTCAAACTAGGAATATCAAAAGAGGCAAAGAAAGGAAAAGGGCTGTGATTATTGGATTGCTACGGAACAGGGGAATGTTAAAAGACTCTCACTCTTGTGTCTCTTAAAAAAAAAAAAACCCAACAAACTCAAATAATGCAATAGCTATTACGTATTTCTGGCTGCCGGAACAAACTAGAGTGCCCCAAGTGACTGAGGTTACCACCGACAGCTCATGCTCTCCCCAAACCGGTCGCATCACTGAGTATACAAGGTACTGGAGAAACTGCTCCTTGTGCGGAGAGAAGTTTTTGGGCAAAACAAGGCTGAAACACACCAAAGCCAATTTTTCATAAGTAATCACACAGAGCCATTGTGTTAGTAATGATTAGTGTTTTTCTGGTATCTGTCATCCCCAAATCAGAAAAAGAATCCCTTATAGATATTCAGTCGTTTAAGTCCCCTCCATACAAGTATTAATAACCTCAGGCTACGCTTGGGAAGAGTAGGAGAGAGTTACAGTTTTAAACGCTGCACACCAAATCAGTGAAAAAGGCTGGAAGAAAAAAAACTATTGGGATTTAATCAAGAGTCCTTCAAACAGTACTTTGACTAGAAAACTTTCCAGCTCCCATACCCCAAAAAAGTCCCAATTTGCATCATGAAAGACATAAGAAATGCTAATATGGAATGCAAATATTTTGGTTGTTATTTTAAACACTGCTTTTGTTCTTTTTTCTCTGTCAGCTCATGGCTCAATTGCATCTTTTGCAGACACAGAGGAATCAATCTTCTTGTCAGCTATGACATATAAAGGATCCCTAAATCCTGGAAAAGCTGTCCAAGAAACATACGTCGTCTGAAGAGAATTTTGCATCAGCACAGATCTGCCCGAGCAGCCCTGCACAAGCTAACTCCCAGCCCCTGGCCTGTGATCCACACAAGGAGAGGACATGGCCAGAGCACGCTTTGCTCCAGGCCAGGAGCCTACAAAAAGGGCAGAAGAAATCTAAGCATCCCTGGGCCAGGATCTGTAAGTGCCAGAAGCCTCAGCAGACACAGAGTAAGGTTTAAAGCCACTGACTGCATCATCTCATGCCAAGTCCTCGAATAGTTTCCTCACACAGTACAACACTGGAAACATTCAGGAGGAGTTTGACAGCTGGTGTTCAATGGTGGGGTTCAGGTAATTGCTACCTGTTTTAATAAGGACGTCAACTGGGCGAAGATACACCTGAAGTACCAGTGCTTTGCACCCCAAAGCTCCAGCTGAGCTTCACCAGGAGCTCTCAGCACAGTACCATAAGTGTTCTTCATGAAGACACTCCTTCCCATAACGTGCCAGTATTTCCAAGTACTTCACCATCATCATTCAGCTAAACCATGGTGGCAGATGTAAATATGAAAGAGGGATGGGGGGAATAAAAACCTGAGATCATAAAAGAAACAAGTCCTGGCCACAGTAAATCCATCTCCATCATACCTATCAGTCTGTACTCTCAGGCTTGGGTTCAGCCTCCCAGCAGGTCAGTAAAACCTGCCCAGTAGAAACTAGATGGAGGCTGAGAAAGCATCCCAAGGAAGGTGTCATACATCTTTCCCCTCTCCTTGCCTCCTCCTGCCATCTGCTTGTGGCCCCAAGACTACTGGGCTTGGTGGACCCTTGGAGATATGCTTATGTTGACTTGTTTGTGCAGAAGTCAGTAATTCTTGTGTGAAGGAATGTTGGGGGAAGCCTGGAAGTGGCGGAATGTCTCCGAGAAGAAAAAAGATCTTTTGGCAAGGGCTGTGGAAAGCAGTCTTACAGAATTACAATCCTGCTGGGGAGCCACCCACAATCTGCTGGCAACACCAGAAAAACCAAACAAGATCAATGCAGAGCATGCAAAACCCCTTTACAGAAGTCAGCTTGGGGAGTGGGATAAACTATTATATACATCAGCCTTGTGGGAGAGCATAAACTGTCAGAATTAGTTTCAGGCTGTTGCTCTGCAACTGGGGTTAGAGAGGATGATATCAGAACAGCGGGGAGGCCAGGAGAAACAAGTAGTGAGAGAACATGCTTTTGAAAGAATTAGCACACATTTCAGATATGATTAGGTATCTCAGGTTGCCTATTTGAGACATTTTCTTTATTTTATGTGTAAGCTCAGAGTTTCAGGGTATTATGACTCTAAATACACACACAGCTCCCACAGAGGAGCCTTACCAGACAGCTGGTAAAAAGATGTTCATTTGCATGAGCTGAGAAGACAAGCACTGTGCTGCTTCCTCCAGAACACAGAGTGATGCAAATAAAGTGGCTTCATAGAAGTAAAAAACCCATGTTCATTCTTGTGCCTTTTAAAAAAAAATTCTGTTTTAAGAGCCCTCTCCTGAACTGGACAGCACTGCTCACATGGCTTCATTTATGCTGAAGCATGGTAAGGCACGGTGATTTTTCTGGTAGTAACATCATGGGAACACTTTTTCCATATGTGGAAATATGGCACTTTGTTTACACGCACATGTAACCCCATCCATTCCAAGAGAAGCGAATTCCTGAGTTAACCTGCCACAGGAGGAGAGGCAGCAGGCTGTGGGAGGTGAGAAGAGGTTGAACCACTGACGGGGAGAGGTCAAACTCTCTTTTTTTTAGCCTAAGAATGTGTAAGTGTGGACAATCCACATCTCTGCTGTGTCAAAAATTAAGTGTCCTATTCTATATGTTAACAGACAATGCAAAGCTTACGTGAGTGAAATGCATATCTGCATGTTGGATGAGGAACTGAAAGTTTGCTGTACAGAGGAAAAACACACATGGGAGTAAAGAAAAAAAATACACCTTATTTTCTATTTTTTAGGAAGATAATTACGAAAAAAAGCAAAAGAGCAAAATTAAAGCCATTTAATTCAACCAGCTGCAGATCTGCAGAGCATCCTCCAACTCAGAGAGTGTCTGATGCATTCCCTCCCCAGAAGCCCCTCCTGCAAGTCTTGCCAGGAGTCTCTGATGCGCATTAAAACCAAATTATGCACATGCTCGCAGGTAAACAATTATTTTCACACAACTCCAAACCTTACACATGGCAAAGGCCAACAAAATGGTATCTGAGATCTCTCCCAGTTATTAGCATATCATCCTGGAGAAAATGGCTTCAGCACGTGCTCTGTGGGTCAGAAAAACTGCCCTGGGTCAGCCTGGAGAGGGAAAGCTGCCAAGCGGGATGCACAGCCCTGACGCCAACGCTTCCAGAGGCACTACAGGTTTACTAACATGACAGTATGGAGTTAGTAGACATTCAAACGCAAAACAGTTAGTCACATTAGTTGGCTTTGTACCTTCTCCTATGAATGGGAGGCTTCTTTATACCATCCCCCAGAACTCGCATTGAACTGAAAATGAATTATGGACAATGGTCAGCAGCTTGAATGGGAAAAAATGAACAAACAGCAGCTGAAGGAATATCCCCAACACACGAACATCAGAGGGAACGCACGTACAGAGAAAACACAAAAATAGAAGTAAATAATGAGTCTCTCTTTTCCTCCTCTCTGTTTTACAAATAAATCTATTTTTTGGCTGTATTTTTTTGGTACAGAAAGAAGGTTTCATGGGTATTGACCACGTTGCAACTTAGCTGCTGCCAAAGCCAGGTCAGTTTAAAGTTTAGATAAGGACAAACTATTTGACAGAAGCTGTTAGCAACTGTGATTAACACCAGCTCCAGTTTTGCAGTGCTTAATCCATCAGTGAAAAATGCCAGCATTTCTTTTGCGGACCCGAACGTTAAAAACACTGCATCATTGTTGAAAGACAGGCATTTCAAATCCGCTATGAATGTCAGGAATTAACTGAAGGATGAACATCCTTTTGGGGCAGCCTTCTTAGTTTTCTTTGTACTTTTAATAGCAAAATGTAGACATGAGGATTATCTGTGAAGTGCATTTGAGGAGAGAGGGGAAGCGGAACGGAACTGAGCACGTTTTCACATTTTATTTAAGGTGATTACGTTTTTTCTGATCTTTTCTGTGAACAAACTTTTATGCTCATCCCTCTTACAAACAGAAAACGTGTAACACTGTAAAAGACCAAATCCTACAAAAGACTGTGTTTTTTTTTTCCTGTACGCTCTCTGGGTCCTGTATCAGCAGCTCTATTTAAGCCTGACTTAGATACCTTTGCCAACAGGGGAAAGACTACTTTTGGTGTGGATGGGGGTTGAACCAGGCTGTGAGTCCTTTGCTGGGATTGGAGGACCTCTTACAGTTCAGCTGACTGGGAGCCTGTCGTCCCTTTCCTCTTCCCGGCTGTGCAGCCCACTTCTAATCCTTGCGTTGGGTTTGGCGGCTATTATGCTTCATCTGCTTCATTTTCTGCTCATTTAGTGAGTGTACCCTGCTCACCTATGGAGCAAAGAAGTGCCACGGGTGCCCAGAGGAGGAGAGGGAGCCTGGACACGGGGTGGCAGGCAGTGGGAGCAACACAGGTCCTGTCCACCAGCAGAACAATCCTTAACTAAGGGTTGCGCTCTGTGTTACTTCACTGCAAAGGTTTGCAAAAGTCAAGTTACAATAAGGGCTTTCCCCCTTGAAAGGGAAAACTACCTACTGCATGTGAAATACATCAATAAGCAAACACCCGAATTTAACCGATTTGTATGAAAGTCACTTGTTTGGGCTTCGCTTCCTCAGTATTTGTTGTTGCTCACTAAGCAACCAGCATCTCAACATCACAACAGCCACGTATGAAATGAACAAAGGGAGAAAAAAAAACCCCTCAACAACAAATAATTCACATTCCTTTGTAACAGAAACATAAATTAGCAGCAGAGACCCACCCAGCTTTTCTTTTTTAATTAATCTATGTGACAGCTGTATCTAAGAACACATGAGAATAATTACGGTTCCTTTACCTCAAATTTTCTTACATTTATAATGAAGGTATTTTCCCACATCAGAAACAGCTTCCAAAATCTGACACAGAAGAATTTAACCTCATCTGTTAAGTTTTAGCAGTAATCGCCAGCTATGCAGTTTATTGCCCTTGGAAATCCTTACATAACAGGTCCTACACTTAAAAATAAATCTCTCTAAATGAGTTTATGAGCTTATGGACTCACTCTGTCATAAAACCTGCACATATACCTTACGCTGACTCTTTTGTAGCTTTAAAAAAATAAGTATTGCTTGATTTAAGTAGTACCTAGGGACAAGAAACAAAGCCAAAAAAAGGTGGCAGTAGTGAACAACAACAGCAATAATGATAACGATAATAATAATATCGTCTTTCACCTTATGTTGCTCCGTTCCTGAATGGTTGTCAACATTGGCTTTAAAATCTGAAGGGGCTCTGATATCCCTTCAGTGATACTCATAGCTCCTAACTTGTAAAAGATGCATAGATTTCCCATGGGAGGCTGCTGCCTCCCACTGGATTATCCAAATGGGTCAGTAACAACTTGCCAAGAACCTGTTGTGAGCGGCCAGTTTTAATTTAGTGGCATCACCAAATGCAACGGCTCCATTTACCTTAAAAGCAGCCCAGTGGCCATGAAGGTGGCAACCGGCAGCCTGGAGAGCAGCACTGGCTGCATGCCCGGGCTCACAGCCTCTGTAAGCTGCAGGTCTGCACTGGTGGGATGGGAGGATGTGTAACAGAAGATGTACACCAATAACGCAGGGGAAGTAAGGTTCCCCATCACACTCTGCACCATTCAGCAACTGGGCTGCTGGACATCTGGGGTCAAACCCTGCGTGTTCTGAAACCACTGGAGGTTTGGCCAAAGTTTGTTATGTGTTTTAACGCTTTCAGAGCAAAAATGGCCATTTTTTTCAGCAGGGTCAGGGTGCTGTATGGTCCCATCCCTCACTGACATGGGGGGCTGAACACTTTTTCTTCCTACAGTCACTTGGCACCAGCATCTACACATTCATGTGGCTGTTACACCTCCCACTCTTGTATCTTCTGATAGATAAATGGGAAAACTTCCCTTCTGTATCTTCCTACGTATCACCAGGGACATCAGCGATGAGTTAGGTGGGACTTGCTGTCCATGACAGACTGAGGTGGAACCAATTCCGTGAAACAGGGACTACTCATCTCACCACTGAGGAGATTCTACATCTTTTTTAAAACCCTGGTGCCCATGCTGTCTCTTAACACAATCAGAGCAATAACAATCATGTTTATTTTGTGGTCAATGAGATTTAACACTCCAATAATTCCCTTAACAAAGCCCTTCATACAGGAAGGGGTGGTGACAGTTCAAATCAAAGACCTGTCCCAAGGTAATTCCATTTGCTCTTGAAAGCTCAAGCGGACTGTAGGTATTAAGTACTTTAATCCTGAGAGTTAATTTAAGAAAAACAAACATACATTAGGAGATTGTCTTCACCCTTTTGAGTGAAAAAGAAATAATCAGAACTGACATCCTCTGTTTTACCAAGCTGAGTTTAAAGCTTAGATAAATATGCATGAGTGGATCCAAAGTAAATCAAAGCAGCTCTTTACTCACCTCCTCTGATTTATTTCTGCTTCGTTGGTGGCGTTCTTGCCCGGTCCCCAGCTGTGTCGACGGAAAGGTGATAGTGGCCGCATGGAGTTTCGTAAGACGGAGGAATGAGTGGGCACATCCGTGATACTGTCCAGCTCCTCTTCCTTCTCTCCTCCCTCTGTGGCCACCATGTTGGTGCAGCTGCCATCCAGGCTGTGCCTGTCCTTGGGCTGGATGAAGTTCACTGTCGGTGGGAAGGGAAGGGATGTGTCACTGCCGAGGGATGAGTTTCTCTCCAGGGACATGGTGTCATCTGCAGAGGAACTGGAGCTGGTGACATCACAAGCAGACGGCTCCTCTTCAGGCTGCTGTCGATAAGAAAAATTAAAAATATATTAAAGTAGAATCAGAGTGGTTTGAGTTGGAAGGGTCCTTTAAAGATCATCTAGTCCAACTCCCCTGCCAGGGAGTTCGCTACATCAGGTTGCTCAAATCCAACTTGACCTTGAACACTTCCAATGAAGTGAACACATTTAACAAACAAAATATTTCTATTTATTTAAAATTTCACATGAGCTGAGAGAGTTGCTAGGTGATAGCGCAAGGCAAATTAACCATCACAGAAGTGAGACCTTTTGCTCTGGTTTCAAAAGAGGTTGAAATGCTCTGCAGAACAATCTCTTGCACTTCACAAATCCCTGGTTGCCAAAACCCTGGGCTCCCAGCTCGGCTATTCTGCCTGCCTTTCTCTCTCCAACTCCACATTTCACCCTGCATAGCAAATCCTGCTCCTCTCACCATTTCTGGCTAAACCTGTTATCAGTCAAATGCCATAAAACTGCCAAAGGTTTACAGAGGGCGATTAAAGGGGAACTGGGTCATCATGACTCCTGATGACAAACTCCAGCCCCTCCTGGGGGACCTGGGATAGATTTGTAGCTCTCAGCCACAAGAGCTGAAGGGCAACATACTGTTCCGCTGCACCACGCAGCACAAAAGGGACAATTATTCAGTAGTAGAAAACAGACAGAAAAATGCTTAAATCCCTGTCCCCCACTTCTTTCCATTAAGCAGAAAGTTAATGCCAGGGTTTGCAGCATTTTTCAAGTCCAACTGTAATTGAAAAATATCATTCCACAGGATCAGCCGCCCTGTATTACAGGTCTTGAGTCATACTGCAATTTTTGGGTTTAGTTTGCTCCAAAAGCAGTAAGTGGAAGCCAAACTGGTTCTCTTTGGCCCACGGCCACATGCTGACCATACATCCCAAGAAGAGCCTGTGCATATTCTGTGTTCCCCATGGCTAGCATAAAAAAACACAAGCATCATGCTGACATCACCTTCAGTCTGAAACGGTGTTTGCCCCAAGGGACTGACGTGGGAAGTTTCAATTTATTCTCCTCGCCGAGCCCTGTGCTGTATCATGTAAAATAATAATAGGCAGAATGATCTGTCAGACCATTTATAATAGGCTATTCAGCAAAGCCACAGCAGTTAATTGTCTTCACATAGCAGGCTCGGTGGGTCCCAGCAGAAGCTGAGCGCTCAGGGAGCTGCAGGCTGTCAGCTCTCATTTGGCAAAAGACAACGGGCTATAAAATCCCGTTCTTGGAAGGGAGCGATGGGCATCAAAACCCACAGATGGCAGGAGGGACAGGAGCGGTGCTACCCCACGGCAGTCCTTCCCTCAGATCCCACAGCCCTGACTCTGTCCAAGCCCAGCAGTGTTAAATGCTCCAGACACATTTGCTTCTCTGTGCTTTTTTGAAGGGCACACGTAAGCCAAAAGCTTCTTGTTAAACTGAATAAAAAGAAACTGAGATGTTAGAAAAGTATTCTAATCAAGTATTTCACTGTTTAGAGGGAAGCCTTGCTTCAAATTTGGCTATTTTTTATTCTTATTTTGGTTTAACAGGTACACAACGATGTTTCTAAGGCGGTTTAAGTAAATGCTGTCACACCATTTCCCCTCTCCCGCCCATCAAACACAAAAGACACAGCACAGCACCAAAACACAATACACCTTTTAAACACAAAATATTAAAAATACATCCCTCCAAAACCAGTCATTTCATGGTAAGGAATGTGAAATATTAACGGTGAATTTGTGCAAATATTTTAATAGTAAACTTACATGGTAACGTTAACTTTGGATTTGACACATACTTCAGTAGAAAGTGTAGGTTAAAACAAGAAAGAACTGACATGGATGTCCTGAAGTTCTTGATGATGTTTGGTGTTATTCAAGATAATGTGATATTTGTGAGTCATGATGAGAGCTTACTGAATTGCTTAAATCCAGACAAATTAAGTAGTCATTATGTGGATAATGCTCCTTCAGGAGAGGAAACCGTCTGCCTCACTTCTCCGAGACACAGGAGGATACTGTTAGACATAGGGCAGCACAGCAGGAGGACAGAGAACTACCCACCAGCTGTACAGTGGAAGGATGGGACAGTTTGGAAACAGTAAACTTGGATGCAAATCTAGCAACGATAGTGTTGAACACCAAATTATATACAGAGGAATTAGAGTAAAAAGAGGACTTTTTAATTCCCAGATGAGAAAACTGCTCCAGTTTAAAGGCTTTCCTAGCAGGGAAGATTTAGGCTTTCTACCGTAAATGGCAGATCAAAGAGATATTTGAAAAATATGAACTATAGTTGGTCTATTTTAACTTTTACCTCGAGCATCAGACTGACTACAGAACACAATAAACAATTTCCTTGAACTTGTGGCCTGTGCTTATTCCTCAAAGTATTCTGCCTTCACCTCAATTTTTTTTTTTTTTTCCTGGCAACCAAGCAAAATATTTAACATGAAAGACCAGGACTCTGCAAAATGCAAAGTGTGGCTGCCACATCTAAGAAACATCTATAATGTAGCCGCCTCTGCAAAAAATTAGCTATCTGACCAAGTCCCCGTAAATATGCATTGCTCCTTAATCCTATTTGAGTAAAAATACCCTGTTTGCAAAACAGAAATCGTTCTCTGACATGTTCTTTTCCTATATGAAAAAAGAAACATTGAAGAAATATTAATTTTCTTTGAGTTAGGCTTGCTGCATTGCACCTCCATGAATCCAACCTTTAACTGAGACCAAAAAACTCCTGGCTGAAACGAGCCTTTGCTCTCAGAACAAGTACTTGGTGAGAAGCTAGCAAGAAAAAATGAGGTAAGACATAAAAAGCGAGTTTTCTGAGAACAAATGCACGTCCTTCTTCAGGAATAGGATAAGAGAAATCACTAGGTTGGCGGGGGGTAAAAGATAACTTCTTCAATTAGATCCCTCCATCTGTAGGCAGCCTTGATAAGTGGAATTAAAATGTTCTTTCAATCATTTTTGTGATGACAACACACAAAGTGCTGAGACATGAACGTACTCTGTTCCCTGGTCTTCTGTGTGACAAAGACATCAAAAATGTTACCGTATTTAAAAAACCCAGAAGATGAAAAAATAAAATAAACCTTGGCATCCTGAAGTTTATTTGGCATATTATTACACTAAGAGTCAACCTCTTTTGTTGCCTTGATACATAATCTATCAGAGTAATTTTTTATTTGGATTTGACATAGGCAAAGGTTCTCTAAAATTAACCTCAGTAGTGGCCTCCTATTAACTAACTACTTATCATAATCATCATTAACTACTTAACATAATCTTTATTATTTGGAGCGGAGGAGTCTTGCCCTGGTGAAGCCCCTCTCTTCAAACTTTTATTCCTTCACATTTGTTTTTGTTGCATGGTTGTTGGGGTTTTTTGTGATTTTTTTTTTTTAATGAGAAACAATAATTCTGAGAAAATAAATGCAAAATATTTATGTATTTGTGTATTTCCTTTAGCAAGTCAATACAAAAGCAGAAATGAAACAAAATTCAAGGGGTCGAGTTGCAACCCCTTCCTTCGACAATGATCTGTGAGTTCCTGACTTCCCAAGGGCTTTTTGTCTGAATCATTTCCCAAGAGGCACATGGAAAAACTTCCCAGTAACAATTAATTTCGGTGGCAGGTTAAAAGTTAAGATGAGCAAAGCGTATGGGCTACACCCCAGGATGCTGCCAGATGATTGTGAGAAACGACCTTATGCAGCATTAATCATTCAAGAAGGGGGGTGTCGTCAAGCCTGCCCAGATGGCTGGCTGAGACGGAGGAGGAGAAGCAAGATGACGGAGACTTGGGAATGAAGCACTGACGTGAAAAAAGACAACATTTTGCTGAAGCCTTAGACCTCATGTTGGAAGCGATTTCTGAATTTCAGCGACAGCCTGTGAAGTCTGAAAAAACAAGTCAGGTTTCAGAATTAACGCTCTCTGCACCCCGCAGCTCATGTTTCGCAGCTCAGCCCATGTCTTTCTGAGAAATAAATTAAAAAATAAAAAAATAAGGAGATGGTAAGGAGAGCCTGCACTCAACACCAGGGCCAGTTTACGGTATCTGCAGATTTTCTGACCCCATAGACCCCAATTCTTCATGGTCCAGGGCTTAAAATCTATGAATTCCAAGTGAAGTCTATGGAAGCAGCCCAAAGACCCTGGACAGAAGATGGCTCGCTCTTCCTAAATGTCTTCACTGTAGTAAGCAGTTAACAGGAGTGATTTACACAATAAAAGACCAACTCTAATAGACGGAAGTTCAACTCTTGCTCCATAGAAAGGGGAAACAAGAACAGGACTAGTAATAACAATAATCATCATGACATTGAAAGGTTTGAGATCCGCTTTTTGTTCATAAACATGTTCTCTCTCTTCCCAATTTGATATGGAAATTGTACTATCCAATAGGCTTATAACTAACCAACTACAACAAAGACACGCATCTTACAGTATTTTGGAGAAGAAAGATCACATCCAGCACTTCTTTTAGAGGTTATAAATCTTTCTAATAACTTCAATTTCTACCAGCTGGGCTCAGTAGTCTAAAAACAAAAACGAGTGAATTAAGGAATGAGACCACAACACTAAACTAGCATCTCTTGTCCTTCTTGAACTAACTTTAGCTGTAGAAAAGGTACTCGGATAAATTCTGAGAAAGGAGACAAGGAATCGCGTTAGTCAGCAAAGCAGAGACAAAAAATGCGACTGAGGTTGAGATTAGCTTTGAATAACTTCCTAAACTCAACGCAGGAACCTTTTGAACCCATTTGTAGACGAAGCCTGCAATCCACCGCATAACAAGAACAATGCAAAGGCTGCCAAATTAAGAAATTCCCTTCCTACAAAGAAAGTAATTTCCACCCCTCTGCCCGCTCTCTACTCACAGTTGAAGGTTTGCTTTCCCCACCTCCTCCTTCTCCCTGCAGCATCCCTACCGCATTGCACTACCTATTCTTTTTAAGCTTTCATTTTTCTCTCTCTTATTTGGAGAAGGAAACTTTCCACCTAAGCAAGAGAAAAATCTAAAATTCTGTACACTATGAAATTTCCTGTGTTCCCACAGCACTCTTCTCCCACACGTCCTCATACAAGCATTAAATGAGGGTCAAATGGCAGTTGGCTCTCATAATTTGTGCCACTCTACACGAGAAAATTGAAGACAGTCTTCTGCTCTGTCAAACAGCCTTATATTCTCACAATCCAGGGTCCCGCATCTCTTTGAGAGCAAGATGGGAAAGGGTGAGGCTGGTGAGCTTTGTGCCCTACCACATACATTAAGGATGACTTTACTGTTCATTTATAGCACATGAGATCATTTAGCTTGGGCTGTGGTGTTTCCCGTCCTGCTGGAAAGTATTCACCATCATCCAATCTGATTTAAGCAAACAGAATTTTGTTTTGTTAATATATTTCTCTGAAAGTAAGTGTGAAACTTACTCTAGAAGTTCAGTTTTTCAGAGCACAAACCATGCCTGCTCAAACAGGTAAGCTGGAGCTGCATTTCAGCATGTGATTTCATGGAGCTGAGACCAACAGAAGGGCTGCTCTAAAGAAGGTTCTCATCCCCTTTGATTCTGCATCACTATATTCTTCTCGAGTGCTTTTTCATCATCTACTTATGGCAAGAAGAAGATAGATCACCAGCAAGACGATTCTTGAAAAGCAAAACCTAAGGGCCCTCTGAATAAATTCAAGGTGCTCTGATGCAGACGGCCAAAGACCGATGCTCAAGGGAGGCAGACTCTGTTCAGGAGGCTGACTCTATCTCAGGTCTCACCCACTCCTCCTTCCTCTTCTCAGCCATGTGCAACACAAAGGGCACAGGGTGACTAAGGTCAGTAATGACTTCTGTTGTTGATTTTAAGCAAACACGAAAACATTTTCCTTCTACTCGCACGCAAAAAGGCATTAGAGGTATGTCGCCTAGGCAACAAAACTGTTCGTTGCAATTGGCTTTAAGTATTCAGAATGAGTGTTTCCTTCCTATCCCGGCAGTCACACTGATTTACAGAAAAACATTGGCTCCTCTGAGAATTACAGTATGCAATTCTGAAAGTGTCAGCGCAGAGGTCATTGTCTGCTGAAGAAAAACTCTTTGTTACGTGAGCTATAAGATGGTTTTAATACCATCTGTGCAATTCTTAATGACCTTTGCAAGAAAATCCACCTTTTCAACTGTTCCTCTAGTGCCTGATTTACTTTTAGATGGTCAAAATTTCTCAAATCTTTTTAACACTGGGAGCTGCAAGGTTTTTGGAGTTCTGCTGCAAGTAAATACATCCCTCATGATGCTGCATCCAAAGAGGGGACCAGATCCTTCTGGTCTATTCTGTTCCAGGATAATTGCTTCCAGGTTTCTAACTCACCAGTGAACCAAGATGATCTGTGTTTGCCGTACAGGTTTATCAGACCAGCCCTCAGAGCGTATTCAACCGTATCCAACCAGGCTCTCCTACCTTTCCGAAGACAAGGTCCTCCATCCCATCACCAGGCAAGGCGAAGAGGTCAGACTCGCTCCCGGACTCTCTTTTAAGGACACCCTGGGACGAGGCACAGACGCTACTCAGCCCATCCTCCAAGAAGTTCTCACATTCTACAGGAGCAAAGCAGAGTCAGTCACGACCCGGTGCTTTCTATAGCACCCATACATCCAACTCGCGCACTTTCAGTAAATTCAAGGATTTAAAAGCAACAGAAAACACTGCTTTGTAAATTGTGTTAGCCTCCCAGAACTGTGTATGCAAATTTTCTAATCATTTATTCAGGAGTTTAAAACTCCTTCTAAATACATCACTGAAGTACACGCTGCAAGCAGAAATTCTACATTAAACAGCCATATATGCTTGTATCTTGAGGTGCTGACGTATGCTATACATCAGGTACCCCACACTGAGCATAACAGGATGTTTCCCGGCAATTACAGCAACTACAAAATTAGATTCATATTCAATAAATGTAGAAATATAACTTGACAATATTTGTTACTGTTCTCAATTAAAGAATCAATTCCCTCTAAATGCCAAGGTGTTTTTAACGCATATTGGGACGATATTTCATTCCTCCTTCTATACTTCTCACTGAAAAAGCACTAGTATGACTTCCATGACAAGTTTTACTCTAAGATTCAGAAATAAAGTGCTCTTTAAAAATTCTCAGCTTTCCTAACTCCTGACATTGAAATACAAGCATACTGCATCTCTTGCTTCTAAAACGCTTCCAGCAGTTTGTATTGGGGCGATCAGCAGTAGAGAGACTAGAGTCACTGAGAAAGCCCTTCCTTTCCAAAACTCGTTACAGACATGTATTTGCATAAAAAATGCCTGTATATCATTCCATCTGTTCAGCCTTCCGGCAAAAGTATTAATGACAGTTTTGGCAAAAGCTGAACATTGTTTTCTTCCAGCTCAAAATATTTTCTAATTCTTACTGGTTTTTAAAAAGAAAGGTGTTATTTTGCAACCTGCTTTTAACTAAACAGATCCAAAACATGCTTAGCTCCCTGGAGAGGAGCCAGGGCAATAAAGTATCGGTTCACTCTTAAATTATACCTGACTAACTCCATCCTTGGCTACGTCAAGGTTATGTATCAATGCAATGACAGCTTTGGGTAGCTCCAAGCCACCTGCTTCTCCTCCCCATCCTTAAACTGCGCCTGACCACAGCTATCAAACACCCAGCTGCAGCCCAGCTGATGGGAGCAACTCCACGGTCAGAGAAAATAATGTTAATTTATTGATGGCAGTGGGGATGCCCCCGTTTAGGGCAGGGGGGTGTCGAAGCTGGTTGGAAACCCCATTACCCAGTAGAGGAGTTTCCACACTGTGGAGAATTGGAAAAGTGCTTATTGGAGGCAGCACAGCCGCTCCCCATCCCAGTCCTGTTCTCCTTTCAGTAAACCTGGAAAATCTGAACTGCTTTTCCACCACCGAGGGGGAGAAGGGAGGAGGAAGAGAAGAGAGGGGAAAAAAAAAAAGGGGAATAGCAAAGAAGCAACAGAGAGGCTGTAAGGGAGAGGGCTAGGGTGCCGGCCGTCCAGCTGGCAGCCAGCAGAGCATGTCGGCAGCCCAGACTGAAAAACAAAGGGGCTCAAGCCACGTTCCAGTGGAAAATCAGCGGGGATGGTCCAGATGCGCCAAGGGATGGATACCTCGCCACAGCGATAAATCACAAGAGGCAGCGAAGCCTCCTCTGTGGGAGCCTCTGAGGGACAGAGATGAAGCAGTGGGGAAAGACAATGAGGAGCAGCGTGATGGGGACCCCCCCACACACCTCAGCTCATTTGTGCTGAGAAACTATTTCCCAAACCTTCCCTTCCTTCAATTCTCCTTTGTTTTCAGTTGTTTGGGGTGAGGGGGTGTCTTCCCTCTCCCTCTTTCTCAGTTACCTCATCAGGTTTGTTTTCTTTGCTTTAAACTGCACAGCCACTGCACAACGCTGAGCTCAGTCTCCCACATCCCTGACCTGGCAAGCCCCAGTGACAGCAGACTGTGACTCCCATCACACACCCACCCCTGCTCGCTGCACATGCGGGATTTATAGCACAACCGTGCTCGTCTGCTCCTCTCCGGGGAGGTGCAGGTGAAAATAGTGATGATGGTAACACCCTTCTGCACATAATATAGAAGCAAAAACAATTACATAGTACCAGGTCTAGGAAGAAAATATCCAAGCAGCTCTTACGTACAGTTTCCAAACCCTCATGTCCACCAAAACAGGGCTGAGCCCTCCAAGACCATGCTGATAGCTAGGTATCTGCTACACTCTTCCAGGCATTTAATTTCAAAAGCATTGACAGATAATGACAAGCTACAATTTTGGAGTTACCTCCTAAGATTTGAGGACTCTGTCCTTACAAGCCCTTCAGCAAGATTACTCAGCAGGTGAAAAAGGTCTAATTCCCTGTCAAACTGTATATCTTTAAGTCAGCCACGTTACAAGAGTTCGTGGTTTTATTGCTGTTAGGGGTTGCCAGGTTTTTCTCACCCTCTCTACAGTGAGCTGGAGGGATGTGTGTACAAGTAACATTATTTCTAGAAAGGCCAGAACCTGCAGAGCCTGAGATCTTCCTGCTGCTTCAGTCTGACTGGAGAGCACATGAATCAACTTAAAAACCTGCCTCTTTGTGCTTGTGTTACAGACATATATTACTATAATTATTAGTATGTATTTGTATATATAGCTACCTGATTATATAATCAAGATATTTCTGTAGTATGATCCCGCATTAGATATTTTAATAAGTATCTAACTGATATTGATCCGTATGAATGCCCGATTATAGATCTGGCAACTCTAATGAGCGCACATCATTTTGCAGCCAAATGGAGCACAATAACTCTCGGCTGAAGTATAAAAATATCATACCAAGAGGCAAGGGATTTGGGGACACAATTAGGAAAGACAGAGCATGACGATACCACAGGTTGTCCTGTAAAACACTTCTGAAACAGCTATTCACTGTTCATGACTATTCTAAACAGAGTACTATTTTTTCTTTTTAAATAAAAAAAGCACTTATTCAACTTTGATGGGAGCTAGGACTTCTAGCCTGAATAAACCCCTTGGGTCAGTCACCCACATTACCCCTTCTTACCCTACGCTCTGAAAAGACTGGGTTTGAATTTCACATTGACTCAACCTCTGTTTTTCTTTCAAGTCTGAGATAAATTGAAGGAGATTCAGGTGAGACCCCTGCTTGTAATGAGAGCAAGGCAAGACGTGTCTTCTACATGAACAGTCCAAGCAAAGTCACTATTCAGGCCCCTGATAAATTACTCCATTTGTTTTGAACATGCATAATTCAATGAAAGGAAATGCTGCTTTTTCTTATCTTGGACACCAATCTCTTTGAAACTTGCCCAGACAAGATTTTCTGTCCCAGTGGAAGAGCCAGAAAGCACCAGCCAGCACACAGGGCTGGGAGCCCGGCATGGCTGGTGGGCAGGGTGTGGGAATGATGGCTCTGAACAGCCTTCCTGCTTCCTGAAGCCTGGAAATCAAGGCAACTTTCAGAGGAGAAAAAAAAAAAAAAAGCCACTTATTTGGATCTAAATATGGCTTCAGGAGTTTAAGTTTCTGACCTTTTTTTTTAATTGTATTATCCTTTTAGCTAGAAATTATGTCTGTGTTCTGCATCACACCTTTCAAGGCTATTTAAAAAAAAATTGAAATACTGAAGTACTTTAAATGCATAATTATTTAAGAAGGTGACACACTACACAGCTCACTGTAAGTCAAGTGCTACGACCATGTGCTAACAATGACTCATGGCAGATTCATTACGCATTTTCTTTAGTTTACGTATCTTCTGTGTCGAGGCAAGGATGTCAAAAATAAGAAAAAGAGGGAGGACCACAGGGCTGCTCATCCATAGCTGCCACTGGGACACTGCTCACCTGAAGACTCCCGTGTTCGTTTGCGCTCCAGCAGGGAAGAATCAGGACATGGCTCCAGCGAACACCAGCTTTCACGGTTTATCTGAAAAACAGACCAGAGCACATCAAAGAAAGGCCACTCTCATTAACATTCCTGTTAGTCTTCCAAAATGTCACTCTGCATCAACCAGCAGATGTATATTTGTGGCTTAATTTTGTCCCAATGATAAAAATGGCAAAAGTAACTTATGAGTTTTAGCATCACTAAACAAACCATTAAAAAATGCCAAAAAACTATTTCTCCATGGAAAGTATGACTTCAAGGTGGCTCCTGCTCAAGGCTGGAGTTCAGAGGGAGGGTGAGCCAGCATTCAGGCTACTAGTTGAGGATTGAAGAAACTTGGCTTCAATTCTCACTTCCATTTGTAGCAGGACTGCGAGCAAGATACTCCTCTGCTTTGCGGCTCAGTTTGCTGTCTACAGGACAGCAATTCTGTACCACCCACATTGCTGTAGAGACAGTAAAGGAAACGAGGGCTAGGGAAGTGCCCAGGTCATAGCGAGAACCAGAAACACTTCATGTTTCTATTAACTGAAATGATGATGGTGATCTTAGAAAACCCCATTTTAACACTAAGCCACATCACATGTTTTATTTCAACATCAGCCCTTATCTCACCCTGTCCCTTACCCTTTCCGTGACTTCCAGTCTTTCAGCAAGGATGACTGATCTGTTCTCAGCCTTCTTCCCCGTCTGCCTGTGCTTTATTCTTCCTCACTTGGGTTGTGTTGTCCAACATTTTGACTCTGAAGTCTGCTGGACTATCCACAACCCTTGGCTCATCCAACTTATGCTTCTCATCACTTTTTTTCTACAGCCAGTAGACTCTGGAAGCCCTTTTGCTCTCTCTGCTTCAGCAGCTCTGCCGTTTCTCCTAGCCAAACGCCTTTATTTGTCAAACACAAGCAAATATCACCTGGACAATCCTATGTCCCATGTGACAAAATCCAGAGGTTGTTTCCCCTCTTGACCTGTACAGGATATCACATGTTATATTTTAGCTGAAAGAAACCTCCTGAAATGGATGACTTTGCCTGATTTATATGCCAACTCCTTCTCCTATCCTCTTTAGTTTTCCTTTTCTCTCCTGAAAAAAATTTACTTTTCCCTCTCTTTGTCAAATAGAGAATTTTTACTACTCACTTTTTTCCTGTGACCTGTCTTCAAGTCTCCTGCATTTTTACAGTCCCTTGTTGGATTCTCATCCTCTCAATGTTCTCCTCCCATGTTATGAAATGCACTGCCTCTTCCTTTTTATTTATTCTTTAAATAAAGAAAAAAATCAAGACTCTCCTACCCTTGACCTGACTTAGGCTGCTTTGACTAATGGCCCATATCCTTCTTCCCTTTCTCACTGAGGTCATGGAAGTTGTTATTTGCAGTTGTTGGCTGGCACTCCTCACCCATCTGGCTGTCTCCCCCTGCCCTTCACCGGGGGGGCTTCTGCCAGCCCCTCCGCTCACCTCCTGCTCGCCACACCGCAGAGTCAATGCTCCACTCCCTGAGACCTATCAGCTACCTTCTACAGCACATTTTTCTTCCTTAGGTTTTGTCCTCCTCCATACTTCCCTGATGACAAAATGGGGTTGGAAGGGCTTTTGACAGGTCAGCTAGTCCCTTTCTGCTGCTCCAAGTCAGACTCAACTATCATGTGAAAGGTCTTAATCCAACATGCCCTTAAAATTCCCCAGCAGCGAGGATGCTGTGACCTTTCCCAGTCAGAAGCTCTTGCTGGGGGAGACAGGGAAGTAGTAGAGAAGATCTGAGAGGGGAAAAATGAGGAGGAGTCTCCCAGGAAAGGTGAAGGAGACCTCATGCTCTACCAGAGTAAGGTCTCAGAGTGATCTCAGTGCATGTCCCACCTGGCTGTCTGTCCTGCACCTCCATGCAAATTTACAGGCTATGAGTTGCTTGCTGGCTCTGCTCATACATATGCATTATATACGCGTTCATCTAAGATCCCATTACAGACCTCTGCGTATATATCTCTAAGATCCCATCCTTCCCTGCACCTCTGCTCCACACGTTCCCCGCACACCACCCCACACCCCCCCCCCATTTTCCCATCTTCTCCTGTTTAAGTCTACCACATCTATATTAAATGAGCGGTGCAGAGGAAGAGAAGTTTGAGGAAAGCTTTTGTAAACAAATACTTTTTGTTTTCCAAAGTGACATAAAGATGTTGAATTTTAACTGTTGCATGGACAGTAGGTCACCATTTGGATTCTTTCAACGGAAGAAAGATACCCCCCGTTCTCAGCGAAGCAGAGGGGTAATTATCTTTAGCAATTAATCTTCACTGCAGAATTTATATATACTTTTTTAGTCCTAAAAGAGCTGTAAAGTCAATAAATATCATGTTACTATTCTTTTCTCTCCAGACAAAGCAGAACCTATTTTGCAGCACACTGTCTTACATTTTATTAAAGGCAAATCTAGAGGCTGAGCCTGAACACACACAGAGGGACAAATGCAAATGTGCTCAAGTCCTAGCAAATGAAGGAACGACCCATTTCAGATATAAAAATCAAACTCTGCTTCCTTCTGACTGGTTTGCACCTAACTCCTTCCTCACCGTATTGAGCTTGATCCTCCTTACTCTTAAACCAACGTATCTCCATCAGATTTAAGTGAATTGCTCCTGATTTATACTGATACCCACTATTGGAAACTGAAAATTAAACATCCTGTTCAATAATTAACAGTAAGAAAGCAAAATATGGGGAGGCTCAAGCGTACCCGTTGAGCAGCAATAGAATAAACTATATTAGGCTGAATTAACAGTATATTTTTTCCTTTAATAGAACCAATTG
This sequence comes from Bucorvus abyssinicus, assembly GCA_009769605.1. Taxonomy (NCBI): domain Eukaryota; kingdom Metazoa; phylum Chordata; class Aves; order Bucerotiformes; family Bucorvidae; genus Bucorvus; species Bucorvus abyssinicus. The sequence continues at coordinate 15,149,786 of CM020038.1, forward strand.
AGTCATTCACTGAAAATGCATTATAGACATTGGCATTTTTTCAAAAAAGATTTGAGTATTTTTCCCATTACCCAGCCAGCTCTTTCCTCTGCCCTGTGCCTTTGCCAAGTATTGAAAATGTCTGTTTTTTTCTATTAAAAAAAGTAATAAGAAAGTAACACTGTGGTTTAAGGTGCTGGTTTAGATATACCTGTTTATGTACAAAACAAAACATTAGGAATTAAGTATTTATCTCAGTAGCCTAGGAATAGTAATAATAATCATCATAAAAATACAAACAAAGGAAACCACTACTATATACAAATATTCCCTATGCCAGAACGAGCCCAGACAGGATTTGAGGGAGGTTTACTTCGTGCTCTCAGGAAGCTGGGTGGTCCACAGACACTCAAAACACAAACTCCACTATCCACAGCCCAAGATTGAGTACTGGGATCCTTCCTCAACAACTGAATTCTGCTCCTATTTCCTCAGGGCTGGTGCCTCAGGTACAGACAGGATGGGCTGTGCAGAAAAGACCATTATAAAAAGCACCTGAACATCAGGAGCTGGGGAATGCACCAGCATGAAGAAATCCAAAATGAGGTCGTCTTGGGATTTTGTGGACATGTGTGCGTTATAGGTAACAAAATTATTTCTTTTTCTTCCTTTAGTCTTTTGCTAAGAGAAGCCAAACAACAGGACCGCAGGCTGGTGGCCACAGAAGGTGATAAAAGCCCCACAAGACTTTCTGCCTTGCCCACATGGATTATAGCCCATCAATTCTGGGCATCCCAGGACTTTGTGGTGGGAGCAGAGGATGCAGCGCTGTTCAGATGGCAGAAGGGAATATGAAAGAGCCTCTGGGAACAGAGTTTCAATACACAGCTTTTGAAAAAACACCAGGAGAGAACCAGCTATTTTTCCATGCAGAAGCCTGAATGTGTTTATCTGCAGCTCAGACACAGACTGAATCATGGAAGCACATCCCCAGGCACCAAAAACCGAATCCCAAAGGATTTTCTGTTTGCCTGTGAAACACTAGCAGACTAAATGTCCAAGGAGGGCTCTAGGACACCAGCTGGAGTTGCAAGCAGCAGAAAGGATGATTGCTCTTTCTGGGCACTCCTGTGAGCGTTTCCTGACTCTCAGAGACATCTTCCTGCAGACATTGAATGTGAAACTTGATGCGACTTAATGCAGAAACCTCTTCGCATAAGAGAAGGACAGCGCTGGACAGCCTGTGAGACAAACAGGCTGGGATGTACTGCACCACGCGAGAACGACGAGTGACCCCAGCCTCTTTTCCTAGGCTCACTCTTCCTCGCCCCCTGCATGACAGTCTTGGCCGAGGAGTTCTCTAACCCCATGCAGTGCTCACAGTCCTGTGTGGTGCCTGCCCATGAAAACCAGAATCAGCACCTCCTTCTAAGAAGACATTTCAAAAATGTCCACTTCTGGCAGAGTGGTGTGCCGGAGGTCTTGCTAGAAACACTTGCCTCGAGGTCCAGTTGCTACCTGGCTCCCGTGCACCTCTCCTACTTTTCCATCATGGAAAAGTCCTTTTTCCCTCCCCCACTTTTATTTTAACTCTTCTTGCCTTCCATTTCACAACAAAGAAAACAAAGTGACCTCTCAGGAAATCTTCTGCTATTTTAGAAGTTTGCACTTGTCAACTCCACTGGTAGCGATATAAATCAAAATCTCTAGAGCAGAAGGTACCAGATGATTTCAACTTGTATTTCCTAACAAATCTCTAGAGATTCATCTTCCCTTCATATTGTTTTAACTTTGTCCTAAATTTACAAGTTTCCATTTTTCTCCTTCCCCGTCATTCCCAGCTTCCAGACTAAGTTCTACCTTGCAGCTAAAACCAGACAGGACACACACAGGAAAATATTGAGCAAAGTAACATTAGATTGCTTGGTGGATCATTAAGTACTTACGGACCATACTGAGCAATAAGTGACACCAGGAAAGATTTGAAAAATCCACTGAAGAACAAATTAGCAGAAAACAAGCAATACTTTAAATTCAATTATAACTAATTTGTTTAATAATCAGGAATGACTCAACATTTTATTATTATTATTATTACCGCAAATCTTAATTCTTTTCAAGAAACTACCTGTTCCTGAAAATTTCCTGCAGGACAGTTTTCATTGAAGAGATTTGTACACATAACTGGAATTCAGTTTTTATTCCAAGCAACCTTTACAATTCCATTTATGATGCTACATAGGGCCTTTTACCTTTACAGAATTGGTGACACCATATCAAGACAACTTCCTTGCAATGAGGTCCGAAGTGACCTCGCTCACAGCAACACGTGAGCAGTGCTATAGAGAGCTACACTAAAGGATTACACCAGAAGAGGCTCCTATGACCACGGGCCATTTTAAATGACTGAATGCATTAGCACTTGTGGTGTAAGAGCAACGCTGAATGCCTAGAAAGTACTTGTTTCCTTGGCAATGCCCCAACTGGAGAAAGGAACATGTGCCCCAAGAACTTCTTCCAGCCCTTGACACTGAGATGTCCTCCGCCAGCAGAATTAGGAGTCCTGGTAACAACAAACTTTAATTAAGCTTTAAAAATAACTGCAATGGCTTTGCATAAAAAACATCTCTTGACTACAATGGGAGGAAAATTCCCACAAACATATACGTGCCTAAGGTGAAAACACATTAGTTTCATTTACGTTATCCTTCTAGTTCTACACGAGACAAGACAACTCGGAAGTTCTCCACACCATCATGAACAGGCCTCTCTCCTGCTGTCCCTTCAATAACCAAACCAGTGCAGACGGATGCAGGATTAAAGTTCAGAGTCATTTTAGGGCCCCAAAGTGATGAGACACTGCATACCCATCATGTGAGGACGGTACTTCCCTCGGACAAAGAACCCCGAAGAAGTAATGAACATGCTTAAGTGTCAGACAACCAAGGACATAAAAATGCCTTGTAAGTATGATAACATAGAACAGAAGAAACCTTAGTTGTAGTTAATTTGGGGACCTTCTCCACATACTACTTCTAGCTTCGGATGCTGAAAATTGCACATTGGTTTAGGTGGGCAGAGCCCGTTCCAGAGGATCTTCTCTGGCTACCAGAGCGCTCTTGTGCCGGGGAGCAGAATAAGTAATTGATTACGCTGCCTCTTTAATTTCAAAATGCCTTAATTATTTTTTATAACATTGGGCTGGTTTTAACTTCATGAATAATGTTCTGATCTTTACTGGAAGCTGAATGGGATCTGTTCGTCTGAAGAGCAGCTAAATCCACCTTGTTTCCCTAGTTATGAAAAAACGTACACTTTCTGCCTACACTTAACAGTTTGAGCACTCACGTACAAAGGTGAAATAGAGATACAGGCAATGAGCAATTACAAAACATTTCCAGCTGCAATTGCTCAGTTTTCCATTCTCAAAGCGAGCCCATTTCTTATTTTCTAACTCTGCAAAGCACAGCCTGTTCACCCAGACTTGAACGCTTGTCTCACTTCACATGCATCTGCAAGGTGCCAGCCAGCGTGGTGTCTGTATTCTGTCTCTAGATAGTTATATTTGTGGTAGCTGGCCCTACATAAAAATGAGATGGGGCTGCCAACTCACACATGGGCACACTGAGATTTCCCATTTTGGGTCTTGGAATAACACAGTGCAGACTGCTGTACCCTGCACGTAGCTGCTCAGAGCTCAGTGAATTGTTCAGACAAGCACATAGCCCACGTGTCCCTCATGTTCTCCCTCATCTGCTATAATGCAATCCCAGCAGGAAAGATGATGGCAAATTTTTATGCCACTTCTGCATCATTCAGGCTTCCCTGTACAGTTGCAAGCCACCGTGTTCAGTAACCAAGTTCATCATGCTCACATTGCTGCCACAGTGAAAAGAGCTATGGTAAAGATGAAGTCCCACCTCTGACGTAGTAGCTGGGATACTTATTTTTTGCCTCTTGCTTTTTCACATACAGGGAGGAGGAACAAACAGCGTTAAAGCTAAAAATAATTTTGTGCATCAACTCCCAAAATTGCTGAGGTTTTTGTTTTCGTAACTTCACAAGCCACTGTTTTAGGCACAATCTAAACACGGAAAATTTGAGCCCCACCACACTGACCCTTCAGAAGACACGTGCATTACAAAATAGTCGGTAGGGACCAAAGTTCTTCTGCGACTGTATCTAAGAATGGTTGCAATCAATGCAAATATAATCCCATCTATAAACATTCAGCAACAAAAATGACAAGATCATCTTTATTCACAACTTCTTCCAGTTGTCCTTCTCCACCAGCTGTTTTTCTTTCTTATGTCATGACAACTTTCCCACCTTAAAATGAAGCAAATAACATCATCACCTACCAATAATGAAAAGACAGCTTGTCTGAATCTATCTGTAGGTCAGCCTTAAAGCTGTTCAGTGCTTTGTAGGTGTCTTAAAATTTCGTTCAGATCAAACGCTCTTAACGGATCCTATTTGGGTTTGTTGTAAGGGTATTTATTTGCTTTTCAATACTCGATACTGAAGAGACCCTGTCCTCCTAACTCACCAAGATACAATGACCTAGATAAGGTACAGTTTTCAGTATTTTAATTAAAAACAAACCCCTCAAAAAAAACCCGCCCCCCAGCTCCCTCATCAAGGGTCTGATCCAACTCCTATTAACGTCAAGAGATGATCTGCCACTGACGCACTCAAGTGCTGGCTTGGATCCCTAGATCATCAAAATTTGTTTTCATCTACCGGTTATGTTATAGAAACCAGCTAAAACATGAAGAACGATTAAAAATCAAGCTAAAGTTGATTGTAACTATAGCTGTCACTCGCACCCTCCTTTTTTAAACGTCTGCAGCCTGTACAGCCGGCGTTCGGAGCAGCAATGCGTGCACACAAGCACACATGTATGGACACTGAGTCATTTGCAGGAACAGACAGTATAACCCACAGTTTTGAAACTCAATTAGGAAAATACTAGTGGGAACTAACAAGAGCCACATTTTGTCATAAAATCTAAGCTTTGCTGAACAAAAACTAATTTAAGGATCTGATGACATCAGAAATACTGAAGTCAGATAGTTACAGCGAATTACATTTCAACCCAGGCATTCAGATACTCTTAATAAAGAACTGTGATTTTTACATTAGCAACCGAGATTGTCAGGAGTACCAGGTCTTCTCCCAAGAATTATTAAGCAGACATTTCACACGAGTAGTGTGTGCACAATATGTCTACATTTTTAAACGACTCATGGGGTGTCTAGAGATTGAATACCATGGGAGTCCATTTTCAATCAGCACCATTAACATGAGAGTTCAAAAGTACTCCACAGAACTGAGTTGGTAGAGAAAACAAGTTATGGTTATTTGTGTCACCAAAACCCAAAGGATATGTTGAATTAAAGGAAAATACTTTCATTCCTAAACAAAGCAGGATAACAAGTGCTAGGTCTATTTTAGTGCAGATAACGTAGAACAAAAGTAATTTGAAAACTACTTTTTTATATATTCTTGCTTTGACTCAGAAACAAGGGCATGAAGCAAAAATCATAAAAAAGGAAGCTATATGGATCATGCAGAAACCCACTGCCTCAGCTAAGAAAAGAAAAGAGAGAAAAAGGGAGAGGGAAAGGAAATGGTCTTCCAGGAGTTCAGCTCTCTAAGTTGGGCTGTGTTTTGCAGTCCCTCTGGCTGCTTTCCTATTTCCATCCACTTTGCCAGGAAACTGCTGAAGCTCCAAAAAGCTGTTTCAGAGACAGGACATTCCCAGACTGCCATTGTGCCATTTGGTGGAGCACTTGCTAATTTTAGATTAGAGGAGGAACGCACTGGGACAATTAGCCAAGAGCCACTCCTGGCTCTTGCTCCATCTTCAGACAAAACTCACATCCAAAGAGCAAGACTGACAGCAATACCCTTCACAAACAAAAAACAGAGGCAAAGGAGGGTCAGGCCTTTTCCGGCAGAACACACCTTCCAGGTGACACGTGCATTTCAATCCCCCAAGCAACCACCGGAAATGAAAACCTTTTCCTGAATGGCACCTTACGCAGAAAACCCACCTGCAAGTGGTGAAACTTCCAAAACAGGAGGGGACCATTTAACGGCAGAGGACAGGGAGGGTGGCCAGAGAAAGCTCTCTGAAAGGGTATCTGCTTGCATGCCACAAGAGATTATCTGACTGGCAGGATAACAGTATTTGGCATGAAATGGTTTGATAGCACTCAAAGCCATCTCCATGCTGAAGGGCAAGAGCTCTTCCACCTGTTCCCTCTCTTTGCACCACCCAGCTTGGGGGACAGGTACAGCAGGGAACAGACCAACCCGTTAGGGGAAGGAACCCGTCAATAAGCGCACACAAACAGCATACCTTTAACAACACAACATCTACAGTCCTGTCCACCTTGGAAATGTCGCATAGGCTGTACCGCCTCTTGTGGCGTTCGTACATTTTGTCCAGAAAGCCAGCAGCGGAGGAGCAGAGCCCACCATGAACCTCGGGCTGACCACGGCCAGGCGCACTCCAGACCTCTCACATACGTGCTCAGAGGAGTCCCCGTGTCTCGGCACACCAGCCTGTCCGAGCCTCTCAACAGGAAGAAGAAAATCCCAGAGCTGCAACCGGCTGAAAAAGTCTTCTTGGAACAGATTCACTTATACAGGAGACGCAGGAACTTATAGCAAACAAAAGATATTTGAAGAGAGCTTTGTACATATAGGATTTTTTTTTTTTGCAACTGCTAGGAATGGTATCAGCCTTCCTGTTGTAGTAATAATAATAAAAAAAAAGTTTTCCAGACAACTTTGATATCCAAAAAGCACCAGAATAAAAATTCTGCCCAAAGAGAGAACAAAAGCCAGATGTGTGCAGCAGGAACCCTGATGTTCCGAGAGGGAAGGCAGAAGGTAGGCTCAGCCACGACGGGTCTAATTCAGGAAAAAAAAAAGAAAAAGAAAGAGCCGATCACCGTATCCAATGTAAATACTGTCACCAACGTGTGTTTTCTTTCTCACCCTCATGCACTGAAAGAAACAATAAAAAAAAGGTACTTTCCTCCTTTCAAGTTGATCTACTGTTCACCAGACAGGAGGGTTTGGTTTTGCGTTAAGTTTAAATTTGTAATGACAGCACAGGCAAAAAGGAAAGAAAATAATCAAATAAAGCCACTCCCTCCTGATTTGGACTGGGACGTCACTACTTGCCTTTTCAGTCCTGCACCAGTGTTCTCCCGGCTTTCAAAATTTCTTTGCATGAGCATGATTCATCCCTTCAGAGAGAGGGAGGGAAAAAAAAAAGGAGGGGCAGGGGGGGAAGGAAAAGCAGTAGCTTTTCTTCGCCAGCCTCTTCCACCTCCGGCTGCAGGCACTCAGTGTGTTTGCTTGGTCCAAAAAGAGAGTGAGAAGCAACGGAACGTGTTTTCGGAGAGATTAAAAAAAACTCTTCCCTCTCCCTCAGGCCAGGTGAATGAAAGACAATTTCAGGCTTAACACTTCCCCAAAACAGGAATGGAAACTTATGATTTAATCAGTGCACAAAAAAAAGGAAACCAGCCTTTTTTTTTTGTTTGTTTGTTTGCAACACAGCGAAAGATTTCAGCAACTTGCTGTCCAGAAAAGACAATTTTCCCTCTTTTATTCTAGCCTGAAAGGCAGAGCTTTTTTTCTTTAAAAAAAAAAGAAAGCCTCTAAAGGTTTTTGGTCCTTCTAAGGCTGGGCCAGTCGGAGTCTCTCTCCTCTCAATAGCTCATTCACATCAGCTGGGCCCTGCATGCACACTGCCACATGGTTTCCTGTTTTCAAACTGCCCCCTTGCAGCCCCCTCCGCTTTCCACCCCACCCTGACCTCTCGGGGGATGAAATCTTTCCATACTTCCCTGGCTTTAGACATTCTCTCATTCACCAATTCAAAAGGGAATGGGGGCGGTTAGAAAAAAAAAAGAAAAGAAAAAAAATGGAGAGAAGAAAAGGGGAAGCAGGAGGGTTCTGAGGTTGGGAGTTTGTAGCGAGCAGAACTTGCTGCTTTCCTGGGTAGAAAAATTGGTAATGCAGAATTGCTAATCCCGTATTGCAAAGCAGGGAACACCGACATTGGAAACGGTGCTTATCAACCCAGCGTTTAATCGCGGGTCTCCAAAAGCCACCCTCCGCAGCGCCGGGTGGACTGGCCTGCCTCCTGCTGCTGGGTCTCGCTCCACTCCTGGAGCTTAGTGAAGGGTTTGTGTCTTACCATCCAGCACCGGAGCTTGTACGAGGCGCTTTGTAACCACCAGCTCAAGTTCTGGCAAAGGCGACTCAAACCCTGCAGCCTGCCAAAATGGATAAAAAGTGAGTTGTTGGCATTCGAATGCAAGAGGAGTCTTCCAATGGGGCTCTAAATCCATCTGCTGCGAGCGGGCACTCCAGGGCCTCGCTCTCCAACGCTACCCAGTCTT